>OV281289.1:17697500-19002500 GCA_923062465.1 Acleris sparsana
AACCATAAACAGTTATAGATGGTCCTAGGTCATCATCCCGAGGCGGCAAGAGTTCCAGTTACTACCCGTACTGACCCATCTTAAATACAAGAAATACAAATATACTTATCAACTAAAAAAAACAGTCAATGCAGGTTTTAGAGGATAGCAGTGACTCTCATAATACTAGGCAAAACCTGTATCGTGGGAGTCACAACATACCCTAGAGTATCGAGAAAAGCGCGGCAAATACAACAACAAGGTCCATCTGGATCGCTACCACCGTCTTATCCATTAAACTTCCGCAAGCAGCAGTGTTTGCATTATTGTGTTCCGGTGTGGGGATAAGAACTGTTGAAATTATTAGCATGGGGGCATTCCATCTTAGTCCTCAGGGTTGGGAACGTATTTGCCGTCTAAGCATTGCAATCTTTAGATTATAGTCTTGAGAATACAAATTATGGGTCACAGATCCCACCTACAATCAGGTACCTACATAAAAAACGTGTTATAATAAGCTAGCAGTGGTAGGTACAAATCTATACACCCTGTATAGCACACAAGGCAAGAAGTAGCTACGTACGACGATAAGAACAACAAATTAAAATGTATTTTTATCACTCGCGAACAATAACAGGATACTAATATTCCTTTAATTAGACATATTTATGCGTTAATAATAATTGGGAGCTTTGGTATAAATAAATTGGTTCGCCGTTAAATCATCATTCCTTTCTGAATTGGTACAGTAATACTTTAAAAGTATTACGTTAGCTGTGCTTTGCTGTAGCATCATGGTGGCCAAAAGTGTGTTTTGTTTCTTAACGCTTTTTATTGGCGTCCACTGTAGCATTTTACGTGAGTAATTTAAACTAATTCGTTTTAGAAAAAGAACTTAACTTACAACAGTGTCATTTACGTTTTTTAATTGTTTGTAATTGTGGATTCTCTCAATGAGTTTTAGGCCCGTATTAATAAACTGATCTCAACTCTAATGCTCGTCTCGAGATGCGTCAAAATTGACAGTGTTCTTTGGTTTGGCGTTTACTTTGACGTAACTTGTGACGGGCCTCACAGTCAAGATGGGTTTACTAATACGGCCCTTAGACAATCACCATAAACTAATCAAAGAATTTGAGCGGTTTATAAAACATATTTATTTATTTAATTAACTCGTACGGGTACAAACCACGTTCAATAATTAATTAATGAGTCAATAAGGACCAATTAAACACTATAACTAACAAACAAAAGTAAATTAAAAATGGCAGTACCACAGACAAAAGTCCTATAATAATTACAACCATATTACTAACGGGTGAGGGTTGAAACTGCTTCGGTATATAAAACTTTTTATAAAGACCCTGTCTGCCAAGCTTATCGACGCCTCCGGGGATCCCAGAGCTGGCGCTTACCTCTCCCAAAGGATAGGTTTAACTATCCAGAGAGGTAACGCAGCATCATGGGTACAATGCCGCAAACAGATTTATTAGGGGGAGTATTCTTTTGTAATTGTGTGCACAAATATTTTTAATTATTCTAGTTTTAACTAGATAATGGGTTACACTAGTGTTTATTTATTCTAATTATTATTTTACAGTGCATATAGTGTTTTTTTATTATCTTCATTATATTGGCAAAGATGTAAGTTAATGTAATGTGCTTGTTATGTAATAAGGACATACTAATTTTCGTTACAAAATAGATAAGTAACCCGTTAATTTTAGTACTGTGAAGGTACACTTTATTGGAAATTAAAAAATAAAATAAAATATTGTAGTGTTGACCATATGAGTGCTCTCATACACGTCGGTAAGTTGGAGTGAATCTACTAGCGCTTCGAACAATACCATCATTGCGGAGAAGAAGTGCCGTCAATAACTCCAATAAAAAAAAGATAAAAGGTTATTCAGTAAGTAGGCCGCACGGGCCCTTTTACACGTCAATTACCGCTTATTTAGTCTGCTAGACTAAATAAAAAATCAAAAAAGTTCATAATCTATAATTAGTCTCCAATAGAAGCACATACATGGGGTTAGGTCCACGCAGGGCTCGGATAACGGTATATTTTTTGCAACGGTTTCGTCTTTAATACCTAAGAAACGATTTGTGTCTATTTAAATCGCTTTTGAACAGGATATTTTTTTTATCGTTTTTACCTAAATAAAATCGTTGCTAACCTTTTTTTTTTCGTTTTTGGGGTCCGGTACGAAGCTACGAACGATTCCATGCTTGTCTCCACACGCGGCGCGCGCGGCGCGGCTTTTGAAAATGTTCCGAACAAAATGTTGTATAAAGATCCGTTCGAAACGTTTTGAAAACGTTATTTTAAATAACGTGTCCCTGACTCCAAGTGCTACTGTCAACAGCAACATAGGGTTGATGCCCAGAGAATCACAACTGTCATTTGGCATCTAAATAATTTTCATTTTTACCTATCAGCTTCCACGGCTGTGATATTACGTACATCCTGCCGACCCTCATTGTCCAAAATTGGGGTAGATTTTATAGAATTTCACTTCATCGATGGTGTCGAAAACATGATGTTTTCGACAGTTAGATTCAGTTACGTAAGGTTAGCCTTGTGAATACCAAAGAAATAATCTCTTTCTATTACACAGTACGTCCAGTTTATTAATGGCGCTCGGCAAACTTCGTTTTATAATGAAACACAAGTGACAAATATACTGTCGGATGCCAGTGCAAGTGTGATAGTGGTAACCGGCCGAGAGCTATTAAGATGCTGGGAGTGCTGTACCGTATACTCCCGAAGACTGAGCGAATGCTGAGTTGGGACCGTATCGCAACAATCTTTCTGTGTCTTGATATTTTTGTATCTATGTAATGTGGTTTTGTTTTGTTGTGAATAAATGTATCTTTATCTGTATCTTTATCTTTATCTTTGTATAAGCCAAAGTGGCCAAATAGTTCGTCACACCATACAAAATATATATGGTGCTATGAATTATTTGGTCGCGTTGTCTGTAACAATATATTTGATACATAGGCTACCTGATTGATGATTGATTTCGTATTCTAGCCGAGGACCGCATCGTGAAAACAAAGGGAAATTCATCAGACATCGCCCCTGACGCCTTTATATCAGGTAACTTGTTTATAATTATTTAACGACGATTTTTTTCATTTCACGTCAAGTTATACTAGTTGGAAGTGACCCTGCCTACGAACCCGTTCTGGGATCGAATCCCAGTGAGTGTAAATATTGGTGTACTGAGCGGGAGTAAATATTTGTTCCTAAATCTTGTACCTATGTTTTCTATGTATTTAACTAACAAGGAAAGGTACCCAACTATCCGGCTCCGATTTTGTTGATTTTGATATATTTTCAAATTATTAAATTCAAATTCAAATCATTTATTCTGTAAGTAGGCCCTGTAGGCACTTTTACAAGTCTGAGTCTACCAGCGCTTCCAAAGAGACCACTGTTGAGAAGAAGCGCCGCAAAAAACTCAACAGTAAGCCGTTTTTTCCAAATAAATCACTTATTACAATACTAAACTTAAGCTACACAATTTAAATGTCACAGGGATGTACAGGTCCCAGTAGGTATATGTTAGAGAGTAGTTTAAAATAACAGACACGTTTTTTTTAGCGGCCAAACTGGGAGATATTGACCTCCAAGTACTGAAAAGTGACTAAACCCTCTAAATATTTGTCTACCCATAGTACAAACCTCGAGTTTACTTTCGGACTAGTTCATCTAGTCTTATACGTCTGTAATAGTTTACAATGATCTCAACACACAGCTGTCTGCTGATATTGGTTTTTCCATACGCCTTAGAACCTTGTCTTACCATGAATCTTCTCAGGAGGCACACCAGCTCAGATTGGCCAGTTCCCATGGATAGTTCGGCTTTCGGTCAAAGACAGCCAAGGGCGAGGCACCTTCCTCTGTGGCGGCACCCTCGTCAGCAAACGTCACGTCATCACCGCTGCGCACTGCCTCAACCACGAATTTACACACTACCATCAGTAAGTGAACCTTGAGGCTGGTTTCATACGTACCACTACACATAGCAGCCACAAAACGCGACGCTGCGATATGGTCGGACCGTAATTTCTATGAAATATATATATATATATATATACTAGCTTTTGCCCGCGACTTCGTCCGCGTGGCGTGTTATAAAAGAGAGATCTTTGTGTGTGCGGGAGCAAGGTTAAAAATGCTTAATTTTATTATTTTTAAATGAGGTTATTTTATAAGGAGCCTCTAACTCGCTTCCCGTTCCCAGGGGAATTTTTAACTTTGCATTCACTAAGGTATATGGATGTCAAATTTCAAGCATCTAATTTATGCAGTTTAGATTTTTTCATACAATATTTTTTTCCCGCTAACTTAATTTTTCAAAAAACAACCATGACTAAACTTTATATTTACTAAAGTATGCATGCATGCTAGATTGAAAACATCTATCTTACGTGATTTAGATTTTTACATACAAAAGTTTTTTCCCAATAACTCCCGTTCCCGTGGGAATTTTGCAATATCGCGTTGCAAGTAAGCTTAAGGTTCATTAGGGTACCTGCATGCCAAATTTCAATTATCTATCTTACGCGGTTTAGATTTTTCATACAAAAGGATTTTCCCGCTAATTCCCGTTCCCGTGGGAATTTCGAGAATTCCTTTCGAGTTATAATTTTGTGTTTTAATTGTTTTGTATAATTAATGTGTACACGTCACGAATAAATAATTTCTTTTCTTTTTCTTTTTTTCTTTTCTTTCTTAGTGCACCTCTACGGTACCTAAGCTACGTCCCTTCCAAATTTCAAGTACCTACGTTTAGCCGTTTAGGCTGTGCGTTCATATGTCAGTCAGTCAGTCAGTCAGTTTCTCCTTTTATATATTTAGATATTCACATTCATGGTGTGGTTATGGTACGTGTGAAACAAACCTTAAACCGTATGCCCTTTTAAAAGCAACAACGACTGTCGATTTAATTTTTTGAATTTTTAGCTGGTTCCCGTTCCTTTAAGTAAAATAATCTAAATGAAGGATTTAAGGATTTGTCACTCTGGATGAGTTCTGCGTTCTGCGGTCCGGTTCATATTTTAACAAGCTGATAGAGACGTAAGATATTTGACCAGTGTGGCAAATCCCTTAAGATAGTTCTGCTCCAGGGCCCATTTTTTTTTTCCCCCTATATAAGAAAGGCCGAGTTCATAAATATGTTTTTTGCTATACTACCTTGTCTATGTTGTTGTGACATGGTCACAACAATTAAAGTGACAAGGTAGAAAAGTTTATATATATTTTATGAATTCGGCTGCACAAGTGCACAAGCCTTTAGCCTAGTTTGGGACTGGGTGAACTGTCTATTGTATTTTTTACAGCATAAAGGTTTTCCTGGGTGAATATAACAGAGAAAGTTACCCGCGTGACTGCGTGCAAGGGAGATGCATGAAGAACCTCATCATGTACCCTGACAAGATCATGAAGCATGCCGGGTACAACCATCAAACTACTGAGAACGACATTGCCCTCCTGAGGCTCGAAGGAAGTGCTCCTGTTGGAGGTAACTCTAAAAGTTATTCTTTTGTTTTGTACCGAACTACCCTTAAGTTTAGAGGGGTGTATCAATCTTTCCAAACTCGGCTATTCCGCGTAGCAGTTTTTCCAGTCGTGATTCCCATTCATGAAAAACATTGGTAAAAACCGTAACGCATTTTCTCCCAGGATTAATGTTTCTGCGGCCCTAATGTGGTAAATATGTACAGTGACAGATGCTCTATCCACATTTGGCACGCGATATTGACGCAGCCATACTAGGCCCACATATTTACCATCCAGAAAAATATCGATATACTCAACCAGTTTATGACAAACGATGCGTTAGGACAAACATTATTAGGCATTCCGAGAGACACCCGATTTTATAGCAATCTCTTCCAGACAACCTTAATTATAGAAGAGACGTTCAAAAAAGGAGGGTAATATAGGTCAGGTCAGGTCACTACGTTGGGAACTTGGCATTACATCTTTCCATCTCTGGTCGTAGATCCAGGGGTAGAGCCAAAAAAAGGTAGAAAAATGTAATGCTGAAGGACATGCAGGAGTGTCAGGCATCCGAGGACGATGTCGAGGACAGAGCGAAATGGCGAAGAAAGATCAAAAAAGCTGACCCCGACTCCATGTGGAATTAATATTAGCTAGGAAGAGAGAAAGCAACGCGCCCGGCGCGCGCGCGCCTGCGCTTCTAAATGCGTTAGTACCTACAGGGGCAGGATGCCGACGTGTTTTCCGATAGCTGGAGCTCATTACTGCGTAAAATAATTGGCTTTTGTGATTTATTTAGTTAGATAATTTAGTACGTTTATTTCATTTAGCATTGTAAGCGATTAGGTGTCCTACTGTTATGCCTACATTGTATTTTCATGAATAAATAAATAAATAAATAAATAAATAAATAAATAAAGACAGAGAGAGGAGTAAGGATTCTACCAATTTTAGAATAACAATCGTACATATTATGCTTGTTCCAGGTGCCATTCAAGCGATCGCTCTACCATCATTCGACATCGATGATCCTCAGTACGATGGAGTTGATGTGCTCGTTGCAGGTTGGGGAACCACGCAATACGGAGGCACCTCAGACATTTTGCTAACAACTGAGCTCAAACTGATACCTCATGGGCGTTGTCTGAAGACAGATTCTAGTCTGCCTATAGGGCATCTTTGTGCTGGAGACGATAACGGGAGGGACACCTGCCGAGGGGATTCCGGTGGGCCTCTCATGATGATTCACAAAAGAAAATACTATTTGTCTGGCGTGGTGAGCTATGGTCCTGCCCTCAAATGTGGAACGTCCAACGTTGGTTATTACACCAACGTCTTCAAGTATATGAGGTGGTTAAAGATGAACATGAAAGTGTAAAGGAATATAACTTGAGCGTCCCATGTTAGTTCTCAGGGTTGGCGACGCATTTGAAGTCTTAGGATTTCAGTCTAAAGATTGTAGTCTTGAGAATGCAAATGTCTATCACAGATCCCATTTACAAGTAGGTGGCCTGGGTGAAGCCTTCTCAATGACAAAAACAAAAGCCAATTTCTTCTTAAACAGATTAAACAGATGTTAAGTAATCTTAAATAATAACTACCTCCTGTATCGCCTTTATTTTTATATTTTAAACATTGACTAATAAAGTTCATTATAATAATATAGAGATTATTTTAATTGGCTCCTTTTGCCCTTATTAAATGCTTTGTATGTAACATAGGGTTTTTATCACTTTATATTATTAGTAGCTTTTGCCTGCGACTCCGTCTGAGTCGTTTATCGCTACTTGCGGTTAAAAAAACCCTATGTCCTTCCTCGTGATTCAAGCTACCTCCATACCTACTTTATCGGAATCGGTTAAGCAATTTAGCTGTTAAGGCTTAAAGTGACAGAATACGTCACATATATAACCCTTCGGGTGGCAAAGTCCGGGAGCCGATTCCCTCGAAAATTGGCAGCGATGTGGGAACCAGGGTTGAAGTGGCAGGGTCCAGCTCCTGGACCCAGTGCCATGTATGCGATGTCAAAACTATTATTGGCTTGGTCACAATTGCAAGATGCATTCGTCAATAGACAAGGATGGTATTCAATAACGGTTGCCGCGCTGAGCAAAGTTTGCTAGAAATTGCGTCATCTTCCCACGGTTCCCGCCCACCATGACCAGACCCTGCCACTTGGTGTTATATATTCAAAAATGGCCGTGCCACTTCTCCCACCGTTCAACCGCAGGCGCTGCCACCCGAAGGGATAATATTAGTATACAAGTATGGATAAAAAAAAGATAAAAAGAAATTTATTCAGTAAGTAGGCCGCTCGGGCACTTTTACACGTCAAGATACTACCAGCGCTTCCCAAGAGGAGACCACTGCTGAGAAGAAACGCCGCAAGAAACTCAGCAGTCAGTCATTTTTTAAACTTATTTCATATTACAATGGTATGTACAACTTAATCAAGCATTATATAAAGCTACAAGTATTCAATTAAATATAATATCAAATAACAGTAGTTCAGCAGGAAAACATGCCAAAAATCTTACGGGAGAGAAAGATAGAAAAGAATAAAATAAAATAACTACAACTACCTACTTATATATGTGTATATGAGATGGTGCAAGATGACCACATAAAAGTTTCGATATGTTTTCCTGCATCAACGGTGTCCCCCAGACAAGAAAAAGCAGGATAAAGCCTTTGCATTTGAACAAATTACTATTGACTAAGTTTCGGGTGTAGGCCATGCATTTTTGTCTGTTAGATAGTCCTCGACCCTATAATACGCTTTAGACATTAACGACCTTTTCAAATATTTTTTAAGTGCTGGAAAGGGTAACTTTAAAACTACTTCAGGTAATTTATTATAGAAATGAATGCATTGACCAACAAATGATCTATATACTTTACGGACACGGAATTTTCAAATAGCTATTTTATTTTTATTTCTAGTATTTAAATTATGTATATCTGAGTTTTTGGTGAAAGAATCTAAATTCTTAATAACATAAATAATATTCTCGTAACTAAATTGAGACGCTACAGTTAAGATATTAATTTCTTTAAAAAGTTCTCTTAAGGAGTCACGGGAATTTAAATTATAAATAGAACGAATGGCCCTTTTTTGTAACACAAATATAGTTTGTATGTCAGCTGCCTTAGATAGAAAGTTATCGAAGTTAAAGTTTAGTGACTTTGATAGATTCTGGAAAACAAACTAATAGAGATGTCGAATACAATGCCCGAAATAGACTAGCAATCAAAGTAGAAGTTGATTGCTGTCTTATTTTAAAATAAATCAAGAAAAGTAAGACTAAATACGACAGTTTGGCGGCAAATTGTCTACATTAATTAAACTTTGTTTACAACTTTATCCTGGCACTTGAAATCTGTTGAGTCATACCAACATTTAGAGGACCTACCCCCATCGGGGGGTATGGGCAGGGGGGGATTTTATTAGGCGAGTGAGATGGGGCTAGGACTCGGCAGATCCTCATTTCTAGTGCCAAGATAAAGTTATAAACAAAGTTTCATTGATGTACATTTTTTGCCGCCAAAATATGCTAATTTTACTGTAAGTAGGTATTATGATTTTAGTTCTACACCAAGAAGCCCACTTTTGTTGTCTTTTTCTCACTTTAAAGATTAGAGTTAGACAGCATTCAACCTAAAAAGGCGCCTTAGATTTGATACAATTAAAAAAAAAAAATTAAAGAAAATGATTGGCAGTTTTACCGATAAAATGGATTACTTGTGGTAGGTACCAGAAAGTGTTTTAAGGTATAAGATTTCGCTATTTTAAATTAAGTTTATTAGGTCCCTTCATCATGTCAGCCGAAAGACGTCCACTGCTGGACATAGGCCTCCACAGGACAAGGCTTTCCACTCAGACCGGTCTTTTGCTTTTCGCATCCACCGCGGTCCCGCGATCTTGACGAGGTCGTCACTCCATCTTGTTGGAGGCCTATCTACAGCTCGTCTTCCGGTCCGCAGACGCCACTCCAGAACCTTCTAACCCCATCGGCCATCAGTCCTGCGAGCAATGTGTCCCGCCCACTGCCACTTCAATTTAGCTATTCTTAGGGCTATGTCGGTAACCTTAGTTCTACTGCGGATATCATCATTTCTGATTCTATCACGCAGAGAGACCCCGAGCATAGCCCTCTCCATAGCCCTCTGAGTGAATTTGAGCTTCCTTATGAGGCCCATTGTTAGCGCCCACGTCTCAGATCCGTAAGTCATCACCGGCAACACACACTGGTCAAAGACTTTTGACTTAGGTCTGACTTAAAAGAAAAAGAAAAGAAAAATACATTTTTTCACTACACACACAAGACATGGAAAAAAAACAGAAACAACCATTAACAAGTAGTAGTAACCATTACGCTAAACGAAGAAAGTGTAATTGAAAGAAAATATAGAACAATTATAATATATATTTATATAAATAAAAAGATACTATAAATAATATGAGGATCAAAAATATTTGATTTGATATTCTTATTTGAAACAAAAATGTATGATTTGTATATCTTTAAAGTATTCTGCGTATTGATTATTCTATGAAATAATAATATGATAAACTCTTTCTATGAACCGAAATTCTATGCAAAAGTTGTCTATAAAACAGTGTACATACAACCTATTTTAGGGTATCTTAAAAAAAATAACGTAGGTTAGGTTACACTTGTGACTACCAAAAAAATAACTTATGCGGCGAGAAATGCCTTTCGATGAATTAAAAATTCTGCGTAACATTACGTTGGTTGAAAGGTGTTTCCGTAAAGTACCTAATGGGTACCCGTTAAAGAGATATCAGATCTCAATGGAACGCCATTATGTATGTATGTATGTAAACTCTAAGCTTAATTGCACATAAACAATTACAAAACATTTTGCATCACTATAGATAATGTACATAGGCGAACTTATCCCATATGGGATCTCTTCCAGTTAACCTTGGAGTAGAATAAGCAAGGACAATCCAAGAGGATAGGCAAATTCATAAATTATAACAGAAAAAAAAGTACATAACATCCGAAAACAGACATTAAAAAGTAATAATATTTGCTTTTTATATCAAGGGTTTTTATTATTTAAATACAAAGAGTACCTACATAATGTTTCACAGATCATTGACACACTGTTTATACCATATAAGGAATAAAGAAGGCCCAAGGATAATGTTTTATCCCGAGCGATTAATAACAGGATACTTTCACTAATTACCAACAATTTACTCACATTTTTCCATCATTTATTTAGTATAAATACTGGTCGAACTAATTGGTTTTCATAAACACTGCTCCTTGCTAAGTGTTCGGTGCACTTTACAGTATACTTGAAAATTATTAAGTTAGGTCTGGTTTGCTGTGAAGTAATCATCATGGCACCAAAAAGTGTGCTTTGTTTCGTAATTCTTTTTGTTGGCGTCCACTGCAACGTTATAGCACGTCATGGTTTAGGTAAGTAATATTTTGTGACTTATATGGCATTTAAATTGTTTTGAATACTCTTATTGGACAATTTATGTCTAGGTATAATAATATAGGAAGCCTAGATGGTAGTGGCAACGAACCCACCCGTCCCACGTGCGATAATCCAGGGCTAACATAAATTCGAACTTCGATTTTCAAATTAGACCTACTTTGAAAATGGAAGTTTTCAGTTACGTTTGTGGAGCACTGTCACTCGTCATTAGATACTAAATCGAGAGAATGCTGCTTATGTAGGTAACTTCGAACTTCAATTTTCAAAGTAGGGAATGATCCTATCCCTCAAGTTCCAAGTGCAAATCAGACTTACGCACTATGCATCACGGTCCTGTACTGTCTGTATGTAAGGCACAGTCACTGTTTTTCGAAAAAACTGTCAAAGCTTGTATCAGTAAAATATCAGTTAATGGAATGCTCTTTTTTTTAACCACAAGCATGTTTCAAGACCCTTCGCTTGGTCTTTGTATTCAACTAGAATATTAATCGAATCACTAAAGAACTTGCTGTTGTTACTATCAGCTTTGTTTGATATGACCAACTATTTCATTATTATTTTGTCAACTTAAAGACAGCCTGTCTTGGTTGGGTCATATTTTTCGAATATATGCTATTTGATGTTTTCTTTTTTACAGACGTAATCGAGATCTTGGAAAAGACGCATAATGCGTCCAACATTGCCCCAGCCTCGTTTATATCAGGTAAGTTGTTATAACAACGAACAATATATCAATGGAGCTATGTTTCACCCTTACCTTTGAATAAAAATGTTGATTAAACACTGTTTTCTTAACCAACCAACCGAACCTTCACGACTACAGTTTTTTTTTTTTGTATTGGTAGAACCTTTGGCAAGGCAAAGGCTGGGCTTAGCAAAGGCATTCTAACTTAGTCCTCAAGGTTGGCAACGCATTTGGAGTCAGGATTGCAGTCTTGATCCCACTTACCATCAGATGGCTTCAGTGCTCGTGTCCTTACCATAGAAACACACATTAAATATTACTACAAAGATTCCCCTCATGTACCTATTATTCTTCTTTTCAGGAGGCAAACCAGCTCAGGTGGGCCAGTTCCCATGGATCGCCCAGCTCTCGATCACAATCATAACAGAGCTAGATATCTACGAGACCATGTGTGCCGGTTCCCTCATCAGCAAACGCCACGTCCTCACCGCTGCCCACTGCGTAGACCATGAGATAACAGACTTGTATGGGTAAGTGAATCTGAACACTATAATTGAAGGCTGCCTTTTCCTACCATAACAAACTAGAGGCCACCTTCCTTTGTATGTAATTCCTTTCCGGAGTTACCCTCATTTAATACCTGTACAGTCTGTGAGCACTTAGAAGATGCTTCAAGTTTATACTTCTCTTCTTTGGCGGGCAAGCTTCGGAAAGCGTCAGGAGGTGCTTTGCTGTCCTCTCTTAGTCCTGTGACTAGGGGAGTGCCGCAGGATCCGATCCTGGGTCCTCTACTCTTTATATTGTATAATGCTGACATTGTTACCAGTATAAGGAGTAGTAAGTACCATTTCTACGCCGATGCCTTGAAACTTTACACTTCACCTCAATCGTGTTGCTTCTTGGTCCGAGAGAAATTGCTGGTGCGAAAAAGTACAAACATTTGGTATTTGGATCGAAGCATCAAACCCATAGAATTTTAGATAGACTGGCGTGCGGGGATATTGCCATCATGGGCGAACCGATAGAAAGGGTGGTGGAAGCAAGTGACCTTGGCCTGATCATGGACAGTGAGCTGCGGTTTGAGAGCCACGTAGCCAAAGTCGTGAGTAATTGCTTTTACCGTCTCAAGATTCTTTATAATTTTCGTGATCACCTCAGTGTTGATATGCGTGCCCAACTGTGTGAATCACTTATATTATCTAGATTAAACTATTGCGATGTCGTCTATGATGGTCGTATACTTGGTCCAAGAGGCTAATAAACCGAGTCCAGAACGCGTGTGCTCGTTTCTGTTTTAGAGTCCCTCCCCGCTCCCACATCACTCCATATTTGAACGCCGCTAACCTGCTAAACATGGCTGCGTGGAGGCGCATGCACCTGGCGACCCTAATGCTCGGTGTGGTGCAACAAATGACCCCGTAGTATCTCTTTAAAAAGATCCAGTAGTCCAGTAATGTACGCAGATAGATAGATGTATGTAGCTAGGGCGATTGTGCCGCTGCACCGAGGCCGGGTTAGTTTCAGATACGTGGCGTACAAGTGCTGGAATGATCTCCCCCCTGCCATCCAGGAAGCGGCTTCTTGCTAGGCGCTTTAAGCGTAAGCGTAAGCGTAAGATTTGATGGAATCTAATTATGAATCCGAGTGTATGTTTTTTTTTTCGTTTTTTTTTTATTGTACCGGATTGTCGATGCTGTTTACTGGCTTAATAGGTATTTCTTCTTTAAATATCTTTATGTAACGTATTTGCATAACCGATAACCATTAGTAATACCAGCGTATAAAAAAACACGTTTGTTTTATGACCCCGCTAAAATATTTTATTTGATTGTGTTTTTAGTATTTCTTAATGTAGCGGCAAAGGTAATATCTCATCATATCATCTGTAAAAATTACAACTGTCTATCTATCACTGTTCATGAGATACAGCCTGGTGACAGACAGTGGAGTCTCAGTAATAGGGTCCCGTTTTTATCCTTTATGTACGGAACCCTAAAACTCAAGGCGCAGTGAAAAATTACGACACACGCTTATTTGGTTACTTAAATGTCTAAAAATGAAAATTATGTCAACTTTCTCGTGCTCAACGACCTGAAAGTTGGCAAATCCAGATGGCGAACATTCGAAACCAACCTCTATGCAAACTTTTTATGGAAAATGTCAAATCAATCAAATCAAATCAATTTATTGCTCGAAATAATGTTACAACAACGATCTTAAAAATTTGTTATACAGTTCATTATTTCACCTATTCAGGTATGCAATTTGTAATCATAGGTATACAATATAATATTTTAAAAAAAAACAAGGTACATTAAATCATAATTAAAGTTAAAAAGTCTTAACACATATCGTCAATCGTCAAGTGAGTAAAATGCTCCCTCAATTAATAATTTAGTAAGTTTAGTCAAGAATGCATTGTTTGTCAAATATGTCCATACAATAGGAAGAGAATTATGTATTTTGATTGCCATTTGATAACAGTTTTTACTACAGAGTTTTAATTTACATTTCGGAGCTAATAGAGCCCTGTGGGTAGTGGTACGCTTATTACACTTTTTTGTAAAAAGTTCAGTATTCATTCTAACGAACTTACAAATCTCAAGTATGTAAAGACTCGGAATTGTCAGGAGTTGGAATTTTATAAACAGTGGCTTACATGATTCTTGATGTCTAAATCCAATGAAATAAATGAATTAGATTTGATTGGATTTGAAACTGGAAATTAGTTACTGAACCTTTTCCTGTTATGGAACATCATCTTTTATACTTTTTAATCATATTTAATGTAAATAATTTCGAAATACTATTTTCATTCATGTAAGAAACTTACTTATTTTAGCACTTTGGCTCTCATTTTAAATTAAAAAAATGCTTTTGATGCTTTTTATTTAGTAGCTCATATTATGTTTGGAATCAAATATTTTACCCGAAACCAATAAAAAATATAATTTTGTATGAAAATCCACGAAGCTTTTTTTTGGGCATCGTACTAAGGTTTATGGGGCGGCCCGGTCAGAAAACATCAAAAAATATTTTTGAACCACAGTAATGGATGTAGATGGCTCGCAAGAGAGTAAAATAGAAACTAGGTCTGTACTCCACGGACAAGAGCATATAAAAAAAAAAAGAATAATGACGAGGAGTAGAATTGTAACCATAAAATTATGCATAGTTAATTTTTGCTATACCTACGCTTTGCGGGTGGTAGGACTCTGTGCAGAGTCCGTCCGGATCGCTACCACCATCTTATCCATTAACCTACCGCCAAACAGCAGTGTTCGCACTGTTGTGTTCCGGTTTGGGGATAAGACAGCCGGTGTAATGACTAGCATAGAGGCATTCCATCTTAGTCCTCAGGGTTGGCAACGCATTTGCAGTCTAAGTCTAGTAGTCTTGTGAATGCGAATGTCTATGGGTCACAGTTTCCGCTTACCATCAGGTGGCCTGTGTGCTCGTCTGCCTTCTCTATGTCATAAAAAAAAAAAAAAAAGGTTATTGCTGTGTAATTAACATAATTATTCCTATCAAACAATTTATTAATTAAATGGCAGTATGCAGACGTCAAGTATTTGCAATACTTTTAACTACCATTACTGTACAGTCGTGAACATTAATTTGGGACGTTTGGGACCTTAGGTACGAAGTCTACAACAATAAGGTTGAGTTTCCTAAAAGTTACAAATGACTTGACATCTCTAATGACATTGACGACTTTTAGCATATCGACGGTTCTGTGACTCAACCTCGTATATTGAATTATGTCCAGTATAAACTGACACTTACTAAGTAGGCGAGTGCATACTTAGTGCGTGTCAGTTTATACTGGACATTATTTCATATACGAGGTTGAGTCACAGACCCGTCGATATTATTCTTGGAATGGGTCACAAATTAACGTTCGAGATAGTACATATATACATTTATCATATTGAACAAACTATGATAAGAAAATAAAAGTATATAAAACAGCGTTATCCTCATATTTGATAATCTTAAGAATATGCTGCCTTGAGTGAATATGATTAAGGACTAATGTCTATAAAACTGAAAGCCCTTACCACCAGGTAGCCCAAGCCACGCCTTTAAAAACAAAACTAACATCGCCATTGCACTTTCACAGCGTATTGATCTACCTGGGTGAATATGACAGAAACAGTTTCCCGATGGACTGTGTGAAAGATAAATGCACGAAGAACATCATCATGTTCCCCGACAAGATCATGAAGCATGAGCAGTTTAACCGTAGAACTGGAGCTAACGACATTGCTCTGCTGAGGCTCCAAGAAGATGCTCCTCTTGGAGGTAATTATAACTCGTTCCCAGAACTTTTACCTCGGATTCCTTTGAGCACAAACATCACAATTCTGTATTGGAACTAATTGTCACTCGTCTGAATGCATGCATCGTTTTTCCGAATTTTCGTTCGTCCTAAAGACATTCCTGCCCGAATCTTAAAACTCGTTAGTGTTGTTATATACTACAACCCTAGCCTAACCTATACACGCGCTAGCCAAATAAGTTTGCCCTGACTAATAATCGCAGCCACAACCCCCTATCAACTAGTCAACCGCATCAAACTCTCTCTTGGCTTGTTCCAGGTTCCTTCCAAGCGATCGCTCTGCCACCTTTCGACATCGATCGTGCCAGCAACGATGGAGTAGACGTCGTCGTCGCAGGCTGGGGAAAAACGGAAAATGGAACCCTATCAAACATTCTGATGACCACCGAGCTCCACCTGATAGCTCAAGAGAAATGCCTGGAGTCATACGATTATACTCTGCCTAGGGGACATCTTTGTGCCGGAGATAGTAACGGCAGGGATACATGCCCGGGAGACTCCGGCGGACCTCTGATGATGTATTACCAGAAAAAGTACTATCTGTCTGGCGTGGTGAGCTATGGTCGAAATGTCAAATGTGGAACGTCTGAAGCTAGTTATTACACCAACGTTCACAAGTACATGAAGTGGATCAAGACAAACATGAAAGTTTAAGAAATTACATAGCTTGTACAGCCGTTTTGTACACCATCACATAGAGTCGAAAAACAAACATTTACTTTCCGTGACTGTACATAACACCGAAAATAATCTTGAGGTTTTTAATGTATTTAGGAGCTGATCTTTAAGCTGAATTATTCGGAGAATAGGTGAAGCTCTGTATTATATAATAGGTTTTTTGGTTTTATTTTTTGCTTTGCTTTGGAATGTTGCATGCATTCTTTATAATGTATGTATTCTTTATTCGTTTTTTATTTAACTTTCTTATTTGCTAATAAAATATATTTATATTTTAAACATTATTTCATTACCTCCCTTTGAAATGAATGAAAAATGCTCTTGTAGCTTAGAAAGTATGAATTAATTTCAAATGTGTTCTTATTTTGGAAATATGTCGTAATCCAGAACATTTCTTAGTTATTAAGGGTTATATAAAAGATAAAATATGCGTGTGTGTGATGTGATCTTTTAATGTGATTTTACTCATTGGGACATTTCGATATCAGTTTAAAGTTTTCTGATATCTGTTATATTTACGGAATAATCGTCTGGCTACACTTAACGATTACACCGTATACTGAGTTGTGGGATCAGAAACTGTAGCGATTTTTAGCCAACGGAGCAAAGGTGTACCGAAAGGTTGCGTTCTTATACGCAATAATACGAATTATTCAAATTCAAATTTAAATTCCAACTTTTAGTATCCGACTACTCGTTGCGAAATGATGATTTGGTAAAAGAAAATACAATTATTCAAATTGTAAACGATTTGTCAATAATCCATTTATTTAATTCATATAAAATAGAACATTGACATCGGACTAATGACCATTATTAGATGTTTAACTTTTATTGTTTTAATTTATGAATTATTATTGTATTCTATTCTTTGATTATTAATATTTATGTTTTGACGATCTCAATGTAATTTCGTATTTTTTGACATGCAATGCAACTAATATTGTAATATTACATTGACAAATAAATAAACTAAACTAAACTAAACATTTTAGGGTACTCAATTACCATTTCTAATTCAATATGGTAATTACGAAAGCTTTCACGTAATTATTAAATTAAGATATGTTTGGATGTTCAAAGCAAAACTATTTAAGTGACAACGATACGTTTGAATGTTCAAAGCAAAACGATTTAAGTGACAGCGATACGTTTGGATGTTCAAAGCAAAACGATTTAAGTGACAGCGATACGTTTGGATGTTCAAAGCAAAACGATTTAAGTGACAGCCATACGTTTGGATAATCAAAGCAAAACGATTTAAGTGACAGCGATACGTTTGAATGTTCAAAGCAAAACGATTTAAGTGACAGCGATACGTTTGGATAATCAAAGCAAAACGATTTAAGTGACAGCCATACGTTTGGATAATCAAAGCAAAACGATTTAAGTGACAGCGATACGTTTGAATGTTCAAAGCAAAACGATTTAAGTGACAGCGATACGTTTGGATAATCAAAGCAAAACGATTTAAGTGACAGCGATACGTTTTAATGTTCAAAGCAAAACGATTTAAGTGACAGCGATACGTTTGGATGTTCAAAGCAAAACGATTTAAGTGACAGCGATACGTTTGGATGTTAAAAGCAAAACGATTTAAGTGATATCATCGTACCGAACCTATGACGGAAAAAATGCCTAGTAAGTAATTAAAAATGTAATTTCTTACGTGGGCACATAAAACATGTTTTTTTCTTTACAAAATTTCTATCACTTAATTGGCCATGGATTCAAACGCGAAAACGATGCTCTTTTTTAGTGCCATTACTGTCACGTAAATAAGGATCGCGGGAGAGCGGTGGATGCGGAAAGCACAAGACCGGTCTGAGTGGAGAGCCTTGAGGGAGGCTTATGTCCAGCAGTGGACATCTTCCGGCTGACATGATGATGATGAAGAATCGGGGGTCATCGGAAACGTTTGGCCTCCGTCGCCCGCGCAGCGCAGTGGGCACTAGGGCTATATAAGCTTTCCTTGAATTAATCTAGCCAAAGCGTTGATTGACATTTGCCTGAACTCAATATCAGTTTTGCGACGTAGACTGCTGAAACCATCGTCACCACACACCCGTGACTCACTGGATACGTAATTGTTATGATCATATTTTATTTTACCCCTTTTTTTGTGTCTTGGAATTTTAGACTTGTTTGTAGTCTCTATGCGAATGCTGTTGCACGCCTATAATTGGTGCATAAACGGGAATGTGACTTCTATGTCTGCTAATGTATAATCTGTTAATGTATTGGTGTGTCTTTATAAATAAATAAATAAATGAACCAACAGATCTATATCAGCCTAAGCACGGCGGAAGCCCATTCTACAATTGGAGAGAGTATATCGCAAAATATTTAGCATATAGGGTACCTAGATACTAGTCTTGTTGGATGGAACGGTAAGGGAAATATTAGCAATAGACCGAGGACGGTGTTTTTTTTTTATGGCAATGAGAAGGCACGCGAGCTCTCAGACCACCTGATGATAAGTGGGATTTGAGCCCCATAGACATTTGAAATCTCAAGATTACAATCTCAAAACTACAAGCCTAAGACTTCAAATGCGTCCCGAACCCTGAGGACTGAGATGGAATGTCTCTATGCTAGTAGTTACACCGGATGTCTTATCCCCACCACGAAACACAGCAATGCAAACACCGCTGCTTGGCGGTGGGTTACTGGATAAGATGGTGGTAGCGATCCGGACTGACCCTGCACAAGGTCCTACGACCACTAAACTAAAGTGGACACTACCATCGGTCAGAAAACTAAACTTTCGAAGATTTAAGTAATACAGTCTGTGATAACTTAGAAAGTGCTACAAGTTAGTACTTCTCTCTCATTTGCTCTTAATAAGAGCGTATGAGAGCGAGTAAGACACAAGTACGAAGCAAACAATCTAACAAAAAGCAATCTTTAAAAAATTCAACTGCTGTTTAGACAATAGACATTATTGTCGTCAATATAATGTTAATAATTATCATGACGTTTACATTTTTTATTTCCCTGTGACACCCCCGACGCTAAGGCGAATCTACCGACATCATCGCTTGTCGAATCGGGGTTTCAAAAGCGAACTCAAGACGATACCTGCATACTTACATAAAAGTGAAAAGTACATTAAAAACGGTTACAGAATCAAACCCGGTAAGCAAACACAATAGTACATTACTGCACAGACCAGGAAGTAGGCCGTTGCGGGACGAGTAGAGTTATATACTAGTCCAGCAACCGCCCTTCCTGGTCGAGGCTTGTATAGTGCTTTTCTCTAACAATGCGAGGAAATTAAACAAAATTTCAGTTTTGATATAATATGGATTCAAATGTATTAACAAAATCAAGTCAAATAAGATGTGATAATACGTACTGTACTTAAACTTCCCTAAGAAAAAAGTATTCACGATTCCCGCCTTAATTTTTTTAATTCTAAACGCAGAATGTTTTAAAAAAGTAAAACTATTTGACACTTTGGTAAATACGCTGTAAACGCGATAAACGGCGTTTACCTTTTTAGTCTATGACATTTAAAAAGTAAATAAACATGGAAGAATTTTGAATTGTACGAGTGTTTGGCTGTTTGGAGTTAGTTATCATAGTCCAAATATGGTTTTAAAAAGTAAAAAACCGGGTACGTTATGAAATTTGTATACATTTTCGCGGCCGCTGCCGCTGGTAAATAATAACTTTTTATTTTTATTTTGCCTGGGCCTGGAACTCGGAACTTCGCGGGCTGATTTTACAACAGTAAGGTTAACATTTCCGAGCAAGTGGGAGAAAAGTCTTTTGTATCTCTGAAACACAATAAACACAGGTACAATTTAGGTCAGGATCGTAGAAGGTGGAAAGAAGTGGTCTGTGCCTTCCCCTCTGGGAAACAGGCGTTATTTAATGTGCAGCCTTGGCCTAATGTGTTGATCACCCCACGTAGCCTTTTGTAACTTTTAAATTGAGTATTATTTTTCACTTGATAAAATGCATATACGTAAAATATAAAAAGTGTTTAAACATGTGCAAATCATTAGCAGATATCGTTTCGAAGTAGCTATTTGCGTGTGAATTTTGCTTAACGTCTATGACTAAACTTTCCAATAGACATACAACTTTCTATAATAAAAAACATAAATGCACCTTTTATAGTTTGAATTTCATATGAAAAACGCATGGGTACTTCATCACCTTTGGCCAAGACTGTATATACGACAAATGTAAGTCCTAAAAATTACTGTAATTGTCCAAACTTGATAGCCGCAGTCCTCAATAACGAAGTCTTCCCGAGGTCTCGTAAAAAAGACGGGTGTAATTATGTTTAACGTGTGTACGACTATATTATTATTTATTTTTATTTAAGATGTTCACCATCAGCAGATACCACTTTTTTTTTGGCATAGGGAAGGCAAGCGGGCACACAGGCCACCTGATGGTAAGTGGAAACTGTGACCCACAGACATTCGCATTCACAAGACTGCAAATGCGTTGCCAACCCTCAAGACTAAGATGGAATGCCTCTATGCTCGTCATTACACCGGCTATCTTATCCCCAAACCGGAACACAATAATGCGAACACTGCTGTTTGGCGGTAGGTTAATGGATAAGATGGTGGTAGCGATCCGGACAGACCCTGCACAAGGTCCTACCACCCGCAAACTTTCTTGAATCTTGTTAAAATATAATAAATTTGTCTATACTTACGAGTATAACAATTTTATTGTTCCACTAATCACAGGTGAACACAGCATGCGTTGGTATAGGTAAGGGCGGTCGAGAGCCGATCGGTCCTCCGGTCATTCCGCCCTGATCATCCGTCTGTGGCATCGTATCTCCCAAACAGATGACCTGATTTTTTTAATTTAAATAAACCTGGTAAATATAAAAACAAACCTGACTGCGGCAAAGCCCAAAAGTAGGGTTATGTGTTTGACCTGTATATGTCCGACTCAATGTCCGCTTGTAAAGGCTAAACGAGGGGCCCAATTTCCACAAGCGAGGTGTCGTTAGATTCGTCACAGGTCGCGACTAGGTACTTAATTTTATTCTTTGTGAAAATGTCGAAATAAAATAAAAACATGATGGTTAATTGATGGCATTACCCAATCAGAAGTTGGGTTTTTTAAAGCTTGCCTTTGTTATACTTGTTGTCATCCTGTTTATACTCTACAAGGAATAAAGTAGGCCCGAGCACATTGAATAATCCCGCGCAAAAATTAACAGGACAATTTTCCTAATTCAAAACAATTGACTCACAGTTTTACATCATTAACTCAGTATAAATACTGCACGAACTAATTGGTTCGTCATAAACACTGCTCCTTGCTAAGTGTTCGGTGCACTTTACAGTAATACTTTTAAACTATTAAGTTAGGTCTGGTTTGCTGTGAAGTAATCATCATGGCACCAAAAAGTGTGCTTTGTTTCGTAATTCTTTTTGTTGGCGTCCACTGCAACGTTATAGCACATCCTGGTTTAGGTAAGTAATATTATTATGTGACTTATTTGGCATGTATTTATTTGATCAAGCCTAGATGGTAGTGACCCTGCCACGAACCCACCAGTCCCACGTGCGATAATCCAGGGCTAAGATCATTTGCTCCATCCCTGTCACTCGTCATTCGAGACTAAATCGAGAGAAAGGGATACCACTTAATGTAACTCAGGTCCTTATGCGAATCGGACTCGCGAACTTAGCATCCCTTTTTTTGGGTCTCGTGATATGACTACGTGGAACCATTTCTACCCGCTAGTAACCAATCCTGTATGTCTGTATGTTACAGTCACTTTTACCGAAATAATGTCAATAAAATTACCTAGCTAGTACAAAACATAAAAAACTAACAGGTTTTTATCAAAGGAAAGTATTTTCATAAACAACGATTAGTAGACATATTCGTGAGTCATAGGCAAGTTTATGTTAAACTTAAAAAATGTCTATGATCACATTAGTAGTACAACCTTCAATTAGAAAATATTCAAAGAAGCACATCGCGGCATGCTTTTGTCTAGTTTTTTTAATCCACGACCGTGTTCCAGTGCCATCCCCTTGGTCTTTGTATGCATTATAACTAGGATGTTAGTTGAACCAACTTGCTTTTTTTTTTGGGTTCCGTAGTCAAACTAGGAACCCTTATAGTTTCACCATGTCCATCCGTCCGTCCGCAGCCTAGCTCAGAGACCCTTAGTACTAGAAAACTGTAATTTGGCATGAATATACATATAAGTCACGCCAACAATGTAATAAAAAAAATGTTGAAAAAGAAATAAATTGTGTATCTCCCCTACACTACACTTGGGGATATCATTTTATTTCTCGTCTACCTCATAATGTGGGATGTTGTTGGATAGTTCTTTTTACAAATATTGCGGGTTTGTGAAAACAATTTTTCAACTAAGGGATCCGTTTGTGAAATATTAAGCACACAACGAATTTTATAGGAAAACTATCACGACTAAGTAGACTTCATTCGTTTTTGAGTTACAAACGGTTTAAATGTTTATACCTACCGAAAAACGTGTTGGTAAACTGACCGCGACCTGTGTCTAAGTATGGGGATAACAGTTTTTCAACGGCATAGCGAAGTTTGTCGCGAGGTCTAATTTGTTTGTAGTAACGGCTTCGAAACCCTACACTGAGCATGTTCCGACATGCTCTTGACCGGTTTTACTATTAGCTTTGTTCGATTTGACTAATACCATAACAATTTTATTATTGTTTTGTCAACTAAAAGAAAGGCTTTCATGGCTAGCTCTTTTTTTTAATGTAGGCCTTGGATTGATGATTCATTTTATTTTACAGATGTCATCGAGATCTTGGAAAAAACGCAAAATGGGTCCGACATTGCCCCAGACACGTTTATATCAGGTAAGTCGTTTTTACATCTATTACATATTATGGCAATATGGACCTATGGTTTACCTTGGATTCTTGTTTTTTATGACATAGAGAAGGCAAACGAGCACACAGGCCACCTGATGGTAAGTGGAAACTGTGACCCATTGACATTAGACTGCAAGCCTAAGACTGCTAATGCGTTGCCAACCCTTAGGACTAAGATAGAATGCCTCTTTGCTAGTCATTACACCGGCTGTCTTATCCCCAAACCGAAACACAACAATGCGAACACTGCTGTTAGGCGGTAGGTTAATGGATAAGATGGTGGTAGCGATCCGGACGGACCCTGCACAAGGTCCTACCACCCGCGATTCTTGATTGGAACCCCGTTTTAACTTCCACTATGCACGGTCCATTCGGATCGTTTCCCACTGTGAAATTACTAGCAAAGGCATTTTGTAGTAGTCCTCAGGGTTAGCAACGCATTTGGAGACATAGGATTGCAGTCTTGAGATTGTAGTCTTGAGAATTCAAAGATCTCAGATCCCACTACGCATCAGAAGGCCTGAGTGCTCGTGAGTCTTGCCATGGTAAAAAATATTCACATTAAACACTCCGTCGATTCCCCTGAGATGTATTATTCTTCTTTTCAGGAGGCAACCCAGCTCAGGTGGGCCAGTTCCCCTGGATCGCCAGGCTCTCAATCACAGACAGGCGAATGCGAGCCACCTACATGTGTGCCGGCTCCCTCATCAGCAAACGCCACGTCCTCACCGCTGCCCACTGCGTAGACCGAGAGGTTACACGCTTCACTGAGTAAGTGAATCTAAACTCTATCATTGAAGGCTGCCTTTTCCTAGCATAACAAACTAGAAGTTACCTTCCATTGTATGGAATTCCTTTCGGGAGCTACCCTCATTTCATACCTGTACAGTCTGTGAGCATTTAGAAGTTGCTTCAAGTTTGTACTTCTCTCTCACTCGGTTTTACGAAAAGCTTATGTGCGCGAGTAAGAGGCAGGTACAAACCTATACCACCTTCTGTTGCTCACGGCTCCGGTCGCGTAAAAGTCATCTATCGCAGGTAAAAAGTACCCAATGTCATACTTAACATGACATAATTATTCCTATCAAACAATTAATTAAAAAGCGGCCAAGTGCGAGTCGGACTCGCGCACGTAGGGTTCCGTACCACTATACATCTAAATAAATGTTTTTCTTTATTCTTTATTATATTGGAGTTGATTGAATGAAAGGTAAAATGCGGTTTACGATTTATAACGTATTTAAAAAAACTAATTATTAGATCTCGTTCAAACCAATTTTCGGTGGAAGTTTGCATAGTAATGTACATCATATATTATTTTTACATTTATCATTCCCTTATTTACGGAGTTACGGGGGGGGGGGGGGGGGGGGGGACACGCATTTTTCCACTTTGGAAGCGTCTCTCGCGCAAAGTATACAGTTTAGAAAAAATATATATTAGAAACCTCAATATCATTTTTGAATACCTATCCATAGATACCCCACACGTATGGGTTTGATGAAAATAAATAAATTGAGTTTCAGTTCTAAGTATGGGGAACCCCAAAAATTTATTGTTTTTTTTCTATTATTGTATGAAAATCTTAATGCGGTTCACCGAATACATCTACTTACAAAGTTTCCATAGTATAGTTATAGTTACGGAATAAAGTGGCTGTGACATACGGACGGACAGACGGACGGACAGACATGACGAATCTATAAGGGTTCCGTTTTTTGCCATTTGGCTACGGAACCCTAAAAAGCAGCATGCATACATCAACTATTTGCAATAGTTTTATACTGTACCTATAGATACATTGATCGTATTGAACTTGTCACGGGTAGACCGGAACAGGATCAGGAACAGGGAGTACTATGTTTAAGAATACCAGAAATCCAGGGCAGGATAATTTATTTACGATCTTCAATTGGATAATATAATAAAACAAGGCACCCGGGAACAATAAAGAAGGGACAACTTAGAATATATGTAGGTATATAACATTAGGACCTGGGCCTGATAATAGACTCTGGGCTCACATGGAGTACACACATAGATCATCTGTGTGACCGCCTGTCATCCGCTAGCTTCGCACTAGGTAGACTTCGCCCCTGTCTCAATCTTAATAATGTCAAGAAGTCTTATTATGGCTACTTTCATTCCATACTAACATACGGGATTGACTTATGGGGGGACGCCGCGGACCGGCAGAGGCCATTCAGACTCCAAAAACGAGCGATCCGCTGCATATCTGGGGTCCCATGGGACCACCCAGCTCAGGATTTGTTTAAGCAAACTGGAATTCTTACCTTACCGTGTTTATACATCTTTGAGGTGGCAAAATACGTAAGGCGTAATCTAAAACAGTTCCCGACTCGTAGCAACACGCGTGGTTTAAATACCAGAAGGCTCGGTGAACTTTATCCACCAAAGACGCGACTTGCCAAATCTAGAAGGTGTATGCACACGGTAGGACCTAAAGTATATAACAGGATCCCGCTAGAGATAAAACAAGCTACTAGTGACGGATCCCTCAATAAAAAACTTAAATCAAAATTGGCATCCAACGCCTACTACTCAGTCGATGCATTTTTCGAGAGCTAACATCTAAAGGGGACAGGTTGATGCGTTTCAACATCCAAATGCGTCTGGTTCGCTAGCTCAGCCTTGCCTCACTAACGTTAATACATGTTACAAACATGTAAACTATGTACTAGCATTAAGTAACAGCTATAATTATTCCTAATTTGAATGTACCTAATATGACATGTAAAATTTTATTTTATTAATAAATGATTGAATTGAATTGAACTGGATGAAGGGATGGTCTTAGATATAAAGGAGGACGAAGGGTTATCCTTTATATCATTCTCACTACACTGTTGGTAATATGATTATATATTTGACTTGATTTAACGTGGTGGTACAATTGAGAGCTTGTTAATATCTTGAAAACTCATGAGCGACTGGACTCGTGCCTAGGCAATCGTAGAATTTAAAATGAACTTAAATTTGAATTTAGAAGAAAAATTGCCAAATAGCCAAAAGAATTACTGTAATTGGACTGCTAAAATAATTATCCACGTATTAATCTTGAAAATGGGTTGCCATGACTGATCACCAATACTCAATTGAAAGCCCTTACCATCAGATACCCCAAGCCTGTTCCACGCCATTAAAAACAAAACTAACATCGCCATTGAACTTTCACAGCCTCAAGATCTACCTGGGTGAATATGACAGTAACAGTTTCCCGATGGACTGTGTGAAAGACAAGTGCACTAAGAACATCATCATGTTCCCCGACAAGATCATGAAGCATGCGCATTATAACAGTAGAACGATTGAGAACGACATTGCCCTGCTGAGGCTCCAAAAAGAAGCTCCTCTTGGAGGTAATTATAACTTGTTCCCACTTCTTGCTTTTAGAACTACTGCCAAGTTCTCCGCAATGGAACGGAACGGGGTCAGATTCCTTCGTATACATACATCAGAAGTCTATATTGGTATCCCTATCGTCATTTGTCCTAATCCATCGTTTGTCCGAATTTTCGTTTATCCTAAACACATTCCTGCCTGAATTTTAAAACTTTTTAGTATCGTTATAATACAAACCTAGCCTAACCTAGCCGCAGGTATTTTGGAAATCTTAAAAAGTGGTCTGACTCAGCTGAAAACCAGTTTAGAACAAACGATAACTCGAAGAAACGATGCGTTATGGAAAACGTTTTTAGGGATTTCAAGGGACACCCACACAGCACACAACTTTAATGAAAAGGAACTCTTCAATAAACTCATTTAGACAAATTGTTTAAATGAGTCAAGGATACTTTCTGCCAGTTCAACTGTGGATTACTTGGTTGTATGGATTATATAACTGTATTTTTGATTGTAACTTTAATAGAATCCAACGTCATCATCATCATCATTATCAGCCGCAAGACGTCCACTGCTGGACAAAGGCCTTCCCCAAGGTTTTCCACAACGATCGGTCCTCTGCTGCTGTCATCCAGCGGTTTCCCGCGACCTTTATCAGATCGTCAGTCCACCTTGTGGAAGGTCTGCCAACACTTCGTCTCCCGGTTCGCGGTCGCCACTCTAGAACCTTTCCGCTCCAACGGCCATCAGTTCTACGAGCAATCCAACGAAACACTGAAATTTTCACAATGCTATAAAAAACGGGTCAACCTCAAACAAAATGAATTTATCCCAAACTAAGCTCCAGGCTCGTAGTATATTTATAAAGCAATAACTACTTATAGGTGAACAATTTAAGTAAATCACCTGTTGCATGTAGTTGTAACACATCTGTATAGACCATTTGACATTCTATATTTGAAATTTGTCGTAAATCTCCATATTAGTTTTGTGCACAACTACATGCAACAGGTGATTTACTTAAGTTTTTCACCTATACATACTTAAAAAACACCCATGTCTCAGAAATAGCAAATAAGTATTTGCCCTGACCACCATATAGTCACCACCAACTCTACCATCTAGTCCAACCGCATCAAACTCTCTCTCACCTCTTTGGCTTGTTCCAGGTGCCCTCCAAGCGATCGCTCTGCCTCCTTTCGACATCGACAATGCCAGAAACGACGGAGTAGACGTCATCGTCACAGGCTGGGGAACCACGGAAACTGGATCCTGGTCAAACATTCTGATGACCACCCAGCTCCACCTGATAGCTCATGAGAAATGCCTGAAGTTAGACTCTGCTGTGCCTAAGGGACATCTTTGTGCCGGAGATAGTAACGGCAGGGATACATGCGCGGGAGACTCCGGCGGACCTCTGATGATGTATTACCAGAAAAAGTACTATCTGTCTGGCGTGGTGAGCTATGGTCCAAATGTCCAATGTGGAACTTCTGAAGCTGGTTATTACACCAACGTTCACAAGTACATGAAGTGGATCAAGACAAACATGAAAGTTTAAGAAATGACATAGCTTGTACAGCCGTTTTGTACACCATCACATTGAGTCGAAAAACAAACATTTACTTTCCGCGACTGTACATAGCACCGAATACGAAAAGGAACCTTGAGGTTTTTAAATAACTATAAGGTTTTTTTATTGTATTTAGGAGCTGATCTTTAAGCCGAATAAATTATCGGGAGAATATGTGAAGCTCCGTAATAATATTTAATTAAATTTGTCGATTATTCTTTTTCAAGTGTCGACTGCTTTGGTATGTTTTAATGCATTCTTTAAAATATTGTATGTATTATATTAGATAACTTTTTCGAACGATATTACTTGTGAATAAACTATATTTATATTTTATACATTGTTTTTATTACCTCCCTCTGCGAGAAATGCTTTGGCAGCTTAAAAAGTATAAATTAAATTGAAATGTTTTGAAATTTTGGAATTATGGGGTAATCAAGTTCCATTTCTTAATTATTGAGGATTCAATAATAATTAACGGGATCACGTGTATTATGTTTTAGTCAAGGAAGACAAAGGTGTACGGTGTACCGCATGGTTATTTACAAGTATCTTTTAAATCTGAATAGACAAGTCATAAATCAATTAACATTTCTGAAGGATCTTTCCTATATATTTTGAACTTTTTTTTGAGGGATGAAGCTGTTATAGTAATTTTTTTTTATAATAGTCGGAGGCAGACGAGCATGCGGCTCACCCGATGGTAAGTGATCACCGTCGCCCATGGACACCTGAAACACCCGGGGGGTTAAAGGTGCGCTGCCGGTCTTTTAAGAAAGTGTAGGCTCGTTTCTTGAAGGTTGCCATGTTGTATCGGTCCGGAAATACCATTGCAGGCAATTGATTCCACAGTGCAGTCGTACGTGGCAAGAAGTTTCTTTTGAAACGTACGGTGGAACTCTGCCAGTCATCCAGGTGCTGTAGATGAAATTTCAATTTGTGGCGAGTAGTACGGTGGTGGAATTTTGCAGCAGGTATTAGCTCGAACGTCAGTATGTCCTATAATGGTTGGAGATGAAAAATTGGTGCAAGTGGATGAGTTCCTGTATTTAGGTTCTATGTTTACAAGAAATGGGATGTGATGGGGATATTGAAAGAAGAGTAAAAGTGGGAAATATGATCAATGGGGCGTTACACTCAATCTTGGCAAACAACGTCATATTAAGCAAGGCTCCTCTTGCTATTGTTCAGGGAGTATTGACACCAATATTGAAGTATGGTAGTGAATCTTGGGTATGGCAGAACAAGAATGGAAGCAGAATGAATGCAGTTGCAATGAGAGTTCTCATTCATTCTCAATAACTACGTGTGTCAAGAAATACATGACAAAAATATGTGAAAGAAAGGACAGCCGTAAAAAACAATACCTACCCTAATATTTCGACAGATAGATGAAACTTAAATTTACATAAATAAAAAAAAACGCGATAGAAACATCCAAAACAATATTAAAATCATTTTTATTATTTACTAGCGGCTTCGCCCCGCTGCAAATTTCGGACGTTCCCGTTGGTTTATTTTTTTCATACAAACCTTGTCCTGATAATAACGAATACAACAAAAAAGAAATCAGCCAAATCGGTTCCGCCGTTCTGGAGTTTTGCGCTTAGCTACACATTTAGCGATTCATTTTTATCAGTATATTTACTTGTATATTTATTTATTTACTTGGTACATTTTCAGGTAAGAATTTGTTAAAAGTAAGTTAATTAGCAATTATTTTATTACACTTAGTTACTTTTACACTATGCATGCACCTAATAACTATTTCATATTATGTAATTATGTATGCGCGGTAACAACTAAGTGGTACAGGTGTAGTGCATAATTGTTTTCCTTCGTATTTTCACGGAAACGTACGAACGTGTCATGCTACTTCAGTCAACCTCAGTACTTTTTGTACTGTGACCGACTGAAATAGCAAGACACGTTCGTACGTTTCCGTGAAAATACGAAGGAAAACAATTATGCACTACATGTGTACTAACTATGAGTGCGAACTCGTAGTCAATTGTTGGTGATTTTCGTTCCTTGGTGACGATTAACGGTGGACTTAACCTTTCGTATGCCGGAGAGGCTCACTTAGCTACTTGTACCCGTCGTCTGCCGGGCTATGACGTCATCGGCGTCACGTGACCGAGTTTAATTGCGCCTAGCTCGAAAGTGATTTGTAGGGTTAGGACTTTTGGCAGCATATCGTGGTTCTAGAATCCATGGAGTCGCTATTTCATTTACCACTACATTTTTTTTTTACATTTTTAGTCCTGTTTATCTATAGTTTCTTATTTTTGTTTGTTTGTAACGCTTTCAAAGCTCAGATATCCTATTTACGAAAGTTCATACTGGTTTAGCGATTTTACGAATGAATGCATTGAAATATTGTTATGACAATACTGAAGGTCTAAATCAAGGTGGTATGTTTTATAATAATTAGGAAATAGTGACTCCAGGGATTATAGAACCATGATGTGCCACCGAAAGTCCTAACCTTAGTGATTTAATGTTTCGAATGCTGTAAACTAAATGCTGTAAACGGAAGATTAGAGCCCTATCTTGAAGATTGTAAAATTCAACTTATAATAACCCGACTAAGCGCCTTAGGGACGGATACAGCATTAGGCATATGATCAGGATCGGGACGGAACCGGTACTTGGCATAACGAAGGTCAAGGCAGTCTCAGTCACCGAGTTCACTTGAAGAGAAGTTAAAAAAGTTGTGGTTGGATTTTTATGTAAGTATGTATACTTGTGTATACATATATATAATTGTATTTGTGTGTGTGATGTTTATTTAGTATAGTTAATGCATATTAAGCTGTAGAAATATTAGTTTATTTACCTTTTGTGCACATCCTCGTACAGTTTCCTCAGTCATGGTCAGGTTAACTGCAAGAGATCCCTTATAGGGATAATTTCGCCATTGTACATGATAATATTAAGTTTACGTACGATTTTTTTAAGTGCAATTGTGAGTTTACATACATATATACATAAGATTTTTCACACACAAGTTTGAAAAAAGAACACATTAATCGTCTATAAAATGTCTCTCTCTGAGTACGGTGGTTACGGCAGTACGCACTTAATCAAATTATAAAATTTATAAACCATTTGTTACTAAGTAATTCATTTATTTTATTCATAAATATAGGTATAATTGAACGTTTAAGGGCACTCAATGACCATTTCTAAATTACGAGTATCATGGTTATTACGAAAAGCTTAATAAAGTAATAGTATTGATAAAAACGTGACGTTTATAAAACTAAGTGGGTTTAGTTAATCCGAGTATGAGGCTATAATGCTGAATGAATGAATCAAGTTATCGATGTATTAATATCTGTACCTTTCTCTCAACCTAAACTATGCATGATAAAATTATGTCTTTTTTATTTTAGCCAATAAATTTAAAATAACTGTCAAATGTAATTAAGTTTTAACCTACGGGTTACTGTGACAAATTGAATTTATTTTGCTTCCGATGTTTTTTTATTTATTGGCTAAATAAAAAAAACATACAATCTTACAAAAATAAAACCCATCTCTGCCGAACTTAGAGAAGGTTTATTTGCCTATGGGGAGTCGATAATTTGTATTAAATTTACATAATTAGTAGCCTTAAGTTAAGTTAAGAGTTCAATATGTCATGTTATCGTTTTGATTTTAACTTGGCTGCCATTATTACTCGACGCCTGTAAAAAAAAGTCAAGTAAATAAGAGCTATGATAATATTCATAACGTTGACAATACGATAATATGTCAAAGGCACCAATTATAAATAAATATATAAATATAAATATCAGGGGACAATTTCACACCAATTTGAACTCGCTCAAACTAAGCTCTAGTCTTGTACTATGGATACTAGACAACGATTTAAATACTTATATAGAGAAATATATACTTAAATACGTAGAAATCATCATTTAATAAATGGTAATAATAATTAGGAAATAGTGACTCCATGGTTTTTAGAACTATATTGTGCTACCACATGTCCCAGCGCAACATATCAGTAAGTAGTAAGCAGTATAAAACATCTCTGTTTCCTTACCAAACCCATAATTCCATCATAGAATGGCTCGTCACTAACAGACTAAGTATTATAGATATTAATTTCACTCCACTTAAGTTAATGCCGGCTCTGCGCAATGCCATCGCTAGATTGATCATGGCGGCGGATATTACCGTGTATCGTGTCTAATTATCCGTGACTGGCGTGACCGGCAGTGGCAGAATGGACTCCGAACCATCGCCAGGCATTCTGAATAATTAAAAAGTTAGACTGTGGAAAAATACATTCGAATTTAGAATTAGGAATAAAAAATATTTGAATTTTGAATAAGGAAGGCGTGTAAACAAGGAAAGCAAAGTTCAACGAGCCGTTAAACGTGGAAAAAATAACATCGTAGATTTTTCAGTTTCCGGGTACACTTTGATCGTTTTAATTATATCATTGACAGGTCCGGTCATTAAAAAATAAAAAGGAAATTCGATTATAACAGTTTTAATTTAAATTGCGATTTGTTTGCCTTTTCCTTTTTTCGTCATATTTATTTTCATGCACTTTGCTGAGCCTTGAAACACTCTACAGTTGCATATAGATTATTTATTGTTGGGCTATAATCGCCGTTTAGTCACGATTTAGTAATATTCATATTTCTCACGTTCGAGTGTATTTAAACTGGTTATATAACGTCTAACAATAGTGAGTCAAAAGTTAAGGACAAGGATACACTGTACGTCAACGTTTTGAAGGCAGCGGTGATTTTTTAAATGCAATGAATTGAAGTTTTTAAAATACCCATCTATTGTCACGTTGGTTGCACACATTTACAACCGGCTGTGTCAATAGCAATGTCAGAGAAAAAAATAAGGAAAATGGCCGTCGACTAACAATCAAAGTATAATCGTTTCTGATCGACAAGAGGACAGTCGAAAACAAGACGCGCTGCAAATTCATAGAAAAAATTATAAAAATGTTTTCGATAAATTAAACACACCGTTTTCATCGTAGATTATTAGGATTAAACAGGGTGTTCTCTTTTTATATTTTAGTACAATAACGTGACGTTACAAACAGTGAGTTAATTTAAAATATTAGTGTGGAAAAAGGACATACATTTCGTGCATTCAAAATGATTGGGAAACATTCGCGCTTGTTCTTTGCGATATCTGTCGGTTCTTTGATCTTGGTTATCTTTCTTGTGTCCTGGGGCATCCCTACGGTCGTCAATCGGAAAATCCAGCAGGTAAGCACCTTATCTGTATATGTAGGGTCCACGGAAAGAAGATCTCTAGCCACTTTTTTTTGAAAATTTGTTTTGAATCTCGAAATGTAGAGCACGAAATGAACTATATTACCTATCACTCAGTTTCAGATATGAATATTCATATAACTTGTATTTTTTCACTCTTAAAAAAACCTCTACACGAAAATTACGTACAAAATGACATGGTCCCTAACTTTCAAATCGCGATATCTCAAAAAGTTACTAATGTGACTAGACATGTTCTTTCCGTGGACCCTTCAATGTAAAAGGCAAATCTGACTCACTGACTTAGATATCAACGCACAGCCGAAACTAATGTACCTAGAAACTTGAAATTTGGTACAGGGCTTCCTTCTATGATGTACGTAAGCACTAAGAAATGGTTTTTGGAAATTCACCCCCTAAGGGGTCAAAATAGGGGGAGCAGCAGGAAACTAATTCTACGCGTACGAAGTCGCGGGCGTCGTCTAGTTCTGGGATAAAATTTATATTGCTTGTTAACAAAACCTATTTTGAAGTGTTTTGTTATATTATCATCATCTATTATCCCGTTTGAAAGCGACATCTGCTATTTTTATCACGCTCCTACACTTCTCTATCTTGGACATCTTTGAGCTCGCAGATGTTCAGGTGTTTCTTTATTGCGCTGAGCCATGTTAGTTTTGAATTTTTTTTTTTTTTATTATTAGACATTAGAACCGTGCATCTAGACTCAAATAAGTCGTGCAAATATTTGATATGAAAGTATTAATTATGTATAGTTTGATATAATGGTCGTAGTAATTATATTTAAAGAACGAATTTTGGGCTGTATTGGTTAGGTTTAGTGATCGGATACGATTTAAAAGCCGAAGCATTGCTATAAAAAAACGTCAACTACTTAGGTAAAGTTTTAAGATGCATCTTGACCGAAGTGGGGAATGACTCTACGTCAATACGATTTGTAACCAAGAAAGGGATTTGTTTAGTTTTTTTTCATTTGCGTCATATTTCATAATCAACCATTTATTCATAATAATTACATGCTTTAGCAAATATAAATTTAAAATGTATAACAACGAAATGCTTAAATTTTTGAAATTTTATCTACTAGTGGCCCGCCGTCGCTTCGCTTCGGTTTATGTGAATTTTCTGTAACACATGTGTTTTTTTTCTAATGGTGAGAACTGCATGAAAATCCGTTCCGTACTTTTTGAGATTATCGCGAACATTCAAACAGACTGACACGATGGGGACTTTGTTTTATAATAAGTAGTGTAATATCAATATTATGAACGGGTTAATATTTATTTACATTTACAGATTATCTAGGTACAAGTGCAAAAAAAAAAAACGAACGAACTTATAAACTTACCTGAAACTACACTCATCTAACAAACCGCTACCAGTTGGCATTGTTCCCAAAATACTGGCAGCATTGTAACGTTGAATGGCAATTCTTTATCTGTGTGCGAAACAGGTCACGAATTGCGTCGATCAGGCGCTTTGACACATTTAAAAATACGGTGTGCTCCTGGTCTCTACTGTCCTGAAGTTTTAACGCGAAAAGGCCAAAATATGTAAGTTCTAAATTTTGTGTTGGCCTGTTTGTATGTCTCTGGACTTGAACTAAAAAAGAACCAATAGGAAACATGCATGGATTTTTAAAATCACATTTCTCAAATAAATATGAAAATACGGTAAAACAGATCAATAATATAGGGAAATTAAAATTAAAATGGGCCAAGAAATACGGATGATATGCTTTTTAAACTACTAATCAGACAGCGATTATACAGAGAGGTCCGATATGCACTGTGACGTCATGTGTCATGTGGGCCAGATAACCTACATGTTAATTTTTGTTTTGCTAGAGATATGAACCAATTTTTTTGCCATATATCTCGTAAAAAAATATATATTCATGAATCAGCTTTAATTGAAGCTGTGAATATTATTATAATCATGAATATTTCCTATATTAAACATTATTTCTCTAATATTGAGCCAACCCAAAATTACATACATACATACCTTAACACCTGTAATCCCAGAGTGAAGTATTCAGAGCTACAGAACTGCCTTCAACTCAAAAAAACCGATAAACTTTTATTAAATTTTCAAATTCCGTAACAATAAATAAAAGATTTCAATGATAAATGAATCTCTTAAAGGTTCAAAAGGCTTCCCTTTCCCATTTGAATAAATATATGCTTGAAGTTGTCAATGTCATTAGAGATGCCAAGTCTCAACCAAACCTCAACCTTATTGTAGTAGAATGTCAGATTGACTTTGGACCTAAGGTGGGTACCTACCTAATTTAAGTTCTCGACTGTACAGCTTTTTAACGTTAGGACATACGGACGAACAGGGTACAGATTCCTAAAAAACCTCTCAAAACACGTCAGGAATCGTGTAAAATGACGTACTGGCCGCACAGGATGAAAAAAATAATGTCATTCATTTAACTTAACACTCATTGCAATATTAGTTCTTTGTATTTGTGATATTTCTTAATATTATTTTGTTGCGTAAATTGCTGGAAACCAAAATGTATAAATCTGCGCAAGTTATAACATATTTAGAATGATATACGAGGGCGACACTGAAAGTTTTTGGATCTGGCCACTTGTAAACAATATAATAATAATATGTTTAAATTTTGAAAATGGAACTCTTTGCCAATATTATTGAGTATGTATTTTATTCATTTATCATTTGTTTTAAGATTCGGCGGCAAATTTGAAGTTGTCTGTGACACGGCAGCATGAATTTAACGCGAGAAAATTTTCGTGCAATGATTTTTTATGAGTTTCAATGTCATTTAAGTCAACAAGAAAGTTATGATAGACTACGATTGGCCTTTCACGACGAAGCCCCATCTCGTGCCACTGTTTACAATTGGTTTAATGAGTTTAAACGTGGTCGCAATAATCTCACCGATGATCTGCGTTTGGGCCTTCTACGGCAACGACTGAAGATAACATCAGTGTTATGCGGCGTATGATAGATACTGATTAAAGAGTGACCTATCAGCAGATTCGTACAAGCTTGGGCATCGGTATGAGTCAAGTGCACAAAATCCTCCATGAACATTTAGCGGTCAGGAAGCTTTGTGCCCGGTGGATACCTCATAATTTGACCGAGGCTCAAAAACTCCGTCGTGTTGATTAGTGCCGTAAAATGGTTTTAAGATTTAACGCAGGTGACACAAATGCTGTGTTCGACATACTTACGGGTGACGAAAGCTGGATTTACTGTTATGATCCCGTAACCAAAAGACAGTCTGCTCTGTGGGTGTTTCCTTCCGAGGAGTTGCCAACCAAAGTGAAGAGAGGTCGAAGCGTGGGAAAAAGATGGTAGCCTCGTTCTTGGGAAGGACAGGTCATTACGCGACAATTGTTTTAGAGGATCGAAAAACAGTTACTGCAGAGTTGTACACTAATAATTGTTTACCACTTGTCTTGGAAAAAGTTCGGGAGAAACAACCTCGCTGTAGGATCCTCTTTCACCACGACAACGCCTCGGCACACACCGCCAGGCGAACGATCGACTAATTGGCGACGTCAGACGTGGAATTACTGGGTCACCCGCCGTATACGCCTCGCATCTTGCGATTTTTATTTATTCCCGAAAATAAAAGAAAAACTTCGAGGAAAACGTTTAATGTACGCCGGGGTAGCTGTGGCTGCGTTTCAAAAGGCCCTCGAAGAGACCCCTAAGGACGAGTGGGCAAAGTGCTTTTGTCAGTGGTTCCATCGCATGCAGCGATGTAATTGACGTCAATGGACACTATTTTGAAAAGATGTAATAAAAGCTAATAACTTGCTAGTTTAATCAGTTTTTGATTTTCTATGAACTGTCAGTTTGACTAGCATTATAAGTTAATTAATCAATGAATAATTGCATAAACAAATACAAAATTTACGATATTATTCCGAGCGTTTTATTTATAATTAACAAGCGGCCCGCCAGCGGCCTCGCCCTGGTGCAAATTTCCGAGATTCCCGGTGTTTTTTTTTTATACACACCTTGTCCTGACAATAACAAATACAACAAAAAAAAACAGCCAAATCGGTTCAGCCGTTCTCGAGTTTTGCGCTTCGTAACACAGATAGCGATTCATTTTTGTTATATAGATGATGTCTTATGGATTTCAATTAAACGTTGTTTACAAATGATTAAAACGTTTATACGGTAAATGGTAATTGAGTTCCTTCTATTGTCTTTCTTGTTGCTAATTATCCTTCCTAACGTGTTGTAACAGGTAAATGGAAAAAGATTGAACGCTGAAACATGGGGGGAGCTCAGTTTGACATTGAGTAACCTAGGATTTATTTATTTATTCAATCTTTATTGCTCAAATGAATACACTTAATATTAATATACAGTAAGGTATTCTCTACCAGTTAACCTTTGGGCATTCAGAGATTGTGTGGGATTCATCATATTTCTACTCAACTACCGAAGGATAATGTTTCACGGGCTCAATTTTACTTGGTTATACCATATTGATTTAGACGTGTCATCGTATTGTTTTTAACAAAACCGTCATTTGATTGTTTTTTATTGGTAAATAATACAGTAGAATCCACGGAACAGGAAAAACAGTGGAAGTGACATGAGCTTTGCTTATTATCAGACTTGTTGTCGCCAATACTCAAACTATTATAAAAACAACACGCCACCATGGTTTTTTTTATTTTGGTGTGGCTGTCGTTTGTACATTCCAAAATAGCACAATAAGGCATGCTTCTTGATTTATTTCCGATATAAGAAATATTACGCGTTACGGTGGCGCGAAACTCCCCATAACTATGCCACAGATAACACGCCCACTTAACACTTCGGGGTGAATTGCAAAAATATTGTAAGTACATAGTTAAGGGCTTAATTAAAAAAGTTTTGCTAAGCCATTAACTTATTCCTTTATGTATCGAAGATTAGTCATATAATCATATGCATAATTTTCGTTAAACAAAGGAGAAACAATTGAATAAAGTTAACGCTATGTACAATATTTTTGCAATTCACCCTTCTACTGTTTTTTCTGTTCTGTGGTAGAAACTCAAGGAAATATAAATGTAGTGTGCTTGTTATTTAAACAATCATTTAAGAGGGTATTCTAAAATTATTTAAATAGCCTATTTAGTACCTACCCAGCAGTTCTAACATTGTAACACTTTATTACCACATACAATTATTAAAACTACTAAAATTAATCGCTTCACGTTTAACTTTAACAAATGAGTAGGTAAATGAAAACCTGTTCTAAGCATTACGCGCATGCTCCTCGACCCTCAAAGATCGAAGCAAAGGTGAACCATTATTCAAGCACTGCTTGACAATAATGCTGGTAATATTTTTCCTAAAGTCAACCAAATACACTCGTGTGACACCAGCAATACCGTATCATCCAACATTGATAAAAATGACGCGTTGGCCTAGATGGTAGTGACCCTGCCTACGAAGCTAGGTTATCTCCATCTCTGTCACTTGTTATTCGAGACTAAATGAAGAGAAAGTGATGGAACTTCGATATTCAAAGTAGGGCCTCAATTGTTTTTTTTTTTAGAACATCCAAATCGATGAGTCGTCGCTTATGTTCGAGAGATGGCGCAAGCTGCCAATGCCGTTAACGTTCAAGATCTACGTGTTCACCGTGGCGAACCCTGAGGGTGTCAACGAAGGGGAGAGGCCGCAGCTGGTCGAAGTGGGTCCTTATGTTTACAAGTAAGTTTTAACTTTAAAAATCCCAACTGTTGCTTTAAATCGTTAACTTTAAGTCGTTATAAATCGTACATTATCATTCGAAATGAAAAATGGTAAAAGAAAACTAAAGATGATTTTTAAATACCTATTCAATGATATCCTCCTCATTTATCATAATTCGTTCGATTTTCTTCTGTTTTACAATAATGGTGTCTGGTTGCCGGATTGAATAATGATTATATATATATATATATATATACTTTAAGGAAACGTGTGCCATATATGTATGTGCTGAATAGTTTGCCCAAGGATATCCGACAGGAACCAAATATTCGTAGATTTAAGAGGCTAGTCAAGGAATTTTTATTAGAGTCACTTCCATATTAGACAATTTAGATTTAGACATACTGTAAGATAAAACAGATTTAATGAATGGACACAATCCTGCAGTCAAACTGTTCCAACAGTTTTGCAGGGCATGATATATTATTGTACTATGTTGTTTGTTTTTAATAAATAAATAATAATAATAATAATAATTTAATTATACTCACAAGATTAAGACAAATCGATTGACGTAAGAATCATGAAAATCAGCGAACGCGTTTAGTTTCTACAGCGCCAGAAAGGCATACAAACATACACTTCGGCAGTAGGGTAAAAAGAGGCATTATTTCTTAGTCCTCAGGGTTGGCCACGCATTTGCGATCTTAGGATTGCAGTGTTAAGATTGCAGTCTTGTGAGAATACGAATGACTATCGGTCACGGAACCCACTTACCGTCAGGCGGCCTGTGTGCTCGTTTGCCTTTTCTGCCTACAGGCGACCGACGTTAATCCGCCTAGGGCTGATAGAGCAGCTACAAAGCTATCGATTTAACCCCTATGTGTGTTTATCTGAATTTTTGTAAGCTATATTGATACCGTGCCGAAGTAAAAATATATATAATAAAAATAAAAGAAAACTTTTTTGTAATATTCCTATTTTCACAAGGAAAATATATATATAAGTAATGGTTATGCATTCCATTTTAGGCAAATTCGTGCCATAATATAAAAGAAAATTTAACTTAATTATAATAAATGAATTAACTACGCCATAACTTGTTTACAAAGGTATTTATTACATAAAAAAGTTTAAATTCAGTGCCTCCAGTGAATAAGGGAATAACTCAAAAACGGCACTTTTCAGGAGAGCAAAAAAACTATAAGTATTTTTGTACAAGATGTTTGGAATTTGAACTTTTTATGTTTGATTATGTTAGATATGGTGTTTAGCTTTAGTTTTATATATACATTTCTAATGAACCGACCCTATAAATATGTTTTTTTTTCTGTTTTTTTGCAGTTATGCCCTTACTCACATGTACTTTATGGTAATAACTCAACTTATTCACTTAACCTTTATTGACCTGTTAGCGACAAAACGACTTATACCCTTACGCACGATGTTCGTAAAGGCAGAACACGACTTATACTATACTTAAATTTTAGTCTAATAGTAATAAGACGACTTATAAGGCATGACATTTGTTACTTAAGGATTTAATTGAGGCCGTATAATAAAACAACCATGCATATAACTTGAAAAACTGTAATGTTAATGACAGTGTTGTATACTAGTGTAATATTAATTACAATCAATCGACCCTCAGAATAACCGTAACCCTCAGCCTCACTTTTTTGCAGTATATAAATCAAATAGTATTATCATCATCCTCGCGGTCTTCATCAAAATTATTGATTAATGTATTCAAATCGGGATCTTCTTCAAAGACAAAGTAAGAAATTTTAATTTTTGGGACATTATTTTAAAAAAAATATAGGTTGGACTAAAGCAAAGGGGGCGCAGGACTTATAAAATTTTTCGGCAAAATGGTATCATTATGACACCTAATTTAAATGATTTTATCTTATAAAGGACGCTAAAATAAGCATGTTTTACTTGAAAAACTTTTCTCTAAATTCAAAAATGGTTGAGTTATAGGGGTTCAAATGTTGGTTAATTTCAAGGCGTCAGGGAAATGATTTTATCTTATAAAGGACGCTAAAATAAGCATGTTTTACTTGAAAAACTTTTCCCTAAACTTGATAATTACCGAGATAAATGATGGAATCTTATGTATACGATATTAGCCTGCGAAAGTCCGAATCTAGGGCTCTCGCTGGTTAGGACGCGTGCCGACACAGCGCGCCCTAGAGTGTTTTTATAGAGCTGGAGGCGCGGAGGGAGAGCAGTCCTCGCCCGCCATGACGAAGCGCGGGAACGAGTGAGGCGAGCGGCTGAGGCTGGTCGCCGAAGGCGACCAACAAGCCGAAGCTGCGGAGCCGAGCGAAGTGACCGTGCGCCGTCATGCAAGGGCGAAAGGGCTGCTGTTCCCGCAGCGCCGGAGATACAGAAAGTCACTATTGACATTAAAAACGATTATTATTTTATTGTTGGCATTTGCGACAACGGCAATCAATTAGTTTAATAGATTTTATACCTAATCCAGGATATACTCTGTGCATATCCCGGATTAGGCGACGAAACCTGGCAGCTTCCGTAGGCAGTGGGCGGAGTACATTTCTGCGGTACATGTACTCTCCCATGTACCACTTCAGTCGGCGATCGCTTCGGCACGCTCGACAATGCTTTTTTATATACAAGTGCTTAGAAATTTGCCAACTTCGAAGTCAATTATCTCGGCCATTTTTGATTTTAGAGAAAAAGTTTTTCTACAAAACATGCTTATTTTAGCGTCTAGAATGAATTTTTTTTAAGTGTTTTATGATTGCTATAAAATTTTCATTTTTGGTCAAAAAAAAACTAAGTCCTTTTAATGCGCCCCCTTTACTTTAGGCGGACCGCTTTTTTACGTGTCTGATCATCGGGCGGAATCTAATAAAAAAAACAATTCACTTTAGTCATGACACAAGTAAAATCACCAATACCTATAGTTATTATCTACCCAGGTAATTCTCTAATCTATCTCAATCTATTGACTCTCAATTGCACACAATGAGCATACCCAACAGAAAACGAGAAAAAGTAGGCAAAAACGTGTTAATACCTAATTTTATCTTACCCAAATGGTAAGGGTTAGGTATCAAGATCTGTTTACTTAACTGAGGTTTTAACCTATCCTCTTCAGAAAATACTTTGCAGATATAATAACAATCAATCTAACAAACTTTTGAGTAGGTAGGTAGTTAGTAAAACAATTCATTGCGGTCGTCGCCAATTGAAGGCCAAACAGACAAAAGATAAATAACATGAAATGCAACAGGTACTTACTTTTTTCGGTGGATTTATCACTAAGTTCGCAATTTCCTTCCGCGATTCATGTTTATATTTGTTTAAAAACACAACTAAAGTACCTATCACCTTCTTTACACCTTACGACGACAGACACTACAGTGAGTTCGAACGAAAAGTCAGTTTAATAATTATTTATTCATAATGGTCGTAAATTTAACAATTATATCTAAAACAACTTTTAAAAAAATAAAAAAATATTTGTTGTTATACAATATCGCACAAAAAATCAAAAGAAAAAGAGTATTAGATAAAAAGTAAAAAGATATACCTAATATGAGTTGTTTCCGTGCAGCACACCCATTGACCAATAGCAACACGGCATGGATGCGAAAATATCCAAACGCGTTACTGAGAGCAACGACACTAAACGAATTATTTCTTTATGCTCATATTAGAATAATGACATAACTCTGTTTATGTCAATAGTGGTGTTTAGGATTATTGGCACAAAATGAATTATGTCTTTACTCGAAAATATAACTATACATATGTCTTCGGGTTCGTAAGTAATTTTGATTCGAGATAACTAATGCCTTTGTAAGCATCTAAAATGATGGATAAAATAACTTATAACTTTAAGAACACCGAACTTATACCCTTTGGGTCATTGAAAAAACCAGGTTAGAAGGCAGCTAGCGATATGTCCTTTTGATATGTTGTGTAGTTTGACGAGCTGAATCCAATGGTACAATAAAAACAAAAGGGCATAACTCGTTTCATTCCGTTATTCACTGGAGGCACTGAATTGGTCCAGGTGTTCCCTCTTTTACTTCGCCGAATGTCTCTGGATCCAATCCAGCCTCATCTTGAGGGTCTCGGGGTCAATTGCACTGCAATAACTCTTTTTGAAATTTCTTGTGTTTTTACTATAGATTGATGCAATTTTTATTTCAGGATTGAATTGTACATCTTTTATTTAGTTAAAACATATACCAAACTTGTCGTAGTACCTAAATTTAAACAATTATTGACCTCAGACATCGCCGGGGCGAATCCTCCTCTCCCCCACATGCATGAAAAGTCTGCGTGGCTCCACTGCGTAAAAACATGTTAGGAACCCAAAGATCAATCCTGCCAAAGGAAACCTTTGGTTCAGAAAAAGCCGTATTTGACCTTTTTATGTCGTGTAGAACTGTGGAGCTATTTTAGATTAAATGCATAATTTAATTATCCCACGTAGGTTAGGTTAGGTTTGATTTATAAGCTATAGCAAAAAGTTAAGTCTCCTTTAAAAAAATTGCGTTCGGAATAATGAAAATTCGGAATTTTGATCATTTCGGAATTATGACTCTTCGGAATTCGGAATTTTAGTTGGTCTGCTCGATTGAAAACGGTATAGGGTAGGGGCACCAAAAGATGAACGACACCCAAAAGCTGAACACTCGATCGAAATAATCACATAACTAAATCGTGACAAATATTACATAGTTCGGAATTTATTTTTCTTAAACAGCAACTCTTTGCTTACACCTCCATTAAATCTTAACATAGTATTATATTCTTTTTGGCCGTGATCGGTCGTCGTTGTGGAGCTTCCCGCCGAAAACGTCGATAGTATGGGAAAATAGCTAAGGACAGTGCTCTCCAAATTTAAGCTTTTAATTACGTATAAAATTCAATAATTGTCAGTCTTAGAAGGATTTGCTTGGTATGTATTCTTGATTAATCACTCTTTTATTGGAGTTATACGATATTTCTTTTTTCTTGTTAGTTAACGAGAAATATGCCGTTCAAGTAATGGTTTCAAAAATATATACCTAAGCCAATACTTGAACGGTGTTCAGCTACTAGGCAAGGCGTACTTTTTTTAAAGCTTCTTAATAAATCATACCAAAATGACAGATGGAAAATTTAAAACTTAAAATGATCGTTAAATGCTCTTGTATCTTTAAACCAAAAGATGAACATAGCTTTGATGTCTAATCCAATGATTTTGGAGTTTTAAATACTATGAAAACTATCACTGTTCAATAAAAAATGTGTGCCTAATACTTGAACGAATTAAATTTACTAGTTCATGTTTTGGATTCTATTCCAATATGTGAACACCTAATTGATTTTGTTTGTTCATTTCATAAATTCTGTGTCCTAAAATTGAACTAAGTAAATTCAGTCGTTCAACTTTTAGGCATAGTATTATAATATGAACACTAGTAGTAGTATACTAGTAGTATTTATGGAAATGTTTACTAATATTATAAATGTTAAAGTAACACTTTTTGTCGGTTTATCTGTTTAAAAAGATAAGTAACTAAGTAGTTTTGCTAATGATTATTGATAAAAAATACTAATTCGTTGTTTTTATGACACAAATAACATAAAAAATAGAAACCTTATGTACGTAAGTAATATTAAATAAATGTAAACAATTAAAAAATAAAGAATATTTCGTTAACTCGCATTTTATTGCTAAAAATGAAAAGAATTAAAATGACATAGGTATTTTATTATGTTAGTTCAACTTTTGGGCCCCAACCGTTCAGAATTAGGGCACGCTGTTCATCTTTTGGGCAAATCGGTACATTTTTGGTTTCAATGATTTTTAGAAAAATACGGAGATATAATAACAGGCTTTATAATAGTCATTTTCAATCTAGACCATATACTGTACCATATAAAAAAATTAAATAGGGTGAAATTTGTTACTTTAACTGAATATAAACTGTCTAAAGTTGGTGTAGTCGCTTAATCGTTCATCTTTTGGTGCTCTTACCCTACATTTTTGGTTTGATATTGTTGTGCAAACGCCCAAAACAAAAACAATTACCGGTAAACTGGGGGTACTTTGATTTACGGGGTAACATTGCCCGACCTTAAAACGATAACTGTTTTAGTTGTTATCTTCTTAAATTGTTGAAGTAATTATATAACTGTACGAGTAGCTTAGTCCTGATGAAACATTTAATAGAATAATTAAATATTAAAGATAGTTTTTGGGGTGGGCAATGTTACCCCGTAAATCAAAGTACCCCCAGTTTACGGTACCTAATATAAACCAGCCAACTGTGAGTCGGACGCTACTAAACTATCGGTGTAGTATAGAGATAATAGAATGACCCTCATAATTTCCAACGTACATACAAGGATGCCGATTAAACAGATTACGATCAAATTCATACGCATATATGATTTTAATTTGCCTCGGACACAAAATTACTAGTTATTTCTACCCACGACGATTCTATTTTTGTAACTTTAACAATCCCATGAGGCTTAACATTACATTAATAACATTAGGTTTAGTTATTTTTAGCTCTATGGTGGCTCTAGAAATGTATGAGAAGGGGGGACAGTCCTTCAGACTAATAGGTACACGTGTATTGTATGGGAGCATCAAAGGGAGGATCAAAAAAGGTTAGGTTAGGTTAGGTTAGATAGATAGATAGACTGACTTAGATATCAACGCACAGCCGACACCACTGACCCTAGAAACTTGAAATTTGGTACAGGTCCTTTCATCATGTAAGTATGTACTAAGAAAGGATTTTTGGAACAGGGGAGTAGCGGGAAGGTATTTCTACGCATACGACGTACGGGCGACCCCTAGTAAAAAATAAATCAACTGCGACAGAAAACCAATTTTCGAGAAATTCATCATTATCAGCCGCAAGACGTCCACTGCTGGACAAAGGCCTTCCCCAAGGTTTTCCACAACGATCGGTCCTCTGCTGCTGTCATCCAGCGGTTTCCCGCGACCTTTATCAGATCCTCAGTCCACCTTGTGGAAGGTCTGCCAACACTTCGTCTCCCGGTTCGCGGTCGCCACTCTAAAACCTTTCAGCTCCAACGGCCATCAGTTCTACGAGCAATGTGCCCCGCCCACTGCCACTTAAGGTTTGCAAATTTTGCGATCCGGTGAGCTATATCGGTTACTTTCGAGAAATTACCAGCCTTAATTTAGACTTTGACACAAAATTCACACTCAATCTTCACTCTTATGCTTATTACAAGTGTCGGAAAGTGACGGATGTTTTATCCACATTTTTTCACGCAATTCTCTTAAGCGTGTCACTTTTTAACTTGACGGAGCACATTAAACGATGAGTTTAAATAATCCCGTCATAGCATACAAAATACATGTTAGCGCGTGCATTCTACATTAAGCTTTACACGTATTGAGCTCGCCAGACCTATCACCTCACGCTAATCACATTGCAGGGAGTACAGAGAGCGAACGATCCTGGGCTACGGTGACAACGACACCATCCGGTACATGATGAAGAAGACCTTCAGCTTCGACCAGGAGGCGTCAGGGGCGCTGACGGAGGACGACGAGATTACGGTCATCAACTTTACTTACATGGTTAGTATGTTGAGGATGAGGTCACGGTTATCGACTTTACTTAGATGGTGAGTATGAGTAGTGGATGAGGTCACGGTTATCGACTTTACTTAGATGGTGAGTATGAGTAGAGGATGAGGTCACGGTTATCGACTTTACTTAGATAGTGAGCATGAGTAGAGCGTGAGGTCACAGTCATTAACATTACTTACGTGGTGAGTATAAGTTGAGGATGAGGTCACGGTTATCGACTTTACTTAGATGGTGAGTATGAGTAGAGGATGAGGTCACGGTTATCGACTTTACTTAGATGGTGAGTATGAGTAGAGGATGAGGTCACGGTTATCGACTTTACTTAGATAGTGAGCATGAGTAGAGCGTGAGGTCACAGTCATTAACATTACTTACGTGGTGAGTATAAGTTGAGGATGAGGTCACGGTTATCGACTTTACTTAGATGGTGAGTATGAGTAGAGGATGAGGTCACGGTTATCGACTTTACTTAGATAGTGAGCATGAGTAGAGCGTGAGGTCACAGTCATTAACATTACTTACGTGGTGAGTATAAGTTGAGGATGAGGTCACGGTTATCGACTTTACTTAGATGGTGAGAATGAGTAGAGGATGAGGTCACGGTTATCGACTTAACTTAGATAGTGAGCATGAGTAGAGCGTGAGATCACAGTCATTAACATTACTTACGTGGTGAGTATAAGTTGAGGATGAGGTCACGGTTATCGACTTGACTTACATGGTGAGTATGAGTGGAGCGTGAGGTCACAGCCATCAACTTTATTTGGTGAGAATGAGAGGACAATCAAGTTACTAGGGAGTAACGATGGATGGACTATGCAAAGAATAAGTATGAAGAATGAAATCTAAAGAGAAATAAATACGGAAAATAGTCAGATATTGAGTCGTAAAAATAACTTATTTTGAAACATTAATAATGTTTACACATGTATTAAAATAAAAACCGTGGCTCGAGGACAAAAATTTCAATCATTAGTCACTTTTTTGATTGTTTTGCTACTACTTATTTTAAAAAGTTTGCATACATTATTTTATGTATACTTGACCTTTGCTACTCAATGACGTTACAAAAATCATCGTCAATTTCAATGTGCTATTAAATTTTAGCTCTAAATACGCACACGCGGAGCTGGTACAAATCGCAATATGCACACATTATGTTGATGACGTTACGTTAACGTTACTTCTTCGATAGGAGGGTAAGTTGATTCATGCTAACGTAACATACACAGAGGCCCTAGACAAGTTGCATTCGGCTTTCGTTATGGTTATCGAAAATACATAGGGTTGACGTAAGTTCCACAGAATAATGACTAAAGGCATAGAAAGCGTACTAAATAAGCATAAAAGTATGGTTGACTTCTTTTTACTTATGGTTTTCATAGTGAGTTGGAAAGAGATGCATCTATAGCTGTTCTTTCGTTTCTTAAGATGCGTTACACTAACAAGCGTTTCTATTCGTTGGTCGTTCGACGTCACTATTTTACTCGTAAATCTAATTAAAGAACAATATCTGTCAGTTCTCTTTTTTTTTTGTATTGATTTGATGATGATTTTCAAGTATAGAGTTAGATGACGTGGTACGTAGAGTCACGTGATCTACCAGAGATGCATTTTTTTTTTAAACGAGACGTATAAAAATGCTTGTTAGCGTGTTGCATATTGGGTAGGGCCCCTGGTTTTAACATGAGAAAAGGTATAAAAAGTTTTTTTTTAAATCACACTACGTCGATGCCAGCTAAAGGATTAATGACTGGTGTCTTCCAGGCGGCTCTCCTCCAAGTCCACGACATGGCTCCAGGCCTGGTTCCCGTCATCAACGGAGCCCTGGGAGACCTGTTTACCAACCTGACCGATCCCTTCCTGAGGGTCAAGACTAAGGACTTGTTCTTCGATGGGATCTACCTTAACTGTGTGAGCGAGAACTCTGCTTTAGGTAAGTGAGATATAATATGATTATGACCTATTAAGTAGTTCTCAAGGACACCCTTCGCTTCCAACGCTATATAAAATAGAACTATCTTCCCGAAAAACCTAACTCGTAAGTACAGGTAAATTAATTTGGAGACGTTTTTGCATTTGTAGTAGCATTTGTATATTTAATATTTATAGGGATTCTAAAATTTAAATTTCTAATATTCTTATGGTTTGTAATATTTCTTGTACAGTGTAATTATTGTTACGTTGTTAATTAAAAACTGGGGTAGAGCATGTCGGACCATGCTCAGTGTAGGGTTCCGAAGCCGTTACTACAAACAAATTAGACCTCGCGACAAACTTAACTATGCCGTTGGAAAACTATTATCCCCATACATCGACGTTGGTCGCGGTCTGTTTACCAACACCGCAAATGAGTTTCCGGTAGATATAAACATTTAAACTGTTTGTAACTCAAGAACCAACGAAGTCTACGATATCGTGATAGTTTTCCTATTAAATTCATTAAAGTTGTATTTTTAGTTTTGGCTAAAGGGGGGGGAACTTGACTCTATTAAAAATGTGCGCTTTATAGCTTAATATTTAATTTTCATAAACGGATACCTTAATCAAAAACACTAAAAGTAATTTATTAAGTAAAGTAAGTATAGTTGAAAAACTTAAGTAAATCACCTGTTGCATGTAGTTGTGCACCAAACTAATATGGACTATACGTCAAATTTCAAATATAGAATGTCAAATGGTCTACACAGATGTGTTACAACTACACTCAGGAGCAAAAATACCGGGTCAGAGTGCGTTTTTCATACTAAAGAGGCTATTTCGAAGCCTTGGTTCCTCGCCAGGGAATGCTTTAAGTGAAATCTGATGCTGAATACCCCGAGCATCGATACAGGACTTCCAGAGTGCCAAGGATACCCAACTGAATGAATATGCGGTTAACGCCGGCATAGCGCCTGTTCAGAAAAACATATAAAATGGTAATAAAATGTAAGGAAATCCAAGAGCTGACCCAAACTCTCCCGCTGTGGTGTAAACTGATTGTGCGATCAGTTAGGTATCTTAAGAACTTTTGACCTCCTATTGAACCTTGGACTATCTACCATTAAACCTCACTCAAAAGAACCCCTGGAGAGGAACCAAGGCTTCGAATTAGTCTCGTTTGTATGAAAAACGCATTCTGGCCCGGTATTTTTGCTCCTGAGTGTACATGCAACAGGTGATTTACTTGAGTTTTTCACCTATAATACATTTCGACTTTAAAAGAGCCATGTGATGATGCGAAAAAAAGGCGCTGGCTCTTCATAAAACTGCTTTTGAAATCAATTGTAGTCATGTCGTCCGCCCATTATTGATAACGTCATGGCAGTACTGTCTAGTGAATCAGAATAACTATTGAATTTATAGATAATAAGCTGCGAGCATAAATACACCTTATCAGAATTACAATACAGCAGGAGCTGAGTAATAGAAAATATAATCTATTCCTAGAATTATTTACTCAAAGTCGGTCCGACTTCAGCATCCGTAATTCACACAGATTTATTGAAGTAGAGGTCAAACTGAAAGGACAATGGGCAAAGATGTTCCCACCCACCAACAGAGATGAAACATGTGCCAGTCTAGAGATCTTGGCAACATGATGTATTTTTATTATGGCGACGATCACCATAATCGTATCGTATGGAATTTGTTTGAACATGAACACATATAGGATGTTTTGCCTTGGTTGGCTCTTGTTTTCATTAAAAAAGTCCCATTGATTTTGCTACTAAAATAAGTATTATGTCTTTTTGGTTCACTAATGTTTGACCAAAAAAATATTGACAAATGATCATTTGACAAACAACGTTTCACCAAATAATCATTTGGCAAACGTGACATTTGACAAAAGTATCATTTTGCAAAAACTCAATTAGCAAATGATCAATTAGCAAACACTACACTTGGTAAATGTGTTAAATAATAAAATGTCAATTGACAGTTTTCCATTTCACCAAATATTATTTCCTGTAGTTTACCTATTTCTGGGCAGAAAAAAATAACCTCGACCTAACCTATCCGAGTCAGTTCTGCCCAGATTCGTCTTGCTCGTTGCATTTAAAATTTTGTCTGATAACTCCGTTGCTAAATGTTCATTTTGTCAAATAATTACTTATAAAATGTAAATTTAACTGTTGATCATTTGAATAAGTGAGCCATTTTTAAAATGACAACTAGTAAAATGATCAATTGGCGAAACATTTTTTTGCAAAACGTTGTTTGTCAAGTGTAATTTTGCCAAATGACTTTTGGTCAAACGGCAGGACACCGTCTTTTTTGCATCCCGTTACTGTTGGAGGGTGGGGACGGGGTCCATACAAAATTGCCCAGCACCCCTTAACACTTCAAAGTTTGAATTTGACTTGAGTCAATATCGAACTATGGGCGGTTAAACCTGACAAATACCAAAAGGATGTAGCTATATATCTCTGTCTGTTTCAGTCCCTGGAACTTTAGAAGTCGATCATTAATTCCGAAATTTCCTACTTAGCCTTGAAATACAAGTTTATGAGAGATAATAATTAATGAAGGCAAAGTTGAGGTTCCGGGAGCAGGTGAAAGGGATAGGTATTTCGTTAATTCCTTCGTTATTCCGGAAATCAGGGGGTGAATGGGGATTTAATATTTTCCGTTTCTTAGGGTTATTACTTACCCACCCGGTTCCCAGATATCCGCTTAAGCGTATCATGCCCGTAATAGACGTTCTTTGTGAAGTTTAAGTTCTTACAACATAGGCAAAAATGAATGCAGAATTTGTGAAAAAATATATTATAATTATCATTAATTCTTATTAATTATATATTCAATTTTGATTCTGTCGAACAGAATTTCAAAATAAACCTTCGTTTTTTTTTTTTAAACATTACTTAAGTACATGAAATTGAACTTAACTTTTTCACCTCGGCGTCAATTGATATGGTATATATATATATATATATATATAATTCTTACTATTATATAAACGCGAATGCTTGTATTTGTATGGATGGATATTTGTTACTCTTTCACGCTGCAACAGCTGGACGGATTTGGATGAAATTTGAAATGGAGATAGCTTATACCCTGGATTAGACTACAGGCTACATTTCATTCCGGAATATTTCAAAGTTAGAGCGCAGAAGCTAGTATTTAATAAATCATTGAAGGTTTTTTTTTCAAGTTAAAAATATGGACATAAAGGCCAAAAAACGAGGAGTTGTAGTTATAATGTCAAACTTTGGTATCATAAATTCCATCAATGGAACTAGTGGGTATAGACCCTCGATATCAGTGAATTCCAAAAGAGAAATTGAGATGGCAGCTAGTTCATACCAGCAGTATTAATTCAAATAGGTTTTAACAACCACTGAAAGTTTAGAGCTTCAGATCGAAGGTCATCTGCACATAGTAGCATAATATTTGTTTGTCTGTGTAAATTTAACTATGATGGTTATTAACTAGGCCGTTTTAGAGATGAGCTGTGAAAGGGGTCGCCAGACCCGCATTAAAAAAGGCGTATATCTGATAGAATCGCGAATTTATTAGTAACCATAATTGTTAAGACAGAGGGTTCAATTTGCTTTGACCATCAAATGCGCATGCGTTTTGTTTTATTTAGTAGGGAAGAGTAATAGTAATTGGGTAGTATAACTTATGAACAATAAGGATTTTAAATAATTAAAAATTTCAGCTCTGGTGTGCGGAAAACTTAAGGCGGATAAACCCCCTACCATGCGAGCAACCGAGGATGGCAACGGTTTTTACTTTTCTATGTTTTCCCACGTAAGTTCTATTCCTTACTAATTAATATAAATGCTGTTACTCGATGTCTATCTGTAAAGTATCAATCGAAGCTTTTAAAAATGGTGGTCTATTTGCCCAAAAACATCCTTTTAGGCTGAAATTATAGATTATTAAGTAACTATATAGTATGTTTAGATAAGTTAGGTTAGGTTAGGTTTTTACCATACCGGTTTACACAGAAGTGGAGTGGCGTGGACGAGTGGCGGTAGCATAGCGTCATTTTTGTCGTAAGGAGAATGCGGATGGCGGTGGCGCGTCAGTTAGTGGCGGGACGTCGGCGTCGCCTGGAGGCGCGGGCGCAATTCTCCATATGACATAACACTACTTTGACTTTCCGCCACTTCTTGCTTGCTTGCTTCTGTATAAGCCGCGCCTAAGCCTATACGAGGCGCTAAATGCGACAATGGAAGCGCCTGCTGGAGTTTGGCGGCCACGAAGCACTGTGGGCTGAAATACACTCTCCATAGACTTAGGAACTTTTTTTTTTTATGGCATTGAGAAGGCAAACGAGCATACAGGCCACCTGATGGTAAGTGGAAACTGTGACCCATAGACATTCGCATTCACAAGACTGCAAGCCGAAGACTGCAAATGCGTTACCAACCCTGAGGACTAAGATGGAATGCCTCTATGATAGTCATTACACCGGCTGTCATAATTAAAATAAAAAAACATGTAGTTGAAACACTTGTAAGACAGTTCTTATAGGTGTTCCTGTAATTTACAAGAATGAACTATATTTCTTATATATTTATTTTTATTTTAGGCTCAATCGTTTCGCAGATCAGGCGGGCGGGATGGTAAATTTTCGTCTTCTTTTATGAATAAAATCAAAACTGTTTATTTTACAATAATAACAATAATATATTTGAGTGTCTCATAACGCGCCCTTTCATTTGATATATGACACAGTGAGGTTCGCAATATTTGTTTTTCATTTCCTAATTTGTCCTCCAGAAAACGACCTTAGTTATTCACTTTCCACACCTATATTTGCGTCCATTTATATATGAGTACCAAATTTCAATTCCATCGTTGCAGTAGTATCGGAGTAAATTGGTTGTGACAGACGGACAGACAGAGAAACGCACGAAGGGTCCCGATTATTCATTTTTATATAAACAGTTGGGTTTTTAAATCTTGCTTTGCATTTATTCAAAATTGTGGTTTAAACAATACGGTGCGACTTAAACGTCATTAAGGAGTGTTTTATTCTGTGGGATAATAACTATCCCTATGTCCTTTGCCTGGACTCAAGCTATCTCCATAATAAAATATTAACAAGCAAAATATTTAAGTCTGTCTTCGGCATTGTAGCTTCCTAACAGACGGACTGATTTGAATGCAGTTATTTTAATCGCAATGGTTCTTATACAGGGTGTCCGGTAAATAGTGGACTTCCTTACAGGGCTGGATAGCTCAGCTCAGGACTGGCCAAAATATGATAAATCATGTTTAGTAAAAGTCGCACCAAAAACGAGATATCTCAACTTTTCAAAATTTTGGAAATGCGGTACCCTGGTCCACCATTTTCGATGCCGTGGCCACATTTATTAGTATTTTTCAGTTCCGTTTGCTGTGAAAAATTGCTGATTAAATTTGCTATAAGACCTTATCAACAGAACTAATAAAAGTTTAGCAGTTTTTTTAATTTTTCAAATCAAATTTAAAGTTTAGGAATCTGAGTTTAACTTGCGGCAAGTTTAACATCGCACGGTGTAAAAAAAATGTACCAAGACTTGTAGTGCTGCTTTCCTAAAAATTGGCCTGGTTAATGGAGATTTTAAAATGATATAACAATTGAGTTTATTGATTACAACAGCGAAGTTATTATTAACTTTGTCCAACAAAGACTGAATTTTATCAAACTAGCGAATTTAATAAACGACTTTTACTTCCGTTTAAAATGAAGTTAACTGATTTTAAATGTTTTAAAAGATAGTTCACCTGAGTGTGAAATGCTACAACTCTACGATAACAGGTAATACTACGACTATTAGGTCGATAAAAAATGTCACATCATCAACATAGAACTAACGACTGTGGAAATGGAATTTAGGATTACAATCATTATGGCAGAAATTAGTTTCTGTTGCATTTAACATTCACGTAAATTGTCTATTAAAACATTTCAAATCAGTCGACATGATTTTAAACGAAAAAAAAAAATCGCTTTTTAATTTCGATTGTTTGATAGAATTCAGTCTTTGTTGGCCAAACTTAATAATAACTTCGCTGGTGTAATCAATAAACTCGATTGTTATATCATTTTAAAATCTCCATTAACCAGGCCAATTTTTAGGAAAGCAGCACTACAAGTCTTGGTACATTTTTTTTACACCGTGCGATGTTAAACTTGCCGCAAGTTAAACTCAGATTCCTAAACTTTAAATTTAATTTGAAAATTTAAAAAAACTGCTAAACTTTTATTAATTCCGTTGATAAGGTCTTATAGCAAATTTAATCAGCAATCTTTCACAGCAAACGAAACTGAAAAATACTAATAAATGTGGCCACGGCATTGAAAATGGTGGACCAGGGTACCGCATTTCCAAAATTTTGAAAAGTTGAGATATCTCGTTTTTGGTGCGACTTTTACTAAACATGATTTATCATATTTTGGCCAGTCCTGAGCTGAGCTATCCAGCCCTGTAAGGAAGTCCACTATTTACCGGACACCCTGTATAAGTTTCATGAAAATCGGTTCAGCCATTTGAGAGATATCAACTCTTTCGATAGCCAGTATAAAGGGGGATTTATGTCTATTAAATAGTTATGTAGGTTTAACTCGGAGTCACGCAACCGTGTTAAAATCGCTTTAGCATTTATTGTATGCTTTGGATCATCATTTCAGCCCACATCCACCCACTGCAGGGTAAAGGCCTCTTCATTTCCACGCCATTTTTCCCGGTCTCGTGCTAACGCCATCCATCCTTTCCCAACTGTCTGCCAAATGTCATCAGACCAACGAGCTGGTGGCCTGCCCACTGATCTGTGACCTAATCTCGGCCACCACTCTGTTAGCCAATAGCCCTTAAAAAGTTACAATAAGCATGCCCATTTATATATTCATATTCATCATAAAAAGAACTACACATATCTTTAAATCTCTATTATGCGTTCGAAAACCGTAAATAATGGTCATTATGTCAATCAGTCTTGTTATGACTATTATCTTATCTGTTTCGGTATCGTTAGGATGTCATTATAGTATCGATACTGTAATTTTCAAATTTCGATTATGTTTGACACGTTAGCTTGCATAATGTATTGTAATGACACCCCTGTTTGTTTCTTTTCTTTTAAACGTCAATAATAGACCAAAGGGCTTAATTTCTGCACTCGCAATCGCAATCCTTTTCATTTCGACAGTCCGAAGGCGAGTCTGTATACAAAATAAAAACAATTGATCCACTTTGAAGTCAACTGCGGGTGCGGTTGCACCGTAATTAAACCAATTATCTCGTTCTTACACTTCAACAGTACAAAGCAGTAGTTAATCCATGGTTGTAATTCGGTGTTTGGGTAAAACAATGCAATAAACGTGCAGCATAAAGGCATGAGAGCGTCGGTGGCTTAGTGGCTTAGTGGCGACTCGTGGTCGTAAGGTACCGAGTTCGTACCCCGCGGTCATCATGTACCAATGAGTTTTTCTAACTGAACTACCCGATGCTCTTACGGTGAAGGAATTATCGTGAGAGAACCTGCTGCGAACAGCTGAGTGTGAAAGAAGGGTAATTGCATACAAGATCCTAAAGGTTCCATCTGTAAAATAAGATAAGATAAGTATAGAGAGGCATTGCATCTTAGTCCCCAGAGTTGGCAACGCCTTAGCAGTCTTAATATTGCATTCTCGAAATTATATACAGAATGTCTATAAATAAATAAATCATCATCATCATGTCAGCCGAAAGACGTCCACTGGTGGACATAGGCCTCCCCAAGGCTTTCCACTCAGACCGGTCTTGTTCTTTTCGCATCCACCGCGGTCCCGCGATCCTGACGAGGTCGTCACTCCATCTTGTTGGAGGCCTACCTACAGCTCGTCTCCCGGTCCGCGGACGCCACTCCAGAACCTTCTGACCCCATCGGTCATCAGTCCTGCGAGCAATGTGCCCCGCCCACTGCCACTTCAGTTTAGCTATTGACAATTGACAATCTCACACAAATTGAGCTAGTCTTAAACTTAGCTTGTACCATGGGTACTAGACAATTATATGGAGAAGAATACTTACATAGAGAAATATATACTTAAATACATAGAAAACATCCAAGACTCGGAAACAAAGAGAAGAGGGCGAGTACCTCAGGGTCAACCAACTAGGCAAACGCGTCTTACTGTCAAGGAATTTAATTCCTATACCACTTTGGACTATGTCAAAGTGACGTAATCAATCAAAATGTGAGAGACTTCTTATGATTTTATTTTTAGTGTCACCTTGACATAGTCCAAAGTGGTATAGGAATTAAATTCCTTGACTGTACCATCAGGCTGTTTGCTCATTACCTAGCCTTCTCCACCCAAAAAAGGTAAAATCCATTATAAAAGCATTACACTTATATTTTCAGCTTAACATTTCCGAAAGCGGTCCCTACGAAATGGTCCGCGGAACCCAAAACGTGCAAGATCTGGGGAATATTGTCTCGTACAAGGGTAAGAAGGAGATGCGGCAGTGGCGAGACCAGTACTGCGGCCAGATCAACGGCTCTGATTCCACGGTGTTCCCGCCTCCTGGGGACCATCCTGCCAAGAGGCTGTACACGTTCGAACCTGATGTGTGCAGGTACTGAATATACAATGCTTTATTGGTCTTAAAAATATATGAAGGGTCCACAGAAAGAACATGTCTAGTCACTTTTTTTTGAAAATGAGTTCTGGATTTCGATATGTAGAGGACAAAATGAACTATTACCTACTACTTAGTTTCAGATATAAATATTCATATAACTTGTTTTTTTTCTCTCTTAAAAAAACCTCTACACGAAAATTACGTACAAAATGACATGGTTCCCAACTTTCAAATCGCGATATCTCAAAAAGTTACTAATGTGACTAGACATGTTCTTTCCGTGGACCCTTCATATCATGGAGGCCGTAGCATTGTTAGTAGTAGTAAAAATGTATTTAGTCCGATTACTATTTTTTTCACCATAAACCTATTCTAGTCAAAGTACCTATGCTTTTTCGCTTTCTGTCAGATAAGGGACCGACCGTATTTTGAGCCTATTTTAGCTAGCATATGTTTTATAATGTCTTGAGGTACCTACCGTTGTGTTTTTGTTTTATAATTAAAAGAAAAACAAAACATAACTGTCATAAATACACCTACAGCGTTTTCTAAAAACCAAGTTTCAAATTACTGTAGGATGAATTAAAATTCCTTTATCTTAAATTTAATTTAATAATAACGGTATCTTTTAATCATCTGTAATTAAAAGGAGGAGCGATTGAAACCCGTAAAGCCCTTCAGAATTATGAAAATTCAAGGGTTCGACGTAAAAAAATTACTTTGTTCTAACCGCTATATTCATAACCGAATAAACCTATTTTAATTATAGTATTCTTTGTCCCTTTCTGTATAACTCATTCAGTCATTGTGACAGATAAGGACGAAACACATTTTAAGCCCACTTTAGCTATTGCGCTATTGCGCGTTTATGAATACGAGAGTTATGCTTTAGCCGTAGATTTTGACTGAAGATTACAATTGTGGCAACCACCATATTTAGGACGTAAACTTAAATAATTTTTTTTAAGTGTTATTAGTGTCTTTACGAATAGCTCCTTCATTTAGTTTTGTTAGACCTTTCCTATAATTGGAGAAACTCTAACCTCTATAAGACAGAGGTTTTACCTATCTTTTCCGTCAGAAAATTCGCCTAATGCGGCAAGATGTATAAACCTTAATTTAAACAAAAGTGTATTTACACAGATTTTGTACTGTACAATAAACATAAACAAAAAAACTCTTTCCAGGTCCCTATACGCCAATCTGGTCGGGAAATCGACGCTGTTCAACATGTCTTCAGTCTACTACGAGATAGGGGAGGACGCGCTCGCGTCCAAGTCAGCTAACCCGAACAATAAATGCTATTGTCGCAAGTATGTGTAGACTTTGCCTGCGGCTTCGTTCACGTAGAACTAATTTATCATATCAGGGATGACACTGTGAAATGAAGATGCTGCTAAAGTAACCCTTCAAATTGGCCGAAACACCTTAACGAACTTTATGAATTGTCAACGGAATTAAATTTTAAGGTCCTCTATCGAAACTGAAAATGTTTTTAAGATATCCGCCGCCATTTTCCGAGCAAGTGTCTTAAAAAAACCATAAAAAATGGGTCAGAATAGATGTTAGAATCACATAAAAAGGCGCTAAACATGTCTTGTGGCAGCAAACAAACATTAATAGGTGCTTTAATAATAAAAATCTTTATACTTTTTCACCAAAGCCAGGTTTTGCTAGTGTCCACTAAGCAACATCCGAATGTGCTGTCAGCATGAGACAAAGTATATTTTTAATTGTAACCGAATTTCACTTCATCGATTGTATCATTTCATGTAACCCTATTTACTGCTGAAGCTTTTGTTTTCAAGATGGGTGTCCCACTTAATCCCTAATAAAGTTTGTCATAACGCATCGTTTGGTCCAAATTATCACTTGTTGGTTGGGTTTCAGCTGAGTGAGACCACTTTTTAAGTTCTCCAAAATACCTGCGGTTAAGGTTGTATTATAAAATGTATAAACAACACTTAAATGTATAAAAAATCACCGGAAATGGCTTTAGGGTAAATGAAAATTCGATGCATTAGGAGAAATGACGATTAGTGATTCCGGTTCTCTGCCGTTTCCCCGAAATTCATATGCAATAATCTCATTTGCCCATGGATACGTTCATATGGGAACCTTTTAGGATAACTGAAACATTAATTACTCGTACGTATGTTAGGTTAGGTTCGACTCGAAATGCCTTGCGATAAATGAAAATTCTGCGTAATTATACGTTAGTTGAAATGTGTTTCAATAAAGTAAAAGGTAACCATTTTTAATTAAAATACTGCCGAGAACAGTGCTGGGCTAATTTAAATATGTGTGTGGCTAATTTTTTATTTTTACCCCGTTGTATTTATTTACCTTCAGGTATTAAGTTCTCGCTTCTGAGAAAAGTTGTATACATACATGTGCAACACGAAACCGAAGACGTTTGCATCTCAAGTCTTTGAATCCCTTGCTCAGGATTCTAGCCTAGAAACACTCGCTCGTGACTAAAAAACTAACTATGCTCTCTTGTTGCACGAATAACTATTATTCTATGTCAGGTCGGGCAAGTAAGTCAACGGGGTAAAAGTGCCAAACCATTCTATTTTGCGGAGACATTGTCAATTTGACGCACATGCCCCGTAGACACACATGCCCCACCTTACCTTCTTAACTTGTGAACTAACTTAACTGTATTTTCAAGGAACTGGAGCGCTAACCACGACGGCTGCCTCCTCATGGGCATCCTGAACCTGGAGCCATGCCAGGGCGCCCCGGCTATCGCCTCCCTGCCCCACTTCTACCTGGGCTCTGAGGAACTGTTGGAGTACTTCGATGGAGGCGTCGAGCCTGATAAGGAGAAACATAACACCTTCGTGCATCTTGACCCGGTAAGATATTATGATATTAACTCGTAATTAAAAGAGGGGTGTGCGACCCCGCCGCTGCGTAAAATACGGTGTCGTTGCGTCAACTTGCGCCGTATTTGACGCTCCGTTATGCAGTGGTGCGTTCGCACCTTAAATCGTAGCTTCCAAACGAATACAGTTTTTTGTAATAGCATAGAAGCATTCCATCTTAGTCCTCAGTGTTGGTAATGGACTTGTGAATATAGGTTCACTAAAGAGATTGTAGCTTTGAGAATGCAAATGTTTATGGTTCTCACCATCAAGTCTATGTGCTCGTTTCCCTTCCCCATGCTACAAAAAAAAACTTTCGCATTTAAAATATTTGGTGTCATTAGAATAATTGAATACGTACTTAAAACCTTAAAATTATTACTTAGAACCGCAGAATTTGTCTTCTTATAAAATAAAATGAAATGTGACAGCTTTTCAACCACTTTTCGCGGTGGCGACTGCGGTGGCAGATAGCGACAGGCTCTTAGACTGAGAGTTTTAACCTCGTAAGCCCCACTATGTTATAGGATGTACATTGTCAAGGCAATTCATTTTGAACTGTATCGAAATGGGAATAAAGCTCATGGCATTTTAGAACAAACTTAATGGAAAGTATTGCCTTGATGGTAGGTTCAAAGTCCCACTGACAAAAAACTGGCCGTTTGTAGTACGGTAGGCTTTACGAGGTTAACGAACCTTTTAAAAGTTACCTCTTTCTTCAGAATCGGCCTTTGAAGTACATTTTTAAATTCTCGCACATTTTTGTTCTAAAATTAAGTGACCCAATAATCGGCTTACGTTTTCGTTTACAAAGATTCCTGGTTCCTTAGGTTACAGGAATTTCGATGAAAAAAGGGTTTTCTGACTTCAAAGTGAATTCAGGCAGTTCACCCTTGAGTTGTGATTACCAATAGGTATGGCTTTATTGGTAGAGGTTTATTACTTTCGCCCTTGTACGTATTTCTTTTGTCGCGATTTCTTTTGGCCGGTCTAAGCTATGGAAATGAAACTTAATTGTGACTATTGGGAACCCAAATAAAAACGAACTATTTCTTACTAATATTAGTTAATAGTTCGATAGCCTAATAGATCGATGTAAAATTAAGTAGATACTATCCAGACCAATGGAACCCTGATCCATCATAGAAAGGTGTCACAGTGACATTACAAAACAATTTGTTTGACACTTCTTACAACTTGAGTCATAACATCACTGTGACAAAGTTCTATGGCGGGTTTCCCGGTAACGCACATAGGGAACTATTTATCCGCAACCCTCGGGGACGCAATCTGGGACCCCCAGCTTGCACAACATTGAGGCACAGGCACATAATAGTCGATTGTTCAACGTGGGACTAAGTAAGCCATTATGACACGCACGAGATATTTATCCACCCAAGCAAAGCGAGGGTGGATGAAGCTTGAGTGTCATTATGGCTTTTTAGTCGCGAGTTAAAACACTCTACTTTTCACTTCGATTGCGAGAAAGAATTGTAAATTGTTTATCAAAGGACACGAGACCTTTACCCACCCAAGCATATAGTTCGTTCGAGTGTCAATGTGGGATTTTAGTTAAGAGTTAAATTCATATGTGAGAAAATAAATTTTAAATTATAATAGTATTGAATTAAGAGTCATAGGAACGTAATTTTTGTATCATTATTTTTCTAGTAGCCTTAGTACAAGCCTAGAGCTTAGTTTGAGACTAGGGAAATTAATGTGACATTGTACCTTAAAATATATAGTATGCAGTAAGAGCTTGCTTCCCTACTACTACTTGGCTTACTTTTCTCAAAGCGAATATAAAACGATTAACTCTGGAGGATAGGCTTGCTACATGCTTATTCCAATCACAAAACCGATCCAGCGTAACACTCGACTCCTATTTTACATAGATAGGGGTTATTAATTTGCTTTTCACTTCTCATGCTCGTAAAGTCCTTCTTTATGCTGGGTATAGGCTGCATAAAATCGCATTTTATGCACTAGTGCATAAAGTAATTTCGTCTTTTAAGACTAAGGCAATCAGGCCTTACAGCCTTCACACAATACACCTTCATCTAATTGATATATTTTTATGAGATTTTGGTTACATCTTAATTTAATTACGACATTTGTATAACTATCTAAATACAAATTTACGAATAATACCTACGGCGTGCATTTACGGTAAAAAAATACAACGCAAATATTTATAATAACTTGGCATTAAGCATCAGACCATAGTCAAACCTGTCAAACGTCACATAGTCGAAAATTAAAAAAATGAAGTTAAGAAGGTAATCAGGCCTTACAGCCACATACACAATACACCATATTTTAATTCATTTGTTTTTATGAGATTTAGGTTATTTCTTAATTTAATTACGACATATATATAACTATCTAAATACAAATTTACGAATAATACGGGCGTGCATTTAAGTAAAAAAATATAACGCAAATATTTATAATAACTTGGCATTACGGCACAGACCATAGTCAAACGTCAAATAGTCAAAAATAAAAAAAAAGTTTAAGAAAAATTGTGAGGCGCGAAGCAAATTTTTCGTTAAACAAAACTATAAACTAGAAAATTTTGTTGTGTCGCGTTTGAAAATTCAATAAGTAGTTAAACAATGTCCTCGAGTAGTGATAGTGACGATCAAATAATGATTTCGCCTGAGACTTTAATGGAAAGAAGTGCGAAAGATGTAATTGAGAAGATATTGCCGCCTAAATCGAAGAAAATCTATCTCAGTATGTGCTTCTTGTTTTATTTCCTTGCAATCGAAGTGAAAAGCAGAGTGTAAAATTCGAGCATAAAACCCATTTTACCCTCGACGTGACTATCCACACTCGCCGTTCCGGCTCGTGTGGCTATATGCATGCACGTCTCGGGTAAAATGGCTCGTTTTATGCACTTGTTGTACAATCTACTATTGTAACACTATATTTATGACTGTACGATCTTTGAATTATGAGTTATGTGTTAATCATTGGTGCATGCCAGCTTAAAGTGTCAAACACTGGTTCCATTACGCTAGTATTGTTGCGTTTATTGTGTGACATAATGTGGATAAAGCATCCGTTACTCTCGTACTTATATACGTGTCTAGCAGTGACGGGTGTATCATATTTTGTCACGCGATGAACACAGCCATATTAGGGCCACAGTTATTTAAATTAACCTTCTTTAAAAAATATAAAAAATATACTTTTAATAAAACTAGCAGCATGAGACTTAGGCGAGGGGTTTAGCTTAGCGAAGATGTGTGTAAAATATTGATTTTGTATTACCAATTTGAAGTCACCCGGTATATGCTTAGGTTATGTACGTTATTGTAACCTCCAGGTGACCGGCGTGGTGCTGCAAGGCGTCAGGCGTCTGCAGTTCAACATCGAGCTGCGGCAGATGAGTGGAGTCCCACAGCTTGAGAAAGTACGCACAGGAGTGTTTCCTCTGCTTTGGATCGATGAGGTAAACCAGTCGAGCAAAGAGTAAGCTACGCTGTAAGAATCATAGGTTAAAAACTGACGAAGTGCGACTCGGGCAAACCGCTTATGTTTTTATATGTGGACCCCTTCAGTTCTCAACTTAATATTTTTATTATTATTGTTAGAGCGGCAATAGATTTTATATGTGACTCAACTGGCTACCTATTTGATTCGTGAGATACAGCCCGCTGACAGACCGACATATAAACAGGCAGACAGCGCATCCCAAGAAGAGACCACTGCTGAGAAGAAAAAGAAGAATCACTGCCGCAAGAAACTATAAAAATCCATTAATAACAACGGTATATTTTTGAGGAATCGTCGTTAAAGCGTGACATTTTTTAATCCCTGACAAATAAAAGAGTTAAGTGTCTGTCTGTGGCATCGTGGAACCAATAATCGATAAGGACCAATGATCGACACTTGACTCTTACTTCACAGAAGATAAGGGTCATTCATTTGTTTTGAAACACTTAATTTATGACTGTAACGATCTTTGAATTAAGAGTCAAGTATCGATCATTGGCGCACGTCAGCTTAAAGTGTTGAACACTGGTGCCATTAGCTCTAAAACAGAGGAACCGTTTTTATTCTAAAAACGTACTGACTGATAATGACAGATGAGATGCGTGTTTATGAATTTGTGTGTTAAACTTTAACAGCGCTAAAACTCTAAAACTAGGGGTCGCCGTTGTACAGTAAGGAAATAAAATTTGTCACCCACCTTAGTTCCAAAGTCAATCTGACATTCCAAATTCCAATAAGGTTTAGTTTCCTATCAACTACAAATGACTTGGCATCTGTAATGACTTCCGTGACCGTACCAGGGATTTTATAATTTATTTTTATCTTAAATCTTTTCAGGGTGCAGAACTGCCTCCAAACATCATTCAGGAGCTTAAAGACTCCCACAAACTCCTGGGTTACGTGGAGATGTCCCGGTGGATCATACTCTCTGTGTCAGTCGCGTTGACGCTCCTCAGTGCGTTCGCCGCGGCCCGCTCTGGTGTCATCCCTATGTGCACACGCCACACCAGCTCTGTTAGTTTTGTGATGTCACCCAATAATGTTAATAAATTGCACTGATATGGGATGTGTATTTTATGATATTTTGCTTCCTTTTGAACATTACGGACTGTACTTATTTATTTATTGGTTTATTTATTGGTTTGAGAAACAAACAGCAATAACATCAATATACAATCATAACTCAACAACAGTTTCCACTTATATTTACACACCATTACTATTGTACATCCCTGGTTATACATATACATATATGTATATATTTGTCAATTTTTAATAGTTTGTAGAATAAAGTGTTTACATACATAATATAAGACTAGTTTATGCAACTGTTGCATAATGAGAGGCTTTAAAACACGTGTGGTTTTATAGTAATAGGATCACACGAGTTTTTTAAGGCCTAATTATGTACAGTTGCATACACTACTTTATCTACACATATACCATAAGTACTTACCAATAGGTTCAGAAGCCGACGACTTGACGACTAAAATGGCGGTAAATCAAACTTGTGCTGTTTCAGTGTTCCGAATATTAGGTTTTTTTTTAATCATAGACAAACGAACGAAGTCACTCGAGTTCAAATGTCATGCGGTTTATATTTAAAAAACAAACTGAATTGACGTTTCGTATCGATAACTGTTTACCTATGGCTACTAGAATAGACACCCTCTTGAGTTTTGACAGCTGTTCCAAATTTAAACTCAGAACGTTACAAAAATTGATAAGGTTATAACATTACAGTACAGATTTTACTTACTACCACAGACAAGAAAGTACTCATAGTAAGATTGGTTGTATTAATGTTGGTCATTTCCTACGGTTTCTTAACCCGTAATAGAATGCTTATGATATGTGCGTAGGTAGATAAAACTACTTTATGTGGCTAGGAATCACCCTAAAAAACAACATGTGATCTGAACACATAGTATGTGTCCGGACAAGTTCGAAGAAAAAGCCAAGTGACAACTGCAGTGTACATTCATTTAATCAGCTCAGCTTTTTAGTATGACAACGCGCCGCATCCGCTCTTAGTGCAAATAAATAAGTAGTAAATAAGGGCTAGCCAAACGTTGTTGTGAAATGGGGGTCAAAGTATCGTTGGTTGCACGCCGGGGCCTTAATTTGGCTGCGTTTTTTTTTTTCTTTGTCCCGCGGTAGTAGCTGTTCAAGTTGCCGCGGGGCAAAGGCGAATATGGCGTTTCCACAATGAAGTGATTTCACCAGTGTCAAGTATATATAAGTATAAATCAATATAGTAATAAAACACAGTCCAATCTTCTCTAGGAAGGTTGGTGGCAACGTTGTACGGTGATATGTAGGACAGGGGCCAAGATAGTTTTAACCTCTGTACCACTGCGAGTCCACTTGAAACGAGAAGTAAGATGCCAGGATACACGAAATAAGTCCAAGTCTTCTATCACTGTGCAACACAAAGGCATTAAAAGTACAAATCACTAACAAAAAAGAACTTTGAACACCTAAATACACAAAAATAAAAACTAAAACAAATTACACATCCGCCATCTTTTGACGTTGCAAATGGCCTCCTACGGTTGCGTTAATCGCGTGACAAAGTGTCGATACGGCATCCGTCACCTTTTGACACGTAAATAAGTACGAGAGTGACGTTTTGACATGGGATATAGACGCAGCCATACTAGGCCCGCTGGTGATTAAGATAAGACGTACCTACGTCCATGAAATTGGCGGTTTTCAAAGGTAATGATAATAAGTTTTAAAAATGAACAATGACTACATTTTCATCACGTCAAGAAAGTTCATCATGTCAGCCGGAAGACGTCCACTGCTGGACATAGGCCTCCCCCAAGGCTCTCCACTCAGACCGGACTTGTGCTTTTCGCATCCACCGCGCTCCCGTGATCCTTATAAGGTCGTCACTCTATCTTGTTGGAGGCATACCTACAGCTCGTCTTCCGGTCCGCGGACGCCACTCCAGAACCTTCTGACCCTGCAATGTGCCCCGCCCACTGCCACTTCAGTTTAGCTATTATAGCTACTATAGCTTCGGGCTATGTCGGTAACCTTAGTTCTACTGCGGATATCATCATTTCTGATTCTAACACGCAGAGAATCCTCGAGCATAGCCCTCTCCAATAGCCCTCTGAGTGAGTTTGAGCAAGAATAGTACATTGTGCATCAAGGGTAGTATGAAGGGAATTACTAACGAGAGTGTTAGAAGCCCGACGCCGAAGGCGGAGGGCTTTTAATGACTCGAGTTAGTAATCCCCTTACTGCCTGTAATACACACAATGGTTTTCATCACATTTGCGAGGAAAAAAAACAAATAGAAAACACTTTAACTCTGCAAAATATAAAGAAATAACTTTTGACGAACGGGAACATAAATGGAAACGATATTTTTTTTGTGACCTCTACCCATCTACCACAGATAATAACTGCTTTTAGTTTCGACCTGGATTCGAGCCAGATTTAGCCAATTTAATAAAAATGTATAATTACTAAAATTAATGATAAATGTTGATATAAACTTGAAATAGGTATAAAAATAATGAAGTTTAATGAAGCTTATAGGTTTTGTGTAATGTAAGTTAGTCTATAACTAATTTTTAAAGATGAAATTTGAAACCAATTTAATTTTTGGCTGAAAAGTAAACCTCCTTAGTCAGAAATGATGTACGAAAGAGTTGCAAATTTTAAAAAGAAAGTCATTACTCCCTAGTGATGACAAACTCGCCATAATTCCAGCGGGAACAATTTAGGCCATTGTCCTTCTGTATACAGGCATGGAATAACACCATTCACGAGCATGTGTGATGAAAAGAAAGTTATTCACACATTAATACCTATTGCCCTTGTACCTACGCCTATAGAGGCGGTATGTCAAATTCAATAACCGACGCAGATTCAATCCTCACTCGTTAGCAATATGATTGCTTTTGCTACAGGAGTTTTGGCTCAGATACCACCATGTATATATAGGTAATAGAAAATTATTAACCGAATAAATTGTGTTCGCCTGTGATATCCATGGATTCAAACTTAAGAAGCGTAATACCTACACTTTAACAGGGGAGAAGGCCATTAATTAAGAAAAAAAACCATCTGCAATTTTTACGCTCAAATACGCTCAGTCACTCTTTTAAATCATGACGATACAGTTATCCAGTCGGCAAGTGACAAACTAATTTACAAGTAAGCAGGTGTGATCTTAAATTAATTGCTCACAGACACAACTGACATAACGTAAGTCACGAATTCTAAGGCATGATTCCGATATTAGCAACCGCTACTGGCGAGATCGCAGGCGGCCCGGTCGCGCGACTTTGCAGGCGCTTCACGTCCGTCAGCGCTCCATATAAATTCATACTAGGTAGTCGCCAGTCGCGAAGTCGCGATCGACGACATCGGAATTGTATCTCGGCGAAATGGAACCCTGACCCACCATCGAACTGTGTTGCAGTGAAGTTATTCTCACTATCCTGCTAATATTATATGATAGAATGATTATGCATGGGTCGTAACTTTGATGCCGGTGACGTCAAAATGACGTAATTTTACATACAAGGTGCTCTGCTTTCATTTGGTAGGTCTTTAGGTATGTATTAACTGGTACAAAAAATAAACAATAACAGGCAAAGTGATTATAGTTAAATACAGCTTAATCCCAATCAAAATACGGATCACGGCAGCATCATTTTTTTTTACCACTTATTACTAAAAATGGCAAATTTAGACAATTTTCTTTTATGAATGTCAATGCGATAATTGTTTGTATGACTATTTAATCGTATAATTTTTTATAACAACAAAAACTATATTTTTTAATTTACGTGTTAGGTATAAAGCAGATATTTATTTTTCTACGCGTCAGTAGCTTACTTAACTCATTTTTACATGATTAAATGATTGACGACTTATGGTCAATAATTACAATGAAACCATTTCGAATCATACTCTGTTTAGCGTGACGTCATTTTTGCGTCAACGGCATGAAAATTACGGGCCCTGTATGAGTGACCTCAAGCGGGGCTATTCCGACGGAGGGTAAATGCGTCAATTAATATTTTCAAGGGAATTCAACGTTTTAAAACTATTTATGGTTCCTTTTATAAAAATTAAGGTACTTAAACAACTGTAAAAGGATGCAAAAATAATTTTAAAACATTGAATTCCCGAACAGTTTGACAAATTCTTTTTTCAAAATCATTTTCCACCCTAGTAATGGAAATGCCATTTTCAGCCTCCTGATGAAATTATTATGGAAATTCTTACTTTCCGAACAGGGGCGATAGAAAAACATAACTGATCCCTTGTAGGTTTTATGCTCGGTACTGGCAGAATAGGCAATATGCACGAATTTTTAAAATTGAAATTAAAATTATAATCGGCTAAGAAAAGAGGATACTAGCATTTTAAACTGCTAGGTTATTAGACAGCGATTAGACAATGAGATCCGATATGCACTGTGACGTCATGTAGGAGGTCGGCCATATAAACTCCATGTGAAATTCTGTTTAAATCTTTGTTGGCTTATTTATATCTTGGTTATTTCTATAGATATTCAAAAAACTTTCCTGCTGAACTATAGCCATATAACAAGTAATTGAACTTGAAACCTAGAGTCGTTTGTTACGTAGTTTACACTAACATTTAGCTGGTAGGTGTATGTTATTCAAGGACTTTCAGTTTCCTTTCTTACGTAACGGCTATGTAATAGGTAAATACACTCATAGTTTAAGGTCGAGTTAATTCTGTCGTGATACCAAAGGCGACTAACTCCATAGGTCGTATAAGCATTTTAAATCTAATATAGTTACCGGTAGAGTATACAATGCTTCGACTACTACTAGTATTACAGTGTCTTAATCAAGGTGTCATAATGGCGATTTCATTATAGCATATTATGGAATTGTTACAAGTCGTATCGTAACTATAATATGATAGCCAGTTGCTACTACAGTCATTGGGTAGTTTTATTGGTAGTTTTTAAATGTTGGATAATATATTATTGCTGGTAACTGTACTATGGGTTCTAGACAGCGATAAACTTACTTATATAGAGAGATAGAGATAGAATGCCTCTATGGTAGTGATTTCACCGGTTGTTTTACTTCCACACCGGAATACAATAAATACATAGAAAACATAAAATACTTAAGAACAAATACTCGCGCTCTCTTACCGGGAATCGAACCCAGGATTACTAGCATCGTAGGCAGGGTCACAACACTACCCACACACACTACTAACCATGCTAGCCACGTCGTCAAAATAAAAGAGAGTTAAAAATAAAAGAAGGGTCTTATTTTTGAAATATTTATTAATACTAATCAGAGTCAGAAAGAGACCCTCTTCCGCTTGAGTTGTCGGCATCAGCAAGTTCCATCTCCATTTCTTGCTTGGAAACTATTTCTCCCACAGTTTTTATGCAGCGAATCGTATACTTGTTGAAGTCACATCTGTAAAAAAAAAACAGTCGTACGTCGGCCAAAAATGTGGTGAAGTTCATTTGTACGTCATGATACAACAAGTTCGACTTTCCCTTGCAATAATATTATGACAGTGACAAGTGTCAACATTAGCGATGATTAGATCTCACAGAAACTTTTGTCAAAACTGGAAGATCACTCTCTTGGCCGACCTCACATTGTTCAAAAGATGCATAAATTAGCCGTTCGTAGTAAATAATTGTGTTTAGTGCGGATATCAAAGTAACGGATCTTTTACGCAACGCTAACAGTAAGAAACAACACCTTTAAAATAGTGCATTACTACAGAGGCCGGGACAAAAGGGGTTGCCGGCCGAAGTTATATAGACGGCCGAGCGAAGCAAGGCCGGATATAGGTCTGAGGCGGGCAACCCCATATTTCCCGCCGAAGTATGTATAGTGCTTTTCTCAAACATAATTCATTAATAGTACATTGTGCATCAAGGGTAGTATGAAGGGAATTACTAACGAGATTGTTAGAAGCCCGACGCCGTAGGCGAAGGGCTTTTAATGACTCGAGTTAGTAATCCCCTTACTGCCTGTGATACACACAATGGTTTTCATCACATTTGCGAGGAAAAAAAACAAAGAGAAAACACTTTAACTCTGCAAAATATAAAGAAATAACTTTTGACGAACGGGAACGTAAATTGAAACGATATTTTTTTTGTGACCTCTACCTCAGATAATAACTGCGTTTAGTTTCGACCTGGATTCGAGCCAGATTTAGCCAATTTGATAAAAATGTATAATTACTAAAATTAATGATAAATGTTGACATAAACTTGAAATAGGTATAAAAATAATGAAGTTTAATGAAGCGTATAGGTTTTGTGTAATGTAAGTTAGTCTATAGCTAATTTTTAAAGATGAAATTAGAAACCTATTTAATTTTTGGCTGAAAATTAAACCTCCTTAGTCAGAAATGATGTACGAAAGAGTTGCAAATTTTAAAAAGAAAGTCATATTACTCCCTAGGGATGACAAACTCGCTATAATTCCCGCGGGAACAATTTAGGCCATTGTCCTTCTGTATACAGGCATGGAATAACACCATTTACGAGCAAGTGTGATGAAAAATAATTAAATCAAAAATTACAATGTCAAATAGGTACTAGGAGTGCATAAACATTAAACGTAACCTACAGTGCTCAGTACGCCCGCGCGCCGGCCCGCTGGTGGCGCGCGGGGCTCGCCGCATCGTGCTAACCTCCTAATTACCTCTGCGCTCCTGGTACTTCAAATAAACATGCAAACGCTTTGTTGGATGCATGGCTTAGTAAATAAAAAAAAAAACAGCTATTTAGCCTTTTCATAAACACAGCCACCTTGGCCAAATTAAAATTAAAAAAAAATTACTTCCCGGCCTAGGCCTTCAATTTCGTAGCCATTGTGGTCCTAGATCATATAGCATTATTTAGGTATCACATCTTTATGGACCCTGGTATTGAGCCATACCGTAATGTTTTTAACTCGGCCGCCATTACTGTCACGTAAATAAGAGCTACCATAACGATTACATGTCAAAAGCAATATGGCTTCACCAAGTAGAATAGGGCCCTGGACCAAACATTACTTATCTCAACCATTCAGGCAAAGCCACTATATGCAGGGTGGGAAAATCGAACGCCACATGGACGGCAACTCCCTTCAATATTGTAAATAGCCAATTCTACACAATAGAGACCTAATGTTATTTTTGAATACAGTTATTACTGCATTTATTGATTTTTGAAAATTCGCCTGCCTTTACCGGGAATCGAACTGATCGAATATGACAAAATAATAAAGGTTTTTTACGGTGTTCATTTAATTTAAATGATCACTACCAATTACCCTTTCGACCTGTATCATAAAACACGACTTTTCAAAAATAAAAGTAAGTCTCCTTTGCATAGTACTTGATATTTCCAATATGTGGCAACATAATATTATCTCTATAGATTTTACATTTCAGGTAAATCGCACGCGGTTTACCTCGGCCTTGTGGCCTCAGATAAGCCGCCGATCCATCAAAATGTGATACATCTTGATAACTCGATACCGAGATAGCGGACCTGTCGCCTCTTAGAGGAGAAAATGTTATGATAAATAGCTATAAAATCTAGGTTCGTTTGAGGTGACCGTTTTAACCAACAGTCCAAGGGCCCCACTAGAGTTACTATTCGATTCGTTTTTAAACAAATCGCTTCACTGGTAAATCAAGTTATACGAAGAGTCACGTGATCTACCAGTGATTGGTTTTAGAGCAGGTGATATTTTACTTCGTCCACGTAAAGTCGTTTATTACCTTGGGTTTTTTTTTCGGGATAAGCACATTACGTCCTCTCCGGGGGTACAAGCTATGTCAATGCCAAGTTTCATTAAAATCGGTTCAGCTGTGAAATCGTGACAAGCAAAAATAGTATGTTACGCATTTACGACCTTTGTAAAGAATTATGTATAGGTTAATGTTTGCTGTTAAATCATCTACAGACGTACTTCGTAGTTTCCCGCTACCCCTTAGGGGGTGAATTTCCGAAAATACTTTCTTAGACTAGAAAACTTACTTAGAAATACTTTCTCACTTACATCATGAAAGGAACCCCTGTGCCAAATGTCAATTTTAAAGGTACAGTCAGCGTCATATAGTTGGTAGCATCCAAAGTAGCCAAATAGTACGTGACACGTCATTATTACCGTAGTAACAAGGGCGTGTAACGAACTATTTGGCTACTTTGGATGCTACCAACTATATGACGCTGACTGTACAGTAGTTTCGGCTGTGCGTTGATATAATATAAGTCAGTCAGGTGGAGAATAGAACCTCGTCCTTTTTTGAAGTGGGTTGAAAATACATCAGTTTATGTACCCTTACGTATAGTCATGTCACAGCTCTCGATCGTGCGAACAATGAAGTAATCCAGCATCATAAGTTTATGGCCCGTCATAAAAGAGTCAAGAACGAATCCCTTCGCCATCCCATATTTGATTGCCGATAAACTTTTTATGATAGTTTTCGCGCGTAGATTCTTAGGGTCCTTAGGCATTCTTACATCGTGGTGCGTTTAGAAAGTAGAAATGTCTCTGCCATACTGAACAAGTACGTTTATATCGCAGAACTAAGTTACAATACTGGTAATTCTTGGCACGTAGCACGTCTCTATGTACGGGCAAAGTCATGAATATAATATATGCGGGTGGGTGCTACCACCATCTTATCCATTAACCGACCGCCAAACAGCAGTATTCGCATTGTTGTGTTCCGGTTTCGGGATAAGACAGCCGGTGTAATGACTAGCATAATTAAAAATTAAATTAAATTAAATTAAATTATTAAAGGGTTGGCAACGCATTTGCAGTCTTGGGCTAGCAGTCATGTGAATGCGAATGTCTATGGATCACAGTTTGCACTTACCATCAGGTGGCCTGGGTGCTCGTTTGCATTATCAATGAAATAATAAAAATAAAAAAGTTCCCGAGGTTTGAAAAATATCAATACACGGCGGAATTTAATCGGTGATCAGGAATCCAAAAATCTTAATTATCAATCTACATAGAAACCAATACGTGAGATCTCGTGCAATATAGCTCACAATCTAATTAATCACACTTAATTAATATCGGTAAAATGTACACTGACTGAATAAATGGACACCCTACTTTTATTAAAGGGAAGTTACTCGTAGGTGTACATACGTCAAGTGCTTGCTGGCTTTGGCGGGAAACTAGACAGATCAGACGTCAATAAATGATTGCCACCATTGATTGATAGTTTGAAAAGAGGTATTAAACTTTTCAGACTAAACCATTAGTAGGGTGACAATAAATTTTAATTCAAATTTAATTTCAACTTCAAAATTAGTTATGATAAAAAAAAAATTGGTTCCACTTAAGTACTACATAAACGTGACCGCCATCGATTACTGAATTAGAAAAATGGGTTCCTGTTCACCGATTAAATTCCAACGTGTATATCCCTATACCACTGATAATAATGTCAATGAAAATACCAAGTATAACTGACTGTAATTGTCTTAAATAGAGAATGAAATAGCGAGGAGAATAATGTTACCTCTAATTAATAAGGTTGAATATATATTCCACATCATCATCGTATTGTTCTGAGTGCGACAGACGAAAACCTCTCTTATCAATCAAATCTATCAAAACGTCACTACATTTTCATGTCAAATATATTTCGAAAAAACAAAATGGATTTGTAATTTACCGAAACATACACAGTCTGTAAGCACATATATTTTGCGAGGCAATTCCAGATTTCCAGATTAATAACTTTGCTCAAAAACGCCTGATCTAATAACGGAGACATTTCAAATACTTTTGAAACTTGAGGTTCCGAATAGAGTACAGTTGCTTACAGTTATAGAGTTGACCAAATCCTAAGACATTTATATTCTTTTCAACACACTTGCTCAAAACGACCTTTTTATTCCACCGATTTTTGGCTCATAAACCTAGATATTAAACACGGTTGTACGTTATTTTACAGACTGAATTTGTTTAGAATTTCATTTCATATAAATTTTTTCTCGTATTATCATTTCATAGAATAATCAATATGTAGAATAATTACTTTGAAGACATTTAAATCATCGTTTTTTATTTCAAATAAAAATCAATGTTTCTTTTTTCATATCATAGAATAGCAAATTAAATATTCTTTGTTCTAATATTATTTATTTAAAATATAAAAAAATCCTTCTAACCTAACCTATTCAAGTCGGTTCTGCCCAGAGAGGTCTATATTCGCTAAAAAACAAATATTTTGTTTGATAAGTTTGTGTAATGAAAAAATAAAATTATAAAATTCATTGAATTGATTTTCTGTGGAATGTGTTTCTTTCAAGTAAATAGTTTAAAAAATAATAATATTCGAAGCAAAAATACAAGGACCAAATAGTATATGAAACATTTTCTGTGAAACAAAATTCTGTAATTTTTCTGTCTGTAAAACAAGGGGACACCATTAAACACGCGTGCTTTTTCAGTATATTACGCACAAGTGCCTTTAGTTTATTAACCCAAACAATTTACATTTGTAGCCTAGTACCAAGTTGTAAGTACGAAGAAGCGATATAATTTAGTCGGGTTATACCTTTTTTTTTCTTAGCAACAAACAGTTTTTATGCGGCAAATAACATTAAAATTTGACTAAATTAAGTCTTGTTTTTTTTTTGCAATTGTGTTGAAAAACGTCGTATGTAACACGTGTGCCTGTGACCATAATATACGCGGTTTTCTTGTGGCGCACTCGCTTTCGCTCGTGCGCACACAATAGCGCCTTGTATACAATGGTCAACTTAGCACACTTGTATCATAATGTACTATTAATTGCGTTTACCATCGGATATTTGTGTTGGATACTAGACCGTGAACAAAAAAAAACACTACAAAGTTAAGTTTGGCATTCAGACAATTAAACAATAAAATGAATCAGAACTTGTATTTTATGAATAGAGCTGCACTTTTGGTAGAATACCGGCGTTCTAGAATCTATTGAGTCGCTGCTTCGGTTTAGATCACGATCGATTTTCCTACAGCAAACGTAATTAACGTTTTGGATGCTACAGACGGCTTTGGCCGTTAACTGAAAGCGGTGCTACAGCCGTCACAAGTTCAAAATTAAGAGAGACTTTGTTTCCTAGCAATAAGGTGCAATTTCATTCTTAGTGCTGTCATCTGTCATAGAAGTTGTATGACAGAGACGACAGCTTACCAGGGTTAACTTTTTTTGGGTTTTTTATAACACGTTGTATACAATTCTGTCATTCAATTAAGACCAGATTTTCGTCTTTCTTTATTATTACGGATTTAATTAAACATGCAACATTATGTTTCATACAAAAGGTTTAGTTAGCTTAGTTATATCACCTTGATTTTGACCTTAAGTATTGTCATATTTCATACAATAATTAAGAAATAGCGACTCCACGGATTCTAGAACCATGGTATACTGCCAAAAATCTTAGTATGTATGTAGTTATGTACGGGCCCCGGAAATTTTGTCTATTACTTACATTTTACTCAGCTGTGAATATTTCACGGTGAGAGCCTTCTCCAAAGCAAGCAACACACTCTGTGGGAACTTGCATTTCTTCACGGTGACAATAGCCCTGGTCCACTGCAGGAGGTGTTCCAAGTGCGGGCTCTCTTCCAGCAGGCGAGCGAGCGAAGCGAGCAGGCGCTCTGTGTAGTCGTCTTCTAGTGACGTCACTGTTAGTTCAACTGGGGAAATATGATGAATTAGTTGATTATAGGTAAATAAACCAGTTGTCCGCCCAATTTTATTTAGAAGTATGAAAAAAATCATCGAACTCAGTTATAATCTAGACCTAACCTAGACATTTTATATAAATTAGCAAGAAAAGAAAAAGAAAAATACATTTATTAAAGTAGTGAGTGTGTCTTCGCGGCAATGAATCGGACACTGGCTCTTCGTAATGCCGAGGTGTTAAACATCTGCAGCGCTGATTTTCACCCAGCTCAGAGTGGTTATTTAGTTATTATAAACCTTTTAACTACTGGATAAAATTGAAAAGTCATAATTGTAGGCAAAAATATGGGTAAAACGCAAGTGTTCCTAATGTTTTTTTGCGGGTGGTAGGACCTTGTGCGGGGTCCGTCCGGATCGCTACCACCATCTTATCCATTAACCTACCGCCAAACAGCAGTGTTCGCATTGTTGTGTTTCGGTTTGGGGATAAGACAACCGGTGTAATGACTAGCATAGAGGCATTCCATCTTAGTCCTCAGGGTTGGCAGCGCATTTGAAGTCTTAGGCTTGCAGTCATGTGAATGCGAATGTCTATAGGTCACAGTTTCCACTTACCATCAGGTGGCCTGTGTGCTCGTCAGCCTTCCCTATGCCATAAAAAAAAAGAAAAAAAAAAGATGTTACCACCATTGTATATGGATGGATCAAGAACTCACTGTCTGAGCTAGGCACGGCCTCGACGCATTCTCTGATGATGGTATGTTCGTTGAGCTGCAGAGAACTGACTAGCGCCGCGCCCCAGTTTCGCTCTGCCAGCCGCTGTTTTACTGACAATGGGGTGGAGTCGGCTTCTAGTCGGTACGGCCTGGGAGATACAATAATTCTCTGTTAGGCAAAGCTGCAATGATTTTTGGCACGAGCGCTGGTATTTAATCCTGAACAAGCAAAGTCCAATTATTATAGTGACGCAGATATGAGATGCAAATAACTTTGCTGCCGCGTAAAACACGAACAATTTCAGCTTCCCACCACATCTTTTATTTATTTTAAAATAGACATTAACAAGAAAATTATGCAATGAACTTGAAAATGTTTAGGCAGTATTGGTCTCTGACCCATGCCTTGTATGTCACGTGTTACACCTGAGATGAAAAGCAAGTTGTATCACTAGGTTACAAACTCTAATGTCAACTATCCGCTTGTCTCCTACAGTAGAGGGCGGGCCAATTTTTTTTCACATTGGCGAGAGTAAAAGCTAGTCAAAATGGAAAAAAATCTGGCCCACCCTATATAAAAAAATCCAAATAAGTCTAGTTCCGTGTTATAACGCTTCGTACCCCCTAAATCAAGTCTGATATCCACGATTTTTGAATATGTTGTAGTGATTCTATATTCTTCTTATTTGTTTCTTCCCTAGAAATGTTTTCTTACAAGGAAAAACATACAGACCTAGATTTTCATACTATTTACAGCATAATCAGAAATCGTAATAATCGGACTAGTTCAAAACTTAAGGAGAGAGAAACATTATCGCAATTTTGTATGGACAACAATATGTTCACAATCCTCTTGACGGTGATCCAAATTCTAGTAATCAGTTGAGTTTACCTGAAAGTGCCGTCGATACCGGCGCTCTGACTGTACACGAAGAGGCCCTCCGTGGCCGCGCACGCGAAGCTCTCGCCGGTCGGCGAAAACCGAACGCAGTGCACCCGCACCTACAATGAAATAAAATATCACATTGACCTAGTCTCAAAATAAGCGCTAGGCTTGTACTATGAGTACTAAAATATCTAAGACTCAGGAACAAATATCTGCCCTTACCTGCATTTGAAACCAGGACCGCTAGCTTCATAGGCAGGGTCACTATTCACAAGGCTAATGTGTCGTCAAATAATGTCATCATCTCAAAAGGTTGAAAGAGTATTTAGACCGCTGCAGCTGGCAACAAAGCCCTAGTGCAAAGATCACATCACAACTTTTCATCATCATCATCATGTCAGCCGAAAGACGTCCACTGGTGGACATAGGCCTCCCCCAAGGCTCTCCACTCAGACCGGTCTTGTGCTTTTCGCATCCACCGCGCTCCCGCGATCCTGACGAGCTACAGCTCGTCTCCCGGTCCGCGGACGCCACTCCAGAACCTTCTGACCCCATCGGCCATCAGTCCTGCGAGCAATGTGCCCCGCCCACTGCCACTTCAGTTTAGCTATTCTTTGGGCTATGTCGGTAACCTTAGTTCTACTGCGGATATCATCATTTCTGATTCTATCACGCAGAGAAACCCCGAGCATAGCCCTCTCCATAGCCCTCTGAGTGACTTTGAGCTTAGTTATGAGGCCCATTGTTAGCGCCCACCTCTCTGATCCGTAAGTCATCACTGGCAACACACACTGGTCACAACTTTTAATGGTTCCCAATTAGAATCCCCAATCGTAATTTGTCATAATGCATCATTTGTCCTAATTTACGATTATCCTTTAAATTTATAATACTACCCTAACGTAACCTAACCGCAGGTATTTTGTAAAACTCAAAAAGTTGTCTGACTCAGCCAAAAACCAGCGTAGAAACTTTAGAACAAATGATAATTTGGACAAACATTATTAGGGATTTCGCGTAAAATAACTCAGTTCAGTTCACAAAATATATTTAGTTAGGGGATACCCGGAACCGACGTAAGTGCATGAAGAGATTTGTAGAGGAAGCAAGTTGTATGTTTAGACAGGTGCACCTGGCGTTCCATAGTCTCTGCGTACCATTGGAAACCAGACGTCATGGTACAGTAGTACCAGAAATATAAGGTATAACCTGTGCAGTAAGCATTTTAGCCAATTATAAGGCAGTGCGCGGGTAAAATCTCCGACGGCTATTGGTCAAATTTGGTAGCGGCACATCGGATGTCATGGACGCCATGAGCGAGAAAGCACGAGTTTAGCTGACATTGCATATCCTACCTTACGCGTACCACAACAAGGTTTGTATTGAATTGATGTTTACGTTCGTTTATCTGCCGAAGATTGACGAAGTAAATTATATAGTGGTTTGACTTTATCTATAATAGATTCCCAGCATAGCCGGCTCCCATTACTCTTTGTGTAGAATCCACTAGTTGAAGTAATTTATCACCTGTAAAATTAACCTAATCGTTGGATCACTTACCTCCGGTTTGACCCTTCTGTCTGCCATGTCGCCATCTTTGACGCCGGGCAGCCGAATATTGACGTCCCCACCTTCCAACTCAGTCCTGTCTTCCACCAGCGCCATGTTGCCGAACTCCGTCATGAGGCGACGGTTGATGAAGTCCTGGTAATATAATGAGGATGTTTTGAGTATAGCTTGTGATATTTGCATCGTTGTAAAGCGATGTTTGATCCAAATGGGAATATTTTTTTTGGTACATTGGACACATCAGGGCATGTTTACTGTCGGCAAGGTAGATAAGATAAAAATATAGCAGATGTTAAAAGGATCTTTCAATCCATTACATGTATACACATTCCCTCAAAGAAAAAGGCAGTATAAGCGTACGAAGTCCATATGCACATACTGCATTTTAGTTTTGGAAACAGGTTTTTAAGCAAATGAACGACAAAACACTGGTCATTTAAGCTCCATTGACTGCGACATATATTTATAGTGTTTTCAATTCACGAAGGCGCGCCTCGCTATTCAAGCGACGTTACACAATTAGTGAGGCGCAACTTCGCGGATTGAAAACGCTATAATAAAAGGCAAATACAGCAATTGTATCCAAAAACTTTGGTACATGTACCGGTATTAATGTACCAAAATTACAATACCGGTACATCATCGTATTGTACTCACATTGACAGCATCCAGCGACTTATTCTGCGTGATGACGAACTTCTTAATAAGTACCGCTTCTTTTATACTGTAGAGACATATGTGCTTAGAGTTGCCAGCACCAAGTATACACGACCCGTCCGCCGAGTAACATATTGTTGTGAACGCTCTGAAATCATAAATGAAATGCTATAGTTAGTTAGCTTACGACGAACAATTTCGTATACTGACTATTAATGTGGATTACTATAAGAAAAATATTTATTTTTATTTATTTTTATTGGAGATCCTGATACTGTTGTCTTGTTGGTTGGATAATTATTATTATTAATGTAATTTTATTTTTATTTTTTGTTGTTTTTTATTTTTGTTACAAAGCAATAATAAAAAAATACATTAATTATAATTAAATTAAACTATGAAATAAATAAATTACATCACATTACCCTATACATTACTACTACTACTATTACATTACTATTACATTATATACTTATACTTACATTACATTACATTTACATTTTGGGTTACATTAAGAGCATTTTAGGGGGTTTAGATTTCTCTCAGGTACACACGACACATACATACATACACAGACACAAAGGTATTTTTTTTACGGCAAGAAAGCTCAGAAGCGCTTCGGCCACCATAATAAGACTCTCCTTAATAAGATTCTGAGCAGTGATAGCACATTGGATGTCTTCATAGTACTATACCTGGTTTCCTAACAGCAACCGACCGCTACCTAGAGTCTACAGCAACTCCAAGCACAATACTTAATGTTAAAACTAAGTTTACTGTACTACCACTACTGTAAATAATTATTTGTCCTGTTATCAAGTTTAGCTAGACTGTAAGTGTTAATTTTAGGAATGTGAATAAATAAATAAATAAAATAAGTGGAATCTGAAATCCATAGTCTTGAATTCGCAAGACTACAATCTCAAGACTTCATATGCATAACACCCCTCTTTAATTATCGGGGGTTAAAAAGTACGCCGAACCGTCGGGCGGGAACTTGTCAGACAATAGTTACCGATGTCACTTAATACATACTTGGTCTTAAGCATCTTCTTAGCCGTGATGAGATCTTTGTCCCCCCTCCCGGCGCCCAGATCAGCCCTCCCCTCCACACTAGCGTTCTGATCGCAAGTCGTCGCATCGAAGAACGTTATGTTGCCGTCTAGTGTTGATACTGCAATCTGAACAGAAAAAAAACTAGTGTTAGTCCTTCGTAAATCGGATGAGTCACACTTGCACCCGTCGCCAGTCACAAAATGGCGCGTCAAACGTCACATTTAGAACTGTTTTAAAAGTTTCGTTAGGCCATTTGCAACGTCAAAAAGGGTTTTTCTTGGTCGTTTTCTTATGGCTGAAAATCGTAACCATAAGTGTCTCTGTTAGATAGACACTGCCTGGAGGCAGCTCTGAGCCTCATGAAGTGCAGACAGGACCTTGCCTTGCCAGGCCTTGCAGCCCTTTCCAGTACTTACACTCTCTGGTATAGCTGTCATTATTAATAACGAACGGCAGTATATCCCTCACCTCTTCCCCATCAGGGCGGAACACGACCTGCAGCGCGTCGGAGTTGAGCTGCAGGGTCTCGCTGTCGGCGCTGGTCTCGAGGCAGTTCCAGAGCCGCACACTCTTGTCCCAGCTGGCCGACGCGAGCCGCGAGCTGCTCAGGGTCGGGCTGAAGACCAGGCAGGACACTGGCGCTTCGTGGCCGGCGAGAACCTGGAATACAAGTTCTTTTTAAGACTAAAAAGTGGTCATTTCAAATGCCGAATTTTAGGTATCAACTGTTTCGATCGTTCGAATTTTAGTCAAAAATAAGCAATTTGAAAAAGTACTGGTTTCGGAAAAAAAAAACTAACTTATGAATTCTAATTCATATTTATATTTATTTACTGCAATCACAACATCTTAATTACGATAAAATACAGTAGGAGGTAACACTTAAACCCTGGGCACAGCAATATCTGAGATAGAAGTTTTCTTTTTCTCGAAAATTCATGTCGTAACAAGTGGCAAACAAATTGTTCACCGTTCACACCGTTCTATACATCGCCAGCGGCCTTTTACTTCACGGGATCTCCGTAAGGATGCACTATGTTTTTTTTAACCCTAATCGGGGAGAAATAGAGGGGAGATTCTGTAACTAATTGTACCGCCGGTTAGGTTGTTTACACTCACATCGAGAAGCTTCCCGAACTTGACGCTCCACAGGAATATATCAAAGACATCCTGCCCGCCCGCGGCGCACAGCTCCCCGCTCGAGTCCAGCGCAACACAGCTGAACTGTACCAGGCTGGGGGAAGTCAGGGTGCGGAAGTTGCGGTACCTGGAAATTGAAATTCCAATCTGCTTTAGTAAAACGACTACTGTGAACACGTCGATAATATGGAGTGAATTTAATAGCGCTTCGCACAAGGCCATCATTGCTGAAAAGTATTGAAGAAACTTGCAAAAGGTGGTTTTTTTCCATCGAGTTTCAACTTTATTGCTAACTAGCTTCCGTCCGCGACTTCGTCCGCGTAGATTTCGAATATCGTTATTCCCTCGGGATTTTTCAATTTACCGAGATGAAAAGTAGCTTAAGTTTTATTTCAAGGTGTAAGCTATCTCAGTAGCGTGAAGGAGTAACAAACTATCACACACACAAACTTTCGCTTAGCTAATATTAGTAGGATTACAGGTGAGACCCTTTTATTTGAAGTTTCTCTTCAATTTTAATTTAATTTAATAACAAGAACAACAACACGATGAGGTCTTCATAAGAATAAGTAAACAAAACTGACTGATAATCAAGACCTTGGTGAAATCGTAGAAGACTGTAGTTAGACAGTCTAACAAGCTGTTAATAAAGTTTAAAAAAAAACATGACACCCTTTTCGCGTGTTCTTGCTTAAATCTTCCAAACTCTAAAATCGTTAACAATGTGATTTGAATAAAAAAGTTGAGTATTTATAACTTCTTAATCCTGGAAACCATTTTTTAATAAATTTTGTGGTTTTGTGATTTTGACATTTTGTGCTTCGCGCGGAAGCACATAAAGCCATCCTTTTTCATTTTTGTGTAGTCGTGGCAGCATACCTAAATACATACAATCACGCCTCTTTCCCGTAGGGGTAGGCAGATAACACTTTCTTCCACTTGCTACAATCCAGACAAACTTCCTAGCTTCCTCCACACTCATAAATGTCTTCAAACACGTGCGTCGGTTTAGGGTACTCCTGACTTGGCCTTTTCTGAACACGTGTGATCTGATCTGGTCGTGGAAAGTTTGCCTTCGCCTTCCCTTTCCAACATTCCCATTTACTCTTGCGTCATATATGTTTGGTTTGTTACATCATTTTCAAAATAGCATTTTTTGTTTACAGTTAATTTTCTTAATAGCTTTCCTTCATAAAGCTATTTTTTATATAGCGTGATTAAATGTTCAGTGATTATTTCCAATCGCCAATTCCCAATAGTAATTACAACGTGATACGTAGGTAGATAAGGTAACGTCCGTTTTTTATATCAGGCCCACAGGCCTAGAACAACCCATAAATAGAAGCTCCGCCAAGCGGAAGTCCGTTGACTCTGTCAGCTTCGATTTTTGGAATGGAAGAAAAAGAGATTTTAGCTATTATAATAAAGCCATAATGAAAAACGCTACATGAAGAAAAGCTAATAAGAAAATTCGCTACTATGAAAACATGCTATGTAAAAATTCGCTATTATTATAAAATGCTTATTGTGAAAGTGATCTAACAAATCATCTGTTTGTTGTTTGTTGGCAATCGGGTATAGACGCCACTCACCTAGTCAGATCGTAGCACCGCACTGTACCGTCGAGCGAGCTGGAGACGAAGAACTTCTTGTTGGCGCTGAACACCACGCTGGTGACCGTCGAGGTGTGCTCGGTGAAGGTCACGAAGCAGAAGCCAGTCGATGTGTTCCACACTTTGACCTGGAATTAAAAAACGTCATTAAGATCCGCCACTGAGTGGAAAGCCTTGGGGGAGGCCTATGTCCAGCAGTGGACGTCTTTCGGCTGACATGATGATGATGATGATTTAGATCCGAGTCACTTTCATTTAAAGTAACTCTATTTTTACACTGTAAGGTCTCGGATTCCTTTGTCACCCATATAGTTATTGTATCGAACTTTGCAAGTCAGAAATTGATTTCTATGTTATGTATGCTCATAAGTAGAACACCGCTGATTATCGAGGTTATCGACAAATCGATGGTTTATTTATCATCATGTTATATGTCCTAATAAATGTTAAGGTACATTTCGGCTTTTTTTTTGCTTTTTTTGCCCCGCGGCGACTTCAACAGCTACTACTACTTGGGGGCAACGTTGTACGGTGATATGTAGGACAGAGGTCAAGATAGTTTTAACCTCTGTACCACTGCGAATCCACTTGAAACGAGAAGTAAGATGCCCGATACACGAAATAAGTCCAAGTCTTCTATCACTGTGCAACACAAAGGCATAGAGAGTACAAATAACTAACAGAAAAGAACTTTGAACCCCTAAATACAAAACTAAAACAAATCACACATCCGCCATCTTTTGACGTTGCAAATGGCCCTCTACTTTTCGGCTTATAAGTTGGCAAAGATTCGGCTCGGTCTAATAAAGCCAACACACGCAGTTATTTATTATTTAATAAGCCAATTATTCTTCAAGAAAACTATTTTCCTTTCGATAAATACAATTTTCGTAAACCACGTACCCACGTCGTCGTTTCGCAATGTATAGCCAGTCAATTCGTCAATGTACCCCAACGAAAATATTTAGCACTTTTGTGCGTTCTCATTGTAAACTTCAAACAGAACATCAAATGACACACATGACAATAACAATGACATTCACAATGACAAGGTTCTAAGTACTCTCGCTCATCGAAAAAAAAAAACACACCAATCGATCATCACGCAAATATATCTTACCTTGCCGTCGTACCCTCCTGTCACTATGTAGAGACCGTCGGGGGAGTAAGCGAGACAGGTCATGTCGAGAGAGTGTCCCTGTTGCTTCATCACGTACTGCTCACCTAAAAAAAAACCATCGTTACACACACATATACAAATATAACTCTAAAAATAAATACTTTTTAAGACCTTTTGCATTACAAGGATTTAAATTAAGTCATATTAGCCGAGACGGTTGGCCTAAGCCAAAGGGTGGGAGTGTTAAAGTCGAAAACAAGAAAAGGGTTTAATACAAAATACAATACAATACAAAACAGCTTGTGTCCTAAACCCACGTCTCCGCAGAGACCCAAACCTGATTTCAATTAAGGTGTTCCAAAAACGTCTAAAGTAAAAAAAGCTGTATAACTATGTGTGTATATATAACAGGTTACCTGCTGACCTAAGAACATTAAACATTGAAAATTTTAGGAAAGAACTGTATAAATGGCTAAATTTAAATAGTTTTTATAACTTGCATGATCCGTTTAATCTGTAATATTTGATATAAAAAACACCGGTAAATTTTCTGTTAGCCTGATTAATAATAGCACAATATGTATAAATGCATGTTACATTATGTCATTTCGCATACCAGCCTCTGGTGAATGTAAGTGAAACTAAATCTATTTTTTCTACCTCATTTTTAGCGAAATAAATATTTATGATTTATGATCTTACACTTTAATGACGGGGGCTTTCACATGTCAAAGGTCAACCAGCGTTTTCCAAAACGAATTCCAAAAAAATATTCATGGTTTTTAATATACCAATTTTGACGGGTTCATTAAAAACCTATAACTATGCGAAATTACAGCTGTGTAGTACCCAGAGTCTCTGAGTTAAAATGCGGACAGACGGACATCTCTAACTCTATCCTCGTTAGGCCCACGTCAAATTTCGTTAGTTCAAAAAATAATCTTACGTCAGTCAACTAAACTTCAATTCACTTTGACCAATATCCTAAATTTAGGACGTTGAGCCTTACGAGGCTATAGTAATAGTATACGCAATTTAAATTTAATGTCGTCACCAATAGAGTATAGAATGCTTCGAGTTGCAGTTAGGCAACGGGAAGCAAGGTTTGACATTATAAGAGCATTGCGAAACCAAGCGCTTCTTGTTGACTACCCTAAAAAGATCCATTCCATTCTGTAAAAGAGAAGTAGATAAAGAATCACTTACTCTGCCACTCCCAAACTAGAAGCTGGCCGATGTTAGGACAGCCGAAAGCGATCCAGTCGCCGGGTGCCGATATCGAAACGGAACTGATCCGGTGCTCCGATATGCTGAGGGTGTGGACCAAGTTCACGTCCGGCATCTCGTGCAAGAAGAATATGCCGTTTGTGAAGCCTGTTCAATAATACATTATTAATATTAGGAATCTAAGCTTCATCAATACATTATTGCTAGGACAAATGGCGGTATGTCAGACTAAAATCCTGTCGCAATATTACTAACAGCAGAAGATTAAAGAACCCACCGCTACGTAAAATACAGTGTCGTTGCGTAAACAAAAGACGGGGTCATAGTAACAACATGGCGGTGTTTTGACGCACCTTTAATCTGCATTGGATATTTAATTTGAGACAGCGGCTTTTGGCTTATGAGGGTAGATACGCGTACAAAACGCGGGATACCCACGTAAAATGGGCCATCGGAATAATTAACAATAACAGTAAAAGTGCCATTAAACAATATTTACAACGAGCAGTTAAGAGCTGGCTGTTGACGCTACTGGTGCCACCTGCCGTATCATAATAAGATTACTCATGCAGTGGTATATTAGAATATATTAGGCGCGTTCTAAGGGTAAACCGGTTAGTAATAGGAGCCCCGCGAAGCGGAGCTTAGAGGAATTTATAAATAATCATAATTGCATTACTTAGTACGGACGTCGTGATACATTTATAATTAAATCGTATATTTTGATTGCGTATTAAGTGTTTAAATCATTATGCAACAAAATTACTAAAATCAAGACTAGAGGTTCAGCTTAGTTAGAATCGGCAACGTGGAACCCTGATCCACCATATAACTGTGTCACAGTTACCTTATAAATCAAATGCGCTGTGGCTCCGACTTTTGCCGATCGTACATACCTGTTACTAGCATTTTTGTTGCCTTGTGGTACTGCGCTGCGGAAAGTTTCACTTTGTGGTGCGCGCTTCGAATGGCGTCCCCAATATAGTGGCGTCCCAACTTTTTGTATATGAGCTTCTTCTCACACGTGGACTTGCTGTCTTTCTCTTTCATCTCCTCATCGTTGTCACTTTCCTATTAAATAACACGATCTTTAAAAAAATATTATAGCAATAGGCAAGAAATCATCCTTAACCATGAGGTGTATGATTATGTTTAATATAATGTTAACAGCAGTAAAATAATACTTAAAACCTATTTGTTGCGTGTGAAGGAATAGTAATATTTAGAATCTCAATCTCTGTGCAATGTATCGGTGCTTAGTTCTTCTTTAGCTGTAGTCAGAATGGAATATAAAGGGTGGGCCAAAAAAATATGCAAATTAACAAGGAAAAAGCTGTTAAAAATGCAAATAGGTGTGCGTGCGCGCTTATTACAAGCAGTCGTAATACTTGTCGTCTCATAAAATATGAGCTAATTTGTAAAATTTAATTTAAATCTATTTACAAAACTCAAAAATGTTTGTAGCCACCAGGTACCACAGAAAACTAGTACAGCATAAAACAGTATCAAAATTACGAAAAAGAAATTGTTATTGCATGGCTGTAAACATTTTTAATAACATTCCGAAGGACATAATACATTAGATTTGTTTTATTTTGCAATATATTAGATTTGTTAGTACAGTCATCATTTATGTACCTACCTTGTCACTTTAACGTCGTGTTTGAAATGTTATACAAAATTGCGAAACGATTGAAAGCGACAAGGTACATAAATGATCACTTATTTATGCTGTTGACTGTACGCTATGTAAATGGTTACTGGAAAAAAGATTTTACTCTGTTATGGATTTTTTATCTGTAAGAAATAATTAATGGCAAGTCATGTAATGTTAAAAAATATTAGGGTGTTAATGCATGAAATTTGAAATTGAACCTACATATTAAAATTAAAGGTATATAATTTAAGTTTTAATACACAATCACATTTGCATGCTGGTGTGGCCGGCGAGAGCGCTGACCAAATTTATATTATTATTATCCTCCACCGTAACCGCATCTCAAGTGAATAAAATTTGATTAGATTTGATTAGAAAAAAATCTGGCCCACCCTATATTATTATGGAAAGTTGATGAGATAAAAATGCCATATGGTGTCTAATAAATATGTGGATGGTGTACTGCCGTTTGGTCAAAATATTTTTCGCCAAATTTCACTTCCCAAAAAACTTATCGCAGTAGTTTCATTTACCAAAAGAATCTTTAGCACATTTGCATTTCGCATTTTATTCATTTGGTCAAATTATCATTTGGCATCATTTTACTTAGTCAAGTTTTATTAAGACAAATGTTTATTAAGCAAACGTTTCCCTTTGGCAAATATTATATTTCAAAATAATGTTTGTTCAAAATGTTATTTCGCACACCCAATTTATAGCATATCTTTGCCAAATGACCATTTATTTTTATCGAGATTAAAGTATATAGGAATGCCAAGTATAAAACGACCAAATGGCAAAAACATATTTAATTTCATAAATCAAGAAACCATTTGTAAAATTCAGTACCAAAACCGATGCATTTTTTAGCTTCACAATACTCTTAAGTAGGTTAGATTAGGCCGGGTTAGGTGAGTGAGAACCGTGACTCTAATAGAAACGAACTGCTGCCAGGAAAGTAGGTTAGGTTTGGTTAGAACTGTGACCCTCACAGAAACGAACTGCTACCAGAAAAGTAGGCTAGGTTAGGTTAGAATTGTGACCCCCCACCAAAACGAACACCTACGAGAAAAGTACCGAGAGTAGGTTAGACTCGCTTGCAACCATACCATATTTTGGGAAAAGTATGGTTTGCGAAACGAAGCAATTGACTACATGAAATTTGGTAAAATAAAACATGATCAAATAATAAATTGTTAAACAATACTTTGCCACAAAAAAAAATGCTAACAGATAATTTGCTTACTATACCTTGTTTTGACTTGTGATTTTTTGCCAAATGATAATTTGGGAAGAATAGTTTGGGAAGTGATACATTGGGAAACGATTTTTGACCAAACATTAGTAAACCTGTGTGGACAGATTCGCAATTGGAATATAACTTAGGCAATGATCTAACTAAACAAGTCAACTTTCACGCCTTCTCAATACTTACATAATCCTGATCTTTCTCAACAACATTCTTCTCATCAACGTCATCTTCTCCCTCGCTCTCCTCTTTTATCTTCCGTCTCTTTCTGTGTGATATCTGGACCTCTGACGTCACAAGATCCTCCATGTCTATATTCGCCTCCCAGAGACAAACTTGACCATTCCGACTAACAGTTATAAGATCAAGACTTTTCTTTTCGAAGAATACACCAACTATCTAAAAAAGACATATTTGGGAGTTATTTGATGGATCCATTGATGCTTTGGTAGATTTAATTTTCTTTGGCTGAAGAAGAAAATTATCAATACTGTCATTGTGGATAAAGCTTATGTAACTTTCTAACATAAGTCGGATGCTGTATCCACATTTTATCCAGAGCAATAAACATAATAATATGACCAACGACACCGACAAGTCAACAAGAGCCATCATCAGGTCCTGACATGATGACACCTGGAACATATACCCTTCCAAACAAAACAGTTATTTTCCATATAGGTGCACCCGTCCTCGAGATAGTTAATTTTTTTTGGGACAAACTGAAAACCTCCTGCTTTTTAGGTTTCCATACATAAAAATGAAAAAGTCTGTCTATCCGTATCCGTCAGTTCAAATTTGGTACACATATGTAAATTACCTAATGACCCAAACACAGATGTGCAAAGTAATTAAATATTTTTAATTAAGGGTCGTTTTCGGGGGACAAATTGGAAAATTTAATAAAAGAGTTTTGCAAACTTTACTGTGTCATATCAAATAAAAGGGCTCGGTATGAGGATCTCCAAATATTTTTTTTTATTGTTGTTTAGTTTTGATTTTATTAATGAAAGAAGACGAACATTGTCCATTTTCCCCCCTGATTTCCGAAACTACTGAGCCTAAACTTTTGAAAAGAAATACAAAGTATAGTTCATTGCTTGTAGATTACAGGAAACCCTATAAGAATTCTATCAACAAAAAAAAACGTATGTACGGAACCCTCTCCACGCGAGTTCAATTCGCACTTGGTTGGTTTGTTGAAGGCTTATTAAAACTAACCTTATCCGTATGTCCCCCCAGCGAGTACATATTAAGGTTATCCAGATAGTCCACTGTGTAGATCTTAGTGGTGGTGTCTTTGGAGCCGACAGCCAGGAGTCGAGAGCAGGAGGACCAGTCCAGACACGTAACGTCATCGCGGGCCTTTTTGAACACTCGCCTCATGATGAACGAGCGGTATTCGCCGGTGAAGTGGCAGGGGGCCGTCATTATGAACACTGGAATAAAAAGAAAAAAATATACTGTCAAATGTACTTCTAACACTGATATAAAAAATCATTATCAAAGGATAAAAGAAGTCAAACAGGTTCAAACTTGACGGGTCTGCTTTGCTATGAGCAGAGATCCGACAAATGGGTGTCATTACTGGCTTGTTTTTCTTTATGGCATAGAGAAGGCAAACAAGCACACAGGCCACCTGATGGTTATAAATAAATGTGACACCCTATTATTTTAAATCGATTAAATAGTTCAGAAGATAGAGTGGACCTTCAAATTTTGGTTGCATGTAATAGGTATTACACCATCAGGTGGCCAGTTCGTTAACTTGGCCATTAAAAAAAATGCTTACCCGTGTCCCCACAGCATGCAGCAAAGTACTTCCCATCGGGACTAAATTTGACAGCGTTCACCTCCTGCTTGAATTTGTATGTGTGGACCACATTACAGGTCTGCAGACTGATCATTTGGGCATTGCCCTCTGAAATCAGATTAATGTAACAATTTTCAATTTTACCTTAACATGTGCAAATGATAAATGACTAGCATAGAGGCATTCCATCTTAGTCCTCAGGGTTGGCAACGCATTTGCAGTCCTAGGCTTGCAGTCTTGTGAATGCAAATGTCTATGGGTCACAGTTTCTACTTACCATCAGGTGGCCTGTGTGCTGGATTTCCAGATCTATGGCAGATAATTAAAAAAAAAAAATGTATGTATGTATTTATACTCTTTATTGGACTTAAACCAATTACAAGTACGTACATTTTTTTTTTTTAATTATCTGCCATCAGTCGCAAGACTATAATCAGATTTTGTGAAGTTGTAGGCGACGTTTGTAAGGAGGTTGTCCATTGACAAATTCTCTTACTCAGTTAGGGAAACACATGAGCCCTTTTAAGTCTTTTTACGTTTCTGGGTTGGAGAAGTTCTTTTACTAGCGGATTCGGATGCAAGTTGAGGCGTTGCTTGTAGTTCCTTCTGTAGCGTTCAGTTTCGTTAGGATAGTTGGGATCTCTAGATAGGAGTGAATTTCACTGTTCTTAGCATACCATGGAGCCCCTGCAATAACTCTCAGAATGTTGTTTTGAGCCCTTTGGAGACGTTGAATGTTTGATCGGCTTGCTGTGGACCACATTTGAATACCGTACGTCCAAATAGGTTTCAAAATTGAGCTGTAGATTATCAGTTTGTTGGTGAGCGATAAGGTTGATTGTCTACCCAAGAGCCAAAGCAGGTTTCTAAATCGAAATAGAAGTCCATCACGTGTCTGTTCTATATGGAGCTTCCAGGTCAATCGTTGATCCAATCGAAATCCCAGGTATTTGACGTTGGTGGTTTGCGGAAGGATGTCATTTCCAAGTTTCACGGGGGGACACACACCTTTTCTCAAAGTGAAAATTATGTGATGGGATTTGGAAGCACTAGCCTTTATTCGCCATTTCTGTAACCACTGGTTGGTAGCGTCGAGTTGGGTCTGTAGTTGATCACTGGCCGATTGTGGGTCCTGGCTGCAGGATAGAAAAGCAGTGTCATCAGCAAACGTTGCAACGGTTGTCACAGATGTCAGTTGTGGAAGATCGTAAGTGTAGATGTTGTATAAGACTGGTCCGAGGACGGATCCCTGTGGCACGCCGGCTAAGCACTTGTGGAACGACGATCGGGCCTCGCCAAGCTTGACTTGGAAGGTTCTGTCGCGTAGATATGAATCTATTATAGGGTATACAGAGTGTGGTAGAAGTTTCTTGATCTTGCTTAGCAAGCCTTTGTGCCAAACCTTATCGAAAGCCTGTTGGACGTCCAGGAAGGCAGCTGAACAATACTGCTTTTTCTCCAGAGCCTGTCTAATGGTGTTATAGACTCTATGCATTTGCTCCACTGTAGAATGATGCCTGCGGAAGCCAAACTGGTGTTGGGGTATTATATCTGCTTTATGCAGGAGTCCGTTCAGTCTATACAGGAAGATTCTTTCCCATAGTTTAGACAACACTGGTGTAAGACTAATCGGTCTATAAGAGGCAGGCTCAGAAGCCGGTTTTCCCATTTTTTGTATCATTGTGACCTGTGACACCTTCCATAGTTCTGGGAAGTAATTAAGCCTAAAGGTAACATTAAATACGTTCGCCAGGAGTACAAGGCACTTCTTCGGTGGTTCTTTAACAACCCTAGGAGAGATAAGATCATAGCCTGGCGTCTTCTTGCTTTCCATTTCAGCAATCACTCTCGCAAGCTCTCTTGGCGAACATGGATTTAAAGGGAGGCATAATTGTATATCCTAATTCAAGACTTCATCCATTTCACTGTCATCAGAGTCCGGGTTAATATTGGGTTGGAAGACCGAAGCAAGGTGTGCAGCAAATACTTCCGCTTTTTGGTCATCTGTTTGGGCCCATGTAGATCCTGACCGAATTGGCGGACAATGTTGTTGTGGTTGCTTCATGTCGCTTGTTACTTTCCAAAGGTTATGTTGCCCGTGGGCACTGGGAGACAATTGTTCTAATTTACTTTTCATCGATTCATTAGCAGTGTCTTTTAGTAGGTCCTTTAATTTTTTAATGGCCAAATTGAGGGCTGTTTTATCCGATGGGTTTCGTGATTGTTGCCAAAGTCTTCTCAAGCGACGTTTTTCAGCGATTTTACTTTTTATTTCGAGTGGTAGACATTTATTTATTTATTTATTATTAATATTCTCTTAATTAACACTAACAGCCATGCTACACGTATTAATTAGTAATGAGAAAATGACATACAGCAGAAATTACAAGGTACCTAAGGCATTATCTACACCAACGGGCCAATTATGCGTGGCACCTTTTTATCGTGTGGATATGTATAAATTTTTAACAAAGTCGTCTATTTTATCGAAATCCCTAATATGGTTGACAATGTCGATAAAGTTATTGCGTCGATAAAGCGACGACTATTGTGTTTAAGCCCAGTGTGACAAGAATCACATGAGATTACTACCAATTTGCAAAAAAGTTGCTAGTGTCACGAAATCAATACATTTTTGCACATGTTGGATGTTGAATGGCGGACTTTATAGAATGCTTCTAAAATGGGAAGTTATAAATTAGTCATAGAAAGAAGGCGGACGCCATACTATTAAAAATATATGGGTTATGTTGACACCTTGATTCGGTAGTTCTATATTCTATGGTTATTAGTTTATGGTTAGTAGTTTAGTACCTACGATCCTACGAAAGTTTAAAGTTTGTATTGGAATTTTAGTTCGGTCCGAAATTGTTCTTGGATAAACCGAAAATGAGACAAACAACAAAAGTGTAAGTTTAACACTGTGAACTAATATGAGTTTAAGTGCATTGTCAATTTCTTTATTTATTGTTAATGATTAAAACAATCATGTTGTGTTACAGTCGCTGTACAGCAGTACAATAAAGAAAAAAATATTGAATATATGGCCAGCCACCCCTTATTCGCAAACTGGGAGTTCAGTGGGCCACTCGGATCTCAAAGACACGAGTCCGAGTGGCAAAATCTGGCTTCGATGTTGCGAGAGTTTAGCCCGGAGAAATCCGTCGCATCATGGAAAATCGTAAGAATTTTGTTTATTAACTATACATTCATATTTTTCGGGTAACATTAACGTATTAGCCTACATCGCCTTATTTACCACATTACATTGCACACAAAGAACAGAAGAAAAAGAAGGGCATACCTAAAAGTTATGAAGGTATTATTATGACAGAATGATCTATTCAAAATTCTATATATTCTATCTATTAATACTGTCTTTTAGTAATGAAAACTTGAAATGTATATCTTTTTAATATTTTGGCTCGAATATTATCAAAGACATTTAATGTCATATATTTATATGTAGGTAGAGGTCCTCTAAACTATTTTAAGAAAATTATCCATGTCCGCTGGGAAAAAATATGACCATACTGTCCATACAAACTTACCTAATGCCCTTTGTTTCATAATGACTTTTTTTATATAAAAGTAATGCAATTGTATTTTATGTTACAGAATATAATAGAACAACTAGTAAAACTGAATCAGCTCAAGTCAGAACACAATGACATTCTGAGGGAGCAGAATAGGATTTTAAGGAGAAACCAGCAAGCTTTAATTGTATCCATACTCAAACATAATATGGTAGATCATTTATAATCCACACTAATATGTAGATGCAAGGTAACTCAGTCTGTCTTTACGTTCTAGCTGCTAAACTGCTGAACCGAACCTTAATCTTAATTCAAGATTGAGTTTGGTACAGATAGCTTGATCCTATTTTTTATACTGTTAAAATATAGTTTTCTACTTTAACTGTTTATATGGGAATGGAATAAAACACAATAGTAAGCAAAATAATTATTTACTATGGTGGCCCTTTTTTCTTGGGGCCACTCTTAGTAAAAGCCGATTTGCCGGTAGCTGCTGGGTGGTGAGGATTTCATTGCTGTTTGTGGCAGCCAGCTCCATATCAAGTGTTCTGAAAAATAATATGTAAATAAGAAATTAAATTCTAAACTCTTACAAGTTATATGTATGTACTTAGGTATAGGTAAAAAAAACGGTTCTCTATCGTTATGGCAAATTAATTTACATGTAACAATTAATAATAATGTAATGTAACAATAAAATATAAAATGATATCCTTTTTCTTTTCAGGCTGGAGGACACGCAAATTATAACTGAGGAGGAGCCATGAATCTTTTTTATTTCTTTATTTTTTTAAATTATATTAAATGATTGGGGTTGAATGGATTTCAATGCATTTTAATTTAAATTAAAAACTTGTTTTTATAGAACGATAAAATTCTGTTGGGGTATAGGAGCAATTACATGGGGGTTTTGACCTGCTTAATGTTTTTTACTTACCAACTGCACATTCATGGAATGAAACCCCTTTCTATTGAGGTAGTTTATGCTGTGGGGAAGTGGTGGCGGGAAAATTTTGATGTGTGTGCAGTCAATGGTCCCTAACACATTCGGCACTCTGTAAGCTGCGCTAAACTCCCCAGCAACAGCTTGTCTATTGGGGTCTGTTCCAGGGAACTTTGCCCATCTTCTCATGAGCCTGAAAATAATACTTAGTTATACCTACTGTAATTGCATTTGTATTTAACATCAAGTTTGTGAATAATTATAAGTTCATATTTAACTATTTTTATGTTTTATTTAAAAACCAAATTCCCATTTATTGTAGTAATTAAATGATGTTAGTATTAAAACTTGAGTAGGTATATTATTTGTGGTTCCCTTGCAGGGTATCCATGTGGAGCTAAGTTAAGACAACAACTCCTGTCTCAAATATATGTGCCATAATGTGAGGACAGTAATTAAATTTTCATTTATATATTAAATGAGTGTAATATAGTGCTAAACATGAACCATATTAGGGTATAGCAACCTTGAAAACTAAATAAAAGATAACCCAAATATACAAAAGTTAGTACTATTACACTAAAAAGTTACAAAATATAAAATAAATTAAAAGCACTTTTCCCACGGGATGGTGTGTTAATAACACTGCAGCACTGTGCACTGGTTAAATCAAATATTATAATTGTGTAAGTGTGCCTGTTTGTTTTGTTGTTTGGTCTATACTGTTCAAAGTCTTAAAATATACCTATAAAAATTTGATAGGTACAGAGAAAGTTATATCCCGGAGGAAGACTTATAACTGATGGACTTTTTAATTAAAAAAATTAAAGCAAGTAGCACATATGAAAATGTTAGTAAGTAAATAAACTTCACTTCACAACTATAGGTCCATTGGGTCATTAACAATTTAGAAAACGATAATGTTATATATTATTTCAACTTTCATGCCTACCTTCTGATTACAGCGTCCGTAAACTGAGCCAGATAGTTGCTCACAGTGCATTGTGCAATGCACAAACCGTGGTCCTGCCCTGTTTTGCGTTGGTAATTACCATCCGCCAGAAAATGCAACGATGTTAGAACCTGTGAAAGGGTACATTTTTACGAATTGCTTTAACAATAATTTTCTGGCTCTTCACCTTGTGCCTAAAGTAACATTATGTATATGTATGATAAACAATAAATATTACCTTAATATAGACGGGTAAACCGTCATTATTGTGCGGCTGGAGGTCGACGTCGAGTTCGGCACATAAATGGAGAGCCATCTCCTTACAGACTGTAGACGTGCCGGAACTCTTCCTCCGGAAGCTCGAAAGGATTCGACGCGTCTCGAATCGTCCTGCGCTGTAGTTTTCGCCTTTCCTTCTCCGTTTGCAGCGTGAGACTGTAGTAGTAGTATCTAGACATTCTACGAAAAAATACAGCTTAGGTATACAAATTATAATGTAAAACGCCTTTATTATAAGTAACTAAACGGTTTTTAATAAGTAAAAATATTATAAAACCAATACTTACGCTTAAATTTTACATGAGTTGAGTATTTTTCCAAATGAAATGTCTTGTCGTCACCAACCCGGCACTTGTATAAACTTATCGAATTGAGATGTCAAAAGTCGATCCAAAGTGGCCACCCATATTAAGCAAAGTCGATAAAATATGACGTTTGTCGTATATCGTTGTCAAAAGTGGATAATGCAATGTAACCGATGCCACCATATTAGCTTACGTCGACAGTGATATAATGTCGATGATCTTGAGATAAAAACGTTTTATCGCGTCGATAAGTGTCACCATAATCGGCCCGCAGGACAGAGCTTATGGTGACAATTGTCTCTAAGTACCGACTGGCAGATGCGTAGAAACGCGACTCAGAGGTGTAAAAAATATCAAGTTGGCTGTCGCTGGCCAGGATGTCATTTAAGAGCTTAAGGGCCCGGTGCAGAGGAGAGTGAGCTAGTGCGCGGGTGCGCGCCGCCGGGATAGCGAAGAGTGGACGAGGGCGAGGGCGGAGCTGTTGGTTCGACAAGGGTGGTGCCCGTAGAGAGATTAGAGGCAGAAGAGACACGTTACTAATATGCCCTCGTATGAGTTGAAAGAAATATTTAACCAGGGACATGTCTCTCCTGGTTTCAAGGGCTGTATAGTTCACCATTCCTAGTAAATAGAGCGTTAGATACATGTAGGGATAATACCCATACGTTTTTTTGAACAGAAAACGGATAAAGGCTTTTTGAACCTTTTCTAGCATTAATACGTATTTTCGCTCATGCGGAGACCATATACTAGTGGAATTGGTTTCAAGCCGACTTCGGACATATGAGTTGAACAGTACGGTCATAGCATTGCGATTAGCGAATAGTTTAGACTGGCGGATAACAAAGCCTAGAGATGGGTTTGCTTGTGGAAGTTTTAACTATGGAGTATTTATCCATTAGGGTGGGTCGCTTTAGTATGGGGATTTTTGATTTATGTATTTTTTTTTTCTAATAGTAATAAAAAGTTGACCTACCCTTATAGATTCAAAATTCAGAAAAAAAAAGTTTTGTATGTTATTTCCGTCTACCCGCGCAATGACATTGAAAATTTGAAAAACTCAGATTTTCTCTAAAATCTTAGTTTTTTTTAAAAAATAATTCTACCATTTAAAAAAGGTGTTTTAATAAACAAAATGCAAGTTAGATATTAAAAGACGAATTTAATCAAAAAACATAGTATACATATTTGTGAATTTACTATATATATAACGTTTAAAAAGCGTTAAAATCCTTCCTGCTTTCGAATTTGGGCATGATTTTTCGGCTTTGAATTTTTGCCTTTATCATACCTTCCCTGGCGGTTTTGCTGCACAACTGTAAAGAGGCTTCTGTTACTGTCTTTACCGCCCGCTCTACAGCTTGTGTATGACATGGCAGCCGTAGGAAAAGTATTTCGTCGTTGCCCCGTGACTCCACCATAGAAAGTAGGGCTTCATCTGTAACATCGCGTAGTATCGGAGGTTGAGTGTATTTTTCCCGCCAATCAATCAGGTCAATATAGCACGCAGCATCTAGATTAATCTTGGGCACCTGGAACACACGAGGGCTACGAAGATCACCAGAAGTAGGGGCATTTCTGGCTTTCAAAATACGCCTGGCAGCAAGCTCTCGCACGTGCTTCTGAGGATCGGCTAACATAGCCAGGAGCATGTTTTCCGGGTGAGCGAAATATGCGTTTCTTTTTATCACGGGATCAACTACCTTTTTCAAATCTGCAGAAAGATATCTAGAATCTGAGATCAACCTCCATAAGTGTCTTGCGCCGTCTTTACACGAGGGGTGTCTTTTGATTTCAAACCAAACGGGAGCGTAAACTTTGACTACAAACATAGCTAGTTGTTTTAAATTGTGTGTTGGATTGTTGGTTGACACATAAAGCCGCATGATTCAGATTGCCTTTGTAAGCCATCGTGCGTGAGACATTTTCCCTGGAGAACGATGAGACAAATTAGAAGGACATTCGCCATTTATAACAGCTGATACTATGTCGTACAGGTAACGTTGGTCCGAACTAAGATCTTGAACTTTAGATATGTCAGGTAATGTCCCTTCTATCTTTTCGTAATAGACAACATCAAGCTTTTCACAGTTGTCAAGTTGATTTCCAATTGCACCAGAATAAGTGGTTGGTCCGGTAGTTCTTCCGTCAAGAAACGAAAACAAATGTCTTAGGGGCAATTCATTCATATGTAAAAGACATATAATCCACTGAAGAGGTCTATTCAGACGTTGTTCGAATAGCCGTATGACTCCACGATACTTTCCAGTATTTGTGACAGTACCGTCACAACCAATAGATACTGTATCCTGCAAAGACATACCTTGACTAATGAGGGTTTCGTGAATTGAAAATTCTAAGCTTTTGGAAGATCCATCACAAGGAACGGCATAACCAATATAAATCGAATCGGGCTCCTTTACAATTGAAATATGCTCTTCTACTTTTGTAATCCGATATTTTTTTCCCCCTTTGGTAACAAGTTTGAGCGTCTTATCTTTTCGTCCGTCGAAATATATAGCAGGAATACTCACAAGCCGCGCCTCAGTCACAGTTTTTTCACGTAGTTTCTGTCGCGTCCGACGTAGTTTTGACTTATCAATTATGTCGTCACTCATCTTAACATCGTGCAGGACAGCTGAAGCAACAGCAGCATCGGCTCTGTCTGAAAGTCCGTAGCGGTCACTAATACTAGCTAGATTCTTCAGTGACTGAATTTTACGTTTTTTGGCCGGTGGTGGAGCCGATGAACATTTTGGCGAAGCCTCGCTTTCGGATTCCGTAGAATTATAAGAGCTTTCGTGAACAGAGCCTTCCTGGAGTGTTTTCGTAGCACTGTAATAAGTTTGTAATTTCCGTTTTCGCTCTATAGATTTGATATTCTTCCGAGTTGCCGTCAAATAAATTCTTTCCATGAACATTTTCCTATTTGTTCTTTGATCAGTTAAGAAATTTTGTTCTGCTATTGGGCATTTTTTTTCTTTAGGACAGATACAAAATTGAAAGCTCTTGCATTTACATGCGCTTAAATCGAGCAGTTTTTCGGAATTCAACAAAAAATCTTGCTTTTTATCCTCTGATAGACGCATCCAAGACTTAATCAAATTTTTGCACTTAGCGTGATACGCTTTCAACAGTTGCAATACACGAATGTGAGATATTATTGGTATGGAAGCTTTTAGCCATAAACTTTCGATTTTTTGAGTCACTATTTCGGAAATCTCATTAATGGTAGGCTCTTTTTTAGAATTCTGTTCGAGCTTAAGACGATATCTTACTAGATTATAATATTTCATGACATTTTTGTAAGTGGGTAGTTGGTTTTCGCTAAGCTCATCAAACGAACCAAAAATACGACAGTTTGTTGTTCTTCTACTGCATATCTCCATGACAAATCGCACTTCAATTAATACCAGTCAAAATAACGTATGAAATTTATAACAGAATCTGTCAAAAAGTAGCGCGACCTTTCACTTTGAGCTAATTGCTGTCACTAAAACAATGCATCGTGATTTACGCGCGCATCGCATACTATGCGACCTTCCCCCGCGCCCCTCAACGTACTGAGGTTTCCCCGTGACTCACAATACTTGTCTATTTAAATAGCTATATTATTTTAAAAGTGGAAAGAGGTTTAAATAAATTTTATAATGATTTTGACACCTAATTTCGTAATTAGGTTTTTTAGCACTTTTCGAAAAATTCAAACGCAATGCGCGGGTAGAAAACGGATAACAAAAAAATAAAAAAATAAAGTTTAACGTTTGTTTTTATCAGGATCAACAATTCCGCGCTATTAGTAATCGTAAATAAATAATTTAATTTTTCGACCCACCCTATTATCCATGCAGCTGTTTGTATTAAATTTGTAAGGTACATTAATGCCTCATCAACGTCGTTTGTAGTTTTGAGCGGGATCTTGAGGTTTAGATTAGAGCTTAGGTGATGCCGGAAGGAATCCCAGTTAGTTTTTTGATTAAATAAGGATTCATGACTATTTGTCTTCACTAATAGTGAAGTGAAGTCATGATAGATGGACTGATAGTGAGGATTACAGGCGAGTGGTCAGATGACCCATCGAGGCTTGCTTCGATGGACGAGTGGAACCCGCCTATGCTCTTGGTTATGAAGAAATCTAACAAGTCGGGCAGTTTGCGTGGGTCAGTAGGCCAGTAGGTTGGTTCTCCTGTAGAAAGTGGCAGGAGATGATTTTTGTCAACGCTAAGTTTGAGTTCACGTCCGCGCGTGACTGTGATTCTTGACCCCCAGGAAACGTGCTTCGCGTTCCAGTCTCCTCCAGCCACAAATCTGTTACCCAAAGATTTGAAGTAATTGTTGAACATAGCTTCCTTTATCTTATGTTTTGGTGGGCAGTATACAGCGGACAGATTTATTGGGCCGGTTTTGTCTTCAACCCTGATTGTGGTTGCTTGGAGATGCTCCGTTGAGTAAGGAACTAGAGGAGTGTGTTTTATGCACCTTTTGATCACTATTGCAGTTCCAGCATGAGCTTTTCCGTCAGGGTGAGGAGTCAGATAGGTGACGAAGCCGTAAATTTTTACGCTACTAGTGGGTGAGACATGCGCTTCAGAAATGAGTACCGCATCCAAGTCATTTGTCTTGATTAGAGTTTCCAGTTCGAGTATATTAGGAGCAAGGCCATTAATGTTCCAAGTGGCAATACGTATGGCTGTCATTTGGTCAGTTTGGAGACTAGTGTGGTTATAAGCCCCAGAAGTTGGCTTATTTGTTGAAGTAAAATGTCTATCTCCTCACTTTGCCTGTCTTGAAGAGGATTGTTGTGATCGATGACATGAGATCTAGAGGCAACTTCAGCGTAAGAGCTTTGTGGTGCCGAGGGTTCGTAAAGCTTCGATTGTGGGGGTAAGGGCAGTGTTCTAGGGGCTGGCTCGACAGTAGGTGTTGCTGTAGTGTTTGCTAATTGCGTATTAGGTAGCTTAACTGCTGGCTTCTTCCTTTTTCTGTCCATGATTTCCTTATATACCTGGCAACCCTTATAGTTCGCTGGGTGATCGCAGGAGCATAGTGCACATTTGGCGGGAGTATTTCTGTCTTTTTTTAGACAATCAGATGTCCGATGTCCTTCTCCGCACTTGACACACCTGAAGGGCCGCATGCAGTTATTTTTTGTGTGGCCATATTGCTGGCATCTTTGGCATTGCACAATGGACTTAGATTTGTGTGGGCCTTCAATTTTTATTTTTTGGCCTTAAACCAATTACAAGTAAGTACATACATAAACTTAAGATAATATGTACAATGGCGAACTTATCCTTATTAGGGTTCTCTTGGAAGTGACTGGAGTTAACCTGACTATAACTAAGGTTACCGAAATAGCCCGAAGAATAGCTAAACTGAAGTGGCAGTGGGCGGGGCACGTTGCTCGCAGGACTGATGGCCGATGGGGTCAGAAGGTTCTGGAGTGGCGTCCGCGGACCGGGAGACGAGCTGTATGTAGGCCTCCAACAAGATGGAGTGACGACCTCGTCAGGATCGCGGGACCGCGGTGGATGCGAAAATCACAAGACCGGTCTGAGTGGAAAGCCTTGAGGGAGGCCTATGTCCAGCAGTGGACGTCTTTCGGCTGACATGATGATGATGATGATGAACCTGACTATGATTGAGAAAACTGTAGAAAAAAAAAGCTATGGTTTTTTTTTTTTGCTGTTACTTACGTTCATTAACCGCCAGTAAAGTTGAGCCATTGGGAGAGACGTCCAATGCTGTATAGTTGAAGTTACTCTCCAACGGCAGCGTTACACTTTTATTCCTGAAAAGGTGTTGTATTTTTGCATCAAGCCACTATATTACACATATTACTATATTACACTATACATATTCTTGCACTGTCATGACATATCAACTCCTTAGAGACCCATTTTAATGTATTTATTAAAAATCTGAAGACGTAAACTCAAAAATAAAAACACTTTTATATTCGTTTGTCAAATCGACAACTATATAATCATAAAAGTAATTAAAAATGTCTTTATGCTTGTGAAAATGAAGCCCTTTTATAGCTCAATTAAAAATTTGGAAAGCCGTTGCTTGCGTCAAGACCCTGAGATTTTAATGATTTAATTATAAATGAAGTTTTCATATATATTTCCCTATACTTGTAATATAAGACAGTATTACTTACCAAATTTCATAGTTCTAGGTCAACGAAAAACGGCCTATAAATTTTGATTCCCTTGAGTGTTGAAATATTCACAATTTTTTTTAGTTTCATTTTCAAATATTTGTCACAGTTTCGAGGGACTATAAACCTGAATATATAGTTTTAATTTCAATTAAATATCACCATGCATTCCCGAGATAAAGGGTTTTGACACACAGACGGACAGACAACAAAGTGATCCTATAAGGATTCCGTTTTTTCCTTTTGAGGTACGGAACCCTAAAAACTTTTGCTATCTACCTTTTTTCTTAAACAATTTTGTCTTGAATAATCCATGCTCAAAATTTATATCATTTTTCATAATTTAATTTTTCACCTCCTATATGTCATGATCATAAGAGACTGGTATTTCTTTCACCTCATTGTGAGGGGTTAACCATTTATGTATCTCTACTTTTGTATAGCCAGACAACGTTTTTTTTTCATGGTAATGAGTAGGCACGCAAGCCACGTGTGTGTTAGAAAACCAAGTAAACTGAAGAAATTAACTACATTTACACACATCAAGCTGAGCACAGACCGTTTTGGCCATGTTTTTTACATTGTTTTTAGGTTAAGAAAATGCAATGTAAACAATATGGCATTGTTATTGATTGTAAGCTGACTTTTGAACAGACTGACTGAAAATATTTGGCACTTAAAATTACTTAGAAGTTTACTTACTGTATAAGATTGTATATAGTTATTTTGTTGCCCACAGGACTGATGACACAGTTGCCGTTGTTCGTAAAAAGGATATCGCCTCTACGGTAAACTGTACCCATAAGGTTTTGAAACTGGAAAAAAAATGCAAAAGGGTTAGGTCTGATTGTTGATTACCATGCTTCAATTAATTACGAACTACATTCGCAAATGAAATGAAAATGAATTACGAAATGGCCATTGGCATTAAATCGAAATAAATAAATAAATATAAAGTTAATAATATATATGAAGTTAATAAAAAAACACAGTGTAAGTAAACAATGTTACCAAAAGAACATATATTTATTAATTCAGAAAAGTTAGCTATGGTACCAACCCTGTAATTAAACTTCATTTTAAATTCAATCTATTCCGCGTTCTGTAGGTATATAAACAATATAAAATTACGTCTTCTTATTTAAAAAAGTATTTAATTTAAATAGCGCCGCATGCTTTTAGTGCCCAACTGATATTTGTCTTGCTTGTCTGTCAACGCCGATCTGATAGACGTCAAAGTCAAACGCACGTGGCTGGTATATCCAGCACAAAATAAGAAATCTACTATTTATATAAAATCAATAGAACCTGTTTTAGCACAAAGTTTGCGTAGCAGTCAGTCGTTTTTTTAAATACTACTTATGATATTATACAATTACCAAGCTAAACCTAGCATTATATAAAACAATGAATGTAACATAAAGTAAAAATAAATATATATATTCAAGAGAAGCTTGAGCAGGAACATGTGTCATAACTCAGAATTTTCATATCGAGTAATAAGTAGTAGTACCTATTAAAAATAAAAAATATGTATAAAAAAATTATACTTACCTATGACAGTGCAAGACTACATACAAAGTTTTGATACATTCGCCTAGAGAAACCGTGTCCCCTAGACAATATACAATATTTACATATTTTTAATGACAATTTTTTTTATTAAGCTATTTAGGTGTTTAGTTTAGTTTAGGCCAAGCATTTTTATCTGTTAGAATTGTTAGATAGTCCTCGATCCTATAGTAAGCTTTAGACATCAGCGACTTTTTCAAGTAAGTTTTAAGTACTGGAAATGGTAACTTTAACTTTATTCTGGTTTGGGGTAAGGCAGCTGACATACAAACTATATTTGTGTTACAAAAAAGGGCCATTCGTTCTATTTATAATTTAAATTCCCGTGACTCATTAAGAGAACTTTTTAAAGAAATTAATATCTTAACTGTAGCGTCTCAATTTATTTACGAGAATATTATTTATGTTATTAAGAATTTAGATTCGTTCACCAAAAACTCAGATATACATAATTTAAATACTAGAAATAAAAATAAAATAGCTATTCGAAAATTCCGTGTCCGTAAAGTATATAAATCATTTGTTGGTCAATGCATTCATTTCTATAATAAATTACCTGAAGTAGTTTCAAAGTTACCCTTTCCAGCACTTAAATTTTTTTGAAAAGGTCGTTAATGTCTAAAGCGTATTATAGGGTCGAGGACTATCTAACAGACAAAAATACATGGCCTACACCCGAAACTTAGTCAATAGTAATTTGTTCAAATGCAAAGGCTTTAGTCTGCTTTTTCTTGTCTGGGGGACACCGTTGATGCAGGAAAACATATCGAAACTTTTATGTGGTCATCTTGCACCATCTTATATACACATATATAAGTAGGTAGTTGTAGTTATTTTATTTTATTATTTTCTATCTTTCTCTCCCGTAAGATTTTTGGCATGTTTTCCTGCTGAACTACTGTTATTTGATATTATATTTAATTTAATACTTGTAGCTTTATATAATGCTAGATTAAGTTGTACATACCATTGTAATATGAAATATTAAATAAGTTTAAAAAATGACTGACTGCTGAGTTTCTTGCGGCGTTTCTTCTCAGCAGTGGTCTCCTCTTGGGAAGCGCTGGTAGTATCTTGACGTGTAAAAGTGCCCGTGCGGCCTACTTACTGAATAAATTTCTTTTATCTTTATCTTTTTTCTTTTATCTTTTAAAACTGCGTCAGGTAATTTATCATAGAAATACTTACGGACACGAATTTTTTTGAAAGCAATTTTATTTATATTTCTTGTACTATTCATTTCATTCATTACATTCATTTTTATTATGTATTAAATAATATTCAATTCTTAACAAAAGAAATTGTATATATATTTAATGAGTATAGATGCTGCGTCAGTTGCAAATCGTCCTCTAGTGAAGCCGAACTGATTTCTTTTTCGAAGCAGTTTAACATAATATCTGTTAACATTAACTTATCTAAAACTTTACTTAAGACAGATAGAATAGAAATGGGACGGAAATTCGTTAAATCACTCATCTCGCCGCAAGTGGTATGACTTTACTATATTTCATAAGATTTGGAAAGACACCCTCAGAAATGCAATTATTATAGATTAAAGCTAGGTGAGGTGCAATTACGGTCCGCCTAAAGTAAAGGGGGCGCATTAAAAGGACTTAGTTTTTTTTTGACCAAAAATGAAAATTTTATAGCAATCATAAAACACTTAGAAAAATTTCATTCTAGACGCTAAAATAAGCATGTTTTGTAGAAAAACTTTTTCTCTAAAATCAAAAATGGCCGAGATAATTGACTTCGAAGTTGGCAAGTTTCTAAGCACTTGTAAAATATGAAAATATGGAAGCTGCCAGGTTTCGTCGCCTAATCCGGGATATACACAGAGTATATCCTGGATTAGGTATAAAATCTATTAAACTAATTGATTTCCGTTGTCGCAAATGCCAACAATAAAATAATAATCGTTTTTAATGTCAATAGTGACTTTCTGTATCTCCGGCGCTGCGGGAACAGCAGCCCTTTCGCCCTTGCATGACGGCGCACGGTCACTTCGCTCGGCTCCGCAGCTTCGGCTTGTTGGTCGCCTTCGGCGACCAGCCTCAGCCGCTCGCCTCACTCGTTCCCGCGCTTCGTCATGGCGGGCGAGGACTGCTCTCCCTCCGCGCCTCCAGCTCTATAAAAACACTCTAGGGCGCGCTGTGTCGGCATGCGTCCTAACCAGCGAGAGCCCTAGATTCGGACTTTCGCAGGCTAATATCGTATACATAAGATTCCATCATTTATCTCGGTAATTATCAAGTTTAGGGAAAAGTTTTTCAAGTAAAACATGCTTATTTTAGCGGCCTTTATAAGATAAAATCATTTAAATTAGGTGTCATAATGACATCAATCTTCCGAAAAAAAAATAAGTCCCTGACGCCTTGAAATTAACCAACATTTGATCCCCTATAACTCAACCATTTTTGAATTTAGAGAAAAGTTTTTCAAGTAAAACATGCTTATTTTAGCGTCCTTTATAAGATAAAATCATTTAAATTAGGTGTCATAATGATACCATTTTGCCGAAAATTTTCTGCGCTCCCTTTGCTTTAGTCCAACCGGAAAATCCGTAAATCCGGATTTCCTCCAATACCTCCGGATTTGCAATCCCTGTCTAAGGGCCATATTAATAAACTCAGCTTGACTGTGAGGCCCGTTACCTCAAGATACGTCAAAGTAAACGCCAAACCAATATATAAATAGAAAAATATCGAGATCAGTTTATTAATACGGGCCTTAGACTCGCTAACTTGCTACTGTACGAGATCGCCTCAGAGACTACCCATAATTTTCGTGGTTGCCAATTAACATAAAGAAGAAATGATTTTGTTACTTAAATATGTTTTTAGTTAAATATTTAATAACATTTTGTTTTATTTTTCGTCAAAATAATGAAAACAAGGTAAAGATAGAGTATTTAACATCACTTAAACGAACCTTTTGGTTTTATTCATCATCTTCATTTCAGCCATAGGTCGTCCACTGCTGAACATAGGCCTCTCCCAAAGATTTCCACCTCACCCGGTTGGAAGCGGCCTGCATCCAGCGGGTCCCCGCGGACTTGACCAAATCGTCCGTCCATCTCGCGGAGGGTGGCCCTACGCTGCGCTTGCCGGTACGTGGTCTCTACTCGAGAACTCTACTGCCCCAGCGGCCATCAGTCCTCCGAGCAATGTGGCCTGCCCATTGCCACTTCAGCCTGCTAACCCGATTGGCTATGTCGGTTTTATTATAAAAAAAAATTAAATTCCGGAGATTTGGTTCGAAATAAAAGCTGTAATTCGGATTTCCCCGTACAGCTCCGGATTTGCAATCCGTAGATATAGTGGCTCTTTACTGTCAGGTGAATAAAATTTATCAATTTGGAATATTTGCCCCTGATTTTCATTTTTAGATACCTACCTACTTAAAAAACTTTCGTTATTTTACTGAATCTGAAAACTCGAAATAAACAAGTTGGATATCAATAAAGTAGATTAAACAAGTTTTATATCAATTTACAAAATGTACATATAACTTAATTGCTACACAAAATACAGTGAAATTAGGTACGTAATGCCACAATAATGTAATTTATAATTTGTTGTACTACATATTATTGTTTTGAAGGCAATGTGAGAGTATTACACAGGGAAAGATGTGGTTGTCTAATGATTGGTATAACAATGTTTTATCTATTTGCCATTGGAATAATTTCAGTTTGTCTAAAATCACTTGTCATAAACATTTACTTCACCTCATAATCGTTTAATATAATGATATTTTTCATAAACCCTCAAACTACATAATTTCGGTTTGTATAATTTTTCTAGTGCATAATATTAGTTTGTATAATACTCTTATTGCCTAATAATCATTTGGTGAAACATTTTGTTTTGTTTTTTATTCATAGTGCATAAGTAATTTTTTTTTTCGAGGTTACACGCTGTTATTATGGCAGGGTTCTATGGGGACTCGACAATAAAAGTTGTTGACCGTACAGACACCAGCAATTATAATATTATCATACATTGCGCTTTTGCGCTCAAAAATATCTGACATGCTAATTACACGAATAATGACATTTAAAATGACACATACGTAAAAAGACGCATACGTATAATGAATGACACATAAGTATAAAGATGCATACGCATAACGACATAATATATATCAACTGAGTCGACGGAGCTCCGCTATCGCGGAGCTCCTATTCTGGGTGGTTTGGCCCTCCGGGCCTGCTGCAAAACTAACATAACCTAAACCTACCTCATAAAAATCCCGTTCGACGGTAGTTTGTGTTATATAACCGGAAATGCATGTGAGTCATTTTGCGTTTGTGTCATTTTGCGTGTGTATTAATTTGCGTGTATTTCATTTTGCGTGTGTGTCATAACGCGAATTAAAAATGTGCCATTATACGTGTACTTACAAATTATGACCTAATGGGTAGCTAGAGGTAACGTTTATCTTATATGATCGCTAATGGTTTCACTACAAAAAAGTGAAACGTGTCTTGATATTAATTTTAAAAAATAACATGTACAGTCAACAACTTAATTATTGTTGAGCGACTGTAGAATCCTGTTGTGGTAGAAAGCCTATGAGCGGGAGCACTCATATTTATCTGCATTTAATTAGACGACATGATCGTTAGATATATACGAATATTAGACTAAACAATAATATCGCAAAACCTCAATTAGGCTACACCAATTTCGATCAAATGATCTGTCTAGTCATTTAGATTAAATATAAGTTATACTAAACTACAGTTAGATAACTTAATCGTTAGGTAAAAGAATATTATATTATACAAAAATAGTGCATAACGTCTATTAGACTAAACGCGGTTCGATCAATAAATCATTATACTAAACAAAAAATATGAAAAGTGATGTTAGACAAATGGTTAAATATTCCAAACCATATTAGGCAAACCGAAAATAGCCGAAAAGTTGTTATATCAATCAAGGGAATACCGAAAGATGTTACACCGCAGCTACTTTAGAGGTTGGTCTAATATGTAGGTACTATAAGCCCATTGGAACCCTGACCCACCATAGAACGGTGTCACAGTGACATTATAAAACAATTTCTTTGACAGTTGTTATGACTTCAGTCGTAACGTCACTGTGACAGAGTTCTATGGTGGGTCAAGGTTCCAATGGGCTGATAGTACATAACTTGATATATTTTAATTAAGTCGGGTGGTCACCACGGTGGTCTCAAATATGACATACAGGATGACAGGAAATTCGCCGTATTCCTAGAAAGGGGTTATATTACAGCTCATTTGTAATGATTTAAGTCCAGTCAACCAGGGGTCAAAACTCATTGGTTTTCGAGTTATTCACGTTTTTAGATTTTTTTTTAAATACCCGCCTTTCGACCTTAAACTAGTAATTTTGTAAAAACTTCGTCATTTAGAAATAAAAAAAAGCATTTGTCGAATAGCCAATGAAATACTGATTACAAATGAGCTCTGCTGTAGAATAATCCCTTTCAAGGAATACGGCGAATTTCCTGTCACCCTGTATACCTCGTTGTCTAACTCATTATCAATCTGCATTAAAAATTATGCGATAGATATACTTTTCAAGTCTGATTCTCATTAAGTTCCTTCTACGAGAATGAGAATACTATTTCTGTGATTCTTTTCCACGTCAATGTCTTTTTTGTCATGCTAAATAGTTACAAGTTGTGTCAGTTTTTTAAAAACTACCAAATTTGATGTAGTTTTCTCTATGGTAGCCCTAATTTAGTCAAGGTATTGCCTAGTTAATTAAATATGCTCTATTTTACTAGCTTTTTAATATATTTTGACTTATATAATTAAAACATATTTTTTTTGTTTAGAAAATTAAAATTAAAGCCCCATTTATTGAGTTCAACATTTCATTAAAAGGATTGAAATTGTTTGAGCGTACATGCGCAGAAGGAAATTGCTGGCCAGCGATCCACATCAATGATCTACGTCAGAACGCTGCGAAATCTTTAGCTCGGGATTGGTTGCGCATTTAGGATGTGACGTGCTTTAGCCAATCAGAACGAGGGGCATATCGAGCACTGCCTTGAACATCAATCGTCATATGACCCATTCTGTCGTGTCTGCAAGGCTTGGGCCATATTTGTCTGTGCTAAAGTAGTTCCGTGGAGTGAGTGTGTGCAGATAGTCATCACAGTTTTTGGGACCTGTAAATACTCCCACACTACAAATTCATCATGTCTACTTCAACCGAAAACCCCATCTATGGACCCTTCTTTGGAGTTATGGGGGCGGCGTCCGCTATCATCTTTAGCGGTAAGAAATTCTGTGTTGTATTGAAATGGCTGTCTTACATTCCCATTATCGATCTCATGAAATGGGTTACCCACTTACATCTTTTTGGCGGAATGCCTTGTCGAGCCAGATACCTCATAATTTACAGTAGATACTAATCATAAGTGTTAAATATGAATGTGATGTTATTTTAAGCGTCCTATATATAGGAATAGCCGCACCTTGTCCCATTCGAACATACGATACGATAGACAGACATTCTAAAATATGTGTGACAAACGCGTTGCCGACTGGGTGTTTTGTCTAGACTAAGTTTTTTTGCCTTTGGGGCGGATTCCAGAGTTGTATCATATCATTTCAACGCAATGATTCATTTTTTGGTCATGTGATTGACAATTAAGTTTTGCCATGTTGGTACTTTCAGTGAGCCATACTTGACAAAGACTCTTTGAAATGAAAGTTGAATTGCTTATTATTTAGAATTATGTAGTATCTTACAATCTCATATCCAAAGCCCTTTTCCGCGATCTAAAAGTGCTTATTACTTGAAAAAAATCCAAACACTTTTCTTGTAACACTTTATACCAATTGCATTTTAATAGCTATGTAAATTTTCCTTGTGATGCTGTTACCGAATTGTCCTAATGACGCACGTGATGTAGGGGAACTCCCAACTCTAGGACTCTGTTATGAAAATGTGACTATCCTTTGGTCACATGACCTAAGTTAGGGACATCATGTGACAAGTCATAAGTTTAAAACTTAACCTTATCCTTTTATATTAGTAATACCATTCTAGGTTCCTCTTCTGTTTTCTTGTTAAGGCAGGACAATGAATAAAAGAGTTATAAAGTTTATGAAAAAAAATTGTACTTTATGGTTTTGATCATGTGATTGGTCCTGTGATGAACTGATTAGTCTGCAAAGGATGTGATAGTGAAGTCTGCATACAATGTCAATGATTTAAGACTTTATTAACTACCACCCCCTTTGTTACTTTTTGATTTTATATTAATTAAATATTAAATGGATTTAACAATTTTAAAAAAACATAGATAACAAGGACACTTACATCTTCAGATTTATTGACTAATTATAATTACTTTCAATGGTATTTAATTATAAAGGTTAATAATGTATGGGATTCTTAAGAATTAACTTGAGTTACTACTATGGATGTGGGTCTTTTGCCAACTTTATACCAGGGACCGGACCCGCTTACCCTAACCCGGGGTTTTTAAAGGGTTTTTATAGCGCTGATTTTTATAAACCCGAACATTTCGGTAAGCGCTTAATCGGTTCACACATTAAACGGATAATCCATTCGATCGAGTTAATTTGGCTTACCGCTTACCAGTATCAAAACCTCCGAATGTGTTACCGCTTAAAATACCTTCAAGCAAATTTAGTTCTTTGACAAACTACGTACGACATATTATTGGACCGTTTAAAGAAACCTAAACTCGGGCGGCGCGCGCGCTTCAAAGCCGTGCTAATACCAATACTCGTAATAATAGCGGCGCGCGGGAAGGGAGCGAAAGGGTTACCCTAACCCGAACGGTAAGCGCTTATTCAAATAAATATCAAACCCAACGACATTCGGTAAGCGGTTACAAAAGGGTTACGGTTAGGGTATCCCGGCTTAATATGGCTCTCTAATCGTTGGGTAAGCCGGTGAAGAGGTTACCGAAACGATTGGTTTACCGTATGAACGGGTAAGCCGTTCGAACGGCTTAAGCAAAGGAACGGGTTTTCCGGTCCCTGCTTTATACTAAAAAGAAAACGTTTTTCCATTTTATTTCTATGGATAAAGTAACATGATTAAAGTCAATTATTAAATTAAAGATGCAGATGAAACTGAAACCCAATTTTAATGTTAAAAGTCTCTTATTCCAGCGCTGGGAGCCGCCTATGGTACTGCCAAATCAGGTACCGGTATTGCCGCCATGTCGGTGATGAGGCCTGAGCTCATCATGAAGTCCATCATCCCCGTCGTCATGGCGGGTATCATTGCCATTTACGGGCTGGTGGTGGCGGTCCTGATTGCCGGTGGCCTGGACACCCCCAAAACTTACTCCCTATTCAAGTAAGTTTGACTTTTTATAAAAGATGTAGATAGTATGGATTGGTCTTATATGATACTTCTAGATATTCCTGTTCATTCCCTTCTTAATTCAAAAGTAGCTTTGTAGTTTAAAAAGTGATGTAATTTGTTGGGATATTTTTTTGAGTTATTTGATTTAACAGGCAACATACTAACCTATTAAGAACATAAATTAGATTTGCATAATAATTGCTTGCTTTAATATCCCTGGAATATTTAAAGATGTTATGGAAGTATGCATTTGTTCTAATTTTCATTCCTCTGTCCTTTAGTGTTCATGCTTCAATGAATCTGATGTCACATTTCCTAGAACCTTGGTCATGATAATGACTGACATAATTCGAGGTCACGTGGCATTCTTTCATCTATTAGAAGTATTGTTCCAACTGGAATGCTTATCTCATTATGACTTGAAAAGGAGGTTCTTTTATGCAATTTAAGCATTTAGCCTATGGAGTAACATTGGAATCAACTTTCCCTGCTTCAGCAATTTTGACATGAATGAAAACTTGATCCTATTATAGCATAACACTGAGTAAACATTACACATTAAAAAGCAATGGGTAATTAATAATTATGCAATATATTCATATATAATATAGGTACTGCCTATTTTACTATAATTTCTAAATCTCTTAAGACTTTCTAGAAAATTGCCCTACATGCACATAATTATGCCACAAGCAAATATTTCTGTATATCCTGATAAGAGGCTTAATTTATCAGTGATAAGACCTACACTTAAATAATTTGAAATTGCTTAGTCTCAAACATACAAATGCATTAAAGTATGGAATTAATGGAAAACAAAAACAATACAATCTATTCACAAGCTATAGAACTAAAAACTAAACACTCTTCTTTAATTTTAAACCCACAGTAAAACTATATAACAATGGTTATGCAAATAATGAATATAAATATAATATTTAAGAATACCATTAGATATGGATCCAAGCCATTTATATTATATGGAAATTTTCCCATATACCTGGGTTGGATAGGTTGCGAGATGGAAATAACCCTATGAAGCAGATGTCCTTTTTTATTTTACGGTTAAATTATATTATATAAACTTTATAGAATTGCTTAACCACTCCAGTATATGTTTTTAAGTAGTGCCTAAAAATAAAACACGATAGAATATGTGTTGGATCATCAGGTGGCCCTTCTAAACCTTATAATTGGAATATTCAATTTATTATATTTTACGTTAGTCAAAACATGGAACCTATTTACTTGAGCAAAATAGACTTGGTCTAGTTTTTGACACAAATGCAATCATCAGTTAGACTGCTCCTTCAAAAGTCGGTATGGTGGGATTAAGGCCTCAAAAACTGACCGCATCTTTAAATGTAAATTAAAGGCATTTTGCTGCCAAAAAGCCTTTTACTCTATCACAGAATTTTTTGACAGTTGAGTAAATGTGTTAAATAATTTAAGTACCAAATGACATAGTAACTTATTAAATGTATTCACAAATGTAACTTACTTAATTAATCCAATGACATAATGCAATTAAATTTATAATGATGACTATGTGTGACTATTACAAATAAATATATCTTATCTTGTCTTATCTTATAGATCCTGAGGTAGCAGTTGATGCTACTGTGCAACAAATCTTTCAAAATACATTGTATAAATTATAGTAAAAACTGCATCTATTGCATAGTTTATTAAAATTATACTCGCAAACAGCAATATCAACTTTATTGTATATACTGTTTAGGTGTAGTCACTGCTAACGTTGTACGCGTCCATATCTGTCAGTAGACGCTTTTCCCATGGTGTTAATAGTTATACTGTGTTTGTCTTTGCAGGGGCTTCATCCATCTGGGAGCCGGTTTGTCCGTCGGCTTCTCCGGTCTTGCGGCCGGGTTCGCCATCGGCATCGTTGGTGACGCCGGCGTCCGTGGCACAGCGCAGCAACCCAGATTATTCGTCGGCATGATCCTTATCCTCATTTTCGCTGAAGTGTTGGGTCTTTACGGTCTCATCGTCGCTATCTACCTATACACGAAAGCAAATTAAATCTGCTGCACTCCTCTCCCGTCGCCAGCGCTTCGAGGCTCTATGCCAAATTCGCACAGCGATGTCGCCGGAACGTTCCCGCATAGAGCCCTGGAGCGCGTACTATACACTCGGGCATTCGAACGTCTCTTGTACTCCGCAAAGCTCCGGCGCTCGTGGCTTCGATGCTGCGGCCGCGGCGCGCCCCGAGCCGCGGACTTTATTAAGCATTTTCTATCCTTTTTTTTTAACTCGGTTCGAATACTAATCATGATAAAATGTAAACTTAATGCCTTGCTCATTTTATTTTCTCGGTGACAGGAGAATTCAGTTCCACCTCACGACATATCAATTTTATTTGCGCGTTCCTTCCAACCGTGAACGATTCACCATCTGGCGATATCACTTTAGATTATTTTAGCGTTAAGGCGAAACTAATGTACAGTTAGAATAGAAATTTAAGTCCAAACAAGTTATCTTAAAAATAATTTATAAACCGTTGAAACCCCCAAGGTACTGTGTACCGCGTCTCTAGCTGAGATTTATGGTAAAACCTGGCTTAAATATGCTACATAGCTTTCAGTGTTATAGTGGGAAGTATCCATGTATTTAATATACTGTCAGGCCTGTTTGTTAATGTAGTGACCACTGAGAATATTATTCAAAAGCGAGTCACAATATTGTAATGCCAGGAATCAGTGAATAAACATAATTTGTACATTCCATACTATTTTGTTTCTACTTGATTGTTCTATGTGTTTTATTTTCCTTTTCGATCTTCTACGAACGAATGAGACGGCAAGGGTATATTTATAATGCTATTCAGACATTAGCACTGTCATATATTCAAATCAAATTAGGGGTTATATTACACTTGATGGCTAATTATGTGAAATATTTCAAATAAAGTATTTATTCTGTATACCTCATAGTCGAAATGTTTGAATGATAAATTGGTAAGTAAATACGATTAGGTGAAATTGTATTTTATTTTAGGTTTCATGTTAGAGAATGTTATAATCTTTGGTGTTATTGAATGAATTGTGTTAATAAAATATTTTGAAAACAACTTCTGTAAATTGTGAATGGAGTGTTTCTGTTTCCGGCATAAAGTTCTAAATTTAGAATAATCAATATGAAAGCGACAATGGCTGTGGATGGTTGACCTAGATTCAGGTCACTTCAGTGCAGAGTTGCGTAACTTGTTTTTTAACGGGCTTTGCCCTGCTAAATACAACCTGCTGTCATAAGAATATATTACTACAATCAATTTTGCATTAACTACTGATCAATCCTGACCCTATTCCTTTTCTAGAATTTTTACTGTCGAGAACTCGAGAATGTCGATTGACAAATTATTATAACTAAAAAAATTGCCACGGTACGGTAAACCTAGCACTGGGGTTGGTGAAGTTACGGCATAGTCACACCAATTGGCCACACTGGTGTGACTATGGTTCATTTTATTTACCCGTAGTCACACCAAGACCGAATTTGCGTCTGTTTCTCTTTCAAAACCAAACTCAACAGAGTCAACGGAGCTCCTATTTCTGGGTTGTTCTGGCCCTCCGGGCCTGATATAAAAACGAACCTAACCTAAACCTTCCTCCTATTTATGTGTTCGTGTGACTACGGATAAATAAAATGAACCATAGTCACACCGGTGTGGCCAATTGGTGTGACTACGGATCCGTTACTAGTTACGGCTCTGTTTACTTGAGATTGGGTGCAAGTCGCGTATGAATGGGAATCTAAAGGTCACAGCTCCGAACCATCCGGCACCCGACCCCCACCGCCTCGCCTCGAGCTGTTAGTCTTCTTTTAAGGATTTGTATGGGCACGCTCTCACTACATCAACTACGTATCGTCACTGTATCGTCGCGCTCGCACGTCTATCCCACTAGTCCCATTGAGTTGTCCCATCATGGGACAACTGAGACGATTACGTCCCAGTAGTCCCATGGGACAAATTGAACTAATATTTTTATCATATTGTTGTCCCAAAAGTCCCATTACACTAATTATGGTTGTAAAAGTAGGTAGGTTAGGTTCGTTAGGTATCTTCAGATGCCCGAAGGGCAAAACCACCTAGAAATAGGAGCCCCGCCCTGGACGGGGCTCCGTCTAAAGTCAGTAGGACAAAAATAGTAGGACCACGAGGAAACGGCCATTTAAATTATACTTCGTTTGATTAATTCGGAGGATCCAAGTGCACCTTAAAGTGTCTTAGAATCCATTATTTGGAACGGACTGGTACAGTCGCCATCAGATATATGGTAGCGGTCAAGGTACTCAAATATTTCGGAGCAGCATTAAATTTCAATATATTAATTACGCTGGATAAGGTCTATAATATCGGCCCATATAATTCGTCATAAATTTAGGAGCAGCGACATTTCAATAAATTCGTAACATACAATTAGGTAAAGATATCGGAACGGACAGAAGTCAAAAATATCGAAGCAGCCAGGGTGATCATAAAGATCGGAACATTTATGGTAAATATACCTTAAGTCTCTGTCACATAGTTCATATTTGAATTCTTTACTACACTCATGGACCAAAATAGAGGAACATGCAAAAATATAAAAATAGGCTGAGTTTGCATCTTGAATAAGCTACAAATTGAGCTTATTTTTAATTTTTCGTCGTTCTGCTAATTTTGTCCATGAGTAGGTAGGTATATATTGACTTAAGTTGTCAATGTCAAAGATAATTTTGACCACTATTGTGGGTGAGTGAGTATTTTAGATACATGAGAAGTTTTCAAGTACCATTGCGATATATTGCTGTTATAAAAACATCGATTTTAAAGACATTCCCCCTTACTAATAAACGTTGAATAACAGTGGAATAATTAAACACTGTTTTGTCCTTATCTGTCGAATTCAAATTTCACCATGACAGATAAGGACAGAACAGTGTTCCACTGTCATTCAACGTTTATTAGTAAGGGGGGTTTAGTTAAAATATCCTTTCAATTCGCGATAGAGACATAAATATATTTGTCACGATGACAAGTCCACACTCTTTTCGGAGCATGTCACAATAATCCACTCTATTCTTAATTCAAATTGTTGACAACATTTATTAATCATGCGTGTCTGAAACCTTATTTTAATGGGTCCACCGTAAAGTATTTTGTACTATGTGACACAGACTTAAGGTATATTTTGCATAAATGTTCCGATCTTTATGATCATCCTGGCTGCTTCGATACTTTTGACTTCTATCCGTTCCGATATCTTTACCTAATTGTATGTTACGAATTTATTGAAAAGTCGCTGCTCCTAAATTTATGACGAATTATATGGGCCGATATTATACACCTTATCTAGCGTAATTAATATATTGAAATTTAATGCTGCTCCGAAATATTTGAGTAGCTTGACCGCTACCATATATCTGATGGCGACTGTACGATGGATTCAGGTGGAGGAAAAAGTGTACTAGGATCCATCAATGGAGCCATGCAATGGATCCAAGTAGACGGAGGGAAATTTACGGTGATGACGGTAATGGGACTTTTGGGACAACAATATGATAAAAATATTAGTTCCATTTGTCCCATGGGACTACTGGGACGTAATCGTCTCAGTTGTCCCATGATGGGACAACTCAATGGGACTAGTGGGATAGACGGGCGCTCGCGAGGTGTCCGCGCGCGGACGGCGAGTGGTCCACTCGATGATAGCTCGTTGCTCGTCGCATGCTTGCCTCACGTGACGCAATGACAGCGCGCGGTTTACGCTGGTAGACTGCTCGGAAATTCGTTGACCACGCGAGGTCCACTGGTGACAACGCGGTGTCCACGCGAGGACCACCTGTCGACAACGAGCGTACGCCGAGCGACGGGGTGGTCGGGGCAGGTGCCAGGTGGCTCTAATGAGCTGTGACCTTAAAGTTATGGCTGCATGAAGACTGAAAGCAACTGCAAGAGGGGATTATCCTCTATTCCACTAACTTGCGCTAACTGACCAAAAATAATCCTATTAGTTTAACTGTCTAATATTTTAATCGCAAGTAAGCATTCAAGGGGTAGGGGGATAGAAAAAATAAAATCCCTGTTTAGTATGAGAAATATTTTCTTTGTATTTGAGGTACAGTCGAGTTAATATTTATGTATCCACTTTGGTACCTTGTCACTTTAATTGATGTGACAATTCATGTATGGCTGTTTAGACAGACGTTAAATAGACAAGATACTAAAGTGTATACATATTTATGAACTGTACTTTTCGAGCAGAGATTGGCATTGTTACTTTTTTTCGAAGTTTGTATGGATGTTTATTACTCTTTCATCTGCAACGACTGGACAAAAATGAAGGAAATTTACTAATAGGCTACTATTTATCCCGGAAAACTTTAAAGTTCCTGAGGGAGTAACCATAATCGAAATGTACTCGGACGAAGTCGTGGGCAAAAGCTATGACATTTTGTGTATATTTCATTGGGGGATGGTTTGAGAACACAATTGGACCCGGCAGGTAGCGCTGCTGTCGGTATGTCATCAACTCCTAAACGGCTGGACCGATTTGGATGAAATTTCACTGTGTGTAAATTTCAATGGGTTTTTGGATGAATGAAAACACAATTGGACCCGGTAGGTGGCGCTAGTAAGCAGTGAGATATTAAAAAAATTATGACAACCGTAGATTCGTTAGAAGATATTATGGAATAGCAAAACAAAAAGGAAATGTTTAATTTAAAATGTCATATTTAATGTGGCACTGCTTTTCCGGGCTTTCGTACGTCGCTGGTAATGTCACGCATTTTTTACGGGTAAGCGTGGTCTGCCCCATGTTATCGTGTTTTTCTAAAGGTGTCTTCCCACTACCCCGTACCACACCATGACCGTACTTTGAACGTATCAGGCCCGGAAGGTAATTAGTATTAAAATGTTGGTCGGTGACGGAACGGTCTAGTGGGTATAGTCTCATAGTTTTCAATACAAAGAATACTTTTGTGTGTGACACGTTCTTATTACCGTCATCGTATGATACGGTGTAGTGGGAAGACACCTTAACACCTAACATCCACCCCCCCGCAGGCGAACGCGGGGTATGATATTCATCCCCCGCGGCCACCGTTAGGAAAACACGAATAACATGTCGCAGTGGACCCGGCTTTAGCGTAAACAATGCATACTTTAATAATCTGCATGCATACTTTAGACATACCTAAGTAATCTGTGAAACAGTGGGGCTAGACAAGTTGCCATCGAATATAAATGCTAGCGTATGGCAATCACTCGCTTTGCGTTGGCATAGAAAAATGTATGGAATTGACGTAAATCACGTGATAAGTATATCACTCGATATGCGTTGTCAAAATAGAAAAAAATCCGTTGTAACGAATGATATATCACGTGACTTACGTCAATTCCATACATTTTGCCATGACAACGCAAAGCGACAGTGATAATACAAACGCTGCGTTTGTATTCGATGGCAACATGTCCGCAGAGTATAGAATAGATTTGGCCATGACTTTGCCCGCGCTTACCTTTGAGATGGAGATAGTATCTAAATGTAAATACCTATATGCAATCAATTTGCAAAATTTCCCCAATAGCTACTTTTTACCCAACTTCAACAACCGCTCAATTGCGAGTCGGAAATATAGTCCTCGTGCTTGTGACATTGGTTTTACAACATAATACACTATAATTCTCAAGTGATGCGTTTATATAGGTATCAATGTACCTGCACCATTGTCTTCATGTTGATGTTACTCACCTTAAGGAAAGTCACATAGGGGAAGTCACACGTCGTGTCAGGTGTCAGCAAAAATCTTATTTCTAATTCTCTACCAATCAGTGGGCCAAGCCGGATGCACTTCGCTATCGAAAAATTACAAAGGCCCTACTTTTGAAAATCGAAGTTTGCAGTTACGGTAGCTCTGTCCCTTTCTCTCGATTTAGTTGCGAATGACGATTGACAGGGATGGAGCTAACGTAACTTCGATTTTCAAAGTAGGGCCTCAGCGGGCCTTTTATGGTCGTGTTTATGGTGTGGATAAAACATCTGTCACTTTCTGACCGGTAATCAAGTGCGACAGCGACGGATGCTTTATCCACCGCGATAAAGGCGACCATAATACGGGCCCAGGATTAATGTAAGCTGCCGGACTATGCACGGTTATGTCAATTTCGTACACACGTCTTCGTCGTCTATATTTTTTATAGTAAAGATTCGTGATTTTCACCTATCAATATAATTATGACTCCACTATTAGAAATGTTAAACATTTTGGTGTTTTAGTTTATCTCATATCACAAAAGTAGGTAACGCGTCTCGTAAAAGCCAAGACACGTCATTATTTTCTTATGACGTTTGAATTTTGACAGTCTCGATTGGAGTTGGCTGGAGTAGAAAAATATTTATTAATTTCTCGAATAATTTAATTTAATCAAAATGAAATACAAAGGGCTAATGTGTTTTATGATATTACTGACTTATTATAAGGGTGAAGCACAAAGTCGGGCCAAAGGGGTACGTTTTGATATCATATTTATTATGCAAACCGGCGTGCAGCTTTTCACTCTTAAAATTTCCCTGTATTTCAGGTGGAGGAAAAACTGCAGCAATTGACTGATTTGACGTCGAAGAAGTCCGTTATTTCGTTGAATACTAACAAGTTTAAGGAATTCGTGAAGTCTGCTCCTAGGGATTATTCTTTCATCGTTATGTTCACTGCTATGGCGCCGGCGAGGCGTTGTGCGATCTGCCAGCATGTCTACGATGAATTCATGATCGTGGCTAACTCGTACAGGTACTCACCGACCTTTGATGGCAAGGTGTTCTTCGGTATGGTCGATTTCGATGAAGGTTCTGATATCTTCCAAATGGTAAGTTATCTAGTCAGATTCCACTAAGAAATTGGTTTCAAAATTCAATGGGTGATGGGTGATTTTATATGGTACCCATCCCCAACCTCTGACAGTAATTGGTTTCTTTTCAATATGATTAATAGGATAAAAAAAAAACTATTTTAGTTCTATGCGGTGTATTGAATAAAAAAGAACTTCAGAAAGATTGGGTCTATTTTTAACAAAATCCTTACATTATGATTATGATTATCCAAGAAAACTCCATACATAGGGTGATCATTGATATAGTAAAAAAACACAATGTTGCCCAGATCTATTGCCTGAGACATGTTTAATTCCTGTTGGTGGGTGGGGACATTTGGCTCATCATCCTTTATGCCTAAGTATTTTTTTATAATGTTTGTGTGTCTAAACTGGTCTTAAAAGCCACCCCTTCACACATTACCATAAATTAAACTTTATAAAGTAAAGTAATTATCTGTTCACATAATTAAAATTGTACAAGACCGATCTGAGTGGAAAGCCTTGGGGGAGGCCTATGTCCAGCAGTGGACGTCTATCGGCTGACATGATGATGATGATGATGATAATTAAAATTCAAGTAATTTAATACACTATGTGGTTTCAGAGCACTTTTAAAGTAACACTTAGGCTATGACAACATAGAGTTCAAAATATTTTGTGAGACATATACCATGTCAGTTAAAGGTATCCTGTGGCATGAATTGGGGAGTAGAAGTGTATTAGGTGTGGGGAGTCATAAAAAAACAGGTTTCCACATCTTTTATGTATTCCCATAAAAGTGAGACCTTTTTTAAGGGAATACACGCCCTTATTTTGTGCTGCAGGATACTAAAGCCTACCTAAGTCCAAATATAATGGACCAAAAACATAATTCTCTTTGATGGTTGGCTTCTGATTAGGGTTCTTTCATGCAGATGTATCAGTTTCCACTACATGGACAAGGATCAACGGATCTTAATTACCCACAGTAATAATATCTTCTGTGATGGGTAGTGCTCTGCTGGCCCGTTGTTAATAAAAGTAAAGGTGTGTACAACACAACAGTAGTAGAAGCTGCCTCGCAGGCCTGGCTCGCCTTATTTCTTCAAATGCGTATGTGCCTCAGCACAAGGGGTCCTTTAACCCGAGGCTACCGTGACGCGAGCTATTACCAGTCTGTGTTTTTACTGTGCTCAAAGGCACCTCGCCGTAATTGCCTCACATTGAGTGTCGACACGTTGTGGCATATCGTGTCGCCTTTCAATACTGTGTTTCAGTCATTAAAGTTTCATCATGTTTCTATTTTGTGATGTCAAATTTCAGTTGCGTCTCAATACTGCCCCTGTTGTGATGCACTTCCCATCCAAGGGGAAGCCTAAACCTGCAGACTCCATGGACTTTGAGAGAGCTGGTATCCATGCTGAAGCCATTGCTAAGTGGATCCAGGACAGGACTGATGTACAGGTAATGCAAACTGAAAAGAAGGTAATGCTATCATGAGACCATGGTATAAAGGTAATTTTAATTTGTTTTGAAATTGTAAATGGTATTAAGGAGCAAAGGTAGTTGAACTTGATTTTCTTGCTGGTAGATTCAAATTCGCACTCACAAAAATCTCCCTGTATACTCACGATTTTCATGAGTAAGTCAAATTACGAATATAATCGAATCAAATTCATGCCTTAATCTTAAATTGGACTAAATGTCTAATTTTCTTAGACCGTTAGAGCCTAAATTTTAAATTAACTCCATCTTAAAATATGTGAAATGTCATAATTTGATTCTCCAATACCTATGTCTAATTCACAAAACGCCTAAATAGTGATAGTGTTACAACTGAATGTTACAAAGATTTAAATCTAAAACATCTGAAAATTAAAATACCTGTCACTAAAAGCTGTCATTTGGCATGATTATACATATGATGATACCCACAATAAAAGATTTAAAAAAAAGTTTCCTCTCATACCAGTAAATCGGGGATGACTATATTTACATGTCTATTTAAACAAAATAGGAGGGGTCTGTAAAGACAATATTTAATTTATAGAACCGTTTACAAAATATTATTAAAGTTATAATTTTTGCTAGTCTTATTTTTGGATATGTAAAAAAAAAACGTTGAAAGCAAGCTTTAAAAATCGACTGCATTTTTTGATATTATTATTTAACCTGTTTATAAATGCTACTATATTCGTATATATTTGAGATGGTCACATTAAGACCATTCAAATGTTACACATATTGTAATAATTAGAAGGCTTTTTGTAGTTGACATAAATCATTGACAATTTGCCATTGTTGTTATTTCAATTTTAATAGTTTAGGTATTATATTTTACCAGGGGTGGAGAAAGGATTCTAACGACACCACACACATTTAAATCGCTCAAACATTTAGAAGTTATGGTGGAATAAATAATCATTACATACATACATGAACCCTGAAAACATCACACTCATTTTTTGGGTCGTCTAATTAAACTTTCACTTTTTATTCACGTTTACTAGTTAACGAGTAATAGTCGACCAACGTGAATCATCCTGTCTGAAACGTGCCTGGCCTGAGCAGCAAGTGGTTTCAAACGCAGTTGGTATAAGTAACGCAGTTGGTTTAAGTTAGCAAACGTCATTTATATATTTTCAGAGTTCCTCTCATAAATAATAAGACGACGACCCGCGCTGCGCGGGGCTCCTATTTCTGGGCGGTTTGCCCTTCGGGCATCTGAAGCTACTTAACGAACCTAACCTAACTAGTATGTGTGTGTGTGTGTCTGTGTTTTTTGAACTGCTCATCGAGCGTCTTGCATTTAATTTAGACTTAATGCTACTTTGACCAACTTCGGTTTAGACCACTTGCTACTTAAACAGCTGCGTTTTAGACCACATACCAAATAGACCACTTCTGATTTGGACGACTTGAATACTTGTTCAGACGAGTTGCTTTTTAGACCGCTTACAGCCGTAGACCAGTTGCGTTTTAGACGAGATGATACTAACCGGTACCCGACCAAGTTATTGTTTATAGTAACGCAACGGAACCCTGCACTGATCATGCTCAGTTTTTACTCCCGATTTTGTTAAGAACCAGCCGTTTTGTTAGTTGTAAATTGCCAAAAGTACAATTTAAAAGTTCAGTAATATACACTATTTCTTTTTAAATAGTTCCATCAGCTTTCAATGCCACTAAAGAAAAGTGGAGTTGCTAAGCACCAAGGTGGTTCTTTGGCGTTTTAACCGCCATTATTATTGTCTTCACATGTTATTCCAGATACGAAGCGTTGGCCGTATTTGTTTCCGTCTTGGGTGTTTTTTTTTCTGTACTTACAAGTAATTAGATCGGAGTCCTGCCTTTTGGCAAAATTTATCGTTTTCCAACTGTTTTTTTTACTGTAACTGTAAATATTACAGGATTTATTTGAACAAGGAACAGAACCCGGTTATGTTAGGTTAGTTTTTTTTTTAATAAAAAAAAGGAAATATTATGAAACGTTTGGGAAACGATACCTTTTGCTAAACATATTTTTGCCAGATTGGCTGGTACAGTCAAGTGCAAAATCATTTATTGCAATAATCCTTTCATAAATATGTTACGAAGTTCTTATTACGCTGGAATTATATTAAAGACAACGATGACGGCGGATGAAACGCCCGAATACTTCCCAAATATTCAACAAAGGAAGCCGCTTGCCGCAATATACCTACAGGGTCCACCGGGCCGCGCCTCACTTTGAAGTCGATTTATTTGTAGACATTCAGCATTTAGGTCAAGTTTGGTGTCTTTAACGCAGAGTTTTAAAGGATAATTATCAATGATAATTATCGTGATAATTATCAATGATAATTATCGTGATAATTACCATGATAATTATCATGAATATAACAGATGGATATTTATCAATGATTGATAATTATCCATCATGATGATGATGAACTGTATTCGAAGTAAAAATTTAAAACAAATATATTTTCATTTATGTTTCGTTAGAATTTGTTATATTTAACAATATAACCAGTGAATTTCTTACACTGGTGATAATTATCTGATAATTACCCGATAATTATCATCAAGCTTAATTATCTTGATAATTTCGAACCCTATTTTTTCGTGTAATTTAAGGACGAGGAATTCCTCGCCGGTATAATGAAATTCGTTTTTTTTGTAAGACTACCCTTTATACTTTAGGCATGTCCGTCTGTCCGTCTGTCCGCGGTCTAGCTCAGCGACTCTTGCTACTACGAAGCTGTATTTAGGCATAGTTATACGTATAAATTACGCCGACAAAGTTGTTACAAAAAAATATTTAAGAAAATGAGTTCATACGTGTTGTTTTTTCGAGATCGTTTTTTGTTTATGGTAACAGCTTCTTAACCCTACACTACACTGAGCATGGTCCGACATGCTCTTACCCGGTCTTTTAAATACACCTGTGCCAAGCGGCTTCCTGCGTTAAAGATTTTGTAGGTCAAGGTGCTTAGCGACCACTAGAAGTTGTTTTGTTAAACGGTATGTCTAGTTCAAATCTTAAAGGAGTAACAAACTGACACGCACAAACCTTATTACAATATTACTACGATTTACAGATACGCGTATCCCGCCCACCAAACTTCTCCGGCGCCGTCGCGTTTACGATGCTCTTCATCCTAATAGCTGGTTTCCTGTACCTCAGACGGAACAATCTAGAATTCCTCTACAACAAGCAGATGTGGGCGGTCACTGCGGTATTCTTCTGTTTCACCATGGTCTCGGGGCAGATGTGGAACCAGATCCGGGGCCCACCGTTCTTCCACAGAAGTAAGAACGGCCCGGTGTATATCAACGGAGGTTCCCACGGCCAGTTCGTGTTGGAGAGCTACATTGTGGCTATTTTGAGTATCCTTTTTAAAACAAATAGATACAATAGTGAATCATTATTGTTCATGTTGCAGTAATAAGTCTTGTTACACAACTTGGTCCTGTCCTATAATAAGTTCTTGGCTTTGTACCTACTACGGATAGGGACAGTGCCGGATTAAGCCAGCGCGAGGCCCGTAGCAAATTCTATGTATAAAAAGGACCTTGGTTTGTTTTAGGTTATTTCTTAAGCGTAGGGTGCTAAATATAACAGAACTGGTCAAGGAGATTTGGCTGCGCGGGGACCCTCTAAGCGCGGGGCCCGTAGCGTTTGCTATTTTTGCTCTGTGGCTAATCCGGCAGTGGGTAGGTACAAGACAACGATACAAAAAAAAAAAGTTCTAAATATTTATTTAATTTACTACACGACTGACGGTCAGTAATATAGAGTGAATCTACTAGCGCTTCGGACAAAAACACCAGGCGGAGAAGAAGCACCGGAAAAAAACAACAGTAGAACGTTATTTTTGGCAATCGTTAAATAAAGTAAATTAAGTTACACTACAAGCAAATAAAGTAATAAATTATAATGATTAAATAAAAGCACATTAAATTTAAAAATAATTACTAAGAAAACAACACGACGAGGTCTCTACGTCAAAAGTAGGGATGCAACGATTCGGCCATTATAATTATATTAATAGTTATTTATTACGATAACCGATGCATTACGATTATTTAAAAAAAAAAAAGAGTTAAAAATTTCAAGTTTGTTTCCGAAGTGTTTATTTAAAAAAGAAAAAGACGTTATCTCCGCAACAAAAACTATCACACAATAATATTAATAATTAATAACAAACAGAACAACCGATTCACGATGCAATGTTTACTGTCATATCTACTTAAATTTGACCAGTGCTATAATTGTTATAAAAAAACAATATTCGTGTAAATTTTTTGCACTTCCTTAACTCTTCATATCAGATGGAGCGGTAGTAGTAGGCATGATACTGATGATCGAGGCCGCCGGAGGAGTGAAGGGCACGGAAGTATCCCGCAGCCAGGCGGAGGGGAAGAGACGGCGCTTCCAGGCCGTGGTGGGGCTTGTGCTAGTGTGTGTGTTCTTCTCCCTGCTTCTGTCTGTGTTTAGAGCGAAGACACAAGGATATCCTTACAGGTTCGTATAATGAGTGGCAATTGCTTGATTAAAAGATAAGATAAAGATAAAAGAAATATCAGGGGACAATGTTACACAAATTGACTAAGCTCTAGGCTTGTATTATGGGTACTAGACAACGATATAAATACTTATATAGAGAAATATATACTTATATCTGTCCTTACCGGGATTTGAATCCAAGACCGCAAGCTTCATAGGCAGGCTCGCTACCAACTAGGTCAGCGCGTCGACAAATGAATGAATGAATGAATTTATTTAGTAAGTAGGCCGCTCGGGCACTTTTACACGTCAAGAATCTACCAGCGCTTCCCAAGAAGAGACCACTGCTGAGAAGAAACGCCGCAAGAAGCCTCCACCCAGTCCGTAGCTCGTAAGTCAAAAGCAACCGGGATTGCGGGTGGTAGGACCTTTTGCAGGATCTGTCCGGATCGCTACCACCATCTTCTCCATTAACCTACCGCCAAACAGCGGTGTTCCCTCTAGTCCCAGTAGTTCGGTTGATTAGTCCGGGGCCGAACTACTGCCACACTTTTCTTCCCATTAGTTCGGTTGTGACGTCAAACCGGACTATTGGGAAGTGGTGTGGAGTTCGGTTAATGATGTGCAAACAACTTTTATTATTAAAAAATCCGGCCAAGTGCGAATCGGATACGCCAAAAAATCTGTATTTTGGATTGAGGGACAAACTTAACTTGCCATTGAAAAAATATTGTCCCTATACCTACAATATTACATCGACATAGGTCGTGGTTAGTTTATAAACTGCAATTTAGATTGTAATTACAAACTTAACTATTTGAATATTTTACCCGACTGCGGCGGAGCTCAAAAAGAGGGTTATGTTTTTCACAGTCATGTAGGTATGTATGTCCAGTTCTATGTTCCCCGCTACAGTAAAAACGGCTTGGACTATTTTGACAAATGAGGTATCATTGGATTTGTCTTCGCAGCGAGAGTGTTATAGGCTACATTTAATCCCGGGAAAACGTCCCGTTTTTTTTGGGGATATAAATATATTAGTGTCGGTACAGAATGAACGATTGTAAGGCATAGATACCATTCCTTCTGCTCCAAGTTGAACACTTTCGTGCACTTGCTCGTACCTATTAATATTAAAAATTAACTAAAAAGTCAAAATTAAAATAATAATAAAAAACCGGCAAAGTGCGAGTCGGACTCGCGCACGTAGGGTTCCGTACCACTATACATCTAAATAAATGTTTTTCTTTATTCTTTATTATATTGGAGTTGATTGAATGAAAGGTAAAATGCGGTTTACGATTTATAACGTATTAAAAAAAAAACTAATTATTAGATCTCGTTCAAACCAATTTTCGGTGGAAGTTTGCATGGTAATGTACTATCAGCCCATTGGAACCCTGACCCACCATAGAACGGTATCAAAGTGACATTATAAAACAATTTCTTTGACACTTCTTATGACTTCAGTCATAACGTCACTGTGACACAGTTCTATGGTGGGTCAAGGTTCCAATGGGCTGATAGTACATCATATATTATTTTTACATTTATCATTCCCTTATTTTAGAAGTTACGGGGGGGGGGACACACATTTTTCCACTTTGGAAGCGTCTCCCGCGCAAACTATTCAGTTTAGAAAAAATATATATTAGAAACCTCAATATCATTTTTGAAGACCTATCCAAAGATGTACGTATGGGATTGATGAAAAAAATAAATGAGTTTCTGTTCTAAGTATGGGGAACCCCAAAAATGTATTGTTTTTTTTCTATTTTTGTATGAAAATCTTAATGCGGTTCACCGAATACATCTACTTACAAAGTTTCCATAGTATAGCTCTTATAGTTACGGAATAAAGTGGCTGTGACATACGGACGGACAGACGGACGGACAGACATGACGAATCTATAAGTGTTCCGTTTTTTGCCATTTGGCTACGGAACCCTAAAAACCCGACTGCAAAAACGTTTTCTTGACGGAAAAGCAAAAAACCAGCAACGTATTATGCTAAATAATGTCAGCACTGCAACGTTTAGGCTTTATTTTATAGTCAACGCAGGCGGGACCCACCCATAAAATAAACATGTTGTTTTAAGCTTCTACAGTTGTGGGCGGGGCCCGCCTGCTGACATTATTTACCATAATACGGGTTGGCAAATGAAAAAGTTGTGAAACGATACATTCGACGGATTCGACCAAACGTATTTCGACCAAAAGGCAGAGAACCGTTTCAACCTTTAAAGCGTGAGCGATCTAATACGACGAAGTTACTTATCCTTTTTTTTTATTTAAAAATGTAATGAAATAAATCTCTCTTTGATTTTTTATTTAGCTGTGCTGTGTATGTGTGTGCATCCTTAACCGTACTTTTGAGTCGTTTGAATTCTCAGTAGTTCGGTTTGACGTCATAACCGAACTAATGGGAAGAAAAGTGTGGCAGTAGTTCGGCCCCGGACTAATCAACCGAACTACTGGGACTAGAGGCGGTGTTCGCGTTGTGTTCTGGTTTGGGGATAAGACAGCCGGTGTAATGACTAGCATAGAGGCATTCCATCTTAGTTCTTAGGGTTGGCAACGCATTTACAGTCTTGGGCTTGCAGTCTTGTGAATGCGAATGTCTATGGGTCACAGTTTCCACTTACCATCAGGTGGCTTGTGTGCTCGTATGCGTTCTATATGCCTAAAAACAAAATCAGGAGCACAGGAAAGTTCAAAACTACATTTTATTACGGTTTATTACTGACTCTTAAATTTAAATCTGTCATAGAACAAAAACTAATTTCCCGAGCGTATTATAAAGTAAACGATTATATTATGGAAAGGGATGCTTGGCAGTGAGTCGTGCACCCTGCATGAGTAATCTACGCTTAAAAAAAGTACTGCGCAAAAACACTGATATTGTAAATTTGTATATGATGCAAACTTTTCTAACGTTCTTCTCGGGCACAGGTTTTATTTTTCGAACCGGTGGTAATGCGTTCTGACATTCATAGGTGCATGATGATGAGTGGGGACGCCGCCGAGGCAGGCGGGCGGTCGAGTGGCTCTCCATTCATTCATAGGTGCATGCCTAAATGGAAGAATAAAGAACGTTGACTTTGTCTAGCTTTTTCGACGAAAATAATTAAATAGTGTAGCTAGGATTAGACGGAGCTCCACTGACGCGGAGCTCCTATTTCTGGGTGCTTTGGCGTGCTCAAACCTTAGAATATGGTCACAACCCGCTTGTGTAGGTAAACGATTTGTCTAGCCAGAATAATTAATTGGAATATGTTTGTTCAAACTGTTAGATGAAACTATGAAAACGTAGGACTGAATGGAATAAATGAATTGCAGGACAACAATCAGCTTAATAGACTGGTGGCGGCCAAGACAGTGGTCTATCAGTTTGGACAAAACATTTTTTTTTTTTTTGCCCCGCGGCGACTTGAACAGCTACTACCGCGGGAGTATGGCGTTTCCACAATGAAGAGATTTCGCCAGTGTCAAGTATAGTAATAAAACACAATCCAATCTTCTCTAGGAAGATTGGTGGCAACGTTGTACGGTGATACGTAGGACAGAGGCCAAGATAGTTTTAACCTCCGTACCACTGCGAGTCCACTTGAAACGAGAAGTAAGATGCCAGGATACACGAAATAAGTCCAAGTCTTCTTTCACTGTGCAACACAAAGGCATACAAAGTACAAATAACTAACAGAAAAGAACTTTGAACACCTAAATACACAAAAATAAAAATAAATTACACATCCGCCATCTTTTGACGTTGCAAATGGCGTCGTGGACAAAAGTTTCTGTGAGATCTAATTGTCGGTAAAGTTGACAGTTTTCACTGTCATAATATTATTGCAAGGGAAAATAAAACTTGTTTTATCATGCAAATGAACTTCAACTGTAGGGTCCACATTTTTGGCCGACTCGATCTATTATTCAGTGGTCAGGAGCTCTTTTCTACTCTGTAAAATCATGTTGCTCTTGATATGTTATCGTAACTGTCACTCGGCCGCCATTACTATCAAGTAAATAAGCGCTGTCATAACGTTGACAATACGATATCACGTCAAAAGCAATAAGGTTTTCCCGATTAGAATATAGCCCCGGTTCAACAAATTACACGTTCTTTCTTTTTCTACTCGACGATGATTAGCTGTGGTATAATAATCCTGGTACAAATGGTTGAATTGTTATTTTTAAAATTAATTTGTTTCGGTATGTCGGGCTGTAAGACACACCGGAAAAGTATGGGAAGACGCTACCGCCTACCTCATTTACATGGAGTATCGGAAAATACAAGAATTTTTCTGTTACAAATCGTTCGACTCTCGTAATTTATCCGGCACGTTCGATTGACGCCCACGCGATTGGGCCGCCAGTACCAGCGCTATGACCATCATTTTCCTTTTCGTCATCACATAATTAGACCCCTGAAGGGTCGCCATACTTGGTACAAATGACCGGAAATTATTATTATTATGGTTGTCAAACGTACTGGTAAATGATAGTTTGAAACTCAAGTCAGTTGTTGGTGATCCTTACAATAAGAAGTACAAGGGCCATATTCTACATTTTTTTCCTCTATTGTTTTCGTATTACTTACTAACTAATATGAGCTGTCATAAACGTTGGCAATACGGTAGCAGGTAGCAACAGGGGCAGACGGCGATAGGCTGTAGAGTGTAAATAAAGCCTCTGAATTTTATATATGGCGGTATTTAATGAGATCCTAGTGAAAAAGGGTATAAGTTGACTTAATGGTTTACCACGCATTTGCGGTCTCAGGATTGCAGTGTTAAGATTGTGGTCTTGAGAATGCAATGTCTATGGTCACAGATCCCACTTACCGCCAGGTGGCCTGTGCTCGTTTACCTTCTCTATGGCTTTAAAAACAAGACCGTATAAATCGTATAGATAGTAGATACGGAGTATACTACCTTTTTCAATTGATCTTTAGAAGGCTTATAGTATTTTTAATAGGACCACAGTAAATATTACGCCAATATTCAGTGAAGTGGGGTTTCCGTTATGATGTTAATTGTTTTTTTTGTTTCAGCTTCCTGTTCAAGTAAGAAGCAGTGAGATAATTTTAAGTATTTGCAATATGAACGAGTGAGGTCAAAATATACATGTTTATTTAACACTTTAGTTCTCGTTATTGTGTGTAATGCGTGACTTGGGATTAAAATATATTAAAAACAACTTTATATTTCGTTCCATTTTTATTTATAGACATTACGCCCTTCAATTACAACGATGACTTCAGTTTTAAGGCGACGGGTAGTATTTCAATACTAACTTTGTGCAGGTTTTTCTTTTTTGTAGCGGTACAAAAAATAAACGTTAATTTTGCAGATATCTTAATGTTAGGAAACAAGTGCGTCAACCTAATTTTGTTTGTTTTTTAAATGATAAAAAATAATTAAACAGTGATCGTAGATTTTTCAGTAGAAACGGTGCAATGACGTCTGAATGACATACGACAGTGACCTAGGGTTGTCGAGGTGTATAATATGATTGACGTTCAAAATAATGTAAGATCATGTTTTCGTTGAAAAGGAAACGTTTGAAAAGTTTTTACTTTTACTTAATCAGTTAACCCTTAAATTAATAATTAATAAATTTACCTCTCATTTCATTATGCATATTGGGCTCTACATGGAATATTTTCTGTATTTTCGATTTATTTAATGTATTTAATTCTCTTTATTGTACACCTCAAAATATATACAAACAATACAGAACATTAAAAGTAGAGGTAGATAACAGGCGGTCTTCAAGACGACACTTGAATCGGGTTTTTTGTGAAATTGTTTTTTTAATTTCCAACCATTTCTACATTATTACTTAGTTCTAAATGCTGGAAAATCTGCCATCACTGCTAATGAAACAGATTATAAATAGATCCGGGAAGGTAATATGATTTTTTGTACAAAGACAAAAAAAAAAAAATTGGGCAGACGATTGTCCTACCCGTTGCCCTTCCGAAATACCAAAATTTTATTAGATGATTAACAATACCATTTAAATGTTAAGTTTTGGGATTCCAGTATATTGAGAAACTGGTATTTTAAAATTGTGGTATTTTGGGAATGAGCAGCTTGAAATATCGACAAACGTTTCATTTCATCGAAAATTATTTTCTGCTTAAACCTTATAGTTTTTAGGTTATCTTAAGCATTCGTTACGTAGGTTAGGTTAGACTAGTGACCACAAAAAAAATAAAGCTCCTGCACGTGGAAACGCCTGTCGATGAAATGAAAATTCGGCGAAGTGAAACGTTGTATGAAGTGGGTTTCGATATTTAAAGGGTAAACCCCCCAGATCTAATATGCTTATTTTATTCATGTAACATTAATCGATTAAATAAAACTATCGAAGTAGTAAACCAATTATAAACCTAACAATAAAAAAAATAGCAATCAGTACTTAATTACAAATACAATTTCTTTTGACTACATAAGGCACTATGTTATATATTTATTCTTTTCCAATAATAATAAAAACTATATTCATTACTTGTCTTCGTCAAAGTAGAAAAGGATGTTTTAATATCTAAAAAATCCTGAATGAAAAACGAGCGGACGAAATAGCAAGAACAAGTGAGCTATACAATACAGGAACCTAACGAAAATGTCAAGCAATTTAGTGTTAACATTAAAAGATAAGAAAAGTATGAGAAAGACAATGACATTCACAATGACAAGTTTCTGAGTATGCTCACAATTTTATTGGGTGACTACAGTCAAGTGCAAAATATATAGACTGTTGTGTTGGTATATCTAATTTCTTTTTTTTTATCTATATACGATTGTATAGTAAAAATATAGAGCACGTTTTTTTCAACAGCTACTACCGCGGGGATATGGCGTTTCCACAATGAAGTGATTTCGCCAGTGTCAAGTATATATAAATATAAATCAATGTAGCAATAAAATACAATCCAATCATCTCTAGGAAGATTGGGGGCAACGTTGTACGGTGATATGTAGGACAGATGTCAAGATAGTTTTAACCTCTGTACCACTGCGAGTCCACTTGAAACGAGAAATAAGATGCCAGATACACGAAATAAGTCCAAGTCTTCTATCACTGTGCAACACAAAGGCATAAAAAGGGCAAATCACTAACGGAAAATAACTTTGAACACCCAAATACACAAAATACAAAACTAAAACAAATTACACATCCGCCATCTTCTAAAGAGATAGATCTATAAGAGTTACAAATCTCTGTCCCTTTTTTCTTTATAATAAAACGGCCGCTTTTTGTCAATTCGTAATACGGCTTCTCCTACATACAATAACAGAGCATCTTATGGCAGTGTTCCCAATCCACGATGGCGCGCCCCACCATATTTATTTTGTAGTCTTTGGCCGTCAACTGAAAATCGTGCCACTGAACGCCACGACGGTTACAGCCGTCACAAGTATAACAAACTTTGTGTCGTATCAATAACGTGTAATTTGTATAGCATAGCATGTTTGGCGTGTATAGTAGAAACTATTTAAAATCACCATTTCCACTTGAGAACTTATCAGCGATGAATGGCATTGTTATCTTTGACACATTTTGTATTGGACATAAACCATTCAAAACATATTCCTTTAGAATTATAGCGACATAATTCAAAATTTCAGCTTTTGATTTCGAGACATATATTTATTACTGTAGAGATCTAACTAGAAATCAGTAATTTGTGAATTAGGTCACTACAATTCTAAAGATGCGATTATAGTCGATCAAGAAATTTCTTTACCACTTTTTGACTCTTATTTGTATGACGTTAAGGTCCGAAACTTTTAAAGGACCTTATATCGTCAATTTCAGTTGTGAGGCGCCGCGCCGTTGTCGATTGCTAACACTAAAGTGTATGGCAAAGTTTTCCAATCTCAAAGGTTTTTTTATAACATAGCAGTTACTAAAGGGATACGTCAATTTGGCGGATTAAGGTGCGACACGCCCACGCCATGTTGTTACTATGACCCCGTCTTTTGTTTTCGCAATGACACCGTAGTTTTCGCATCCGTGGGATCGCACCTTTATACATAGTATTACGTCTAACTATAAAATCGGCAAAATTTTACCCTGACCCACTGTATAACTGTGTCACAGTGACGTTATTAATCAAATCGTAAGAAATCACCCACAAAATGCACTATGCTACAGTACTAGGCTGATAAGAAGTGAATCCTCACTAGACCCTGTTATCTTGTCGCACTGTCATTACTTTTCGGTAGAGCGTGAGTCGGTGTAATGACTAGCATAGAGGCATTCCGTCTTAGTCCTCAGGGTTGGCAACGCGTTTGCAGTCTTAGGCTTGCAGTCTTGTGAATGCGAATGTCTATGGGTCACAGTTTCCACTTACCATCAGGTGGCCTGTGTGCTCGTTTGCCTTCTCTATGCCATAAAAAAAAAAAAGTTTTTTTATCGACTATCTAAATGTCGATACCGTATATGTCACTGATAACTGATAACTTCGAAGAGGAGTCACTAGGTTCTATTACTTTTGTATAAAAATATATCTTACTAATATTATAAACGCGAAATTATGAACAATGTATGTATCCGGATGTTTGTTACTCTTTAACGCAAAAACTAACGGACAGATTTTGGTGAAATTTGGAATGCAGACAGCTTAAACGTTGGATTAACATATAGCCTACCTTTCATGTATATGTAACTTAAAAGGCGAAAATTCAATTGCATTATATAAATATCGATATCAAGAAGGTCGATAAAAAAAACATTCACGCTCTACTGAAAAACAATTTCAGTGCGACAAGATAACGGGGTCTAATCCTGACTCATTGCACTACCATGAAGTTTCTGACTATTGACAGCAGTAAGACGATGCTAAACTTATTTGTTGTGTGTCAACATTATCCATATTCAGAAACTTTATGGTTGTCTGATGTGTAAGGATCGACTTCTTATCGGCCGGGCACTATAGGGTGGACCAGGCTGCTATTATGCCCAGCATCATGATTGGCATCCAAAATACATATCATTCACTTTGTGTAATAGAAATATCACCTCTATATACTTGAATTAAAGTTCAACGTGCCAATAATAGGGGTCTATATTGAATCAGTCTTATAATACATAAGGGATGATAGCCTTCCTATTCTTAGGATAAGTCTTGAACGTCGCTTTGTACCACTCATGGGCTTGTATCGCTGTCTGGATCTGAAAACATAAATAGTAGCAGTCTATATATAAGTACAGTCAGCGTAATATATGCTGTGTGGTCATGGAGGTTGGACAAGTATCTAAAACCGGGTGGATATTTTTATTTCCATCATTAAAAACCATTTCCTTGGGGTTGATCTCTAGTGATCCCCCCCTGGCTACAGCCTTGGTGTCTGTAAGAACAAGGCAATGGCAATTTGGGGCGCAAAGATGATCATAGCTTGTCTATTTTTATAAGTTAAGACAGCATGCAGCGAGTACAGTTAAATTGGCAACATTAATCATCATCATCATCAGCCCGGGGGCGTCCACTGCTGGACAAAGGCCTCCCCCAAAGAGCGCCACAAGTCACGGTCTTGAGCCGCTTGCATCCAGCGGCTCCCCGCGATCCTAACCAGGTTGTCAGACCACCGGGTGGGAGGCCGTCCAACACTCCGTCCACAGCCAGATCTCTGCCGAAGATTCTTAGCACCCCCTGCTCCGCCGTTACCGAACCCGCTACCTTGGGCCGGGCTAGCGGAGCCGCCGGGGACTAGGGGCTGTGGTTTTTTGGTGTACACCATAAGGGGGGGTTAGGGCCATAATCCCCACGCTTGGCGAGCGTGTTACATTATCTGAATACTAAAGGGTGAAATAGACTGGCAATCAGAATTGCAGAAGTTCATTATGTTCTTACTCTTACTTTAAATTCGGAAAAAGACAGTAATATTGTGGTTCTTGCTCTAGAACTGAAGTTCTAGTGAAGACTAGCGATAAGAATTGCTGAACAACTTCTTCTAACATATTGCTGAATATATTTTTATGCCAAGAAGGCACACAAGCACAAGCTACCTGATGGTAAGCGGGAATTTGACACCCAAGACTTGAAATCTCAAGACTATAGTATCAAGCCTGCAATCCTCAAACTTCAAATGCGTTGCCAACCCTAGTAATTTCACTGGTTGACTAATCCCCACACCCGAACACAACAATGCGAAAACTGGTGCTTGGCGGTGGGTTAATGGATGACAAATGAGTAAATTTTTATTGTGCTTTTTGTGCTTCTTGCCATAACAGTAGTTAAACGTAAGAGAGATCAATAAACTTCTGCTATTTTGATTGATCCTCTAGTAATCCGAGCTTTTGAATGAAAATGAGGAAGACTCACCTGATTTCCAAGGACCCACAAATAAATGCAGAAATAAGTCTTAGTTGGCACTAAAATCACCAGCACAGTGTACATGACGACCTCACACATGCGGTGTGGACTTGAAACCAGCTCAAAATTCCTTCCATGTGGTATGCCATGGTCTTCAGTGACTACTTTCCCTGACTTCTTGTCTTTGCGGAGGTTGGCGAAGATCACGTTGCTTTGGAACTGTTCGTACCAGGCCCACAGGAATATAAGGATGCACGGTAGTGCTAAGTAATTGGTACGCGCGTCCGTCCAGGACATGGTGTTTCTGTTTTGGCTACCTGGAAATATAAAACAGGTACAGGATATAGTTTTTTTTTTCAATAAACCTTTTATTACACCCGTTTGTGCTGTTATTCAAGCAGTTTACCAAATTTCCCATTATAATGGCGGCTCGTATTTTCAGAGCTTATATTTCTTAAACAGCTAAAGAGAGTTTTAAAGGGAAAAAAACTATGTCTAAATCGGTTCACTTGTTTGGGAGGTAAGATCCTACTTTCTGAATCAGGGGTTAAAAGTTGATTACCTAATGGAAGGTAAAGTTTAGTAATGCTGTAAAATACTGTCAGGTAGCAATGGTATCATTCTAACAGTTTTGTTTTACGCGTTAGCAACCGCAGCAGCATGTTATTTAAAATGTTGTGTAAGCATAAAAATATTGTTGTAACTGGCATTTTATTTTAAAATGATGAATCTTATTCTTCCTACAGTATTTAATAGTGTGGTGAGTACTTTAAGATAATCTAATACTTGGCTGACTTTGTGTAATATTTAATTTGACACATGTTACATTATGAAGTTGAATAAATTTTATTCTGTAATTAGTTTTCTCTTACCACAAAATAATGGAGCTTCCCCAACTCCAGCGATAATGCAGGCAAAATAATGGATAATGCCAGCGAGGTAGTGACTCAGGTTCATCTTGCTGTTCTTGGCGAAAACTTGCAAGAAGTATGTCTCGTAGAATCTCCGGGCACACTGTATGGTCAGCAAAGACATGCCAATGCGGGCAGCTGTCACAGACACTGAAACGTGACAATAAAGGGATTGAATGGTAAAGTTATGTTATTATTTATTTTCAAACATTTAATTTTACTCGCTGAATATTGTCTATTTTGTGTTTGAAAGGACATTTATAATAAAAATGGACAAGAATTCCCGACACAGGCATCCTAACGATTAAAATGGAAGGTTTTTAGTGTAGTCATTCCACCAACTGTTTCATACCTGTTAAATTGTTTCAGATCTGCGTCACTAAATTGACTGTAAAGGAGTAATTCAATTAAAAACTTACCAGCCGGCTCATCCTGTTGCAAAATTGTCTTTAAAACTACGAAAACATACTTGTTTACATTAAAATCTAAATAATAAACTAAATACATGTAAAGCAATGTCACACCGCTGAGCACTGACGAAAACGAATAGAAATGTCTGTAATAAGACTTTGGTATTTCAATTGCTTGCACGAACTTGCCTCCTGGCCCCTTGTACGCGAAAGAACCATATTTAAAACCCTTAATAACAAACGCTGGCATGTAACTTTCGAAATTGTTTATTAGAAATCCCGTAAAGATTGTCACAAAAGCTAAGTTTAGAAATATAAAGTCTAGCACGTTGAGCATCTTGAGAGCTGATCAATTTACGCTTTCATTAAACAAAAACGGTATTTCTTTGATTTATAACGGGACAGTGTTTCCTATTCGAACTTTCGTGGCAGCAGTCAGACATTAATAAGTTGTAACTGTCACTGTCACCACGACAGCACCTTTAGATTTTAGTTCTGTGGCGTACAGAATTTAAAGCCTTATATCCAATGCATATAGTTTACAATTACGTATAAAAAATTATATTACTTGTTACACGATAAGCGAAATCCGCATCAAGAGGTTTTAACAGTAATAAAAGTTATCAAACGCATATTATATTGCAATGAGGAAGAGACAAGAAAAAATGCGTATACACTTATCTTATGTTTTTTTTAACTAACAGTCACAAGTTTGTTTAGAAAGAATGCTGTAATTTTTCCAAAGTTGTTTTTGTTTCAGGGGATTTATTTCAAAACGGGGCTCTAATCGCAAGCTAAACCGATTTTGCTTAACCGATGGGGAATAATAAAAAAGGACACAAGTAGTTGGTATGGGGCCACTTGATCTAAATTATTTTAAAAAACTTGGTTTCCCTAGTCATTATTATGTTACAAAAACTACTGACGCCCGTGGCAAATTCAACGTATAGGGCCCTTCCTTTCACTTTTAATAATAATGAAATATGGACTAGGTTCCACCTGTGCTCACGGACTTTCGGACCGGGGCCCCTCCCAGGCTGGGGCCCGTGGCATTTTGCCCGCTCTGTCACCCCATAGCTGACTGACTGCTGCTTGTGGTAGTTCCCACTTGATATAATATTTTATTTCCCCCAGTAGTAACAAAAAAAACCTACCTAAATAGCTAACATAGATAAGAGCTTAAATACCTAACGTGGTAAAGTGCCGACTAATTGGTGGATCAATTTATAATTGCCAGGTCAAATCAGCGAATTAGTGGACTGAGCTGGAATATTTCTGAATCTCCATCACCATAATTTCAGGGAATGAGATCTCACATAAATTCCGTTAGTTCCAAACTAAGCTCTAGGCTTATACTATGCTTAATAGAAAACGATAAACTTACTTATATAGAGAAATACGAGTACGTTCTTACGTAAATACGTACTTGACGGCGCGTTAGCTCAGTGACCTAGTGACCCTGCCTACGAAGCTAGCGGTCCCGGGTTCGATTCCCGGTTTCGGCAAATATTAGTGTGATGAGCGCGCGTATTTTGACTCTGAGTCTTGGATATTTTCTATTTATTTAAGTAGGATCCAATAGTACACGCCTAGAGCTTGGTTTTGGTCTATGTCAACTTACACTCTGTTTTATCTAAGACGAGTCCTATGACATTTCATATAAACAAGTATTACACTTGTTTGTTTAACTTTACATTGGTACACAGCTACTTAGCGACGTCGTTCACGAACTTTAAGTAAGTAAATATTCGCCTATGTTTGAGTAACTCGCATGTGACTATTAGTAAGTGATTGAAATAACAAAATGCGGCTGTCACAGGAATCAGCTAAATATATAAAAGGAGAAACTGACTGACTGACATATCAACGCACAGCCTAAACGGCTAAACGTAGGCACTTGAAATTTGGAAGGGACGTAGCTTAAATACCGTAAAGGTGCACTAAGAAAGGAATTCCCGAAATTCCCATGGGAACGGGAATTAGCGGGAAAATACGTTTGTATGAAAAATCTAAACCACGTAAGATAGATGATTGAAATTTGGCATGCAGGTACCCTAATAAACTTAAAGCTTACTTGCAACGCGATATTGCAAAATTCCCACGGGAACGGGAGTTATTGGGAAAAAACTTTTGTATGTAAAAATCTAAACCGCGTAAGATAGATGATTGAAATTTGGCATGCAGGTACCCTAATGAATCTTAAGCTTACTTGCAACGCGATATTGCAAAATTCCCACGGGAACGGGAGTTATTGGGAAAAAACTTTTGTGTGTAAAAATCTAAACCGCGTAAGATAGATGATTGAAATTTGGCATGCAGGTACCCTAATAAACGTAAAGCTTACTTGCAACGCAATATTGCAAAATTCCCACGGGAACGGGAGTTATTGGGAAAAAACTTTTGTACGTAAAAATCTAAATCACGTAAGATAGATGTTTTCAATCTAGCATGCATGCATACCTTAGTAAAAATAAAGTTTATTTATGGATGTATTTTGAAAAATTAAGTTAGCGAGGAAAAAATGTTGTATGTTCGAATTTCGGAGACTACAATTTCCATTGAAGGTATGTTTCGCCATGATCAATAATAAGTCGCAGGGTCAAACACTCGCGCTAGCAGGAGTTGATTTAAGACAGCCCTGCTTCTCCCATGGTCAGTTATATGTGGCGTGCTCCCGCGTAAGTTCGCCATCCAGTCTGGTCATTCTCGCACCACCCTCCAGAAAGACCAGAAACGTTGTTTATAAGGAAATTTTATAAATAAAATGTTTCCTAAATACATTTCCCATATCCCGGTTGCACCAGCCACCCACCAACCGAACCACTCTTCCATGCTACTCTTTTTAGGGTTCCGTATCCAAAGGGTAAAAACGGGACTCTATTACTGAGACTTCGTTGTCCGTCTGTCAGTTGAAATTTTCACAGAATATGTATATCTATTGTCGCTACCCGCGGACCCGGGTATGTCCTTAAACTACGCCCAGAACCACCGGAGGATGGGCAGCAGCGTCCTCTCAGAACACGGTGAAATACTGCGATCGCCAACCCGCCTGCCAAGCGTGGCGATTATGGTAATTTTCTCCCCAAGAGAAAAAACAAAAACAACCATGGATATTGCACAACCAATAAATCGGCCCCCAGTCCCCGGCGGCCCCGCTATTCCTGGCTACGGTAGCGGTCGCGGTAACGGCGGGGCGGGGGGTGCTAAGAATCTCCGGCAGAGATTTGGCTACCACCACCGACGACCCCTGGCCCTGGCAACTTATAACACACGCACGTTGAGGGCTGACGAGAAGATCGTGGAACTTGAGGAAGAATTGAGCAGGTTACGCTGGGACATAGTGGGTTTATCAGAAGTCCGAAGACAGGGGGAGGACACGATAACTCTTAAGTCGGGTAACCTGTTCTTTTTCCGGGAAGGCGACAAACTGTCCCAGGGAGGTGTCGGGTTTATCGTCCACAGGTCTCTTGTGAACAACGTTGTCAAGATCGAGAGTGTGTCGTCAAGAGTAGCTTACCTTATACTCAGAATCACCAAACGGTATTCGCTGAAGGTCATACAGGTATACGCTCCAACTTCGACGCACTCCGATGATGAGGTGGAGGTAATGTATGAGGATATTTCCAGAGCCATACATTCCACCAAAACTCACTACAACGTTGTCATGGGAGACTTTAACGCAAAGCTGGGTAAACGAAGCGGAAATGAGCTGAGAGTGGGGCAATTTGGAATTGGAAGTCGGAATTCCCGTGGCCAGCTGCTGGCGGGCTTCATGGAGAAAGAGGGACTCTTTATGATGAACTCTTTCTTCAAGAAGAGTGAATGCCGCAAATGGACATGGGTGAGTCCCGACGGTGCGACCAGAAATGAGATAGATTTCATCATGTCGACCAGAAGGCAAATATTCAATGATGTCTCCGTGATCAATGCGGTCAAAACCGGGAGCGATCATCGAATGGTCAGAGGCACATTGAATATCGACGTACGCTTGGAAAGGTCACGCCTGATGAAATCAACGCTCCGTCCAGCACCGATTCATATCCAAAACCCCGAGAACTTTCAGCTCGAACTCAAAAACCGCTTCGAAAGCCTAGGTGAATGCGTAGATGTGGATGATTACTGCAACAGGTTTGTGGAAACTGTCCAAACGGTCGGGTCTAAGTTTTTCAAGACTCGCCGTTCAAAAGGAACCAAGAAAATCTCTGATTCTACCCAAAAGTTAATGGAGAACAGACGTGCTATGGTTCTGCAGTCATCACAAGATGCTTCTCAGTACAGGCAGCTCAATAGACAGATCTCTAAGTCTTTGACCCGCGACATACGCCAATTTAATACTAATAGTATTGAAGAGGCTATTGAGCGAAACAAAGGCTCTAAAGTGTTTAAAAAAGATTTGTCTATTGGGCAGAGCCAGCTGATGAGGCTGAAGACCGATGACGGCAGGATCATATCGTCTAAACCTGAGCTTTTGGGAGAGATAGAGAAGTTCTACGGACAGCTGTACACGACAACATGCCCACCTGTCAGCAACCTAGCAGAAGACCCAAGAGCTAGGTTGTCCCGACACTACACCGAAGATATCCCGGACGTTAGCCTGTACGAGATTAGAGTGGCTCTAAAACAGCTTAAGAACAGCAAGGCACCGGGTGATGACGGAATTACGGCTGAGCTTCTGAAAGCAGGTGGATCACCGGTTTTAAAAGCTCTTCAGAAGCTATTTGATTCCGTCATAGCCCAGGGTAAAACGCCGCAAGCATGGCACGCGGGCGTGGTGGTTCTTTTCTTCAAAAAGGGTGATAATACCCAGCTGAAGAATTATAGACCCATCACGCTCCTGAGTCATGTTTATAAGCTGTTCTCTAGAGTCATTACGAATCGTCTCGCTCGCAGGTTTGACGACTTTCAGCCTACCGAACAAGCCGGTTTCCGAAAAGGCTTTAGCACCATAGACCACATCCACACGCTGCGGCAGGTTATACAGAAGACCGAGGAGTATAATCAGCCACTATGCTTAGCGTTTGTGGACTATGAGAAGGCCTTCGATTCGATCGAAACATGGGCTGTGCTGCAGTCTCTTCAGCGGTGCCAAATCGACTATCGGTACATCGAGGTGTTAAAGTGTTTGTATAGAAACGCCACTATGTCAGTTCGCCTTCAGGACCGGAACTCGAAGCCTATCCAATTGCAGCGAGGAGTAAGACAGGGAGATGTAATATCTCCGAAACTGTTTACTGCTGCATTGGAAGACGCTTTCAAGCTTCTGGACTGGGGTGGTTTTGGCATCAGCATAAATGGCGAATACATCACTCACCTTCGATTCGCCGACGATATTGTCATCATGGCTGAGACCCTGGAGGACCTTGGTACAATGCTCGATGGCCTCAGTAGAGTCTCTCAACAAGTGGGTCTTAAAATGAACATGGACAAGACGAAAATCATGTCAAATGTCCATGTCGTACCCACTCCTGTCAAAGTTGGTGACTCTACTCTCGAAGTTGTTGACGACTATGTATACCTAGGACAAAAAATCCAGTTAGGTAAGTCCAACTTCGAAAAAGAGGTCAATCGTCGAATCCAACTCGGATGGGCAGCGTTCGGTAAGCTACGCACTATCTTCTCGTCCCAAATACCACAGTGCCTCAAGACAAAAGTCTTTGATCAGTGTGTGTTGCCAGTGATGTCGTATGGATCCGAGACATGGTCGCTTACAATGGGCCTCATAAGAAGGCTCAAGGTCACTCAAAGGGCGATGGAAAGAGCTATGCTGGGTGTCTCCTTGCGAGATCGAATCAGGAATGAGGAGATTCGCAGGAGAACTAAAGTAACCGATATAGCTCACCGGATTGCAAACCTTAAGTGGCAGTGGGCGGGGCACATTGCTCGTAGAACTGATGGCCGTTGGAGCGGAAAGGTTCTAGAGTGGCGACCGCGAACCGGGAGACGAAGTGTTGGCAGACCTTCCACAAGGTGGACTGACGATCTGATAAAGGTCGCGGGAAACCGCTGGATGACAGCAGCAGAGGACCGATCGTTGTGGAAAACCTTGGGGAAGGCCTTTGTCCAGCAGTGGACGTCTTGCGGCTGATAATGATGATGATGATGATGATTGTCGCTATATCAACCAATACTGAAAATAAGAATAAAATAAAAAATAGGGGGGTCCCCATACAACAAACGAGTTTTTTTTGTTAATTTTGTACGGAACTCTTCGCGCGCGAGTCCGACTCGCACTTGGCCGGTTTTTAGTTTTCATGTGGTCAAACTTTTACTTTCATACCGACTGACATCTACATTCTCACCTCTGAATTCCAGACGAAAGCCTATAGGTACTTTAGGGTTAGCCTCCACTGAGCGTATTTTCCTAAATTTATATCAAACCAAATTATCATAAACTAATAATCTAAAAGTTAATAACAATTAGTTATTCAACTGAGCTACTTAAATATACTACAACCTCATTTAAAAATTATAAAATTAAGCATTTTTTAACCTTTCTCCCACACACACAAAGATCTCTCTTTTATAACACGCCACGCGGACGAAGTCGCGGGCAAAAGCTAGTACCATATGAAACAGTTTATAGCAATCCCTCGGGCGGGCGGGACCGTGTGATAAAATTGTCCTTTATTTCAAAAAGAGTTTGTTCTTTGAGTACTTTATTAAAAAGGAAACATTCGAACATCTATACATTACTCTCAAATTTAGTTATTTGCTCTCTTTTTCACATAAAGTGAGTCATGTGACAGCCGATTTCGTAATTTCAATCTCATACTACATTCACATGCGAGGTGTATTGAAAAAAAATGGCCATGTGCGAGTCGGAGTCGCGCACGAAGGGTTCCGTACTATTATCTATACAATATTATACCAAAAAACGGCAAAAAAAGCCACGTTTGTTTTGTCGGAGCCCCCGTTATATGAATAATTATGTCATTTCAATTACACACCAACTACCTGTTGCCGTTATTAATATTGAGTAAAAAACGGCAAAAAAAAAACACGTTTGTTGTATGGGAATGTTAAATGTTTAATTTGTTCGGTTTTTAGTATTTGTAGCAATACATCTTCTGTGAGAATGTCAACTGTCTAGCTATCACGGTTCATGAGATACAGCCTGGTGACAGACAGACGGACAGCGGAGTCTTATTAATAGGGTTCCGTTGCGGAACCCTAAAAATAGGCGGTTTATTATTTAAGTTCCTGATCGACGTAGCTAATGTAATTTACCAGTGTAATTTTTTTGTAAAGGTACAGAAACAAGTGTAATACTGTTTATATTTCCTGTCACAGGACTCATCTTAGGTGAAACAGAGTGTAGTCGTTGTTAATGAAAATTTTAATCTCAACCAAAAACACCAAAACAAAGATGGCGTCGCAATGGCGCCATCGCACTTAAGCTGTCAACCGCGGTGAAGCCAGGCGGAACCACCGAAGCGACACAATGAAATAACACCTTGGTATTTGTGAATTGGAGTAACCAGTTCTGTTGTACATTACGACCCGTGTTATGGTTATCCATACCAGCGATGTTGCGAATATTCGCATCCGCATCCTCAAATGTGGAGCTGGACATCTGCATTCGCAATAATCAATGCAGATGTTTATGTGGATGCGAATGTATTACAAGTTGTAACATGAAAGAAATTGGCGCGTGCCGTTCGCTAGTGACAAATCTATACCTACATATAAAATGCTTTATCCTGAATGACTTACGGAATGACGGATCAACGCGCAGCCTAAACCGCTGATCGTAGAGACCTGAAACTTGGAGGGTGTGTTCTTTGTATGACTTGGGCATCCGATAAGAGTGGATTTTCCGAAATCGTTCCCCTAAGGAGGTGAAAAAGGGGGGCTAAGTTTGTATGGGACAACGTAATTCCTTGGTCCAATCTACTTCAAATTTTGTATAAACTTTCGTTGATTGATGGAAGACTTGGTTCGTATTTTATTGAAATGTATGCATAAGGGGGCGAAAAACGGGTAGAAAGTTATTTTGGAGGTGATTTGCTATGAAATTGATATCAATACTCCTTAGTGCTTTTGATTTACATTACATGTTATTTTGACACATGTTTAAAACTCAACCGGATTTTATTCAAAAAAGTTTGAACTCATATAAAAGCTTGGTGCAATGCAAATACCCAACCCTCTGTGTCTAAAGATTCCAAATTTGGTACATAGGTTCCTTATGAGGTCTAGGGGTGCAGTAAGAAAGGATTTCCCGAAAATTGACCCCCAGCGGAAAGAAGTAGGAGGAGTAGCTGGAAACTAAATTCTACGCAAACAAAACGATCTAACTTTGAACATAAAGAACCTATATGTGCCTTCCAATTTAAGTTTCTGTCGATAATTTAACCCTATAAACATAATACTACTTGTTTCCTCAACTAATTAATTATCATAGCGAAATGTAGCGAACATTTAATTTAAGCGGAATGGTTCTATAGGAATGAAATTGCATGAATTTAGTTTATTATTATTATTATTAGTCCATTGGTTGAGATCCCTTAAAGCATTATTTATATTTGATTCGTAACCACTTGCATTATCTCCTTTGATTAGAACCGTTGTGTCATGTGCGAAAACGATACATTTGTTTGACGTGGCCCTGGGTAGATCGTTATATATAAAAGGAACAAAAGCGGCCCTAGATTACTTCCTTGTGGTATCCCGAAGTTATTACTGCAAAGGTAGTAATTACTTTATCATTGTTTTAATTCTTCATTCATATACTATATTTAGGTATATAAGATCTTAAACATCCGAATCCGCGGATGTGAGCCTTCAAAAATCCGCATCCGGATGTAAAAATATCGGCATGCGCCACATCCGTGATCCATACTTATCTTTATTTGTAAGTATTACTCATTAGGAAAATACATGCATCAGTTTTGTTAAATCTCGTGTACCCATCATCAATATTATTATATCATGCACAATTGGATGCTTCCTTAAGTGCGTGAATAGTTTTATTAATTTTTACTTACGCTACATACATAATGTCAAAAATGGCCTGGGTATAAATCATGTTTGGTGACCCCTTTTTATAGACAGGCCCTTAATATATTTGCCGGTCTGTTAAGTGAATGGTTGACAAACAGAGGACCAATGGAAATGAAAACATACATACCACGGATACATACATACATAAACTCACGCCTTCGTTCCCAGAGTGGAGTAGGCAGAGCTACGAATTACCTTTTCAATTCTAAAAACTTGATAATATTTAATTCTGTAAGTAGCCATATTATTGTAGGGGTTTTTTTTTCATTTTTTTTTTAGGCTAAGATGTTTACCAGCGTATTATTTATAGGTTGCAACCCCATCGCCTAATAGTACTACAAGCCCATATTCCGTCTTTTACGACATCCACGGGAAGACATGGAGTGGTACTATTCTAACGAATAAATGAATCTTGTTTTTTATTGCAGCGCCATCAATTATGAAAGAAAAGAACACACGGTCATGTTTTGATTACATGTAAGTATTTTTGAAAAGTGTTATATTATATATTTTTGGAAACTGTTTTTTTTTAATTTTCATTTAAATTTGTTCAGCGGTTTAGTTGTAAAAGCTACACAAAGGGGTAGGTGTTTTCGCATTTTAAATATTAGTTTACCTACTGTGTATGTATAAACAGTACAAGGAAGTATCAGGATTTTCAATTCCAATAATTCACCTCGGCAATTTTAATCAAGATACGCAAAGCTGGCGCCACGGTGGCGCCACTTATCCTGCCAGTCGGTGAAGCCTCGTGGAACAACCGTTGCGACGTGACGCGTCGGGCTGCCGGCGGTGTTCACTTCATTTGTTTACAGTCAGCTCCGATACAGATCACGTGGGTACTCTTCGCCGCATTTAGAGCTGGGATAAGTTTAATATGCACTTCTTTTACTACAGAAGTATTTTACCGAAGTAGATAAACGTACACGTATTAGCCGAACACACGCTGTAAAAATATGCATTTTGTGCACTGATAAGTTCGATTTGAGACCCATAGAAATTCACATTTTAAGACTACAAATACGTTGCCGACCCTGAGTAGTAATGTATTACACGTTACTACTCAGGGTTGGCCACACATTTTACAGCAAAGGGGAAGGGACACGAGCACTGCCCGGTCTGATGGTAAATATGGGAATTGAGACCCATACTCATTTGAATTCTCATGAAAACAATCTCAAGACTGAAATAATAAACTGTATTAATAAACTTATCTTGGCTGATGCCAGTCACAAGATATTATACGTCAAAGTAAACGTCAAACCGTAAAGAGCGTCATTTTTGACGCATCTTGAGACGAGCATTACCGTCGAGTCGAGATCAGTTTATTAATACGTGCCTAAGACTCCAAATTCGTTGCAAACCTAAGCTAAGATGGAATGCCTCTATGCTAGTAATTTCACCGGTGGTCCTATCCTCACACTGGATCACAACAAAAAGAACACTGCTGCTTGGCGGTAGTTTAAAGGATAAGATGGTGGTAATACGGACAGACCCTGCACAAGGTCCTACTACCACTCGTATTCGGTTGACTTCAACCTACATACCCAAACAACATCAAGCCCTACACTGAAAATCGAAATTCGAAGTTACGTTAGCTCCATCCCTTTCTCGTGATTTAGTCTCGAATCACGAGTGACAGGGTGGGGCTAAAGTAATTTCGAACTACAATTTTCAAGGTAGGGCCTCTGAGCCTGATTTTCCGTAAACCAACGATCACATACACAGAAAACATCAGACTCAAGAAAAAGTACTCGTGCTCATTACAAAAATATCTGCCATATCAGGAATCGCCGCACGCTGCCTTTGTAGGACATGCCAACCACCATAACCAGGCCCACCAGGTAGTGTACTAACTAGGCTATCCACGTCAAATAAATCTAATTCTGCAATTCCTCAAATAGTGTTTACATACATACTTTAAGGATTGATGAAAACAGTTTGCGTCATTAATTTGCTATCACATTAAAGTTTACTTTTTTCCGAACAATTTCCTAACCCTCGACCAAGAAAGTGGTTTATCAGTTGAAAAGAGCGTCATTTTTGACGCATCTTGAGACGAGCATTACCGTCGAGATCAGTTTATCAATACGTGCCTAAGACTCCAAATTCGTTGCAAACCGTGTGACCTAAGATGGAATGCCTTTAGGCTAGTAATTTCACCGGTGGTCCTATCCTCACACTGGATAACAACAAACCTGTCTGTCGGTGGTGTGGCTTCCAAAACGATAGACCAAATGACAATGGGGTTTTTTAAACTGAAAAATACTTTCACCGTGACAGTTTTTAGGTATATTTGATAAATAGATCGAACCTTCGAGTCCTAAATATGGAATGAGAAATTGGAATATTATATTAAAGACCCAAGGATACAATAAATCAGCGCCTCAAGTACAACCATTTACGGGAGCAAATCACAATTTGCATACTTTCACAACGTATTAGCGTAAGTTCACGTTTTGACGTTTTGAATATTAATATTACAGCAGGTATATAAGGGCCGCCGGTGCTTCGTTACCGCATTCCTTCGTGTGTGGTCTCCGGGCTCAAAGGTTAGTTCCAAACAAGGTAAGTTAGTGTTGACGGGGTAGGTAATTAATGTTTGCTGAATGTTCCTTTAGGGTGAATAACCACTAAAGCTGTGCGAGATAGCGGAACGGTGCGCCAGGAAAGTATCCACCAATTAAAATGCATAATTTTTCTGGCCTCAGTCAGAGTAGCTTTACCATTGGTGGTTTTTTCCGCACACCGCTTCGCTACCTACCTCACACAGCTAGGGGGATACTCGCCCTAACGGTTTGTTTTATGAACTTGAACATCGTTAACGCTGTGGCCACATATGCAGGATTCAACGATTATTCGCGTTGAAGTGTTTCTTTCTTAAGGTTAAATTTGTCGAAACCGCTTGATGTGGCCGAAGACGCTTTTTTTATAACCGAATCCTGTCGCAAGCAATGATTTGTTTTACCCGACTGCTGATGAAGGAGGGAAATATTTTTAACCTTCTAATTTTAAACTGGGGAGGCCTGAGGGAGGCTTTTGCCCAGTAATGGGACAGAAACTACTAGATAAGTAATTTTATACTGAACGCCTCTTCACTAATCAACCTACGAACAATGTGACTACTTGAGGAGTGTAAAGACATTGGAGGGGATGCGGTTTAAAATTAAACGATCTATGTGTATGATTGATTCTTTGTTCAATTGTAGGGGCTAAATTAATAATCAGATTTTTATAAATGTGGTGTCAATAAATTCACGAACAGGAGACGATTTGCACCGGGCTGTTTATTCGATAAAAAATATATTATATCAAATTGAATACGCTAAATAATGATGTGGCGAATAGGTAGGCTGAAAAAATTCACTACAGTACTTATATGACTAACTATTTTTTGAAATTGCAAAATCTTGTTAAATACTCAAATTACATACTAATCGAAAGTATGAGGCCTATAGAATATCTTACTTGTATATACCTACCTACCCAATAGTTTGACGGGAATAAAGTCAACTCAACGTTTCCATATTCTATAGGCTTTATACTTTCGATTGGTATGTAGTTTATCTAATAAACAAGAGTTAATGTTTAAAATATAATTTATTATACACTAGACTGATTTTTTCAGCCTACCTATACACCATATATTACTTAGCATATTAAATTTGATATAAAATACTTTTAATCGAATAAACAGCCCGATGCAAAACGTCTCCTGTTCGGATCTCATACTATTATCTTTGCCAGTGTCATTGAGTGATTTTTTTTTGCCTATGTGTGTTATTATTTATTAATATTATATAGACGACAAAATCAAAACATCCATTCTAATTGATAAAATCATATTGCTTTTGATATGTAATCATATCGTTTTTAACTCTGCCGCCATTACCTACTGTCAAATAAACAAGAGCTATTGTAACGTTGACATACGATAACGAGTGAACAGCAATATGGTTTTAGCGAGTAGGAGGCCCTTGATTTAAAAGTTGGCTTTTCGTTTGACGTGATTATGGCAGGGTTCCTTAAGTTTCACTCTAGTGAAAAAGGATACAAGTCTCCAGAGGTTTAGGTGAAAAACGGTATATGTCTAGTATACTCTGTACGTGAAGTTTACCCTTTCTTATTAAGAGCTAAATCGACTTGTTTCCGTTTTCACTAAAGCCACGGTTGTTGTTTAATAATTTAAGGTTGAGGCTGCGCTTTTGTAATCTACGCAGCGAGTACAATTTAGATTTTGAAAGAGCCTTCTCTTGACAGTTACCAACTGCGATCCAATAGAGTTCTTAATAATTGTGGGTCATACAATTTATTCTCGACCAGCCCTATCACTACGCAAACTCAACAACTCTCATGCAAGGTTACAATGTCGTGTTGAAATTTTTGCTTAATTAATCGAAGCAATTAAATAATATTTTTTTGACATATAACTATGGACTTTTCAATAAATGTGCTGTATCATAAAACACCAGTCGGCAACCGCAACCACTCCATCTGGAGGACATCTACTGGGTGGCTGTTTGCTAACCTTTGGCTTGTTATAGCCAAACCCCCAGCTCCCTTTCCCTTATGCGAAAAACGCATGTAGGACCATGGTCTAAAAACATCACTCTTTCTTGCTTCTTCTTCACTTTTCTGACCAGCGAAGGTTAACAGTGCTCCGCAAGTTTGTCTGTATCCATCGCGAGGCGGAACAGTAGGGGGGCGCTCATGATGCTATTCCTGTGTCAAAGATTCCTCAATCGTGATTTCTTCATGCGGCCTGCGTGTATATTGCTTGTATTTATTTTAATTTCAGTTTTGTGACATTGATAGTTTCTTTTAAACAGTGATTGTAACAGACAGACAGACTTAAGAACCCTGAAAAAGTTGTTCAAGTGCGAGTCGGACTCGTGCATTAAGGGTTCCGTCGCCGTACAGAAGGTTCGATTCAATTTCGAATCCAATCAGCGCGCGCCCGAGTCATACATAGTTATTGATAATAAGTACTATAATTATACCAAAATTTTGACGACACGATAGCCTAGTTGGTAGTGACCCTGCCTACGAAGCTAGCGGTCCCGGCTTCAAATCCCGGTAAGGGCAGATATTTGTGTGATTAGCTCGAATATTTGTTCCTGAGTCATGGATGTTTCCTATGTATTTCTCTATACATATAAGTATGTTTATCGTTGTCTAGTATCCGTAGTACAAGCCTAGAGCTAGTTTGGGACTAAGTAGGTCAATTTGTGTAATATTAACTGTCCTTTGATATTAAAATTTGACGCCTGCATGTATTAGGTACTGCTTTTACGATAAAACAACTTTTTTTTATTAAATCCACCGTGTTTTGCTACCTTTTACAGTTCAAAAGATACCTACAGCTCTTTATAGTATTAGGACGGAAGGACAGACGGACAGCGTATATTATTAGGGTCTCGTAGGGCTCCCTTCGGATACGGGACCCTAAACACTATTTATTATTATCAGTAGAAATATGCGTCAAGGTTTTCCAAGAGAATAACTGAACAGTGCATTAACGGTCTACTCTTACCATGACTAACGTAGTCGCTAGAGAGAAGAAGCTCTATCCCTCGCAGACCTCGCAAGTATTCTTATAGAGAGCGAGGGGCAGAGCATTCGACTCTCTAGCGACTACGGTAATTGACAAGATTTCATATTTTCAAGACTTTAATTTTATTCGTTTTATAGATACCGTTTGGAAGGAAGGTGTCTTCCTGACACTAATATAGTTTTAAATTTTCTCTAGAATGAATAATTATTTTATTAAGATGTACTTATTCTAAAAGGGCGTAACTTCATTTCTACGACACAATGGACATATTACGTAAGTCCAACCTGTATTTAAAAAAAAATTGTGTCAATGTCAAATTTGAAGTATGACAGCTTTTTTTCTCGTGAAAAAGGCAATGATATTATATCTATTCAGGCATAGTATTGGTAAAACTCGATTATTTTTTTAACTTACTTGTAATTTTGTAAATCAAGAAAAATAAATCTTTGCCGTGTTCAGGAGGCAAAACCCTTTCGATTCGTATAGTAATTTGCAGGTGTCACCAAAATGAAATGTTGTCAATTGCTCACAGTAAGGGTACAGTAGTACAGTACAGAATTGCATGTCAAACTCTGCCCCCGGTCCGCTCGACCGCAAGCTGACGAGCGGTCAACCCACCCTTCACTTACGACGACACTTGCTGCGTGACGAGCTAGCTTGACTATTCAATGTTATAAATGCAAATGTTTATGTTGCTCCTTCACGCTGCAACGGCTGGATTTGGAGATAATTTATACCCTGGATTAACAAATAGGCTACTTATCCCGGATAATTAATTAAGTCTTAGGATTGCAGTTTTCAGATTGTGTTGTTGTAGTCTTGATATTTCAAATGTGTTTGGGTCTCAGATCCCACTTACCATCAGGTGGTCTGAGTGCTCGTGTGCCTTCTCATTTCCATAAAAAAGGTCCCCGATGGAATAACGGTAATCAAAACCTACGTGGACAAGTCGCGGGCAGAAGCTAGTGTCTAATATAAATAAACCACAAACTTTCATCAATCACCGTATTTTAGGATATTGTCATAGAATATATAAACGAGCACACAGGCCACCTGATGGTAAGTGGAAACTGTGACCATAGACATTCGCATTCACAAGACTGCAAGCCTAAGACTGCAAATGCGTTGCCAACCCTGAGGACTAAGATGGAATGCCTCTATGCTAGTCATTACACCGGCTGTCTTATCCCCAAACCGGAACACAACAATGCGAACACTGCTGTTTGGCGGTAGGTTAATGGATAAGATGGTGGTAGCGATCCGGACGGACCCCGCACAGAGTCCTACCACCCGCAATGAACCTAACCTAATAATGACAACTCGTTAGTTTAGTTTGTAGGTACAAATGTTTTTGTGATGAGCGCGTGCGTATTTGTGCTTTGGTATTGGGTGTTTTCTGTGTATTTATGTATGTATTTCTGTACATAAGTAAGCCTAGAGCTTAGTTTGGGAATTAGGAATGTTTATTATTTATTTATTTAATCGTAAATCCAATCGCACGGCGCGCTTGCCGCAGCCTCCTGCGAAGTGACATCCCCGTGTATTAACCTCGACCGCGAACGCGCGGTCTGCCGCCAGTCACATAACCACATACCCTTCTGCCACGATCATCTGGATACAAAATAAACCGTTTAATGTAATATTATTATAATTTTTAGGGTTCCGTAAAAAACAAAGAAAATAACGGAGCTCTTATACGATCACTCATGCGTCTGTCTGTCACAGCTAATTTGCTCTGAATCTACTGGACCAAATCAGGTGAAATTTAGTAAGATGGTGTAATCCCATGACCAAAACACAGAATTGCAAAGTTTTTTTTTTAAATAAGTGTCATTTTGGATGGACCAATTAGGATATTAATAACAAAATATATTTGAAAACTATTTGATTTTATTCATGAAAGAAGACGAAAATTAACCAAACGTCCGAAACTACTCAGCCAAAAAATTCGAAAATAATACAAAATATAGTTCATTGCTTGAAGATTACAGATAAAGCATTATATGTATTAAAAAAAAAGAAAATTACGTATGTAAGGGAACCCACTCGACGCGAGTACAACTCGCAATTCGCCGGTTTTTAAATCCAAAATGGGTTTGCATTAGACCTCAGTTTCACCTTTTAAGCGACGACCAGGTCGAGAGTGGTACACCCTTACCCAGAAAAAAGCCTATTCACTCTTGCCTTGAACACTAAGTGCGTACGATTCCGGAAATACAGTACATACACCGTTATTTAGGGTTAGGATTTTGGTGGCATTTCGTGGTTCTAGAATCCATGGAGTCGATATTTCCTAATTATTATAATACATAACACATTGATTTTGACCTTCGGTATTATCATATTCAAAATTGAACTTAATACATATTTAGTTCGGTTATTTCATACCTATTAATATTTGCTTGTTTGTAACGCTTTCACATCAGAAATATCCTCAATACCAAAATTAATTTAAATTGCGGCCGAATAACGAATAAATGAATTTTGAAATATTAAAATACTGAAGGTCAAAATCAAAGTGTTATGTATTATAATAATTAGGAAATAGCGACTCCATGGATTCTAGAACCACGATTTGCCACCAAAAGTCCTAACTCTAGTTATTATAAACCCATTCTCACTTTTAGCGAGTTCATAAAAAGCATTGAAAATTCCTTAAATCTTCTATACATAAAATTGACGGTGTGTTACTCAAAATTGTAACACCCCGTGTTAGAGACGTACGAGAAGGAATATTCTAAAGCCGTCCTATCCTAGTGATATTAACACGAATTATGGTAGGTACTAAGTAATTACGTATTTTCGCAACCACAGCGGTAGTATTAATTAGCGTGTAACGTGGAAATGGAATATGAATATTTCGAATTGGGTTAAATTAATTTTGTACAGCCAAAGACATAAATATATATAGATTCCTAAGGCGTCAACAATCTACTAAATGACCGGTGTCGATCAAGTAACACCGTGAGGACTTCGATTTGTGTCGAACTATAGTGCCCGACCGTTAAGAAGTCAATTCTGACACTTGTCATTTCAATAAAAAAATATAACCTCAAACTCGAGAATAGGTTATAAATTATACTGCGATGACAGCTGTAATATTTAAAATGAAAAAAATGATATATAATTTATTCATCATCATCATCAGCCCGGGGGCGTCCACTGCTGGACAAAGGCCTCCCCCAAAGAGCGCCACAAGTCACGGTCTTGAGCCGCTTGCATCCAGCGGCTCCCCGCGATCCTAACCAGGTCGTCAGACCACCGGATGGGAGGCCGTCCAACACTCCGTCCACCGGTGCGGGGCCGCCACTCGAGAACTTTTCTTCCCCAACGGTTATCAGTTCTCCGAGCTATGTGGCCTGCCCATTGCCACTTCAGCATGCTAACTCTCTGAGCTATGTCGGTGACCTTGGTTCTCTGGCGTATTACCGTATTACGGATCATATCGCGCAAAGAAACTCCGAGCATAGCTCTTTCCATTGCACCCTGAGTGACCCTGAGCTTATTTATGAGGCCCACATTCAGCGGCCAAGTCTCTGATTTATTTGGCACATAAAAAAACAACAGTTTACAAGCAAAATATTTTTTTTTTTGGCACATAAAAAAACAACAGTTAACAAGCAAAATACATTTATTATTTATTACGGCCAAAATGGCCTCCGGTCAGCTTTATTCCTCTGAATGTTGTTAATACATTCACAGGCGCTGGTTTTCAGTGAGATATTTATTCTTTATCTAAGCTATCATTATTAATTATAAAAAATCTTTAATGTAAAGTATCCTATGTCGTTATCTAAACCATAACTTATACTATCCATGTACTAATTTTGTTCCAAATCTGTTGAGTGATTTATTGCAAAAAATACAGGTTGTGGTTTTCCTTTTCACTTCGTATAAACCACCTGTACGTAGTATAAATTGCCCCAACTCCTGTTTATAACTTCGTGAACTATTACAAAATATTCTTAAGATAAAAATGATTTTGTGTTAAAATTCAGGGTATGCGGGCAGTCTCAGTGCCTTTCGTTCAAATGCGTTCATTCGTTCCGTGACTGAGACACAAACTGCCAAAAATCCTCCCAAGCTTTCACATTGATAATATAAGTAATATAAAATGAGATACGTTAAAAACATGACGTTCACTAGCATTCAGATAAATAGCCATATTAAAGTAGTAAGAGATAAAAAATATTTAAGTTTGTCGTTGACATCGTGTGCGCTACACTCCTAATGGGGCTGGATCTACGCAGACAGATTGTACATTTTGGTCACGTTCGAATTTAGAATGTGTGTAACGTTCGACTATTGACATTTATTTTATGCTTCGTATATTGAACGCATATATTTACTGAATTCCAAGGTAGTTTCAGCTTATTTGCAAATAGTTTCGAGAAGAATTTTATATTTTAACAGCGCACGAAATAAAAGGATTGTAGTGTTGTTTTTCTTTGCGTATCTGATCATCCGTCTTTTTGTCGCCTCCTAAAAACTTTTTTTTTGGCTTGGTTTCTAATGGTATTTTACCTCAGCTTCATAAATAAAAAAAGGTTTCGCTAATTCATGAAATTTTATTACGCTAATCCATAGTTATTAATTCTGAAACAAGATTTTCTAAGGTTAGGTATTAGTAATTTTTAACCTGTCTGATATCACCTATTTTTTCTATAAACTAGCTTGGAACACGTCGAAAAAACCAGAATAAATATATTTTGCAGGCAGCAGACTAAATATTTCAGAAGCCATGGCAAAAAAGCCAACTACACCATAAACTAAACTCAACAACCGCAGTAAGTCCATAGAGATGTTTCCGGAACTTTTTCCGCCCAGTGTTGCGGACGCCGCGCAAAAAGTTGCAAAAATGGCGGAATAAATGTTACGGAATATTCGACAGCTTCATGAGAGCCTATTTGAATTTAGGAGAGTATAATTACCTATCATATGCATTTTAATTAATACTCGTGTGTTATTGTGTGCGACCCTGCTGCCTACGAAACTAGCGGTCCCGGGTTCGATTCCCGGGCAAATATTTGAGTGATATGCGCGCGTTTTGATTGTGTCTTGCATATTTTCAATGTACCAGTATTTAAGTATTTATTTCTGTTGATTTTGTTGTTATTTGTGTTTTCTGTGTATTTAAGCTTGTATTTCTCTATATGAGAAAGTTTATTGTTGTCTTGTACCCATAGTACAAGCCTAGAGGTCAATAGGTCTGTGTGAGACTGTCCCCTAATATTTCTTTCTTTCTTTATTATCAGACCAAGGATGGTAATCTTTTTAACCTGAATGTTGGTTCGTATGAGGTAAAAGAGGACCATGACACTCATAGAAGGCTTCCTGGATGACTCAATTTCGATAAACGAGGTATTGCTAGATGCATACCTATTAGCGTTGCGAGTTCCTTAATAAATCGCATTTCTTAAGAAAACGCTAACGTTTTTTTTCAGTTATGTTCGGACAGTGATATGATTTTTCTTTTTCCTAATGATCGTTACTATTTTTACTTACGAAAAATGTTCTTATCGAAAAACCAATCATCGTGTATAATTGAATTTAAAATTTAATGTTATTTTGTTTCAGATGAAAATTTTTTCCATTGCCCTGGGGCTCCTAGTCTCCCTGTCAGTCTGCTCCGCCCACATCGGCGGTCAGCTGAGGATGCAGGAGCTGAACCCCCACGTGTACTGCGGCAGGAGCCTGGCCAGGGCCCTGGCTGAGCTCTGCAGCTTCCAGAGAGCTGAGAAGAAATCGGGAATCACGTCCAGTAACTTTTAGGTTTATTCTACAAGGAGGTCGCAAGCTCGTGTAACTACTTGCACTCGGGGTCGCCTTTTATTGTCTACTTAATATCCAAATTGCATATATTTAGGAAAATTTAAGTGTCTTAATTTACATAAGTAAATAAAGACCAGGGCTTCTGTTCCACTGTTTGAGCCCGACCTGCTTTTACAGGGTGTAACAAAAACTCCGTTTAATAAAACGGCACAATGCAATTACAAAAACTTTGAAATACGAAAGCATGAAGAAAAAGCTTTCTTGTAAACCTGACTACTTTCAAAACTTTATTTATATTCTAATTACTGTCTTTCCACTTTTATAGTGCTATTTAACAAGGTTTTCTTGTCATTTTGACTGGTATTTCAAATTATAAAGTCCACTGATTGTAATATAAAAGCAGTGTGGTTTAACAAAGTAACATATGATTTAACTTTTTACAGTCTCAATTTATTTGCAGATGCCATCATCACATCGTATGAGAAGGAGCAAGAGCTCCAGAACCTATGGCCCTGGCTTACCCCCCACAAGGCCCACGCCTTAGCCCCCACCTCCCGTGGTAAACGCTTCAGGGGTGTCGTCGACGAATGCTGTGTCAAACCTTGCACCATCGATGAGATGTTGTCCTATTGTGGTAACTAACACACTAACTAACTAGGGCTGACACTAACAATAAATGGGTATTTATATCTTGACATTTGAGGACCCTAGAGGCCCTTATTTGAAAATTGAATTTCGACGTTACGTTAGCTCCATCATTTTCACTCATCTCTAAGCTAACGTAACTTCAAACTTGATTTTTAGAAAGGGCAGGTATGATCGCGTTTCAAACTAGGTATATATAATTCGATAAGAGTTCCTTATAAAAAGTAGGTACAAATATATCTTAGTAGATGAATTAAGATTGTAAAGTCAAATTATATGGACCTCCTTAAGGCCCAATACACAACTAAAGTCAATTTTCTGATTTAGTGTAGTCATAAAAACTAGGGAAATTCCACTTTATCTCCCTCGCAATGGAACTTTATTTCAATGTCAGGGCCTTAAGAGGATATGTAGGAAAACTTCGGTCATAATTAAAGATTAGTTATACTTACAGATATAAATGCACATAGATAACGTTAACACCTCAATCTGTATTAAAGCCAACCGTATCACTTTTGGCTACCAATTGGGACACAAAGACAAGAGAATTATCTTTTTTCGCGCACAATCGATTCAAAATGTTATTGAGGTATTTTTCTTATATTTCATCAGTCAGTAGCGACGGTTAACCCCAACGCTCGGTCGCGGCTTAACTCGGGATTCAGACACGTGAAACTGCATTTGAGTTATCTATGTGTATTTATATCCATGGTTTTTCTATTATATATAAGTCATTTTTATAAATAATCACCTCTTTGTGAGGAGGTACGGCCGAACACATAAGAATCACTCTCACTTTAATACGTTATTGCGACAAGGTACTGGTAATAGAAAACTGTTATAAATCACGATTAAAAAGCGTATTAACCGTTTTTCCATTATATTTAATCAAGTTGGTTTAAATGTAGAATGTGTTGTGTAAGTGTTTGTAATTATGATATACATCACAGTTTTTATCCTAGTCGTAATTATTCTTGAGCCTGTTCTTATACAAAATTGTTTGCAGTAAAATATCTCACTACATATAGATAATATTTTTTTAACAAATGGTTTAAATTGTAATGTTTTAGCATTCAGCATTTTTCGACTTTTAAATCTGGGGCATCCAGTACATGGCTACATGCATATAGATGTACACTCCAAAAGTAATAGGGTGATATAAATATAATACTCAAATTCGAATATAGATAACCGTATATTTTATAGCTTGATTTTCAAATAACATTTCCAAGGTACAAGGTTCAACAAACGCTTTATTGGTTAAAAAGAAACCGTTAACGTGTGTGTTGATACCATGCAAGGAATACTTCTTTGTAGTGGCCGTTTTTTTTAAAGGCTATCTATATGTCTATGTCTATTATGTGTATCTCTAATTGTATGTCTATATAGAGCATGATTGTGTACTAGTAAAGTGAATTTAAGTATTTTTAGAACTCGTAAAATTATCTTTTCTGGAATATATTTCTTCTTATTTCAAAACGTGTTTTATTAAAGTGTATTGTTACATTTATATGTCTACAGTCAATATGTAATTTACCTAAGTTTGTATTAATAATCTTAAAAAAAAACAGTTTAATATGGTACATATATATATATATAGTGAGCCCAAGATGGGTTTATATATTTACTAATTATATTCTACGGGGAAGCGACATTAAATTAAAGCATAAAAATATTTGAGCTAAATATTTTATGAATATGGTGTAAGTAAATAAAATCCCAAAATATTTTTTAACTTTATTATAATGGAAGCTAAGTATCCCACGTAACTCTTGAATTTGAAAAAAAAATCCTAATGATTTTTGCTTTGTATTTGTAAAACTGCATTTGTGCTCTTAACTTTTCAACTTTAAACAGTTATCTTTGGTATAATACTAAGAAAATAAGAAAACCATTTATTTATAGTTTAGTTCATGTAATTAAATAAAAATCTAGCCAACAGCCGCCTCTATCACTACTTGCCATCACATTTCACTTTAAAACCCAGACAGTCAATAACTTAAACATACTGTACAGTCATAAAAAGATAAAAGATGTTTAATCAGTAAGTAGGCCGCACGGGCACTTTTACACGCCAAAAATCTACCAGCGCTTCGCAAGAGACCACTGCTGAGAAGAAACGCCGCAACAAACTCAACAGTCAGTCGTTTTTAGGGTTCCGTAGCCAAATGGCAAAAATCGGAACCCTTATAGATTCGTCATGTCTGTCCGTCCGTCTGTCCGTCCGTATGTCACAGCCACTTTATTCCGTAACTATAAGAGCTATACTATAGAAACTTTGTAAGTAGATGTATTCGGTGAACCGCATTAAGATTTTCATACAAAAGTAGAAAAAAAACAATAAATTTTTGGGGTTCCCCATACTTAGAACTGAAACCCAATTATTATTTTTCATCAAACCCATACGTGTGGGGTATCTATGGATAGGTCATCAAAAATGATATTGAGGTTTCTAATATAATTTTTTTCTAAACTGAATAGTTTGCGCGAGAGACGCTTCCAAAGTGGAAAAATGTGTGTCCCCCCCCCGTAACTTCTAAAATAAGGGAATGATAAATGTAAAAATAATATATGATGTACATTACCATGCAAACTTCCACCGAAAATTGGTTTGAACGAGATCTAATAATTCGTTTTTTTTAATACGTTATAAATCGTAAACCGCATTTTACCTTTCATTCAATCAACTCCAATATAATAAAGAATAAAGAAAAACATTCATTTAGATGTATATTGGTACGGAACCCTACGTGCGCGAGTCCGACTCGCACTTGGCCGGTTTTTTTTAAATACTACTTATGATATTATACAATTATAAAGCTTAACCTAGCATAAAATAAAAAATAAAATATATTCAAGCGTAGCTTGAGCAGGAAAATGTGTCGAAACTAAGAATTTTCATAGGGAATAATAAGCAGTAGTAATAAAAAAAATATAAACTTAAATAGAAGAACCACTAAAGAACCTTTTCGCATAAGACCGACGATTAATTCATGTGTAATTTCTCGTCACTTGACGCTGTCATTATGACAAGGTTCTATAGTGGATCAACATTTTAAAGTCCATGATGGTAGCTACATGTGCCTATTACCGCTATATATTTCCTGTAAACTTTACCTCTAAAGTCGTAACAAAACACGATCTTCGAGCTCCATCTGAGGCAACAAGCTACAGACGGTATCGGTATCTGCATTCGCTGGTGTTCGGTATACCGGTCACGTAGCACTCTAGGCGTTTGCAGTGCATTCGGTTTGCATTGAGTTTTCTTCGGTGTTGCTGTTTTGATAAACGAGCGGTTTACACGCTGGAGATAAAAATACACACATTGGAACATAGAACCTCATGCCCTAGCCATGCATTACGCTAACTAGCGTTTCGTTCCTTTCGTTTTTAAACCAATCACATCACTGTCACTGGCCATCTCGAATAGCAGGCGCACCGCAAAGTTTCAAGGAATAAAGGAGTCGTTTTTTACTCGTTTTTAACTAAGCCGCGAAAACCCAATGTATAAAAAAAAAAAAAATACCATCTCAAATACACCTGCAAATAAATCGAATATTAAACGGCTACCAGCCGTGAGAAACATTGTCGCGGTAAATATTTAACACCCCACTTAAGATCTTTCCAGGCTTTAAGAAAAAAATCCTTCTATTGAGAGAAATAAGGTAAAAATTATTGAACATTTTTGATTTAAATATTTACTAAAACGAAGATGAAAAATATTCGCGTTAAACGTGACGCGGCTACCTAAAATTATTAACGCTGTTTTATATTATGCGACTTTTTCGTAGCTTTATTTACGCAACTTCAAAGTATGGCTTCGGTATGGTCTCTTTTAGTCTACCTACGATAATTTAAGCGATGATTTTTAATTTTAACTACCTAAGAGCTACTTTCCTCTTTCTTCTGCCAGTTTTTTTACCTCCAAATACGAAACTTTCCAATTCAGTTCTTAATATAAAGAAATGACGCTAACTATTGAGTTTTTAGCTTTTATGGAAAATTAAACGGTGCACTGTTCTATATTCAAGATTGTCTTATTTACAATATTTATTTACCCATACTTAAGGACATTTCAATATTGCGAATTCGTTGCAAACTCTAAGGACTAAGATGTGTTGGCAACCATTTATTGGACAAATTTAATATATTACTTTCTAGGCAAATTTGAAAATAATAGGAGTACTACACAAATAAATGATAGTATAGGATGAGCCAATATTTTTGTACAAATTAGCAAGAGTAAAGGATATTTAAAATGAAAATAATTTTGACCCATCATAATTTTAAAGAAAAAAAAATTAAATATACACTACTAAGGTTTTCTGGAAGATCGGCGACAAGACCGCTAGTTGGTAACTTGTATTATTTTTAATTGTACTGTTTCTCTGTAATGTTTTTGATGGGTGTACAATGAAGTTCGTATTGTACTGTACTTACATTAAAACTGTAAACACGATACGATGGCACTTGTGCAATGGCACATGCCATCTGTTGGTAAGTAGGACCCATTCTATAAGAAAGCTGAAGCATAAACCCCAAGTCGCGTTGAAAAAAACGCCCGTATACACTCAATAAACAAGACAAGACGTCCGACGTCTTGAAAGAATAACTGTAGCTCCTCGAAATACAAATTAGAGCGGCTTGTTAGCTCTTTGTTCATCCCGAACCGCCATTACTCCGTCCGGGCCGCGACTAACAAGTTTGGTCAACGGGAATCCACGGGGAGTGCTCGGATTTGCTAAGTTTGCTGAAAGGGTTATTTGAGTATGTTGGGTTTTAGTACTGAGAAAAATCTGAGCTAGAACCTTGAAGCTGTATTATCATTTATTTTTTTTGACATTCAGACGTACAAATAGGAACAAATTACTGACAGACGAAATGGTTCCTCAGCGTTCAACTTATTTTTTCCTACATATAAAAGGGAAACCTGACTCACAGACATATATCAATGCACAGCCGAAACTACTGTACCTAGAAACTTGAAATTTGGTACAGGGGTTCATTTCATGATGTAATTGAGCACTAAGTCATTTTTCAAAATTCACCCCAGGATTTAAATAGGGGGAGTAGCGGAAAACTTATTCTGCGCGTACGAAGTCGCGGGCGTCTTCTAGTGTACTATTAATGTACATAAGTACATATTATTATTAGCAAAAACTCCAGATATTGACAAATTCAAAGTGATTAATGGTCTTCTAAAAAAATATATTAATTTAAACTACTTATACCTAGAAAATGAATTGAAAATATGATCGTTCCTGTCCCTCATCTCCTCAAACTCCTCCCTTTTCATTTCATCACCTAGATTTCCTTAGTACAAAACCTAACCAAGATTTATCGATAAACTACACAGTCATAAAGTTCACTAACGCGTATAAACCTTCAGAAATGCCAAGCACTATTGAAAATCGAGTGAATAAAACGTTCCAATAAGACTCCGGCCATAAACCACCGGGCCGGCCGGGCCATGAACAACTTGTATTCATGTTATGAAAAAAGTTCTCGAAACAAAAAGAAAACCGGGGAAGTTGGGCGGAACACTATTACCCGCTTTTATTAGACGCCAGTCTTTAGTTGAGCGTCGGTGGAGCGATAGTTTTAGCGGTGCGGGTTCCAAATTTGAAATGCGAAATGAAATATTTACGTAAAGTTGAGCAATAGTTCTAGCAGTGTATCTATGGAGTGGATTCTAAATTTGAAATGATAAATTGGAAATGTTGCGGCCAGTATTACTCAATGAGATATCTTTTTTTTTATCTACCAAGCGGATAGTTCTTGCGTTTTATTCGGGTTTTGCTGTTGGGATTTAGGTGTTACCAACGGAAAATAAAAATTCCCTACTATGGGAGGACAACTGGGAAAAAATATCCCAGTTGTCCGCAGGGTGAAAAAAGCCAGAGAAAGGGACTAAGCCAGATTTTTAAGAATTTGAAATTTGAATTTGGACATTATTTACGTAAAGTTGAGCAATAGTTCTAGCAGTGTATCTATGGAGTGGATTCTAAATTTGAAATGATAAATTGGAAATGTTGCAGCCGGTATTACATGACTGGTAGCTGTCATTTTGTTTTTACCTGACAGTAGGGATGTACTAGGGACGACTTACTAGGCTTCAAGAACACATCCTAACTAACACAAACATTTAAATAATTACACTTAACTTATTAGTTATTATTCAGAAATAATGGTAAATTGTCTAGAATAATCAGAATTGAGTTATGTTAGTAAAAAAACTGGTTTATAAACCGAAAGAAAGAGACTTAATAAAATAAGTAAACTATTTACTCTCAAGAGCTTATATCTCATGAATATCTCGATCCCTTGCATCGTCAGTAGATCGAGATACAGCGAAGAGAGATTCGAGGAATTACTCTTATCTGGCATCTGCATTTAGAACTAACAGCAACATTTAAGCATACTGTCTGGTTACAACATTAAGGGTGTTATTTTTACCGTTTACATTGAAGTTTTATAAATTTTATTATGTATGTAGCCAGAGAGAGTGTACAATATCTAAAAATCACTATAACACTAAACAAAGTCCCCCGCCGCGTCTGTCTATATGCATGATTGAGCTCAAAAACTACTGAGCGGATGTTCATGCGATTTTCGCCATCAGTTAGGTATTTTTTCACGGAAGGTTTTTATGTAAAATTCTGGTTTATGTACGTAGTCTGGTTTATGTATGTAGTTGTATAATAAAAACGATATAGGTAAGTTAATTAATGTGTAAACTTCTTTTTATGACAAGCTTGTTCTTAACTTGCTTTGTTTTACAGACACGACACGAGATTATTGAGTCACTTGCCACTATTCGTATTTTGGCCGTGTAATGCAAATCGGGTTTAGTCGGTTATACTCGTACGTTTACTATTGTATTACTCGGCTAAATTATGAAGATATCATTACGTTCCAAATCTGGGGAGCCAAATTTGAACCACTTTCAGTAAACCCCCTTCTTGCTTATTGCAGTGGTAATCTACGAATAGAAGCTGATCTGATGATGGAGTTGGAAGGTGGCAACGCGATCGACGTTATAATTAACGAATAACCACCGAATACCAAATGTGGATTCGTTAGTTTGGCCTCGATAAGCAAATGACAAAGTACAGTCGGATACAAAAGCTGTCTCGCAGAAACTTATTCTATGGACGTCTGAGTCTAAAGTTGAAGAAATAGTTGTACCTAAATTATAAAATAATGGAGCTAATGGATGAATCAATTAATTACATTACAGTTTAGTTATATTTAAAGATATCTTCCGTGTTTCCGTACTCAAAGACATTTAAAAACCATTTTTTTTTAATTTGGATCCAAGAAGCTACTTTAATCGTCATTAATTGTTTTCTAAAAATCGTTTAGACAAATCGGACATCAGCCCTAAAATGACATTTTCTGAAATATACTCCAGAGTTTAATGCGTTTGTCTTTAATAAAGATGCACTATAAATTGTGGATAAAGTGTAAACCGAAATAACAAAGCGTGGAGGTTATCTGGCGCAGTCGGTTGTCGCGTGCCTTATCTACCGATGCCGCGGAGATAGCGCATGCGCGACACGTTGCAGGATTTCCGCAAGGAAGTATTTAAACTAATTAACAAAACATACTTAAAAGGGGTCCGGGAATTGGGAAACATCATTATTTTTACAGAGGGTTGATAATTCGATGCAAAATTTTCAGGGAAGCTAGTACCTAAATGTTTAACATATTTTTTAATATGAATTTACTTCATTTTCTAAATAAAAGTAATTATGATTATCATGTACTCGTAACATACGCATATCGCTAAATTTTTTTTTTAAATCTTATTTTAGAATTACCTCGTCTTTTATAATCATTCATAGTTAATTATTCAGAAAAGAATAAATTGCGACCCTGTTTTACTCTGTTGTTGATATGTTTTGGAACTCAATTTTTTTTAAATGCAAAAATTGATATGGGGTCTAATTATAATGGTGGTAGCAATCCGGACGGACTTTGCTCAAGGTCCTACCACCACCAAATTATAAGCCAATTCTGTAAAACTGTTCTCAAATGATGCGCTTAACAAGAGAGACCATGTCATTTCTTTATTTAAGAAATCATTTCACTAAGAAAAAAATATTGAAAATTATTGTTTGCTAAATCTATGGATTAGTGGTCAAATTGACGTAATTTTGTTTGTAACTAGGTTTTATTTTTAATTTAGCACTAGCTGTGACGTAGGAAATACCAAATGGAGTTTAAGTTCTTTCTCTACTTAAAATAATGTATAACAAATGAATAATGAATAAATATGTGTAATTATTTAATCTTAAAACTGAATGTGAAATCATTGCTAAGACCTCACTTGATCTACGTGATTATCGAGTAAAAGATAAAAAGATAAGATAAAATAAATTTATTCAGTAAGTAGGCCGCTCGGGCACTTTTACACGTCAAGATACTACCAGCGCTTCCCAAGAGGAGACCACTGCTGAGAAGAAACGCCGCAAGAAACTCAGCAGTCAGTCATTTTTTAAACTTATTTCATATTTCATATTACAATGGTATGTACAACTTAATCTAGCATTATATAAAGCTACAAGTATTAAATTAAATATAATAATGGTAAATTATAATAATAAGAGTAATATATTAATGGTAAATTGGTTTGTTTTGCTTGTGTTTACATCTTTGCCAATTTAAATCGGCAGACTGTATGTATGTATGTATACTCTTTATTGTACAAGAATAAAAAACAGGCAATATAACAAAAAAAGAAACAAGTACAAATGCGAACCCTTTAAAACAAAAACTTAACTAACACACTTAACTTTATCAATACTACATAATTTCGTACCTTATCTTCTTATGAATAAACCGAGTTGCGCTATATCTAGGAGCCGAAGCCAGTCTCGATCCGGGGCGGTATCTTGATTGAAGCGATACCATATGTAGAGCCGAGAATATTTAGTATCGGAGCTTACGCGGGAAAATAGGGGGAAAAATAAATTGATCTGTTTTGTTAAACACTTTAGTAAAGATAAAGTACACTGGCGAGCAAAATGAGAAGTCACTTTGTAAAGAATCACAGATTCAAATAAATCAGTATAAATATATAGAATATTCACACATTTACATATAAATCAGCTCAAACTCATGAGGTCAAACTGAGCTCTAGGCTTGTACAGTCAAGTACAAAGGTATACAGTAAAATACATCGTTCTGTACTCTACTGTACCACAGTATAAACAGTAGTTCATCTTCAAGCAAAGGTAAATCGCGCGGCTTGCTTGTGTGCGTGCTTCGACCGTATACGTGAGCCACGCAAGCAAACTCAACAGGACGCAACAAGCCGGTTTAGTCAGGGCCGCGCTGTCGCTGCGTATGTTTGCGACCCACATCGACGCAACCCTAGCGCCCGAGGGGAAACAGGTAATAAAAACTCCTATTTGAACTATGGATATTAGAAATAAATAGTTCGATACAAAGTAATCATCGACTCGTCAACATACAGAGACACATATTGCTTTCTCGCTCTATAAGTACTAAACTCCTATCTATCTATAACAATATTAAGACGAACGATTTCGGACAAAAACGATTTCATGTTAATTCATTACATCTTATCTCGCGCTCACTACTCAAATTTTGAATAGACGACACGAATATTGTAAATCGCTAGTACCTATTATGTTATAAAGATATGTTACTACGTATACGCGGTATACAGAAAAACAGCTTTCATTTTCACGTCAAAAGATGGCGCTCTAATATAGTCCTTCGAACCGTATAGCGCGAACCACATGTGTACCAGTTTAATCCGTTTTCTCGAGCCTTCAGTCTTGGTAATTAGGTTTATTATGGTTGCGAAAGAGTCGGTATTGAGACAGACAGTCTAGCAACTGGTGCCCGTGGGAATGATTTATTATTCCTTCAGAAGAACTACTAGAGAACTCGTTTTCGAGGAGCCTGAGAAATTCTAGAAGCTTTGGAGACACACAGACTAGGAATTCTTATACATCTAATAATTATGAATGCCGAAATGAGTAAGTATGTCTTTTAGATGTTGTTCTGAACATGCACAATTCCGGCGTTAACCGCAGATTCGTTCAGTTAGGTATCCTAGGCACTCTGGAAGTCCTGTATCGATGCTCGCGGTATTCATCATCAGAATTCACTAAAAGCATCCCCTGGCGAGTAACCAAGGCTTCGAAATAGCCTCTTTAGTATGAAAAACGCACTCTGACCCGTTATTTTTGCTCCTGAGTGTATTTTTAAACACATCGCTTGTAAGTATATTAACTGATTGTTTAATTACGAATACGAACTCATCTTAAAATAAACAGAGTATTAGGGTCGTATTAATAAACTAATCTCGACTCTAATGCTCATATCAAGATGCGTCAAAAATAACAATTTTCTATGACTTCTCCGTTAGTTTCGACGTTGACGTATCTTGTGATGGACATGTCAGCCTAGATGAGTATATTAGTAGGGCCATTTGCAACATTAAAAGATGACGGACGTGTAATTTGTTTTAGTTTTGTATTTTTGTGTATTTAGGTGTTCTAAGTTCTTTTCTTATAGTGATTTGTGCTTTTTATGCGTTTGTGCACAGTGATAGAAGCCTTGGACTTATTTCGTGTATCTGGCATCTAACTTCTCGTTTCAAGTGGTCTCGCAGTGGTACAGAGGTTAAAACTATCTTGAACTCTGTCATACATATCACCGTACAACGTTGCCCCCAATCTTCCTGGAGAAGATTGGATTGTATTGTATTGCTATATTGATTTATACTTATATATACTTGACACTGGTGAAATCATTTCATTGTGGAAACGCCATATCCCCGCGGTAGTAGCTGGCAAAGAAGAAGATGAAGAAGAGTATATTAATACAGTGCTAAGTTAAAATTTTGAACGCCACAGTCGGCTCTGACAATTGAAAGTGTTGCTACTGACGCCATCGTCAGCCACAGCCGAAACAGCTTGAAGATAAATATATATTTTTATGGCATAGAGAAGGCAAACGAGCACACAGGCCACCTGATGGTAAGTGGAAACTGTGACCCATAGACATTCGCATTCACAAGACTGCAAGCTAAAGAGTGCAAATGCGTTGCCATCCCTGAGGACTAAGATGATATGCCTCTATGCTGTTTTATCCCCAAACCGGAACACAACAATGCGAACACTGGTGTTTGGCGGTAGGTTAATGGATAAGATGGTGGTAGCGTTCCGGACGGACCCTGCGAAAGGTCCTAACACCCGTAAACGTTTTTACACTGGCTTCGCGAGACCTCACTTTAAAAATCGACTCCTAAAGGCCCTGTCACACCAAACAATTGGCATTCAACAAGCGTGTCCATGAACGAGCTGAAACCACTAACGCCAAAATCCCCAAACTGTACCTCTCTTGCAACCGCTATCTCCTACAAACTATTCGCTATTCTCTCTCCATTCAAATTTATGCACTCCGTAACAATATCCAGTTCTAATTTTGAATGTAAAATGATTCGGGAAATTCAATATTCCCGAAACAATATAGCAACACCTGTGAGGCTTATTTCCATTCTATCCCTAAGGGAAGCAGCATAAAGTCTCGGTTGTGTACCAACTACTAACGCAATATTAGGTAGTAATTCTCAAACCATTTCTTTTATAATTGTACTTAGTTTTTAAACAATTTGCGATGCCCTAGTGTTCATAATGTAGAAATTGGTAGTTTTTGGCGATTTAGATCTCAATAACCATACTAGGATGCTATGTGTTGTTGGGAATGGCGAGAAGGAACCTACCTTGGTATAATTTTAACTATTTTAAACATTGAATTCTTTACCGCACACTGACTGATAATTCTCAAAAAGGTTGGCTTCTGTGCTGAAACGACCAAAATATTTGTATGGAAAGTTTCTGTTTTATGACTGAGTTTCAGACACCTTTCGTAACGAAAAAAGAACTTTCAATTAAAATATTTTGGGACACATTATGATATTATTTTATTATTGCATAGGTTTATGTATTTACTCTACCTCCCTGTTATTGTCTTAAATCTAGATTTGCTTGTTGGTTTTTAAAGGTTAACTGGAATCCTTAAAAGGATAAGTTCGCCTTTGTACGTTCCTAATACATTTGCAACTCGAGTAAGCACAACACGAGTCGAGCAATAAACTATTCGAGAACTACCCTGGTTGTTGACAAGCACAATGGCACATGGTTCTACAAACCTAGAGCTTGAACTTAAGTATGGACTAGCTCAGTATATTTAAGATTGTTTCCTGAACCCTGTTTACATAACAAATACAAAACTTAATTAAATTACACAATTTTATTTACGAAATCCCAAATGAAGCCAGAATATCCAATTAGGGTATCGATCGGAATCATTATTATCTTGAACCTCATTTGCCTTTCAAGATGAATGTGGAATATATTCATATTAAAGAAGCCGGGCATAATTTCAATCACGGGACGGATTCCCGGGATTACGATACTAATGAGCCCCATTCTGGGAACCCGTGTTGTCTTGGGAAGAATTTCTGATACATGCATATATATATACAGTGTGTGGCCCAAAACCGGGGATAATATTAAAAACAGGGGCTCTATAGATCACCGGTAATTACATTATAATGGTCTTACCTAATTAAAATCAAAACTTAACTTTCAGTTTTTTTCTAACAAACTTAATCGCAAATTCAATGTAAAGCAAACACCGCTAAATCTACCGCGTGTTGTCAATTGCACCCTGTACTCAGACATACCGCGTACCAAGTGACCAAGCGACGATATCGCGACGGGAAAATACATTACCTACGATTTTTAACTTTGTAGGCTCTTTTCTCCAAATTTAAAGACTAATATTAGATTCTTGTGATAGTTAATTGAAATGTTCTAAAGAATCCCCATTTAATTTTTTCGCCCCGGTTTTAGGCCACACACTGTATATTAATATAACGTCGAGTATATAATAGAAAATGTTAACGTAGTATAAAACAAAGTCGCTTCGGCCGTCTGTACGTTTAGATCTTCTAAACTGCGCAACGGATTTTAATGCTGTTTTTAACAATAGGGAGAGTGATTCAAATATACCTTGCCGAGTTTCTTACGCCGGTTCTTCTCGGGGCAAAGGTTTTATTTTTCGAACCGGTGGTAATGCTTTTTGACATTCATAGGTGCATTATATTATGCCTAAATTGAAGAATAAAGAACTTTGACTTTGACTTTGAGGAATATTTTTATGTATGATAAATTTTGGTTTATTATAAAAACAAATTAATCAAAACTAAAATATAAAATTTCTACTACAGCTTTAACTGAAATAATAAATCCCTTCATTACACCCACTTGCGGCATCGTGCCGAGGAGACTTGCAGCGTTGCCCCACTGCACCGCGATGCTCAGTCTTTGGGCAAAAAAGGAGCCTTGCTTTATTATATCTGACACTTCTTTGATAAATTTCTTGGTGTCAGATGACCACGGCAAACGTTTGCATAGCAATTGCAAATTCGCAATTTGGCTTTAAAAAGCATATTTGGGGCACTTGATGGTTTGGGCGTGTTCTGCGGTCTCTGGCTTGCGAGCAGAACCTTGGACGTGAGACGATGCTAGCGTATCAATGCAAGCGACGTCCCACGCCAAGGGATGACCAGGATGCCACAGTAGTAAAGTGCTACCGTCGGGTCTCTGAACATCTGAGGCAGACCGGACAGTGGGCTCAAGTGAAGCCGGATATGAAATTGTACTAACAGCCTGATGGATCAAATCGTCTGTCGATGCTTAAACTCGACCAGCACTGGATTGGCAACATAGACCGTGGCGTCCTGGTCACCGACTGCAATTCCACATCGGCATCAAGGGTGCGGCTCGCAGACTTTAAGACCGAAGTATTAGGATCTAAAAGAGACCCTAGGGTTCGTGAAGGGAGAGAGTGTAACTGGTTCGACTTCCGGGTTTTTTTAAAATCCTTAATGTTTTCTTTAAGTAAGATGTTCTAACAGACCTGTACCTATCATGATGAGAGGTACGGGTCAAACACATAACCCACCTTTTGGGCTTAGCCGCAGTCGGGTTAAAACACGACCTCTTCTTTAACAGCTCTCAGCTTTAACGGCACAACAGATTTTCAAAAAAACCTTGTTATAAACTATCCCAATGTGGTTTAACGTGGACAACACATCTGTCACTTTCTGACCAGTATGTAAGTTTGAAAGTGATGGATGCTTATTCCACCGCGGTAAAGGCGACTATATTTAACGTTATACGGACACATCAAAATGTTCAGGATTAGCGGAGTGAAGCCTTACTAAGTTTATTAATTTATTTCAGCCCTCAGGTTCAGGTTGAAAGGTTTTTTTTCATTGCGTGATAATATTACTTTATTTGCTTAAACATGGTAAATCATTGTGTTAACATTTATAAAATCACATATTTAGTTGTGGCGGCATGAAAAGCTACAAAACAAATGTTTGACACCTTATTAGTAAAGTTTAATATTCTTTGTCTGTCTCAGTTTAAACTCCTGGGCAATAATGTTACGTTTCATAATCATATTTTATTTATAATCCTATTAAATTTAGTGGTTCTACAAAACTGTTGAAACCGCTCTCAGATATAAACTTTCACGCGGCCACCGCAACCGCCAAATATTTTACTCCAAATTTTAGTAACTCTTGTTTAACTTATTATTAAGCTCGCTTCGCTATTATTTGCTTAGTTAAAAACATATTTTGTCCAAACTTTATGTCCCGAATTACAAAGCTGAAGTTATCTTCCCTCTTTGAATTTTACAACGTATGAACTACAGAACGCGCCCTGTATTTTTAACCTTAAATTAAATGAAAAAGACTGAAGTTGATTTACGTTTTAAATTGTAGTTATGCTCTTTTGGTGGGATAGTTTTGCCTTTAGTGACGTGCGACCACAAACCGCACAGTGTGTTGGTGAAATTATATTTCGTTTTGGTCAAAGGGTTTTATTGGTTACTTGTTAGATAGTAAATATTTATATTTAATTGGGGTACTACTCTAACGGTAACATACATAACTATACTGGGTGGAAAAAACGAAATTGGTTTACTTTAATTTTTGAAAACAACTATTACTGCATATTTGAAAAAATTGCCTGCCAGAACCGGGAATCGAACTGCGGTCGAATACCTACCTATGACAAAACAATAGAGTCGTCTTTTATGATACAGATAGAAAGGGTTGTTGATAGTGATCATTTTAAACTAAATAAATACCGTAAAAAGAACACTATTTATTTATTTTTTTCATATTTCACCACTTCGATTCCTGGTTAAGGCAGAAGAATTTTCAAATATCCAAAAATCCAGTATAATTTTTCCCAAAAATAAAAATAAGTACGCTTTGCGTAGAAATTACAATTTCCAATATTTAAGCTAGATGCCGTCCATGTGGTGTTCGTTTTTTCCACCCTGAAGATATTATAGATTACATACTTGAATATACCTAGAAAACACATAAGAATCAGAAAAAAAAATTGCGCTTATCGAACCAATGCACTTACCGAGAATCAAACACAGGACCGCTGGCTTCAGAGTCACTACAATCTAGGTATCTTCATTATGTAAGTTTAAACATCGTGGAAGGAAAACATATGGGAGAAGAAGCGGAGAGCGACCCAGACGGACCATTAGGTTTTTTTTTCGGTGTGGCGTGACAAAATCTCCCCTGAAAATTTAATATATTATCCCTTAACTTACCGCCAAGCAGCAGCGTACTTTTTTTTTTTCAGGCGTGGCGGTATGTATGTATGTATGTTATTTCCCCCAATATATTACCGCACCTCCGATTTGGCAACAAATACCAACAAATTAGCGGCTGAAATTAAACAAACACATAGCATACATTTAATCAACACTTATCAATTAGCAACCAAAATCAACTATTGATTCGGTACAATAAATAACTGACCAAACACAATTAAATAATCGCGGGAACATGTTAAAATTTGTTTTGACGTCATGTTGATTTATGTTCGGCCGCAAAATGGCATGAACCGTGATGGTGATTAATTATTACACTGACTGATTACGTTATTTGTAGATCTAATAAACGCTATTATGTAAAACAAAAATCAGTAAAGATATGTTAGATGTTTTCAAACCCCTGTGATTTTTTTCTACAAACCCTGCTGTTCTTAACAGTTCAATAGTACATTGTGCATCAAGGGTAGTATGAAGGGAATTACTAACGAGAGTGTTAGAAGCCCGACGCCGAAGGCGGAGGGCTTTTAATGACTCGAGTTAGTAATCCCCTTACTGCCTGTGATACACACAATGGTTTTCATCACATTTGCGAGGAAAAAAACAAAGAGAAAACACTTTTAACTCTGCAAAATATAAAGAAATAACTTTTGACGAACGGGAACGTAAATGGAAACGATATTTTTTTTGTGACCTCTACCACAGATAATAACTGCGTTTAGTTTCGACCTGGATTCGAGCCAGATTTAGCCAATTTGATAAAAATGTATAATTACTAAAATTAATGATAAATGTTGATATAAACTTGAAATAGGTATAAAAATAATGAAGTTTAATGAAGCGTATAGGTTTTGTGTAATGTAAGTTAGTCTATAGCTAATTTTTAAAGATGAAATTAGAAACCGATTTAATTTTTGGCTGAAAATTAAACCTCCTTAGTCAGAAATGATGTACGAAAGAGTTGCAAATTTTAAAAAGAAAGTCATTACTCCCTAGGGATGACAAACTCGCCATAATTCCCGCGGGAACAATTTAGACCATTGTCCTTCTGTATACAGGCATGGAATAAGACCATTTACGAGCAAGTGTGATGAAAAAAATATTGTGGTTGCCGAGCTAGAATAGCGCCACTCCATGTCTTCCCGTGGATGTCGTAAGAGGCGACTAAGGGAATAAAGGCTTGTAGTATTTTTAGGCGATGGGCTTGCAACCTGTCACTAATACGCTGGTAAACATCTTAGCCTAATTCTGCAAACGTGGTTACAAAATTTTCAACAAGTTTTTAGAGTTGTTGTCTACCCCACTCTAGCGTGAGTTTATGAGTTTATCAAAGAATATTTTTTTGCAAAGAAAAGGCACACATGACACGAGATTAAAGACTCATGACTACAATCTCACGATTGCAATCCTACGACTCGAACACGATACAACAATCTTAGGTCAAACAATGCCGTAACGAAGGAGGCTAATGTTCTTACCTTTCTATTGTTGAGCTTATTACAGTAAATATAAAAAAAAACAGCCAAGTGCGAGTCGGACTCGCGCTTGAAGGGTTCCGTACCATTATCCATACGAGATGTCGTTATTAAAAAATCACGTTTGTTGCATGGGAGCCTCACTTAAATATTTATTTTATTCTGTTTTTGCATTTGTTGTTATAGCGGCAACAGAAATACATCCTCTGTAAAAATTTCAACTGAGAGCTAGAGCTATCACGGTTCATGAGGTACCTACAGCCTGCTGATAGACAGACAGACAGACAGTGGAGTCTTAGTAATAGGGTCCCGTTGTTACCCTTTGGGAACGGAACTCTAAAAAGTATTAATTACACTTGTGATGAAAACTTAAAGTAAAATAATTTTATAACTTGTCACGTTATATTCATTTGTTAGTAATTTTCGAGAAATGCATCTTTTTCTACGAATCGGTTATAAAGTTTCTCTTTTCCTTACTTTTTAATTCCTCAAAAATTTGCAAAGTATCCGAACACAATTCCCAGCCCATCTCATTTGATATATCAACAATGCTCTTTGTAATTCCAGACACTGCAAGTATTTGCATCTTCTAATAGAGCGCAACATCTTCATCTATTTGCACGGAGCGTTTTTTAGAACACGCTGTTTGCTCTCGAGAGTGCCGAGCGGTACCGGAACACCCTATTAGCTATTCCGAGCACGCAGGGATTTCATTTCTTAGGGTTTTCTAGCAAGTAGGGAAATGGTCTCGTTATAGAGACATTTATATCTGTAGTTAAACTAATACTTCGTAATAAATGTGTTAGGATGTTAATGGAAAGGGAAAATACATTATTTTGTTAATTGTAGGGTTTTTCAAAGAAAATCTCGTTGACGATGTCATTGTCATTAGAGATGCCAAGTCATTTGTAATTAATAGGAAACTCAACCTTATTGCTGTAGAATTAGAATTTGCTATTGACTTTGGAAGCAAGGTGGGTGACACATTTAATTCCTAGACTGTAACATAGGGTGGATCAGATTTTATTCATTTGTAATTTTAGTGTTTTTAGTTACACAATGAAATTGGCGCATTCTTTACTTGCCATAGATAATTACAAGACACACACAAACATTATTTTAATTTTCTTCTAATGGCACCTACTTGCTAGTTTTTTGGACACATGTTTGTTTGCATTGCCTGCCAATACCTGTTTTGTTGTCTAGAAGAGATAGATATTTAGCAATTGTATTGTATTGTAAAGGTAACATTTACACGTTCATTCAGTAACTCAAGTTGATTGATCTACAATTTATTCTACTTGTATCTTTTACACATAATAATGACTGGGATGTAATCTTACTAAATTATAAGTTTATTCCGGCGTTCCTCAAGGAGACACTTTGGACCCCAAACTTTAAATCCATCAATCATAAACTTGTGATGGTCCAGCAATGGCCAGGGTGTGAGGGACAGGTCACAGTGCCAAGTTTTGTGGAGCCCAAAATTCAAAATTATTGCTAGAATTAGTGCAAAATGGCCCACTTTTGAGGGTTAAGCTCCATGAATAATAATGTAGGTCAAGCCCTTCGCAGTAATTTATTAAGGAATCGTTTAAATTTAAGGGTGTTATTAATTTTGATAGATATCGGTTTGCAGTGCCTCTCGAAAGGGTTGTTTAATTCCATCACATCCTTTATGCTTGTTGTATTTTTTGTTTGAATGCATGAATATATCATATGTTATTTATTTAATACTACGGATTAAAATGCTATGGTTGTTTTGTATAACTTGTAATGCTATTTAAACATAAAACATAAAAAAATGCTTACAATAGTATGTTTTTTATTATTTATAAGTATGAAGGTAAGTATGTAAATGCTGTATGGCACAAAATGTAAAAACAAATAGAGATTTACCAAGGTGAACTTAGCTCTAAGTACAAGATGTTGTAGTGATAATTAACATTAATTAAGTTGGTTATTCATAAAGGTTATTCCTATGTTATACTAGGTTTTGCCCGCGAATTCGTCCGCGTCGATTTCGATTATTGTTATGCCCTGTGGAAAATTATATTTTCCGGAATGAAAAGTAGCCTCAAATTTCATCCATCAAAATCAAACAAACACACAAACTTTCAAATTTGTAATATTCGGATTAACTTTTGAAATTTGATCAAAGAAAATACATAAAAAGTCTCCTTGAAGGAATCCAGTCGTCAAGCTTTTCTAGTTTGACAATCATTCAGGTGAGGGTATTCAGTCATCCTATTACCAGGAGTTTAGAACCTGTAAGGGTTTGGTCCAAACTGTCTGGCCTACGGTCAAACACATGCTAATTGAAATTTAACAGCATTTGAGGTCATACGAGTGTTTGAATGAACAAATCTATTTATACTTTCTAACCCTTTCCATCTTAAAAATCAGAAATCCAAAGAGGCAGAAAACTACACAAGCAGCTGCGGATACCATTACATGAATCACGACCTTCGTCTATAGAAATACCGTAATTACATTTTTTGCCTCGTTAGATGGTAAAGCGATAGGCGTAGCTTACTCCATGGTTATATATAGCAGAATTCTCGAGTTCTACCCCATTCACTCTACATATAATATGAGATAGAGGGACAGGGATAGAGCTAACGAAACGTGGAATTTCAGTTTTTAGAGTAAGATTTAATCCTATCCGCGGTGGCATTATGTTTGGAGTGGATGGGGTTGACCGGACAATAGGTTCTATAGAGGTACCGCATAGGCCTGATTTCCCTATTAGTGTTCAGACAGCCATGTAAAGGTCGCAATTATGATCAGAAATTGAAGTTCCTTTTGAGATTACTTCACGTTTTTTTCATTAGTCAGTCTTTTGCATTTTCGGACCGGTTGGCTAGCGTGGCCACCAAGTGGGTGCCGAAAATTTGCGACGTAGACAGAGATGGCGGGATGACTCGGATGCATTCCTCAGCAACTGGCCGGAAGAGGTATCGAATTGGGACTAATGGGACTACACCGGGGCACTCATACAGGCATAACAAAGAAGTATTTTTAATAGCTTAATAAAAATTTACGTGTTTGGGTATTGTGTTGTATTATATGTATTGTAAGTCAGTTTTCTACTTTTCTTTCCCGTAACGTGTTGAAATTTGATATACATATTGCAAAACGGCCAATCAAAATTATCAGACGGCTACTTGATCAAGTTTACTGCTTGTTTAAGCTTGGCAAGTGGCGTTTAGTAACCTTGACGGTAATCAACAGGGATCGGATATTCGGATCGATATTTACCTATACTTTAGCGGCGTGAATGGTATGGAGACGGACTCAGCTTTATTTTCGTAATAAAATTCCCGGGATTACTTAACTAAGTAACCACACAGTTCAAACTCATATTTGAGAGTTTAAATACGCTTATTTTTTATGTATTTAATGTAATTTTCTATGGGAAAATATTAAATCTAATTTACCTGAGTTTTATTCAATTAGGGAAACATCATTATCATTACTTAGTTTATCGGAACTTGCCGTGAGTACTAGTACTTTTAAACTACTAGTACGTTTAAAATTGTTTACTTTCGACGTTTCAAGGACAATATTATCCCCGTGGTCTCAAACCCCACCGCTATCTCTACTGCCGCCGTTGTCTAATACCCATTAACTAATTATGTTACTAAATTTGTGCCTTCTTATGTAATTTTGTGCGATCCCGGAGTCCCGGAGCATATTTATTAAACTGATTAAAATTAAAAAGCTGCCTCCATATTAGCCCATCATTTTCCGGGATTTTGCCAAGTTTAGGTAAATATCGATCCGAATATCTGATCCCTGGTAATCAAGCAATACACTGTAAAGTTTGCTGGATGCCCACCTGAGGGGTTATAGCAAGTTTAAATTTTGACAGTCCGAAGGAGAGTCCTTGCAAAATGAAAACAATTGTTCCACTTTGAAGCTGATTGCGATTGCGAGTGCGTTACGCAATAGGATGGCAACGCCTTTATTATTTTAGGCGGCAAAATCAACATCGTTTTGTTTCAAACGCGGCCGTCATTACTGTCAAGAAAATAAGAGGCATCAAAAAGAAGAAGAAGAAGAAATACATTTATTCACTAACCATAAGACACACTAATATACAAATGATTCAAGAAAACAAAGGTAACAGGCATAGCACGCAATTGTGTGTCCTCGCGGCAGTGAAACGGACACTGGCTCAGCAAATTGCCGAGGTGTCAGACACCTACGAGCGCTGATTTTCAGCCAGTACAAAAGGTGACAAAAGTTGACAATACGATGACAGGTCCAAAACAATGTTTTTAGAGTGTTAAATAGAGGAACTGGGCTGTTTAGTTTTGGACTTCCTATAGTTTGGTATCGATTACTAGATGACGAGTGTGCAAAACAAAAGACAGTTGGCAACAAAAGCTGGTCTCAAAACTTTTTTTTAAGTGTACTCAGTTTTTTTTAATGCCAATGAGAAGGCACGCGACCACTCAGACCACCTAGGCCCAGGACGCATAGAAATTTAAAATCTCAATACTACAATCTCAAAACTGCTATCCTAGGACTTCAATTGTAATTTCACCGGTTGTCTTATCCTTACACCGGAACAAAACATTGCGAATACTGCGACTTGGCGGTGGTCCTACCACCACTATTATGTTTGGGTAGTAAAAAATGAAAGAAATGGAACGCAATTCGAGTAGTTTTACTTTTGTGTCACCGGGGGCGCCTCTCTCCCCCCTTTTCAACTCTGATAACTTGTACGTACGCATGCTATTTATTAGTTCAATAAAACTTAATATTCTAATACAATATAATTCTTCATTTGCTCAAAACCCTACATGGTAGCAGAGCGTGGTTGCAAAATAAGAATACAGAAATAAGAATTCCGAAGTTTTACCGAAAAGTGCAAGTTTGGTTATATTGCCGGCGGCGACCGGCGTGGCCGTGATTTCCATGATGGCGGGCTCAAATATGTTTAATATCGAGAAGTTAAATGGCCGAGATAATTTCACAACGTGGAAATTCGGTGTAAAAACATATCTGGAGCATGAAGATTTATGGGGCTGCATAGAAATTGTTGAAGGAAAAACAGTTGACCCAGTGAAAGACGTGAAGGCCAAATCCAAACTTATTTTGTTAATTAACACTCAAAACTACGTTCATGTTCAGGAGTGTAAAACTGCTAAGCAAGTATGGGACAATCTACATAAAGCCTTTGATGACAACGGGCTAACAAGAAAAGTGGGTTTGCTGAAGGAACTGATTAATACTTCACTTCAATCCAGCGCCGGTATAGAAGACTATGTGAGCAGGTTAATGAGTGCTGCACACAAATTGAGAAGCATTGGTTTCGAAGTGAATGATGAGTGGCTTGGCACATTAATGCTGGCTGGATTATCTGACGAGTATAAACCTATGATAATGGGGTTAGAGAACTCAGGCGCAAAAATCACTGCAGATTTTGTAAAAACCAAGCTGCTTCAAGAAGTGAAGACTGAAGACTCGGGCAGTGCATTTTATTCGAATTTCAAGAAGAATCATAATTATCAACATAAGTCAAAGCCACCTGTCAGGAATAAGGGTCCCCGATGCTATAATTGTAATGGTTATGGACACCTAGGAAAGTTCTGTAAACATCCAAAGAAAGCAATGAACAAAGACAATAATAAGCAAGAAAGTTATATTGCAGCTTTTTCAGCTTTTTCAGGTGAAAGCAATAAGAATTGGTACATTGACTCGGGCGCCTCCATGCACATGTGTAGCAATAAAGAATGGATGTGCAATGTTCGTGAGCCAACAGTAAAAACTATCACAGTGGCAAACAGTGAGCCATTGTCTGTCGAATGTGTTGGAGATATCAGTATTCATATTTCACAACATGAAAAAATTCAAGTGAGTAATGTTCTTTATATACCTGGATTAGCAGCAAATTTGTTGTCAGTAAGCACAATAACAAAGAGCGGTTATAAGGTGTTATTCAGTGAAAAAGGCTGTGATATAAAGAATGCCAATGGAGACTTATTGTGCTCAGCTACTTTAATAAATAAACTGTATGTTTTAGACACCTATACAAATGATGGTGAAACTGCACACTTGGTGTCTAGTAAAGTAAACCAGAATGATATTAATTTATGGCATTTACGGATGGGCCATTTGAATATTTCAGCTTTAAAGAAATTGCCGGATTGTGCTGAGGGGGTTACGCTGTCGCTGGATTCACAGAAAGTAATTCAGTGCTCTACTTGTTGTGAAGGAAAACAAACAAGGTTGCCTTTCAAGCAAGCAGGCTCTAGAGCAACAAGGCCATTGGAAATGATACACTCCGACTTATGTGGGCCAATGGAGAAAGCGTCATATGGAGGTATGAGATATTTTATTTCTTTCATTGATGATCATACTAGAATGGTTCATATCTATTTTCTCAAAGATAAACAGAATATAGTAGAAGTTTTCAAGGACTATAAGAAGAAAGTAGAGAATCAATTAAATTATAAAATTAAAGTCATAAGAACAGATAATGGTAAGGAGTATTGTAACTCCACTTTTGAGAAATATTTGACTAGTTGTGGGATAACACATCAGACCTCCACCCCTTACACCCCTCAGCAAAATGGTCTTGCTGAAAGAATGAATAGGACTCTAGTAGAAAAGGCTAGGTGTATGATATTTTATGCTAACTTAAATAAACCGATATGGGCTGAAGCTGTAGCCACAGCTGCATATATTATTAATAGATCACCACATAAAGCACTAGATACCACACCATATAAACTGTGGACAGGCAAGGAACCCAGACTGGACCATATGAGGATATTTGGTTCAAAGGCAATGGTTCATATACCAAAAGAAAAACGTTTAAAGTGGGACAGAAAATCAACAGCTATGATCTTTGTTGGTTATTGTGAAAACACAAAAGGTTATCGTATTATGAACCCATTGACTCACCAGGTTACGAAGAGCAGAGATGTTATTTTCTTTGAAAATATATGTCAGTCTAATGAATGTTCAGTCTCAGTCAATCCTACCGAGAAAGAAACAGTCAAGTTGGGAGGTAATGCCTGCACAGAACTAGGTAACCAGCTAAAGGAAGAAATCATCTCTCCTCAGCCAAGTGGTTCAGATATAAAGCCTATCTTGAAAGGAGCCGAAGATGAAACCTCTAGTGAGTATGAAACTGAAACAGATGATCTTGAAGAAAGTTACCGACCTTCGAGACAACCATCGCAGGACCCACTTATAAGTAATATCACACTAAGGCCTCGTAATAGAAATAACCAAGATAAAAAGGGACTACTATGCTTTTATACAAGTGTTTCAGATCCACAAAGTGTAGAGGAAGCTCTGTCATCCCCACAAGCTGATGAATGGAAAAAGGCGATGGATGACGAATATAATTCTTTGATGGAAAACCAAACATGGCAGCTGGTTGACCTACCTGCAGACAAAAAGGCTTTAGCAAGCAAATGGGTATTTAAAATTAAAACTGATCAACAGGGAAATATTAGTAAATACAAGGCAAGACTTGTCATAAAAGGCTTTGCTCAAAGGAGAGGTATAGATTATCAAGAAGTCTATTCACCAGTGGTAAGGTACACCTCTATTCGCTATTTGTTTGCGTTAGCAGCACAGAGAAATCTACAGATTGACCAAATGGATGCTGTATCGGCATTTCTGCAGGGAAATATAGATACCGACATATATATGGTACAACCAGAGATGTATAATGAAGGAAAGCAGGTATGTCACTTGCTTAAGTCTATCTATGGGCTCAAACAGGCGAGCAGGCTATGGAATACTAAGTTAAGCAAAGTCTTGAAAGAAATGGGAATCGAGCAATCAAAGACCGACCCCTGTGTTTATTATGATATTAGTAGAAAAAATTTATATTGCAGTATGGGTCGATGACATAATAATATTCAGCTCGCTAACAGCGACTACTGAAGTAATAAAGAGAGAACTAAGTCATAAATTAAATATGAAAGATCTTGGTCAGGCAAAGCAATGTGTGGGATTGAATATAAATAGAATTAAAGATACAATTATGTTGGACCAGGAAAAATACATTAATGAAATACTAACAAGATTCAATATGACAAATTGCAAGCCAGTAAGAACACCTATAGAAGTTGGATTGAAATTTGAAGACAACAATGAAGATCCATATGATTGCCCTTATCAGCATGCCATAGGCTGTTTATTGTATGTTGCTCAAGGAACGAGGCCAGATATTTCCTTTGCTGTAAATGCCCTTAGCAGATATAATAAGGAACCTAAGAGTAAACATTGGGCTGCTGTTAAAAGAGTACTGAGGTACCTACATGGTACTAAACATTATAAATTAGTATATACCAAGAATGGTCAAGATGTGATCACAGGCTATTGTGATGCAGATTGGGCGAGTGACATCCGTGACCGTAAATCGTGCACGGGATATATTTTTATTTTGCAGGGAGGCGCAGTTTCATGGGGCTCTCGCAAACAACAGACCGTGGCCCTCTCCACAGCGGAAGCGGAGTATATGGCCATGTCAGCAGCAGCACAGGAAGCGCTGTGGCTGCAGCAACTACAAGGAGAGCTTGGCGGACGAAATGATAACCCTCTAGTCATCCACAGCGACAACCAAAGTGCCATCAAACTCACTGCAAATGATTGTTACCTGCCTAGGTCCAAGCATATAGACATAAGGTTTCATTTTTTGAAAGAACATGTAAATAATTTAAAGTTAAAGTTTAGTTATGTAAAGGGTACAGAAAATGTTTCTGACATATTAACGAAGGGTACCACTGCAGATAAGCATTTGTATTGTGTATTAGAAATGGGATTGCGTTCAGAGGTGGGTGAAAGAAATGGAACGCAATTCGAGTAGTTTTACTTTTGTGTCACCGGGGGCGCCTCTCTCCCCCCTTTTCAACTCTGATAACTTGTACGTACGCATGCTATTTATTAGTTCAATAAAACTTAATATTCTAATACAATATAATTCTTCATTTGCTCAAAACCCTACAAATGATTGAAATGATTTTGTGGATATCAAATGATTATTTACTAAATATCATTGTAATTTAGTCATTATCAACCTGTCATCGGATAGTTAAGAACATCTTTCAACCGTTAATTAAACAAGTTCGGCTCGAGATACCCCGGGTCCATCAATCTAGCCGCCCGGCCGCCATAACTTCAAAATTGATTAATTTGTCTTGTTGCAAACCCTATGCTGGCTGTACACAGTCGACGAGACACGCCGAGAACGGCCTAATGTACAAGGGGTCGAGATTCTAGGCGATAAAAACCATATCGTCTTTGACCTGTGAAGTCAGGACACTTTACGGCATCCAGCATGAGCCGCAGAACACATAGAAACGAAGTGAACGCAGCTGGAAACCCGTCAGATTGCATGCAACCTATTTTATTTTTATTTTTTATGACATAGAGAAGGCAAACGAGCACACAGGCCACCTGATGGTAAGCGGAAACTGTGACCCATAGACATTCGCATTCACAAGACTACAAGACTAAGACTGCAAATGCGTTGCCAACCCTGAGGACTAAGATGGAATGCCTCTAGTCATTACACCGGCTGTCTTATCCCCAAACCGGAACACAACAGTGCGAACACTTCAGTTTGGCGGTAGGTTAATGGATAAGATGGTGGTAGCGATCCGGACGAACTCTGCACAGAGTCCTACCACCTGCAAACGCACCTCCCGACAGACGTACCACCATGAGCTCTTAACATATTCGCTGCCACGTAGGGCTACGCGCCACGGTCGTCATCATCATCATCGGCCTATATCAGTCCACTGCTGGACGTTGGCCTGCCCTAATGTGCGCCAGACAGGATAAAAGTCCTCGGCCTGTCGCATCCAACATCTGCCAGCAACGTTTCCCAAATCATCACTCCATACGCTCGTAAGCTAAGCTAATCCTGTTTTTCCGCTATGTACCGAAACTACCCTACGAACCGAGAACCCGCCTAGCGGGCTGCTGGCACTGCAAGTGTTAACTAATGTTAACGACGCGCTTACAATGTTAACAGTGTGTTGTAACCACATGTTAACATAGTTGGTTATGAAACCAGCGGTCCCCTTTTCAATTCGCGATAAGGGCAGATTGTTGTCTTTTTTCTGAGGTTTGGATGTTTCCTTTCTATGTTTTTCTCTATATAAGTAAGTTAATCGTTTTCTAGTACCCAAAATACGAGGGTAAAGCTTAGTTTAATGACAATTGACAATGGCCTGTGACTTTGTCGTTACGTTCGATTATCGATATTCCGTCGCTAACTTTTAAAATTTCCAGCTTAGGATGATGAGAAAAAGAGAAGAGAAGATAATTAAGTAATCTACGTGTTAATTCAGGGTATAAGCTGTCTCCATTCCAAATTTCATCCAAATCCGTCAAGCGGGAAGGACTAACAAACAAACACACAAACTTTCGCATTTTTAACATTATCAGGATTTACGAGTATGCTCGATGTCCCCGATTTACCCACTTGGTTACAAGATAACGATAAACATACTTATATGGAGAAATTCATACTAAAATGCAAAAGAAACACACACAAGATAATTATTTGCATTTACCGGGGTTCGAACCTAGGACAGCTAGCTGTATAGACTCCTAACCTCGTTGTCAATGCTAACGGACTCTATAAAAATATACAAGGTAAGTGACAGTCGAGCGCCAGGACTTTTAAAAATTTCAATTCCTTCTTATTTTAACCCACCTTGTATTTAATTTCTTCCAATTTCCTCGAAAATTCCATTTAAATTCAGTGACAATGAAAGTCAATTTTGCTTGAACAACGTGACAAGAGACCGGGGAGATCTCGGCCAAGTCTCATTGTTCCCCGGGTCGATCTATCACGGCGGACCGGGCTCAAGTGGTCCCGGACTAAATAGATAATACGGGATATTGCGTGATAAGTGGGAATTATGAATTAGGGAGGCCCGAAATGTGCTTGATGTGGGGTTTAATTAAGTTAAAAATACGAGGTGTGAGGGAAGTTACGAGCATTCCCGTTCGCATTCGCTTTCTGCTTATGATTCATATTATTTTAAACGTTCGCATTCGCATCAATCGTTGCAGGGCTTCTATACTGAGGAAAAAACATATTATTGTCCTCTATCTTTTATCTGAGGGCTTATTGTTTAACGCACTTGCAATCGCAATCGTTTTGATCTTGACGGTCCGAAGGCGAGTCTGCATACAAAATTAAAACAATTGTTCAACTTTGAAGTTGATCGCGATTAAGTACCGTAAGGTTTATAAATCATTTGTAGGTCAATCTCAATGCATTCATTGCTATAATAAATTACCTGAGTTTTAATGTTATGAAAAAATCGTCGATGTCTAAAGCTTACTATAGGGTCGAGGACTATGTATCTAACAGATAAAAATGCTTCTAAACTAAGCTAGACACCTAAATAACTTAATAATGAGGTCGTAAAAAATATATGTAAATATTGTATATTGTCTAAGGGACACGGTTTCTTGGTGGTTGTCTTGCTCTGTCATAGGTAAATATCATTTTTTATATTTTTTATTTTATTTTTATTACTACTACTTATTACTCCCTATGAAAATTCTGAGTTTTGACACATTTTCCTGTTCAAGCTACGCTTGAATATATTTATTTATTTATTTTATGTTTATAAAAACGGACTGTTGAGTTTCTTACGGCGTTTCTTCTTAGCAGTGGCCTCTTGCGAAGCGCTGGTAGATTTTTGACGTGTAAAGTTCCCGTGCTGCCTATTTACTGAATAAACATCTTTTGTCTTTTTTTATCTTCTATTGCGAATGCGTTATGCAAATGTCAATGTTTTGATACCTCAAATTTGCTAGACAGTTAAAAACAATGCCATAACAGATCAAAGATGATATGGATTTTAATATACTTACATTATATATACCTATTATAGAGGCTCTGTGCAAACACCTACATAACATGACGCCTTGCCGCGGTCTGCGAGTTTAAACAAAAACAAAAGAATATATAGAATAAGAGAGTTTAAGAGACCACAGAGCAAATATTTTAAATAATTCCTAAGTTGTCTAGTCTCTTTGCAAGTTTGACTATTAGCGTGCGTAAATTTACTGTTTCAATATCGCTACGGACTGTCGGCGGTATTCGCTGTTTACGGCGCGGATGCACTTGGTGCGAATTGGCGCTGGTGTGTTCCGGGATCACACGGGACGGAATTGTGTTTTCAACGCTGCGTTTACTAACCAAATCCTACTATCCTAGTAATATTATAAATACTCCTTCACGCTGCAACGGCTGGACGGATTTGGAATGGAGTAGAGAGAAGATTCCGGAAAATTAAATTTCCCGAACAAAACCACCGAAAATAGCCGTATAAACCACCGAATTTGAATGCACGCCCTAAAATGTTGTTTGAACGCTCTGAGGACCACAAACAATTGTCGGTTAATACTTCATGCTTCAGCTTGTAAAGCGAGTTTGTTAAAAGAATCACCGTTTGTCAAGAAGCTGTTTTTAAGGTAAGTTACAATTTATCTTTTTAAGTAGGTACTTTTTGCCGTGTCAAGAAGGCAAACGGGCTCACATAATAAAAAGGTTCTGTGGTGTTTTTCTGTTGACTCGTTTTAAAATTTATCGGAGTAGTATTAAGGTCATTAAAAGTTGTCACGCGTGCTCATGGGCACGTAAGGCTTTGGCGACGAAACCTCGTCCGTGAAAAAAGAAAAAAAAAACACTAAAATATAACACTGCGCTGGCGGGACAACTTAGGATCATCAATCATCAAATAACAATTCGTGCATAAACATAATAATACAAGAAAGCAAGATTTAAAAAAAGACATACATTGACAATACAACTATTACAAAAGCGACACCTTCAAACATAATGATCCTCAGAATTGGATGACAGTGCAATAAAATTGCACGGTGTAAAGAAAGTAATGAATAAAAAAATAACCTTATTTAAAAGTTTACTTTCGACCTTCTTTCTTCCCATAGGCACCGACGGTGCCCTTTAAGCAAATGAACCACTCAAATAATTATCTCTGACAACATCATTTGAGCGTTCATAACGCTCCTTCACAACCGCCCAAAACCCTCGCCCGTGTCCTCCCCCCTTTATTTGCTAGTGTTACCACATCCGCCACGACTTGCCAGAAAACTTCTCTGTTCCACACTTAAACTGAAATACGTAACGCACGAATATGCAAGCTGGTTCAGCGGGATTATATCATGGAAACTTCAGCGCTTAAAAAGATTGGGCCCATAGCGCTTTTCATATTTTGTATGCGTTAATTAAATAAGGTAGACGTCCGATTGCAAAATAAAATATTAATTTACGTCGTGATATTCTATACTTCTTCTTCTATCTTCACATAAAATTTTCTTGTGTTTTAAGGGAGATGTGTGCGACATGGATTTCCACGCGACGGACATTGTAGCAGAGTTAGACCCAGAACGAGATGGCGAGACGACCTGAGTCGATTGCGAGGGATTGGAAAGAGTGCGCTCTGGATGGGGACAGGTGGCGAAAAAGAGGGGAGGCCTTTGCAAAAGAGGGGAGTAGTGGGACACAAAAACAGGCCGGCAAAAAAAATTGATTGTATGAGTAAATGTCAGGTGCGTTTGCTGGGAAATAAGCTGGTTCTGTATTTAAAAAATGTCGTGTGAAATATCAAATCCACATTTCCCATCTCTAAAATGAGGTGGTGATAAATGTAATGATGATGATAAAACACAACAATTGTTTGATAGGGACAAGCACTACTAGAACGACGAGCACTTTATTTTATTGTTCAAATGAGGTGAGGTATTTTTTTTTTGTTTGTCTTACTCTCGACTGGAGTAATACGACGCACGAATATGCAAGCTGGTTGAGCGGGATATTATTATCGTGAAAACTTCAGATCTTAACAAGATTGGGCCCAGAGCGTGGTTTATCGGGGGAAAATATTAGCGAGCCATATTTTGTACGCGGGAATTAAATAGTGTTGATAATGAAATTTTAATGAGGAAGTGGTAAGTTACTTTTAAAAATGTTCTGGTTTCTTACCGTTAATACGGTGAGGTAATTTTTTTCATGCAGTTTGATTTACTTGTGGGGAGCTCGATACGCTAATAGGTACGTTTTTGTCTATTTTGTTCAGTGTGACAAAATATGTATAGGAGTTATTTACTCATTTTAAGTGTTCTAAAAATGTTACGTATGGTGCCTCTTTCATGGGGTCAAAACTACAATTTAGTCCACACTCATTCCAGTTCATTGCCTTGCTTATAATGTTAAAATTAAATATTTTATTAGTTAAGAGTATAAAGTATACATGAGCTCTAAAGTTTTGTTATAAATACTTTTTAATATCGTTTAAGTATGTTCTTTGCCTCTATTCCCGACGGTAAAAATGATATCGTCTTTGAACTGTTACGGTATTGTTCTGACGTCATCCGCCATTACTGTCAAATAAATAAGAGCTACCAAAACGGTGACAATACGATATCAGATCAACAACGATATTGTTTTTACCGTTTTGATTAGAGACACTGTTTACATGTTGCATTTTCAAGTTCATGTTATGGTAGTTTGAGACGTTCGAGATAATATCGAACAAATGATTGTATTTGATCCTTGATGTTTTTCTTTTAGCGTTGTTTTGTGTTAAGTGTGTCACTTTCCGTCTCTTCACCAGGCGGTTCCAACGGAAGACCAGTGCTGGCTTTACGGCTAGCGAATGCTGAGTTGGGACCGATTCGCAACAATTTCTATAAGTTGATATTTTTTTATCTATGTAATGTGGCTTTGTTAGGTTGCGAATAAATGTCTCTTTATCTTTATCTTTAAGTTTTCTTATTAGTTGATATGGAAACCTATTTAAGATGCAATGCCCGCGTTAACACTCTTTTACATGTTGTAGTATTGTTAACTGACGTAAGTAATGGCGGCCGAGTTAAAAAGAAAACGATAACACGTCAAAAGCAATGTGCTTCTACCGAATAAGTTTCCGACAAAAAAAAACACTTTTGGGGCAAACTTTTGCTTCTGACTGTACTTTTGTTCACAAAATCGTTATCTGCTTATCAAGACCGAACTATTGAGTCTTAACACGGTAGGTCTATGTTAAGACTAACGGAGATGCTGTCGCCACCTTCCGATTTCGTCATCAGATCACCACTTAGATACCATAATATTGCATTGTCATTGGGTTTACATATGTGGTCCAAGTTTCAGCCCATTCGGAATACGGGAAGTGGGTCAAATTTTACATGCTATATTTGACCCGTACAAACATAACATAGGTACATAGCAAGTTAATATAGTATTTTTAATTTTGCCATTGATGGTATCCGGACCACCTAGCTGTTCCCTGTCTTACCTGTACGGAACCCATGTACCGTACGGGTGAGCTAACCGCTACCAACAGATCCGTGCAGATGTCGGCAGCTAGACTAGATAGCTAGATGGTTCCTATACCACCGGTTTCGACAAGTTACTGGATATGACAAATTATTAATAACAATGACAGACTAGGCTAATGATGACATGATTGATAAAGGATTCCAGATTTGTGTTGTTACTACATAACTTGACTTTGATGATGGAATCTAGATATATGTACTATCAGCCTATGAACCTTGACCTACCACAGAACGTGGTCACAATGAGATTATAAAACAATTTGTTTGACACTTCTTACGACTTGAATCAGAACGTCACTGTGACACAGTTATATGGTCGGTCAGGGTTCCGATGCATGGGCTGATAGTTAGTACGTAGCTACGTATATTTGGCGGGCGGGGCACATTGCTCGTAGAACTGATGGCCGCTGGAGCGGAAAGGTTCTAGAGTGGCGACCGGGAACCGGGAGACGAAGTGTTGGCAGACCTTCCACAAGGTGGACTGACGATCTGATAAAGGTCGCGGGAAACCGCTGGATGACAGCAGCAGAGGACCGATCGTTGTGGAAAACCTTGGGGAAGGCCTTTGTCCAGCAGTGGACGTCTTGCGGCTGATAATGATGACGTTTATTTTGTGCGTTATGTATGACAAAATGTATTGAATAGATAAACATTTCATTCCGCGCATTTTTGGACCTCCCCTCGTATTGAACCTTTATTAATTATCTACATTATCATTATCATTATTAGGTATTATCTACTTGCCAACCAAATAATAATACAAAACAAAAGTGGTGCAAAGAAAACAAAGCAAAGACCATATTTCCAAAATAATAATAACTACTTTACGCAAAAATAGAAACAAATCAATAAATGTACATGGTATACAAATATGTACTGATCAATATACATTAAACTTAAATAAATAAAATAATATATAAAGGTACCAATAAAAATTGTACCAGAGAGCCTGAAATTCTACGCAACATCTATTTCCAGCAAACGCTTACAAAGCATTCGCTTGAAAGAAAGTCTTCAGGGGCTCGGCTAATAAGAAGTGGGACACACACATACATGAATATTTAATAGCTACCCATTTATTGTTCACTCTAAGATCCTGGCTAGCATTAGATCTATGCCAATTCTATCTCCATTCTAAATTCCCCACAAGACGAGGCATTAGAACGGGGAACATGTTCGCCCATGTCGGCCGAGTAATTGGCTGCTAAAGTATGGATCCGAAGAACATCACCTGCGGATACGCCCTTTTGCTGTCCGCAAATTCCTACAGCGGAATCCGTCTTCGTTTTATGTGTTAAAAAACAGCTGATAGGTAAGTACTAGCTATTTTTGTCTTCGGGTTTCCTTTGGAAAAATCTTTTGTTTTGCTTTGGGTGGGTTCTTTCAAGATTCTGAATATGCGGGTTAGTTTTACAAGTAAATATAATTAATAAAAAAATATTAAAAGTCATAAACGAGCTTACTTACACATACATAAGCAAGTAATATCCCACCAAAAATAAAACAAAGGCCAAGTTCTCTTGCGCCACTAAATCTATAAGTTTAGCACTAGATTGTTTACAGCCAGACCAATTGATTGCCACTAAATTCATTTCAAGCCTTAGCTTGGCAGCAATGAGAAGGCACGCGACCACTCAGGTCACCTGATGTTAAGTGGGATCTAAGACACAAAGAAATCTCAAGACTACAAACTCAAAACTGCAATCATAAGACTTCAAATGCGTTGCCAACCCTGAGAACTAAGATGGAAGGCCTCTATGCTAGTCAGTTCCCCGGTTATCTCCACACCGGAACAGATAAGAAACTTACTGTAACGCCACCATTTAAAGTGAGTTTAAATAAAAACACGATAAGTCCATAATTTATATAAATAACAAAACACAATCTAAAAATCCATGCATACCTTTTTAAAAATGGAACGCTTCTAACTTTAAACGTAGAATGAGAATAAAGGTTTCCATCACCAATGACTCGTGCTCTGCGTCTGTGAACACCTTAGCGAGAGTACTTACAATCGAAATAGACTTAATCCAACGTAGATTCGCTATTGCTTTATCGCTTTTCTTGTTTTGATTTATACATGCGTACATACATACTGTAAAGAAGACAAGTGGGGTGCTTTTTTTTTTCTGTGTTCCATTCTTTTTGTCAATGTTAAATTTAATCTGTGTTTTATTTGTTTTTTCCTGTGATCGTCGAATAAATATTTTCAAAAATATTATTATAAAAAATTTAATATTATTATTTCTATTTTCTATTTCTATTCCACATAAATTCAATAAATCTAAGGGGATGTTACTATACCGTGTTCAATCAGATCACTTGTCTAATATTTATAGTAAACAACTATCTAACCTCAAAATGAACCTTGAGTAAACATTTCGGACATCACTTGGCCAATATGTTGTTTGTGAATGCTTTATTTTATTTAAAATAGCTGTAGCCAAATAAAGGTTCATTTAGAGTTTAAAAAGTTATTTACTATCATAAGGCGCGACCCCACCGCTGCTTAAAATACGGAGACGGTACGGAATCGCAACGACGTATCGTATTCGTACCGCTTAACGCTGCGTATATTACGGTGCTTCTTTCACGGCGCCTTTTCGTCTTTTGTTTACGCAACGACACCGTATTTTAAACAGCGGTACGGATACGATGCGTCACTGCGATTCCGTACCGTCACCGTTTTTAAAGCATTGGTGTAGGGGTAACCTTTAAACAAGTAGCAATCAACACGGTATATATTTCGACCTGCGACATTATTGTGTCTGACGCATCTAGATTGAGTTTAAATCTAAACCGTAGTCGCTCGGTCGCGCAATGTAGCATGCCTGACAGATGACCCGATCGACTGTCGGAATAGGCCCCTACATCACAACTGACGCGCGCCCATACATACTGTTTGGGATATTTATAGATGTAAGTAGGCAATTTAACATCGCTTTAGACCAAGGTCTGTTAGGATCTAGGTGATGCATGATAGAATTTCGTGACTGAATTGGTCTTTTACGAAGATGTAGTTTTCTCATCTAAAATAGACTGATTTTTTGTTAGACATACGTACAAGAAAGTCTGATGGTTCAAAATTGGTCACATCGGTCTTTTGAACGTCGGTAATATGGTGTGAATCTACGAGCTTTGAACTAATTTTTTTGGGGATGGTAGGGTCCGTCCGGATCGCTACCACCATCTTATCCATTAACCTACCGCCAAACAGCAGTGTTCGCATTATTGTGTTCCGGTTTGGGGATAAGACAGCCGATGTAATGACTAGCATAGAGGCATTCCATCTTAGTCCTCAGGGTGGGCAACGCATTTGCAGTCTTAGGCTTGCAGTCTTGTGAATGCGAATGTCTATGGGTCACAGTTTCCACTTACCATCAGGTGGCCTGTGTGCTCGTTTGCATTCACAATCTCAGAAAAAAAATGCGGAAGATGGAGAGAATTGAGTAAGAGGAGGAAGTAAAGAAACTAGAAAGTAGTTAATTTTTTGACCCTTTAAAATGTTTTTTGCAAAACTTCATTAGATAGCCAGAGGAGATGTGGGTTCAAATCCTACCTAAAACCGACGGTTTTTTTTCGCTTTAATAAAGTTTAGTATTTCGTAACAGACATCTCTTTTAAAATTAAAAATGTTTTTTGCATTTACCCTTACATACTCTGCGTCAACATATTGTGTGCAGTAAGGTAAACTCAATGGTAAATAGAGTTCGAACTACGCCACTGACTCTTCTATTTCAAAACTTGCAAATACAAATAAATTATTATGTTAACAACAATTCAAAAACAAGAAACACCTAAAAAAATGGATTATTACGCAAAATAAAATAATAATAAATAATAAACATCAGTCAAAAGTCTTTGACCAGTGTGTGTTGCCGGTGATGACTTACGGATCAGAGACGTGGGCGCTAACAATAGGCATCATAAGGAAGCTCAAAGTCACTCAGAGGGCTATGGAGAGGGCTATGCTCGGGGTTTCTCTGCGTGATAGAATCAGAAATGATGATATCCGCAGTAGAACTAAGGTTACCGATATAGCCCGAAGAATAGCTAAACTGAAGTGGCAGTGGGCGAGGCACATTGCTCGCAGGACTGATGGCCGATGGGGTCAGAAGGTTCTGGAGTGGCGTCCGCGGACCGGAAGACGAGCTGTAGGTAGGCCTCCAACAAGATGGAGTGACGACCTCGTCAGGATCGCGGGACCGCGGTGGATGCGAAAAGCACAAGACCGGTCTGAGTGGAAAGCCTTGGGGGAGGCCTATGTCCAGCGCAGTGGACGTCTTTCGGCTGACATGAATGAATGAATGAATAAATATCAAGGGACAATGTCACACCAATTGACCTAGTCCCAAACTAAACTCTAGGCTTGTGCTATGGGTACTAGACAACGATATGAATACTTATATAGAGAATATATATACTTTAATACATAGAAAACATCCATGACTCAGGAACAAATATTCGCGCTCATCACACAAACATCTGCACTTACCGGGATTTGAACCCAGGACCGCTAGCTTCGTAGGCAGGGTCACTACCAACTAGGCCAGCGCGTCGTCTAAATGAATCATTATAACAAATTACAAACTCTTAAGTACTGTAGGACTTAAAATTATCAAGTTTTTAACAATTTAAGTACTCCACAAAACAAGGTGTAAGCTCGTTGAAAAATCGGTTTTCCCCGAGTAAGAAGTTCGGTAAGTATAGTAAACAAGTTAACGGTTAAAAGGAAACTCGAGCGAACAGCGAACACACCTTAAGCTCAGGAGTTTGCGGAAACAATGATATTGATTTATTTTCAATCGAGTTAGAAAATAAGTACGTGTTCTCACGGCCGCACTCAGTTAGCTAATGACGATCAAATTGTGAATTAAACAACGGGGCAAGAGCATGTCGGACCATGCATGTATTCGTAGTTCTGGCGGACACTTGACTGTAACTAAAATATGTGCTTTAAAGTTTAATATCTCATAAACGGAACCCTTTATCGAAAAAATGTTTTAACAAACCCGCAATATTTTTGAAAGACCTATCCAAAGACACCATACGGGTTAACGAAAAAAAAAATTTTTTTAAGCGTTTTATTTTACTTTTTTGGCGTGACTAATATGCATATTCGTGCCAAATTACAGCTTTCTAGTACTAAGAGTCTCTGAGCTAGGCTGCGGACGGACGGACGGACGGATATGGCGAAACTATAAGGGTTCCTAGTTTGTCTACGGAACCCTTAAAAGGAACGAGTTAAGTAACCGCCACAGCCATAATGTCTATACTCTGATTATTCTGAGATGATGCCTGGGACAGCTCATATAACCACTTATAACGCTTATTCCCTTAACTTTACATAAATACTAAATAGGTACAAACCTAGCGACGCCGTTCAGGAATTGAAATAATTAATCGCCTATTTTTAAATCATCGCTTATGATATACTCACAAGTGATTGAAATTACGAAATACGGCTGTCACAGGGCTAATCTTAGAATAATCAATAGTACATTGTTGCCTAGGCGTGGAAAGTAATCCTCGGTTCCGCCGAGGCATACATAATGCTTTTCTCAAACATGTGAGGAAATAATACAAATACATTTTTAAAAAGCAAGTAATTTATTTATGCAGAATGAACGAATGTTACCGACTGTCAATTGTTTTTAAATACTAACCATAGAAATTGGAATGCAAATTCAAAAAGAAACACACGCACTGTGCTAAAAAAGCGAGCTTACCTTGGCTGTTTGGAATTTTTGTCTTGGTCCTTTTGATTTTGTATGCAAATTGACAGCATTTTTAAGAAAAATATAGACATGGACGGAAAGTGTTTTCATATGGTATTCATTTCATTATGGTTGAAATGATATTGAGGCATTTTTTTTATTTCGACTTTAAATAGAATTCGATTATTGTTCATATACCTAATATGTAACAAATGGTTTTTTTTATTTTTAAGTTTAATACCTGCTGTCTGTCTATGATTTCATTGCCATGATATATATTTTTTTAAATTTCATTTAATCGTAATCAATTGAGCCGTTCTAAAGGTCTATTTTATTCAGGGTTATTTAAAGTTGACACAATACAACAATTAACACACACGTCATTAATTGTGAAAGATAACATTTTATTTACTTGTGCGTTATTAATTTTCTTATTGAGGCGTCTAGAGACATAACCTACATTTTCCGATCCCGCCAATAACTTTCCCATTTGTTATTCCAACGACACTTAGAAACCACTCAAGTAAATTACATATAACATATAAACCTGACAATACGTCAGGACGTTCATTGCCGGCAATTCTCCCTTGGCCCATTCCTGGTTAGAGGCTAAATTGGATGCATTCGCGGGCTGTGGCGGTAACAGCGGCCGCTGGGAGCCATTCGGCGACGTCCACTCATCGCCGCTGATTAACTGTGTCCACGAATACTGACAACGCTGAGCAATTAAGGGCCGTATTAAGTAATATTTCCACCAAACGGCCCGCATCGGATCGGATCGGAAAGAATTTTATAGTCTTTAAACGATACTGAATCATATGTGTACTGTTTTTAAGTCTACATTAGCAAGTTGCGCACAACAGCTCGACCACGGGCGTCTTCCGCGTCACGCGTACGTCGCCGTAAGTATGCCGCGACGCGCGATCGGCTCCGTCATAAGTAGACAATAATAATTTCAATAGAGCCGTACGGCTGCCGCGGCATCCGTACGTATCCTTTCCGATCCGATGCAATGCGAGCCGTTTGGTGGAAATCATCCTTTAATAAACTCATCTTGACTGTGAGGCCCGTCACAAGATACGTTAAAGTAAACGCCAAACCATAGAACACTGTCATTTTTGACGCATCTCGAGACGAGCATTAGAGTTGAGATCGGTTTATTAATACGGGCCTAAAAGGCGTGTGTAGGGCCATTTGCAACGTCAAAAAGATGGCGGATGTGTAATTTGTTTTAGTTTTTATTTTTGTGTATTTAGGTGTTCAAAGTTCTTTTTTGTTAGTGATTTGTACTTTTAATGCCTTTGTGTTGCACAGTGATAGAAGACTTGGACTTATTTCGTGTATCCTGGCATCTTACTTCTCGTTTCAAGTGGACTCGCAGTGGTACAGAGGTTAAAACTATCTTGGCCTCTGTCCTACATATCACCGTACAACGTTGCCACCAATCTTCCTAGAGAAGATTGGATTGTGTTTTATTACTATATTGATTTATACTTTTATATACTTGACACTGGCGAAATCACTTCATTGTGGAAACGCCATATTCCCGCGGTAGTAGCTGTTCAAGTCGCCGCTGGGCAAAGAAAAAAAAAAAGTCGTGTGTATATATTGAAAATTGAAAAACTGGAGGCTTGGGCGCAGGGTTTAAATGGCAATTATAATTGATTATACCAAATTTTGCCGCTTAATACTGAGCAGTTATAGGGTAATTCGAGAGGTTTTAAATACTGTTGGTTCACTTAACATGTCAAATCACGATGTCAATTAACGTGGAACATAGTAATAATATACTTGCGGGTTATGATATTTATTTACGATAATATGTAAAATAGTAAGCTTCCGTTTTGATTTAGACATAGCCCCGTGTCGCGGCGCTTGAATGCAGAGTATGAGCCCTTCGGGTAAGTATGAGATCGAAGTCTTATTTTTAGGGATACGTAATTGATTGCTAGTGTTCATCGTAGTAGTTCTTTGTTTTCTATCGACATTAAGGTTTATGTAACAGCGGCCGCTGGGAGCCATTCGGCGACGTCGCTAATTAACCCTGTCCATGAATACTGACAACGCTGAGCAATTAAAAGGCATGTGTTACGTAATAAACGCGAAATGTTTTTCACTTGAGTGTATATTGAAAAACTGGAGGATTGAGCGCATTGTTTATGGCACTTTTTATTTTTTTTGTACACAAAATTTGTCAATTAATTTAAGGAATATTTCAGAAAACTAAAACATAAATTTAAAAATTTGCGTAGACATTCCTTCCCAAGCTACAGCTAGCAATAGTATTATTACCTACAATTCAGTGTGACAAAATCCCCGCTTTTGAGTGCTAGCCCTTTGGGCAGAATATGGTTTAGCATTTTTAGGGAGATCACCCTCTGCTTCAGTTTCTTCAGTAAAGTAAGTCTCCTCAACGTCTCGTCGCTGATTAACCATGTCCACGAAAGTTGACAACGTCGAGCAATTGGAAGGCGGATGTTATTTATAAACGTGTACTGTTTGTTATCTATTGACTTCAAATCTATTTTAAGTAACATCGCCCGCTGAGTGCCATTTAGCGAGGTCCACGTAGCTGAAATGTCACAAACGTGAAAGACAGCTGTTGAAAATGTAAATTTCCGAGTTAGAAAATATTTCAAAACCATATTTCCAAACTATGAAAAAATGACGCAGAAACCATGCTTCCATTTCCTGTAATTTAAGTTGGAAACACAATCCTAGACCCCGAAACAAACTAACTTCTGACGGGGACAACCCCAAAACGAGCTACAATCCTGGTTGCGGCACCACAAAATGGCGTCACTAAGCCCCGAATTTGTGCCATTCCAAGCTTCCGATATCGGCCGCCCAACGACACCGGTCGTGATAATAAACTTCAAATAGAAATTTAATTAATCCGGACTATCCCGAACGATCGGAAATTTCCGGAAATCGCGCATCGAATTACGGTAATTTTAATCTGTATCCAATAACGTCTCAAGTGAGCGGTAAATGAAAATCGTTTTTGTGGCTCGCTTCGGATAAGTTTGTTAATAGGGAACGGGTTGATCGAGTTGAAGGGCTTTGTAATAATTTGAAGAGAACTGTGAGTGTTATTGGATTACTTGTAACTTTGAGTATGTCTTGTTTTGTTCTAGGGATTTTCTGTTGTCATTATTATTGTATGTAATTATTTAACTGCATTGCAATCAATCCTGTACGAATTTTTACTTCAGCTGTAAAATAGCATTTTTTTTCAAGTAATTAACGTTTAACTTTCTTTATTTCTGTCACTAAAGAAAATATACAGAACTTGAGAACGCCCGCGACTTCGTACGTGTAGAATTAGTTTTCCGCTACTCCCCCTATAACCCTTAGGGGTGAGTTTCCGAAAATCCTTTCTTAGTGCTCACTTACATCATGAAACAGGTACAGTAGTTTCGGCTGTGCGTTTATATATAAGTTAATGTTTGTCTCTTTTCTAAAGTCGTTTGAATTGTTGTCTAGGTCTACTGCTGCTGTCGAAACTTGTTCTAGACGGCGAAGGGGACAGAGTTATATGACCCCCATAGCTCTATTCTTTTCTCTGACACGAACTTGGCAGAATTCACCAGCTTTCACGGCCTGATAACGTTCCCAATTCTAATTCCAAACAGGTTATAAACTTCACAGGTGCTTTAGACTCAACACGCGTTACCTGACCCCATAGCCAACCAAAACACGTTCCAAATGCAACTTTAAGCGTAATTAAAGGTAATTAAACGTAATCAACATTAATAAAGAGCCCGTGCCGGGAATATCTGATCGTTAGCAGGCGGTATGTAAAATCTCGTCTCCACATTAAACGATATTAAATCTAAAATGCAAATGTTCGTTCTTGCTGAGAGTAAGTGGTGGCTATAGGTGGCTGGAAGGGACGGGATGACTTTTTTTTTACAAGCTGTAATCGAGTTATGAATAGAAATCGGTAACCAGGAGATTAAAAATTAACTTAACATTCGTAAAGATTGTTTTTAATTCTTTATATAATATAATGGTCATGAAAGATTGACGAAAGAGATATACAGAGTGAAACTGACTGTGTGAGTGAGTCAGAATGGGCTGAATCTTAGGTACCCGAAACTGACGAGCATTCATGACTCGATATGAATGTGGGAGAAGCGAAAGAGATTTTTCAGGATCGTAGCAGGTGGAAAGAAGTGGTCTCTGCCTACCCCTCTGGGAAACAATCAATTTATGTATGTATGTATGTATGGAATGGGTATAGACTGCTGGGTCTCTGTTCTACTGTTTTGACATGTTATTGTAATGTCAACGTTACGGGCTTAGAAACAATACAATATAATATAGTTGAATTTATTGTATTTTATAAATATCTATGAGATTGTGTCCTGTTTTCTAACAAAAGTGTGTATTAACAATTCAACGTCTCAAACGAACCAATCAATTTGAGACAGACGTACGGGGTGGAAAAAACGAACGCCACATACACGGCAAGTACCTTAAATATTGGAATTAGCAAAGGAGACTTACATTTTATATTTGAAAACAAAAAAAACTGCATTATTGGATTTAAGAAAAAAAACCTCTTCCATTCATAGTGATAATTAAAGTCTATGACACGTACACCTTTAAATTAAATAAAACCCGTAAAAGAACCCTTCTTTATTATTTTGTCATATTCGACCAGATCGATTCCCGGTTTAGGCAGGTAAATTTTCAAAAATCCATATTGAAAAAGTAAGTCTCTTTCGCGGAGAATTTTTTAGTTCCAATATGTAAGGTAGTTGCCGTTTTTTTGACCCTGTACACTCATTACTTTTGTAGAATAAAACGAAACCATGATTATTTAACGCAATGATCAATCTCAATCAACTAAAGCACCTCCTAAACCAGTGACTCTAACATTCCAGTGATTCTAACATCCACTCATTGCTGGTGCATACGAGAAAACTAATCTGCTAATGCGTCTCAGTACGGAGCCATCGATAGAACCTATTTCAATTCGGACCTACAAATAGTTCGGTGGAACTATCAAACCACGTTCGCATGGAGTCTTCGGATTTTGGGGACTGCAGGAATAGACTTTATACACGTTAGCATTGACAAAATTTTAAAAGATTGAAATGTGTTACAAGTTCGGTCCGTTTATGGAATCTTTTGGCTAGGTTTTTAGTCTTTGATGATAAAATATTGAGAAATACTCTTAAACTTTTACTCGAAAGGATTTTAGCTACACAGCTATTACCAATATCTACTAGCTTAGAATCAAACTGTCTTCGAAAGTTATTTTTGCAAAGACGATACGACGTTTAGGCAATGAAGTTATAGTATAGTACTTCGTCTAAAATCGCTATTTAAGAGGTAAAAATCCCGAGTTTATGGCAACTCCTTGTATCTTAAACGGCTGAAGAGCCATACCGCGCACTAAGGCTAAATAAAGACATTTAAGGTAAAAAAAAATATTTTCTAGTGTACTTACCTGCATCTAAAACAAGGGTAAAATATTTAATTGTAGTTTACACACAAAATCTATTACGTGTGTGCCATTATAAATTTTAACATTTGGAGGACGTATAAGATACCTATATTGAACACTAAAAGTGCCATTTTGTAGCCCTGCAGGCAAAATTACAAGCACAAGAAATTAAAATCAAAATCAAATCAAAATATTTTTATTGCAAGACTGTAGGTATCAAGTATAATAATATTATACAGGTGTTAGTACATTTGTGTGTACAATAATTGACATAAGTCGATAAACAATTGGTTCTTCTCGTCCAAAATACCGCAGAGCCTTAAGTCGAAAGTCTTCGACCAGTGTGTGTTGCCAGTAATGACTTATGGATCAGAGACTTGGCCGCTGAATGTGGGCCTCATAAATAAGCTCAGGGTCACTCAGCGTGCAATGGAAAAAGCTATGCTCGGAGTTTCTTTGCGCGATATGATCCGTAATACGGTAATACGCCAGAGAATCAAGGTCACCGACATAGCTCAGAGAGTTAGCATGCTGAAGTGGCAATGGGCAGGCCACATAGCTCTGAGAACTGATAACCGTTGGGGAAGAAAAGTTCTCGAGTGGCGGCCCCGCACCGGTGGACGGAGTGTTGGACGGCCTCCCACCCGGTGGTCTGACGACCTGGTTAGGATCGCGGGGAGCCGCTGGATGCAAGCGGCTCAAGACCGTGACTTGTGGCGCTCTTTGGGGGAGGCCTTTGTCTAGCAGTGGACGTCCCCGGGCTGATGATGATGATGATGATGATGACTACATTTAGTAGGAAACATTAATTTCATAAGGAAATCATTCAAGATCAAAATATAACCAACATTAAATTTCAATTTTCATAAAAGTAACTTTCGCTGTTTTCAAAAAGTAACATCCGCTGTTTTCAAAAAAATACATTAGCTGTTTTCAAAAACGTAACATCCGCTGTTTTCAAAAAGTAACATTCGCTGTTTTCAAAAAAACTTACATTCGCTGTTTTCAAAAAAGTAACATGTCCGACATGCTCTTGCCCGTGTTTTATTTTCATCTCAGTCAAACCAGTGGGCCTAATATAGCTGCGTTTATCTCGTGACAAAATGGACATAAAACATCCGTCACTTTTTGACACATGTTTTTTTTGAAGATGCTGGAAAACAAAACAAACATCGCAGGTCACTTAACAGAGTGATCTAGATTTAAAAAGAGAACACTTAAAATTCCGCTGTCGGCTGCCAGTACCTAAGTATCCAAAAACTTTTTACAAATTAAAAACAAATCCGAGAAGTCGACAGATAAAAAGTGCATTTAGCGCGAACTACTCAGACGAATTGAGTTTTTGCTGATAGCTTGCACTTAGCAAAGAGTGTTTAATTTCACACCCTGGGGAGTTTTTAAATTATACGACGCGTCCAATGTAGAAGTGTAAAAGTCGTTACAGTGTTATAATATATTTATAGTATTATGGGCATTCATTTATGATGATTACCTTATTTTAGTTTTATTACACTGTTTGATTTTAATATTTCCAAAATTTGTCAAAATAAATAGTTGACAACCTTTTTTTAAAACCATCCTGCAGTATGTAAAACGAAGTTTTTTTTTTTTAATTATGTCCAGTTGGAGCTGCTTTTTTCTTATGTTCCTCACCCACAAGTTAGCTGGAAGAGATCCTGTAAAGGAATAATTTCGCCTTTGTACATCCCTATATTGTTGATATTGGATTTTAATTTTAGTATTTTGTAAAATAAAGTCTTCACATACTTACAATATATTATAAATAAAATAAACATCCTTGTTCTGCATACAATATAAATATGTTCGCTATACAATTTTGTAGAAAATAATATTCAAAAAATCGCTTCCTCACAAGGGCATTCCAATCATAATTGCAAATCGACGGTTCTGTGACTCAACCTCGTATATAGAACATTATCCAGTATAAACTGACACGCACTAAGTATGCACTCGCGTAGGTCGTGAGTGTCAGTTTATACTGGATAATGTTCTATATACGAGGTTGAGTCACAGAACCGTCGAAATATACTCATACAGACATATTCTATGACAGTTTTGGCAGTTATGTGCAGTTAAAATGACTTCGTAATTTTTCAATAATTTTGAAATGTCCTAATTTAGTTACCTTTTATCATAAGTTAGTTACTTAGTAGTATTTTTTTTTTTTTTATGTGAAAAAGGAGGCAGACGAGCTAGCGAGCCACGTGTTAGTAAGTGACCATCGCGACCCATAAACGCCCGCAACACCAGAGGAATCGCAGGTGCGCTGCCGGCCTTTGAGAAGAGTAGGCTCGTTTTTTGAAGGCCCCCAAGGCATTCCACATAAATAAGGTGCGTGGCAAAAAAGACCTCGAAAAACGCACGGTAGTGGATTTCCAATCCATGTCTATAGAGAGAGTTATTGTTTTAAGCATTGTTTTAAGTGCATGTTTTAATATAAGTTGCTAGCTTTGTGTAGTACATTCCTAAAAGTGTAAATAACAAACATTAGTGAAACTTTGTTGGCTTATGAAAAACTGACCTCCGTTGTAATATTGATGTATAATGTAAGGCTGTTTAATTACCTTAATGAAAAAAAAAAGGATTGCACTCTGTTTGTTTTCACTTTATTATTAGTCTTAGTGCGCCGTATAAATACACAAAGCTCTGTGTATAATAGTTATTGAGAAAAAGTGAGTGTAACATGCAGACCGATGGAAAGACAGACGGGCTACAGAACTCTATAAAAACAAGTACCCAGATGGATCATAGAATTAATACCGAATTGATTAAATTGCAGTACGTCAATAAATATTCATTTCATTAATTTCATTTATAAACCTATAATGCCCACTGCTGGGCCAAGGCCTCCCTCCCTTCCACGTAGCCCAATCTTGAGCAGTCGGCCACTAGCCTTGATTGAAGGCGTCAAACTCATTTCGCCAACGTCACTAAGCAAAGGTCAATAAATTCAAGTAACTAGTTAGCTTATATGAAAAATATGACCAAATTAATAGCGTTCCTTTACATGTACTTAGCTCCTACGGTAGCCGTCGACTTGTCGTAGCCACTTCGTAGCCCGTAGATGTAAGTGCGCGGACATTAACGCTCGTAGCAATCGCTTTTTAAACGTCGTCTCGGGCCTACATTGAAAACCGAAGCGATAAGCTACGCTATCTCCACCTCTTTCTCTCGATATAGTCTCGAACAACGGCTGAAAGAGACAGGGGTATCTCAAGTTTCATAATTAGAGCTTCGCAGTAACCGTCCTGCTTCTTTGATTCCAGAAATATAGTCGCCAGTTTACTTGTGTTGATTAACTAGCGTCTCGTACGAAGAAGAATGAATAAATAAAATACAGGGCCTCCATTCGACACGGTAAAAAAACATATTACCGTTTTTGAGTTGCCATCGTATTGTCAACGTTTTGATAACTCTTATTTACTTTACAGTAATGGCGACCGAGATAAAAGTAATACCATAACAGGCTAAAATAGAGGCACTGCAAAACTAATTTTATTTCCTTTTCTGACCGCCAGCCTAACAAAACCGTATCAACAAATACTTATAATAATATAGCCATTTAATCCTAATAATTCCTTAATCTATTGAGCTGTCCATTTGTCGACATAGGCCTCCTCCATCTTGTGCCATGCGTCTCTGTCTGCGGCGAGCCGCGTCCAAGCGGTGCCGGCCACGGCCACTAGGTCGTCGCGCCAGTGATCACTCACTCACAAATACCTACTTCAAAACTGTGCCCAGGATTTGGTTTTGGGGGATTTGGTTTTAGGACTTAAAAAAAAATTGGCCCTTGCAGCCTGAAGGCGTGATCGAACCTAGGTCCGCTAGTCTCATAGTTTGTAAATACATTAAATACCTGTTCTCTTGGTTTTTTTTTCAACGACTTTGCATTCGAAAACAAATCTTTGAAATTTATTGACTTAATTAATCTTTTTAAGATTGGAATCTGATCCAAAAACACTAGGGTATCATAAAACACAGTAAATAAAAACAAACATTAACTATTAAACTAATCAAAAGTAAGGCAAATCTAACTGATCAGTATTCCTGCGATGTCCAGTGTCCAGTGCACCAATCCTTTGACGCAAATCAACAATGCAACAATGCACTATGCAGCCATTGTACTGTAGCTACCAGTGCTCTCATGCTACCCTGGTAGCGTCGCGTACAATTTGCAATGTCTAATTGAAAGCAAACAGCTGACACAAAAGGGTGGGAGGGTCGCTTGAATTGTTAAACACCCTCATTGAGCCATGCTACCCTGGTGCTTTATTCCTTCTAGTAACGGAATCGTGGGATTTCCCACGTGGGAAAAAGTCTTGGCTTGAGTAAAGGATGGTGCTGTTTTAAAATTCCTCTAACGATGTTGTTTAATATTTTAACGTTTGCTTGGCTGCGTTTTGTATTGTTAAAATGTAAGTACGGAGTTCTTAGCCAGTTGGACTTGTTTTGTAGTGTTATGATAATTATTTTTCTTTATTTCCTTACACATTTTTTAGGTATTTAGCTCAAATACTGAAAAAAGACGGAACTTATTAAAGTTGAGTTTGTTGTGTTTACCGTTTGGTCTTTAAAACTTTGGAATATATTTCGTGCTCCGCGCAATGACGGTTTTTTTTTCTTAACCATTAAGTTGAATTGAGGTTTAAACTGTTTTTAAAACGAATATTTCTTCTGAAATCGGCCCATAACCTATCATGTGAGGTAATATTTGAATGAAACTCTTAAGTATAATCTACTTGGCAGCCATACTTCATTTTGTATCACAAGTTTCACAGTTTATATTTTGAAAACCGAATCCAATGTGACAATTATGTAGAAATTAAAAGTTCTTTTTGTGTCTCGTTGATACTGACATTGTACCTACACTATTGTGTCTAGACCCACATTTTTATCCTGATGAAAAAAGGTATTAAATTTAGCCACTAACTAGCATAACTTTGACCTGCAAATTGAAACATTTTCTACGCGTTCAAAGACCAAAATATAACTGTTGACGTGTTAGGAAATAACCACGACTCGACTAAGCTTTGACCCGTGTTCTATGTAATTAAAAGTTATAAACGAACGATAAATTAGTTGAGGAAACTAACGATGTTGGTATTTATTGCTTAAAATGACATTAATTATGGTTTATTGTATCGGTGACAAAACCTCATCATTATAAATTTGGAATTCTAATTATGTCTCACGAATGTTAAAACATAAATCATCTAAAATACAGGGCAAGAGCATGTCGGAATATGCTCAATGTAGGGTTTCGAAGCCGATAAGTACTACAAACATAAAAAGAACAAGATTTTTTATTTTTTTATTTAAAATTATTTGGTGCCGTTTTAGATGATTTTAGTACGTATAAACACTTCGCGGGACCGCGGTGGATGCGAAAAGCATAAGACCGGTCTGAGTGGAAAGCCTTGGGGGAGGCCTATGTCCAGCAGTGGACGTCTTTCGGCTGACATGATGATGATGATGATGAAACACTTTAATCGCCTGTATCTCAAAAACCAATGATGGCTACTTAGGCGTGATAGGTTTTCTTTTAAATTCGTTATATGCGCTTTCATTGAAGATATTCTTCAGATTTTTTGTATTTGTAGTTTTGGTTGTATGGGAAACTTCACTCCTACAAAAATAAGCGCTTTTTAGCTTAATATTTCAAAAGCGAATCCCTTAAGCGAAAAATTGGTTCCAAAAACAATACATCCCCGTAGGGGAGGTAAACTAAAAAAAAACGTTTTCAATATTTTAATTTACCTCTTTGTTGGCGTGACTAATATATACTCGTAATTATGCCAAATTAGAGCTTTCTAGTACTAAGAGTCTCTGAGCTAGGCTACGGACGGACGGACGGACGGACATGGCGAAACTATATAGGTACAGGTTCCTAGTTTGACTACGGAACTTTAATAAGTGAGGAAACATATATGCTGAGTCCGACTCTCTCTTGACCGGTTTTTCGGCAAACAGTTACAGTGCATATTAAATTTACTGGGGTCAATTGAAACTTCTGAATGACACTTATAACGCGAGAGTGAATACCCATGTTACAGCGTGACGAGTGGAAAAGTTTAGGTGGCCGTTATTCATTATTATTTATTTTAGCAGCGCGTTGTGATATTCAGTTTTTATTCGACTACCATAGAGGATATTATTTATTTTTAGGGTTCCGTAAAAAAATTGAAAGTACGGAATCCTGATAGGATCACTCGTGCGTCTGTCTGTCACAGCCAACTTGTTCGAAACTACTGAACCGATTGAGTTGGAATTTGGTTTGGTGGTTATTATTGTAAAATAAATCATTTTGATTTTATTCATGAAAGAAGATCAAAATTGTCCATTCCGCCCCCCCTGATCTCCAAAAGTACCGAGCCTAAAATTTTGAAAAAAGAAAAAAATATAGTTCCTTGCTTGTAGCTTACGGGAAGACCTATAAGTAATTTATCAAAAAAAACGTAAGTACGGACCGGACCTTCTCCATGCGCCAAATAATTCGTACCCGAAGGCAGCCTAACAGGATCCTATAGAATAACGCCGACGTTGTCCGTCCGTCCATCGTTACTTTAAAGAGCAGTATCTTTTGAACCCACGGAATAGAAAAAACAGTGGAAGCGGAGTGGAAGCATTAGCTTCGCTTAGTATCAGACTTGTTGTCACCAATACTCACACTATCATAAAAACAACACGCCACCATGGAAAATGTTTTTGGTGCGGCTATCGTTTTACATTCCATAATAGCACAATCATCATCATCATCAGCCCGGGGGCGTCCACTGCTGGACAAAGGCCTCCCCCAAAGAGCGCCACAAGTCACGGTCTTGAGCCGCTTGCATCCAGCCGCTCCCCGCGATCCTAACCAGGTCGTCAGACCACCGGGTGGGAGGCCGTCCAACACTCCGTCCTCCGGTGCGGGGCCGCCACTCGAGAACTTTTCTTCCCGAACGGTTATCAGTTCTCCGAGCTATGTGGCCTGTCCATTGCCACTTCAGCATGCTAACTCTCTGAGCTATGTCGGTGACCTTGGTTCTCTGGCGTATTACCGTATTACGGATCATATCGCGCAAAGAAACTCCGAGCATAGCTCTTTAGGCATACTTCTCGATTTATTTCCTATTATATAAATATTATTTACACAGCTATCACGCACAAGCGTTGGCGGCAAACTGGAGCTACTCCGCATTGCAATGCCACGCGTGATATGCCCACTTCTACTGTTTTTTCTGTTCTGTCTTTGAACCATAGCGTGTTTATTTCTTTTCCATTCAATTTTATGTGTGTATGTAGAAAAAACGAACGCCATATGGACGGTACCTACGATAAATTTCAGAAATAGCAAGTTCTACGCAAAGGAGAGTGTGGGAGTGGATTTTAGAAAAAAATACGGCTTTAACCGGGTATGTAACTGGTATGAATAATAATAAAGAACGGTTATTTAATTTAAAGGTGTATGTGTTTTAGACGTAAATGATTAGTTGATTACTATCAATGATTCTTTCGACCTTGTTTTTTTTTTTTTGTGGTCTATGAGGCAATCGAGCGGACGGATCGCCTGATGGAAAGCGATTACCGTCACCCATAGACACCTGCAGCACCAGAGGAGTCACAGGTGCGTTGCCGGCCTTTTAAATGAGAGTACGCTCTTTTCTTGAAGGTTTGAAGGTCGTAAAGGTCCGGAAATACCGCAAGCGACAGACCATTCCACAGTTTAGTTGTGCGAGGCAGGAAATTCCGAGTGAAACGCACAGACCTTGTTTTTTCATTCGACCAGTTCGACTCGCTGTTAAGGATGAGGATTTCTTTAAACAACCCAATAACGCAGAATTTGTTTTTAATAAAAGTGTCTTCTTTGCGTAGATCTTGCTATATCCAATAATAAAGGTAGTTGCCTTCCATGTGGCGTTCGTTTCTTCCTTCCTGTATACATAAATAAACAAACATAGGGCAAATAACCCACGTAGTTCCTAAACTTCTAGGCTTGTACTTTGGGTACTTCGCCATCCATCTCATCCAAGACTCAGGAACAAAATTTTATCATATAAATATTTGCCTACATCCCAGGGGATAGGGTTCATAATATACTTACATCACATATATATACATACATGTATGAAATTTAACTTCCCAATGAATAAGCACCAGAATGAAGGTACTTAGTTACAAAGGTAAGATTACCTTGCCACATAATCGCTGTACAACACTTCAGATTTCGTTAGCAAAAGGACGTATATTCTAGGAATCGTACTGAATATAAGACCTTATGAGTAGCTAAATAGTCCTTAAATGCCGGGGTTATAAAACTTACAAATGCTTTATGCTTTCAGAGAGAAGTTCTAACTTGCTTAGAAAAAAGGGCGTAAGATTTACTAAACTTTTATTAGATGTTCTATCCTATTTGTAGCTGTAGATGGTTCATTTTGCTATGTATTTTAGTCAGTAAATGTGTGTTTGTAGTTGAGTGGTATCTGGGTAATATTACGGCAGGAAAGATAATGACAACCCTACGTTTTGTTAAGGATTTAATTAGTATAACAGCGTGTAATTAGCTCGGAACGTTGAGGTGTAATGTAGTCATGAAGAATAAGTTAATGTGGAGAATGTTGGAAGGGTGTTTTAACAGTTGATTTGCTTGTCGACCTTCAACATTTTTGTTTTATTTAGGTTACCTTGTTAATTTGCGGAATGAAAGCAGGGGTCCTAACATGGCTGCGTTTGTCGCGTGACAGTTTGGATAAAGCGCCCATCACCTTCTGACACGTAAATAAGTGCGAACGTGACGGATGCTTTATCTACATTTAACACGCGATATACTAGGCTCACAGGGTTTCTATTCCAGGCGGTAAACGATTTGATCTTCTCATCCAAAATACCGCAGAGCCTTAAGTCGAAAGTCTTCGACCAGTGTGTGTTGCCAGTGATGACTTATGGATCAGAGACTTGGCCGCTGAATGTGGGCCTCATAAATAAGCTCAGGGTCACTCAGCGTGCAATGGAAAGAGCTATGCTTGGAGTTTCTTTGCGCGATATGATCCGTAATACGGTAATACGCCAGAGAACCAAGGTCACCGACATAGCTCAGAGAGTTAGCATGCTGAAGTGGCAATGGGCAGGTCACATAGCTCGGAGAACTGATAACCGTTGGGGAAGAAAAGTTCTCGAGTGGCGGCCCCGCACCGGTGGACGGAGTGTTGGACGGCCTCCCACCCGGTGGTCTGACGACCTGGTTAGGATCGCGGGGAGCCGCTGGATGCGAGCGGCTCAAGACCGTGACTTGTGGCGCTCTTCGGGGGAGGCCTTTGTCCAGCAGTGGACGCCCCCGGGCTGATGATGATGATGATGATGATGAAACGATTTGATCAGTTATGATATTTTTTTTAATTCGGCCGCCATTACTGTCAAGTAAATAGGAGCTATCAAAACATTACTATACGATAACAGGTCAAAGACGATATGGGTTTTACCACGTAGAATCTCGGCTCTGGTAACAGACGATATGTTTTTTTCCTAGAATAAAGGCCCTGCGGACCTAGTATGGCTGCCTCTATATCACGTGTCAAATGTGGATAAAGCATCCGTCACTCTCGTGATTTACGTGTCAGAAGGTGACGGATGCCTTATCTTTGTCACGCGATAAACGCAGCCATGTTAGGGCTAATTAAATAATAAGAAACCGTCTTATGTTCTATGTGCGTAAAGTAAATGGGAAGGTTGTATATTTTATTATAATTTTGCCAAATAAGGTATTTAAAAAAATAAAAAAATCTACCGCTCTTATCCGCTCCGACGAGGTGTAATAAGAATCTTTTAACATCGCAAACGTCACCGTATAATTTAATTTAAAACAAATGAAACGATTGACGACTCGGTGCCTAGTGTTTAAGAAAAATATAAAACATGTGAGAAAGTTTGACACAGAAATAAAGATTTGATAAACGACGATGTCAGAGCATCTTTTATCTCCTTCTCCCCCAACGGACGGAAGTTTCAGTGAGAAAGTTTTAATAGGTTTATGCGATTTTCAAAGCTCGACCAAGCTCCGGAAAGGGTTGTTTATTTTACACACATTTCATACGCTGTTTGATAGTTGTGGCCCACAAGTTCTTTGGAAATGTACGGGTGAGATTGAAATTGAAATTTAAACTGGTTCAGCACTGAAGAAATAAAAAACCTACTACACACAGTAGAGAGAAAACGCGAAAGGTATCAAACCAGTAAAATACATAACAATCACGATTACTGATTCAACATTACTATTTAATTCATTTACAATTTATAAAATTTTAATTTACTGTAACAGCGCAGCGCAATTCCAATATTTTTTACCGAATATTCATTTTAATTTTTAATTTTTCCGAAAGATTTGTTATGCCTGAGGCTCTTCTTTGAAAAAAGAAGTTCGAAGTTATGCTAGCTCCTTCTCTTTCTCCCGAATTGGTGTAGAATGACGACTTAGAGGACTTAGGTTCACGTAACTTCGAACTTCGATTTTCAAAGTAGTTTGAGGTGTTTTGGATTAAATGCATAATTAATTGCTATATTTAGATTAAGTTAGATCTCTTCTATACTTCTAAGTGACATCAAATTTAAAGTCTTCTGTCAAAATATTGCATTCCATTTTAACATTAGATGTGTCGTTAGATTTGTCTTGGTTGTGGGAGTGACATATATAATATTTTAATATACAAAGAAAACATTTAAAAAAAAAACAGTTGACTTTTCAAAGCTTCTTTTTTATTATGAAAGCCTGCTTTTTAACCCCCAACGCAACAAGACGAGTTTTATAATTTTGACCACTATGTGTGTGTATGTGTGGAACCGTAACTTTTGAACGGGTGGACCGAATTGTATGCAGTTTTTATATTTGAAAGCATATTTTATAGCTGTAGTTTTTAGCTACGTTTTATGAACATCTGTTGTGCCGCTTTAGAGATATCAGCTCTGAAAGCAGAGGTCACCATTATATCTGGGTTTTTTATCAAGTTGTTTATTCTTATACTATCCTCAATACGCAGTTTACCAAAATATCTGTTTCATTGTTATTGGAACAGTGTTTCGTGTCTTCATAACGAGATGGAGTTGCTTCGGGAATAATGAACTATTGGGCGCGGTAATTGGTGGCCGAGGACATTCGGCCTCAAAGCTCTCCGATTGGTAGCTCGAGGGCACAGACGCAGCTTAGTTAAATGAAGACAGCCATATTTGTTTTCAACCGCTGTCTAAAAAAGGTGTGTAATGTTTGTGGGGTCATTGCTCCCAAATGTAGAAACCGATTTAAATACTTTTTTTACTCATGTCGATCTTTAAAATATATCAACTCTGATTGACGGGGTCGCCATTATATAGGGTTTGTATTTCTTTTGAACAGCCAGTAATAGCTATTTACTACTACTATTTAAAAAACCCTTAAAGCCTTATTTAAGAAAATAGCCAAACCAAAGGAGGATTCCGTACGGGAACCGTTAAAATCTCCTTGTTTCTGTGAAAGATCCAACTTTCTACCTATTACGGTTTATGAGATACAGCCCGCTGACACATAGATGGACGGATAGACGCTTAATAATAGGGTCCCATACTTACCCTTTGGGTACGAAACCCTAAAAATTAGTTCTGCCATTGAATATCACCACAGTATTCATTATACTCGGCTGTCTATAGCTGTCTCACTCCCTCTGATACTTGAGTCTATTTGTTATGCCTGAGAGAGAGTGAAAGTGATAGACCGAGTACCTACTATTAATCAGGGCTCGGAAACCGGGCTCTAATACTGCCCTCCTAAATAAAAAGGACGCATGCGCAATTTGTTGGTCAATGTAAATTTTACACAACTTAAGAAATAAGGTCACTAATAACAGCGCGGTTCTATGAGACATAAGCCCTTTTGTCTAAGGAGGGCACAACATGGCTGCGGTTATCGCGTGATAAAGTGTGGATAAAACATCCGTCACCTTTTGACACGTGTGCAGAGTACGAGAGTGACGGATGCTATATCCACAGTTTGTCACGTGATAAACGCAACCATCTTGGCTTTAGCCAGTTCGTCAGATACGCTATACATTTCAAAAAGAACAATTTCATTTGGATTCAGCTCCAACAGAATATTATTTCGGTTTTACTCCAAGAGCAAAATTAATTTGTTCGTGCTCGAAATAACGGTTAATTTCACTCGCAAATGTCCACTACCATTTTCTCGTGTTTTCTACTCTATATTTGATTGCATTTTTACTTGTTCTGCTTGAAGTCAAGCGGGCCTTATCACATCCTAACTAGATTCCCAGCGATCACAACGCTCGCGAATTGATTCTGCTCCGAGCGAGCGTTCATAACAAACCTGGCTAAGAACCATAACTAACCGGTATTTTTTTAATCATTCCCAAGCCCTGCTATTAAATACTCGACTTTCACTGCACTATCTTCCCCGCTCTCTTCTGCGAAGAACTAAGGGTCATTAGGAGCAGCGTTTTACAAAGTTCATTAAACGTTGTCTTATCTAATAACAACATTGTCTCTTATTCCGGACTAATTACATCCAGCCAGAGATAAACAACAAAGCTTTATATTTCATTAGGTTTGTTTATAATCCTTCTTTTGAGGGCAAATAAAAAAATGAAACAATATGAAGGGTCCACGGAAAGAACATGTCTAGTCACATTAGTAACTTTTTGAGATATCGCGATTTGAATGTTAGGGACCATGTCATTTTGTACGTAATTTTCGTGTAGAGGTGTTTTTAAGAGTGAAAAAATACAAATATGTCATTTCGTCCTCTACATTTTGGGATTAAAAACTAATTTTAAAAAAAAAGTGACTAGACATGTTCTTTCCGTGGACCCTTCATATAATATTTTTAATTTCACGCGATACTTTCAAAAATAAGGTCGCCTATGTACATTATCCAAAATTATGCAAACATTTTTTGTAAATTTTAATGTGCAATAAATAGTTTGCATGCATATGTTCATACATTTTTAAGGGACTCGATAGAAGCGCGTCGAACTAACCTCATGTCCCATGTGCTTCTGTGAAGTCCACAAGAAACATTACTCTTTAACCGAACAAATGTCCTCGCGTGTGGTATCCATGGCCTTATATTTCTAATTAGAGGAGAGGAATTAGTTTCCCGCTACTCCCCCTATTTTAACCCCTTAGGAGGTGAATTTCCGAAAATCCTTAGTGCTCACTTACATCATGAAATCCCTGTACCAAATTTCAAGTTTCTAGGTACATTAGTTTCGGCTGTGGGTTGATATAGTAGTCAGTAAGCTTTACCTGTTATATGTATATAGAATCGGTCCAGGTTATTATCAGGGTAAGATCATCTATAATTAACTTGACATCAGGGATATACACTTTGACAGTAATAAAATCAATTATTAAATAAAGACTTACATTATGTGCGTGGCAGGTTCTGTTTTTTTTTTGTTTTTTGTGTCTGCGGGCATAAGGCTATGTTAACCAGATAATTATACGTATCTAGATTAAAAACAATATCTACTCTTCAATATACAGCGCCTCATAAGTTTTCATAAGATGTATATACAGTTGGTAGGTAGGAAAGAGACAGACTTTACTTTAATCACATTATTCACGCAACAATTTTCAAAGATATTTCAGAAGTGGATTTTGTTTATAAATATCTATGAAATAATTATTTGTGAGCGAAGCAAAAACATTGAAAACCAGTCAAGTACGAGTTAGACGGGATGTTAATTATTTTATTAAATTAAATTTAGTTATACATTTAATTACCTACCGGCTTCACACGCTAATCGATGTTAACTCAAATTCAACAAACAGAGCAGATTCAACCCTCACCCGATTATATCCCCCCTATTATCCCTTATTATTATGTTATTATTATCTGTGATCTGTGAGTAATATGACTGCACTTGTTACAAGAGTTTTGTCTGAGATACCACCATTTCATCTAAAGATTAGCAGATCACACAACTTAATTCCTAGGAATTATAATTCCGATATGATCAAAACTTCGAAATTTTATAATTCCGAATGCACTGAATCTACTTGACTTGTAAATAAACTTTTTTTTTTGCTTTTTTGTTTAATGTTCTTCGTATTTGTGTTGACTTTTACCTACTATTATTATTTAGTTCTATTTCTGACGATCTCAATGTAACAGCATATAATTTGACATGTCATGTAATTTATACTGTTATATTGAGTAATAAAATCTGAGTCTGAACCTGAATCAATGTTTTGAGAGAATAGTTTATTTTTATTATCGCTTATACATCAAACTTCAGTTAACCTACGTACAGCAATTAAATTATGCATTTTATCTAACTAACAAAATTAAAAATTTGTAATTTTAAGGTGTTCCGCCAATAGCATACTCGTGGTTAATTTTCATGACGCAATGGTAATGTTACCGTTTCTCAATTGTAGTCCTTAACAACGAAGCAAGATAAATATAAGCTTGTAAAGTAGTTTTAATTATTCGACTGAATATATTCAGTGTTAATTTGAAGAGCAATGGATACAAAGACCACATTACCGGGTAATGTTCGGAAAACTTTTCTAATTTATTTATCTTGCACAGAGTCAGTATGGCTCATTTAGTCGTCTCGGCACCGCGGCCATGAAAAGAATTTAACAATTGCAAACGAAATTCAAATAAACAGGAAAATACCAGGAGTTTTTCTTGTCATAAAGTAAGTTATTCCCCATTTTCATTGTAAAATGTCCAAATTTGAGAAGTTGCTCTTAAATTACTTTTAAAGTACTTCTCTTTCTCGAAGTGGTTTTGTTTACAAAAGAATTAAAATTTTAAGTATTAGAATGCCGTTGTACATATTTTTATTATTGAGCTAAATTCGAAAAGTTTTTTGGGTTTAATAAATATTTCTAGACTCACTAAATAGGTCTAGGACTAAATCGATGAGTACAAGACAACGATTAACATACATAACTGAATTAAATATTTTCTTCCTTTGTGTAACGAAATTTAGCCGTATGATTGTGTGACTAATATTCGTTAACTACGTACAACATTCAGAAAATCACACTTTTATGGATAAGATGATACTTAATTACATAGAACACATTTAACATTCAGAAACAAATATTCGTGCTCATTTCACAAATACCTACCTATAGAGAAATAGCGGCAAGCAGGAAGAATTTCGTACATTGACACAATTACTTGTCTCTGTCACTCGCGCACAACTCTATATTGCCGTCGTTATAGTGATGCGGCGGCGCCTAACAGTGAAGTTCAATGTACCAAATTCTTCGTTGCCCTCGTGCTCGCTTTAATATATGCTCACCAGGCATCGGACGACAGGCAAAGGTTAATTATTAATTCAGTGTACCTGTAGCCTTTTTGCACGCTCAGTGGTAAAATAATAAAACGGTACTTTTTCGCCTTCATCAAATAAAATTACTGTACCCTTTTTGTTATGCATGGAATCCTCTGAACAGGCGCCCTTTTGAAATAGTAAGACGGTGCCCTTTTCGGGGTCTAAGGTTCTGGTGTTATTCTGAAAAGTTCAAGAGGATTGTGAATTTAAGAATGTCCATTCTATGTCTGTATGTTTATCTTCCCGAGAAAATATTTATTAGAATGAAAAAAAAAACAAAACATAAACGTACTGTCTGTTTCTGTTTTTTGTTTATTAAATTTATAATAATTTTTACATTAAGTAAGTTAAAGTCTGTCTAATGAAAGCTGAACCTGGGAAAAAGCGGCAAATTCAAAAAATCTTGATATGGTATTACCGATCAATGAAGGAATAAACGATATTGATACTTTTATTATTTTATTTATTTTGGTGGGCACAAAGGAAGAGGAAACGCGTACTATATTTTCATATATATTATTACGAGCGCTATATTTTGATGAAAAGCACTTTAGGTAAAATACGATGACAGTGACTGGAGCACATTTGGTTTTTCGAAATATATTTGACATGAAAATATAGTGATCTGCACGTGTAGCACAAGTTGTATTTTCTCGCTTGTCGCTCTGTGCGTCTCTATCGTAACAGACTAGATAGTAAGGGAGATCCGAGCGACAAACAAGTCACGAGCAACTTGTGCTAGTCGTGCTGTTGATAGATTTCATTGATACGAGAGGTTTTCGTCTGTGTCGCACACAGCATAATAAAACAATGATGATGAGGAATATTATATTCAACCTTTTTAATAAAGTAATTAGAGGTAACATTATTCTCATCACCCTTACACCTCTATCTAACGACAATTATATCTTGGAGAAGAAGCGCCGCAAGAAACTCCAGCAGATCATTTTTTCCAATCATAAAATACAATTATTCTTAAAAGTAACATTACAAGGTAGTAAAGTAATTAATAATTATTTCTAACAACACAAACTTAGTCGTTACAAATGTACGCTCAATAACATTGAGTAAATTAAAAATAGTGACTAGGAGAACAACATGACGAGGTCTCTACGTCAGGAACGATAACTAAAATAACTAACTGGAAAACAGGTTCTTGCAAGCGTGAACAGACAGGACCCCACTGACAACACCCGTTCACGAGTATTTATGAGGTAGATAAAATTCCTAAAGCTAGTGGTCATGACATGAAGTGCTCACACTCTCACCTATATAAAATATATAGTATAAAATTCATTTATTTTATTTCGGATAGCTTGGATGTCAAAGCTATCCAAATTAGACACCGTGGCCTTGTGAGGTCGCTTTTTTCCGGGAGTACTAAAGACACCATTGTTTAATTTTCCCTCATTACTTATTCTTTTTAAAGATGAAACACTGATATCTGTAAGAAGAAAGAAAGTGTTAAATAATCAGAACACCATTTAGAAATACATTGTGTGGTTGCGCAGTACAGCCCCATTGTACAGTCCGACAGCCCTAAAAACATTTGGGTTTAGGTGAAATGAAATTGCATCGGTGAGGTTCTAATCGCAACGGTTTAAGAACAAGGAAGACTCATATAACCCGAACATCTTTTAAATCTGGCCGATCAAAAATGACATTAAATAAATAGATAAGGTACTAAAGTGTACACATATTTATGAAATCGACTGTACAGTGTACATTTGGTTCATAAACAACAAAATGCTGTTTGCTCCGCACACAGAAAATACATATCAAATAATATGTTTATGATATCTTTTAACTAAACACCTCCTTATTGTTTTATTGAAACTATGAGTGTCAGTTACATTAATCATCTGTCTATTAAATTAATTTAATAAAATTGTGAATGCTAAGAGATTCAACATGATATAGGGACAGACAATAGGTACCTACACCTATTATATAGGGAAAGACAATGATAATTTTAGTAATTACCGGTCATTGAAGATACTTCTTCCAAATATTTCGTCTGAGTCTGGCAGGCTAACTCAGTTTCCTCAACCTCTTTCAGCTGCTTTACGTTTTCCAGCACACTTTTGTCAACGTGCACGTCCAGGTTTTCTGAAACGAATTTAATTTCGTTTAATTTCTTAATCTCATCGTATAATAGACAGAAAAAGGTAAATTAAACTTAGGATTTCACATAGAGAAATAACAAGTATCAAAATGAACATGCCGTACTAAAGCCGTACTAACCTATAAATTTGGTCACCGTAACTAAACAATTAATTTTTTGCATCAATAATGCTTTTCTTTCTTCTTGTTTTTCTTTGTACTTCTGTATAATAGTATACAGAATCTCCCGGACACCGCCTCTTATCGTCGACGGCGTGATTACTCCGTATTTTTATCAATTTAGATATCGAATTGACAAGTTTCTAAAAACAACAAAGTCCAAACGACATATTAAATAGTGTTGCCAGACTCGTCAGCCAAGAAAAATCCAGGTTCAGCTTTCATTAGACAGACTCTACCGTAGTCGTATGTTTTTAACCCCTGAAGCAAAAATGGGGTGTTTTCATTTTGGTTGTATATCTTGTGTCATCGTAGCTTCCAAAATTATGAAGTAAAATCGGATGAATTTAAAAACGCAAGGCGGCTTTGTTTTTTTTAATCATCGATTTGTTTATGTGCGTTATAATTTAGCTCTTGCTATATAACTGTCATATGTTTCATATGCAAGCGCAAAATATTAGTAGATCTGAATCATCATTCTGCCCTTGTCCCACACTAAGTGGGGTCGGGACAACATGTCTTCTTCTTCCACTCTCCTCTATCTGCTGTTAACTCAGTACTCACACCTTTCATAGATTCTTCACACAGTCCATCCATTAGTATATCTGAATATACTTTTTAAAAACTTCAAAACATTTTTTTTTTGACATGCTTCAGATCTCTTTGATATTATGATATAAACACGGGGATAATCAAAGCAGCTCCATAATGTGTAATTTAATATTTTGTACAGGTACTACTAGTCTTAATATAACCCGATGAACAGACTAGTCAATTAAAAAAGATAAAGAGATGAACGGGCAACACAGTAATTCTATCAAGGTTTTCTTGTTTAGTACATGCAACGGAGTCATAAAATGAACGCCACTTTCTTAGCACTCTGTTATTTATAAGAACTCTGCTGACCTTGTTCCTTTTGGCAGAAAGAAAGCCTTTAACTGTCACATAACCTCTAGAAATAAAAGACCGCTTAACACAAACAAGAGAATGCCATCAAAGAATCACAAGGCAGAACAATCTCGTGAATAATACATACCTCACTTCCTTTCCCAAGACAATACACCTACAAAACCTTCCATTTAACTTCCAACTTAACCTTCCTTGCATCAGAGTTGTTTATTCTGCACGAATCAACAGTTGAATAATAGGTTTTTAAGGTTATCTTCCCAGACGTTCCTTACGTAACGGGATACCGTTTACGTATCATCCCCACCTTGCGCGTTATGCCTGCATGTTTTATTTTATCACAGTACGGAAAATAACTTTTTCATGATGTTTTTGCTGTAAAAGATTGCGTCAGGGTGGAGTCGAAGTGAAAGGAAAATTATTGGTCCCAAGGGCTGTAATGAGAGCGTTACACAGTATTTATTCATGCGATGTGAGTTTTGCAGACGATATTTTTCATTTTTAATACAAAGGTCGATTGTTTCTTATATTTCATTCGGTTTATTATTTAGGTTCCGGAGCTAAAGATCTATTAGTATTACTTACGAAGTTATTAATGAAATCTTTGGAAGGTTTGCAATAATACCAACTTTATGACTTGAGTTCTTATAAGTACAGTCAAGGTAATTGATTCCTAGACCACTTTGGACTATGTCATAGTGACACTGAAAATAAAATCATAAGGAGTCGGTTACGTTTTGATTGATTATGTCACTTTGACATAGTCCCAAGTGATCTAGGATTCATTTTCCTTGACTGTACGTCGTATATGTCCAGATCGCTACCACCATCTTACCTCTTAACCTACCGACAAAGAGCAGTGTTTGTATTGGTAAAACAAACATATAAACATTCCATCTAGATCCTAGGGTAAGCTACGGATTTGCAGTCTCGAGATTGTCATGGTATTGTGTATGGTCTTCAGAGTCCACTGACCATGAAATTTCAATGAAATTTGCAATATGGGGATTTACGGGGGCGACAATTCGATCTGTCATATTTAATAGCCGCATAATAATTCCATTCTATTCTAGTCTATTCATCTTCGGGAAATTCGTTTACAACCCGAGCGTCGCTCGGTCTTCCAGGACCGGTATTCTAGGTGGTAAAAAACATATCGTCTTTGACCTGTTATCGCATTGTCAACGTTTTGATAGCTTTTCTTTTTCATAACAGGTCCAGTACGATATCGTTTTTACGGCCTAGAAAAGAGGCCCTATGAGCACCTTGTCACTCTAATCGATGTGACAATTCATATATGGCAGTCTAAACATGACATTAAATAGATAAGGTACTAAAGTGTTCACATATTTGTGAACTCGACTGTAATAGTTGAAATGTTTATAGACGACATTATTACTAAGTTAATTTACACACGTATCATAAGTCCAATTTAATGAGTTCATAATCCGTTAGCAATGCCTAGCATTTAACCCAAGGGCTAAAACAAAACACTGAGCATACATAATGCTACGCATAATTCATTTTGCATCGAAACGGTTTGTAATTTCCGAAACTGGAGACTAAACCAGGATTAAGCCGTCCGCAGTTTATTACTCCGAACTCGATTCTTGCTAAACGATACTCAATACCTATATGATATTACCATACTCAGACGCAGGGAAATACTGTAAACAATTTTTTTACCCCCTGAGGTAAAGTTTCAGACAATGAAAAACATAGATCTTAGTATATGTCAATACCTATGTTATGTATTTTCAAATCTACCGTTTTGACATTATTAGTACTTTTTCACTTCGCATGCTCCTAAAATGTTACTTTAGTCTCTGTTCGTCGGGACTAAAGCGCCTTATTAGTCTTTTTTTTAAGTAACTTTTGAAACCCCTAAACAACCAACCACGGTGTTTAGGGGTTAAATATTAAAAAAAAAAAAAACATTTCGCGGTGTCCTACCTAACACTCCTCGCTATGCTCGTCGCCGTACCTAACTGGTCTCAGTAGATATAATATGACGATTGATAAATAAATGTGTCTAAAAATTTATTTATTTTTTTACTCGTTACAGTAAAAAGTTGCCTAATGTAAGAAAAGGAAAGTGATAAACTGACGAAACGTTATTCGTCTAAGAGTTTTTCGGCCTACTGTTACATTTGTCATGTGAAAGATATTCCAAAAGTTTAAAGTCAAAATGATATTCGTCTTCATAATAATTCGGCCAAATAAGAGGTTGGCATACAAAAAATTGCCAATAAGTAGTTGTCACAATGAACATTTGGCGAAAAGTTGATTAGCAAATGAAATTCGACCAAAAAGAATTCGGCGAAAAGGCAGAACACCCAGTACTAGCAGGTAAATTAAGTTCGGCGGCTTATGCTGTTGGGATAATCAGGCAACTTACCAATGTTGAGACAGCTCGCTTAGTTTATTATAGTTATTTCATAGTTTTATGTCGTAGGTATTCTGGTTTGGGGAAAAGCTGCTGACATACAGACTATATTCGTGTTACAAAAAAGAGCCATTCGTTCTATACACAACCTTAACTCCCGTGTATTCTTAAGATTACTATTTAAAGAAAATGGGTTAATTTATGAGAATATTATTTATGTCATTAAAAATCAAGACACTTTTGTTAAGAATTATGATATAAATAATTTGAATAAAAGAAATAAAAATAAAATTGCTTTAAAAAAATGTCGTGTTCGGAAGGTTTAAAAATCATTTATAGGTCAATGCATTATTTTCTATAATAAATTACCTGACGCAGTTTTAAAGTTACCATTTTCAGTACTTAAAACTTACTTGAAAAAGTCGTGTTGATGTCTAAAGCTTACTATAGGGTCAAGAACTATCTAACAGACAAAAATGATTTTCGTAACCTAAGCTAAGCACCTAAAACAAAAAAAAAAAAATCATAAAAAATATGTAAGGGTAAATTTCAACAAGCGTCAGTTTATCCTAATTTTGGTGGTATTTTTTATTTTCTTAGTAGGGTTTTCAATTAAACGTTTAAGTGACGTTATTAGTCATTATAAAAACAGTGTTAAAATGGCCCTTTATTATACCAAGTGTTTTTTAAGATATAACAATTTTACTAATTATGTACCACCAAAATTGTTATTATCCACCAAAATTACTTTTCTTAGAAAAACTCACGATCAATAATAACATATCGGGCTAATTAAAATATAATCGTTAGGGAATCTTCCTTTTTATTTTTGAAAATCCAAAACGTAAGTTTCTAATATAATAAATAATTATTATTTGTTGTTTAAATAATTTTGGTGGAGACCATAAATTTTGATAATTTTGGTGTTTCGCAAAAGCCACCAAAATTGTACCACCAAAATTATAAAATTTAAAAAAAAAATTAAATTAAAAACAAATGTTTTAGTTTAACAAAAAATTAACTCGTTACAGTTAAAGAGACACCATAAACATACTTGAAAAAACTATCACACAACAAAACTTTTTGCGAAATTATGACTTATCTAAGTTATCACGATTAATAAAGTGTATTTCATACCACCAAAATTAGATACTTATGTGCTTAGCGGGAAGACGCAGAAAGATGGTACAAATCTTTCACCGTCTATTGCTGGAGTGAAACTGAACGAACATCTGACGCTATATTTGTTTGTTTAATCACGTTTCGTTCGATCATAAAATCAATTTCAATATTCACCACCAAAATTAACTATTTCGCTTGGACAGTTTTATTTACACTGCTCCCAGTTTCCTTTTACTTGCAAATGCAATAATTGATACATTTTAAAATACCTCAACTAATAAGGAATACAGACGATAACTAAAATATAAGTCTAGTTGAGGCTTAATAAGTTTGTATCACGACATATCAGTATATGCGGGAAGTACAGGACACGACACCAAAATTGATTTTGGATTGAAAATATTTTTTTACGATAAATATAATAAGTTAATAATAATTTTAACTTTGGCTCAATATGGTACTTTGAGTAAGATTATTTATAAAATAAATACTTTTTCAATACATTTACTTTACACCCCAATTATCACGTCCGCCGCTTAAAAAATGTGGTTGAGATAATTACCCGTAAATATCATATATTGTCTAGGGGACACGGTTTCTGTAGGAGAATGTATCGAAACTTTGTATGTGGTTGCCTTGCACTTTAATAGGTAAGTATAATTTTAAATATTTTTTTCATCACACTTGCTCGTAAATGGTGTTATTCCATGCCTGTATACAGAAGGACAATGGCCTAAATTGTTCCCGCGGGAATTATGGCGAGTTTGTCATCCCTAGGGAGTAATGACATTCTTTTTAAAATTTGCAACTCTTTCGTACATCATTTCTGACTAAGGAGGTTTAATTTTCAGCCAAAAATTAAATCGGTTTCTAATTTCATCTTTAAAAATTAGCTATAGACTAACTTACATTACACAAAACCTATACGCTTCATTAAACTTCATTATTTTTATACCTATTTCAAGTTTATATCAACATTTATCATTAATTTTAGTAATTATACATTTTTATCAAATTGGCTAAATCTGGCTCGAATCCAGGTCGAAACTAAACGCAGTTATTATCTGTGGTAGAGGTCACAAAAAAAATATCGTTTCCATTTACGTTCCCGTTCGTCAAAAGTTATTTCTTTATATTTTGCAGAGTTAAAGTGTTTTCTCTTTGTTTTTTTTCCTCGCAAATGTGATGAAAACCATTGTGTGTATCACAGGCAGTAAGGGGATTACTAACTCGAGTCATTAAAAGACCTCCGCCTCCGGCGTCGGGCTTCTAACACTCTCGTTAGTAATTCCCTTCATACTACCCTTGATGCACAATGTACTAATTACTACTACTTATTACTCCCTATGAAAATTCTGAGTTTTGACACATCTTTCTGCTCAAGCTACGCTTGAATATATTTTTATTTTTATTTTATGTTAGATTCATTGTTTTATATAATGCTAGGTTAAGCTTTATAATTGTACGAGTATAATATCGTAGTATTTAAAAAAACGACTGTCTGTTGAGTTTCTTGCGGCGTTTCTTCTCAGCAATGGTCTCTTGCGAAGCGCTAGATTTTTGATGTGTAAAAGTGCCCGTGCGGCCTACTTACTGATAAGCCATCTTTTATCCTTTATCTTTATCATGTTATCGTATTGTTTTATAACTCAGCCGCCATTACGGTCAAGTATTATGAGCTATAGTAACGTTGACAATACGATAATCTGTCAATAGTAATAAAGTTTTACCGGGAAGAATGGAGCTGTTTGACGTAACCTTGCAACCCGTTCAGCCTCTACACGGAAACAAAGACACACATAATGTCAGCCCATTGGTACCCTGACCCACCATACAACTGTGTCACAGTGATGTAATGAAAGGCGTTAGAAGTGTCAATCAAATTGTTTTAGCATGTCACTGTGACACTTTTGCTATGGTGGGTCAGGGTTCCAATGGGTAAGTAATACGAGATATAAAAACTTATCATATAACAGTCACAATATATACGCTCACTTTGTATAAATATGTTTAATATAACGTACACTTGAGATAATGAACGAAAGATATAATGTCAAAATAACTATTTCCATAAATTATAACGTTATTAATATATAATATCAATTGATATAACAATTAAAGTGTATAATGTACATGACACCTAAGATATAAAACATATATAAATCAAAAAATCTAACATCAAAAAATATAATATAAACGCCAATAACTATTTTCAGTATTACGTGGCCTTTTTAATTTTACAATCAAATTGTTTCGCATAGTTTTTTCAAGGGATGTAAAAAATAAACCTCGAAGGCTTAGGCGGGAGCTCGCTACGCTTCGCTCCCGCCTTAGCCTACTAACCTAACCTATCCGAGTCGGTTCTGCCCAGAGAGGTCTTGCTCGCTCGCTTCGCTCGCTCACATTTATATCATACGATATTATATCTTGTAACACTTATACTAAAAGATAATATGTATTATGATCGCTATATGTCATGTATGTTATAAAAACTGAAATTAGTCATTGTGAGTGTTATATTAAAAATATTAGGTATATAAAATGAATATTATATGACTTGACCGTTATACCTTATAAAAATATTGATTTTGTTATTATAGCTAACGTTCATTATATCTCGTAAACGTTAGTAACATGAAAATAGTTATTATGTAGTTATATCTCGTGTGACGCACCCGGTTCCAATGGACTGATAATCGTAGTACCTACATACACGCCCAGATATATAAATACGGGTAAAAGCTTTTTTTAAAAATTAAAACCTTAAGACAAAAAAATGTTGCATAAAGTCAAATTAAGTAAAGCTGCCACCCATAATTTCCTTATCTCGTAAAATATGTTTTAGTGAGATTTCCGTTTTAGTCAGAGCTGCCTCTGACACGTTTCACAATAACACCTGGGAAGATCGTCAAAAAAGGTTTTATCTCCCTTGGGCGTATTACTGGAGTTCAAGGTCAAGGTCACGTTTCTTCTTTTATGATTTAAGTGGAAAAATTTAGTGATATTAATGTATGGATAAAATAAACTTTCACCCGAGTTGAACACCCTACTTTTGGTGTCGACTGTGAGGAAACATGATAATAAAACTTATAAAAGTAAGACTCAGTATAGTGTCTGTTTTACCCAAGAGTGACTGTATACGAGATTTTGGCATGGCTCAGTACAGGTTGAGTTTCTCTTAAGAATATTACTACAGATAGGCTGGTTTCTACTACTGCACGGTCCATTGACATAGTTTTTTTTTTATAATCTGACTACAGACAAGCTGTATTGTTTTTTGCTACTGCACATGTCAACTGTTTTTTTTTAAATAATTTTCCTACAAAGATTTTGTATAGGCTTCTGCTATTGTAATTTCTTTTTTAGATTTGACATGCATCACTTTCAGCCCGCTTCTAAGATAAACAACGGCCTACTGTCAGACTACGAGACATGAAAAATGCTTCAATTAGACAAACCATTTTTCCTTCAATATTCATCTCATCAACATAATCATACCAGCAACCAGACATCCTCTGCTCGACACAGGCCTTCCCAAGAACTTCCACAGCCGGTTTTTTTGCTAAGTGATAGTCCTTCAGATTCCCGCAATGACATTATAAATAAAAAACTATAGAGTTGGTGGGGCTATAATTACATTTTTACAGTTCCGGTTTCGAGCATAAAAAGTTGAAGGATAATAAAAAGTGCCGTATCACGCCCGGTAATAGTTTAAAGGCTTCGGCGGAATAGAGCGCGTCCGTTGGGAAATATACGCAACAACGGTGTTTTTGCCCGCTTTTTGGACCGATAATAGTGCTCTCTGAGTTAGATTGTATATAACGTCGATATTTTATAACGGGAAATTTGTGTCTGGAAAATGGAAATACAGAGTGTATTATACAAATAATCATAATACACTCAGGGACTAATTTAGAGGAACGCAAAAAAAGTTTTAAGTCAGATATTGATAACAGCTTGGGTCGCATAAATAAACGGGTTATTATTATTACCTTCAAATTGATGTTTTTTTTTCTAATACTTCATTTGTGTTTCCCGTGGCTTCTATATGCATTTTTTTGGAAAATTTGCGTGAGTGGAACATTTTTTTTAAAATAAACGAGTAGGTATTTATTGTTATAATTGTTAAAACGCACATTTTAAAGAAAATAAAACAAAGTATATTATAGCAGAAATCGACGTCAATAATTCAAAAAAATACAGCATACAGGTAGTCAATTGTTTTTTATTCATTTTATTTTACTGTAATGATAATAATCTTTTGAATTCTCGGAATCCCTAAAAACGTTTGTCCTAACGCGTCGTTTGTACCAACTAATTATTGTTTGTCATAAACTGGTTTTCAGCTGAGGCACATAACTTTATAAGTCTTCCAAAAATACCCGCGGTTAGGTTAGGGTAGGGTTGTATCATAACCACAAAAAAAATATCGAGCAAACGATGCATTAGGATGACGGGTCTAAAGGTACTCGTGTCGTCATCTAGGCGATAACAAATACACTTCAATTCTTTACGATTCTTGATGCAATTATTTCTTTTAGATACTAAACTATTTAAATATGCGGTGTTCCTACTTTCCTCTCGATTGACGATGATGCTTTGACAGTGAAAAATCCTCCGCGCTGCACTTCGCTGTGTGCGCCAGCTCTAAAGCGTGCTTTTTGCTTATAACTCAACCAATACCCCACAAAGGTATTAAAATGAAATCGTGCCTTTAAAGAATTTTACCCTGCCCGGAATCCTTTGCTCGCTGCAGTAAACAATAATATTGGCAGCCTTTGACTTTGCGTTGAAGGCAATCTTGAAGCACTGCCAATAAAATACCCAGCGAAAGGTAATATCAATTAAATTTTAATCTAATTTAGTTGGTGGATATGTTTTTTTTAATTCCAATAAAAAAGCCTTTCATATTGACAGAAACCGTGTCCCCTAGACAATATATAATATTTACATATTTTTTTATAACGAATTTTTGTTTTGTTTTAGGTGTTTAGCTTACGAAAAGCATTTTTGTCAATTCTCAATTCTTTATTGCTTCCATAAGTTACACATAATAATACAGGTGTTGGGTATCTTATAACTACTTATAAGGTAGGAGATCTTTATGGACCCTGGTAGGGCACAGCAACTTACAAACTAAACTATACTTAACTAGTGAGGGGCTTGCTTTTTAACAATACAACAATACTTTATATAAAAGCTTATACATAAAATTAGAATCTAGTAGGTACCTACATTAAATTAGAGTGTTTATAGAACTATCTTATCTTCTAAATATTCTTTAATGGTGTAATAGCGTAATCAAAGCATTCAAATCAATTAACACTAAGAAAACCAATGATCTTTGGGGGGTTTCGGTTCACGTCCTTAAATCCTTAATGGAAGTCATAGCATCTGACTTAATGATCATATTTAATCACTGTGTTGATTGTGGTGAGTTTCCTGATCTTATGAAACATAGCAAGATAATTCCATTATTTAAAAAGGGGAGTACTTCTGACCCCACTAACTTTAGACCGATATCGATACTACCCACTTTCAGTAAAATCTTTGAGAAATTAATTTTATCACAGTTAATGCAACATTTTCAAGATAATAATTTATTACATAATAAACAATTTGGTTTTACTCGGGGTCGCTCGACAACCGAAGCTGGTGTTGAGCTAATTAAACATATTTTTGATGCCTGGGAGGGGTCACATGATGCTTTAGGTATTTTCTGTGATTTGTCCAAGGCCTTCGATTGCGTTAACCATGACACATTGGTCAGGAAGCTACACCATTATAGAGTTAGAAGTACTGCGCTTAACTTAATTAAAACGCACTTATTCGGGAGAATACAAAGTGAATGGAAAACGATCACCTGGGTCTTTGGTCTCAATGGGCGTGCCACAGGGCTCAATTTTGGGTCCATTTCTATTCCTCATTTACATAAATGATTTACCATACCTTATAAAGGACAACCATTGTATAGTATCGTTTGCTGATGATACCTCACTCGTATGTAAAGTCAAACGACAACAGGAGTTTAATTTGGATGTAAACAATGCTATGTCAAAAGTAGTAGATTGGTTTAGTGTTAATAAATTATTACTAAATGAGAAAAAGACTAAATGTATTAAATTTATGACTACCAATGTGAAAAATAGACAAACTACTGTAAGTATTAAAAATGACAAATTAGACTTAGTTCATGATACAGTATTTCTTGGTATAACTTTAGACTCAAAACTCCAATGGGGTCCTCATCTGGCTTAATTAGCGAATAGACTAAGCTTATGTAGCTTTTGCAGTTAGTAAAATTCGGAATCTAATAGACTTGAAAACCGCTCGATTAGTTTATTTTAGTTACTTCCATAGTATTATGTCATATGGTATTTTACTATGGGGTAGTGCTGCTGACGTAAACGGCATCTTTGTTCTACAGAAGAGGGCTATTCGTGCTGTTTACAAGATGGGTCATAGAGACTCGCTTAGAGATAAGTCAAAGAAACGAATATATTAACGGTATACAGTCAATATATTTATGAAAACATTATGCATGTTCATAAGAACATCAATAATTTTAGAAAGAACTGTGACATACATAATGTTAATACCAGAAATAAACTTAAGCTCGCAGTGCCCTTTACACGGCTTCACAAAATAAAAAACTCTTTCATGGGTAATTGTATAAGGTTCTATAATAAGCTCCCAAGTAGTGTTACTCATTTATCAGTAAATTTAAGAGTTACGTTAAACGTAAACTAATTTCTAAAGTTTATTATAGTATTAAAGATTATATGAATGATGACAATGCTTGGGACTGATATATATATTTTTTTGTATTACAATAATTAATGATCGTGGAGACTATATACATCTCCCTGTATGATTACCTATTATTTTAATATGACATCTGGAGACTCTTTACATCTCCAAAATTGACCGTAGAGACTTTCTACATCTCCCTTGTTTTGTGTTTTTTTTAATTATATTTAATTCTTAATTTTAATTTGACATTTGGAGACTGTTTACATCTCCGAAATTGTATTATTTATTTTAATCCGACATTTTGATATATTTAATTATTATTACTACTGGGACCTGTACATCCCTGTGACATTTAAATTGTGTGGCTTAAGTTTAGTATTGTAATAAGTGATTTATTTGGAAAAAACGGCTTACTGTTGAGTTTCTTGCGGCGCTTCTTCTCAACAGTGGTCTCTTTGGGAGCGCTGGTAGAATCAGACTTGTAAAAGTGCCTACAGGGCCTACTTACAGAATAAATGATTTGAATTTGAATTTTGAATTCAATTTAGCACTAATTTAGGTACTTTTAGTTAAACATGTTAAAATTTATATAGCATTAATAAGGGAACTATAATAACATAGGTATTTATACATAACAAGGTAGGATTTAAGTTTTGTTACAAAATTGGTGTATTTTTCTTCTTAGGATATATGGGCAGGAACTTTATTAATAATAACGAAATACATAGAAAACATTCAAGAAACATGAACAAATATTTGGGCTCATCACACAAATATCTGCCAAGGTGACCATAATGTGGGCTCAGTTTATTAACCTAGACCTATAGTAGCCAATTCCCTATCATCATCATCATCATGTCAGCCGAAAGACGTCCACTGCTGGACATAGGCCTCCCCCAAGGCTTTCCACTCAGAGCGGTCTTGTGCTTTTCGCATCCACCGCGGTCCCGCGATCCTGACGAGGTCGTCACTCCATCTTGTTGGAGGCCTACCTACAGCTCGTCTTCCGGTCCGCGGACGCCAGAACCTTCTGACCCCATCGGCCATCAGTCCACACTGCAATTCCCTATAACGTGATGTTACTGCGTCTCATTACCAGGTCCATATTTATGATGCAGCCCATAGGTAATTATTGACAAACAACGGACAAAAGGAACATGTTGACATTCGATTACGCGTTGAATTAGCGAGTGCATTGTTAACGCGCTCACTGAGGATGCGGTGGACGTCGTATGTTAAATGATTTTAAATTATACAGTTTTGTTTATGCACTAACCCCGTACTCAGAGACATTTTAGAATAATTAGCACGTTCTTTTTGATATATTTGTGTATAATTGGTAAAAACCAACCCAACCAACCCACTGGGATTATAGTTAATTTAGGTTAGTTACAATTTCTTCGCCTAAAGTTAGCATTTTTTTTTAAAATAATTTCAAAGTAAAATAAAGTCAGTACATGGATCATATGACAATGATTCAGATACTGACAATCAAACCTGTCCGCAAATGCCCTCAGGATACCATTAGAGCTAGCCCGTACCCTGCGCGCCAGATATGTGCAGCGTTTCCTCATAGTTGTGTAGAAACAGTCAACTCTGGCATCACAGCATCTTCTTAGAATAATCAGAGTATAATTCACACTGGTAAAAATCTTAGCCGGTTTGTGCAGAATGAGGTTACAGAATTAACAACTAGCCCACCCCCACCCCACTCTGGGATTGAAGCGTGATTGATTGCGTGTATTTAGCCAAGAGCCACCACTAGAAAAACAGCTATATATCAGTCTGTTTGTAGCACCACAGCTCTTAAACGGGTAAACTAAACAGGTTTTCTAGCCGTGGTTTTCAGCTAGGTTTAAAATAGATCAGCTCTGAAAGAAGGGAACCCTATTATATAGGAGGTTTTTAATTATATAAATTAAAAAATAAAAGTACCTACTAAGCTATTATCTAACTTTACCAACGAGATAAACACTTATTTAGCAAATAAACAATTCGTAGTAGCTATATTTTATGACTTTAAAAAAGCATTTGATACCAGTACCCTTTTAAATGGAATGGATGAATGTGGTGTGGGGCAGCCGCTGAACTGCTGGTTCCGCGACTACCTCACATCACGCTCGTTCCGCGTGAGGATAGGTGACTTACTTGTTTCCATAAAAACCTTCAAAATTGTGAATGTAAACCTATCCAAAAGTCGATGCCACATTCTCCTGGTATCAACATATAAGCTACATTACTACATAGAAATTACAAAGGAAACCAACGATTAATTCCTATGTAATATCTATCTTGTCATTTGACGGTGTCATCACAAGGTTCAAGGTGGATCAACATTTAAAGTCCTTGATGGTACTTCCAATAAAATCTAAAATGGCCGCAATCTACAATTCAACTCGTTAGCAACGCATCCATCAGTTCGACGACACGACAAGCGATCGTATGGAACAGAAACAATCTTTCATGCATTTGCCCTCTGACCGCTATTGCCCGGTAATATGCGTTTGCCGCATTTTCGGCTGGGTGCATATTCTGGATCAACCTTTTCCACATCGTGGGGTCCGCTCCTGAAAGGTGTGACGGAATAAGACGGGCGTTATATAGATATAACATCAGGGTTCCGTAAAGAAGTCAAGTGCGGGTCACTCTCGCGCAAAGAGTGGGCCGTATTTATTTATTTTAATAAATCCATTTGATTTTTCGCGTAAACAATAAATAATCATCTTTAACAGGTTTTTTTCAGAATTTTTGGTCCATAATCTTCTTAGATAAGAGAGAGGGGGGGATATATTACAATTGTTACTACTTAAATATGAAGATATAAATATAATATCAAATAACATGCTTGGTTCCGCAGGACCTGGATTTGGTTCAGCGAACCAAATGTGTTGTTCGCTACAGACGACTGAACCTTGCCAGACGTCTTGTGAGTGCAGCTGAGTGCGGACGTCATGCCTCCGGTATTATTCGAGCGTGCAAAATGGCAATTTCTTTCCCACCTCCCACGAAAGGAGTGGGTGAAAATTTATTTAAGCAATCGCGGTGACTTTACTCACATGAAATTAATTCAATAGCTTGATACAGATGATTTTTGTGTATACTTGCGACCAGAAATTCATTCGAGAAACTTTTACATTTGGTTAAACCATCTCAAGAAGTGATACGCCAATGGGAACCGCGCCGTCCTTCTCGACGTCTCGAACACGACTAGTCGCCATTTGTCCGGCCGGACCGTCCACACGGCCTGATTCGGTACGGTGTGAACCATATCCGATGTGGAAACTAGCGGACCGAGGCGGACTCAATTTATAATAATTATGGTCACAAGACTACTGAGACAAACAGATATTGTTCGGTGCGATCCAAAACCGCTGTCCGGTCTATTACGGCTTTAAAAAGGCTAGACAAGTTGCTAAACACTAACGTAAACGATTTTCGAAAACTGACAAAATGTTTAGGATTGACGTGAGCTGTCAGGCGGGCGCATCGAGCGCCTACGTCAATTTTGTTATTTTCCAAAAAAAAACCATATAAACGTTAAGCATTGTCCTCTATTCTACTGGGCAACACTATATTGCCTTTGATATGTTATTGTATCGTCAACGTTACGGTATTCTAGCTCTTATTTACGCGACAGTAATGGCGGCCGGTTTAAAAAAAAACGTATGCGTCTCGGGAAGCCGAACAGAAGTGATAACTTAAACTAATCTAATTTGAATGTGTTAATATTGAAATTGTTTAACTTAACTGTCAATAGTATATGCCTATCGCACACTAAACACTGAGTAGAGAGAGGGGGAAGCGTCTGTCCGAAATACGGCTAGCGCTGTGGGTTAGAGTGAGATGAGCTTGCCTATCGCTGCCGTATGCGTGAGAGAAAGGGACGCCAGACAGACTGGCGCCGTAACGCGTTACGTAACGAAGCGGTTTACCCTCCCATAAGAAGTTATCATCAATAAAATGATAACCAACATGTCGAAGGCAATATTTTTCCCAGCAGAATAGAGGCTCGTTCCATCATCATCATCATCATGTCAGCCGAAAGACGTCCACTGCTGGACATAGGCCTCCCCCAAGGCTGTCCACTCAGACCGGTCTTGTGCTTTTCGCATCCACCGCGGTCCCGCGATCCTGACGAGGTCGTCACTCCACTCGGTCCATGGCTTGTTGGAAATTGGCGAGACAAGTACCAGTTGCTTAGCCAGTAATAATACGACGTCATGCACTATCTGAGTGTACAAACGCGTGCATGCATATTTCGTCGGGAATAACCCGCCGTCGGCGTTCATTTAATAAATCACAGAATCCTCCGTCTGTCATCGGCGCTGATGACAAATAGCGACGCTCGATTGATGACTGCCGATTGAATTGCTTTGTTTACGTTTTTAGTTACAAAAACTAACCATTCATCATTTTTGATAGCATGCAATTCTGTCAAGCGAGGGTGAGATAATTTTTAAATGTGTGCTTAAAATAATGTTTACGTGCATCGGTTAAAATAAATGACACCTGGCCAAGTGCGAGTCGGAGTTGCGTGCCGAGGGTTAGGGTAAAGTCACCAGTGGTCAGCCAGATACCTGTAGTCGGCCTCTGCCTATACTTTGTATGAGTGGGAAGAGTACGGAACATATATTTCCCACTATTCGCACTCATATAAGGTCGCCTATTGGTATCTGGCTGACCACTGGTGCTTTTACCCTATGTAGTTCTCAAAAAATAATAGCGTTTATTTGGTACTGTCTTAGATGATTTTTAGTAGTTATAACCACTTTAGTGGCCTGTATCTCAGGAATCAAGTCTAGTTAGTCGTAATAATAAGTTCGTTGTAAGTACGTGCTTTCGTTTGAGATATATTTTTCAATATTTTATATTACAACTTTGTCGGCGTAATTTCAATGCATATTGTGCCAAATTGTAGCTTATTAGTACCAAAAGTCTCTGAATTTAACTGCGGAGAGACAGACAGACGGGAAATACGAAACCATATATACTTGTTTAAAGTGGAAGCCTAAAAAGGACCATAATTGGGTATAAAATGCGAATCTCAAAAATCATAGTCTTTTAATAAAGGTCAAAAATGTTATAAACTACCAAGCAACCTGTATATTTAGAACTTAAAACTTAGAATAAAAAAACCGCCAGGTGAGAGTCGGGTTCGTGCACCGAGGGTTCCGTACCACCGCATAGTAGGTTTTAATATATTCCGCTTTCGAATCGAATCACACACTCGCACTTGACCATTTATTTTGTATTTATTATTTCTTCAGGATTTTTACTAAAATCATACCAAATCTTTCCTTTGTACGAAATGTTTTACCGTTTTTAAGATAATAAAAATAAAAATACGTTGGAAAAAAAAGTTTATTTATTATTTCACTTTTTTAAATTTAAATTAGTAAATCCGCCATTTATTTTCTGACCAATAAAAAAACAACTTGCTATCTCTTACCTTTCGAAAGATACAGCTCATTTAAGTTAGGACGGATGGACGGACGGACAGCGGAGGCATATTAGTATGTCGAGAGAGACACGACACGAGTGAAAAGCACCGTAGCTAGTAGCATACTATTTTAATAAACAGAGGGCGCGCAGGTGCAAGAGCGCTTCAACAGATACACACTACATATTAATAGGGTCGCGCTGGCTTACCCCTTGGGCACGGAACCCTAATAAATGACATGATATCAACCGCATCAGCAACATCTATCATCACCCTCTATCTATATACTATCTATCATACTATAATTTACAAGACGTCCACTGCTGGGTTTTGACTTCAACCAAGTATCTCCTCGACGGTTTGTCATGATGAAAATTACTACATAATGTAGTAAGATGGATTTAAAAACTGGAAATTATAATAAACCTAGCTGTTGCCCACGACTCCGTCCGCGCAGAAAAATAAAACATAGCCAACGTGACCCAGGGACAATCGGCCCAGTAGTTTCAGAGCCTATTCAATGCAAAAAAACAAACAAATACTTGGGACAGTGATGATACTTGGAACCCTGTAGATTTATAAATCACGCTGGCAACACTGTGCTGTCTATGATCCATCTGTCACTGGAATGCATTGGGGTTAGTTGGGATAGTTGGGATCTAATTCCTAATAGTTTCTAATACTGTTCCAAGTACCTACGGCGTCCCTGGTATCCACGTTAAAGACGTCGGAAAAAGTAAAGTATTTTTTTTTAGGAAACATGAAACGGTAATGGTACATGTTATCATGACTTTGTACGAAGACGAATGCAGTGGAAATAAATGAAGTAGAAATAGCCTCATCACTACCGGCCGTGGCGATTCTTAGGAAGCTTCATTCATCCCAACGCTTTTGTTTGTTGTCGCTTAACGCCAAATAATATATCTATCTGTATACTTTTTACATGCTATGTTGGTTTAACTAACAAGGAAAGGTACCCAACTGTCCGGCTCCGATTTTGTTGATTTTGATATATGTTAGAGAGTAGTTTTAAAGTAACAGACACGTATTTTTTTTAGCGGACCTAACTCGACTTGTAAAAAAATCTCTAGATAAGTTAGAGGGTTTAGTCACTTTTCAGTACTTTGGAGGTTAATTTCTCCCAACAAGTTGAGATTGGGCCGCAAAATAAAATACGTGTCTGTTATTTTATACGACTCTCTAACATATATACGAATGTTGAACACCTTAAAGAGCACATTGAGGAAATGGGCGAAAAATGTCTGGATATCCAGTTGCTTCAGCAAAAGTTTCCCACAACATTTAATTCTTTTAAAGTTAAAGTACTTAAAAGCCAGTTAAACTAATTTTTGTCGAATGAGTTCTGGCCAGAGGGGATCAAATACAGGGTGTTCCGGGAGAAATACGTGCGAAAAGCAAAGAGTATTGAGAACGAAATTTCTATTAATAATGGATAGCGCATTAAACGATAAAACCACTATGATCTCTTTTAATTGTAAGGCAATCAAAAGATCTATAAACTTTGTGAGGGACCTATGTGGGATGTGTGACATAATTGCACTGCAAGAGACTTGGTTGCTGCCGCATGACCTGGATTTCGTGCACAGCATCGATGGTGAATTCGGGAGCACTGCTAAGTCTTCGGTGGATACGGGGGATAAAGTGCTACAGGGCAGACCCTATGGAGGTCTTGCTTTGTTGTGGAGAAAATCAAAATTTGCCAACGTGTCAGTAATCCAGACTTCGTGTGACAGGCTGGCCGCGATTCGTGTGACCGTGGATATGAATGTTTTCATTGTTATCAACGTGTACATGCCCACGGATTCGCAACATCCGATAGACAACCTTTCCGAATTTACAGCGTGCCTAGCACGGGTTAACGCTATTATTGAAGAAAGTGATGTGCAACTTGTTTACGTGTTGGGTGATTTTAACGCGCACCCAAGTGCGAGGTTCGGTTGTGAGCTCACACATTTCTGCCAGGAGCAGCAATGGTACTGCGCGGACATTGTGAAGCTGGGTAGTGACTCGGATACGTTCACATATATAAGTGAAGCGCATGGCTCATGTCGCTGGTTGGATCACTGCGTGACGACTGAGGCGGCGTGGAATACTATTGAGTGCGTGGAAGTGGTACGTGATGTGTCCTCATCGGATCACTTCCCGTTGCGTATTGTGTGCAATATTGCGGTCGTGAATCAAGCTTTTGTACCGGTATCTGTGGTATCAGGTCGCGGAGTGAGATGGGGTGATAGAGACGCTAGTCAAATAAGTTATTACAAAGAACTATGTAGTGTAAGGCTACCTGAAATTAACGACGTTCTTATTTGCAACGACTGTGATAGTAATAATATAAGTAAGTCTAAATGCCTAAGACGTGATGAGCACCTTGTGTTCATTAATAATTTATATATTAATATTGTTTCAACGTTGCAAGCCTGTGCTAGTAGAAAATCCGACTCTTGTCCTGATCGCATGAAAAAGAAAAAAGTAGTGGGGTGGAATTTTCATGTCAAGGAATTACACGAAAAATATAGACTTGCATTTAACTGCTGGGTCTCAGCGGGTCGGCCGTCCACAGGAATAGTGTATGATTTGTTTGTTAGCAGCAAGAAGGTTTTTAAAAATAAACTAAAATGGTGTCAGAATAATAACGAACAAATTAAAGTAGATATGTTGGCCCTGCACCGAAAAGAGAAGAATTTCACGAAACAAACAAAAAAATTTACTGACAAGCAAGGTTTACCTGTTAGTGTGGACGGTCTACAAGACCCGGCACAGATAGCCAATATCGTCGGCTTAGTGCAAGAAGTCATTAACTAACAAAAAGTCAAGTCGGAGAAAAACGGGCTCAAAGTTTTGACACAGTCAAATGACCATAATTGTAATAGGTTCGGTTCTAGATTTAAAAATTAAACATCTATGGTTAGCTAAATGTATTTACTATTAAATCCAATTAAAAACTTTGTACAATAAAGTCAAATAACTTTTTTAAAAGCCTAAATATGTAGTTAGTGACTTTTGGTCTTTCTCGCTCTTAAGGGAACTTACAATTAGTTATTTTTTATTTTCATTACAAATAAATCGGGTAACATAGTTTTCTATAACAAAATTGGTTTAATCAGTCGTAATTATTAACTTAGAAGCATTATAAATATTACTTATTAATCAACGACGAATAAACAGATTTATTTAATTCTACTTCACAGATTATAAAGTCTGCAAGACCACAAAAATAACACAAAATTCTCGTAATGACGTTATTTTTAACTTCAAACTAAAATAATAATGAAATATTCATTGTTGATAGACGAACTTAATATTATAATAATTCCAGACAACAGCAAGCACCATTAGTATAGGTAAAACGTGAAAACTTCTAAAAATTTAAATAAAGACATCAGCTTTTGATTGAACTAATACAGTAGGTACGAAAAAGAGTAAAAAAAAACCCTTGACGTCCATCGTTTTTACTTTACGTCTTCTGAGTTAGAAGACATTTCTTCAGGGACATAATCACGACACTCTTTGGCTGGCAAGTTCCGGTACCAGTGGTGAAGTTCCGCGAGTATTATTTTTTCATTGCACATTTTTAGCAAACCGTAAACTGTTCTACTTCCTTAATATTCGTTAGAAGGACTGGCGGCGTATCTTTCTGTGCTTGAATGTGTCTAATAGGTGACTCTAAGCCATTTTTAATATCCGACAAAGACTGTAGTTTCAAATCAGCATTCTGATTGTCACCCATTAAGATCAAAAGTAAAATACATTTTACACAGGGTGGCCGGTGCCAGATTTTTTATATTTTCAAAAAGTCATTTTTATAATTAAAAAAAATGGGTTTTGACATTTGGCGGGATTACACAGTTCAATATTGCGAATTTTATTTTCATCTTGTTTCAATGGTCAGAACGCCGTCATTCTTATGCAGTTGAAGCGTTTGCACGCTATATAATTTCGTAAAGAGGCGGGCCGAGTGTAAAATTTATTCGGTCATGGGTGCAAAGGTTCCGAGAAACTTCTTCGGCACATAATATACCGAGATCAGGCCCCAGCACATACGGACGCCGGAACACATATTGAGTGTGCAACGGAGTTTACAGGAAAATCCACGACTTTCAGTGCGGAAGAGAGCAGCTCTCTTTAAGACTCCTAAAGTTCTCAGTGCATGAAATATTGAAAAAATAATTGAAGTTTCATCTCTATAGGATTCAACTGGTTCAAGAAATTAATGAAAGTGATTTAACCAAACACAAAGTTTTTTGTGACACAATGTTGCACAGATTTCGTACCATAAATTGCATTTTTCGTAGTGACAAGGCCCATTTTCACATGAGTACTCATGTCAACAAGCATGTAGTAAAGCAAAATTGTCGCTACTGGGGCCCGCGATCGTCTAATCCACGGTTAAAACACCAAAGACCTTTGCATTGTCTAACAGTTACTGTTTGGTCTACCTCATCCTTGAATAGAATTATTGGGGGTTATTTTTTTGAAAATGCCTAGCAGTAAAATGTAAATAGGTAGTGAAAACTATAGGAAAATGATAGCTGATTAATTTTTGCCTAAATTGCTTGTACATCCGTCCTATTCATCACACGCCTGGCTTCAGCAGCATGGTGCTACACCACACATGGCCACAGTGTCGATGAACGTGCTTCGCGAACATTTCCCTCGAAAATTGATAAACCGCTTTGGAGAAATCCGTGGCCGCTGAGATTGCCCGGTTTGACCCCTATGGATTTGTTTCGATGGGGTATCTCAAAACCAGAGCTTTTAATAACAACCCACGGTCTAAATATAGGTGATTTCCAAAAAAAGATTGCTATCGAAATCAACAACATTACGCAGAATATGCTGCGAGTGGTACAAAACGCGAGGCTCCGTTTTGATGAATGTGCACGTGTAGGGGGACGACATTTAGAGGACATATTTTTTAAGTAATTAAATCCGCATTTGTGATCTTTATTATGAGATATAAATAAACACTAATCGCCTCAGGTGATGGTCAAAACAAAACCTAGGTACCTATACAAAATCTCGCCCATCGTGTAAAATCAGTCTTTTGCAAATGAAATACTTAACTAAGTACTTACTTACCTACACTATAACTTAACAGCATAAGCAATTTGAACGTATCTTATTATAATTTAATGACAATAGGTACAAACGCTCTTCATTCGCTTTATTTAGAATCTTTTCTAGCATCAAAGATCCTCGTCCTGCCTTAATGTTAATATTATTTCGCTTCATTTTGTAAGAAGTCACTACCATCTCGCATAACGTCCATCCCTGGTCGCAGCTGAATGGTATGACTTCGATCGCGATGACCGAACGAGTGGCGGGTTACCGCGAGAGCAAGACGTACTCGTAGGTAGGCATAAAAGAGTTGAAATATGAACTTATCAGAGCAAGAATAATTTCACTAAAGGTGTTCAAATTGAAACAACTTATTTGTCAAAAGTCATTAACCATAATTTAATCACTTGAATTACGTATCTTTGGACACAACTAAAATCGATAACTATCATTGATTACTTTAAAAAATCATTCTGGCTGCCATTAATGCTGTTTCCTATTTTTTTTAAACTGTATAATGTACTTTAGTTATTTTATACTTAAGTAAAAATAGTAATATGCATCCAAATGCTTATTTTGTTAAAAATCATTAAAGCGTTATAATAACATTTTTTTTCGTTTTACTGTTTGCTAAAAGTAACTATATGCATATAATGAATTCTAGCTCAAATACTTTCAGAGCGATATTCATATTATTTTATTTTTTAAAGTTAATAAGTAACATTAGTGAATATTCAAACGTAATAAAATGTGTAAAAATAAAAAAAGATGTTTTGATTAAAGTAACTAATGGTCATAAACCATTTCCGTCAAATCAATAAAGCAAAAATTGAAATTAATGACTTAATGTCATTGCTGTAACATCGAAATTACTTAACGTAAAAAGAAATGGGTCAGTGCGTTAGAAAGAGTAAGTCGTGGCGAATCCGCCTGTGTTTGTACCTGTACTTAGTAACTTTATGCCTTTAATGACTTCTTGCACTAAGCCGACGATATGTTTGGTCGAAATTTCATGATCGATCCGCTACCAATCTCTGAGGCAATGCTACAGACTGGGTCTAGGCCTGTCCGTGGTTCTGAAGAACTGAAACTGAGAATTCGGTTCTACCCAGACGATATTGAAAAGGCTGTTTTAAAGATGAAGAGAGGCAAGTCACCTGGGCATGATGACCTCAGTCTAGAGCATTTACTCGGAGCAGGTAGATCATTATATGTTAAGCTCTGTTCGCTGTACAACCTTTGTTTGAAATATTGTTACCTACCGCCGGACCTCATGAAAACAGTCGTTATACCTATCGCAAAAAACAGAACCGGGGATCTCAGTTGCGCGAATAACTACCGCCCTATTTCTCTGGGTACGGTGATAGGTAAGGTCTTTGAACGGTTATTGCAGCCCGAGCTGATGAACCATTTAAATATTGATGATGCGCAGTTTGGCTTCCGTCCCGGTCTCTCAACGGACTCGGCTATACTAAGTTTGAAACACACCGTAAATTACTACACAAGCCGTAATACGTCTGTGTACGCGTGTTTCCTCGATCTGAGCCGTGCGTTTGATCTTGTTAATTATGACATTCTCTGGAACAAACTGTACGGCTCAGGGGTAGCAGAAGAGGTGGTAGATCTGTTGAGGTACTGGTATGGCGGTCAAACTAACTGTGTGAAATGGGGTGAAGCGACATCTAACACGTACAGGTTAGAATGCGGTGTTCGCCAGGGTGGGCTTACGTCTCCAGACCTCTTCAACGTCTATGTAAACGACCTCATTCTTCAGCTGAGGAGTACACGTGTAGGATGCCACGTTAGCGGAGACTGCATCAACAGTATAAGCTACGCGGATGACATGGTGCTCCTCAGCCCCTCGGTGAAAGGCCTCAAGAAATTGCTCTCAATTTGTGAGGAATATGCAAGTTCACACGGATTGAAGTACAACGTGGGCAAAACAGAAATGGTTGTTTTCAGGGCGGGAAGAGGCCCAGAGCATGTGCAAGAAGTTAGGCTAAATGGTTCTGCGGTTCGGATTGTAAAGCAATTCAGATACCTAGGTCATATCTTGACCGATGACCTGAAAGACGACAGGGACATGGAGCGGGAGAGAAGGGCTCTATGCATACGCAGCAACATGCTTGCGAGAAGATTTGGCAAGTGTAGCAATGATGTCAAATTAACATTGTTTAATGCAGTAAGCATGTCAGTGTTTCTACACTTGCCAACTCTGGGCAAACTTTCGACGCAAATCGTACAGCACTATGAGAGTACAATACAATGACTCGTTGCGTGCTCTCATGCGACTGTCACGATGTTGTAGTGCGTCAAGCATGTTTGCCGAGGCCCGGGTGCCAGATTTCTTTGCGGTTATGAGGGAGCGTATAGCGTCCTTCTGGGAGAGGCTGTGGCGTTCTGATAACCGCATACTCAGAGCGATCTCTAGTGACCTAGATAGCCCAATCGTCCGCTATTGGCTATCTGTGCATCGGGACAAGAACCGGAAATAGTTTTAAGGACCAAGTACCTACTACTATTTTTGTAGGTACTGGTATTTGATCCATATTTATTTATTGTACATCGTGTGTGTCCAATTTTATTGTATTTTATTTTATTTTATTTTTTACAGTGTAATTTTTTGTATGTACAATCTGGGTCTCTTGCCTGTAAATAAACGATTTATTATTATTATTATTGCATAGATATTTATTTAATTTTCTGTAAATTAGGTTTTTTATAATAAACATTCAAATATAAAAGTAAAATAACAATACTAATACAAAAAATATACATTATAAAAAACCTAACCTACGGGTGCCGCCGGCAGCGGGGCAGGGCTCAAGCTACCGGTGGTTAGGGCTGCAGAGAGAGGAACCTCCTCACAATGCGTGCCGTGTCGAGGAGTACTGCCTTCTGTATCTGGCCCTTGATCCAGCCATCTAGCGAGAGTCTCTTGAGGTGTTGGTCGAGACTCTTCGCTATAAGACCGTTGGCCGAAACAACTATCGGGACAATGATCGTCGAGTCAACATCCCACATGGCGGTCACCTCGTGAGCCAAGTCAAGGTACTTGCTGAGCTTGTCCTTCTCGGCCTTCACGAGGTTCTCGTCATGCGGGATGGTGACGTCGACGAGCACTGCCCGGCGTTTAGATCGATCTGCCAACACGATATCAGGCTTATTGGCGACAATAGTCCTGTCCGTGATGACAGATCGATCCCAATAGAGCGTAGCACGACCATTTTCGAGAACTGGCGCCGGTGTGTACTTATAGTACGGCACTTCAGAATCAACAAGATCATATTGAAGGGCAAGTTGTTGATGGATGATCCTGGCCACGAGGTTATGTCTGTGCAAGTACTCACCGTTGGCCAAATGCGAACAACCGGAAATTATATGTCTGAGAGACTCGCCGGGGCAACGGCACGCTCGACAAATGTCAACCGTGCCATCCCTCAGAATATACTTCCGGTAATTGTTCGTCATTATGACTTCGTCAGCAATTGCACAGACAAAACCTTCGGTTTCCCCAAAAAGGTCACCAAAACGTAGCCAGTTCACGGACGCTAAAAAGTCTACATCGGGCCTGGTTAGGGCCCGGTAGAAACGTCCGTGTAACTCCTTGCTCTTCCATATGCTCTTGCGGTCCTCAGTGCTCAACACCGTTGGTCTGCGCCAGTTCCCGTTTGCCAAGGAGAGAGGCGTGAGGTTCCTGTCTACTGCAACCACATCGCGATGCACCCTACACTCATTGTTAAGGAAATAATCCCTGAGATTGCACACCTCGTGGTTGTGGAGATTCTTAGCATTTAAAATGCCTCGACCTCCACATTTCCTCGGGATGTACAATCTCATAACAGATGAGCGTGGGTGCAACATGTGATGTGATTTAAACAGTAGACGGACCCTCCTATCCAGAGCATCCAGCTCAGTCTGAGTCCATCTTAGTATACCAAAGGAGTATGTGAGCAGCGGCATCACCCAGCCATTGAAGGCGCGCACCTTATTGCCACCCGACAAAAGACTGTTAAGAACTTTTGTCAAGCGACAGAAGAAGCGCTCTTTCACTGACTGCTTGACATCGCCCACCACGATACCCAAAGACTGTGACATACCAAGATATTTGTAGGTTTCAACTTCGGAGAGAGATCTGAGAGTCATTGTCTCAGAAAGTTGCAAATACGATGAATTTACAACTTTCCCTCGTTGAACATGCATAACCGCACACTTATCTACACCGAATTCCATCTTGATCGCACTACTGAACTCTTGTGTGATTTTCAATAGTGCGATAAGATCTTGGCGCTTCGATGCAAACAGTTTGAGGTCATCCATGAACAATAAGTGAGAAATGACTTCAGCTTCTCTACAAAGTCGATAGCCAAGCCCGGAATCCGACAGCAAAGAGCTAAGAGGATTCAAGGCTAGGCAAAACCACAAAGGACTCAGACTGTCACCCTGGAAGATGCCTCTTTCAATCCTTATCAAGTTAGGCAAATCAGAGGGGACATCTCGACCACCTGGTTGACGAAGGACTGTGACCCACTGCCTCATACACACACCTAAAAAGGACCTCAAAGTTGCATCAACTTTATACAACTCTAAGATCCTTTCGAGCCATGAATGAGGCACCGAGTCATAAGCCTTCTTGTAGTCAATCCAAGCAGCCGAGAGGGCCGCCTTGTTTCGCCTAACTTGCTGGCAAATGGTCATGTCTATGAGGAGGAGCTCCTTAGTACCGCGGGACCCAACCTTACACCCATTTTGAGCAGAGGCCATAACGTTGTTTGCAATAAAATGTGCATTTAATTTTGTGCTCAAAATGGATGTAAGGAGCTTGTAGATGGTAGGCAAGCATGTAATGGGTCGGTAGTTCTTTGGGTCCGCGGTACTACCGGACTTGTGGAGCAGGAAGGTGACACCAGTTGTTAATAAAGGTGGCAAGGAACCAATCTCAAGGGCATTTTGGAGTTGTGCTGCTAAACACTCATGTGAGGCTTTGAACCATTTAATCTAAAAGTTGTGCAATCCATCCGGCCCAGGACTTTTCCAGTTCTGAGCCATTCGAATTGCACAACTTACGTCTTCGGGGCAGATAGTAATAGGCCCCATTGGTTCAATAGCCTCACATGCGCGTTCAACAACACACATCCAGTCTCCTTCTGTGTGCACGACAGGCACCGACCAGATGCTGCGCCAGAAATCAATCATAGCAACAGGATCCGGTAGGTGCCCATCGCTCACACCTTGATCAGTTCCTTCCCACTTTCTGTACACCTTCCTCTGATCGCTTTGGAAGAGGCGATTTTGTTGGTATCTATCCACGCGCTCTCTAAAGCGACGAATACGGCTTGCCCACGCATAAACCTTCTGCTTCAGGAAGTCAATACGTTCGGTGACACAAGCCATATAATGCTGGGGCCTTATTCCGGTCCCAGCAAAGGCTTGGATTATTATTATTATTATATCAAAATCAACAAAATCGGAGCCGGACAGTTGGGTACCGTTCCTTGTAAGTCGACATCTTCAATTTTATGTTTGACGTCGGATTCAGCTTTTGATCAGAAACACTCGTTATAAGAATAATAGTGTAAACGAATGAATATACTAACAACACACAATAAACCAAAATTATAGTGTAAGATATTGGTTCCATCAGTTACGCTTTCGTTTTTGCTCAACTGTTGAATGTAACCGATTTTATGTTTTAGGTGCTTGTAGTACATCCAGTTTGATTTATAGAACAGTTCGACGAAAGCCATGCGATCGTGGAACGGATAAGGGATAACGCGTAGTTCCGAGTTTATCTCAAGGCACTGCGTCTTCTTGAGGGTCACACGTGGCCAGATCATCGGGACCAGCTTCGTCGGCGCCGGTGTTGGGTTCCTTGAATCATAAAACATTATGTAAAAAAAATGAAATTAGTTTCTTTCTGAGTGTTCTGAGGCCGCAATACTCGTATGAACTGTCAATATCTGCCAAATTGCAGGCAGGTCAAATGGAAACCACTAAATCATAGATATTATCTTCATCTCGATCACTGCCAGGTTTAATTTTTATTATATTAGCAAACAGGCAGACGGCACACCTGATGGAAAGTGGTAACCGCCGCGTATGGACATTTGCAACTCCGGAAGCGCCACCAATTTTGGTAGTCATCTCATCAATTGACCATCACGACCAAACTTAGGTACGTGTTATTGAATTTCAACCCTTCTAAGCCAGTTTAAAATTGACAGAATAAAATAAACAAGCTAGTAAAAAGTGAAATCTATGCAGAAGTTTACTAATAGATACCAACACTAGATATTTTATGTGCTTGTTTGGTGAGCTCACGAGTATAATTATGTAGATATATATAAAAACATTCAAAACGAATCAAAATCTTGGCGAATGGGTCCGGTAGGGTTAAGGTTTTTTTTAACAATTTGTACAAACCCATATTTAATAAAGTTGGTCCATAGTTCAGTCATTCTTTCCACAACAAGCTCATCCGTGGAATCCATGGGTTTGGTCATGTAGGATATGTCAAACAGATATCCCAGTTCATCGCTATGTATTGCCCCTCGCATTGCTGTGAGATTGAATAAGGCTTTTCCAAAATTTCTTTCACCATTGTATGAAAAAAAGTAACAATACATATTTGTAACACCATTTTCCATGTATGCCTGCATTATTTTCATCACCTGATAATTCATTTCAAAATCAGACACCATATTACCAAAACCGTCACAATTTTCTAATGATAAATCTTCTTCGCCAAGATAGTTTTTTTTTAAGGTTGCCGCCATTTCAATTAAGACGTGTGTATTTTCTCCAAATTCAAAATGATATTTAACGGCATATATCCATGGAAATAATGCTGAAAAAGGTTTTAAAACTTGAAACTGGTTGTTCCACAAATAGGACCCACACACAAATCCATATTCGTCGTCAGTAATGCCGATTAAAACATCAATCCCTTCAAGATTAGGTAATCTAACGTTGATAGGATGTTCTGTAATGTAATTGTCAGCATTCAATAATTTTTTTTCAATGCATGGTCTGTAACGTATTCCTAATTTAGAACTTGCTGCTATAACTGTTTTAACATCTATTTGGCTCAAAAATGTCAATGCATCTTTAGTGTCAGTTGTTGAATAGTTCAGGTTGCTGGCAATTCTAATAGGTATGGTTGAATCACTTTCACTGAATAAATCATATAAAGGAAGAACAATGCTCTGGGGAATAATTCTATGAAAGAGTTTTTCTTTGAGGTAATGTAAATGAATGTGGATGCATGTAGCGCCCGTGCTGTGTCCGCCAATAGTTATCTGGTTTTCGTCCCCACCGAACGCGTTTATATTATTCTTGACCCAGCGCAAAGCTAACACTTGGTCTTTCAGCCCCTGGTTACCGGCTACTTCAGGGATGTCTAGGCAGAAGAACCCGTATGGCCCCAACCGGTAGTTAAATGTTACCAAGATAACGTCATGCCTCACTATAAAACTCGGTCCGTATATAAATGTCCCAGCTAAACCTATTTCAAAATTGCCTCCATATATCCAAACCAATACCGGTAATTTGTCTTGAGTATCAGCTTTATTAGGAACAAACACATCGACGTGCAAGCAGTCTAACGATCCGACGATGGTATTATTTTGCTCCAACCATTGCGGACATATCGCTTCAATGTTAGCGTCAAATATATCTTCAAATTTTGGATGTGGGATAGCTGGCTGGAACAAAAAAAAAACGGTCACGAACTTGTCAGACAATGCTCAGTGTAGGGTTTAAAAGTAAAATGTGTTCTAACTTTCAACTACGTTATTTTAAGTTTCTAATATGTGCTTATGACATACAGACCTACAGATGGTTTTGGCAAATTTAGTTTATAAAGTTTAACTTTTGACGTAATCAACGTCATCCATTTCTTACCTGTGACCCTAATGAAACTATGTGTAACAAAAAAAATATTTGTACTTAATATATATATATATAATATGCAATATTAAATCAGTTTATAAAGGGCATTGGGTAAGGTTGTATGAATTTTCTTAAAATGGGTTGGAGAAGCTCTAAATACACATAAAGGCATACAATTTAATGCGTTAAATAATATCGTAGCGGAGATATTAAAGATATACGTATTATGTTTTTGATACTAAAAATACGCTCAAAAATAAATATTTAAATATCTAGGCTCTAATGCACTGCATTACAAAACTTACATGGCATAACAAAATATGTTTATTTTTAATATATTTATCATAATTTATCACTTCTACGAATGGCCGTTCACCTTAAAAATGTATGACTTTTACAAATGACAACACTTTTACCCAATCGCCTTTGGCATGCCATTGCCCAGTAATAGGAGTGCGTATCTATCCAAATGAAGGTACGACCCCACCGCTGCTTAAAATACGGAGACGGTACGGAAACAAAAGACGGGGTCATAGTAACAACATGGCGCCGTTAATGACGCACCGCAACATACGCACCGTTAAGCAGCGGTGTGGAACGCATGCGTTCAAAACGGTACGGATACGATGCGTCATTGCGATGCCGTACGTTCGCCGTTTTTTAAGCATTGGTGTGGGCGTACCTTAACTATAAAATATAATATTACTAGTGGTCAATATAATTGTCAATGGGGATATAATGCACTTTTGGTATAAAAACAATATGACATATTTTGCTCTCCCCGTGATAGACCCTATAGAACATACAAAGATATCTAAAGTCGCATCGCTACTCCAAAGACCGACGTTTCCGTAATATTGGGATGGTCGACGACTGGAATTGCTCGTTTATTTGTTTGTAGTAACGGCTTCGGAACCCTACTGTATTGTATCCGATATGCTCTTGCCCGGTTTTTAAACAGCAGTTTAATGCAGCAGTGTTGGCATTGTTGTTTTCCGGTTTGGGGATAAGACAGCCGGTGTAATGACTAGCATATGGGCATTCCATCTTAGTCCTCGGGGTTTGCCACGCATTTGCAGTCTTGTGAATGGGAATGTCTATGGGTCACAGTTTCCACTTACCATCGTGTAGCCTGTGTGCTCGTTTGCCTTCTCTATGCCGTAAAAAAAAAATAAGCACTATAGTGCACTGTCATAATAAACTTCAAACTGAACATCAAATGACAAGTATGAAAATAACAATGGCAATCACAATGACAAGGTTCTAAGTATGCTCAAAATTTGTAGGTACATTCGCGTTTTGCATTATCTTTATTTCGTCAAACATGAGCGAAGCAGGGTAGATCGCTAGTTAATGTAATAGAACTCTAAATTCCAATTAGACCAAGCATGTACTTACTCCAAAAATGTTACTTTCATTAAGCTTCGCATACGGTATTCCAGTGAACATGAAGTAGGTTTCATCTTCAGATCTGCGTCCTTGTATAGTCCCCACATTTGTTTTCACTATCGGGTTCGAGTTATTTCCATTTGAGGAAAACATTTTTAAATAACATTCAACGTGCAAAGTAAGGGAGAGAACAACGGCCAGAATTATCAAAAACATTTTCAACATTTTCAAATATATCTCGTTGTCAGTAATGTTGTTTTAAATTGTATTCCAATTACCAGTCTCTATCGATTTTAGAAATTCATATTACATGGCTTGTGTAATATGCCGCACGCCTAAATATTCTGAAGTTCTGGGGTTGTCTTAAGAAAAAACAACTCTTAATAAATTCTTTACACATGTATAAATACTTCACTATCTATATGTCGTGACCGATATTTTTATAAAGTGGCCATTACATTGTTTTTATTATTGAACGTGTGCAACGTATTTAGATAAAGTTTTATATTAATACTGTAGGTACGGTCACGGAAACCACTATAGAACCTTCTCGCATAAAATCAACGATTAATGCCTATGTGATGTGTATCTCGTCACTTGACGCTCTCTTTTGACAAGGTTCTATAGTGGATCAACAGTTAAAGTTCTTGATGGTACCGTAAGCGTTATAAGTAGCTGCATACTTTTCGCTTTCACGCCTTTAGTGGTACGGTTGAAGTTCTATTGCACGTTATGATCAGAGCCCCCCTTTCATGGTAAAACAAAACACTATCGTAATCTGGCTAGTGATAGAAACATCATTTTATCGATATCGAGTATTATTTATAAAAGCTGTGCTCGAACGAAATCCTGAATATGAAAGTTTATGAGATACATCTGAAAATTGTACTCAAATTGTAAATTATACCATTTACAATGTATTTTATTAATTTGCTCCCTTGACGTCAAGTGAAGTTGAACGTACATTTAGTATATATAAATGGCGTTATAGTGATAAATGAATTTGTTTGCTCCCAGAGAATGTTGAAAAACTAATGATTATCTACTCCTATCACCATTACACGAATAAAACTCCATGTGCTGCTGTGTGTACTAGTGGATTACGACGAAGAAATTGAATAATTTTCTAGATAACTTCAATCAAACTATGTATGCTTTTTATGTTGTATAGGTATGTTATTTTATTTGGTCACGTTTTTTATTCTATTACACAATTATCGATATCGATAAAATGATGTTTCTATCACTAGCCAGATTAAGATAGTATTTTGTTTTGCCATGAAAAATCCGGGCTCTGGTTATGATACAACAAGTTCGTTTTTCTCTGGCAATAATATTATGTATGACAGTGACAAGTGTCGACCGAATGTGAAGTCTATTGCTAGGCGGAATGTTTTAAGGATAAGACGGTGGTAGCTGGACGCACCCTGCACAAGGTCCTTCCGCTACTAAAGTGTTTGATTGTGATTTAACCTTTTAAATTCTCAGCCTCATCATAATCATGTCAGCCGAAAGACTTCCACTGCTGGACATAGGCCTCCCCCAAGGCTTTCCACTCAGACCGGTCTTGTGCTTTTCGCATCCACCGCGGTCCCGCGATCCTGACTAGGTCGTCACTCCATCTTGTTGGAGGCCTACCTACAGCTCGTCTTCCGGTCCGCGGACGCCACTCCAGAACCTTCTGACCCCATCGGCCATCAGTCCTGCGAGCAATGTGCCCCGCCCACTGCCACTTCAGTTTAGCTATTCTTAATTCTCAGCCTAGATGATATGATTAGTTCCAAATTGCCCACAACCTTGTTGCGGGGATCCAACCACTCCGCTCTAGGATTATGGTAGCCTTTATAGCGGTGGATATAGCATCCGTCACCCTCGCACTTACGTACTGGTCAGAAAGTGACAAATGTTTTGTCCACGTTTATCCAAATCGTTAAACGCAACCGCAATAGGCCCCGCAGGGGGCTTAAAACGGCTGCGTTTATCGCGTGACAAAATGTGGATAAAAAATCCGTCACGTATTGTACACGTAAGTACAAGAGTGACGGATGCTTTACCATTTTGTCACGCGAGAAACGCAACCATACTCAAGTCATGGCAACCTCACAATTTGAGGGCGGAATCTAATTTCCTTAATAAACTTCAGGCTATTAAAACTTCGCATAAAACACACAAATTTAGTGTCACAGACAGACTCGCATATTAATAATACCGCGGTTTTGCGTGATCATCATTGTCTACGGGGCTCATTTACATTTGGCGGCCATTTGCATTATGGCCGCAATTATACCAGTCGTTTACAGTTTGTTGGTCATTAAAGCGGGCAACCAAATTATTGTTATTGTATGTAAAGCGGTTGTGTTCTCATGACGTTGTGGTCGAGCTGAGTTTTGAGCTAGGTGTGTGACAAAACTGACAAAATTATGGAAACCGGGCAAAAGGACGTCAGACCATTCCGTATAGAGTTCCCAAGCCGTTACTTGAAACAAAAAAAAAACTATCGCAAAAACTACAATTGGGATAGAACAATAAAAATAACTCACGGTTTTTTACCTTCTAATTCGAAACAATATGTCATTTTAAGAGACCTATTTCATTAATTTTGTATTTGACCCAAGTTTTGTTTTAATTTATTTTTATTTAGCTGACATTTTATAGACGACATGATATGTAATCATAAAAAGCGATTGTAATAGTGTTTTAAAACATACTATTTCAAGCGGTTTTCGCTTAATCCCTAGGAGGGCTTCAAGCCGAAAACGAAAGTCAAACAAAGGTTAAATATAATTTTGACGAAATATCCGAAATAAATAAATATTTTGAAAACTTAATAATGCAGAACGGGTTTAAAACCCTATAGTCCTTGAAATTGATTTCGAATTAGAGTAATTGTAAAAATATGAACAATCCCAATTGTGAACTAATTTATAGTAGGTATTTAAAGTAATGGTGCTCTCTTAGATGTTTTTTAGTACCATAAAATGTGCCTACGCTGCTCCCCCATGGGTAACTATAATCCATAGTGACTTTTCGTTTGACTTGATTTTCGTCGATGGCAAATTTTTAGTTAAGTTTTTAGTAAATGAAAGCAATAGATTGATTTACAATACAGATTACCTCAATATAACGATGGAGCATAATTATCCGTGGGGACGCAAAGTAGGCACATTTTACGGTACGTACGAGTATTATCACAGTAACCGCCTGTATCTCAGGAACCAATCACGCTGCCTCGTCAGTTAAACGAAAAATATATTTTTTACCATTTTTTTACTATATTGTCGGCGTAATTTAAATGTAATTAGGGTAAAGTCACCAGTGGTCAGCCAGGGACCTGTAGTCGACCTCTGCCTATACTTTGTACGAGTGGGAAGAGTACGAAAGATATATTTCCCACTCTTCACACTCATATAAGGTCGCCTACTGGTCTCTGGCTGGCCACTGGTGACTTTACCCTACTATGCCAAATAACAGCCTTGTACTAAGAGTCTCCGAGTTCGATCACAAACGGATAGACGACGGATATGGCGAAACTCTTAATTAAACGGTTTTTTATGTGGTTACTGTGGAAAGTAGAAATTAAGTTGGAAATAGTTTCCCAATATTTCATTAAGGGTTAAACTTGAATAATGTTGCCAGAACACTTCAATTAGCGCTCTCGTTTCCAATCTGTATTGCCACGCTACTGTAGGTATTTATGTTTCTATTTTACGGCCCACGGGTGGTTAAGTGCTATTATGCGCCACTGTTCATCAGGGATGCAAATTTGTGTAGCAGACAGACGCCAACTAGCAGCGAGATGGCAATGAAAACGCTTTTTGCTCCCGACTCAATGCTCTGTCGGGTGTTTAACATCTTTTAAACTTTGCCTTGTTCGTCACTGCTTTAGTTTTCAGCCATACGTCTGACTTTAGTTAATCTTATTTGTGTGTAAAATGAGTTTTACGCTTTGAGCGTTGTCATTTAGCATTTGCTACGCCAACTTACATTATATTTGGAATATAGCAGTCGTGGAGGTAAGTAAGTCAAGGATACCAATACGTATACAAATATACACCGCAAAGTCTTAATAAGATATTTTCAGTTCTCATACTCTTAAAATGCTACTTAAATCTCTGCGAATCGGGACTAAAGCTTCTTATTAATCTAAAGTTTTTTTTTTTTATATTCTTTGGAAACCCCTAAATAACCAATCACGGTATTTGTGAATGGAGGATTATCGCCATTTTCAGTGATTGTGTATGGACCATATTTTTGGGCGAAATAACCTCAAAATGACAACTGTGCAAATATATAAAAAAAAGGATTTAATTTCGTGAAACACGATTAATTATTACGAACATGAATCTATTTAATTATTATGCGTGGTCCAATAAAATTGTTAGTTTTAATAAATGTGGTAATTTTGTTTAGAAAGTCGTTTTTTTTCTCGCATTCAAAGTGAAAAGTAGAGTGTTTAACGCGAGACTAAACAACCATAATGACACTCCAACTACAGCCACCCTCGCTCGCAAGCTCGCTCGCGTGGCTAAACATCTCGTGTCATTATGGCTTGTTTTAGTCCCTTGTTGAACAGTGCTGATCGTACCGTTCACCAATCTCACACAAGTAACGTTTTGTTTTGTATTTAAAATTAAAATCAGAACCCTCGGTGCCGCATTCTGACTCGCACTAGTCCGGTTTTTTATTATACTTAAGCATCTCAACAGTCATTTAACCCTATAAATTTTATGTTAAGTATAACACTGACAAGTTTATAGCTAAGCAAAAAGAACTTGGAAAAATAATACATTAAGTAATATTTGTTTACAGTGACCTAAGCCAATCATTAACCTAAAATTACTGTAAATTTTCACTTGGAAATACTAGTAGAGCCAGCTGTTTTGCTCTTTGTCAACGTATCTTACACTTATTTAAAACAGGCAGAATTACACTTTCGATGCCATATAAGTATGTCAAAACAATAAGGAAAGCCCTTCTTACATGTAGGTACTTGCAACACGTGACATTCTATATTCGAAATTTGACGTAAATTCCATATTAGTTTTGTATACAACTACATGCAAGTGGGACTTTACTTAACCTTTTTACCAATACCTTCTTTCTATTTAAAGCTGACCGGTTATAAAGTTCTAAATTTAAATCTCTACAGCCATTTTCGGCTAAACGGCCAAGTCTTGCGTTGAATGGATGCCACGTCCCGCTCCGTCGGCCAACTTTCTTGATTATGGACACGTGGCGGGACTCCGGGTAATCGGGGAGTGGAGCGATCGGTGGGGGCTTGTTGTAAACTTACAAAGAGAATGCTAGAAGAAAAGGGCATAGCAACAGTTTAAATAATTCGTTTTATGAAGAAAAAATATCTAAGTGCGATGTAAACTCAAACACTTTCACCACCATCAGTACCCATTCCTAGTGATGACAGGACCCACCTGATGGTAAGTTCTGACGCGTCCGTACAAAATATTATAACTTTGTATGAACGCCATTTTAACTAACAATAAAAGTGGCAAACAACGTTTTGATTGCATGTCAAAATCGAAAAAGTTATATTTGTATGCGTGTGTTAAAAAGGGAGGGTTCCTAATTATATGACCACTTATATTATGTATTTGTATTTGAGCCCAGATCGATAGACATCCCCTATCTATAGTAGATCTCAACGCCTCCTAAGCATGCATACACTATTAACTGAACAAGACGTGTGAATTGAATCCGCTCTATGGGGGATGCAATCCGATATCCATCCCGTTTGCTCGTATGAACAGAGAGGGGGAGGCACGATTGACAGCACACGGTAAATGATTCTTAAAGGAGCCGACATGGAGAGAGCTTGTATTCCTAGATAGCGGGGAAACCAATACTTGCCAAACGTTTACTAGTAAATAAATACCTGGTTCTTTGTAAGTTCAAATGGAACAGGTACTTTTTAAGTTAGATTCCTCATATACGGAAATTTCGCCACTTCTACCACCAGGTGACAGTGGGATTTGTTTGAGGGACAGGTTGTTGTTGGTTGGTTGAATAGATTCTTAAAGCAATTCACCGGGCAATGCAGCAAGACCCACGTCAATAGTGCGGCTCCACTAAGGGGCAGATGAGCGGAGCTGTGCCAATATTAACCAATATAATCTAAGCTAACGTGCGCAAGGCGCGCTCGACGTGACCGCACACGCCTTCTATTGGTTAATATTGGCACAGCTCCGCTCTGCTCCGCTCTACTCCATTACCCAAATACCATTTAATATATGATGTGTCACCTGTTTTTTTGTGTGACTCAAAAACATTTGTAACTTTTCAAATTTTTGGTTATGCTCGTAAATTAAACATTCTTAGGTTATTTTATGATTACAGAAATGTCTCCTGATGAACGAAAGAACCTCACCTGATGGGAAATGCCGCATGATGAAAATCCCCGCAATACCAGGAGAGGAATTGCAGATTCACTGCCGTCCTTTTAGAAAATAGTTAGCTCTTCTCCTGAAGATCCGTAAGACAGTGGTCCGGAAATACCGACGCGATATGTAGATTCTATAACACTGACGTATTATTCAAACGTGTTTGTAGTTAAACGGTACTATATGCGTAAAAATAACATTATTGCGTTACTACTAATGTTACCGAACTTGAATACAGTTGTCGAATGAGCGTTGACTTTATCGACCGCATTCAGTGTCAGTTTGAATTTTGATTTTTTTTTTTCCTAGCCTGTTTTTGTGTCCCACTGCTGGGCAAAGGCCTCCCCTCGTTTTCGCCATTCGTCTCTATCCAGAGCGCACTCCCGCCAATCCCGCGCAAACGACTCAAGGTCATCTCGCCATCTCCTTCTGGGTCTACCTCTGCTACGATATCCATCGCGTGGAAGCCAATGGGTGGTGTTTGAATTTGTTAATGAAGATAAATATTTTTCACACAAAGCCCCTGATATAGAATTATTTGTTTTCTAAATGACATGGCTTTGATAAATTTGAGCTAAATTAAATTGCCAAGTATGAGTATTAATACTGAGTATTTTACTAAGTATTTGCTAACGTCTCGTGTCTCAAACGACCAGCCCAATTAACGCCGGCGTGTGAACCGCCTGGCTGAGTCGTCTGTGATTGACTCACATTTACATGATAGCAGGCTATACCGGAGTCACCAGCTAAGCTTATGTCATTTTAATAGTTTACTAATGTTCGAAAAACAATTATTTGGAAAACTGTGCCGTACCTACCTAATTACCGTTGCAAAATATATTATGCTTTCTTGCCTCTTGAGTATATAAAATAATTGCAAAGCCCCGTTTGTATAGGTATATATATATATCTATATATATCTATTTACTAAGGTTTTTCTAACAGACGTTAATGTAACATGTCAAGGGTAGTGTGTTCATATAACTTAAAACTTAATTAAATTGCCAAGTACGAGTCTAAATACTAAGTATTTCACCGAGTATTTGCTAACGGTTCGTGTCTCAAACGGCCAGCCCAATTAGCGCCGGCGTGGCCCGCTTGGCTGAGTCGTCCGTGATTGACTCACATTTACATGATAGTAGTCTGCGCCGGAGCATCTAAGCTAATGTTATTTTAAGAGTTTATTAATGTTTCAAAAACAATAGTTTGGCAAACTGTGCCGTTTTATGAAATGAATTTGTAGTATTTTAGTATTTTCTGTGGTTTTAAGTCTCACCTTTGTCGTTGGGCATTAGTTTATATGTTGTAAAATGTAATGCTGCGTAAATTTTCTAAATATTAATTTGCTACTCTACAAACAAAAATGACCAGAAATTTTGAAGCGGACTACTTAACTGCATACAACTGTATGGAGAGAGGTGAGAAATTGAGCGTGTCAAAAACTAGAAGCATACCTACTAAGTTTTCACCGTTCACGCACTATTGTTCCCATGTCCTATGCAAAGCCGCTCTGATTAAAGCTGCCCAGCGTCAGGCCAGCTCCGTTGAGGCTGTAATTGACTCGAAGTTACATGATCGCAGGCTGTGGCAGAGTGACGACCTCGTAAGGATCGCGGGAGCGCAGTGGATGCGAAAAGCACAAGACCGGTCCGAGTGGAGAGCCTTGGGGGAGGCCTATGTCCAGCAGTGGACGTCTTTCTGCTGACATGATGAAGCTGCGGAAGCACACTGTAGCCTGACCACGAAGATTTTAATCATAACTCAAGTTCTTAAATTACCTTTACCAATCCAAAACGAGTTCTGTGAGCTAGACAAGATGCCTAACGACATAGTAAATAATTTTCGAAAACTTAATGAATTAAATGTATGAGATTGAAGGCTTTTACTTACTGCCCCTAATACCTGCCCCGATACGAGCTAACTATGCCATTTGAACGCGTGCGTTCTTATTTTGTATTACAGGATCGTATCGGGGGATCGGACCGGGCGAAGTGAGTGAAGGCCTTAAAGCAGGCATTCAACGCGACCGTCTGACAGCTTACGTCAATGCATTACATGCAAATTTTGGATAACGATAGGTAAGGTGGCCATTTGCAACGTCAAAAGATGGCGGATGTGTAATTTGTTTTAGTTTTTTATTTTTATGTATTTAGGGGTTCAAAGTTCTTTTCTGTTAGTGATTTGTTCTTTTGATGCCGTTGTGTTGCACAGTGATAGAAGACTTGGACTTATTTCGTGTATCTGACATCTTAATTCTCGTTACAATTGGACTCGCAGTGGTACAGAGGTTAAAACTATCTTCACCTCTGTCCTATAGAGAAGATTGGATAGTGTTTTATTGCTATAATGATTTACACTTATATATACTTGACACTGGCGAAATCACTTCATTGTGGAAACGCCATATCCCCGCGGTAGTAGCTGTTGAAGTAGCCATGGAGCAAAGAAAAATAATAATAATGATAGGTAACTAGCGCCGAATTTCTAGGGCCTTTGAACCTATCCGTAACACGAACCCCTGAAACAGACTTACGTTTTCATACAATATTCTACATTAACTTTACCTTTGCTTCTCATTGACGATATGAAAGTCAACGAGAGTGTCAACTTGCTGTCAAATTTTAGCGCTGAATTGGAATAGACCAAAAAAAATTACGTACGGTTCTATACGTCCTAATTCGAAAGAATGGATAGTTTTATGAGAGCAAGTTCATTAATTTTATAAGACCTAATAATTTTGTTGTAATCTTTTTATTTATTCAGCAGAAATTGTATGGATGACATGATAATTTTCAATTAAAGATGGCATTTTCTAGTAAATTACAACAATTAAACGATATCTAATGATAAAAAAATATTGTAATAGTGTGTTAAAACATTTTATTTCAAGCGGTTTTCGCCTAACCCGTAAGATACACCTAGGAGGGTTTCAAACCGGAAACGAAAGTCAAACAAAGGCTAAATATACTTTTGTCGAAATATCTGAAATAGATAAATATTTCAAAAACTTAATAATGCAGAACGACTTTAAAACCCTATTCCTCGAAATGGTTTTCGAATTGGAGTAATTGTAAAAATATGAACAATTCCAATTACCGCTTTTACCAATTACCATACAAATTTTCCGACAGAATGTATACCTTACGTTCGTGCTCTGTATTCTTACCACGAGTAACATTTACCATACTTGCTAGCGAGTCGAATGCTCCTGTCCCTTGTACTCTAGGGACAGAGCATTCGCCTCGCCCGCGAGTACGGTAATTATCACTCATCGTAAGGGTACAGGGTAGGGTACTGTATCGTCACGTATTCTCCTCGCATGTAAAAATGATTGACTTAGAGCAAAATAAATTCTATTTCGTCCAATGACGGAATCAGGGCGTTTGATCTTCGCTAGCGCGTGACTGGAATCAGGCAGGGGTGAATTTTCATTTCGGGGTCAAGGGAAGTACTGAGTTTTTTAACGATGTAACCTTACATTTTCTACAGGCTTGAACTCCTTCGGGTACGTCAAGAGATAAAATAAATATAAAAATGAAGCTACAATAATGAATAAAAAATGTGTCAGTGGTTCATTACAACAGGCAGCGCTCAGGTGGCAACCAGAGGAACCAGCTTAGGGTTAGTTCATACAGAGACGCGACGGGACGCGACGCTGCGCGCCCATTTTAATAGAGCGATTCAAAATATACTACACGTAAAGGTACACATTTCAAGGAGAATTCAGAATACGTTGCACCAGGCATCGTTGCGCCTCGAGATGCCTCGCGACGCAGCGGTGCATCGCCTCGCGAAGCCGCGTGCTGCAGCGTGATACCAAGAGGAGCAGCCTGAAGAATATACGTCGTGTTCATGCGCTTGCATTTGGGAGACTGCGGGTAGACGTGGCGGGGAGCGTGTCCGCGGAGAGAAGACACGTTCCGTTGCACCGCGCGGCGGTCGCTGCGCCTCTTCTAGTATCTATCTACATTTCTATCAACTACGCTGTCTTATACAGTCGACTACGAAGGGATGTATCCACTTTAGGACCTACAATGCAATAAGATGAATAAATGGGTACATCTCTTTGTAGTTGACTGTACTGTAAACTTTTTATATTTTTTGTTCCATTGTAAAAAATAAACGCAACATAAAAATCGGATAATTGACAGTCGGCCAATACGGAACTCGCGAGTCCGGTTAGGTTTTCTTGCTATTCCTGTGGGGTTATTATGACGTATCCGTGCCATTCAATTTACGCTGTGAGAAAAGGACAGAGTTATGCAACGGCTATAGCTCCGTCATTCACGCTCACCGTAAAATGAACTGCATAGCCATGTCATAATAACCCGACCCGTGGGTCTGCGATTCAAGTGTAGTTATGCCAACTGCCACTATGATAATAACTTAGAGGCAGATTGTTTGTATTACTCAAGTGAGTCCACATTTGGTTGACCTCAAACAAAAAATTCAATACAAATAAATTTTGCTACATCCACATAAACTTCATAGGTGCCGTTGTCGAGAAATGCCCGAAAACTTTTTAAAAATACAACAGTGACAATGGCCCGAGCGAAGAGCGGGATACATCCGGACAGTCCGCCAGATGCGAGCCAACTTCCGTTCGGTCACCGGTCGCCATTCACCCATTCACCCATTCACTCGATCATTCCCGATATATTCGTTCAAAAATTGGGGTATCTATTCTGTATGAAGTTTGGCGACGCGCCGGTTTATGAATAATGGAAAGTTTTTAATAACGGCCGGTTTGTGAAATCTCTCCCGGTTTTTCCCGGATGCGGGAGCTCTTTGTGTAATTGACAAATAACCCGGGTAGTCCATTTTCTTTTCAATATTTACGGTTGGTTTTTTGTGTTTTTTTTTCTTTTTATTACATAATTCTACTAATATAATATTTTTTGGGTGGATCAACTATTTGTTGTTGTAATTCTATCCCGTAAGCCATGTGACACGACGACCCTATCTGAGTCGTCTGTCCTTCTCACAAATATAACTTGGACGATGTAGAAGTGTTTGATAGTGTAGTTGAGTGGTGTAACGACGACTTTAGGTTGTTTGAGACAAGAGGTTTCACCTTGCAACACTAAGCTTGTGTAGCCGGCCTTAAAAGTCACGATAGTTAGATAGGAGCCGTTTGTCTCTTTCTCTAGATTTTAGGAATTTGTGAAACCAGCTTAAAATTCGAGACGACTTTCTCAGAGTAGTTTGTCCTTTTCTTTAGTCGTAATAAAAAGGTACTTAGCTAATCCAAGGAGGTAGATGATAGAGGTTTAAACTAGAAAAATAAATAATTTTAAATATTGCAGCAAGGGATTCGAAACGTAAACAATCTAGGAAGAATCGGCAGACGAATCTAGACCAGTTTTAATGTAGGAGGCAGTCAGTAAAGGCAGATGAATCTAGACCAGCTTGGAAGTAGGAGGCAGTCAGTAAAGCCCTAACAAGAACCCTAAATTTTTTACAATCTTTAATTTCTATAAAAAAGTCCGTAATATGTTCGAGTGTTAGATAATAAAAGTGAAGTATTGAAATTTAGTAACCTAGACTTGGTTACTGTCCGAGGTAATCTAGAACTCTGATAAGAGTTGAACCCTAACGTAAGTGTTTAAACAAAATGTCTAGGAAAGTCTCCAGAGCTTCGGAGCAACGTCTTCACAAATATATTAATAAAATTTATTCTCAGAATTGTTCTTCGGCCCGAGCTTCGGGAAGGACTTCGTCTTCTTAACAAAATTATACTACAAATAAAATGTTTTATTTTATTTCTAATCAACATTCGTTGCAGCTTCCACACTTTAAAACTTTGATGTGACTTATTTATACTATGTGATAATACTTATTTCTTCCACATCTGATACTCTTGTTGTTCACCCGATTGTAGTGCGTGACCTCCCAGTGCCATACCCGATTACCAATTTACTATTAACATAGAAAGTCCTAAGGTTGATGATTCTTCGAGTGGAGAGTTCTTAAGCACCGAATTATGCTTCGGAGTCCTGATGTAGACCAAGGTCTCGCTGGACGTTGCCTCTGAGTTCCTTCACAGACTCTACGGAGTCTAGCATATCATGCTCTAGTCTAAAACCTGGACTGAATCTTATAAAACCTTCTCATCTTATGGGATAGATAGTGAAAGAGGCGGATGAGAGCCCAAATTTAGGGAATAGCACTTGGAGATTCGTGCTAGGATCTGGAAGCAGGAATGGAATCCAAAGGCTTCCTAGATCAGCTACTTCAGCATCTTTCATGACCTTCATTTCATGAATTTGTTTATTCTGTAAAAATCCCGCTAAGAGAGTCTTACGTAAATTCATATTTTATTTAAAGATGTAGGATAGGCTCTCTGTTTAGGGATCCCTCTTGTCCCCTAGTAGACATAGACTTAACTAACTTGCTGACTTTACCGAGGTAGATCATTCTTTTGCTTTCTTTAGAATCAATGTGCTAGAGTGCCGCCCCGTCAGGAGACGAAGCACATAGGATGTGGCGGTGGCGGTGCCACATCTCCTTTTCGAAGGGCACACTTAACTCATTACATTGCTAATCATTAGAACTTAGGTTACCTATGGGTACAACGTAGACCTACCAATTTTACTATACGATCCTTTGCCTTACGAGCCTTTGGATTCATTTGGAGAGACTAGATTTCTTGATTGGAAGATGTGTACCAGACTAGATAGACAGGTTCAGGTTAGGCTCGTGTCGTTTCGGTTTAGTTTAGGTTAGGCTGTGTGTTACAATTTGCTGCCGTGAGTCCAGGATATCAGGATCACATCGCGTGATCAATTACGCCAAATTCTCTTAAAACGGTACCATCTTTTATCAGGAAATCTAGTCACTAAGGTGTCTATAGTTAGACACCAATTTGTTGCTGTGTAAAAGATATGATTAGCATGTGTAGATTATGTAGTTTGATAATGTAAAGTGTCACATGGAAATTTTAATATAGAGTTTTTAAGGATGCTACACACTGTGTACTGAAACGTTTAAAATTTACTTTGACTTTTTTTAAATGTCTTTTTTTCTCTTGCCTATCATAAGTATATATTATAAACATACATAACACACCTACCTGAAGTGCCTAGGATAATATCTGAGGTTTATCAGTCATGGTCAACTCTTGATTGGAAGGTTACTTTGCTAGGGCAACCTTGCCGACTTTCTAGAGGTAACTGAAAGATCAGAGTTTGGCTACACTACTCACCACAATACTCAAACTATAACTATAAGGCAAAAGAAAACAAGGTGAAAATTACTTCAAAAACCAATAATTACAGAACGGTTAATATACTTAGTGTGCGGTGACCTTTAAATTAAAGTACAGTCGAAAACAAATAAAAGGTAAGTCAAGTATGAATCAGAGTGCGAATGAAAAATAGCAACTTAGATTAATGTCCTAAAACTAGCTCGTTATTATTTTATTTAAAAAAAAGGGTATTTGAATTTTCACAATGATTTGAATAATTTTGCCATCGTAATTTTTATTACATGTAAATATAACATAATTGAAAGTTTAAATTTTCACGATGATTTGAATAATTTCGTTATAGTAATTTTTATTACATCAAAATATAACACAATTTAAAGTATAGACATATTATCTAGAATAATAAACAACATCACGAATAGATCTAACAAAATAACATGGTGGAATAATTGATATAATTTGAATGTGACTGTACATTGAAAATATAATAATGTCATGAAAATAAATTAACAAACACTGCAGAATGACATAATTATATAATTATTCTAGAACATTTTAATTTTTAGGACAATTTGTAAGATGGTTCTCGTTCAAGTATTCTAATTTTGCAGTGAAAGTGAAGAGAGAGATGTTTGAATCTTCATTCACTCACTCACTCACTCACATTCCCCTAATTACATTTATTCTTTAAATCACTATATTATGCGAGAGTGAGAAAGATATATCTCACTTTTCACTCTTACTTAATACCATTCCTGTTATTCAGAAAATATGTCTATGGTACGAAACGTTAAACTTCATCTATGGTAACGAAGATGATATAAAAGAAATAAAAAATGTCAGAATTGACAGATCGGGTTATAAACAAAAATACTTTATAAATAAAGACTAGGATATTTAAATACTAATTAAACAAAATATGTAATTGTTAATAAACTTGTTACAGTTAATTTATTATAAAATATAAGTGCGTAGACAAATTTATTGAGAAAAACCAACGAACTCAAGAGGAACTAGAACAATCAGCATTGTTAAATAGTTAATATACCAAGATGCCACCAAAGAAACGAGTACAACGTTCAGTGGAAAAACCAGAAGACGTAGAAAGTCCTCCGCAACCTAAGCGAAGAAGGTTCAAGGCAAACCCGCAACCAAGACAATTTGAAATGGGTTTGTTCTGTCGAATGTTACAGAGAACAGTCGGGTCGTTAACCTCTAAAATTAACGAACTAAGTGAAGACGTGAAAAATACAAAGAAGACCTTGAGTTCTTTAACCAAGGGAAATATTAATGAAGAGGAACTGTCTTCCTGTGTGAACCAAGGGAACAATGAACTACCAAAACAAATTATGGATTCGGAACAAACTGACAGTTCAAACAATTATGAAATTCAGAAAGAGAAGACCCTGGATCGAGAGGAATATAAGAGTGTGATATACAACGTGAGAAATTTGAATATAGAAAAACCTAAATATGGAGGAAATTCCAAAAGTCTAGAATACCACCCGGTAACCTTTCTGGAAGACCTGGACAGTTATTTGAATAAATCGCCGAGCTCAAATAATAAACTTGAACTTATACAAGAGTGTTTAATAGGAGATTCACGCGATTGGGCCCGAATCTATAAGGATAGATGGGAAGATGTTGAAGATTTTAAAAGGGATTTTCTGGCGACATATTGGGGAGAATGTGAACAAAATAGACTACGAAGGAACATTGTGCAAGGAACCTGGGAGAGAAGCAAGACTCCCTCAATGTTGAATTACTTTTTACGATTGGTGGGAAAAGCTAAAATGCTGACCTATAAGATCCCGGAGAGACAATTAGTAGCAGACTTAATTAAACATTTTCCAAGGTATTTACAACAAACTTGGGTTACAGCTAGAAAGGATACCATAATAGAAACAGCAGAATTCCTTAGAACTATGGATGACATCAATCGTCAGGAACAACATACAAGTTTTCCGAAACAAACTAGCCAATTTGAGAAGAAGAAAAATGACTACCAACAAGGATATCGTACTTGGCGAAGACCAGAAGGAGTTCAGAAGAGAGGAGAGGCGAGTACTCAAGAAGTATCAGCTATGGAAGAAATTAATCTAGAAGAAAATTTAAACTACTAGAAGCTGACAATGAGGTCCTCGAATCAGCTTCAACTTTAGGGGACAAGATGTTAGTCATGGTGAGGAAGATGGGATGGAAGCTTGGACAACTCTTAGGAAAAAACGGAAACGGAATTAGAAAACCAATAGTAATTATTATGAGAAGGCAAAATGATAAAGTTAAGACTGATTCAGTTTTGATGTTAATTTATTTTTAATACCTTTCGTCATAACATAATTAGTTAGAGACTATTCTGGCTGCTTCCTATTGGTCTAAGGAGTATTTCTGAAATTTATTTACATGGATTTAGTTATGATTATAATAATATATTTTTTAATTAATATTTTTCCTTCCTTTTGGCTTTACAGTTGAAATTTAGAATTTGATCTTTACTTTATTCTTATTTTTTTTTAAAAAAAAAGGGAAATGGACTTATCTATTTATCTTATAATTGTTTCGGCTATAAAATCTTGAAATTAAATCAAAATGAAGGGAAATATTGTTGATAATTGATGTTTAATGATAACGAATTTGTTATTTTATAAAAGGAAAATGATTGTAAATAGATTATAAAAGAAATGTATAACAAAATATCTTAATAAAAATAAAAAAAAAAGTTGGGCAACGGGAAAGGAGCATTTATATTTATTATCAGGCAACTTCTTATATTTTGAGTGATATAAAAAAACTAATTAACAATAATTAACAATAAGAGTAAGTCTGATAAATATGAATGAAGGGGAGTGTTGGAGTCCTTTTAAAAAAAAAAAAAATTTTTTTAAATATAATAAACTATTACAAATATTAATGATTAATTTTATTATAATTTCCTACTGTATAAGATTAGAATCTGCTTTTTATTCAATTGACTTGGCGACCGAGGTGGATTACAATGTATATATTTATTTATTTATCCTATTTAATATATATATTTATTATATCTACATATTTATTTGCTATTATTATTTTAATCTTCTGTATCTTTAATACGTTGTACGTTTAGCCATCCGTTGTTTTTATTCTTCTCTCAATCGCTCAAAGGTTAACTGAAGAGATCCCTTATAGGAATAAGTTCGCCTTTGTACAGGACTTTTTGTTTCTGTTTATTTTTGATTTGTTATTTTCTGTTGTACAATAAAGAGTTTACATACATACATACATATATACATTATAGACTTCTCAAAAGCTTAGTTGGTTTGGGATATTATTGTAAAGATGTAAAGTCTAGTAATTGGGGGGTTGCATCATATTGAAATAAAAGAATAAATAAAGTCGTATAAATGGGGGGTTGCTAATTAGAATATTATAGTAGTTATATATAATTTAAATGTGTATCGCTAATGTTACAGATAAAGGAACCCTTACTAAGAGAGCAGTCAATGTAACAGTACAAAAGAGTGGATGTTTATCAAACGCCTAGATTTCGAGCCGTTCCAGATGGCAGTCTACCTTAGAAGACTACGCGCCTGGATCAGAAGCCGTTCCAGATGGCAGAATACCTTAGAAGACTACGCGCCTGGATCAGAAGCCGTTCCGTTGCGTCCCACCATGGAAGCAGTGAACCTAGCAGCATCTACGAAGGAGGGAGAAGACATCACGTCTGGTTGCAAAGTCGAACCGGATGGCAGTTTACCAGGACGTTCAGCTAAATAAATTATTTACGAGTCGAGTAGGAATAATAAACAATACGAACGATGACTCTAGTTATACTTCGAAATAATTACAGTATCGTTATAGTAAACATCATTTTAGATTAGAGAAGTGTAAGAATGGACTGAATGAAGATTAAAGGATAGACTTGTTAGTTAACCAAGGCTGTAGAGTCATTTCAGGACCATTTTGGCTATTAATATTTATTCCCACAACAGGGAAAACTCTTTCCAGGATGGTCTGGTAGTTTGCTTAGGATAGCGTAAAAGAGTTTTGAAAAGTGTATGTAAAGAGAAGAATGGGGAAGGGGGGGAAATCTCTTTGGTTAAATGAAGCGAAAGATATTTTGAATAGATGAAAGTTATAGGAAATGTTAGTCCTAAGTGAATTATTGGACTCATCAGTTAGAGTTCCTTTTTATTTTTAGTTACCTCTAATACTTCGATAAAAAGTACATTGGCTTCCCTGTAGAGTAGGAGCTAGGTTAAGTCAGCAGACAGAATGCAAGTTTAAATTGCCTCTACAGTAGAGCCAAACTACACAAGAAGCTAAACCTTAACCCGGCAACTATACATGCTCCAAAGGTCAGCTAGTTGAGGCTGGAGTAAGATGATCAATTCGGGATGGGAAAAATTATAGGCTGTTAACGTCTCAGCTATTAAAGGCAACTGGTTTTGGGGAGGGGGTTCTTATCGTTATGCTTCGGCTTGAGCAAAGTAAGCCATATTCGTAGACCGAGCAACGTGGTCGCAGAATTGGGGTACCAGCGATAAGATCATGTCCTTCTGACTGATTTGGCCTCACAACCCAAGTTCCTTCTACAGAGATCAGGTGTTCCTTGCGAAGGATGGTTTCAGTTTATATTTGGAACATCAACTGGTTGATAGTCTGATTCTGGAGTCAACTTCTGCCCATTTGGTTAAAAATACATACATCAAAACCCCAAGCTCGATAAAAAAAAAAGAGCTTCGTTTTGGAAAATTTAATTAGAGGAGAACTTTAAATAAAAAGTTGTCTAAATTGAATTTTGGGGTTATGAAGATTTGATCAGTGACCAACTAAGTTGATTACTGGCTCAATTCTTCAGGGGGTTGGGATGCTTAGGATCAACAATGACTTTTTTTTGGATATGTGTCAAGTATTCGTTAACTCAATTGTTCTTCTTTTAATCTTCATGAGGTCGATGGAATAATTAGTATTAGCTAATTCAATTTGTTCTTCTTTTAGTCATGAGACCGATTGGTTGATTGACTTGTACTTTAGTCACTATTTGTTCCTTGCTCCCATGTTGTTCATTTCTTAGAAATTCATTAAATTTTAGATTGCCTCTTGAGAGAAGATCGAGGTTGTGAAGACCCAATTCAGATCTCAACACAGTTGTTCTCCTGCTTGATTCTTCAGGGGGTTGGCTGTGACACGACGACCCTATCTGAGTCGTCTGTCCTTCTTGTTCATTTCTTAGAAATTCATTAAATTTTAGATTGCCTCTTTATATTTGAGAGAAGATCGAGGTTGTGAAGACCCAATTCGGATCTCAACACAGTTGTTCTCCTGCTTGATTCTTCAGGGGGTTGGCTGTGACACGACGACCCTATCTGAGTCGTCTGTCCTTCTCACAAATATAACTTGGACGATGTAGAAGTGTTTGATAGTGTAGTTGAGTGGTGTAACGACGACTTTAGGTTGTTTGAGACAAGAGGTTTCACCTTGCAACACTAAGCTTGTGTAGCCGGCCTTAAAAGTCACGATAGTTAGATAGGAGCCGTTTGTCTCTTTCTCTAGATTTTAGGAATTTGTGAAACCAGCTTAAAATTCGAGACGACTTTCTCAGAGTAGTTTGTCCTTTTCTTTAGTCGTAATAAAAAGGTACTTAGCTAATCCAAGGAGGTAGATGATAGAGGTTTAAACTAGAAAAATAAATAATTTTAAATATTGCAGCAAGGGATTCGAAACGTAAACAATCTAGGAAGAATCGGCAGACGAATCTAGACCAGTTTTAATGTAGGAGGCAGTCAGTAAAGGCAGATGAATCTAGACCAGCTTGGAAGTAGGAGGCAGTCAGTAAAGCCCTAACAAGAACCCTAAATTTTTTACAATCTTTAATTTCTATAAAAAAGTCCGTAATATGTTCGAGTGTTAGATAATAAAAGTGAAGTATTGAAATTTAGTAACCTAGACTTGGTTACTGTCCGAGGTAATCTAGAACTCTGATAAGAGTTGAACCCTAACGTAAGTGTTTAAACAAAATGTCTAGGAAAGTCTCCAGAGCTTCGGAGCAACGTCTTCACAAATATATTAATAAAATTTATTCTCAGAATTGTTCTTCGGCCCGAGCTTCGGGAAGGACTTCGTCTTCTTAACAAAATTATACTACAAATAAAATGTTTTATTTTATTTCTAATCAACATTCGTTGCAGCTTCCACACTTTAAAACTTTGATGTGACTTATTTATACTATGTGATAATACTTATTTCTTCCACATCTGATACTCTTGTTGTTCACCCGATTGTAGTGCGTGACCTCCCAGTGCCATACCCGATTACCAATTTACTATTAACATAGAAAGTCCTAAGGTTGATGATTCTTCGAGTGGAGAGTTCTTAAGCACCGAATTATGCTTCGGAGTCCTGATGTAGACCAAGGTCTCGCTGGACGTTGCCTCTGAGTTCCTTCACAGACTCTACGGAGTCTAGCATATCATGCTCTAGTCTAAAACCTGGACTGAATCTTATAAAACCTTCTCATCTTATGGGATAGATAGTGAAAGAGGCGGATGAGAGCCCAAATTTAGGGAATAGCACTTGGAGATTCGTGCTAGGATCTGGAAGCAGGAATGGAATCCAAAGGCTTCCTAGATCAGCTACTTCAGCATCTTTCATGACCTTCATTTCATGAATTTGTTTATTCTGTAAAAATCCCGCTAAGAGAGTCTTACGTAAATTCATATTTTATTTAAAGATGTAGGATAGGCTCTCTGTTTAGGGATCCCTCTTGTCCCCTAGTAGACATAGACTTAACTAACTTGCTGACTTTACCGAGGTAGATCATTCTTTTGCTTTCTTTAGAATCAATGTGCTAGAGTGCCGCCCCGTCAGGAGACGAAGCACATAGGATGTGGCGGTGGCGGTGCCACATCTCCTTTTCGAAGGGCACACTTAACTCATTACATTGCTAATCATTAGAACTTAGGTTACCTATGGGTACAACGTAGACCTACCAATTTTACTATACGATCCTTTGCCTTACGAGCCTTTGGATTCATTTGGAGAGACTAGATTTCTTGATTGGAAGATGTGTACCAGACTAGATAGACAGGTTCAGGTTAGGCTCGTGTCGTTTCGGTTTAGTTTAGGTTAGGCTGTGTGTTACAGCCAGGAGACAAAAGTGATAGAGTATCTTAGAAAAAATGCTATAATATATACTTCTAGCACACTCATGAGAAAGTCCATGAAGGAATGGGTTTGTAAATGCGAATAAAATGATTTTTAATGGACTTATATCCTTTAAAATCATAGTTTTAAAGAGTGACCCGGGAGACGTCACCATGGCAACAAGCTACAAAGAAAAGTTCTTGTCTATGTACGATATGAAATAGGTAAAAACCCACGATATAATGACGACAACTACTTTCAAAGATTACTCTCAAAAGGCCCAACCGATTTTAATCAAACTTAGCTGAACCCACCCCGACTAAACAAACTTTTTAATAAAAAAAAAACAAGTTTTGGTAATTCCGTTTTGGGGTTATGGTGCCACACATGGTAAACTTATAAAAGTCCTCTGAAGTCCTATGTTTGCGTCGCGGGTTAAAAAGGTAGCCAGGCAAACACCCGGCCCTACAGCTAACTTTGTGCAGGAATTACTTCGGTTTATTGCTCCGTGTTGCAACACAAAGTTAGAAAAGTTTAGGGGAATTACTAAGAAGTTTGCATGATTATCTTTCAATCATGCAAGACCGGCTATATGGATATGGATGAAACTTAGCCACAAGAATAATCATGAATCAGAAACAACCATTGTATTAAATAATTCAGCTCGGAAAAACAACATATGAGTTCACCACAGACGCAAGAATAAACATTTATTCAAACTAGTGTGTCTGTGGTTCAGAACATTTTAAATTGATGAATTTCAAATAATGTCATTACGTCATAGCTCAGCGAAGTACCCCGGTAAGTTCAAACGATTGTTTGACTACCCACAATAATAAGAGGTCGAGAAATCATGCCTTTGACAGATTAAATTAATGCCTGCCTGTCAAAGTGACACTTTCGAAAGTTTTGACGCGCAATCGGGGGAACGGCATTGACGATATTAGATTTAAGATATAAGCAGGTTCATAAACGACGAAGAAGTTTCGGTTAAATATTAACTTGACGTTATAACATCCATTATAAACTAATAAATAGAAATAACTCCCCATATAATGACGTTCAGAGCTATATCTCTTTAACAGCAGAACTGTTTTGCATAAAACATAGGTAAGAACCATCCTGATCAAACTAGCGTTCTTTAAATAAAAACCACGTCCAAATCAGTTCATCCGTTTAGGAGCTACAATTCCACAGAGTGACAAACCGATGTTCGGATGTTTGATTTAGTCACACCTGAACCGCTGTACGGATTTGAATATTTGCCATCCGGGTCCTCATTCTGAATTGACACAAAGAATTATTTTCACCGGAGAATTATCAAAAAATCTATAAACCGCAACCACGCGGACGAAGTAGGAGTGCAATATCTTACAAGTTACAAATCTACCATTGATTATTATCTTCAATCTTAGGACAACAATCTCGATCGCAAATGCTTTGCCAACTGTGCATGAAATGCATCTATGCTAGTTGTTAAAGTCCGTTAAACAACGGAACAAATAGGTATTTGCATTGGACCGCTAGCTTCGAAGGCAGTGTCACTACCAACTAGACAAACGTGTCGAAACCTGAGACCTAGACAAGATTCGGCGTTCGTTATCGTTAACCAAAATGTATAAGATGGATGTGACTGATTCTTTACATTTTGCCAGTTTTTCAAATTCATCATCATCATCATCATCATGTCAGCCGAAAGACGTCCACTGCTGGACATAGGCCTCCCCCAAGGCTTTCCACTCAGACCGGTCTTGTGCTTTTCGCATCCACCGCGGTCCCGCGAACCTGACGAGGTCGTCACTCCATCTTGTTGGAGGGCTACCTACAGTTCGTCTTCCGGTCCGCGGACGCCACTCCAGAACCTTCTGACCCCATTGGCCATCAGTCCTGAGAGCAATGTGGCCCGCCCACTGCCACTTCAGTTTAGCTATTCTTCGGGCTATGTCGGTAACCTTAGTTCTACTGCGGATATCATCATTTCTGATTCTATCACGCAGAGAAACCCCGAGCATAGCCCTCTCCATAGCCCTCTGAGTGACTTTGAGCTTCCGAATGAGGCCCATTGTTAGCGCCCACGTCTCAGATCCGTAAGTCATCACTGGCAACACACACTGGTCAAAGACTTTTGACTTCAAACACTGCGGTAATTTGGACGAAAAGGTGCTGCGAAGCTTCCCGAACGCTGCCCAGCCGAGTCGGATACGACGAGTGACCTCTTTCACTGGTTACTATCCCTTAAAGTTGAGTTAAGTTAAGAAGGCTTTAGAGATCCGGACAAAAGTCCTTTTACCACTACCGTGTGTAAACCGGTAAACTTCTGTGATATTAGTATTCCACCTCTTCAACTTAGACTTAAAAAGAACTAAAAATCTTAAATCTCCTCGAACAAAATAACATATTCCGGTGGGTGTCTCCAAGTCGCGGGTCGACGTGGATTATTTAAATCCAGGAGATTATCGTTTCCCTCCATTTATTACGCGATCCTTATCCCATCGTGGGGATCAATAATGGACACCCTACTGAACTTCCTTAAGGATAAAAGGTGTTAAACGATGGTAATATTTTCGATTTTATTTGCATAATATTGTTATTCTGAGTTGTGGGTGTTTGCTTTTGGATGGATATCTTGTATTTTGGAAGCATACCTTTTTATTATTGCTTTTTATATTGTGATAGGTTCAAGGTCGCACATTTGCTGCTGCTTTAGTTTCTTAAGGACTTAGAAAAAAGTCATTGCATAATACCTAGAACATTTGGTTTTAAAAATCGTGAGATATTCCGTCTGCGAGAATATTGACTGACGTGACGTCGTAAAAAAAACTTTATTTACTTTAAGAAGTACAAAATTACCAGAACAACATGTTAAAAAACTAGCTTACAATAAAACGTGAACAATGAAAACTATGAATTGATTTATGTAATTATGTATTAAACAATTTTTAATATAATAATATCCCAGACTTGAAAAGTTAAAGGACCTAGGCAGTTCTTTCCTGTAATTAATCGAATTCGGCTCGCTGCGACAAGGTTCCATCAGCCGATGTAAAAGCGCCGATTGGAACTGTGTCGGAGCGAGCAATTTTCAATTTGGCGCCACCTGCGCGATGCGGCTGCAATATTAATCCCGCTACGCCATGCGCTATGGGATATGCCGGGAGCTGTCGTTAAAAATATATTATTAAAATTGGATGCTCTTAAAGTTCTCGTTTATGCTAAGTGCAAGCGCTTAAACGAGTTTTAAGGTACTGTTGCATAATAAGTGATTACTTCTACGGCTAAGACTATATAGGTGACTAATTAAGTAAAAATAACTAGTCATTTTGTTACATTTTACTTTTATTTATTCACCATGTAAACGTTAGTTATGTAAAGGTATCTAATATACATATAAGCTAAAAAACCCACCCATCTTTATTCACCGCTTTACATGACTAAGACATGGTGTGTACTTATATTCATTTGCAACGTTTATAACTCAAGCACATCTAATAATCAATAACAGTCTGCGGCACCATTAGGAAAAGGGTGTTCAAGTCTGTGAAAAGAAGTTGACAAACCTGAGTTTTGCCGACGATATCGTCCTATTCTCATTCTCGCCTACGGAGTTAAAATCGATGCTTGATCAGGCAAGCCTTGAGATTAGAGATGAATAGGTATTTATTTCCGAGGAATTAATAGGCATCTTCTGGCTGAGCTCACTTCGTCGTGGACAAAATCTTCGTCCTCCAAAGGCAAGAGTTACTCAAGAGCAAACCTATGATCACAAAAAAGAAACAAACCCATGCATGATCAGCAGTAGAGAAAGTAGGTTGCAAGTGGACGATGGATTGTGTATGCCAAATCGTCACTAATTAGTTATGTTGAATATTTTATTGAATTTTAAGTAAATAATTTAAAATATAGACAATTTATTACATTAAATTAATTTCTAAGGCTCCTTAACTGACAGGAACTTGACAGGTTTTAATAACTCCCAATACGGTCCCAGCTCCTGGGCAATGCAACGCGTGTGCTGCATTCGGGCGCTGCACGAATCACCGCCGAATCATTTTTATCCGCCCGATTCAGCCAATTACCTGCGAGCCAACCATTCAGTCTTGCCAAAAATTTCATTAATAGCCTTATAAGGAAAAAGTAGTTGAAGGGATACATTATTTATTTATCAGTTCCGTTTTGTTACAGCCTGTATTTAAACCGCGGATACACGATTAGTTAGTAGTGCGCTCTTATAAAGAGCGTATGAGAGAGAGTGAGAGACAAGTAAAAACATCTATCGCACTGTACTACGGGTTAAAATTTGACATTTGCCCATAGGTGCCGCGGTTTGAATATAGGGTTCGGCCATTGGGGACTGTTACTAAGCATTTTGATGTCCGTCCTCGGTATAAAGAGGTACATATACATTTATTTTATCTCAAACAAGCGGGTTTGCCATGCTTGTGTGTGTACACGTGCACGTTGTCTCTGAGTGCGTAACTGTCGCCGTTAACTGACGCCGTAGTGTGCGTGTCTATACATGTTATAACCACAAGTACAGAAAACCCGGTCTCTTGAGATAAAACATCTTTTAAATAGATAGATGGTTATTGTTTATGGAATATGTGTTGTATTTATGTAATGGCGGATTTCCTACCAATGGTTTCCAAACAAACGATGGTGTTTTCAATAAAAAAAAAACTTTCGGAGCTGTCATACTACAGGTGTCTTCCCACTACACCATCGAACATATGAACGTAGCAGGCCCGGAGGTTATTTAGTATTAACATATTCATATATCAGTCGGTGACGGAACGGTCTAGGGGGTTAGTCTCATGCTTTTTTAATACAAAGAATAATTTTTGTCTGACACGTTCCTATTACGGTCATGGTATGATACGGTTTAGTGGGAAGACACCTTAAAACTAAAAATCAAGACCTCTTTTACTAAAAGTGCGCAGTAAAATTAACATTTACCTCGATGTTTCGACTGTGTTACAGCAGCCGTGGCCTTCTCGTAACCACACGAAGGAAACATGCAGGTAAATGTTCATTTTATTACTTGATTAATAGTTTTAGTATGCGTGAAAATCGTGTTTTTTTAAGTAGCACTGTTAGTTACCTACTAGCAAAAAATAAGTTTTACGTGTATTAAGTGGTACCTAAATATTACTTGTAGGATGTCAAGATATGCCTTGGGGGAGGCCTGTGTCCAGCAGTGGACGTCTTTCGGCAGACATGATGATGATGATGATGTCAAGATATTATTACTACACATACACTCTCGCTCCAAGAAGAGACGTGAAATGATAAGGGACGCCAGCAACCAATTTGAACTCCCTTGATGGTCGTTTCGACTATTTATATCAACTCCATACATTTAGCCAGTTTTCAAACATCGATTGAGACGCTATGCATCTTGTCTTTGGTCTTTGGACTATTTTCCTATCTCTACCTCAGCCTCCTTTCGCAACGAAATTGTTCGATTGCTTATATACAATACATAAACTCACGCCGTCATTCCCAGAGCAGGATAGGCAGAACTACGGAATTACCAACAACTCTAATGTTAATAATTCTGTAATTACGAGTACATTTTGCACAATTAGGCTAAGATGTTTACTACAAGCCTTTATTCCCTTTGTTACATTATATTTAAAAAGTAAATAGAAATTTGTTATTGTAACTTGGATAAACATTTATCTAACAAAAAATATTTACTCATAAGTAGGTAAGTACATTATATTTAAATAATTTGTTGTATAGGTATTTAGCAAACACTCCGTCTTTTACAAAATTAACAAACAAACCTAAAATGGAAATAAATCCTATATCTAGTCCCTTTCAATGTTGTAGTCACGTAGTCGTGTGTCACGGAAGTTAATTTGCTACCCATTTTTGAGTAAGAATTTAGATTCTTTCACCAATAACTCTGATATACATAATTTAAATACTAGAAATAAAAATAAAATCTCTATGCGAAAATTACGTGTCCGTAAAGTATATAAATCAGTAGTCAATGCATTCATTTCTATAATAAATTACCTGACGTAGTTTTAAAGTTACCCTTTCCAGCACTTAAAAAATAATTTAAAAGGTCGTTAATGTCTAAAGCGTATTATAGGGTCGAGGACTATCTAACAGACAAAAATGCATGGCCTACACCCGAAACTTAGTCAATAATAATTTGTTCAAATGCAAAAGCTTTATCCTGCTTTGTCTTGTCTAGGGGACACCGTTGATGCAGGAAAGCATATCGAAACTTTTATGTGGTCTTGCACCCTCTTATACTCGTATACACACAAAAGTAGTTGATTCAATTTTTTCTTATTTCTTTTTATCTCTCGTTCTCTTCCGTAAGATCAAAAGTGCCCGTGCGGCCTAAATAAGTACTAACTGAAAAAAAATATTTTATCTTTTTTATCATTTCAAAGAATATCAGCTTGAAGTTGTCGTTGTCATTAGAGATGCCGAGTCATTTTTAATTGAAAGGAAACTCAATATTATTGCTGTAGAATGCCAGATTGATTTTGGAACTAAGGTGGGTGACATATTTAATTCTTTGATTTTCGCAATCGCTCATAGGTTAACTGGATCCATCTATTATACAGATAAGTTCGCCTTGGTACATGCCATTGTTGTTTTTCTCTTTGTACTGTTAAGTCTTTAACATACATACAAATAGAACAGACAATGCCTTCACTTTCACATAGATGAAATTAATTAATTTTAGTGAAGTATTTAAGCATTCCGCAAAAACTCCGATAAAACGAATTCGACAAGTGCCTCGCTCGCAATTTCGAAATATAATCCCAACAATGCCCAAGTATTTTATTGGGGAATACTTACCTACCTCAAAGAGTTAAGCGTTCCTATGTACCCTCCGAAATAATTTTAATAACGCCAACTCGAAAATATGCGCGCTCGGTACGCAAACTTTATTTTACTTTCCAATAAATTTCTCGAATTTCTAAAACGAAATATTCCAGCTTTATGGTGTTTTAATTAATGCTGAGGTGATGAGAACATTTTTTAAAGGTATTACAGGAATTTAATAAGGCGAGCTTGTTTGCTTCTATCGGAAGGTATTTTACAACCCGCCCTTTATAGGGGCTGTAGAGGTGATCGCAGTTTAAAACTGCTATCGAGAATAGAATGTCTATTTGCTAACTCGAATACAATATTTACAGTCTTTCAAAATGTATATTATGTGGGGGCACATTGAGAATGGTGCTCGAATAAAAAAAAGAAATTGTAATGAAAGTTTTTTTTTTATGGCATAGGGAAGGCTGACGAGCACACAGGCCACCTGATGGTAAGTGGAAACTGTGACCCATAGACATTCGCATTCACAAGACTGCAAGCCTAAGACTGCAAATGCGCTGCCAACCCTGAGGACTAAGATGGATTGCCTCTATGCTAGTCATTACATCGGCTGTCTTATCCCCAAACCGGAACACAACAATGCGAACACTGCTGTTTGGCGGTAGGTTAATGGTAAAGATGGTGGTAGCGATCCGGACGGACCCCACACAAGGTTCTACCATAATTAAATAAACCATAATTATTTATTTCTTTTTAAAACACTGTTACATAATATTAACTAGGTATTAAGAGCTACTACAAAATAACCATAGCGCATAACTGAGTATGGTTCTGCGGTAGTGGAGCGGTGCGGGAGAGGATAATATGACGTCTCGTCACGTCTATACACGTGATGGATAGTCACGAAATAACTCTTACGATATTTACAATGTGTACATAAATTGAATGAGTTACAATATGATTTAAACTAAATATTTTGTGATACACTCTATTTAACATCTACTAATATAGCTATTGCAGGTCAAAGATACAGCCCAGCGAAAGACGGACGGAAAACGCAGCTTTATTAATAGGGACTTGTACCCTTTGGCCACGGACCCCAAGAACGAAGTAACCACCCGTTGAGAAAAGCTTTACCTAAAAGTGAAAATACCTACTAAGCTAGGTAATAATTCATTGCAAAATAGTACTTATCTAACTTGTTTGTGACTGAGATTATTCCACGTGTTTCTGACTAGTTTGTAAACTTTACATGGACGCTTCAACTTTTTAAGTAATATGACATTAATATCCCACGTTGTAGAATTCTGCGACGCGGCTGACCAAGCCGACGATGAGCTTCGATGAGGACTGGACAGTCAATTCGTACTCGTCCAACAACTGCTAGATTACCGGCCTCTCCAGTAATGTCCTATTATTAACGTTTGGTAAAGAACTTTAAACAAAGTAGGATCACTATCCTACTCACACTACTCTACTCACTATTCTATGTCTCTACTATGCTACTCACTAGTAGAAATCAACTACCATAACTATTTCGTATTTGCTATATCGAAGCTACCAATATTTTTTAATCCTACAATTTACCGCTCGGTTTTTCATATCCCATATTTATTTCATTTGTAAATTTGTACAGTTCGGGGAATTTAAATATAAATCCCAGAGCAATATTATTTACCTACTGGATGGGAATATTTTATGCAACGTTAATAAGTCTAACTTTGTAGTGAAAATGCTATACGTTTTTTTTAGGAACTCGCAATGACAAAGTACGCGTTGTGTTTGTTTGTTTATAGTATGCCAAATGGAACCCTATTTACTAAGTCTATTCTGTCCGTCCGTTCGTCCTTCCGTCCTATCTTCAAAGAGCTATATCGTTTGAGCCATAAAACAATATGGAGTAAAACTGTTTATAATAAAGTTGCTCAAGAATAGTACATTGTTGCCTAGGCGCGGAAAGTAAGGGTTTTCCTGACGAGGTGGTTAGCAGACCGAGCAATAGCGAGGCCTGCTAAAATACGAGTCAGGAAATCCTCGTTTCCGCCGAGGCATACATAATGCTTTTCTCAAACATGTGAGGAAATAATACAAATACATTTTTAAAAAGCAAGTAATTTAATTATGCAGAATGAACGAATGTTACCGACTGTCAATTGTTTTTAAATACTAACCATAGAAATTGGAATGCAAATTCAAAAAGAAACACACGCACTGTGCTAAAAAAGCGAGCAGTTACCTTGGCTGTTTGGAATTTTTGTCTTGGTCCTTTTGATTTTGTATGCAAATTGACAGCATTTTTAAGAAAAATATAGACATGGACGGAAAGTGTTTTCATATGGTTTTTTTACTCCTAGGAGTAAAATGAGGCTCTTTCCGTCCTTGTCTTTCAATCGGAAAACCGTTTTTTCCGAGCATATTTGAGAAAATGTTACTTTTCGTAGCTGTATATCGTGCGGAAACATGGATTTTTCGATTTTTTTAGTGCTTTTTACTTCTCCAATTCCGCACTAGTGCGTTTCGACATACTTCCGGCACTTGTATCAAAATGTACTATTATATTTTTATTTTATTACAACAGATCCTGTTGTATCGCAGAAGAAATACATACAATTTGATATCATAGTACAAACCCTAAACCAACTACAAGTACTAAAAACCCGTCAAGAGTGAGTTGCATTTGTGCTAATGGTTATAAGATTTCATCAATATTATGTCCGATATAGTCCTAGATCCCTCGATGCGCGAGAGTCACTTGCACGTCACCAGCTTAAAAAAAAGGTTGATCATAGTCAGACAAGCCATAATAAACTATACAATGCTTTATTCGGTTTCTAGAATGATTGGGAATAGGTGTCTATCACTTTTAATAAATAACGAATAGCTAGTCAGAGAGATAAGCGGAGCCGAAATACCTATTCGATCGACACCTAAGGCGTGTTTTTTTCAACCGAAATATATAATCAGTACGCGTTAAACACTTTGAAATATACAACTTTAAAATAAACAATACAATCAAAAATATCTGGACATAATACATATTTCTGGCGCGATGACCGTAAAGGTGGCTTTCACTGGACTTCATCATCATGTCAGCAGAAAGACGTCCACTGCTGGACATAGGCCTCCCCCAAGGCTCTGCACTCAGACCGGTCTTGTGCTTTTCGCATCCACAGCGCTCCCGCGATCCTTACAAGGTCGTCAGTCTATCTTGTTGGAGGCCTACCTACAGCTCATCTCCCGGTCCGCGGACGCCACTCCAGAACCTTCTGACCCCTTCGGCCATCAGTCCTGCGAGCAATGTGCCCCGCCCACTGCCACTTCAGTTTAGCTATTCTTCGGGCTATGTTGGGAACCTTAGTTCTACTGCGGATATTATCATTTCTGATTCGATCACGTAGAGAAACCCCGAATATAGCCTTCTCCATAGCCCTCTGAGTGACTGAGCTTCCTTATGAGGCCCATTGTTAGCGCCCACGTCAAGAAACTTACCCAGTTCCAATTTCTTGAAAAAAAATATTGAGCGGTTGCATTGATCATTATTATTCGGAACCAATATTTTTTTCTCTTCTCCAGTTTATACACATCTTAAGACAGTGTGAGATTTTGTTTATGAATGGTAGAATAATAACGTTTGTAAAAACATTCATTTTATTACGTACTTTAATCGCTTCAAGTACAAAAATAATAAATTATTATTATTCACAAAGACAATAGCAATAACTCGACATTAGGTTTAAAGCATAAATAATCACATAAATCTCAGAAAACAAAAAATGTTATTATTGTTAAAAATTATACAACCTACATCTAAATGTGAGACTAATTTTTATATTGAACCTAGCGACCCGCCCTGGTTCGCTTCAGTTTATGTGAGTTGTCCGTAATATAGGTACGTACATAAACCAGAAAATATCTAATTGATGGTGAAAATTACATCGGAAACCGTGCGTGGTATAGAAGGAGTTAGCGGATATACAGACAGACAGACGTGGAAAGTTACTAAAGGCCCTATATACAAACCGCAGATAGATAAGGCAAACTTCGGATTAAGATTTGACACATTTTGTATGGGCATATGTAACATTTTAACCCGAAGTAAGCCTTATCTGCCCGCGGTTGGAATATAGGGCCCGGCCGTGAGTTTATACTAGGTTAAGAAAATGAATATTCATCAGCTGTTTGCTTGTTACAATAAATAATATCTACATAAAAATGTAACAAAGTAAGTAAACTCTAAGGCCCGTATTAATAAACTGATCTCAACTTAAATGCTCGTCTCGAGATGCGTCAAAAATGTCAGTGTCTATGGTTTGGCGTTTACTTTGACGTATCTTGTGACGGGCCTAACAGACAAAATGAGTTTATTAATATGCCCTTAAACGTCAATGGGTCACAGGTCCCACTTACCATCAGGTGGCCTGTCTGCTCGTCTGCTTTCTCGAACTATGCTATAAAAAAACTCATTTAAAACACGAATTTAACAATAATACTGTTAATATATTAGATTACCTATCAATACTTTATACAACCCCGGGTTTAAAATACTTACGCTTAAAATGGAATGTGTATTAATCTGTATTAAATAAAAGGAAATTAAGAAATTCGGATACTCTTATGATATGGCCTAGAAAAGACAAAAAAACTAGAACCTTAACGCATAAAACCAACTTTTTTTTTAATACGTTATAAAAGGTGCTCCAGCGATAATCGTTCCGTTGGGAACACCCTGTGATGTCGCCAGATATGTCAGTTAAAGTCGTTCAACTTTGCTTGACTAGTCGCCAACAACTGTTGCAGGACGTTGGTCCCCTCGTGGTTCTCGTGAATTCTTGCCTTCAAGATGTTTGAGGCACACCACCAGTCGACGCGGTGGCGATGAGGCGATTGTGACTCGTATGCATTTGTTTCTGTCGCTGCACTCACTGTTGCCAGGTCACGTTCAGGATAAAGACTTTTACGTCCGCAACGGTCGAGGAAGAGTTGAGATTGCTATTCAAAATTGCTTCTTGTCTGCGCCTCTTGTTATATCATCTTAACGTTACTTGTAAAGCCATCGTCCACCCGTCGAATATACTGTGGTGACCACATGATCAAGATCGCTTGCGTATTTAAAAAACGGGTTGGCTCATCCATGAACATAAAACATAATCATTAAGGACATCTTATTTTAAACTGCAATTTAAAAAGCCTTACAGGTTTCCTGAAAGCTATAGTTCACGTGTCCTTGTCAAAGTCTACTGTCCTTTCTGTTCTTGAGATTGTAATTGTCTTCAAGCTTGTTGCCTATAGCCTCGGCTTGGCCAACGGTGTCCGGTAAGGAGTTGTCTGCAGTGTCTGGTACGAGTAACGTCAATAGACCGGCTGTGAGGGACACCAGACCGAAGATGACTGCGGGAAGATCTGACCAGTAGACCAGCTGGAAGAGTTGAAGAAAAAATTAAGAACAGACCTGAAATCTTTTAATATGTCGATTCTGAATCTGAATCATAAGGTATCGAAAATTCTGAATTAAATGCGCCATATTGACATAACTAATTTTACCATACTGTCCATAAATCCCTGAGTCTTACCAGCAAAGGCGTTTGCGGAGCCACAATGGATCCAATTCGTCCGATGGAGGAGCACAGGGCGTGCATGGAGTTGCGGGTGTAGGTGGGGAACAGCTCCGAGGTGAAGATGTATGTGATGGTGAAGTAGAACGACGACATCAGCTTGCCTGCCATGTACACCAACACCGAGAGCCATGCCATGTCTGAAAATAATATCGCATATGGTTATTGTCAACTCCTATGTTCTATTTTCGCCTGCATTAAAAAATATTTTTTGAGCATTGGTGATTTTGATGACATTACCAGTCTCAGAACTGTTTTAACGCAGCTTAGGAGTTCCAAGATGAAGCTTAGTTAGATGAAGTAGGTAACAAGGGAACGTAACGGCATGACTACGACAATAACCCAAGACACAATATGTGGATGAATTTGTTGGTTACGCGTTGGTTTGTGTAACCACCAAAGAAAGTTTCTTTGACATCACTTGTAAATTCGATGTCTCCTCTCGCCGGCAAATTAGACAATGACATAAGGTGTTCTAATGGGACATAAGTGCTTATAAACATTTATGCAACTGGGTGACCGGAATTGTTATTAATTATCTGCCATAGATGTTACCAATGAAGACTGGAGCATGATATTGTTAGGCACCAGTCTCCACAAAGCCAGCCAAGATCCTTAAAATACCGACGTTTTCCTCTGAATAAGTCAACGCAAATAAGAAAAAATTACCCTTTTTCAAATTATAAGTATAACACAAATTTTAAGTATTTTTATTTGAAAAAAGAAGCAGACGAGCAAGTGAGCCACCTGATGGAAAGCGATCATCGCAACCCATACACACCCGCAACACCAGAGGAATCACAGGTGCGGTAAGTTAGGTTAGTAATCCTAGTCTAATGCCAATAGTAATTGTAATAAAATCTAAATGCTTACCCTTTGGAATAAACGGTTGGCCGACGCACAAAACAGCACACGTCATAAAAGTCAAAATCAAAGGAACTTTCCTTTTGAACTTCATCAGAATATACGCCACAATTAAGCTCCCTGGCACATCTATCACAGACAACAGTGCGTAATTCACATACTTGTTTCCTTGTAACGACACAGAATTGATCGTCAATCCGTGGTTCACAAACGTAGATGCTATCCACCAAACAGAGCATACGAAAAACCTCTTCAAAATCGCTCTTGATTTAAATGTTTCTGATAATACTGTTGTGAAACTAGCACCTTTAACTTCATCGTAAGTTAGCCTCTTTAAATCTTCTGGATTTAATTCTATTTTATTTGATTTTGCAGCTTTCTCTAAGATAGCTACTGCGGCGTCTTTCTTTCCTTTTGTAAGAAGCCATCTTGGACTTTCATCGAGGAAAAATATGTACAAGCCTATAAGTAATCCTGGTGTGTAGACAATGCGAAGGAATGTTCTCCAATACGGAATAAGCCAGGATAGGAGCGGGTAGAGTAAACCTCCCACGGTAAATCCAAACCCACAAATGGTGATAAATGGTACACGCTTCCCAGTGGCAACGATTTCAATGGCTGAAAAAAAAAGAAGGACTTTAAAATGTTTAAATGATATTTGAGCCGTTATTGAGGTTTACAGGAGTTAGTCAGTGTTTTTCTTTCTTACCTTTACCCATGACAATTTAGGTTCAAACAGGAGAACGCGAAACATCGATGTTAATCAAATTTGTTATTATAACAAAATGCATAGATATTTACGTTTGAAATATGTAACGCGGAGAACGAGCAGATTTTGGCATGTGCCACCAACAGAGGCAACTAGTATTGTACCGACAAGCAACTTCTCCAATTGTGCAAGTTTTGATCGAGAAATTTTCGGAAACTTCCAAGAATATTCTTACACTTTTTATGGAAAGAGAACATTCTCAATGCTCTCAAATGTTTCCAATAATATTCTCAGTAGTTTATTGAACATATTTCTTGACTTTTGAGAATTATCTGCAACTTGTACATTGCTAGTGGCAACGACAGAAGCTAGGCCTTAAAAATCATTAGTAAAATGCCTAAGCCTCGATTTTCAGAATAAATTATAGCAACTTCTCACCCAACATATATATCGGAGAGCAAGGGTCTCCTATGACAGCCTCCAGGAATTCTAGAGTGACGTACAGCCAGTAGTTGGTGGCAAAGCTGCGGATTATCCCGAGAACTGAGCCAATGACACCAATCATCGCCACCATGGACTTGCGGCCTAACCTAAAAACGACATTGTTAGAATAATAGTTAGGATTTTTATTCAAAAAGTTGGTGTCGGCCGCACTTAGGGCCTGTTGAGTGTTGATTAAACAGTAGTTAAAATAATTAATAGTCTAAAATCGTAACTAATGCTTAAATCTCAAGGAAAGGTGTCGAATTTTCGATTCCTAGTTGATTTAACTACTGATCAAAGAAAGGGCCCTTAGTCAGCTAATGACGATTAAGTCGTACATTGGGGACGATTTTTTATACCCATGTTTGAAAAAGGAACACGTTAAAAAAAAAGATGGTGGCGGTTTACCTATGATTAAAGGACCGCTCGTATAACCTACAAATATTTACCTAAACCTGTTTCCGACTTTGAATAATATAAAGTCTTTTAATAAAGTGCACTTCGTTTTTAGCACATCGTTATTTTTCCAAATAAAGGTCATAGGATATCGTCACGTCAATGGCGTAATTTTGCATGCAGCTTTTCTTATTCCAGTAAATGTCAAATTGAGTCACGATGCGACCAGACTTCGGTGTATTCTTTAAAAAATAAATGAGTCACATAGTTATCGGGTGTATATATTAAAATAAATTCCTCAATAATGTAAATACACGAGTCAAAACACTTGGTTAACAATGTTTTTGTCCTGTAGTTGGACAATAAAGATTTTAACTAGCGTGAATTTTACGCCTTTTACATGAAGATAATATAATAGCACACTAATTTACTGCTATAGGACGACGGTAGGAATAATGGTAAGATAACAGTAGTTTTTTTAATCTATGTCAGAGCGATACAAAAAAAATATACATCGTGAATTGAAATTAAATCACTATAGTTGTCGAGAAGGAATATTTTAACGGGCTTTTTTATTGCCAACGATATAATTATGCCTACAGTAAATCTTACTTACAATTAGTATCTCATGCAGATGGGCTATTTTAATACACCTACCTCTTATTCATAAACGTACAATAAATCTATTATTAGCAAAAGTATGCCTACTGCCGCACGCAGGGATGCTTGTTTAGTGACGTTTTGTCACAAAAGAAAGTGAAAGAAGCCACTTTAATCAAGCATTATATTTAATTGACGTCTCTGAGTGCGGCAGTTAGTCCCTTCCTGTCAAATTCAAATGTCATAATGGCAGATAAGGACAGCATGAAGCACCCTTTAGCTATTGCGCCTTTATGAATAAGTTTATATTAGACGCTCTTCCTCTTTGATTTGATAACTATATTAGACATGCTTAATATAGTTTATGATTATCCTTTGTAAATACATAACATAACTCGTTATAATTGTATCAATCTCAAAGACGAATGTACCTGTCAGATAGAGGTCCGACGATGAGCAAGCCGACCATGTACCCGAAACTGTGCATGGTGCCCACCAGAGTCCTCTTCCATTCCTGACACGCCAAACCGAACTGAAAAAATCGAGAATAAAAATAAAGGTTTTGTCATCATCATCATCATGTCAGCCGAAAGACGTCCACTGCTGGACATATGCCTCCCCCAAGGCTTTCCACTCAGAACGGTCTTGTGCGTTTCGCATCCACCGCGGTTCTTTTGTCAAAACACAGCAAAAATTTGGCAATACCTTTTTTTTTGAAAAGATTTTCTGATAAAAAATACGTGTTTGTTGGTCTCAAAAGCATACTATATTTATTATTTTTATTGATTATAGTTTAAACCGTACCATTATCTATAAAAAATAAAGTTTTTTTGTATGGGAGCCCTCCTTAAATATACATTTTATACTAAATATTCTGTTTTATTTCAAGTGACTCTTCTCGCTCATCGTAGGCGTAGGGACAAGTGCCTACTACCACTAAGAGCTAGCTAAATTAAACTAACACACTTTCAAGTTTACATACAAGTGTGGCGGGCTAACAATCTGTGGTAGTTTGCCGAACAATGACTGATTTGTCTAAACTTTTTTATAGTTTTAGAAACACTTGGCGTGTCATTCAAACTTGGTGGCGTATGTATATGGATGACATGTTAATGAGATTTATACGGGCTGTCCTTTTTTTTATGGCATAGAGAAGGCAAACGAGCACACAAGCCACCTGATGGCATGTGGAAACTGTGACGCATAGACATTCGCATTCACAAGACTGCAACCCTAATACTACAAATGCGTTGCCAACCCTGAGGACTAAAATGGAATGCCTCTATGCTAGTCATTACACTGGCTGTCTTACCTCTAAACCGGAACACAACAATGCGAACACTGCTGTTTGGCGGTAGGTTAATTTATAAGATGGTGGCAGCGATCCGGACGAACCCTGCACAAGGTACTAAGAGAGGTTGACAAACCAATCTGCAAACTGACGAGCCTTTGCATGTAAGTACCCCAACGAAAATGTTAAGAACTTTAGTGCATTGACATATTAAACTTCAAACAGAACATTAAATGACAATGACATTAACAATGACAAGGTTCTAAGAATGGTAAAAAAAAAAATTGGGTGACTGTATGTATGTATGTATATACTCTTTATTGTACAAGAATAAATAAAGACATACAACACAGGTAATATAGGAGAAAAAAAACCAGTACAAAGGTGAACTTATCCTGTTATGGGATTTTCTTACAGGTAACCCTTGATAAAAACACAAATATTCTTTCCTGTATTAAAATCAAAAATACTCATAGGATTTTATACGTCAGTAATATAGATTGGATGTACCGGCGCTTTGGACAAGACCATCATTGCAGAGAAGAAGTGGTAAAACGAACAGTTTTCGAAATAATTGTAACTTTATAAGTATTTGAGTTTCGTACCTTGTTTTAGTTTCTAATTAGGCTTTCATAATTAAAGGATTAACTGTTTACATGGAGCAAAGATTCGTCTTCGTACAGGGCTGGTATTCAAGGCACTAAAACCATATCGTCTCAGACCTGTTATTTGTCAACATTTAAATAAATAAATAAATATCAGGGGACAATGTTACACCAATTGATCTGGTCCCAAACTAAGCTCTAGGCTTGTACTATGGGTACTAGACAACGATATAAATACTTATATAGAGAAATATATACTTAAATACATAGAAAACATCTATGACTCAGGAACAAATATTCGCGCTCATCACACAAATATCTGCCCTTACCGGGATTTGAACCCAGGTCCGCTAGCTTCGTAGGCAGGGTCACTACCAACTAGGCCAGCGCGTCGTCAAAATTTGGCAGCTTCTATTTATATCCTTAACGGGTCAACAAACGATATTGTTTTTACCGCCTAGTATAGGCGCCCTAGAGGCCCTGGTTGTTTGTGTTAATTTAGATACAGGTTGTCCTATATTTCTGAAACCAGTGGATAGTCACCTCGGCCACGAAACTGTCTGGGTTGAGGTAGGTCCATTCGCTGCATCCAGTGCTGTTGGCGCTACTGCACTTGGGACCTTTGATGAAGTCATCGTTGGTACCGTTGTAAGTAGCGTTGTCTTTACAGCTGGAAATATACAAGTAATGTTTATTGAGAAGATTTTTGTGAGGTTTCTTAGTGAGTATGCTTTGCTTTGCTTGGATGCTGATGACACATTAATTTAGTCTCAAAGTCTTAATTCTTTTGATATACCTCACACAATGTAGTGCCAACGCAAAAACCACCATACGGACATTTTACTTTAGTTATTAATTAGAAAAATCCCTTGTTTGTTAAACTCAAGAAAATTATTTCAGACAACGAGTTCAATACGTACAAATATCTTACAGACGAGCATACATAACAATATACATATAATTTAAAATTAACATAGCTAGCTCGTCATACATTCAACTCAAAAACGGCCCCCCCCTTTTTTTGGGCAGTCGCAGGTATCTTGGAATCCAGCGTAAATATCACAATACAATAGTTGTGTTTAGTTCAGAAACCCTGCCTGCGAAGATAGTGCTCCTGGGCTCGATTCCCGGTCAGGGTAAAATGCTCAAAGTCAATAGTAGATTGTTCAACAAGGGACTAAAGTAAGCCATTATGACACGAGATATTTATCCACCCGAGCAAAGCGAGGGTGGATAAAGTTCGAGTGTCATTATGGCGTTTTAGTCTCGAGTTAAACACTCTACTTTTCACTTCGAATGCGAGAATTTTTTTTTTATCAATTACTGTACAAGTAGGTACTAAGCTTAAAACCTCAAACAGTGCGTACGGCATAAATCTAATTTAGTCTATCTTGGTTGCGCGGCTTTTTTCTTTTTATTTTATTTTTTACATTTTATCCCGAAACGAAAGGCAAAGGACATTGGTCAAAACAGCCAAGTTTATTTAAAATTAGTTCTCAATGATGACGAACGCTTTAGATGTAACCTAAACTAACGCATAAAGGTGGGCAAAATAGAGTTTATATTAGTAATCATTAATCGTGTTTCACGAAATTAAATCTTTTTGTAATAATTTTGCACCGTTGGCATTTTGAGGTTATTTCCACGGCCTAAAAATGGTCCATACACAATCTCTGAAAATGGCGATAATCCTCCATTCATTAACAACGTGATGTTTAAATGCTTGCATATTTAGCCAACAGATACAAACATGAAAATTATTTGGACCATGCCTAATAAAATAGAACTATCCCGAATATATTTAAATATATTTATATTAGTAATCATTAATCGTGTTTCACGAAATTAAATCTTTTTTTTAATAATTTTGCACAGTTGGCATTTTGAGGTTATTTCCACGGCCTAAAAATGGTCCATACACAATCTCTGAAAATGGCGATAATCCTCCATTCATTAACACCGTGATGTTTAAATGCTTGCATATTTAGCCAACAGATACAAACTTGAAAACTGTTTGGACCATGCCTAATAAAATAGATTTTATCCCTTATATATTTAAATAGATTCATATTTGTAATCATTAATCGTGAAATTAAATCGATTAATTTATATTTTTTGCAAGAAAAATGATCCATATACAATCACTGAAAAAGGCGATGATTGGCAGTTTAAGGGTTTCCAAAGTAAATTAAAAAGAAAAAGTACTTTAGTCCCTAGGGAGTAAAGTGTAGTTTTATTCCCTAGAGATTAAATACATCACTTTAGTCCGGCTATACAAGCTAATTGTAAGTCATTTTAGAGCCTGAGAAGTGAAAAGTTCTTTATTCTTTAATTTAGGCATAATATAATGCACGTATGAAATGCACGCTCTCAGTGGAGACGCTCCTTAAGATGTTAACAGAAGGTTGTAATACTGACTCAGTCGTGTGAAATCTTTTCAAATGTGAGTTTCTAGAGCTAGAACAGTAGCTTCTTGGTTGGTTATCGCTAACATGCTTGCACTTGCAACTGACGCTATATTATTGAATCGTGTTTCAGAAAAACGAAGATAGCCGATAACTCATAAGACTGCACCGAGCACACCCCAACTACCTAGCGCCCTCACTAACATTATTGGGTATGTCTAATTATAACATAATATATGGTTAATTTAAGATAATAACATTAGTAGCAAGTCCGAAGCATAGTATAGTGGCATAATAGTAGTTAACGTGCCGGTTGCGTAATGCCAATTACGCAGAGTCGCGTACAATACTTTATCTAAGCTGGGTTCAGAAGCCGAAAGGCAAATGACCAGCATTACCTGTGGTAGTAGGTGACAGCGATGACAGCTGTAACGTAATGAAATTACGTTATCGAATATTATGAAGTAATGAGATCCAAATTTACAGGTAATGCTGGTCATTGCCAACCAGTTTTAAACGCATAATAGAGGATTTTATGTGTCTAGATAAAATAGTATAACATACTTTATTTTTAACTGTGTCGCCTTGTTTCACAGACAGAAAACTTACAGAATTTTGTTTCACAGAAAATGTTTCATATACTCCCTGGCCAGAACCGACTCGAATGGGTTAGGCTAAAAAGCGAAGCAAGCTCACGATTTAGCCTTCGAGGTTTTTTTTTACATCCTTTGAATAAACTATATTATACGTAAAATTAACTTACTGTCTGCATAATAAGGGTTCTCCAATAATAATTGCTACAGTGCATTTGAGTTTCATATGCATATATTTCAACCTACTCTATCAGATGATTTAATTTTCTAAAGATATATATTAACTGAATTCTATGATATGAAAAAATAAACATTGAATTTTATTTAAAATAAACGATGATTTAAATGTCTTCAATTATTCTACATATTCTATGATTATTCTATGAAATTATATATGAGAAATAAAATACGTGAAATGAAATTCTTAACATATTCTGTCTTTTAACACGTGTAAACGACACGAAAACATTATAAACTAGCTACGTTGCCGGTTGCTGTCCGGCAACGTAGTTAGATCCACAGAAGATCAGCGTCACGACACTCCTGTGTGCTATACTCGTAGTGCTGCATGCTACTTTAGTCAACCTCAGTACTTTTTGTACTGTGACCGACTGAAATAGCAAGACACGTTTGTACGTTTCCGTGAAAATACGATGGTAGACAATTATTCAGTACATCTGCACTCGTATTGGCAGTTCAAGCAACAAGACAATGGCAGGATTCGGATCCCACGACCTCTAGCGTGATAGAAACAGCGCAGCCATGCGGCTAAGTGGTTTGTTTCTGGACTCACAACTTTGATGAACATGTTTATAATGCTGCATTTAGGGCGCATAGTTATCTATCTGAAACTGCAATAACTACCTCTTTTTACACGACTACCGAGGGAAAAGGGAGTTTATCAGCCTAAGTATATAAGTTCGAATGTATGTTTGTTCCTTTGTGGTGCACTGGACACTAAACACGTAGGGTGATTTTGATGATTCTTATGTCAATGGATTATCTTAATCTCGTCACTGTAGACAGTAAACAAAATTCAATATGGCGGCAACCAGACGCAATATCGTAAAAAAGTCTATGAAGATAGTTTAGGTTTATTTCACAATTTTTCCTTTCGAAAGTCATGTTACCTATAGAATTTATAAAGATAGTTAACTTTTTGGTAGGTTTACACTTCAACCCTTTGGGATTTTATATACAATTACTATATAACACACTGAGCCGTAGACAGAATATTACCTAGACGAGATACAAAGAATAAAACAATATGTACGAGGGGCACACCGAAATGATCGGGAATAGAGTACTTTAAACTAAGTCACGTTAAAACCTTTTTTATCATATGAGTACTGGCCACTGACAATCACGATGCCGTTTTAACAATTTAAAAAAATAACGTAATATTTTTTAAATTCCACTTTCAAATTGGCAAGTCGGTGAATAAAATGGAGCTCACGCGTGAAAATTTTCGTGCAATTATTTATCACAACTTTCGTCGAGGCTTATCTCCAGATGAGTGTCTCAATGAGCTTGTTTCTATATATAAAATTGAAGCACCTAGTCAAACGACAATTTATCGTTGGTATGCAGAGTTTCGAAGGGGTCGTGCCTCTCTCAGCACCGTACCTTCAACAGGTCGGCCGAAAACAGCGGTGTCGCCTGAAAACATCGCAGCTGTGGAAAAAATACTCAAAGAAGACAGACATGTGACATACGAGCAGATTCGGGCAACCATAAGCATTGGAATGACTGCAATCCATACTATTTTACTTAGTGAGTTGGGTGTCAGAAAATTGATTTCCCGATGGGTACCCCATAACTTGTCAGAAGAGCAAAAGGCGGTTCGTGTTGATTGGTGCCGATCTACTCTGAAACGCTACAATGGAGGAAAGTCAAAAGCTGTTTATAATATTGTCTCAGGTGACGAAACCTGGATTTATTCCTATGAGCCTGAAAGAAAGCACCAGTCGGCAGTTTGGGTCTTCGATGGCGAGGTCAAACCAACGAAAGTTGTGCGGTCCCGCAGCGTGCCGAAGAAGATGGTTGCTTCTTTCGTCTCAAAAAAAGGACATATTGCCACAATTCCTTTACAAGAACAAAGAACCGTTACCGCTGATTGGTATATCACAGTTTGTTTGCCAGAGATGCTGGCCGATCTTCGCCGAGGGAACCCGACACGCCGCGTCATCTTTCACCACGATAATGCGAGCTCCCACACCGCCCATACAACTAAACAGTTTTTGAACGAGTAAAACGTCGAGTTGATGTCCCATCCTCCATACAGCCCTGACCTAAGTCCAAATGATTTTTTTACGTTCCCTAGAATTAAAGATTTACTGCGTGGTCAGCGGTTTGAAAACCCAGAAGCCGCCGTAGAAGCCTATAATTCGGCCATTCTGGCAATGTCTAGTTCAAACTGGAATAACTGTTTCAATGACTGGTTTAAAAGAATGCAAAAGTGCATCAATTGCAACGGAGAATACTTCGAAAAACAATAAAACATAATTTATATATACAGTGTACATAGTTTTTTAAATTCCCGATCATTTCGGTTTGCCCCTCGTAATATATATAAATAAAGAGAAGGAATCTTTACTTCCTATCTCGCTCCGCATGTACGTTTTTTCAAAGCCGATTTGGTTTGTCATCAGAATAATAGAGTGAATTGTTGCTTTTAACTATTTAATTGTGTGTTGTTTGTATTTATGTGCATTTTTTGGTTTCTTAGACTTACGATAGTTACAGTGCTCGAATATATGAAAACAGACTTTTCATTATTGGTAATTATTACCTTATTCCTTATGATAAAACAGACTGAAGCTTTATCTGCCAAAGGTGGTATGTGAGGAGGGTTGTCCGTATTGCTATCACAAAGGGTATATGCGACCCCCTAGGTAAGGGTCTCCCCAAACCTATCGACGTGGAATCTTACTGGCTCAAGCCAATTCCGCGTCGATAGATCTGGGGAGAACTTTATACTCTATGGACACTTAGTTGTTCGAATGTGCAGCTTTCTTCACGATGTTTTTCCGCCACCGTAAGAGTATCGGGTTATGTACTTTAGACAGACATACATGGTGAGCGCGGGGGTTCGAACTCAGTAACTTACGATGATGAGCCGACTCTACATATAATACGTCTTCTATAAATAATACTTTGACAGAGAAAAAACTCAATATTTGCGCAAGATTTTTTTCTCAGCGTATCCTTCGTCAGCAGCGATCTGATATTCTCACCATAGTAAAATAACAAACAAAACCTATGATTGGCACACATAGCGGAACGCAATTCTCAAACAATGCCAAGTGGTAATAAAGATTCGATTTTCTCGAGTGTGTAATGAGGTTGTATACTCGTATGTATAGTTACAAGTTACAACACAAGTTCAGCCACAGCTGTTACAAGTATCGTTTTAAGAGGATTGTGAAGTTACAATCTCCATACAAAATGCGAAAACGTTTCTCTCCCCTTGAACATCTTAAATATTTCTATCAAAAAACAAATTAAAAAAATCTCTAAACAGAAACGTACAGATTTAGCTCTTTATAATAACTACAACATAATCAAAAATCGTGAAAATTGGACTTGATTTGGGGGGTGACAAACGTTTTCGCCCAGAGCTAAATTTGTATGGATTTTCTCCCCCATTAATCCTCCTAAATTTAAGCATTGGTTATTTTTAGAGTTCCGTACCCAAAATGGTAAATCCTGTTCATGTAAAAAATTAAATAATATCAGAAGACAATCTCACACAAATTTACCAAGTCCCTTACATAGCTTTACTTAAGAGGAAAGATTTGTATTTCTCTATGTTTGTAACGAATGAACTCAAAAACTATAGAATTTCAAAAATTCTTTCACCTTTATAATGCTACAATTATAACTACCTAAGTAACTGTTTTATTTGTAATTTGTATGTTCATTGATTTTTAGGTCAAACTTTGGACATTTATCAATTTTTTATACTATTACAAATTAAAATTGTAAAAAAAGCAACACATACTAAAAACTGGTCAAGAGTGAGTAGGGCTCGCGCTAATCCGGTTTTTTTCTTAAGCATTCGTTTCGTTAAAAAGGACTGGATTAAATAAAAAAATGCAATGGTAAGGAATCGTGAGGCTCGATTCTTACTCGACTTGCTTTTCGAAACCCTTTCCCAAGTAAAGGATTGTAAACCGAAGCATAAACCGACAGTAAAAAATTTACATAAAAATTTAGCTCCATCGATAGATTTTCACGATTTTTGAATGTGTTGTAGTTGTTAAGAAAAGTTTATACCTCGTAAGGCCCACGTCAAATCTCTATAGTTCAAAAACGAATCTTGTGTCAGTCAAGTTAAGTTTAAAGCCATTTTGACATATGTCCTACATTATAGGCCGTTGGCCCTTACGAGGAACGTACAAAAATCTTAAAAAAAATGACTAGGCTTATTAGACAAACGGTATCACATTTTGTATGGACATTTTGAGCTTCACATTAGATAAAAAAAGATAAAAGATGTTTATTCAGTAAGTAGGCCGCACGGGCACTTTTACACGTCAAAATCTACCAGCGCTTCGCAAGAGACCACTGCTGAGAAGAAACGCCGCAAGAAACTCAACAGTCAGTCGTTTTTTAAAATAGGTACTACTTATGATATTATACAATTATAAAGCTTAACCTAGCATGATATAAAACAATGAATTTAACATAAAATAAAAAATTAAAATAAAAAACATTCAAGCGTAGCTTGTGCAGGAAAATGTGTCAAAACTAAGATTTTTCATAGGGAATAGTAATAAGTAATAGTAATAAAAAAAAATTATATAAAATATGTATATATATTAAAAAAAAAAATATTCTTTCCTATGACAGTGCAAGACAACCACCACATACAAAGTTTCGATACATTCTCCTACAGAAACCGTGTCCCCTAGACAATATACAATATTTACATATTTTGTATGCCTATTTTATTAGTCAGTTATTTAGGTGTTTAGTTAAGTTTAGGCCAAGCATTTTTATCTGTTAGATAGTCCTCGACCCTAAAGTAAGCTTTAGACATCAATGCATTGATTTGCAATCCCTACCGCGTTTGCCCTCAACACATAATTTTCCAGCCTTAAACTACTTTCACTTACCGGTACGGGGTAGCCTCAGCTACAAATATGTAGTTAGTGTAGTAAATAGCATTAGTAACGTTCGCAAGCATCACCAGAATCATCGTAATCACATGATAACGACCGGTCAATCGAAACTTTTGCAAAATGTCATCCAATTCCACTTTGTCCGGCAATTTAGTCATCCTGTCAATATACTTGAACAGATGGAATTAGGAGCTAACGTTGATGCTTCGCTGCATCTAGTTATCAACTGTATTCAGGTGAAGAATGATTAGCCACGGCCTTGATTACTTGCTTGCTTTGTACAGATGTATTCGATTTCCGTCAGGTCTTTTATTGAAGAGTTGAGTTTTTGTAGTTTCAATATTGAATCCCATAGATTTGTTTTTTACGTTTGATTTCATAAAAAAAAACATTTAAAGTAAGATTGGTATACGTTTTAATAATTCATAACTTTTCTGAATTTGCAATTTTTTATTCAATTTCGCTATCAATTGTCACTCCATTCAAAGCATTGTCACAACCACTTTTAAAAACGTAAACAAACTAGAACTCAATTACTTTATAGATCTTTGAAACTTCGCACGTTGAACTGACGACCAAAGACCTGTGCTCGAAGGACCACTTGTAACTCGATTTTTTTAAGACTACCAGTAATTCCAGATACGAACGGCCGCCTTAGTCTTACGCGTGAATAGTTCCAATAAGTTTTGCTTCGACCGATCACCCGACCGCACGCGCATACGAGTTTCGAACCACTGACTGCTCCGTGGATCATGGGTAGTGTGGTTGCCCTAGCGCATGTTCTGAGCGGTTGTGGGCGACCCTTTTTCTATTAAGAACGGATAAATTACTTTAGGAAGTCTGCATTGTGTGGGCAACATAGTGATCGAAGACAGAAATAGAAGTTGTTGTGTATTTAGGATACATTAACAAACAAATAAACAGCATTTATTTCTGAATAAATTTCAAACCATCATGTTGTGACGCCGCGTTGTCTAGATCTTTGTAGAATTTATAATTATTAGTTTTTCCGAATAGGTATTATTTTTCCGAGATCTATATTATTTTGGGGGTTTATTCTACTCGGTAAAACCATATTGCTATTGACATTTGCTTGCTATCGTATTGTTTTGAACTTTCGTTAGAGTTATGAGCAGTAAAGATGACAATGCGTTAACATTACATGTCAAAACCGAAGGTGTGACAGGACATAACGCATAAATAAATAAGGTAAGGTTAGTTTAGAAAGTTGGAACTAACATTAGTAAGGGGAATATAAAAAATAATTTAAGTCTCTTTGGAATTATTGTGTTTCCGTTGGTAAAACTGACAATATCACCAAAACTTTCTAGAATAGTATGTTGCGATTGACGTTTATTTGTAACACAAGGCTGAAATACGCAGACAAAACTTTAAAATAACTTAAATGAAAGAGGTTTTTGATTCATAAGGTGATAAGAATAATTTGGAATCACCTTTTTGCTGCATAACAAAAATCAATAAAGTCATATTAACGATCGTCAACATAAATACACAAATTGATGTCATCCATTTAAAGAAAAAGCAAATAAAATATGGTTTACAAAGTAGATGAAGCACTTAGGAGAGGAGGTTTAACTGTTTTTGAATGCTCGCAATTATTCCTTATCAGTAATAGAATCGGAACCTTACAAGACCGGTCTGAGTGGAGAGCCTTGGGGTAGGCCTATGTCCAGGAGTGGACGTCTTTCAGCCGACATGTGTGTGTGTGTGCGTGTGTGTGTGAGTAATAGAACAAGAGCGTTATTGTCCTGACCAAAGATGGTAGTAGACAAAACCACTTCTATGCATTCTGAATAAAAAGGTTTACCTTCTGTTTCACAATCGACAAGTAAAACATACTTGACAGATAAATTCAGCCCTTTCACTTTCGTTGTAAAAAACTGGTCATGTGTGAAGTTGAAAACCGTAAGACATACAAGACCCATTGTAGGTTGTTTAGATAGAGCAAAGGCCGTTTATACAGGTTGGTTGTAGACGAATGATATTCTTATATGTTTGATTGCGATTATAATACATACAGTACTCTAGCTCTTAAAAAGTAAGTAATTTGGTTTCTGGTTAAGTCCGACTTGCATGAGTGTATAAAAGTGAGTGAAAGAAAACTATACAATACGAAGGTCATTCGTCCGACACTATAAGAGAGTCACGTATTGATCTACCTACTGAGTTTGAAATCATCATAAAATACTTTGTTTTTTAAACGTGCCAGTCATTACACATTCCGTAAACATCTATGTAATCTCGTGAAAAACAAAGAAACTGCGGAACGAATCGTAGGGTATTTATTATTAAATGCTGTACTATCTTTAATGTAGTTATAATTGAGTATTTTAAACTGACACAATACATGTTAAATTTTGATTTAATGGGGTTCCATTGTGCGTCCGTCTGTCTGCCTGTACACGTTTGTTACGTCATTCGTTCGTCAACTGTTTTTCGGATTCGGTACCTAAGGTAAATGTAAATTTATTATTTTGTTGACATTTATTACTCATTGTACATATTTTGACATCGGACGAATGACCATTTTTAGATGTTTAACTTTTATTGTTTTAATTTATGAATTATTATTGCATTCAATTCTTTGATTTTTAATATTTATGTTTTGACGATCTCAATGTAATTTAGTATTTTTTGACATGCAATGCAACTAATATTGTAATAGTACATTGACAAATAAATAAAAAAAAAAGGTATGTATGTCTGTCTGAACTATATTAAAAAGACACATGTCCTATTTATAAAGTGTGTATTACTATAGCCATAGACAGCATAGTATTACCATTAATGAAAATGAAATAAATTAAAAATAAAGGTGGGTCCCCACACAAACACCATTTTTTTTCCGCTGTGGTACAGAATCCTTCGTGTACGTGTACACTGAAGATGACATGCTCTTGCGCAATTTTTGAAATGAGATTATTTGGTTTAGGTATTTCTTGAATTCAGAAGCGATCAATAATTCTCGGGAAAAACGTTGGCAACCCAAGCAACGTTTGGTTGCGTATGAAGAGGCCACTTATGCTAAAGTCTGTAGTGTTTCACGATCTGGTTCTTAATAACCATAACGCCTGTGTCTGTTCCTGGGATATTAAACTTGATATTATTTCATCGAAGTTATTAAACGTAAAAACACTATTAAAATCAAAAACCTCGACAGTTTTATCCTTCAAACATGACACATTCGCATTTTCTTGGTTGAAATTTCAAAACCCTACGATCTTAAACGATGATTTTTGATTCGATATTTAACGACTATTAACTTCTTTATTCTGGTATACAATCCATCACAATTCATCCATCTCACGTACTTCGTGCGAAAGTACATAAAGCCATCCCTGTTGATTCGTGTGCGGGCGTGGCAGAATATGTGGCCGCTTAAAAACAATGCTCGCTAGCGACATGCTCGGCGTGTTCAAATTACCCCAACACCAGCCAACTAGCAATTTTATGTAATTTCAAATCATTTATTCAGTAAATTGTCCACATCAAGGCCCTTTTTATTCGTTTGTTATGGTGTGAATTTATAGCACTTAGCAACAACGTGCGAATTTCGATATTCCCGAAAGTTAGGATGGACAATGGGCAAATTTGTATGGGCACTGTCCCCCCCCACCAACAGTAACGGGATGCATGTCTATATGTTTATAAGGACCCAGAAAAAGACAAAATACTTATTTTAGTAGCAAAATCAATGGGATTTTTTTAATGAAAACAAGGGCCAAATAAGGCAAATCATCCATATATGTGTTCATTTTCAAACAAATTCCATACGATACGATTATGGTTTTCCAAGAAAACCCCATACATCTGGTGATCGTCTCCATAGTAAAAATACATAATGTTGCTGAGATCTATTAAATGAGAGATGTTTCATTTCTGTTGGTGGGGGGGCACATTTCTGCCCATGGTCCAGGAGCTCCTGCCCGCAACTACGTCCGCGTGGATTTAGATGATCGTTATTCCTCGGGACCTTTTAAATTATCCGGGATGAAAACTAGCCTATGTGCTAATCCTGGGTATTAGCTATCTCCATTTCAAATTTCATCCAAAATCCGTCCAGCCGTTGCAGTATGAAGGAGTAACAAACTAACACACACACAAATGAATCTATTGTGAAGGTATTCGATTGAGTAGGGATATCAACGGTGCCCCCTGGTTCTAATGACCATTGGTCCATCAGCTGTAGTGAAAGGATATCACTCTGCTCTGCTTGGACCGTTTAGTGCCCCTTGTGTTTCACAATAACGGATGGTGAATGAACCCGCAAAGGATACTGGCATATAAATAGACAGGCGAGCTATTATTCTTATCGAATAAATCACGGTCATAGAGGGCTTATTTGAAAAAAAAACCCGGGCAAGAGCATGTAGAGATTATGCTCGGTTACTTGACCTGGAACCATCTACTAGGTTTGACCTAAAAATTCATCCTTTTTATTCCATATGATTAAAAAAAATAATTAATACCCCACCCACCAACAATCCTCTTTACAAATGGACACTGATGGTGTGGCTTTTACAGCTAGATTATCGCGACACAGAATCACTTCTAACGGCGACGAAGTAGTACCAGGTACGCACTAACTTGAACATGCTCATGTTATAAACATACATACATACATACATACATACATAAAATCACGCCTGTTTCCCAGAGGGGTAGGCAGAGACGACTTCTTTCCACCTGCTACGATCCTGACAAATGTCTTTTGCTTCTTCCACATTCATACATCGAGTCATGCACGCACGTCGGTTTCGGGTACTTAAGATTCGGCCCTTTTCCAGTATTTCTCCGATTTGATTCGAAAAAGCACGCCTAGGGCGGCCTTTTCCGACCCTTCCACTCACTTTCGCTCTGTATATCTCTTTCGTCAATCTTCTTTCATCCATCCTTTCCAAATGACCGAACCATCGAAGCATGCCCTTTTCAATCTTAGTCACTACATCTTCTTTTAGTCCATATTTCTCTCTGACCTTTTCATTCCTTACTCTATCAATCAGTTTCACACCACACATACTACGCAAAGAGCGCATTTCAACTGCATTTATACGACTTTCATGCTTGTCCTGCCACACCCAACATTCACTACCATAGTATTGTAGTTATTCCATCGGAAAAATTAAAAAAAAACCGCGATAAAAACTATCCTATTCCCTTTTATTCCAGGAGCTGTAATACGCAGTATCCTAGCTCAGGAGACAGCGAGTAATTAACGTTTTGTAATACATTTTTTATGCATAAATTTTATGAGTATCTTTAAAGGAATGTGAATCTAAAATTTCAATACAAAATGCGAAAACCGCATGCGTAAAAGTATATTAGGCGTCGCGACTAAAGTTTTTAACTTCTTACCAGATAGCCTTAAGGACTTGGAACTTGACATTTTCAAAAAGAAACTAAAATGTAAACTTATCGAAAGAGTCTATTATACAATGGAGGAGTTTTTTAATGATAAAGTCTAACTTTGTAGGATTTAGTACATAATTGCGATTAGAAATAAGTATGACATTGTATTCTTAATTATTCACAATTTTATATTAGCATTTGAAGTGTTTGTCATTTGTAGTAATTATTATTATTACTTTGACCTATTTTTGTACGCCGTAAGGCAGATCACAGAGGTCCATTCTTATTGCATTTATAACACCTGTAATCCACAAAATAAAGGATTACTGATTACTGATTACTGATAACATTTTGTTTCCTTATGTAACCTACTCCCAACTTACGATTTTATTTTCAAGAAAATAAAAAGTAAAAAAATCCGAAACGTACAGACCTAGTACTTCATAACTCATTACTACAACTTAAAAAAAAACAGAGAAGGTTTCAGGGGACAGAAACGTGTCCCGGAGCTAAATTAGTATGGATTTATTTTTTCAGCTATGCGATTTTTAATCGTCGGTCTACAATCCTCAAGAAAGAGGAACCGCAATTTGATCATGGTTACGCATTTAGTTTTCTGTGTACGGGCAGGGTTCCTCTCAATGTTTTCCGCATCCATAAAAGTATCTATCTATCTATAATCTATGCATGTATAGGGAGCAGGAAAGTTCATTGGTAAGGCCGAGCATCGATGGCCTGGTGGTTAAGGATGTCGACTCGTGATCGTAGGGAACAGAGTTTGGACCCTAGCGATGATCTGAAAGAGGAAAAGCATTGTGAAGGTTGCACATTCGAACAGTTGACTGTGTATGAATGATAATTGCACTAAAGATTATGCATGGTTGGAGTGTTAAGACAAGGGAGGTAAGGTCATATTATTTTATTTGTTGAACCATCAAACAACCCTGTCATATTTAACAAAGGGTCATCTTACACCGAGACGCAACGCGACGCGCACATTTCAGAATACGTTACACCTCGCCGCGTTGGATTCTCACGATGAAATGTGTACCTTTTCATGTAGTAAATAAAGTATATTTTGAGTCGCATGTGCGCGCAGCGTCGCGTCGCGTTGCTTCTCGGTGTGAATTGACCCTAACGTTCAGTTACAACGAACAAAATATATTAACATGATTTCGTCCACTTTATGCAACAAGGTTCTATGCTGACTACAATAAAGGACACATTCGTTAACTTTGTTGGTAGTGACCCTGCCAACGAAGCTAGCGGCCCCGAGTTCCATTTCCGGTATGCGCAAATATTTGTATGATGACATTTTGAGTTTTTTTTTACGTAAGTATTTTAGTGTTTTATTTTCTGTATAAGTATTTATGTCATTGTCTAGTATCCATAGTACAAGTCTAGAGCTTAGTTTGGGACTAGGTCAATTGGTGTGATATTGTTCCATGATATTTAAACAGACATATATACCCACACAGACACACTCACGTACACGCACATGCACGCGCAATCCTGAGCTAATTTTAAGTAATTATATTACTATTTAATAGTTTTAAATATTATTGCTTAAAATTAATCGTACTCTGGGTATCAAATAATAACTAGTTAATGATCAACCTAACGTATAGTCTGTATCAATGAAACTAGTTAAAGTACTGTTTGACACATAACCGCAAACAATAATCAAGCGTGTTTTTATTTGTAATATAACAACGTTAATTAATCGTTATTTTATCTTAAACTTAATACGAAAGTAATGATCAATTATATTAAATCATTGTTAAGACCTCGCATGATCTTTAAAAGCAAGTGATCATCGAGTAATAATGGTACATTGGTTCGTTTGGTTTTATTTACATCTTTGCCAATATCAATTGACACAGACTATAAAAAAAAATCTTAATTTATAAATAGAGGACGCCATTTGCAACGTCAACAACGCGGACAATTATTATGGTGACAGAGCAGTCATCTAAAAATTGGTCTTGGCTGAAATCGGCCACTCTGTCACAGTGTTTCTGGTACCCGAAAAACATAATTATTAATACTGTAATAAGACGCATAGTAAGATGAGAGACAGGCTATTGTCGGTATAAAAGAAAAACGACCCAAATACGGTTTGGATTTTACCGCCGAGAATAGAGGCGGAGGTAGACTGTCTGGCCAGTACTTTTTATACACACCTTTCTAATTTACGTCAATCAATAAAGATTCAAAATGACGTCAACAGTCCCAAATGACCTGACAGATGGCTAAAAACAATGGAGTCGGTGTATTCACCGCCGGCCACGCGGTCTCCAGCCAATTTTAATGGCCACTTATTCCTGAACAGTATTATAATCAGACCATTATTATCCATCAGTATTCAATACAACGAATTTTATTATGTGGCAGCTATGGAGATGATATAAAGAAACAATAATTAAATAAATAATATCAAGGCACGATCTCACAATTTGACCTAGCCCCAAACTAATCTCTAGGCTTGTACTATGGGTACTAGACATCGATATAAATACTTAAATGCATAGAAAATATCCAAGACTTAGAAACAAATACACGTGCTCATCACACAAATATTTGTCTATACCGGGAATCGAACCCGGGACTAGGAGCTTATAGACCATTAACTAGGTTATCGCGTCATTTGTTGTTGCGGTGGAATGCCAATAGCATAGTGTTTAAATCTCAATACTACATTCTCAAGACTGCAAGCCTAAGACTGCAAATGCGTTGCCAACCCTGAGGACTAAGATGGAATGCCTCTATGCTAGTAATTTCACCGGTTGTCTTATCCCCACACAGGAACACAGCAATGCGAACACTGCTGATTGGCGGTAGGTTAATGGATAAGATGGTGGTAGCGATCCGCACGGATTCTGCACGAGGTGAGTTTGTTTGTTCGTGAGTCTGTTTCAGGGGTTTGTGTTACGTAGAGATTCAGTACACGTTTTCGAATAGCAAAGTCTATTTGAAAACGTGACTTATAAAGTTGTGAATGAAATGTTCGTGTTAGAGCTACTGTTACAAAATCTAAACAAAATCACATTATAAGCCGCGTCTCCACCAAGGGCACGCATTCGAATGCGTGGCTCGCGAGCTAGCTTCGCGTTCAGCCGGGAGATACTGAGGCGAGACTCACGAGGCACACCGAGGCATCAGAAATCCGAGGCAAATCATAATTATTTTAAACTATGGGCGCTCGCGAGCCATAACCAGCACCGTACACAACGAACGAACAGCGCACACTGAGGCACCTTTCAGAATGTCGGATTTACCGAAAGGCGACGGCTCGACTCCGAGACACGCTCGGCCAAGCCAACGTGCGCCCGAACGACCCTGAGGCCTCCACAGAAAGAGCATTTGGCTCGCGAGGCTGCCGCGGTGTGGACGAGGCTTTACACGTGTGAAAGATAGGCTTGGAATGTTTTTGAAACAATTGAAATGGGAACGTGCTGGTTCATTGACGCAGTCATTTGTTTAATAATATTATAATCTTATGATCCTTTTATCTTAGTCCCTTTTAAGTAAAATCATTAAGTGCGAGTATGCTCTACAATAGAGTTGATTAGTAATGACAATATATATATTTTTTACTTTTCCCCGCGGCGCCTTGAACAGCTACTACCGCGGGAATATGGCGTTTCCACTATGAAGTGATTTCGCCAGTGTCAAGTATATATAAGTATAAATCAATATAGCAATAAAACACAATCCAATCTTCTCTAGGAAGATTGGGGGCAACGTTGTATGATATGTAGGACAGAGGCCAAGATAGTTTTAACCTCTGTACCACTGCGAGTCCACTTGAAACGAGAAGTAAGATGCCAGGATACACGAAATAAGTCCAAGTCTTCTATCACTGTGCAACACAAAGGCATTAAAAGTACAAATCACTAACAGTAAAGAACTTTGGACACCTAAATACACAAAAATAAAAACTAAAACAAATTATACATCCGCCATCTTTTGACGTCGCAAATGGCCTCCAATGTCAAAGTGACGTGATGAATGAAATCCTAAGAAACTACTAAGGATTTGATTTACTGTGTCACATGTGACGTGGTACTTAAATATCAACAGACTTATTTTTTTTGTTTGGATACAGCTTATATATAAACCACATAGGTACCATCAGCCAAAAATGTGGTCTACCACCCTACGGTTGAAGTTCATTTGCACGTCATGATACAACAAGTTCGATTTTCCCTTGCAATAATATTGACAGTGACCAGTGACAACCTTAGCGATAATTAGATCTCACACAACCTTTTGTCAACACTGGGTGACAACTTTCTTGGCCGACCGTACATTATTAAACGCCGTTCCTAATTTTGTAATCGTATGGTATAAATTGTACAAAAACGTGTTTTTGTTTATGAGGTAGACCCCGAACAATAATGTTTCGTGACATATTGAAAAGTCGGTAGACGGACAGACCGCAGTTTCTGCTTTTGGGCGCGAAACGTTAATTGCCGGGGCGCCCACAGATAAGAGCTATGACTAATTTAAAAGCATCATACCGTCCTTTTGAAGGAGTTTTGAGATAAGCCCGCTTTCATGTCGACATGAAAAAAACATGTCAGACGCAGCGAGGAAGTTTATTCTTAATCTCGTTTTCCTTTTCTCGCCCAACGTCCCAAATTTAGGACACTTGTCAAAGTGACTTTTGACTTTAGGTGACCGACACAAGATTATTTTTCGAACTAACGAAATTTGACGTGGGCCTTACGAGGTATGGGAATGAATTACTTATTTTTATGAGACTGAATGATCTTGCATAAAATTACGCCTCTTTTCCGTAAGGGTAGACAGAGACCACTTTCTTCCACTTGCTACGATCCAGACAAACTTCTCTTGCTTCCTCCACACTTATGTCTCTTCATACACGTGCGTCGGTTTAGGGTTCTTGTGTGTGATCTGGTAAGGCCTTTATTATCCTTTGGTTTAGACAATCTTGCTTCTATGTTATTGTGATTAGGCTCATTGTTGACGTTAGTGATAGTCCTTACTAAGAACATCTTAAATGTTTCAGTCGAAAGCACTGTCTATCTATACACCCATTGCGTCAAATACACTCTGGAGTAGTAACGGGTCAGAGCGCGTTTTTCATACTAAAGAGGCTATTTCGAAGGCTTGGTTCCTCGCCAGGGAATGCTTTTAGTGAATTCTGATGATGAATACCCCGAGCATCGATACAGGACTTCCAGAGTGCCTAGGATACCCAACTGAATGAATCTGCGGTTAACGCCGGAATTGTGCATGTACAGAAAAACATCTAAAATGGCAATAAAATGTTAGGAAATCCAAATGCTTACCCAAACTGTCCGGCTGTGGTGTTAACTGATTGTGCGATCAGAACATCATCATCATCATCATCTTAAGAACTTTTGATCTCCTTTATTGAACTTCGTAGTATCCACCATTAAACCTCACTCGAAACAACCCCTGGCAAGGAACCAAGGCTTCGAAATAGTCTCGTTTGTATGAAAAACGCACTCTGACCCGGTATTTTTGCTCCTGAGTATAGTATATTATGTTAACACAAACCTTATTGTCAGTGGCATAGGGGAATAAAGGTATATTTTACGTCTTGGGAACATATATATATTTATGAGTTTGGTTTTAGGTACCCTAATAGAACTCCCACGGTCAAACGAGACATTTTCAAGCATAAAAGTCCTTTGGACAACAATACAATAGAACTACACTTTATTGAACATCAGATAAAAAACAACACAAAAAGTACAACCTTGGGCTCTTTGGAGAAGTCTTTGAGTATACGTAACATATGCCCAATAGTGGGCGTAGAAGGCGTTAAAATAGAAAGTGTATGAGTAAGTTTTAAAATATTATAATCTTGACCTGGATTTGGTTGTGAAATGCATTTTTCTACATATTGTTTGACATTGGTAATGTGGCTGTGAGTAATGCGACAAGGTACAAAAGAGTGTATATAACTGAGCCTAAGACTCCATTGTCTGTCTGTCTGTCACCAGGCTGTATCTCATGAACCGTAATAGTTAGACAGTTAAAATTTTCACAGAAATGTATTTCTGTTGCCGCTATAACAACCAATACTAAAAACAGAATAAAATAAATATACAACAAACGTGTTTTTTTTTGCTCGATGTTAATAACGGCAATAGGTTGACTAAAAAGTTTACTTATAAATAATATAGAGTCTAATGTTGTACAGATAATGGTATGGAACCCTTCGTGCGTGAGTCCGACTCGCTCTTGGCTGCTTTTTTTATGGCAAACGAGCACACACTGCATGGAATGACAGCGTCTGAGCCACGGCAGCTTTAAGAGTTAGGTGGATTGTGTTAGAGTTCTTTGACTTGCGCTAAGTGTAATTAGATTCCAAATCGACCGGAGTCAATTAGCACAAGGAACATGGGTGCTCCAGGGCTCCAAGTAAGTCGTCTAACAAGGTTATGCTACCGCGTGACAGATCACATACTAGCGGTTCCGAGGCGACTTCGCAATCGAATTAGATGTGATGTATGGACGTGTAGCTTGTTAGCAAGCAATGTTAATATGATGGAATGGATTTTATGGACAGACTTGCTTTTGCGCGCGACTCCGTTCGCGTAGAAGTCGTTCATCGCGGTTCCCTCGGGAACAGTCCAATTTTCCTATGTTATTCCAGACTATGATCCTGATTATAAGTGTTTTTAATTTGTGATTTGCTTTATTCTTTATTATTATTTTCTTTGTGGTTGCACTTTTAGAAAGGCACCTTTAGAGGGGGTGTCCCTCGAAATTCCTAAAAAAGTTTGTCCTAAATATCGTTTCTCCGAATTTTCATGAACCCTTAGCTGGTTTTTAGATGTGTCATGCAACTTTTAAAGTTTTCCAATTATACCTGCGATTAGGTACCAAAGGTTGGTTGTATTATAATAACACTTAAAAGTTTTCAAATTTAAGTGGAAATTGCTTTAGGAGAAATGAAAATTAGGACAAAGGCTGCATAAGGATAAATGACGATTAGGGATTCCATAGGAGAACCAGTAAGGCGACTAAGGGAATAAATTTGTAGTATTGTTGTATCCCATCGCGGGATAGCATCTGTCACTAATATAGGTACACTGGTAAACATCTGTTTGTGCAAAATGTGGTAACAGAATTAACAACAAGTTTTTAAAGTGGTTGGTAATTATGTATGTCCTTGTTGTTAAATGCAAGAAATATTTTACGAATTGCTATAATTATTTTATTTTGATTCAATTCGTAATCATTTATAAAACCGGGCAAGTTCAAGTCGTAAACGAAGGGTTCCGTACCAACGTACGATATTCTACATAACGTAGGTATCAGCCCATCTGAACCTTGAACAACTACAGAACGGTGTCACAATGATATTATAAAACAATTTGTTTGGCACTTCTTACGACTTGAATCATAACGTCACTGTGACAGAGTTCTATGACTTGACTGGAAAAAAAACGCTTTTCCCCCTTTTCTTTTTAATATTATTTGATATTATATTAAAGAATCTATAAAGAAATTGTAAAAGTTTGGTTAATTCTATCTCAACTTAAACTGGAGCTTTAAAGCAGCTCCGCACGGTCAAGTGGGGGGTGGGGGGGGAACGCAACTTCCGCGTCTTCGCTTTGTGCCACAATAATAGAAAGACGGCGTGTTATTACTTATTAGACATATTTAGAAAGTATACATCTTGTGTTGTACGTAGTATCAGCCCAATGGAACCCTGAACCAACACACAAAAATTGTTTTTTTTTTTTTTTTTATGTCATAGAGAAGGCAAACGAGCACACAGGCCACCTGATGGTAAGCGGAAACTGTGACCCATAGACATTCGCATTCACAAGACTACTAGACTTAGACTGCAAATGCGTTGCCAACCCTGAGGACTAAGATGGAATGCCTTTATGCTAGTCATTACACCGGCTGTCTTATCCCCAAACCGGAACACAACAGTGCGAACACTGCTGTTTGGCGGTAGGTTAATGGATAAGATGGTGGTAGCGATCCGGACGGACTCTGCACAGAGTCCTACCACCCGCAAAACACACACTTGACACTTCTTACGCCTTGAATCATAACGTTACGTTACGTTACGTTACTGTGTGTGGTGGCTGGTCGGGGTTCCATTGGTCTGATAGCACATTATACTTACTGTGTTCAATCTACGATGGTCCCTGTGACAGCTGTATTTCGATATTTCAATAATTTGGGTACTATACTTACAAGCGAGGTATTCCTAAATAGCCGATTAATTGTTTCAATTCCTGAACGACTAACGTGTTTATAATGAGCTGTCATAAATACCATCCTAGATTGAACAGAGTATAGTCCTACTAACATTATAAACGCGAAAGTTTTTGTGTTAGTTTGTTTCTCCTTCACGCTGCAACGGGTGGACGCATTTGGATGAAATGGAGATAAGCATAGTCACAGCCAGAAACAAGGGAATCTAACGAAACCTCATGTTTAAATCCATTAAACCGTTTAGCCTGCAGAGAGTACTAAAGAAAAAGACATACATACACTCAATAAACATTTCAAACATTCTGACGCAGTCGGCTTTATCATGAGGGCACTGTCCGGAATGGAACTGACTTTTTTCCACAGAAAATGCTGCTAAATGTGGTTGTCGGCCACTATGTTATAGTTGCACCTGTAACCACGTCTAACTCTTTTTTGTCGAGTTGTAATTTGATGTACGCGGTTCTTTGTCACTGTCACGCCACGTGAGGCTATTAACAAATTGAGTGAACAGACAAATATCCGCCTGTAGTCTAACGGCTGTCCTCAATAGTCGCTGGCAGAGTATTATACCTATAAGCTGCTCGCGTATACCCTTTCAGCAACAAAAGCAAGCAAAAGATCAAGAAGAAGAAATGTGAAGTGTGACATAATACAACTCTTACATTTGACATACTGATTACCGAATGAAAGAGAGGCATCGATTTTTCTCTGATATATTATAACCACCAAGATAAGTGCCAACTTTAAACTGTGGTATTAAGTTAACGGTTTTCAACCAAAAGTATAGTTTGTTCGTTCTAATAGTTTGTATACTTTGATGTGCCGCTACAATTGGTATAAAGAAGCCGGGGTTGTAATGCACACTATTCAAACGAATGAACTCTAACCAAATCCATCTGCATTTGAATATTGAGAACCAGAATACTCAATAACATGTTTTACTTGATGGCTGCATGTCAGAATTTTGTCTTACATTACAATAAAAAAATAAAATATATCGCGAGTGCCATTTGTTTATTTAAACATTAGCTTTCTCTTGTTTATTTTTTTACCAGCATTCTGTTGTTTGTTTTGTTTGCAGGGCACTGCCACTCTTTTAAATAATATTTGTATAAGTCTTAGTGGGGCTTGCCTAAGGATAAATGTAAATGCTTTTATGTTCCGCGTCTGTTTGTCTGTATTACCAGTAGGTAAATATAAATAAATGGGTCTTAAGAAAATTGTGAAATGATGCTTAAATCGTGTAGCTGTAAAAAACATACTTATTAAGATCCGAACCTTAACGATTCCCCCCCCTTAAATCTAGTTCGATTTTTACGATTTTTGAATAAGTTGTAGTTACTATTAAATAGGTCTGTACATGTAAGTTTTTTTTTAAACTTTTTATTTGTTTCTTTCCCAGAAATATTTCCTTGGAAAGAACAAACATAGTTTATAATAGTTTCATTATTTTCAATTATTCCAAAATATAAAAATTGCAGAAACGTTATAGCATTTTGCATGTTTTTTTTAGCTTCACATTCGTGTTTAGTAGTCGGTAGTTACAAAGCATTTTTGTGTAGTTATATTATGTACATATACACTTGAATGCAAAATTCACCAAAAAGTTTTTTTTCGCTTCACGGCATACAGGCTATTTTAATCTGCCAATCTGCCATAATAGGTATATTATGTATTGCGTTATAGTCTACGTACGTGGGTAGGTACAAATATCATCTAAAGTATTATAATTATAGCACCGCTTTTAATTATTAAGTTTTTATTTATTCTTTATTGATTCCACTGCTATTGACTAGGCATTATTTTTTTTGCTAATTATTAACCTTTATTATATTTTTATTTGTTATTTATTAATTCGCTCATTTGGAAAGGATGGATAAGGGTGGAAGAGATACGATACTTATAGCAGAAGTGAGTGGAAGGGTCGGAAGTGGCCGCCCTAGGCGTACTCGAATCAAATCGGAGAAATACTGGAAAATGGCCGAATCGGTTCTCTATCGTTTGCCCGAATTTCATTTGCTATAATCGTATCACTTGCCATAGTATTTATTTGCTATAAAGGCATTTTTTATGAAACCGTGAAGTACTCAGAATTGTTAAAAACCCAACCTAACCTAACCTTTTGGGATCTATAGGTATATGATGGCATGTAAAAATTACCTACCTAAAAGGTTTACGGTTTCAGAATAAATGCCTTTATAGCAAATAAATATTATGGCAAGTGATACGATTATAGCAAATGAAATTCGGGCAAACGATAGAATACGGGCCGAATCTTAAGTACCCGAAACCGAAGTGCATGCATGACTCGATGTATGAATGTGGAAGAAGCGAAAGAGATTTGTCAGGATCGTAGCAGGTGGAAAGAAGTGGTCTCTGCCTACCCCTCTGGGAAACAGGCGTGATTTAATGTATGTATGTATGTATGAATTCAACTGTCATTCATTCGGCATTGACTCGGTAATAACTTTGACTTTGACTTTGAATTATGTTCTCCACGTCGCTTCGTCTTGCCCCTTGCGCCCTCTATCCGTCGGCACGCGTAAACCTGATTACCGGAGTTAGGGCCGTATGTGCCGCTCAGCTGATTCGATTAGAACAGCTCACGCCTGACGAGCGGCCGCGGGTGACGCGCCAAGTCCTCACACTTGATGAGATCACCGAACTTGGCGTCTCAATGCATACGTTATGTCCTTCTAAGGCACACTGCTTAAGTCGAATTTCGAACTTGTTTTTAATCTAAGACTGTTCCTTTTTAATTTGGATTGGTTTTAGTGTTCCATGGCATATTTTTTTATACCTTCCTAAGGTTCAAGTCAATTTCTGATGTTGAATTTAGAACTCTAGAGTAGGTATTACAACTCTGTTTAAACGTACGATATGTAAGTTTAAGTTGAAAATCACATTTAAAGATGTCTTTGGAATAAGATAGTAATAATAATTTTCTTGGGCGAATTGGATCGTATTTCTTTTCCCAAGGTCAAGTTATCTTCCCATAACATTTCAATACATTTTGTTAAGCCTTAAAAGGTTCAAACCAACATAGATAAACTTACTTCCACTATTATTTTTAATAGATAGCTTTAATGTGAAAATATAGAAACAAAGTTTGAGTACCAATTTTTCCAAACGATGTTAAATTTAATCAATGTTAATCAAATGTTAGTTCATATTTTCTAGCCGCGATAAGATAGGGATTAGAGATTTTTACCATAAACTTACGTCAAAGTGCATATTATGAATTGACAGCTATTCCAGTCTCAAACTAATCTTGGTTTCATCATTTTGACAGCTGTTAACGCTCTAATCGTCTGTTAAGTGCTTAACATCGTGAAATTGGCACCAAGAAAGTTGAAAGCGAATTTGATATTCAATTTGCGTTAACAATGTTAAATTAGATGTACTTGCAACTTAAAACAGAAATAAATAATTAAGTATATTAGACCTGTTACTTTATCTATCTATCTATATATATAAAAGGTAAACGCGACTGACTTATATATCAAAGCACAGCCGAAACTACTGTGCCTAGAAACTTGAAATTTGGTACAGGGGTTCCTTTCATGATGTAGGTGATAGGGTTAAAATAGGGGGAGTAGCGGGAAGCTAATTCTAAGCGTACGAAGTCGCGGGCGGAATCTAGTGTTATATATGTACAGCATTCGATTTAAATACTAATATTTTCATTTTACAACATAAACATACAAATCTCTGCAAAAAATCCGCTTTCCAGTAACGAGTGACCACGTCAAAAAGATTGCTTGATGCAATATGACCAGAGATTAAAAAATCGTAAACGTATGCGCCATAAATATTATTTTAAGCTGATATCTTTTGTTGCAGGCCTTTTTATGCAAATGTTGTTCGGATTTTTCGGTCATATCTAGCCTATTCGATGCATTTTCCGCATTGAACGCATCGCATTTATAGCCATACGTGTATTTCGCTATAATTATGGGGGTAGCCAAACGAGCGATTTTTTTTGAGTTGCGAGTTGCATATTTTTGTCCATACATTCGGCTGCGTTGGATTTCATACAAAAGTCCTATTTATTTCACACGGCTCGTAAAATGAGTGAGACTTTGTATGAAACAGAAATTACGCGACCGGAAATATGCGGCTCACAACTCGAAATTTACGCTCGTTTTCGCTTCAATCTATAAATCGTTTTTAATTTCTGCTTTGGTTTTCCTTTGTCCAATGTCCAGAATATTTATACTTTATAAAATAAAGGAGCACGTTGACGCTGCGCAAAATAAAAAAACTGGCTAAGAGTATGTCGGGCCATGCTTAGTGTAAGGTTCCGTAGCCGTTACTTTAATCATAAAGAACCATCTCAAAAATACAAGTACCTAATTTAGTAATTTCATCTACGCGGGAGCACGGTGGATGCGAAAAGCACAGACTGGTCTGAGTGGAAAGCACTGGGGGAGGCCTATGTCCAGCAGTAGACGTCTTTCGGCTGACATGATGATGATGATGGTGATCTACGTAAGTAATGCAAATAATAATTAGATTTGAATTTTCGATACAAAGTTATTTGCCTGTTTCAGTTATTTTGAAATGTTTTAGTCATATTTAATTCGAGAACCATTGATGTTTTATAAGATTTTTTAGATGTTTCGTACATGTGTAGGCTGCGGGAAGTTTAATTATTTTCTAAATAATGGAATAAAAATACTTGCGCCAAATAACTGGTTTTGTGTTGATTAAGTGTGCGTTGACGCGTTAAATACTTACAGATGTAATGAATAATCGTTTGATTTTATCTTGCTTTCTCAATAAGCGTCAGTACAAATCAACAAGCCGACTGAGAAAGCATGATAAATACGAACTTATCCGACAAAAAACAATGGGAAAGGACTATTCACACTCGTCTCAACATTATAAACATTTAGTTTCTAAATAGTGTTCAGCAATCTTCGTTTACCTGTGAAAAAAGAGTGACAAAATATGCTGTCAGTTGCGTGTGCGCATGTGACAGGGATAGCAAGCCGAACGCTGTTCTATAAGAAGGTGGTGTTCGTTTTTCGTTTTGGAAAATTCACTTACTTAAGACCACACCGTGCGTGTTTTGTAATAAAAATACCTTAAAATAGAAGGATGGTTTTGGTTGTACAAATGAATAGGTACACAATGTATACCATATATGACAAAGTTTAATAACCTTTAACCTTCGTAAAGTCAACTTAACAATAGGTAGCCAGATTTTTCAATTAAGTTACTCATGATTTATTTTTTTATAGTCATATACCATAAATCACAAAACCTTCCATCGAGTTCAAGACAATACCTACTTAAATTTAATATATAAAACATAATAATAGTAAAGAAAACATTACCATTGTGAGGTCAGCCGCAAAATCCGATAGAGACCACGTTATAACAGTCGTTACAGCCACATTGAAACTTCAATAGGTTATCGAGATGACGTCGTGAATCGCCTTTTTACCCGATTGTCCGAAGGAAGGTTATGTTTTTGGAGCCTATGTATGTATGTATGTCTATTTCTGGCTGCGTTATGCAACCTGACATAGGGTATCTAAATTTAAATAAGGCGTCCGCGAAATAAAAAAGGATTTTTACAAAAACTTTTTTTTTCTAAATAATATTATGTATACATATAGGTCTCAAATGAAAGCTAATAAATAGCTCAATAATTTAATGCTACTATTTTTACAGAAAAGTAAAAAAAGTAAATAAAAAAACCTAAAACCCGGGATCAATAAAAATATCAACTTGACAGTGTTTTTTTAAATTGTTTTTATTAGTGCACTGGTAATCTATTGTTCATGGAGATAGAGTTGATAACCCATTGCACTTTTATGGTGGCTGAACGACTTTTTATACCGAGGTGATTATTGTGTTTTGCGGTTGACCACACAATAGGTAGTAATCTTTCATTAAGTGAATTTGCCAAAACAAAAAACCAATGCCTATAGTATCTACAGATCCTAACGTTATAAATGTATTATTACTTATTGATCATATTACTTAAAAATGAGGTTAAATTAAAGGTCCAGATCACCATCACCATCTTACTCTTACTCTTGACGTGTAAAAGTGCCCGAGCGGCCTACTTACTGAATAAATTTCTTTTATCTTTTATCTTTATCTTACCTTACCTTAACTTACCGCCAAACAGAAATATAACAAATTGTAAATTTCACCATTAAAACGATTTAAGATGTTAATTATACTGAAATAAAAATAAATAATTACATGTGACATAAATGACATAAAAAATTACAAAAAAAATACAAACTATAAATTAAATAAACCTTGCTGGCCGCATTCCCCCTTTGCACAGCCAGCGTGAGCCGCTTCGCTAAGAACGAGTCCACTCCGGGATCACCCACCGCCAAAATAAGTCATTCCGACACCTCTTTTACAAACTTCATGGTGTCCCAATCCCCGAAGAGTAGATGGATCCATCAGGGATCCAATGTCCAGATTCCCACTCAGACACTGCTAGGATTTTATTTAAGATCTCGTAATTGGGTATGCATTTGCAGTCTTGAGATTGTCATCGTAAGATCGCAGTCTTGGGATTAAATATCTATAGGCTTCAGCGTCCGATTATCATCAGCTGGTCTGTTACCCAGGTGGTCTCGATGCCTTAAAAAACCTTATAAATATATTCTAAATTCCTCTCCCGAATACCTAACACACTTCGCCCGCATAATTACTTCCATATTTTTTACATCCATATGCAAAAATGAAATTTGAAATTCAATATCGTCCCGCTGCTTGTTTGGGCTTGGGTAAATAATGCCGAATATATTAGCCCGAATAAAATATTTTCTGATAAAATATCTCCGGTTTTGCATAAAAACAGCTGATGTTGGTTTTTAATGAAGTAGTCTATATAGATGCGGTATTTAGTAATATTTTATCTCAGAATGGTGTTAATCGACTTAATTTTTTTTTTTTTTTTATTTATAAGTAGGTACCCATGCCATGAGTTATAATTACCGTACTAGGTAGCGAGTCGAATGCTCTGTCCCTCGCACTCAATAAGAATAAATACGAGATTTGAGAGGAACAGAGCATTCGACTCGCTAGCGAGTAAGTTTTGGAAGCTCTTATTTTCTAACAGTGATGGCGGCCAAGTTTAAAATAATAATATAACAGGTCAAAAATGATACGTTTTTACCAGTTTTATTTTATTATTTGTCTCAATACAAGTTTCTGAGAAAAAGTGACTGTTAGATACAAACAGACCAATAGGTAAACGGATGAAAACAGGGTAATTATGTAAAGGCTCAAAATTGACTATGCAACCCTAACAACCACTAAAATTAAACAATTATAAATCAATTGAAAAAAAAATGTTTATTAAAAAATAATATATCGCCCTAATATTTTGGAAGATTTTTAATAAAAATGTCAATTAATGGTAAACTGGTAGAGAACACCTGAAGGCAATAAGGCCGCCATTTGTACTTGCTCTGTGTAGTGAGCAAAAATTTTTAAAATGAATTAAACAAATATCAGTCAGATAACTACGTAATGAAATGGATAAGTCAAACTTTAAAAGTATTGTAACTGAACTATATAAATATAGCTTTGCCAAATAATAAAATAAGTGCGGGTGGTAGGACCTTGTAGGGTCCGTCCGGATCGCTACCACCATCTTATCCATTAACCGACCGCCAAACAGCAGTGTTCGCATTGTTGTGTTCCGGTTTGGGGATAAGACAGCCGGTGAAATGACTAGCATAGAGGCATTCCATCTTAGTCCTCAGGGATGGCAACGCATTTGCAGTCTTAGGCTTGCATTCTTGTGAATGCGAATGTCTATGGGTCACAGTTTCCACTTATCATCAGGTGGCCTGTGTGCTCGTTTGCATTCTATATGCCATAAAAATATATATGGTAAAATAAAAATTAAAACAAGTAGAAACTAAGCAAATAATCAAGGCCGCGTCTTATCTTCACTAAGTTAATACGAGTAACTACAAACATACTAAAAAACAACTTAAGTTCTTATTGTATTAAATTGTAAGGATGAAAAAATTACCGGACAAAGTGGAATTAGACAACATTTTGCACAAGTTTCGATTGACCGGACGCTATCACGTGATTTTAGTGATACCTGACAGTGATTTTAGTAATACTTGCTAACGCGACCAATACTATGTTCTATACGAACTATATTTTTATAGCCGAGGTAACTTCGTACAGGTAAGTACAGGTGTAGTGCATAATTGCTTTCCTTCGTATTTTCACGGAAACGTACAAACGCGTCTTGCTATTTCAGTCGGTCACAGTACAAAAAGTACTGAGGTTGACTGAAGTAGCATGACACCTAAACCTGTAAATAGTTGTCTATGTGAGTGCATAATGAGAAGCATTGATCATCATCATCATTGCGTATGGCACTCATCCTGCACGGATCAAATGTCGATGTCCAAGTGTTTCAACCAGTCTGCTCCAGCAGGCGAAAAATTATGCAGCTCTTCCATGCCACCCGGAAAACACCGGAATGGGCAATCATTTACCACGTGGGAGAGGGTCTGGTCGGGTGCTCCGCAGTTGCATTCTGGTGACTCCCTCAATCCCCACTTGTGTAGGTAATGTTTGGTTTTCCCGTAGTCAGATCGAAATTGATTTAAGCGGGTCCAGGGGTTTCGGTCGGCGCAGAAGCCAATTCCTTCGAGAGGCATTAACACATACATACATACATACAATCACGCCTCTTTTCCGTAGGGGTAGGCAGAGACCACTTCCTTCCACTTGCTACGATCCAGATTGTACTGATATTGTGTCAAAAGAAGTTACTGGGTTTTCAGTAGGTTTATTTATTGTATGACACAACATTCATAATTATTAATGTTTTCAAATATTGAGTGATGTGTTCACCCTTCTAGAGATTCGGGCTAAAAGAGAGACGTCAGATTGACATTTCCACAGATAACATATTGTTGCGTTTTGACACAATTACACAGACAAATTTCCCTTGCTCCCTCCACACTCATAAGCCTCTTCATACACGTGCGTCGATCGGATCGGTCGGTTTGGTGGTTTTCGAATACTAAAATCGATTCGAAAACGTGACTTATATAATTGAAATAGTTGTTCTACTGTCACCGGTTGTCGGTTTACGTAGGGGTCTGAAATACTCACTATAATGGACAATTAACCTTATTTAAAAGTATGTTTCTATTTTCAGTTGTGAAGACAACACTGCTAAAAGCAGAATAAATGATACCCGTGCAGCACTAATAGCACTGGATGCACCGAATGGACCTACGACAACCCAGACAGCTTCGTGGCCGAGGTGACTGTTTGCTTTAGAAATACACGTTGGATTAAGGCAAAGAGTAGGCCTGGGCATCTTAGAGGAAGCGTTTCTTCTTTTGTATTCGTACTGTTATGCATGTATAAAAAACCTGCACAAAGCTAGTATGGGAATTTGTAGTTTCAATTACTTGCGGTTCGTAAAATAACAATAAGATTTTATTGATGGTATCCGTACGGTTCAAAGTTCTTATTACACGCCTGCACTACTTAGCAAGCAAATAATTGTGACAAATCCGGCTCGGTCCGTCCTGTTGACTTTGCTTGTGGTGGCTCACGGCGCGTACGGTCGAGGCACGCACACATGTAAGCCGCGCAATTTGCCTTTGTTTGAAGACTAATTACTGTTTATACGAGTAGTATGCCTATGTGATTGTTTTTAGTTCGGTTTGGCGTGTCAGGAATGGAAGAGGACTCTGGTGGGCACCATGCACAGTTTCGGCTGCATGGTCGGCTTGCTCATCGTCGGACCTCTATCTGATAGGTACATGCGTCTGGAATTTTACATGAAGAGCATAGGAGATTAATCTTCACAGCCATACCTGGTTTTTAACCGTGACCTCGGTCTCTATTCTACCTGATAAATATTTCTTTTGACCTGGGGGCCTAACGTGTCTGCGTTTATCGCATGACAAAATGTGGTTAAAAAACCCATCGGTTGTTTGACACGTAATAAGTACGAGAGTGACGGATGCTTTATCCAGTCTTTGTCACTCGATAAACGCAACCATACTATACTGGAATTTTCCTTAGATTGGAATGACAGCCGTATTTTGTAATTGCAAACACTTACTATTCTCAAAAGCGATAAAAAAAAAAAAAAATCAAAATACGCGACAAATAAATACTTTAGTTAAAAAATAACATTTTGTAACTTTGTACATTTTGTAACTTTTTAGGTGCACGGCCATTCGAAGTGCTATGTTATTTGTTTATATATTTTGTTACATTGTACACTTAAGTGCATCAAAAGCCGAGATATTATAACAAATCTGTTTGCATAATTTGATTACATAGCATATTAAAAATACCTAAAACTTAAAAATTCGGTCGTTAATATCTCAGCTCTGATATTATGAATATATATAAATGCCTTATGGAGAGGTGTTATGTATCTACACCACTACAAAAAAATCTTTGTCTTTGAACAAAACAGCAATTATTTTGAAGGCGTGAAATTCATGCTCTATTGTACCTTACATTGTCTTCGCTAACAATATTGACGTCAATGTGTTTCGACACGTACAGGTCATTTACATCACAGAAAATCATAAATGCACTACAGATACTGCAATGTTATTAATTATTTTCAATTGAAGCGGTTTTGAGGTACAGTCTAGTAGAAAGACATGTGTTCCCTTTTACACCTTATTCCATTAAAATAAGAATCGAAAATGTTTTTGTTTTGTCTTTGTACTTGTATTTTGTATTCGACTGTACGAGGTAACACTGATTATTTAAAATACCTATTATAGATTATCTGGTTTCCAGTTATTATGACAATTCGTTACTACTGTAGAAAAAACTAGTATCTGATATTTCGAGATGCATGAGTTCGAACTCAACTATCTTTGTATCGTACGTCACGAAATAATTATGAGATACGAGGTTTTTTCAATGCAATAACGAGTTAAGCAATGGCTGAAAAAAACGTATAAACTCTATTCTACTCGGTAAAACCTCATTGCTTTTGGCATGTTATTGTATTTTTTTTAACTCTGTCGCCATTACTGTCTAGTAAATAAGAGCTATCAAAAGCCACAATTTTCCCTTTCACCCAGAAGAATAGAGCTCTATACGAGATAGCTTAAACCGCGGTAACATAAATATTACAAACATGCAGCTTTATACTGCGACCCTTATCAAATAGTCGGTCTACATTGCAGGAGGCCTGCCAAACACCTATTTTGGCCGTGGTCCTACTGCGTAGTCGTGGCGTAGTCCTGCCGACGAATGATTTCTATTTGATTATCAAATTAACAGGGTTTACGGCGCTCCACTGGAGCAAAGCTCCTATTTCTTGGCGTTTCCCTCCAAGCTAGCTACCGAACTAACATAACCCAAAACTAACTCATATTTTTCAATTCTCACGCTCGTAAAGTCCTTCTTTATGCTGGGTTTAGGCTGCATAAAATCGCATTTGATGCACTAGTGCGTAAAGTGCTATCGTTATCTAGACTAAGACAATTAAGCCCTACACCAGACAGACTAGGTGACTGCATTGAATAAATTTGTTATTTGAATAAAATTATAATTTATTTGCCTTCATCTAACAAAAAAGAAAATTCAAACTATTAAAAACAAGCATTATTAACAAAAATATTACAAATTCTCATGCAGAAAATTAAAAAAAAAGAAATACAGTGGCGAAAAGAGAGCTTTTTTGTCTAATTGGTCTTACTTTGCTAAATTATAGGTTTGTAGTACAGTCAAGGAATTTAATTCCTATACCACTTTGGACTATGTCAAAGTGACATTGTAAATAAAATCTTTAGAAGTCTCTTACGTTTTGATTGATTACGTCGCTTCGACATAGTCCAAAGTGGTATAGGAATTAAAGTCACTTAGCTACTTAACGTGAGAATTAGGTATAATTTAGCTATCATTATTCCTTGGTAATATAAAGTCAAATGTAAAAAAGAGTGCTGTCTTCGACAGCAAAATGCTTTGCAGTTTGGTGAAGCCATTCTTAATGTTTTTTCATTGTGTATCCTTGGAAAGATACATTTTTAAAAGGTATGGTAAAGGGAGTCCGAAATCAACTAAAAATGATCTCAAGCTCCCTTTGATTCAATTTGATCTATATTTGTTGTATGACAGATCGTTATTTAAGATAAATAAATAAATAATATGCAATATAACAAGATTTATAAGTAAAGTTAAATCGGCTTGGCCACCATGGTTTATGCTGTACGCGAACCGCTTGTAGAGTTTCCCGTGTCTCCAGCCTTAATGATAACATCCGCCTAGCTTTTACCAGCGCCAATTGTGCGGCCATTTTGGAACCAAATGGTCTCATGCGCGACGATGGTAAAAGACCTAATGTGATGTCTGTTGGTTCGGGATGCCACTTGCGTGGACACCCTTGCGCCGTCACACCTTCCCGGAACAAGTACTAAGGATGTTTTTGCGATGGAATCAGCAGAGACCCTCAAAAGGCACAAATACAGTCAACTTGATAGAAGTTACATATTTGAGCCTTTTGGGGTCGAAATTTTAGGACCGTGGTGACCAGGAGCACACCGTATTTTTAAGGATTTTGCTTGCGTGTCATTACAAGGAAACAAGTATGTGAATTATGCACTGTTAACGATAATAGACGTTGCCCGGGAGTTTAATAGTGGCGTTTATTCTGATGAAGTTCAAAAGGAAACTTCCTTTGATTACGACTTTTATGACATGTGCCGTATTGTGTATAGCCCAACCATTTGTTCCGAAGGGTATTTTTTATAATAAAAATGTTTTAGCAGGGTCGTCTTACATCCGGGGTTTTTATCCAAGGGGTTCTTACACTTCTAGAGAGACATATATAGTTGAACTCGCGTGGAGAGAGTTCCGTACTATAATTACAAAAATATATTTTAGATCTTCATAACGAGCCTTTTAATTTGATATATGACACAGTAAGGTTCACAAAAGTTTTTTTTTTTTATTTTCTTACCTCTATTTGTCCGCCGAAAAAGACCCTTATTAAAATAATATTCAGTTTGGGTCATCAGTTTACATTATGTGTAATCCAATTCAATCGCTCCAGTAGTTTCGTAGCAAATTGGTTGTGACATATGGATGGACAGACAGACTTACGAGTGACGAGTAATTTTTTACACGGAACCCTAAAAATAATATCGCACTCCTAAATCACAACAGTATTAAATCAAAACACTTGCTAGTTTTATTAGAAGTCAATAGAAGTTGCATTAAAGTTGATTTCAAAGTAGATACTGTTTTTTTGAGTGTTTACTGTTTTATTGTAGCAGTGCGATATTTTTACGTTTTTTTTATTTTTTATTCTAGGAAAACAAACAGCTGATAAATTTTACTAAACACAAACATAAGACTCATAAACCAATTTTTTTTTAAAGTTTAATTTAAGTTACTACTTAATTCATCAGCAAAAACGTTTCAGACATGGCATGGCTCTTGGTGTTGGTGTACATGTCCGGCAAGCTGATGTCGTCGTTCTACTTCACCATCACCTGCACCTTCACCGGAGCTGTTCCCCACCTACACCCGCAACTCCATGCACGCCCTGTGCTCCTCCATCGGACGAATTGGACCCATTGTGGCTTCGCAAACGCCTTTGCTGGTTAGTACATTCAAACGCACTAATATCTATCTACAGACAGACCAACGGACTAACAATCAGACAGTTGAAGTTAAGTCACCTTTGGATGCCCTGAGAAGTCATATCGGTCACGTAAGGAATATAAGCTGTCTAAACGAATTCACTTGTTACTGATTCAATAAAATGAAAAATATCAATGAGTCAGTTTATCACGATGTACGAATTGTACGAATATTGAAATAAAACGAAACAAAAAATTGTGTGAAATAGTAAATGCACTCGAAAATGTTTAAAAGCACCCGTTATATTTAAAGGCCCCCCTTATGAATAAATAATTTATAAAGGGCGAAATAGACTAGTAATAAAAAATGCAAAAGTTGATTTCTGTCTTACTGTAACATTAGTTCTAGAGCAAGTAGCACAATTATTCTGTCTTTTTCTAGCTTTAACGTTAGAGTTTTAACCTCGCTTTATACTCGTAAGCTAGAACCAAAAGTGTTGGTACTAAAATACGGTTTTTTCCCAGTTGGTCTACTGGTCTGGAGTTCCCGCATTGATCTTCGGTCTGGGGCCCGTTTCTCAAAAAGTATTAGTCTAATAATATGAGTGTTTTGTCTCATTTTGTAGTGTTATTTACGAGACAAAACACTAATATTATTAGACTAATACAGTTTGAGAAACGGGCCCCTGGTGTTCCTCACAGCTGGTCTACTGATACAACTGGTTCCAGATACGGCAGACAATTCCTTGCCTGACAGGGTCTGCCAGGCTGAGGCTATTGGCTACAAGCTTGAAAATAATTGTTATTTAAGCAATAGAAAGAACAGCAGAGACTTTGAAAAAAAATAAAGAGAGACGATGGATTTTTTCGTTCATCAGTGTAGACTAAATCAGAAATCAGTAAGAACATAATGCATAAAAGCATTTTGTAAAGCGCTTACACATGACAGGACATTGCATTGTATCAACTGTTTAATTGGGGATATTATAGGGTTGTAAGAGAGTTATAAGCAGCGTTCGGGGTTTTCATACAACGGCAAGACGAAAGAGAGCTATGGAGTCGAAATTAACATAAAATTCAACTCTTACTTATGATTATACTCTTTCGTTGTATCACAGATCAGGGCCTCTATTCAACATGATCAAAACCATATCGTTATTGACCTGCTATCGTATTGTCAACGTTTCGATAGCTCTTATTACTTGACACTAATGGCAGCCGAGTTAAAATCAATATCATAACGGGTCTAAAACGATTAGGATTCAAACAAACAAACAGCAGTGTTCGCATTGTTGTGTTCCGGTTTGGGGATAAGACAGCCGGTGTAATGACTAGCATAGAGGCATTCCATCTTAGTCCTCACGGTTGGCAACGCATTTGCAGTCTTAGGCTTGCAGTCTTGTGAATGCGAATGTCTATGGGTCACAGTTTCCACTTACCATCAGGTGGCCTGTGTGCTCGTCAGCCTTCCCTATGCCATAAAAAAAAAAAAGGATTGTACCGTCTAAAATAGAGGAGCAGACATACTGCAAATATATTTAACAGAAAATTCATTATTACTTGTTGTTTTTATGTTTTTAGTACTTAGCGGCTTCGGAACCCTACACTGAGCTTTTTTATTATAATATTGCATTGTCATCGGGTTTACATGCGTCATCCAAACTTAAGCCCATTCCATTAGTAACTGGTTCAAAATCGACTTGCAATATGTGACGTGGCAGATACACATACTAAAACATTGCAAATTCATAAAATCCTGTCACCGAGGGTTCCGTACCGCCTCACAGTAGGTATTATATGAATTTTGAATTAAATTTCGAATCGAATAAACGCGAGACAACTCCCACTTGACCATTTTTTTAGTAATTATTGTGTTTCTTCAGGGCTTCTGCTATTTTTACGAATATTCTGGGAAAAAAACTGACTATCTAGTACAGTTCAAAAGATACAGCTCTTTAAACTTAGGACGGACGGAAGGACAGCGTAAACATATTAATACAATACAAAACACTTTATTGAACACCAAACAAAACATTACAGAGATCCAGTAAAATTAAAACAAAAACAACAGGTAAACAACAGGCGGTCTTATCGCTAGTTAGCGATCTCTTCCAGGCAACCTTAACAGGGACATGGTGTCGAACAAAAATATTTTACACAGTAGGTGGCGCAGACTTCACGCAAGCAATAACAAGACACTTTTTGTAAATAGATAGGTAAATATATACAAATACATACAAGATATATACTATAAGCATAAATAAACAAATAATTATAAATAAATACATAAATAAATACCAATATATCCACATCAGAGAAAACAATAAAAAGACAGCCACACGATAGAAATCGACGGAGACAGAACAATTATGACTGCGACAAAAAATGCTCATGAAGAAGTTTCTTAAAGATAGGTAAAGATTTAGCCCGCCGCAACTCCACAGGAAGGGAGTTCCACAGTCGGACAGCTTGAAAAGTGAAAGAATAATAATTAATACCTCCTAGGTCTCCTTTCGGTAACGGAACCCTAAATAGCTTGTAAAATAAACTTTACCAACAGCGTAATCAGACCAACCGCGACTTTTCCGGGCTTCAAAATATTCCCAGTTATAAATGCAACGTAGCGCAATCCATTCGGATCGGCTGACTCGATCCAAGGCGATTCAATATTGGCGTCGACTCCACGGCATCAAACGTGACGGGAATCCCGCCAAGACCCTGGTTCGTGGGGTCTCTGATATATCAAAGTGTGGGGACGTTTGAGGGAATAAATTGATATTTTGACGCGGTATTGCGTACGTGGTTGGTGGCACTCGGGGAGCGTGATACTTTTAAATCGAGGTATTTTACTTTGTAACTTAGACAGGTATGTTGGCAGGTAAGTGAAGTGAATTTAAATACAGTATTTTTGACTGTTCGATAATTATTTATTAGTCATTAGCTTCTGCCGCGTAGATTTCAATTGTCGTTATTCCATCGAAAACTTGTAAATTTTCCGGTCTTTGTTTGAAGCTTATCTGCATTTTATATTTCATCCAAGTCCGTTCCCGTTGCAGCGTGAAGGAATAACAAACAAATACACACACTTCCGCATTGACGAGTATAATTCTAGTAGGATAGGATGCGATATCTTCTTTGTTCATTGATTTAACAATTTTTGAAAACTAAATATATATTTATGAAATACGGCCATCCGTGTGAGGGAATCATAAGGGATTTAAGTAAATTAGTAGCAAAGAGACATTCCATCTTAGTCCTCATGATTTGCAGCTTGAAGTTCTGAAAATGCCACCAACCAACCAACCACAGTCGGTTACACAGTTTGGCAAAGTTTACATAAAGATCCACCAGGTGGCCAGTGTGCTCGTTTGCTTTCTCTTCCCTTAAACACATTTTATTAATTAAGATTTCGTCTCCCATGCTCTTACGAACCAATAGCAATAAGCGATATTTGTATATTCTACAACTTTTTTATGGCGGGAAATTTTGAACCGTTGTGAGAAATGTTAATGGCCTAACTAATTGTAAGTACTGACACAGCTTTGAACTCTCCCACTGTCTTTACCCGCAGCCGCCGACTACCCACCGTAGTAAAAGTTTGAGAACATAATACAACCTATCCAGTGACATATCACTTTTCGTTATTGGTCACAGGCTGATTTGCCCATCCTCCAGATGCTATTCGAATAGGAGCCAGCCTATCCATTATCAACGTTCCTAGAATCGAAGCGTGTTCCAAAGATCCCTTAGGAACCTTTCATTAGAGCTTAACACTCAACTGAGCTTAAAGCTCGCTAATGCGGAAAAGCTCCGGTGAATAGAACCTGAAGCTCACACGGCGTTAGCGCTCGGCGTAGCCGTTTTAATTACTACTGTGACTTTCAATTAAACCACTTAATAGAACGTTGGCGTGAAACATATCGAAGGGTAGTTAAAATTGTTAAGGTATTTTTTTCAGACGACATCGTATTTTGTCGTGTATTCGTATTATTTGCTTCCTCCGTTTGCCTATCGATAGGTACTTAAGCGATCTGAGAAAGGAAGATCAAAACAAACCTATCCGACAAAATATAAGTAGTATCTCATTTGATTATTTAGTGCATTTATTTATTTTTATTTTTACCAGGGGAGGTAAAACCAACCAATTGACCTAGTCCTACTGTTATTCAGTCTCCTTCGCTAGATCTTATAACGCCATAGAATTAGCAAGCAACTTCACAATTCCAATTGGGTTCTCCAACGGTTTCAGTACTTTCAGTCGGACTCTCGACGACTCTGAAGAGTCTTCAAACTTAACTCATAATGAACTCTGCTGCTCTTAAATTACAGGCTCTAATTAAACGACTTTGTTGGGAGACTGGCCGCGTTTTAATGATCTTTGATATGATACGGTAGGTACTTGTACTTTCTTGTTTTTAAGAAATGTACTTGAGTTTTAAGGCATTGTAATTATGCACATATTAGATATTCAAGAAATAAAGTTTTATGTTTTTATCCTCTTAGGTTATTAAAACGTAATGATAATTACAATAGGGATTATTCATGACTGTATCTATCCAAATATCATAAACCTTTCATGATGCGTTCAAGAACCGCACATTATGACCATCACAAAATAGACTGTTTTGTTAGAACATTTTTTTTATCTGTAAAAAAAATATTATTGCTAAATAATAACATCGATTCCGATATTATTATTTCATTAAAATTTTGAACATCTCTGAAAAACAAAGAAATTTGAACATGTGGGTAGATAAAGAAGTGTATGTAACTATACATAATTAGGCATTAAAACACTTGTGTGATGTTATTACAGTGACATAAACTACTATTTTTTCACAGCTTCAATAAAAGTTGATTCTACATGAAACAGTTGAAAAAATAATTTTCTGAATATTATTAAAAATAATCAAGATAATATATGACAACAAAGATTTGTTCCTTTCTCTTTCTAGCAAAACCGAATTTAACATGTAGTTTATACGGGACACGTCACAATTCACATCGGATCTCTCATCTAATCGCTTTCTTACTAGCAGTAAAAAATGGGTATCATCAGTAATTATTGGGAATCTCTTTTACAGTATTTTCATACTTTGTTGAGAATTGCGATTTAAAAATTTAATGCATTTTTATTAACCTTCAGTTTTATAATTTGTTAATGTTGATCAGCATGCTTCTTAGAAGTGGATATTTTTGTAAAAGAGATGATTTCATGTGCGAATTCTTGTATGTATATTTGTGAATAGAATGCATGTGATGCTTTTTAATACCTTGTAGTTTTTTTTATAGTATAAAGAAGGCAAACGAGCACACATTCCACCTGTCGCTAAGTGACATTTGCATTCTCAAGACAACAATCTTAAGACAGCAATCCTAAGACCTCAAGTGCGTTACCAATCCACAAGACCAAGATGGAATGCCTCTTTGTTAGTAATTCTAAACGGTTACGTAGATTAAAAAAATGAGTCATTCTTAATTATTTTCACACAAAAATATTTACATCATGACACATTTGTTCTAAGCAACGAATATAATTCAATTTATTGACGCTTCAAGTGTGAATCATTTGCGATCTTAATCTTTCGCCATTAAAATAGGTATTCAGACAGACGAAGTAGTTACTACAGTGTTTACGTACCTCATGTACGTACTATTTAGGTCTGAAAAGCTCCTTGGTACGGTCGGCCAAGAAAATGGTCTAGGTTGACACTTGTAACTGTCAAAATATTATTGCACGGGAAAATCGAACTTGTTTTATCATGAACTGCAAATAAACTTAACCATAGACCACTTTTTTTTGCCGACTGTACATGAAGACCTCTAAGGTTCATGCTCAGGTACCCTGGTATACCTTAAGCTACTAAACCACCAACGCTCAGTGTAAGATTCACATGAATTTTTAAAATCGTACTTTTTGCATTTAATATAAACATTTTATCAATCGCAAGAAAGAATTCCTGTAAAATAATTAAACCTCTTTGAAATCCAAGAACCAACAAAAATATTTTAAGTAAAATCATGCTGTAGGCTACAAAATTCTAGCATAAAAAAACATCAATTGCTAAACAAAGAATCAACCCACACCCCATTGTGCAAAGCCCTTGAAGATTAAGCACACTTCACAGTTCTGCTACAGAACGGCACCGTACCCTTCGTTACATGCATCGCAATGTGCGTCACGGGGTTACGTCACAATAGAACGTCGTGTCGGTTCTCGGCGGGATCTGCCCGCGCGTAAAAGTAAACGAGGTGGCTGCTCTATTCCGGTATCGGCACTTGAGGCCTACAATACAGGAGCGATGTGGGAAGAATGGATGCGGTAGAAAAATTGGTAATTTTTAGTGAAATGTGTCGAAGCTTTCGTAAGAGATGTTAAAGTTAAAACAAGGTGTAACCCAAAACCCAAAAGTAAAAACAACTGTAGGTACAGATGTTTATGGCAGAGCGAAATCATGTTATATGGTAACGCAGTACATCTGTATCCGACATTAATGCAATAGCCGAAGTAGCCGTACAACCTAAGTATTATTGGGTAATGTATTTTATGATTGATAAAATGAACTTCTGCTGGAGTTTCTTGCGGACCTTCATTTCGCAATGATGGTCTCATCCGAAGCGCTAGAGATTCACTCCATATCACCGGCGTGTAAAAGAGCCCTCATGTGAGCAATTTACTGAATGAACATTGTTTTGTGAAAAAACTTGTAGAAAATAGACAAAAGGGGTTAATTACTCCATCGACAAGAGCCCAGCTCTTAAGTTAAATAATGGTAATAATACTTATGTCACTATATAATACTTATGTTAGTCTTGTGAATGCGAATGCCTATGGGTCATAGTTTGCCTTCGCTACGCCATAGAAAAAATATAGTGAATTCTTAGATTCAAAGGCAACTCCACACCGTCGCACAATTCTTACTTCTTGACATACCGTAAGCCTACCAAGCCAATCAGGAGGAATGTTCTCGGCACAATATCGTGCCCCAAGCGACTCCTTATATTCTGCCGGCCCTACCACAAGCCGAGACCTTTATGTTATTTTTTACCACACTGAATACTGAGAACAAAAGGCTTGAATTTATGACTTGAAGCAGCTTGAAGCAAATATAACTTGTTAAATAGATATAAGCATTCATCATCATCATTGCATATGACACATCTTGCATGAATCAAACGTCAACGTTTAGGTACTTCAGCTAGTTTGCTGCGGCAGCCGTAAATTTATGCAGCTCCTCCATGCCACCGAGAAAACAGCGAATTAGAATCATTTAGCGCGTGGGTCTGTTCAGATTCTCTGCAGTCAAATCCTTGTTGGAGGTCTATTACCAGCGCTGCGTCAGTCGACAGAAATAAGTAGTTAATCAAACCCAGCAATAACAACCCCGATTATACTATAGTTTAGTTTAGTTTAGTTTATTTATTTATCAATGTAATGTTACAATATAGATTGCATTGCATGTCAAAAAATACGAAATTACATTGATATCGTCAACAAAACATTAATACAAAATAATATTACAATAATACAAAAATATAATAACACTCAAATAATCAAAAACAACAATGATAAACAAGTAATAAATGGTCAGTTTCCGATGTCAATACACAAAACTAATAAAGGTCAAATATCAATAATAATTTTACAATTTAAGTTGCATATATTCGTCGACAGAGTATAATGGATTATCCAATAAAAGGTTTCTCAGCTGATGTTTGAATGCTTCGTCAGATGTTACATTTTTAAGTTTAGCGGGTAGACGCTCATAGAATGTGGGACCGATGACACGCGGGTTCTTAGCTTTATTTATTAAAAAAAACCGTGTCCAAATTGGTCCACCTGTTTGGGAGCTACATGATGAGCTTAGTTTGACTAATATAAATTAACAGACTTTTTAACCGACGACCGAAGGAGGAGGGTATGTGTTTAACAGCCTATATGTATGTATGCATTTATGTTGTTTTATTTTTTGACGCTCTAGAAACTAAACGTTTCGGCCGATTTGGATGATTCTTATGTCAATCGCTTTGTCTTAATATCGTTAGTGTCATTATATTATCATATGGCAAATTATAAACCAAAAAAAAAGTCAACGATCTATAACAAGGTATCATTGAATCGGTATTTAATAGTACATTACTACAGAGGCCGGGACAAAAGGGGTTGCCGGCCGAAGTTATATAGACGGCCGAGCGAAGCAAGCAATAGGTCTGAGGCGGGCAACCCCATATTTCCCGCCGAAGTATGTATAGTGCTTTTCTCAAACATAATTCATTAAAATAATTAAAGCAAAAATTACAATGTCAAATAGGTACTAGGAGTGCATAAACATTAAAAGTAACCTACAGTGCTCAGTACGCCCGCCCGCCGGCCCGCTGGTGGCGCGCGCGGGGCTCGCCGCATCGTGCTAACCTCCTAATTACCTCTGCGCTCCTGGTACTTCAAATAAACATGCAAACGCTTTGTTGGATGCACGGCTTAGTAAATTAAAAAAAAACAGCTATTTAGCCTTTTCATAAACACAGCCACCATGGCCAAATTAAAATTAAAAAAAATTTGCTTCCCGGCCTAGGCCTTCAATTTCGTATGAAATTCCTTTACAGTTCTCTCGAGTTGTTCCGTCGGAAACGTGGCACTTTGAAGCCTAAAATAACTAACATAACGCCGACATTACATAGCATGTTTGAGAAAAAATCATTTATAGGTTTCTCTCAGAATTTTTCATTTAGAATGATTATATAGGATTTATAACGATTTAAAATTGGTTATCAACAGTTGGGTTTTCGCAAAGCTTGCTTTTTGTTAGACTTTTTAGATACCCTGTAGAACCTTTGTACCAATAGTAGGAGCAAACCCACGTCCACCCAATCTCCGAATGAACAACGGACTCATCTCCAAATAAGGCCTCTACCGGGAATTGAATTGCTGATCTTCGGACATCCCGCGTATTTGAATACGGACCCCGATCGAAGAACGGTCGAAAACTGCGGTTGTCCAATGATTGTCTTGAGACCTGAAAGGGTACGAGATATTCATATTTAGCGAAGATTATATTATCAAGATCCTTTTAGGAACAAAATAAAAAAAAAACCTACGGCTGTTTTATTTGGGATGATCTTGAACCGACACTCATTCGATGATGATAGATAATTCATCAAATCGTCGAATTTCATTTCATTGAAATTAATTTCTGCTGAAACATATATTTTTTAAGGTTATCGTAAGCATGTGTTAGGTTAAGTTAGGCACTGGTCCCCTCAAGGGTGAGAAGCGATTAGCCATCGGCGATTTTCTCGCCCAAGAAACGAACAAAAGATAAAGATCTCGTCAGTAAAAGAGACATGTATATTAATAGTTGATCGATATAGATCTTGTGTCAAGAAAAGAGACACAAATATTAATTGATCGCTGGCTGTACTCGCTTCTCGCTCTTCGTCAGCGGTGGGACCAGTGCCTTAGAACTTTGAAAAAAAATCGGCGAAATATGAAATGAAGCAAGAGAGTCGACGACGATTAAAAAGTTATTATAGAGTATCAGTTATTAAGTATTTAAAATTACTTAATATTGAATTCCGATCGGAGATTTTTTATAGTTAAATGATTAACGGAACGTGACCAAGCATTGCAATCAGTCTTAGAGACCATGAATATAACGTTTTATCTCCGAATAACCGAATAACACTGATAAAGTCCTCCACGCAGACTGAGCTGCGTGCAGAACGTTGTATTAAAAAGTACTGTAATATCTCAAATTATGTCGATACCACACTAACTCATGTTAGAGAAACAATGGTAAACAATTTAATAGATATACCTAGTTTAGTGGTGGTGTGACCTTGTGCCCAAATCGTCATGTCATGTCGTGTGCCATCACCTTATTTAGCCTAACGCCAGGCAGCAGTGTTCACATTGTTGTATTCCGGCATTTCATCTTTACCGTGTAGCCTTGACAATACTATGGTATTTTCAACGTTATATACAGAACAAGCATCGATGACTGAGTATATCAATAATAACGGCTAACGGCTCCGTGCCGCACTAACGCTGGCGCGCGCGCGCCCCTTCGCCGGCTCCTCGCTACGTACAACCAACACTTTACCCATGTAGACATATTTCACCTTTCTACGGCACGATTTAGAAAATCCATCTTAGAAACCCTTAGTTAAGTAAGAGTCATGTCAGCCGAAAGACGTCCACTGCTGGACATAGGCCTCCCCCAAGGCTTTCCACTCAGACCGGTCTTGTGCTTTTCGCATCCACCGCGGTCCCGCGATCCTGACGAGGTCGTCACTCCATCTTGTTGGAGGCCTACCTACGGCTTGTCTTCCGGTCCGCGGACGCCACTCCAGAACCTTCTGACCCCATCGGCCATCAGTCCTGCGAGCAATGTGCCCCGCCCACTGCCACTTCAGTTTAGCTATTCTTAGGGCTATGTCGGTAACCTTAGTTCTACTGCGGATGACTATCATCATTCCTGAAATTAGGAAATTAGAAAATTTAAGTAAGAGTAATTAAATCAAAATCATTGAGAACTTTAATGCATGCTACTTTTCTCACGATCTTTAATTTGTAATATAAAACTTGCACCATCAAACGATATGTACATACTATTAGTACAGTCACGAACCGGGATTGTTGAGCCACTTGCCACTGTTCGTATTTTGGCCGTGTAATGCAAATCGGGTTTAGTCGTTTATACTCGTATGTCCAGTATGTATTACTCTGCTAAATTATGAAGAATATTGACGTGAGTGACTTAACATTCCCGTGTTGCAGTCACAGCTTGGTTGTGTTACCTACTTACACGGATCGGTCAAAGTCGGATATATTCGCTTAAATTAACGATCATTTCACCGAAATAGAGCTGGAGAGAGGGAATATTGTTTTGATGATTACTATGGTTACGTTTAAACAACAGCCACTATTGGTTCAAACTGAACTGTCTTTATTGGTAGTTACAAGGGTTGCTATGGTCACATTTAAGTAATGACAGACAAAACAGCGGCATTCGTGTAACACAACCAAGTTATGATGACAAGCTAGTGGCTCAACAATCCCGGTTCGTGACTGTACATCATTTAGATTGCTGCTGTGAGATATAATATCTCTTATTCTTAATCTCTCTTTTTTAACAACTTTAATCACTATTTTTGGCAACCTTTGGCCTTGTTATAGTAATTTGTGGATAACGTTGTTGATCATGCATAACACATATTGTATGGTTGTTTGTTATTCCTAAAATAAATAAATAAAATAAAAATAAATAAATAAATAACCCCCCAGGCGTAGCTACCGAAGGGCTAGGAGGGGCAGAGTCCCCGAGCCCCCAAGTTGGGGGGGCAAAACCTGATTAGTAAACCTTTTAACGCATTAGCTAGCTAAATAACTGATGATACCTAATTATGATTATCTATACCTTGTTTATATTTCTTATCCTTATCAATGTCCTTATACTTATCGTTACATAGTATAAAATGAAGTTGCTTCCGCTGTCTGTTTGCTTGGATCTTTTGAACTACGCAGCGGCTTTTAATGCAGTTCTCAAATACGAGTACATAGAGTGTTTTAAGAAGGTTTTTATGTATACTAAAATTAACTTTGGATTATGTACAGGTGTCACATGTTGCTAGTTTGCGATAAAGTAGCTTTGCATTTTTTAAATATTGATAATACCTAAACAGTTTAGGGGCCTCAGGTTATTTTTACCCAAAGCAGCAAAGCTCAAAAGGAGGGTTGTGTGTTTGACCTGTATATGTCCGCTTGTAAAGGCTGAGCGGGTGGCCCGATATCCACAAGCGAGGTGTCGTTAGATTCATCTCGCGAGTGTCACTGGGTACTTTTTTTTGTTTAATATGATAAAAAGATGTTTATTCAGTAAGTAGGCCGCACGGGCACTTTACACGTCAAAAATATACCAGCGCTTCGCAAGAGACTACTGCTGAGAAGAAACGCCGCAAGAAACTTAACAGTCAGTCGTTTTTTTTAAGTAGTATTTAGGGTAAAAGACCCGATGTACCTTTTTTGGCCACTTAAGAATGAAATGAGTTTGAAAAATACTGTTAAATTAAAACTAATATTCATAAATAGTTAAGACAGACGATTTGTTTAAGATAAAATATAAAAATATTTTTATTAATTTAATAATACTTGAGATATTAGTTAAAATGTAGAGTGGCCAAAACCGGTATTAAGATGACCAAAACTGGTACTTCTACCCTATGATATTATACAATTATAAAGCTTAACCTAGCATTATATAAAACAATGAATTTAACATAAAACAAAAAATAAAAAATATTCAAGCGTAGCTTGAGCAGTAAAATTTGTCAAAACTAAGAATTTTCATAGTGAGTAAAAAGTAGTAGTAATAAAAAAAAAATACTTTCCTATGACAGTGCAAAACAACCACCACATACAAAGTTTCGATACATTATCCTACAGAAACCGCGTCCCCTAGACAATATACAATATTTACATATTTTTTATTATTATATGAAATTGGCGAATTAAAAAAACATGATAACTAACATTATATTGATGACATTATCCAACCAGCAGTTGCGTTTTATACAGACTAGAATGTTTAAAACACTAGAATACGAATTTTAGTGCTATTAACTCCAATCCAAAATCAATCTGGAAAGCAAAAGTTCCCATGTAGGTCACGAAGTCGTAAAATACGTAATGTACCACCTCCATTCAAAGGGTGGCGTTAAATATACAAAGGGCGTATAAAACTGATATAACTCTATTTACCCCTTCGTCGGGCCATCGTAAAAATGTTACAGCAGGTATATAGCCTTTGTGACGGTAAAATGGTGAATATGTACCAGTTATTTTTAGATATATGTTCGATTCTTGAAAGGCGTACTTTGTAATAAAAAAAACCGGGTAAAAGCATGTCGGACCATGCGCAGTGAAGGGTTTCAAAGCTGTTACTAAATACTGTTACGTACGTGGGGGTAGGTAACTGATAGAAATGCACGAAAACACCGATAATCAAAAGTAGACTTTAATAACGCACTCACTTAAACTGATACAGAATAATTATCGCACAAAAACTTCGAAGACTTAGACTTAAGTATATCGCTCGGGTCGCTCTTGATGGCACTGTTCGGTTTCCAAGTAAAGACTGACTCTGCCCACAACCGCGATCCGCCTTTTATAGTTCCCACGTTATTCCAGAACGTCTTCCATCCACCGAATCTTCCGGAAAGATCGACGTAATTTGCTCCGCCGAGGACGACCGATTCGTTTCTGTAATGTTCTACGCCTTGCTACCTGCTCGCTCCGTTAACAATGGCGACGTCCTTGGCACACAGCTCTGGAATGTCCTACGCTTCGCTGTCTCATTCCCAATCGTGTTATCTCTTTCTCTTTCTTAGTGGGTAATGACGCCTTACCACATCGGCGTAACAATACAAACAGAAAAGCTATCTCGAAGAGCAACAAGACTAAGGCCCGTATTATAAACTGATCTCAACTCTAATGCTCGTCTCGAGATGTGTCAAAAATGACAGTGTTCTATGGTTTGGCGTTTAATTTGACGTATCTTGTGACGGGCCTCACGGACAAGATGATGTTATTAATACGGCCGTTAGTATGAACTTATTTTGTATTTAAAGTTATTTGGTGCTGACTTAGATGATTTTAGTTTTGGTATTACTTGATTTTAGTTTTGGTTTTGGCTGTAGGAGCCCCCTCCTGCAGCTAAAACATAGCGAGAACTTGGGAGGGGGCACGCAACTTAGCGGAAGTGATTTTGTAAGAGCTATTCAATAGAACCTCTTTCGGTGTTATAATGTAGAAAAAAACCTTTTTTTAAATGCATGATAAGTTACAGTTAAGTTGCTTTTTACTACAGTCCAGTTCATAAATATGTATACACTTTTGTACCTTGTCACTTTAATCGCTGTAAAAATTCATAAATGGCAGTTTAAACATGACATTCAATAGACAAGATACAAAGTGAACACATATTAATGAACTCGACTGTACCATGAGTTTCGGAGTAAAATCGCAGAAAGACGGACAAACCCATAAGTGTTACATGTTGGCTACGGAAAACCTGAACCGCCTCCAAAAAGCAAAAAAATACTTAGCTCACTATCAAATGTTAATAGGTCAGTTTTAAATTAAAGTTGTACCTACCCCAACATTATTTTTTCACTTGTCATGCTCTCCAAATGTTACTTTAGTCTCTGCTCAACGGGACTAAAGCTCCTTATTAGTCTCTACGGACTAATGTTTTTTTATTTTTTTATTTTGGAAATCCCTAAACAACCAATCACGGTGATTATCGCCATTTTCACTGATTGTATATAGACAATTTTTAGGGCGTGGACGTAACCTCAAAATGACTACTGTGCGAAATAGATTTAAAAAAACGATTTCATTTCGTGAAACACGGTTAATGATTACGCATATGAATCTATTTAATTATATTAATTATGAATACATTTTATTATGCATGGTCCAATTAGTTTTCAAATAGTTTTCAAGTTTGAAACTGTTGGCTAAATATGCAAGCATATCCCAAAAAAAAAACCGCGGAACAACGAATGATTGGACCATATAACCAATACAAATCTCATGTACTATAGAAGAGAGTTTTCAGCCTTCAAATATTCACACACACAACGATTATTACTACACTAGCTGTGCCCCGCATGCGCAGCAATGCTATTCCCTGTATATCCGACTCGCACTTGACCGATTTTACTATTTACAGCAAATAGTGGGATCAATAAGCCTACAAACGTTATAATTCCATTGGTAATTGGGCTGGGATCCATACATTTTTGCCCATAATTTTTTGTAAAAAACTTTTGTTTTAAAAAATATTGTAATTTTGCACAGAACGTCGTTTTTTTTCCTCGCATTCAAAGTGAAAAGGAGTATCTAACGCGCGACTAAACAACCGTAATGACACTCGAACTATAGCTACCCTCGTTCAGCTCGCCGCAAACATCTCGAGACATTATGGCTTGTTTTAGTCCCTTGTTAAACAATCTACTATAACATAAATCCGACTTCAGTTTGACTGAGCTATTATCATTTGATAAGGATTTATAAGGATATAATTTAAAAAAATCACTGACCATATCGATTTGCGTCGTCATAATCGCTTTACTATCTTAACGATTTTGTTGATATCCATATTAAACGTAACCAAATAACAAATTAAGATGGTGGATAGTTTATTTAATAAATTACATGGGATGATAATTACAAAACTAAAATTACATTTTTAATTCTTTTTCCATTTTTAAATTAAAAAGCTATATCTAAAAAAGAGCCCTATGGCATTATCCCGAAGATGCTGGCAGCATTTCCTCGCTGGATAGTTAAACTTATGCGTTGAGCGAGGAAACTGCCAGCTCTTCGGTCTCCCGTGACGTCAATGAGACTCTTCGAAATATCTTTGAAGAGGCTTTGAGCGCTAGGACCCCACGGACCAAGGGTCTCGACGCCGAATGGAACAAACACATATTCTTGGCCGAGACACATTATTTACATTTATTACATTTATGCTTTCGGCTGCTTCAGCTGCCGCACCAGCCCTATTAGATGTCCGGTGGAGATGTGATGGGGCTAGCGTGTCCACGCAGGTTGCATCCCACACTAGTACCCGTCCCATATTCCACGGTACCAAGGACATTCCGCCAGGTCACTTGCCATCATTTCGACCAATGCCGGTCGGCTCTAAAAGTGCCGGCACGTTTATTGAGGCAAGAGACCGACAAATGATGTCATTTAGTGCGGCGTGTCTGGAAAACCGGACAGCACCTTTCTGGCAAGACAGTCCGTGATGTTCTAGCCGATCTACGTCACTTCCGCAGGGGCACCGATGTGGAGCGCAGACCGGGACCCCAAGACGAAGGCAAACTGAAAGTCGGAGTGTGTTAGGGTCTAGGAAAGTACCAGTGCTTGGCGAGGGATGAGGTTGAAGCCAGTATCCAGCCTCTCTTGTACCGACTGCTAAAATTGTAGCACTTGTGGCTAAGAAGAGAATCAACAGTCAATTTACAAGCTATGTCATCCCAACACTTTTGCGATATTGGGTTAACAATTAAGATAGTAAATTGAGCAGTTACAGCGGCCTTCTGTGATCTTCATCATCAGTTTCATTTCACCTAATGATACTTTCTGAATAAAACTGCCCAACTTGTGACTGAAATCACCAAAATCGCAATGTATTTGTCCATCATTACAAGTGGTCTTTGATTAAATTTTCCTCATCAAAATCGGTTTATAAATGACAGTGTTTGAATTCAATTTTTATCAGTTTTTACTTAGGCCACCATTACTGTCAAGTTAACAAGCGCTATCACAACGTTGACAATACGATAACATTTCAAACGTAATTAGAACTAGCTCAAGCATGTAAAAATGAGTACTATTAGACCTCGAGGGCCGGAATATATAATAGTACCAACTTGTTATTACTTCCATTGTTTCCAGGCATCTCTTAAACGAAACATTCATTTTTATGCTTTGAATTCTTTGCGCACTTTCAGCCCAAGAGGCTTAACTTTAATTTAAGTCCCATGCAATCTGACATTGCTTCAGAGTTGACTAGAAAACGTTTCAAGAGGTTTTTGTAATCTACCTTTGCTACTGTTACGTTGAATATAATATGCATAGACAATAGGTAGACTTCTGGGGCATATCAGGGCTGGTTAAATTGAAATATCGGCTAGATATATACATAATTCATCTTTGGCGTTAGGAAATTTGACCATGTGTCAAGTTATCGATCTCAGCTTAAATGGCTACCTATACGGGAGCGTAGGAAACTTCGAATACTTTCTCTGCTGTTTTCTATATTAAATGACCCCCTAGCCCCTTCTTATCTCAAAAGCAATTTCAAGTTCGTCTCAGAGAGTCATTGCCGCCCCGTACGTCCATCACGGAGTCGCCAACTTTGTACCACTTTTTCTCATACCCACTTTTTTTCGGACTCGTTTGCGGTTCAAGCAGCAAGACTCTGGAATGCTCTGCCTTTGCGCATACAACAAGCTCCTAATAAATATAGTTTTAAGGAACAGCTTCGTGAGTTTTACCTCTCATCTCTCTCTGTTTAGTTTTCTTGTCGAGCCTTAGACATCATCATTATTTCTGTTAGCTTGTCGCATATTTGTATATATTTAGTATAATATGTATATATATTTAATTATTAAATATGTATGTATATTTATTTGTACTATATTGTAGACTCGTTCACTTCTAAATTTAATTAAGTAAAGGGAAAGTATTGTCTTTTTATTGCACCTACCTACTTTTTTGATTTCTGTTTCACCTTAAGGTTGACTGGTAGAGAATGCTTGTAGCATTAAGTTCGCCTTTTGTACACTATTTTATTTTTGTGCAATAAAGTATTTAAATAAATAAATAAATAATTTAATAAATGTATCGCTAAATAGATAAACTTCAATCTAAAACTATACTGCTCTACTTCTTCTCACTGTGTATGAAGTAATTTTCTGAAAGAAACACACACGCTGCGCCGTCGCAAATGTTCGCGTGGAACGCTGCAATCTTGCGATCTCGCGTCGACAACGTATCTCGACAACTCTGCCGCGATATCGCACCTCATCTAGAAATGAACAGTTTACGCTTCACTCCTACATCCTTTTATGAACTTGTTACGCTGGAGAATTTTATTCCACTTTGTACGGAGAGGTATTCTTTGTTGAATGAGAGAGTTCATTCGATGTAATACTAGTGAAAAGAGGTTGTGTCTCTTAAACATTTATAATCAAACAACTATGAAACTTGCATATTTTTTTTAAATATATGCATAAGTTAGAGGGTTTAGTCACTTTTCAGTACTTTGGAAATCAATTTCTCGAAACAGGTTAAGTTTGGGCCGCTAAAAAAAATACGTGTCTGATATTTTAAACTACTCTCTAACATATATCAAAATCAACAAAATCGGTCCGGACAGTTGGGTACCTTTCCTTGTCAGTCACTTGATGCGCAGTGGTGAATCTGCCCTTTATCAGTGAATAATATAATCAAAATTAAACATAACAATAACTAAAGTAATCAATAAATTCGTTCATCCATCTATGACAAGTTTTTGCAGGAAGATATGACGTCTTATCTATTTGTTACTATGCTATAAATAGCAAAGCAACGAATAGATAGGCTTATAAGCTTATTAATTAATTATACCTTATGAAATATAGTGTCGGTAATCGATGGATATAGTATTATTTATCGAAACACCTTTAAATTAACTTATCATTACGCAGAATTTTCATTACATCAAAAAGCATTTCCCCGCATGAGTTTTTTTTAATTGGTAGTCACAAGTATAACCTAACCTACGTAATTCACGTCTAAAATATCCTGAAAACATGGTTTAGCAGAAAAAAGGGTTCAAAAAAATTAAATTCGATGTAACCGTAAACAATAATCTTTATTTCGCTGCTTAAATACAAAAACACCGCTTCCGAATTTAAATGCAACACACATAGGGTAAAGTCCCCAGTGGTCAGCCAGAGACCAGTAGTCGACCTTATATGAGTGCGAAGAGTGGGAAATATATCTTCCGTGCTTTTCTCACTCATGCAAAATATAGGTAGAGGCTTACAATAGGTCTCTGGCTGAACACTGGTGACTTTACCCTATTCTGATTTGTGTCACTTTTGTATCTAAGCAACGATTTATTAACGTCATAAAATTTGGCTGCGTCAATTTCACAGACGTACCGTGCTGTACTCTGCCCTGCAAAGCCAAATAGCAATAGCTCATATAAAACTGCTGTAGGAATCACAACTTGTACGTACTCTTCTTTTTAGGTTACTATTATACTATTTATTGAGTCAGTAGGTGTATATGGGGGATAAGAATAAAATAAAAATAGAATATATATATATTATTGTTTTATACAAACGTTATGTATTTCAGTATTATACAAAACTAGACGACGCCCGCGGCTTCGTACGCGTAGAATTAGTTTCCCGCTACTCCCCATATTTTAACCGCTTACGGGATGAATTTCCAAGAATTCTTCTTAATGCTCACTTACATCACGAAAGGAAGCCCTGTACCAAATGTCAAGTTTCTAGGTACAGTAGTTTCGGCTGTGCGTTGATACTCTTATATATGTCAGTGATCGACTGTTATAAATTATAATATTGGGCGTTATGCACCTAGTTATTATGCACACTCATAATTCATGATTCTAAGCATTATTCATTTCTTTTTTATGCATTTTAATTTTATACACTTCGATCATTATATAAAAGGAATAGAACGACGTTGCAAGCTGTCATACTCCTAATGACCCTTTTTTTTGCCATAGAGAAGGTAAACGAGCACACAGGCCACCTGATGGTAAGTGGAAACCGTGACCCATAGACATTCGCATTCACAAGACTGCAAATGCGTTGCCAACCCTGAAGACTAAGATGGAATGCCTCTATGCTAATCATTACACCGGCTCTTATCCCTAAACCGGAACACAACAATGCGAACACTGCTGTTTGGCCGTGGGTAAATGGATAAGATGGTGGTAGCGATCCGGACGGACGTACCACCCGCAAAAACTTAAACTAAACTAACTAGCTTATAATTTAAACGGCCAATTTAAATGTATATATATATATATATATTAATTTTACTGGATCTCTGTAATGTTTTGTATGGTGTTCAATAAAGTGGTTTGTATTGTATTGTATTGTATATATATATATATATATATATATATATACATTTATTTATTTATATAAAAGGCAAACTCACGGACTTATTTATCAACGCATTGCCGAAACTACTGCACCTAGAAACTTGAAATTTGGTACAGGGGTTCCTTCCATGATGTAAGTGAGCACTAAGAAGGATTTTTGGAAATTCACCTCGTAAGGGGTTAAAATAGGGGGAGTAGCGGGAACATAATTCTGCGCGTACGAAGTCGCGGGGTTCCTCTAGAATTAATATAAATTTAGCATGAAAATGATAAATCTGGTTTATGTATGGGTGGAACCGAAACAGATAACTTACATAAGGGCCGGTACAGACGGACAGCATTTGAACTGCAATTCAGCTGCAGAATGGCAGTTTGAGTGCAGTTCGTTCGTAGTTTATGTAACTGCATCAAAACTGCAAACCGACTGCGCAGTCCGCTTGCAGTTTACGTGCAGTTCTGTTGACCGCACACCGATTACAACAAAATGATGCTGAGTAAAACTTCTACCATTTTATTACTATATCTTCATAGTTCAACTTTTTATCCAAACGACAAAAAGTTTTGTACAGACAGCAGCAAAAGTAGTTGGAAAGTCAAAAAATATTTATACACGATAGCATTATTAAGAGAATAAAGCAAGTGCAGATAATTTTGAGTTCTTCGACTGTCCACCTACTTCTGTTGCTGATTGTACAGCAATGATAACGAGGCGAGAGGCATAGAGCACTTACTAATAAAAACAAAAACGATTCGCGGCAAAAATTAAGCACTTGTAAGTAAGTAATTTGGGTTAATTTTACGGTGTGGATCATTAAGAAGTTTTCATTTTACATTTCAGCCCGCTATTTCATACCCACAATCCAACAGCACGTTCGACACTTTTGATGATACGTCAAGATGCCCTGAAAGAGATAAGTTCAACCTGACTCTCATTGGGACACTGGACTGTGTATGTGCCATGACATACATTTTAATTAGTCAATTAACGTATTCAAGCAATCGAACCACCTGATCAAACAAAAATTACATCATGAATTGTTGAAACTCTCCAAGGTTCAAACACAGAAAAGGAGAGCGCTATAGCAGTGACATATCCCTGTCCCATTCACTGCTTGAAACATGATAGAGATCAGAATATATTTTGAAATGGTGCCGTGTAGTAATTATTTAGTTTTAAGCATTTTCTTCGCTTTAAACGCCGTTGCAACAGTTTGGAGTGATTCTTCGAAAAACTCTCTAGACCGCATTGTGAAAACGAATGTAGGATTTATTCGAGGACTGAAAGCGAAAAATGGTGACTATTTCATGTTTATGGGAATACCATACGCAACGGTTGATAAAGGAAACGTATTTGGGGTAAGATTTAACTCTTAAAGTCGATCGTAGCGTCATAATTTTTTGAAAAAGGAGACAAACTTTCACTTTAGGTTAAGTGTTCTTTTGTCTCTTGGTTTGGGTAAATTAAAAAGACTGCTTAGCACCATAAACTTAGAGGTGATAAGATGATAATTAATACGTGCCAATTTACTAATTAGTTTATAATAATTTTCAGCCTGCCAGCCTGCACATTAACATACATGTTCCAAGCAGTGCAAGTAAAGAAAACAAAATTCCAGTATTTCTATGGATTTTTGGAGGTCAGTTTGCTTTTGGAGACCCTGGGACTCTATACTACGGCCCAAGTGCTTTAGTTAGACATGACGTCATCTTTGTAACAATCAACTATCGCCTAGGTCCTTACGGTTTCATGTGTCTAGACATTCCCGAAGTTCCTGGAAACCAGGGTCTGAAAGATCAAGTTATAGCTTTAAAATGGGTCAAAAACAATATAGCGGCATTCGGTGGAGACAATACCAGAATTACCATATCAGGATCCAGTTCAGGCTCAATGTGTGCTGACTTGCATGCTTATCATAATCAAGAGCAACTCTTCCACAGAGTAATTCTTCAAAGCGGTTTTGCTTCATCTAAAAGAGTCATTGGTAATTCTAATAACAAAGTTCCTTTCATATATGCTGATTACTTTAACTACACTCCAACAGATTTAGAAGATACATTATCCTTTATTGGTTCATTGGACACCGAACAGGTAATCAGAGCGACGGAAGATTTAGGTTTATCATTTAAACCTTGTGTTGAAAAACAATTTTACAATGTTACAAATTTCATAACGGAGCATCCAATTAATAAGAATATGGAAATGGTAAAAGACATTGATGTTCTTATGGGAATTAATAGTGACGAGCAACATACTTGTTACGAAATAATAGACAGTGACATATTTGCTTCTATTGATTTCGTGGGTAAATTAATTAACGATAATTTTGAATTTGGTGATGATGTGGAAAATTTTAATGAAATGAAAGCGTTTGTGACGAGCTTTTATTTAGGGGATGAAAAAATTACACCAGATTTTCGAAGGCCAATTATCAATATGGCTTCAGATTTTAACAACTATCATCCAGCCCTCCGAACTGTTAGAAAGTACTTACACAGTAAGGTACAATCGCTTTACTTTTATATGTTTTCATACTGCGGAGGAAGGAATGTTTTCAAGATTTTTAGTAATGTTACTACTGGTGGAGCAGGACACGCTGATGAAATTGGATATTTGTTTGACTTTACGCATTATAAGGGAGATTCAGAAGACGCTCTCATGATGGACAGGATGACGACGCCGTGGACTAACTTCGTAAAATACGGGTTGGTGTTTAATTGCATTTAATTAACAATCACTTATGAAAAGTAGATTCTAAGCTAGTGTGGTAAAAAGTTCGAGTTTTTACCCAAATACCAAAGAAGAAGAGTATTAATGGGCGAATGTTGAATGAATGTTTGTTTGGAGGGTACACTTGGATAACTAGTCATTTATTAAGGAGATCACACCAGGTTACTCATGTAAATATGGTCGAGATACGCTCGATATGTTTCGGGCCCGAAATAACTCGGTGTCATCTTCTTGATACGACGTTTTATGTTGAATTCAGTCATTTTTCTTTCATTGTGACTTCTTGATTTTATTTCGTACCTAGTAGTTATTTATTTATAATGCGCGGTTAAGTGTAAGCTGCAATATCAATCGTAGACTTTTAATTAGAAAAGTTTGTTTTTGTTACACTTGTAGGTAGTTTCTATGCAAGGTGACTTATGCAAAGTAAAATAGACTAAGACCAAAGAAAGACTGCTTTTTAAATTTACAATATCAAACACGATGAAGTAATGAGTTTCAAATTTGGAACAGTCGACGTCAAAAATGTTATACATTTTTGGACCTTATTTCAATGGAATAAGGTGAAAATCTTCCAAAACAAACACAATTTAAATAGGCCCCAATTCTAGTTTTAATTGAAATTGAAATTTTGTCAATACTTACAAATCAGCTCGGTAGGTATGTTTTATAGTAGCTTAACACCACCTATTTATAATATGTTACAGGTAGCACAGAACCCATTTAAGAGAACATATATAACATTTGTGTCGATAAACTACTGTAAGCAACTGTACATAATTTGTATAGGCCTTAAAACACTGGTGTGATCTTATTATGTATCAGTTACATAATAGTTATTTATGTAACTGGTACATAGTGAAGCTTCTTCTTTTCGCAAGCTCGCGCTCTAACCTCAGCACTCGTACCTTAAGAGCTACTTATGTACCGTTGCATATATAAATTATTCTACAAACTTAAAATGATAATGACAAAAATAAACAATCACTAACTTTCCTTGCAAACTTTCCTAGATTTTTCTGCTAAAAAAAAATATTTGTCAGGAAATTATGTTCATTATTCCGATTAGCGTTAATAGTTTCTGAATTTTATTGTTACGTGACCATGGTACCCAAATAACAAGTCGATGGATATTAGTCATCTATTTTTAGTAAGTAATTTAATAATAATGTAATTTTAAACACATAATTGTTGTGTTTAATATACGTAATTTTAATGGTATTTTAATATTTTGAACGGTTTAGTCTACAAATTAGGATTTCAAGTGTTCACTAAACGCCAAGACCGTAACCATGGTAATAAAAACGCTATAATAATGATTATAATACTGTTATTAATTTCCATTGCAACGCTTCATATAAAATGGTTTTCACGCTTCGGTTACGTTGTGATGGTATTCTGATACAATTAACGATATCAATATTAGCGGTTTATAGTACGCGAGTAGAAGAACCACTATTAACTTTCAATGAAGGTGCTTAACACCTTTGTCAATTTCACTTACTGTCATCCTTTAAAACACTGCGGTTTCCCCGTAAGCGCCATTGCTCTAACCTACCTTACTTCTCTTTGCTTTAGGAATCCGACACCATATTTGACAGAGCTGATCCCGGTGAAGTGGCCCCGAGTAACCCTGGAGAAGTGGAACTACCTAGAGTTAAACACGAGGCTCCGCGTCGCTTCCAGGCCTTTCCACGACCGCATGGCTTTCCTCGATCTTCTGTACAAGAAATATGAACAGTACCAGATAGTGAGACGACCGCCACAGTTGCTCAAAATAATGAATATTGTCTTAGATATTACAGTGCTGTTTGCTGTTATAGTTTTTTATGCAACGGTTACATAACCATGGTTCTTACGTACGCGCGGCGTATTCGAGTGTCTTAATAACAAGTATTTGAAGTCCTAATTATAAACCTTTTTAATTTAACTATATTTACAAGGCAAAAATGGAAACTCCGAAAAAACAAGGTTATCTTTTCTCATTGTATGATTTTTTTGTTTGATATTAATTTAATTACTTGTAATATACGTTGCAAATAAACATTTACTTATTTTTAATCCGTCTGTTTATTAGTGAATCCGCCGTCATAACACATATTCTGAAGTCAAAAAAAAACCGTTAACCGCCTATTAAGGTTCAAAAGTTACAGTTCTATAAAGTCAGAACTGCTCATTATTATTACCTATAGGAACCCTATTCCCTTCAGAAATGGAACCCTAAAAATTGAGGAGATATTCTTTGTATTATTTACGCTTAGCATTCAACAAATCAGGATTTATTTTTCAATTTATTGAGTATTAATTGTCTCCTGATATTATAGTATCTTGTTTAATATCAGCGGATTAGTCATGAGTCATGACTCATGACTCACGACATATCAGAATCTAGAAAATATTTTGCATTTGATCGGATCAGAATGACGCAAATTAGGTTTTTTTTCATGAAGTCCATGCCCAGAAAATCTGGGTTAAATAAAACTTAAAGTAAGGTACTAATTAGAATTTATTGTTAAATTTTTAAGGCAAATTAGTCTATTACGTTACATCAGTCTTAATTATAGAGACTCGTATTTGGACAACACAAAGCTAGCATTTCAGTTGAACTAATGCAACATAATATTCTCTCTCTCACTATATCTCTTTGAAATATCTGACTGACCCCCGCACTGTGACACATTATATATTTTAATAACTAGAGAATCACAATTCAATTCAACTTTCACACAACGACTATTTAATTATAAATACTAGTACAAAACGTAAATCGAAAATACTTACTTTGGTCAGTCAAACAAAAGTACAAAACAAAAAACCGCCTTCATAAACTTATTTTAAAATGATAGGTTATCTCAATTCTTAGTTGATATGAAACTAAATTATTTCAAGATCGCCGCAAGCAATGCCGCGAGAAAGTCAGAGTCGTATTTAATCAATTCTTCGTTCTAAATTCTTCGTTGTGGTCTCTCAACTATCTTAATCGAGATTATCTTATCACCACCCGTGAAATAGATACCGTTGAAAAGTTCCGGGGCGTTGTTATCTCTATCTTATGGTAGTACTGCACTTGCCGTTGCATATATTTGTTTAAGTAAGTGTACATCAGCATCAGTTTGACAAATCTTTTACGTTGGTGCAAACAACTAACAGAGCCAATTATACCTTATCACATGGATCCCAATAGCAAAAAATGACAAATAAGTTTGTCATTCAGTATGAATATTTGTATAGGCATGTGAAGACAGCTTATTTGCATACATGGATAAAAATCGTATCGTGTTTTCGATTCGATTATTGAATTTTCGCCATTAGTTCACTACTGATAGTACTTATCAGATGACTCACCCTTAGGCGTAGATTTCCAATTTGTGTAATTAGTATTCGCGATTTGTCTTAAGAAATAAACAATAAATACTAATTGGTACATTATTTTAAGTTTTATTTACCCCTGTTTTTCTGGTTCGATTAACCCGTACTTGGGGTGAACTGCAACACATATATGGACTTCATGAGAAAAAAACGAAATTTGCATCTTTCTCATTCGATCAAATGAAAATTATTTTCTAGATTCTGATAGCCAACACTCCGTCCACCGGTGCGGGGCCGCCACTCGAGAACTTTTCTTCCCCAACGGTTATCAGTTCTCCGAACTATGTGGCCTGCCCATTGCCACTTCAGCATGCTAACTCTCTGAGCTATGTCGGTGACCTTGGTTCTCTGGCGTATTACCGTATTACGGATCATATCGCGCAAAGAAACTCCGAGCATAGCTCTTTCCATTGCACGCTGAGTGACCCTGAGCTTATTTATGAGGCCCACATTCAGCGGCCAAGTCTCTGATCCATAAGTCATCACTGGCAACACACACTGGTCGAAGACTTTCGACTTAAGACTCTGCGGTATTTTGGACGAGAAGATCCGCTTTAGCTTTCTGAACGCTGCCCATCCGAGTTGGATTCGGCGATCGAGCTGGCCTCCCACCCGGTGGTCTGACGACCTGGTTAGGATCGCGGGGAGCCGCTGGATGCAAGCGGCTCAAGACCGTGACTTGTGGCGCTCTTTGGGGGAGGCCTTTGTCCAGCAGTGGACGCCCCCGGGCTGATGATGATGATGATGATGATGATAGCCACTTACGAGGGCTGTTCCGAAAATTTCTAGCTACTCAAAAAACGAAGAGATATCTTTATTTTTAATTTCGAGTTTATGAAGTATTCGCCTGCACCTTCGATGCACTTTTGCATTCTTCGAAACCAACTTTCGAAACAAGAAAAAAATAGATCTTGCGGAAGGTCGAAAAATACACGATTAAATTCATTGACTGCATCATTGGAGTCGTTAAAAGTTCGTCCTCGCAAGGTTTTATTTATTGTGGGAAACAGGAAAAAGTCGCACGGAGCGAGATCTGGGCTATATGGGTGAGGCAATAGTTGTACACCGGAAATTAATGGCCAAAAATTCGAGGGTCCAAGCAGCAGTGTGAGCTGGGGCGTTATCTTGGTGAAAAAGAATGCCGCGGGTACCGCTCTTCGGACGATCCTCGCCGAGCTGTTCGAAGGCTTGAGGTAAGCACACTTCGGTATAAAATTGACTAGTGACAGTTCTTCGGTCTTCTAGAAGAATAATAATAATAATAATAAAATCTTTATTCAAAGCACTTTTTTTACAATGTATAACTATGTACTAAACAGAAACAAAAGAGACTTATAAATGACATGCCTGAACTAGGATGCAGGATGCTCCTGTATCTCAGGCGTAAAGGGACTAAGACTAACTGAAAACAATTACATGCAAAATACAGTTAGTTATAAATATCTTTAGAATTTACAATAATTTAAATTATCTATATTGATTATTGAAATTAAGAACAAATAATTAATACAATGATTACAAAAAACATAAAACATAAGGACGCTTATACGAGTGCACCTAAAACGGCGTGTTTTGCAAGCTAGCTTGTTGGACATAATGCATGTGTCTGCGTCATCAAAATTATAAACTATTTAGGTTAAAGTCAACGTTGCATAAAAATAAATATTGTTCATGATTTTAAAGAGCGCTCTTAGGCGCCTTCATAATCTACAGAGTTAATGTACCGTTTTTCTGCCATTATTCTAGCAGGGCACTCAGCATCGCCTGTCTTGTGATTACACGGTTTCTTAAAGTGCAGGCATGTAGCACATTTCGATGGCTCGGCTTTTTTCACGCAATCCTTTTGTACGTGCCCTGTCTCTCCGCAGTGTCCGCAGGTAGTGGCTTCCTCTCGGCACGTCTTGGCGGCATGGCCGTACTGCTGGCACTTAAAGCACCTCGTTACAAGGGTGAAGTCTCTAACTGGGCACGATGACCAGTTGACAAAAATTCTCTCCTTCGCTATTAAGGCCTTACGAATATGTGCCGGTACTTCAATGACAAAGTTACAGTTCTCGGCGTCCTTCTTTCCCGACTTGTGGCTTAGTTTAATGGAGGTCAAAAACGTCTCGAGAGTTTCTCCTTCAAGTTTCTCGGCTAAGTTTTGTTGATAGATGCAGTTGAAAACCTCGGTGTCTTGCATAGACGTAGGCACACCGACTACCACAATCCTCGGCTTGCGCTTGAGCGGCTCGTCCACGGTGAGCCCCCAGCTCGACAACTGCATCGACTGCTTTAGCTTCTCGACATCGGCCTTGGTGTCAGTGCTTATAATGACACCACCATTCTTCGTTTTGCGTAGACCTCTCACTTGCAGTTTCATTTGTTCGGGCTTAATTATTTTCTGTACTAGGGTTTTGGTCTCCTCGCTAGATGTCGTCTTATCGCTGGGATAAATTGCTACCGAGCTTATTTTACTGGGCTGGACGAAACTATTTGTGTTCCTTTTGATGACATCGGCGAAAGAAACCGGACCTACAACAACCTTGGAGGATTCCGCGATAGTCTGTTTGAGGCCTAGAAGTTGCTGCGAGAGGTCTTGCTTGTCTTTAAGGGCTTGAAGGGAGGTATGGAGCTGAACAGTTTTATGCTTCAAGGACTGATATAGCACTGCCATTTGTGAAGTTCCATGTCCTACTTTTCGACAAAGGTTACTGATTCTCAGTTTTTGTTCGGGATTCAGTTTTCCTTCTGAGGATACAGTGCATACCTCCTGCAGGCACTGCTCGATAGTGCTCATCCAGTTCTGGATCTCGGGAGTGGACACCATTTCAGGAGGATCGTCCTCCGATCTAGCGGGCGCGCGGGGCGGTGGGGTGGGTGCGGACGGCACTGGCATGGAGGGCGGGCTTCGGCGCGTCATCCCACTCCGGTTAAACGGACTGGCATCCATTATTCACTTGTTAAAAGTTCATTATAATTAACACGTAAATATAATAAATTCCAAATCACTACAGACGAGAATTCGATGACGACCCAGATACGAGTAGGTCGAGTAAAGCGGAGAACTAGGTCGCAATTTTGCAAACAATTGTTTATTCTATATAATATAACAATTAGTCGACACGTCCGATCGCTACGGCGGATACTAATGAATCCCCAATAACTGCCACAGGACCACTACGTCAAAAAAACACGGCGATATTTTTTTTGTTGACCGTCCTACCTCGAACAACTTTCGTAGGTAAGCCATCTTCCTCGAACACCCATTGCGTCGATTGTTGCTTGGTAAGTGGGTCGTAGCTATATATCCACGATTCATCACTCGTCAAGATGCTCGACACCTGTTGTGATTTGCCGCGATCAAATTTTTCGAGCATATATTTGCACCAATCTACCCGCCGAGCTTTTTGATCTTCAGTGAGCAAAATTAAATGCGCTGTCCATCGTGAACAAACTTTCCGTACTTTTACGTGATCGTTCAAAATATTTGAAACTGCTTGTGATCCAATCTTCAGTTCATCTTGTATCTCCCTATGTGTAATATTTCTGTTTTCTTTAATAAGCCACTCCACTTTGATGACATTCTCGTGAGTCACTGCAGTCGGCGGCCTCCCCGGTCTAGCTTCATCTTTGACGGACTCCCTGCCTCGTTTAAACTCACGGAACCAAAAGGAAATGGTGGCTAATGAAGGAACAGATTCTCCAAAAGCTGTGTTTAAGTTTTCATGTGACTCCTTAAACGTTAAACCTCTTTTGTAGTCGTAATAAATCATCACACGAAATTCCTCTCTTGTAACGTTCATGTTGAAATCGAAACAATGTATGACACATCTTTTTAAAAACATTTTTTTAATGTCTTTGAAAAATATTTATAATTATTTTCGGCCAGTATTTTGAAGGCAATAAAAAAAGGTTTTAATCGGTAGTATAAAAATATAGGTTTGTTAATAGGTTCGGGACAGCTCGAAACTTTCAGAACGGCCCTCGTATAGTAGAATGTTCTATCCTACGAGATTTTGAAGTACCACTTAAAAATCTCTTAGAGGTTTAGTAATGGGCTATTATTTCTAAAGAGATAACGAATGTACAAAGCAATAATAAACAAAGATTACATGACATAGTGAGTCAACAGGCGGCCTTAACAGATATGTTGATATTGTTGATAAAATAGAGATTTTAAATTTAGTTTAGGATAAGCGCCTCGTGTACTAGTAGATATCTTATCAAAAATAAAGACTTTTAAATACAGTTGTTACTCGGACAGCTTGACAAAGCGTCACATACTTCAAAATGGTTACGTGTAAAATGTTATATTTAGTCGTTGCTACATTTATTTTTAAATATGTTAAAGCAATTCCGAGTGTGTATCCTCTGGATGACGAAGTGACCGGGCCTATTGTGGAGACTAACGTGGGGTCTATACGAGGACAGCTGTCGGAGGACGGAGCCTATTCCATGTTTATGGGAATCCCGTATGCTGAAGTTGACAAAGACAACGTCTTTGGTGTATGTATTTTGTTCGTACCATTTAATGATTAGGATTTTGATACGTGTATGATACTTATTCTTACCGGATTAACCTATCTAAAGTCTAAAAAAGTTTGCCCGCTGTTTCGTTTGTCCAAATTTCAAGTTAGAAAATCGTTGTTCTGAAACCGTTTTACTTTTTAAATATTTTGAACAGTTAATGGGTGCAGAAAAAAATGATTAGAAGATTACTTATGAAAGTTGGGACAAACAAAACATCGGGCAAACATTTTCGGATTTTTGATAAGTTACTGTTTAAAGTGCTTCTTTGATTAATGATTATAGGTGCTTTATTTATAAAATTATAACTAGACGGTAACAATAGCCTCGTGAAGATTATAATTATATCCTACATATTTAATATATTGTGTTGTTCTATTGTTAGAGTTTAGATGAAATTGTGGACGGCCGATAATGACATGACTTGCTATAAAGTATGTTGTCTACATACAATGTAATGTTGTGTGTAAATGGTGTTTTTTTTTAGTTTGATTATTTGAGTGTTATTATTGTATTATTATTTTATTATTTTGTATTAATGATGACGATATCAATCTAATCTCGTATTTTTTGGCATACACTGCGATTTATATTGTAACATTACATTGACGAATAAATAACTAAACTATAAAAAAACAACATAGCTCATAGGAAACTAGACACATAAATAAAGTGTGACTAGAGACGTGGATCATACAAAACTTCTACAAGGATATTTTAAGTAGCAACTTGATGTATACAACACCTGCAAATGGTTCGAGCGCATCAGACTACCCTGCACCTGCAGAACTTGTAAACAGCACGTGAGGCAATTAAGGTGGTCACGCCCTCCCTAGTATCCCTACTACGAAGTTTATGGATATAAAAGACCAGTCTCTTTACGGGAGGGACATTTGAGACTTAGGTACGCAGTGATACGCAGATGCTGCACGGCTAGCACTGTTGTCCGTGACTTGTTCGTCGCTCGGATCTCCCTTTGTTTCTCGTATGTATGCGTACCATACGGACGCACTGACCGACAAGCGAGCAGGTACAACTTGTGCAACCCGTGCTGGGTGGCTCTCAAAATAACCTCATAACTATAAATAATTAATTAATTATCCGCCGGATCATATTCTTATACATGAATTATGAAATCAGTAATAAGACACAGATAATTTTTCGAATCGGTAAACACCAAAACAAATAATAATTAAATAAAAATACTTGAAGTGATCTTTCGGGCAAACGTAAAAAAGGTCAAACCATATCTGTCGAATAATTTTTGTCGAACCAAAAGTCAGTCAAATACTTTTCGCAGTTCAGATTGGTAACCGTTTTTATTTTTGGACAGGCTATCCCTGTCTTAAAAAATAACATGTTTTTTTTATTTCAGCCTTCGATTCCGTACCCGCACTTCGAAAATACTTTTAACGCTTTTACCGACTCAGATATGTGTCCACAACCAGTGATACAAACTAGCATTACCATAGAGGGGACGTTGGACTGCCTAACACTTAATGTGTTTGTGCCTAACAACAGAAGTGCCAACACCCAGTTGCCAGTGTACGTTTCAATACATGGAGGTGGATTTATGACAGGATATGGTGGCAAACTCATGTACGGACCCAGTTTTTTGGTCAGACATGATATTATTTTGGTCTCAATTACTTATCGGGTGGGTGCCTACGGTTTTATGTGTCCAGATATTCCCGAAGTGCCCGGTAACCAGGGACTGAGAGACCAAATTATAGCGTTGCGGTGGGTCAGGGACAACATTTCAGCATTCGGAGGAGATGTCACAAAGATTACTCTTGGAGGAAACAGTGCGGGAGCAATTTCCACGGAATTTCATTTGTACTATGGGCAAGATGAGGGACTTTTTCAAAGAATGATTGTTCAAAGTGGGACCTTCTTTTTGCCCGGTTTTATGGGTAAACCAGATCCGACAGTACCTTTACGACTGGCAGAATATTTTAATTATACTACAAATGATACTAAAGACGCCTTGGCTTACCTTGCTACGATTGAAACGGATCAGATTATTGCTGCAGCAATTGCAATAACAGTACGTTTTACGCCTTGCGTTGAAAATGAATACGATGGCGTTGAAAGATTAATACATAAACACCCTAAAAATGTTGAAATACCTAGAAGTAAGGACGTCGAAGTTTTAATAGGTTATACTGACGACGAGCTGTATCCAATCTTTGCTGCTCTACCTAACGTATTTTTTGAGCTCTTTGACTTCGTTAGTTTTTCGATTAATGCAAATTTCAATTTTACTGGTGAGGAAGAGCTGTTTAATGAAATGAGAAACATTGTCTCTAATTTTTATTTCGGTGATGAAGATATAACTGGAGACTTGAGAGAAGTTTCTGATTTGTTGTCAGATTTTCTTTTTAACCATGCAACGATTAGGGGTGTGCGAAAATATTTAGACAGTGAAGTCTAAACTATGTACTTATACCTATTTTCGTATTATGGTGGAAGGAATTTAGTAAATGTACCTAGTCGTGGAGCAGGTCATGGCAGCGAAGTTGCCTATCTCTTTGATGTATTGTTTTTGGAGAAACCCATGGCTCCTGAAGACGAACTCGTTGTCGACAGAATGACTGAAATGTGGGCTAACTTTGTTAAATATGGGTAAGTACAGCGGCTTTTATAAGTGTTTCATCAAGTTAAACAAACGTTTTTTAGCATAGTAGTCATACGAGGACCTTTTGTCACTTTCTAATTCGTCAACGCACAAAGTATCAGCACGCAATCAAAGTGTATATAGAAAATGAATGTGACTCAAGCCTTTTGAGAGTTTCTTTTACCTATTGCACCTCGCGCTAGGGTTGCGTCGCTCGATACTTAATACATACGAAACCAAACACGGCGGCGGCGTGGCTGCGACTAAACCGGCTTGGTGCGTCCTGGGGAGGTTTCTCGTGGTAGCTTGTGGCGCTTACGGTCGAGGCACGATTCCTTTGTTTGAAGATGAACTATAAAATATTTTAAAGTCATCAACTTTATCATTCACTACATAGTATTAAATCCAAGTCGCTTCACGCCGTCTGTACCTCTGTTTGTACGCTTAAACTACGCAACGGATTTCAGTACAGTTTTTACCAATAGATAGAGTGATTTAAGAGGAAAACGTATAATCATATTTACGGATGTTAAAGAAAATTCATTTAAGCCGAAGCGAAGTGTGGACGGGTCGCTAGTTTCTCTATATAAGTAGTTTCATCATCATTATATTATATATGTTAATAATTGTTTAAAAAACGACTGACTATTGAGTTTCTTGCAGCGTTTCTTCTCAGCAGTGGTCTCTTAAGAAGCGATGGTAGATTTTTGACGTGTAAAAGTGCGGTCGGTACTGACTGAATAAACATCTTTTATATGGATAAAAGATGTCCGTCAATAAAAATCGTTTTATCTCTTATCGTTGGCTGATTCCCATAGACATAAAAATACCATTACTTTAATTGTAATAACTTCATGTTCCAGAAATCCGACGCCGGCACCAACAGAACTGGTTCCTCTGCAGTGGCCGGCTGTGACCAAGGATAAGTGGCACTTCTTAGAAATAAACTCTGAGATTAGCCTACAAACTAGACCGATGCACGGTCGCATGGCATTTCTCGACCTCCTTTTTTTGGCCAACAAAGAGTACCAGAGACCTTTAGATGACGGAGAATCAGTAGAACCAAATGCTGTAGGAAAAGTTGGGTTAGGCATCAGTTTGCCTTTACTACTCGCAGTTAAATATTTTTTATAAATATAAATGACTAAACCTGGATGTTTGGTTCACAAATTGTGCACGAAAAGTGACCTGATTATTTTTTTCTAAATTGTCCTGGGTATTGATATCCTGAGATCTTATAAACCAATGTCTTTTTGCCACCTGTTACTTTGCTGCACCTTTCTTTTTGTACACAATAATAATAAATAAAAGGTTGGTACGTGGTTGGTACCATTTTATTCATGGTGCATATTTTCTCTTTTCGACATTTATATTCTGGAATGTATCAGACTAAACGTCACAATCTGGGCGTTGTGGAGAATTCACAGATTACTGAACCGTGACCGACGTGGAGGTGGGATTGTTTCTGTCAGTGTACCACGTATTTTTTATTCAAAAGCTAAACATCCATTCCTTTATCTACAAAATAATACTCTAAAGAATCTGAAATGCACTGATTGCGCAGGTCATTTTACTGATAGTAACTTATTTTCCAATGATCCGGAAAACTTGTGTAAACATTATTTTCTTTGTTTTAAATATAATAATTCATCAACTAAAATTGTTTTAAGTATTTTAAATTGAAGAAGAAGAAGAAAAACATTTGTACACAAACTATAAGAGACCCTTTTTTTTACATAATAATGCAACAGGAATAGCACGGAATGAGTTTCGCAACAATAACCACTATTGTCTGTTTTGCCTTTTTTATGTTGTATTTATGTGGTTTATTGTTGTGAATAAATGTTTCTCTTTCTTTCTTTCTATAATATATGTGTAAACTACGAGGGCTGCACTGAAAGTTTCGGGAATCTAATACTTAGAAACATATTTTTGACACATATCATACCTTTTTATAATCTCTAAAGTTTCATTATTTTAACACACTGGCCACATAGAAAAAAAAAGCGATGGTTCGGTTTCAATTGTTTTTTGAAGTCGTCGAGTCGCTGCTGAAAATGGAATTGTCCCGTGAAAATTTAAGAGCTATGATTTATTACGACTTTAAAAGTGGATTATCACAAAAACAATGTGGAGACCGGATGATTGTTGCTTTTAGTAATGAAGCACCTTCAAAGACGACAATATACCGGTGGTATGCAGAATTTCAACGTGGCCGTCTATCCCTCACGGACGACGTGCGTGAAGGTCGACCAAAATCGGCAGTCACGCAAGAAAACGTCGATGCTGTGCGTCAGCTGATAAAGGAAGACCGACATGTGTCATATCGGGAGATTCAAGAGTGTTTGGGCATTGGAATGAGTCAGATACAAATCATTTTACAGGAACAATTAGGCGTGCGAAAGTTGTTTTCCCGTTGGATCCCTCACTAATTGTCTGAGGAGCAGAAAACGACTCCTGTCAATTGGTGCCTCAGAACTTTGAATAAATTCAACGGAGGAAGCTCAACTGCAGTTTTTAGCATTGTATCCGGTGACGAGTGTTGGATATATGCATATGAGCCTGAAAATAAAAACCAATCTCGAGTATGGGTCTACGAAGATGAGCTCAAGCCGACAAAAGTTATTCGTTCTCGCAGCATGGCCAAAAAGATGGTGGCTACGTTTGTCTCCAAATCGGGTCACGTGGCTACTATTCCTCTTGAAGATCGTAGAACGGTCAATGCCGATTGGTTCAGCACTATTTGTTTGCCGAGTATCTTTGCTGAACTCCGAAAAAAAAACCCTAGTCGCCGCATTATCCTTCACCACGACAATGCCAGCCCTCACACCGCTCGGAAAACAACTGAGTACCTGGATGGTAAAAAAGTCGAATTACTGGACCATCCTCCATACAGCCTCGACTTAAGCCCCAATGACTTTTTCACATTCCCCAAAATTAAGGATAAGTTGCGTGGTCAGCGGTTTCAGACGCCGGAAGCAGCAGTAGAGGCTTTTAAAATGGCCATTTTGTCGACCCCTACTTCAGACTTCAATAAGTGCTTTAATGACTGGTTTGATCGCATGGAAAAGTGCATAAAATATAAAGGAGAATACTTTGAAAAACGATAAAAATACTTTTATTCGATTTAACTGCATATTTTTTTCTATTCCCGAAACTTTCAGTTTGACCCTCGTATACGTGTCCCATAATTTTATAAATTTAAGTAAAGATAAAAAAGCCCTTTCCTTATGGGTTCCGAATGTAGTATATATTTTTTCAATTTGTTACCTAATTTAGGGGTTATTAAGGTTTTAATGATACTGGCAACAAACGCTACGTGACGCTACCTTGGGGTACACCTTTGCCGCCCTTATAAGTTTATATATTCTCTCTATTCTAAATTCTCGTGACACAGTGACAGTGAAACTTTAAACTCCTCCGAAATTATGGCTTGACCGATTCTTATGAAATTTTGTGTGTATATTCAGTAGGTCTGAGAATAGGACGTTTACCATTCTTCATAACGTTTGTATGAAAAAAAACCGGGCGGCGCCGGGCGCTGAAAGCTAGTATGTATATAAAAATAACCCCTATTTCTACTGGTCACGCTATAACTTGGGAACGGCTTTTTGCCACCTGACCACCTGATGGTAATTGGAAACTGTGACCCATAGACATTCTCATTCACAGGACTGCAAGCCTAAGACTGCAAATGCGTTGCCAACCCTGAGGACCAAAATGGAATGCCTCTATGCTAGTCATTACACCGGGTCCGGTGTCTTATCCCCAAACCGAAACACAACAATGCGAACACTGCTGTTTGGCGGTAGGTTAATGGATAAGATGGTGGTAGCGATCCGGACGGACCCTGCACAAGGTCCTACCACCCGCAAAACGCACCCGCACGGCTGAACCGATTTGGCTGATTTTTTTTTTGTTGTATTTGTTATTGTCAGGACAAGGTTTGTGTGAAAAGAAAACACCGGTGTTCAGTAAGTAACAGCTTCCCAATGTCTCCCGCCTCTTCCCAATGTCTCCCGTCTCGCCCCACCTGTCTCTTTAAAACCATTTGACAGCATAGAGGAATAACGATAAAATACCTTAATAGATGGCGTAAACTGTATATTAGATCGCACAACCGTTTGGTTCCCTCAAATTGTATATATTAAATTGTATGTTTTTCAGTACATCAGACCTTATCTTATCAACCAACAAGTGGTTTCATAAAAGTAGTCGAATCAGCAGTATATAGGTGTACAGCCGGAAATGTCAGAAATTTGCAGAGTAAGCTGCTGGCGGACCGCTAGTTTCCAAAAAAGTAGCAATGTGAACTACACCATAATTCAAAAATATCAACGCAATGAAAATAAATCCTTTCTCTCTAAGCCAATTAAATGTTTTTCGTTTTTCGTTCCACAAATTTGACTCTTCATAATGAAATAATTCTGTAGCTTAACTAAGGTGGCATGTTGTTACAAAACTTAGCGCTCTCGATCAAGATCTCAATGTGGGGAAAAAATAAAAGTTACAGCTGACTTTCTCGCATTACACCTAAATTCTGGTTTAATTCCGCACTGATCTCAAAATGCTCAGAGTTTGAATTAAGTCAATTTTGAACTTAGCCCTTGTCGTGTTATGGTTATATTATTTACTTTGTTTCATTATCAATTAAGCATAGTAGATGGAAATTAAAAAAAACCTTTTTTTTTCAGCGCCTAAAAAAACTTAATGAGCAAAGACCTCAATTGGCTTCGGCACGTACATTTTTACTGGACAAATTTGATCACTGATTTGGAATAATCTATCTATATACGAAGGGCGTTGAATAAATTCTCGGTATTGGTATCTTGAAAACCTTTTTAGTAAGCTTCTTAATACTGGCCGCTAAGAGTCATTCATTGCCAGTAAAAAAAAGTTAATTTGAAGCCCACATGTTCTTTTGTTTTTCTGCTACTGCTGAACAAACGTGATCACCATAAGCGATTTTACAATGTTAATTAAATTGGAGCATCGAGTAGTGATAAAATTCTTGACTAAACAGGGAAAAAATCATAAGTCTACTAAAAAAGAAATAGATTTAGTTTACCGTGAGTCCGCTCCTTCATCATCTACTGTCCCAAAGTTGTCAAATGAATTTAAGCGTGGGTAGGAGAGCATAGAAGATGAGCCTAGACCTGGTCGGCCTGTTGCAACTACTTCATCAGAAAACATTCAAAAAGTGGAGAAAATTATACTGGAAGATAGTCGAGTGAAGGTTAGGTCTATAGCACAAAAAAACCATATTTCTATTGGTACAATACATGATATTATCCACGATCATCTTAACATGTCCAAAGTTAGTGCGAGATGGGTACCACGAATGTTGCCACCGTTTCAGAAGCATACGCGTGTTGCTTGTTGTTCTGACTTAATTGAGTTGTGTGGAGAAAACCCTGATGGTTTGCTCCAAAAAAATGTTACCTAAGATGAAACTTGGGTTCATGACTCTGAGAGCAAATAAGAGTCGATGCAGTGGCACGTTAAAGGTACAGCTCATCCCAAGAAATCCAAAGTCGTCCCTTCAGCTGGCAAGATCATGGCGATAATGTTCCGGGATTGTGAAGGGATATTATTAATAGATTATAAAGAAAAGGGCTTAAATATTACAGGAAAGTACTACGCTAACATTTTACGCCAATTACGAGAAGCAATCAAAGAGAAGAGGAGGGAAAAATTTACCAGAGAAGTGCTGCTTCTTCATGAAAACGCCCTTTTGCATACTACTCATGTTGCCAAGGCTGCTGTTCTTGAATCTGGGTTCGAAACTATTACTCACCCGCCGTGCAGTCCAGACTTGGCCCCTAACGACTACTTTTTGTATCCCAGCCTTAAAAAGGATCTTCGTGGACATCTATTTTCTAATGATGATGCGTTGACGGCAGCGGTGGTGCAGCATTTTGACACCAAAGACATTTTGTTTTTTATGAGGGGTTAAAAAAAACTTATTGACAGATCTTACATGTGTATAAACATAGAGGGGGAATATATAGAAAAATAAAAATAAAACACTAATCGTATGCTTTTGTTTTCCTTCTCATACCGAGAATTTATTGAACGCCCCTCGAATCTGATAAATATTAAATGTCATTGGATTGATCTCATGCTAGAGTGGCATGAAACTCTTTGTTTTATTATTATGATAAAGTACTGTTTTTTTTATAATAAAAAACTACAATGTGACGTCACGTCACCCGACCTCTGCTTTGACTTGAGATGACAACGTAAAATAAATAAAGAAGAATAAAAGACAATCCTTGTGTGAGTGTTGTGTGTGTGTGTGTGTGTGTGAGTTGGCTAAAAAGACCCTAGGGTCCTTTTGGCAATTTATTTATTTTACCTCTAATTATTTTTCCACAGTTAAAGACTTAATTGTTGTACACAAAGGTTCCATATTAGCCACGTCGTGGCAATAAAACTAATAAACGTCCCATATCTTGGCAGAAGTCGTTGTTGACCGCGGAATTCTTAAAATAGAAATGAACTGGTACTCTTCATAATTTCGCCGAGCAATACATTCCGGATATAAGAGTATAACTGACTAAACCCAACTTACATTACACGGCTAAAATACGAACGGTGGCCAGTGGCTCAGCAATCCCGTATTGTGACTCTAGGTACCTATTCTTTAAATACTGTCAAAATATACTTGTTAACACTATTTGGTAAATACTCTTTAAAGTCTATACTTTACCTTTCGAAAGGTCCAGTTGCTTTTATTACTTTACCTGTAGTCTTCGTAAAGAGAGGTTTTACCTCGGCACAAGGATGCTGTCATTGGTTTTATATCACTGATAGAATATAGTTAGTTCTCCATTATAACCTAGAGCGCCATCCTACTTATACCCGGATGAGATGAGAAACTGTCACGGAACGGTTGCCAACATCGGAATTGTACCTTATAGGCGAACGCTACACATCAATAAATATTGTGATAATTATCATGATATTTACTTATGTATGTATCTTTGGCCGGACCAAAGACCACCCTACACCATCAATACGGAACGCGTCAGTACTGAAGCGTTCTTTGTATGAGGCAGACGTGATGGACCCTAGACGGAGGAAAATTAAATATTGACGCGCGACAATACACGCAAGATAAATATCACAATCCAGGATCTGTGATCAGATCACCAGGATTTCTAGATATCCAGCGAAATATTGTGATTCTTCAATACACTACCCTACACGTCTATAAATATCGTAATCCGACAGTTTGTATTGACGAATCACAATATGGATCTTGCGTGTAGCATTCGCCATAAGGTAAGTTACAGGTGTGCAAAATCACATTGATTATTAAGTTACAAGTGCGAAGACTCTTAAGTGTTTTATAAAGTCGTCTAGAGGTTCAAAAATATTCTAAGCATAACATGCGCCAGACTTACTTCGCAAATATTTTTGTTTGATTATTCTTATCTTCACCCAAAGTTATAAAGAAATATTGTGCTAATACCTGATATAGATAAATTGCCCCACGGATATGTTGATATAGCAGTGCAATTCAACTTATGTCGCGGTTATAAAGATAATTTAAGAAAAGCTCCCCGTAAGCTATATAATTAATGGTAATCTTATCGAAAATGAGGATTAAGAATTCAGTTGTTATTTAGACAGCTTGATAAACCGTCACAGTCTTCATGATGATTTCGTGTAAAATGTTATATTTGTTAGTTGTTACACTTGTTTTTAATTACGTCAAAGCAATTCCGAGTATAAATCCTCTGGATGACGAAGTGACCGGGCCTATTGTGGAGACTAACGTGGGGTCTATACGAGGACTGGTGTCAGAGGACGGAGCCTATTCCATGTTTATGGGAATCCCGTATGCTGAAGTTGACAAAGACAACGTCTTTGGTGTACGTATATTGTTCATGCTATTTCATAATTAAGATTTTAACGTGCGAATAATACCTATTTTGAGTCCGAAAAATGATTGCTGGCTGTATCGTTTATTCGAATTATTAGGTTATAATATTTTTTTTGGTGCCGAGACGTGGTTTCTAACCGTTGGTCTCTTGAATAGGCTCAGAGTCACTCAGCGTGCCATGGAAAGAGCTATGCTTGGTGTCTCGCTACGAGATCGAATCAGGAACGAGGAGATACGTAGACGAACTAAAGTAACCGACATAGCCAATCGGGTTAGCAGGCTGAAGTGGCAATGGGCAGGCCACATTGCTCGAAGGACTGATGGCCGGTGGGGCAGTAGAGTTCTCGAGTGGAGACCACGTACCGGCAAGCGCAGCGTAGGGCGACCCCCCGCGAGATGGACGGACGATTTGGTCAAGTCCGCGGGAACCCGCTGGATGCAGGCCGCTTCCAACCGGGTGAAGTGGAAATCTTTGGGAGAGGCCTATGTTCAGCAGTGGACGACCTATGGCTGAAATGATGATGATGATGATGAATATTTTTTTCTGAATCTGTTTTAATTTTCTTGGATTTTTATATAACAGGCCTAACAAGACCTTTACCAATTCTGTAGGTAATATATCTTTTTAAATATTTCGAAAAGTTATACAGGGTGAGAACGGGTAACCCGCCAAACTTCAACCACACATTTCTGATGGTATTATGAGTAAATAATGTTATATCAACATCGGTCGAATACTGTCATATTAAAGAATTTATTTTGTAGAACAAAATAAATCAATTAATCATGGTACTTCCTTGTGAACGAATCCTTACCCTAGGGAGTGAGAAAGAAAACTTGACACTTCGCGAACGACTCTACGAGTGGAGAGTGACGCCAGCGTCAGTGTGAAACTTCCTTATTAGCTCATGACAACAAACGTCACACACGTAAACACAATGGATGGTTGTTCAGGATTTATCATAAATTGCACACACTGTCGTTTTCAAATTACTTAAGTAACCTATTTCGTTTCTGCAACTATTAAAAGTAAACATTTAAATTAAATGTTGCCACATGATAGTGTTACCGGTAAAAGTAGTGAACTAACCTGAATGTGAAGACGAAAACAAGATAACATAACTACAAAATAAACTTTATTATTACAACAAATCTTCAGAATGCAAACCACTATTGGCTACACAAACATTTAAGCGTTGTCTCAACTGATGATCCAATGAGAAATTGCTGTTGCTTATGTCATCTGACACGTTCATGATCAGTGACAATAGTTCCTCTCTCGAATTGATCGACTTTGCATTTGCACCTTCTTTTTTAATGTACCCCAGAAAAAAAGTCCAACGGAGTGAGGTTCGGCGATCTGGCGGCCCAGGCTAATGTGTCACTTTCACGTCCTATCCAGTGGTTAGGATTTGCTCGGTTTAACCTATTTCGCGCGATACGGCCAAAGTGAGGTGGGGCGCCGTCATGCTGGAACCAGTGGAACCACATAGTGCTTCTGGTCTGTAAATCCATATCTTCGAGCAAAAGATTCAGATATTCCTAAAAAAAAAATTTTTTCCTATTTCATCCGCTCTGGAAAGACGACTGGACCGGACCTACCAATACGTTACCGAGAATCCAGAGCATAAATTTACAGAAAATGTATGTTGGTGAGAATGAGAATGCTCCCATTTTGCATGTGGATTTTTCTCATAGCAATTCCTTCCCTAGTAAACAGTGCTTTATCTGTCCATAGTATTTTTTTGAGAGATTCCGTGTCTTCTACAAGCTTCTGGTTTATTCTCTGACAGTACGTCACACTGGCTAGCCCATCACGAGATATTAGGCCTTCTACTTTGCCGTAGTGATACAGGTAAAGGCCATACCTTTTCCATACAAGTAACACTATTCTGTAATTCACGTTCTAGCTACCGCCCTTGACGACAATGTCGGATCTTCGGTAATTAGATTATGATGCGGTTTTCAGTACGCAAGTCTAAATTAATTGCTCCCTCCGAACAAATGGGTCGTAAGCCGACTTCACGAAATCGTCAATGGACATCCACAAAAGTAGAACGGTGCGGTGTGTGGATCAGGAAATCTTCTTGAATATTCGATAACTGCTCTGCGTGAATATAAAATGGATATACGCTAAATGTCCAGAAAACGTCGCAAATTTCACGATTTTTTTACCGAACAACAATGAGTTTTTTTTTTTTTTCGCGGCGACTTGAACAGCCACTACCGCGGGAATATGGCGTTTCCACAATGAAGTAATTTCGCCAGTGTCAAGTATATATAAGTATAAATCAATATAGCAATAAAACACAATCAAATCTTCTCTAGGAAGATTGGGGGCAACGTTGTACGGTGATATGTAGGACAGAGGTCAAGATAGTTTTAACCTCTGTACCACTGCGAGTCCAATTGAAACGAGAAGTAAGATGCCAGATACACGAAATAAGTCCAAGTCTTCTATCACTGTGCAACACAAAGGCATGAAAACGAAAACCACCAACAGAAAAGAACTTTGAACACCTAAATCTGTCTGTCTGTCTGGCTGTCTGTTGTGACATGCTAAGTTATTTTTTAGTTTTATTTCGTTTTTGTTTAAATGTAAGTACCGAAATGTCTGTATGGCCTTCCGTGTCTTCACCGAGCGGTCCCAACGGAAGATCAGCGTTGGCTTCACAGCCAGCATAATATGCTGAGTTGGGTCCGTTTCGCAACATTAACGCTAAATGTCGTCTCTTTTCTTTTATTTTTGTTACTTTTTATTTTTTGTCTGCGTGTTTTTGTTGTGAATAAATGATTTACTTACTTACTTACTTACTTACTTACTTAAATACACAAAAATAAAGGACTAAAACAAATTACACATCTGCCATCTTTTAACGTTATTTAATTATTATTGACATTTTACAAAACTGATAGTTCTGTGCAGCCAACACGTTACAATCAAAAAGTTTGTACACTTGCGAACTCGTTGATAGAGAACGGAAGCAAAACTAAACACCAAGATAAATGCGATTACTTATCTTTTGAATACCTACTGACTAACATTACACTTGTCATTAAATTACATCACAAGCACAGCTATGAGTGTTTAGTTTGTAAGCCAGTAATCGTTATTTACATAACGAGTGTAAGGCGGACATTTCTCTCAACAATCCTTCTTCGCTATTCAAACTTAACTTTTAACAGAACTCAATCATAGGTACTCAAGATTATGACAGCTGGTCAGTAAGTTTGCTATTACCGTTTTCATGTTTGGGTATGTGGTTACGTCACATTCAAGGGCGTGTTACCCGAGAGATTTTTCAACTCCTGAATTTCTGAAAATAATAATTATCTCGAAAATTAAGCTTTGCCCAGCAATGTTTATATTACATGTTTTTGTCCAAATTGGCACTAGAATCGATGGTTAAAATTTGGGTGGTAACTCGTTCCCACCGGTTCAAAATTTTGACAAACGAAAAAGCTTTTTCGAAGTTATAATATATATTTTAGAAATATCTCCGAAATAATATTACCGAAAATCATGTTTTTTTTGGTAGCATTATTTCCATTCTCTTTTTATCCCGATCTTAATGCTTCATAGTCGTGTTTTTTCACTGTCTCATTTTTCCTTGACATATTTTTACCATTCCAGAAATGAATTTGATAGTGTCAACGGAGCTCTGCCTTCGCGGAGCACATATTTCTGCGTGCTATAGCGTGCGACATAGTTTTAGTTTTTAGGACAAGTAATCTTATTAATGACAGGATTGTTTTTATTTCAGCCTTCAATTCCATATCCGAATTTTGAAGATACTTTTAACGCTTTTGACGACTCTGCTATATGCCCACAACAAGAGGAGTTTAACAGAACCATAGTGGGGACGTTGGACTGCCTACACCTTAACGTGTATGTGCCTAACAACGCAAGTGCCGATACCAAGTTGCCAGTGTTCGTTTCAATCTATGGTGGTGGCTTTATCATCGGATTTGCTGGCAGATTCCTATACGGACCCAGTTTTTTGGTCAGACATGATATTATTTTGGTAACATTTAATTATCGGCTTGGTCCATACGGGTTTATGTGTCCAGATATTCCTGAAGTGCCTGGTAACCAGGGAATGAGAGACCAAATTATAGCGTTGAGGTGGATCAAAAATAACATTGCAGCATTTGGTGGAGATGACACTAAGATTACTGTCGGAGGAAACAGTGCGGGAGGAATGTCCACGGAATTTCATTTGTTCTATGGGCAAGATGAAGGACTTTTTCATAGAATGATACTTCAAAGTGGCGTCCTTCTTGTGCCAGGAGCAATTATACAGCGTAATCCTACAGCACCTGTAGTATTGGCAGAATATTTTAATTATGCGCCAAATGATATACAAGACGCGTTATCGTACCTTGCAACGATAGAAACAGATCGGATCATTGCTGCAGGAATTGAATTAGGAATAAATTTTCGGGGATGCGTAGAGAACGAGTACGAAGGCGTTGAAAGATTAATAAACCAACACCCTCTCAATGTTGAATTACCTAGAAGTAAGGACGTCGAAGTTTTAATTGGTTTTAATGATGATGAGTTATATCCACGCTTCGTTAATCAACCCGACATATTTTTTGAGCTCTCTGACTTCGTTGGTGATTCTATAAATGGAGATTTTAATTTTACTGACGAGGTGGAGCTCTTTAATGAAATGAGAAACATTGTTTCTAATTTTTATTTTGGCGATGAAGATATAACTGCTGAATTGAGACAAGAAGTTACTGATATGAGATCAGATTTTTATTATAACCATCCAACGATTAGGGCTGTGCAAAAATATCTAGACAATGAAGTTAAAACATTGTACTTGTACCTATTTTCGTATTCTGGCGGAAGAAATTTTGTGAAACATAGAGAAAATATTACTGGTGGTAGAGCAGTTCATGCCGACGAACTAGGGTATCTCTTTGATATTTCGTACATGGAGAAACCAATGGCTCCGGAAGATGAACTCACTGTAGACAGAATGACTGAAATGTGGGCTAACTTTGTTAAATACGGGTAAGTAGGCTGGTTTTTATAAGTGTTGCACCCATTTAAACAAACGTTTATTAGCACTTCTATTTTGGTCTTATGAAGACACCTTCTGTTACTTTTTAAATCGTTAGGATACAAAGTTACAACAGGCGATCATTGTATAAATACAAAATGCTTTGCTCAGGTGGCTCAACATCTTGTGTCAATACTGTTCTAGTCATTTGATAGAGAATATACTGTAAGAGTTTTGTTTGAACCCCACTGTATACCTTACAAGCAACACTAGCTATACTGGTATGCAACCAACGTATACGTTGACCTTGCCTAACATTATAATAATTTCTGAGTTGCCGATCTTAAGCTTGGCAGGGATGTATCTTACGATTATAATACATTTGTATCCATAATGCATTGCGTAAGGTTTCACCTAGTTAGTCCATTTTTTATAAAAGTAACTTTGTATCATTAAGACGTAATAATAAATAAATAAACAATAATATTATGAGACGATCTCACAAACGTAGTCCCAAACTATTAGTTCTTGAAAAAACATTAGCTTTTTAAATATATTTTGTAGGAGAAGTTACTCATAGTTTGTATTATCTCATGTATAGTATATTTTCAATAGCTTATAGAGCTAAATAATATCGGCAAGTTCTCTCCACTAATATCATGAGACGATCTCACAAACGTAGTCCCAAACTATTAGCTCTTGAAAAAACATTAGCTTTTTTGAATATATTTTGTAGGAGAAATTACTCGTAGTTTGTAATATCTCATGTATAGTATATTTTCAATAGCTTATAGAGCTAAATAATATCGGCAAGTTCTCTCCACTGAATCGTTTATTGAAGACCTACATCTTCGGTAGTTCGTTTCACGACTCGATTTATATGTAAACAAGTTGGAAGCTATCGAATACTATTTGATATTTTTTATCAAATTTAATTTAATGTTTTATTGTACAAGTGTCAGTTATCTTAAATAATAGCTTCAATTAAATTTATATTAAAGGAATAGGAATTTATATCATTATTGAGTAAATACTATTCATGTACCTATCTGTTTAATTAATAAATAAATATCGTTACTCAAATAATAAATAAAAAATACTCGACTGTTCAGTTTCTTGCGGCGGTTCTTCTCAGCAATTGTCTTGCCTTGGGGAGCGCTGGTAGATGTTTACCGAGTAAAAGTTTTCGTGCCTAAAGATAAAAAGATAAAAGTCATTTATTCAGTAAATAGGCCGCACGGGCACTTTTACACGTCAAGAATTTACCAGCGCTTCCCAAGAGGAAACCCCTGCTGAGAAGAAACGCCGCAAGAAACTCAGCAGTCAGTCATTTTTTAAACGTTTCATATTACAATGGTACTACTTAGTCTAAGCATTATATAAAGCTTTAAATATTAAATTAAATATAATATTAAATAACAAACAGATAACGTACAGAGAAGATCTTTGGCATGTTTTCCAAAAAATGCCATAAGTCTTGGAAGAGACATAGAGGGAGGAAAGGAAAAACAAAATTCCTACTTGTGTATATAAGACGGTGCAAGACGACCAAATAAAACTTTCGATATGTTTTCCTACATCAACGGTGTCCAAGACGGTGACAAGATAAAGTATTACTTACTTAATGATTATCGTTATTTAAATCTGTATTATTTATTTTTCCAGGAATCCAACGCCAGTGCCAACAGAACTGGTCCCAGTGCAATGGCCGGCTGTGACTAAGGATAAGTGGCACTTCTTAGAATTAGACTCAGAGATTCGCATAAAAACAAGACCGTTGCACAATCGCATGGCATTTTTAGACCTTTTTTTTAAGGCCAACCAAAAGTACCAAATAGTTTTCGGTGACGGAGACACAGAAGAACCCAATGCTGCAGGAAACGTCGTGTTAGGAGTCAGTTTGCCTTTACTGCTTGCAATTAAATATGCTTTGTAATCATTGTTTACAAAACCTAGTTCTTTGATTGGCCCAACCTGTCCCGCTATCCCGCTATTCTAAATTATCACGCGTCCATAACCTGACATCTGCGCAGACAACACAGCCAAGCAGTAAAGTAATCCTTCAATATAACAATATAATTATCATTTTGTTAATCTGGTAATTTCGCCACCTATCATAACTTTGCTGCACTTATTTCGCCATAGTTTAAGATCGTTCTCATTTATTTAAAGGTATTTTAATTATGGTCTGGCAATTAATCAAAAAACCTTTTGTTTTCGTTTTTATCTCTCTGGTATGTAGACTATACGTTGGGCATAATGTTTCTGGAACTAAATTAAAAAAACAGAATTTGAAAATGGAACTCTCTAGGAACCTATCAATTTTCAATTTACTAGACTGTCATTTGTTTTTTCAATTTGTCTGGACCCAGAGAGTTGTGTGTCACTATTATAATGAAACTAATTCGTTAATTTTTTACCCAATGATTTTTTACGATTGTCGCTGCGGCTTAAGTCAACGCGTTTAATGATGAAGCCCCGTCTTCTAGCTCTGTGTACTCGTGGTTCGGAGAATTTACACGTCGACGAGATTATCTCCATGACGATGTACGTGAAGGTCAGCCGGTGACTGCGGTTACTGAAACTAATGTCGATACCATACGACAACTAATTGAGACAAACAAAAAATCACCTGTTAGCAAATGTATTAGACATAGGAATGAGTCAACTGCAAAACATTTTGCATGAGCAACTGAAGGTTCGGAAGCTTTGCACTCGATGGATACTGCACGATTTACCGGAAGACCAGAAACGACTGCGTGTAGAGTGGTGCCGAAAAATTATACAAAATTTTAATGGAGGAGAGTCATTGGCTGTCTATACTTTTAAGTTAAGTTACTTTTAAGTATTATTGTATTTTAATGTTGGAAAATATGACCTTCTGCTGGAGTTTCTTGCGGTGCTTCTTCTCCGCAATGATGATCTTGTCCGAAGCGCTAGTTGATTCACTCTATATTACCGACGTGTAAAAGAGCCTCATGTGGCCAATTTACTGAATAAATATTTTGAATTCTTTGAATTTTGAATATAATTGTAACGCAGCATTTGCTGAGTCGTCTCCTTTTACCACATGGCATACTATAATTACTTTTGTATTTATTATTTGTTTGTTAATTTTTGTGTTATGCGGTAACTGTGGTAATAAAATATTTTTCCTTCTTTCTTTCACTTCGTTTAAAGTGTTGGTATATAGTGGAATCGACGTTTGGTACCAATTTCACCAAACGATGTTAACCACCTCTAACAGACGATTAGAGCGTTAACAGCTGTCAAAATGTATAAACTAACAGTCGATTTACATTGATTAAACATAGCATCGTTTGGTGAAATTGGTACTACACGTCGATTCCACTAACTACAAACACATTAAAGAAGCCGAAACGGAGTAAGTGCACACGTCATTTAACTGATGATAAATTGTTTTCCAACTAACCGAAAGATGTGTAAACATCATTTTCTTTATTTTCAATACCATAATGCATTTATCGAATTTGTTTAGTTTAAAGTTCTTTGTTGTTCACTTAGAAAATCGTTTGTATATCATGAAAACATCAGAAGTTTACATGAATGCATTCTATTGTGTTTTACATGAGAAAATTAACATTATTAAGAACAGTCCTCGAGCAAATCACTTTTTATGTAATCTTATCTGAAGATACTGGACATATAATTCGATTATGGCTTGGGTGGCTCGCGTAAATTAGCTAATTTAAATCAGAGTGGATCATTCAAGTATGTTGTTTGCGTCGTTTATCGTATTACTTGTTTTTTATAATGCTGAAGCATTCCCGAAATTGTATCCTCGTGACAAAAGCAAACAGTCAGGTCCTCTTGTGCAAACTAACCTGGGATTTATCCGAGGATTGAGAGCAGATGGTGGAAACTACTCCATGTTTATGGGAATACCGTACGCTGAAGTTAACTATGAAAACGTATTTGGCGTAAGTGTTGCTTTTAAATTTTATCCTTCTAAGATGTTTAGTAGTTGGTAACTAATAAATAACTTACTAGTTTGTTTTATAAAGAGAAAATCTACATAAATATTGTTATGTAAGGCTTTATTAATATGTCATATTGTGTTTTAAATAGCTGCTACATTTAAGCCACGGATTTACTAGGGGAAAATTGCCCCGTCGGGTGAAGTGGCGCAACGTTGCCAGACATCGCGTGACATATCTAGCAACATCGCGCGATAGGTGTCGGCCGCGACGTCAAGCCCGATTTACTTTTGTCGCGCGGTGCCTTCAGTTAAGTCAAGCGAAGTCGAGGCTCGACTTCACTTGACATGTCGCCGACACTTGTCGCGGGGCGCTTGACCGCCGGTGATTCCCTGGCTTTAAATAGGACGGGTGAATTAAAATTTACATAATTTTGTGCAAATTGTTTCCACATACAGTTATTATTTGCTTAACAGTTACTTGTTGAACGATGTCATCCAAACGAGTTTTACTCGTAAGATACCTAATTGAGAATGCAGGCCCTAAAATGTCGTTTGCACCCTCTGACGGGTCCACTTAAACTCGTCGGTTAATATTATGGTTGGGAATTTAGACTTAGTTAACAAGCATTATTAAGAATTAATACAAAAAAATGAAAAAGCACGACTGCTGTTTAAAATAAAACTGAACAAAATTACAAGTTTTCATTTTTAATCTCTTTCTACCAAAATAAACTTTAAACACATAAGTTGCATATAATAATATATTGTTTAGTCGTCTTTTAAAACCCTTTATTTTGATACCCCTCTTGATATTTTTGTAATTATTTTTTCTTTCGCCACATCACATTGCGGATGTGCAGTATGTACTCTGCCATTTTGTTTTCATTTTATCGTCACATAGTCTATGTTAATTGTGATGACGTAAGAATTCTAACGATACCTCACACATCTAAATCGGTCAAGGAATTTAGAAGTTATAGAGGAATAAAGAAACTCACATACCTATATACATAAATACAAACATGAACCCTGTAAACATTATACTCCTCTCTCAAACCAGTCGGTATTTGACTTAAGTATATATTATTTCAATAGTGATTGTTATATCCCAACTAATGAATATTTCAATCATCGTAATGACATTGCTTTCTTCAATTGACAAAATTATGAAAAAGATAACGCAAAATAGTCGCATGTTTTGTAAAAAAATTTTTTTTTTAAATATTTTTTTGTCAAGTTTTCACAACCTAACAGCCTGAAATGTAAAGGAGTAATCGTAAACATTAGAAGAAGAAGAGGGAGCAAAGGGTCCTGCTAAGGTGCACTTAGCTAGCTAGCGTTTCTATTCGTTTCATTGAATAGTTCCTGATTCGCCGGATTCCTGATTCGCCGGATTCTTGATTCGCCGGATTCTTGATTTGTCGGATTCTTGTTTTGTCGGATTCTTGTTTAGTCGGATTCTTGATTCGTCGGAAATATTAATATACAAAAAAATCACCATTGTAAAGGAAACGTATGGTGATATTTTCTTATCGTATGAATTGCTATTGATTTCTTTTTAATATGCACGTACTCATGATTAAGTATGTGTGTATGTAGATAAGTGCCTACTACCGACAGTCGGCACCTACGATCAAAATATTCTAAAGAGGTTCTTATCATTGTACGAACAATCTGATGTACCTACTGGCCACTTGGACACTATTTAAATACTTAACTCGCTGTCTAAGATTCATATTCATTTGTTTTCATGTCAGCACAGCTGCAAGATGTTGTTATAAGAAAAATGCAGCTACATTGCCCCGATGTAACACGGGTGCGTCGAATTAATATATCAAGATATCGACAAGAAAGGAACATAGTCAATGACTACGTCGAAGGAAGAATAACAGTCGTAGAATGTTTGAGCAGGTTATGCCAATTATCTTAATTAAATGTTACCTCATTAGGTATTTAAATAAATGAATAACAAATAAATATTTTAATTAATGTAACGAAGTGTCTGCCTTTTATTTAATAGATAGGTAAAGCCGCGATATTTCTATAGTAGTTCTTAATCAAAAAAAAGTGGCGAATCAAGAATCCGACAAAACAAGAATCCGACAAATCAAGAATCCGGCGAATCAAGAATCCGGCGAATCAGGAATCCGGCGAATCAGGAACTATTCGTTTCTATAATCGCGTCACTGGTAGATCACGTCATCCACTAGTGACGCGATTCGTTTAAGAATGAAACAAATAGAAACGCTTCTTAGCGTCGTTCTTGGCAGGACCCTCAGTGCACCATCAGTGAACTCTTTAAAAAACTAGACTTTACATTATATGATATTAATTATTACTAAAATTCATTCTACCAGTGACGCGATTGGTTAATAACGAAACGAGTAGAAACGCTAGTAAGCGTAGTGCATCTTGCCAGGGCCCTCAGTTAAGATATTTTTTTCCGAGTAACGCACATTATTAAAATGACTAACGCTCCTTGAGTTCGTGGGGAGTTGCCGGAGTGAAAAGAATGCTGTACAGAAGGCGACCGCACCTACCTACCAAACTATCTATCTATCTATCCACGTAAGTACCTATTGATCTTTTTATTATTTATATTTCCACTTATTTCTCATTTTGTAACAAAATAAAATGTTGTGTTACTATACATGCAGGGCTCGGAAAACGGTATTTTTTTCGAAACGGTTTCGTCTTAAATGCCTAAGGAACGATTTGTTTCGGTTTCGTTCGCAAATAACGTTATAGAAAAAGTTTTTGAACAAGAACGAAATTTAAATATTTTTTGATCCATATAACGTTTTTAACCGTTTTTTTCCATTTGCTGGGTTCGGTAGTAGTATCTAACATTACTAAACAAGTTCATGCTTGTCGCCGCTTTGTAGCCGAACGCCGCGCGCGGCCGCGTCCCGTGGATTAAACCGGTTTTTGATAACGTTCTCGTTTCGTTTCCGTTCCGAACAAAATGTTGAACAAAGAACGGTTCGAAACGTTATTTTGAATAACGTTTCCGAGCCCTGTATACATGTACAGTCTGGGGCATAAATATGTATACGTTCCCAAGACGTCAAAAATATCTATACACCTTTATGCCACTAACGTCCTTGTATACTCATATTTCACGCGGTGGCTGAATAGACATTGATGCCCTTGACTGTACCTACTAAATAATACATAGAAGCATTTACATTAACTTAGTCATTTCAATAGAACAAGTAACACTTAAGTCCGTCACTAACTGGCTGTCTCAGCGTCCCGGTAGTACAGTCGAAGGCTTAAATTTGTGACCCATATTAATTCCAATGCAATATAATCTCATAATATTTTATCCGAATTTGATAAACACGATTTACTGAATACCGATTCTGAAATCTCCGAATCATCACTATTCTGAATTTTAGTTTCACGAAGCATCAGAATTATGATTTTTATAACTCCTAATAATCACATTTCAGACTTATTACAATCCCGAAGAATATTTTTCCGAATATCACAATCCCAAAACGGAACGAAACGGAAAAAATAATTTTGTAACTCCGAATATTCCTATTCCAAATCCCGAATATTCATTATTCCGAAATTTTTGCCGCCCGAATTCTTTAAGATTTTTATTTCATACAAGCGCCTGATAAAATATTATGTACTACCTTGTATAATGTAAACATGCATAATGCTCAATAACTGTACCAAATGTCCGACAAAGTCCGAATGTCTGTTTATCTGTATTACTCGTAACTTTTTATCGACCACGATTAAAATCATACAGCTACCTTTTTAAAATACACTCATAGATATGTTATCCCTTTAAACTGCGTCAGAAAGAGGACACATGACAGCAGTGCAATAATCTGCCTACTTTGTAAAAACTCTATAACATCCACACTTTGTCGCGCGTCGACTCAGCGATAATCGAAATATGTTGCGATTCGCAAAGAACTTAATATTTATTTAGACTAAGATTTAGACTATCATTCTTTTTCCTCTCTGCATAATTATTGGGTGAAGCGAATGACACACTGACAACCCTAGCGTACACAAAAGAGCACGTGTTATACGTTAGAGAGAGAAGACATGATTAGGAATCATATCGTACCCAAACACCGGTTTTGTTCGAACGAAAGTGATCCTTCTGTACTTTATTTAGTGCTATTCTGTGATATTAGTACAATTTAAATAAGGCCACAAAATAAGTCGTGATAAAAAAAAGTGTTTCGCCCCAAATACAGAAGAGGGCCGAAGAAAATAGTTTCGTCACGAAGATCGGGATCTGGTACGGATGAGATATTGTCCAAAAAGTTGGACATTCGAATATGTACAAAATTTGGACAATATTCAGCAGCCTGTTCCGGTAGGTAGTTTCGGTATTTGTCATTTTATGTCTATATTTTATTATTCTTAAACTTATTTGTGCCGGTGACGGTCTCTGTAAAGCGCTATAACGCCGTATGTACCTATAGTTAAAAAATGTGGCGTTATCTATGAAAAGGAACCTTATTGTCAATGGCGTTTCCGCCATTATCAACGATGCTCCGATATAAATACAACGTCGCGTGACGCAGTACGGCGTAACCGCCATCGACAATAACATCCCTTTTCATTGATAACGCCACAAATATACATTCTAACGTTTGGCCACCGCCACTTATAAGTTTGTGGCACTAAGTTACCCTTGGAAATGTCTTGAATATTATGTGCTTTTTGCTGTTTAGTTAATAATATACCAATGATGATTCCAAAATTTTTAGGGTAGCTTTCACGAGAGGGATCAGTAGGAAGTCACAACGCTTATGATGTGCAGTCACCCAATAAACATGTTGAGCATACTTAGAACCTTGTCATTGTCATTTGTGTCAAATGATGTTCTGTTTGAAGTTTACAACGCACTAAAGTGCTCAATATTTTCGTTGGGGTTCTGTACCTCCTTACGAGGGCTGTTTAATAATTAATTCGTTTTAAAAAGTAAAAAAAAATTTTTTAAACAATTTACATTTCTCAACATAGTCTTTTTTGAGGGCCAAACACTTGTTCCAGCGAGTTTCCAATTATTTTATCCCCTCCAAAAAATACCTTTTGTCAAGGTCTTCAAAATAGGCGTTTACACCTGCGATGCAGTCCTCATTTATAAAAATGTTTGCCCTCCAAGCCATCTTTTCAGATTTGGGACTAGGTAATCTCACGGAGCTAGATCCGGCGAATACGGAGCATGCCGAACCAGCTCGAAGCCCAACTCGTGGATTTTAGCCATTGCAATAGTTGACGTGTGCACTAGGGCATTGTCTTGATGAAAAAATACTTTCTTGGGGGATAATTTTGGTCGTTTCTCCAACAATTCGGCATTAAAACGGTCTAATAACTCTACGTAATAACAGCCAGTGATAGTCTTTCCCTTTTCCAAGTAATCATAATGATTCCTTCGCCATCCCAGAAGACTGTCGCCATCACCGTCCCAGCCAACAAAACAGTCTTGGCCTTTGGGGCACGTTCACCAGTCGCCATCCATTGTTTTGATTGCTGTTTTGATTCAGGTGTATAATGATAGACCCAAGTTTCGTCCAAAGTAACAAATCGACTCAATAAATTCCGAGGATTATGCTTCATCATATCCAAACACAGTTTTGAAATTCGCTTTCTTTCGCGGTTTTGTTCGATTGTCAACAAACGTGGCACCCATCGTGCAGACAGCTTTGTCATACCCAAATCTTCATGCAGGATTTTATGTACTCGCTCAGTGGAGATGCCTGTCGTCTCAGCTATTTCACGCACCTTCACTCGGCGGTCGTCAAGTACAATATTATGGACGTCTTCAACAACATTCTCAGTAGAGATTTGATTGGGTGACCAGAGCGTGGAGCATCATGTGCTTGACCGACCACGTTTAATATCATTTATCCAGTTGTAAACAGTCTGCAACGTTGGTGCGTTAGTGCCATGAACAGAATTAAGTACAGTTTTTATTGTGGCAGCACTGCAACCGTTCATAAAAAAATGTTTCAAAACGGCACAAAATTCAGATGTTTCCATAGTTGTTGAAAATTTACGAGTGATCACAGTTAAACAATGGTGATACTGACAAAAACTTGTTTTATTTTTGATGAATTTTTGACAGTCTTCATTTGAAAGACAATCTTTGCCTGCCAGTGTTAATGCCATTTACCAGAAAAAAGGTTTTACAAATAGTTTTTAAACGGAATTATCAAATAGCCCTCGTATAGTATAGGTATAAATAGAACAGTAGTTCATCTTTAAACAAACTTACATCTCACGGCTTGTGTGCGTGCCTCGAAGGTACTCGCCGTGAGTCACCACAAGCAAATACGACAACACGGCAAAACCGGCGCTTATCCGGGCCGCGCCGTAGTTTCATTTGATTGCGAATCGAACGAGCATAAAGTTTTGTTGGATGGGTAGCTGGCCTACCGAAGTCCTTTATAAAGCACCGCGCAGGGCAGTGCGTGCTGCATATATTCAAAGGAAGCCTCCTCGCATACAAGCGATGATCAAACGGTGCCAAGAATGATTAAACATATCACATACACATAAATATAATTACTATGTACAGTTAACGGTTAGTTTGTGTGAATAATACTTTAATAAAGGTAACTAACAACATTTATACTTACAATTATATTTTGTGTTATTAAACATTACGATGATAATAAAACATACATTAAAGTATTGAACAAACTTGGCCAACCCTGAGTACACTCTTAACCTTTAATTTGGCAAAAATAAAAAAAGTCGGGAATTCAAACCCTTTCTGATTTTGAATCAGCAAAAAAATAAAAACCCATTCCAAACATAAAAAGTGAATATTATGGTATGTTAACTGTGACATACATTGCCAAATTAAGGGTTAAAGGGCCAGATATATTACTTTTCTATTTCTACTATGCCTATCTCGTGAATATTATTTAAGTTGTGCGTATTGCGTAGTATTGTGTGCTTGTTGTCGTTTGTTTTATGTCGTAGTGTAGTGCATTTCGTGTTATTATTTCGTAGATATATCATGTATGATAGGCAGGTACTCTATTTTTAATATTCAACTTAGGTTTAAATTACCATGGTTAATTACAAATAAACCTAAGCAAAATTTTGTTGTAAAATATGTATATATTTTGTTTTTACAAAAAGTGCAAGATATTTTTTTCTTATTTTCAATTTACTCTCATGGCTAACAAGTGATGGGATTTTTTTTTCTTATCCTTCTGGTATCGTAAGTGGAATGTCAAGTAAAAATACGTTCAAAACGATCGATACACGGGCATTGGCACTAACATCAATAATTATAAATTCTTAATTTGTATTAGACAGTGTCATTAAGTAGTACGATAATATTGCTATATTGATAGTTGAAATACAACGATCTAAGTTTTTGTGTTTTAACATAATTTCTGACAAATTTTCTCAAACAATTCCAAAACTGATATTTTTCCCCAAAGATGTTTCTGAAATAAAAATAAACAAACAGATAATTAACATTCAAACATTGCATTCTATTGCAGGTTACTGATGGTGGTGTCAAGAAAACTGTTCCTGATCCACCACATATAAATGAAGACAGGACTGGAATGGTTTTGTCTATCGTATTAGCAACACAGCGACCCAAAATACCATCTCCGCTTAATTCCAAGGAAAGTGTTATTAAAACTCAAAACAAATTGTTATTGAGACCATCTAGTATATTAAATAAACCAATAAGTTTCCAAATTAATGGTGGTCATTCAATTGCATTCGAATGGGAAGAAATATTAAAAAGACTGAACCCTATTCGTAGGATACATGTCAAAAAGGCCATTAACGATATTCTTTTTGCAGCAGAATTAGGGAATTTTAATAAATACTCTGCTGAAATAAATGGAACATTATTCTCCGCACAATCTCCTAACTACTCGCAATCTGACCGTCCCGCACAAACTCCTTACTACACTCACTCTGACCTTCCCGCGCAATCTCCTAACTACAAGTTTTCTGCCTCTCCAGGTCAATCTGCTCTTCCCGCAAAATCTCCTAAATACAAGCACTCTAGTCCTTACGTAAAACCTCTAAATTTTACACAATCTCCGGCACAGCGTTTTAAAAACGCCCGCTCTGCCCTTTCTGCGCAAATTCCTAAAAACACACACTCTGCCCCTCCAGCAAAATTTTCTAAAAAGACACACTCTGCCCTGCTTCCAAAATCTCCTAAGTACACGCACTCTTTCCGTCTCACACAAGCTCCTAAATACACGCACTCTGCCCGTCCCGCACTATCTCCTAACTACACACACTCTGCCCGTCCCTTACAATCTCCTAAATACATGAACTCTGCCCCTCCAGCAAAATTTCCAAAATCCACACACGCTGCCCCGTTCCCAGAATCTCCTAAGTACACGCACTCTGCTCGTCCCGCACAATCTCCTAAATACACAAACTTGGCTCCTCTTGCACAATTACCTAAATACCCACACTCTGCCCTGTATGAACTATCTTCTAAATATACGAACTCTGCCCATATCTTACGATCTCCTAACTATACGCACTCTGTTCTTCCCACACAATATTCTAACTACACGAACTCTACCCCTACCTCACAATCTCCTAACAGACACTTTGCTCTTCGCGTATCACTTCCTAAAAATATACACCCTGTACTTCCTGCACCATTTTCTAACTACACGCACTCTGCTCTTCCCGCACAAAATTCTAAATACACGCACTCTGCCCGTCACCAAAAATCTCGTCATTACATGAATTCTGCCCCTCCTGCGCAATTTGCTAGAAACACACACGCTGCCCTGTTCCCAAAATCTCCTAAGTACAAGCACTCTTTCCATCTCGTACAAGCTCCGAACTACACGCACTCAGGCCGTCCCGCACAATCTCCTAAATACACGAACTTAGCCCCTCTTGCACAATTACCTAAATACCCACACTCTGCCCTGTATGAACTATCTTCTAAAGATACGAACTCTGCCCATATCTTACGATCTCCTAACTATACGCACTCTGTTCTTCCCACACAATATTCTAACTACATGAACTCTGCGCCTACCTCACAATCTCCTAACAGACACTTTGCTCTTCACGTATCACTTCCTAAAACTATACACCCTGTACTTCCTGCACCATTTTCTAACTACACGCACTCTGCTCTTCCCGCACAAAATTCTAAATACACGCACTCTGCCCGTCACCAAAAATCTCCTCAATACATGAATTCTGCCCCTCCTGCGCAATTTGCTAGAAACACACACGCTGCCCTGTTCCCAAAATCTCCTAAGTACAAGCACTCTTTCCATCTCGTACAAGCTCCGAACTACACGCACTCAGGCCGTCCCGCACAATCTCCTAAATACACGAACTTAGCCCCTCTTGCACAATTACCTAAATACCCACACTCTGCCCTGTATGAACTATCTTCTAAATATACGAACTCTGCCCATATCGTACGATCTCCTAACTATACGCACTCTGTTCTTCCCACACAATATTCTAACTACACGAATTCTGCGCCTACCTCACAATCTCCTAACAGACACATTGCCCTTCGTGTATCACTTCCTAAAAATATACACCCTGCACTTCCTGCACCATTTTCTAACTACACGCACTCTGCTCTTCTCGCACAAAATTCTAAATACACGCATTCTGCCCGTCACCTAAAATCTCCTCAATTCATGAATTCTGCCCCTCCTGCGCAATTTACTAGAAACACACACTCTGCCCCTCCAAAAAAATTTCCTAAAAACACACACTCTACCCTGCTCCCAAAATCTCCTTACGATACACACTCTGCCCGTCCCGCACAATCTCCTAAATACACGAACTTGGCCCCTCTTGCACAATCACCTAATTACCCACCCTCTGGCCAATACGCACTATTATTTAAATATGCAAACTCTGCCCATATCCTAGGATCACCTAACTATACGCACTCTGTTCTTCCCGCACAATATACTAACTACACGAACTCTGCCCTGTCGGCACAATCTCCTAAATATACAAACTTTGCCCCTCTTGCACAATTACCTAAATACCCTTTCTAAATACACGAACTCTTAAGTCTCGTCTCCACCGAACCACCTACGTTTATTTAAACCATAAATGAGGCTTTTTGTAGTATTTAAAATTAGTTTGCTTATGGCAGCGGGACGTCGACGCCGTAGTCAAATAGTCGTACGATAATGGTATCGTGTTTAACGCGGAAAAAACTAAACAATTAATTATAAAGTCACCCTATTTATGTCCTCCTGATTCACCACAGCCCATAATAGTAACCCACGATGTCACATTCTTTCATAATAATCTAGTTACTGTTTCATGCCAATGTAAGCCAATCGAGCCTGTCAAATGTATGACTTTCCTTGGCATCAAAATAGATGAAAACTTGTCATGGTCATCTCATATTGATTTTATCTGTAGTAAATTAAGAGTCGTATTAGGAAGGTTTTATCACTTAAGCTATAGAGTTCAAAACAGCACGTTAAAATACTTATATACGTCATTGGTTGAATCAATTATTTGTTAATTTCTTGGCTGCTGTGGTCTGATCTTCAAAACAAATTTGAATAAAGTACGAAAATAGCAAATGAAATTTCTGAAACTACTACTGAACAATAAAACTAAAAATAAATTTAAACACGATTATTATAAATTATTTAAATTGTGCAAAATCTTACCGGCTACCCTTAGACCATCGAAATATAATAAGTATAGAAGGATAACTGTCACTCAAAAAGTGTTCCACATACTTAGTGCTGAAATGGGCGGAGCTAATACTTGGTGCTCAACCGGCTTCCAGTAGGCTTTGAGTTATTGTTAAATGTTTGTCATTATAGTTTTGTAAAATAATTATAAATAACTGATAAATAAGATAAACTATAGCAACAACGATGCCGACGTGCATCGTAAATTGGTGTAGGAGTCGCACGGACCCTAAAAAGGGTGTAATTTCATTCCATTAGTAAGTAATTACAATTAAAATCATTTCCTTACAAAATGGACATGGCCGATGTTATGCAATATAAGTTCTGAAATAATTATAATATTAAAGATTAGGTAATGAACTTTTTTAGTTTTCCTAGAAATGAAAAAAAAACGGTTTGCTTGGATAGCTGCAGTTCGTTTAGAAAAATGCGATGAAACGTGGCTTCCCAGCAAACATTGTAGGATATGCAGTATCCATTTTGAAGAAACTGACTTTTTAGTTTCAAAAACAGGGAGACATTTATTGAAATGCTCAGCGGTTCCAAATTGCACAGTACCGTACAGTAACTCCCTACTGCAACGCAGACTAATCAGCACCGTAACGACATCGCCTCGCCTTGTATGAATGAGGCGAGGCGATGCCGATCCGTTGCCGAGCGACAACCCTTAGTAGGTAATACTTACTCGTAGGTACTGCAACTTGTTTTATTTAAATTAGGTACGATCAAATACCGCCATGCCTCATCTTAAAAAATCTTGATTTACATATTATAATAATGTCCTATTATATTATATCCGTACATAATATCGTTATTTATTGCCTACTAAATATTATATTTTTAAGAATAAATATTTACTAAAACATTATTTTATTGCTGTATAAATAAAGTATACACCTTAACTTATTTAAATTACGGATCACTTCTGCATTAAACCATCCAAGTTCAGCAAAATGTCAGATGTGTCATTTTATAGCGTGTTTGAGTAGCCATAGCGAGAAAAAATATAGACCAATCAAATCTCTTGTCATAGCAGTTTAACTAATCAAAGTTTTCTTATCGGTGAAAATATATACAACCTACTACCAAATGGCGTCTACTCAAACGTTTCAAGCGTAGAGGAAATGGGACGTATTTCAACGTCAAGTTTGTTCGGTGTTACTCTTCCATACTTATTATATTTCGATGCTTTAGACACAAGTACTTTCTGGGATTAATCAACATGGCAATCAAGATAGTAACTTACGGTTAAAAACATGTCGTCTTTGACCTGTTATGGTAATGTTTTGACGTCATCCGCCATTACTGTCGTGTAAATAAGAGCTATCAAAACGGTGACAATACGATGACAGATCAAACACGATATGGTTTTTACCATGTTGAATAGAAGCCCAGGTCAGCAGGTGCTTGTAAATATACTGTACTGTGAGCAATACTTCGCCTTTATTTAAGAGAGCCTTTTTTAAGCATTACCTTAACATTGTTAAAATTTATAGTATGTAATGTTTAACAACTGTAATTTGTATACTAAGATTCGATATACCTATACTAAGACTAGGGCTTGCAAATATTCGATATTTTCAGATATTCGAATATTCGACTTTTAATTTGGACATATTCGAATAATTCGAATATTATTCGAAAAATCCTAAAAATTAAAGAAAAAACAGGGTTTGGGTGCTCATTTTCATTTATTATCAGTCTGAAAGCTCAAAAAATCAACATAAACATCTTAAATAAATATACGTCCTTGGCTTTATAGAATGAATAAAAAATAGCTTGAATTTAAAAATGATTGTGTTAAAAACAACTGAAAGTACGAACAGCAACGATTTATTATGAATTGCACAAAGATTTTGTACCCACTTCAATTAAAAAAAGACAGAATCAACCACAAAATTAAAAGAAAATAATTAAAATGGTAAAAAGTTATAGTAATTTGTGGATAACGTTGTTGATCATGCATAAAGTAACGCCTGTTGTTATTTATATTGTAACACATATTGTATGGTTGTTTGTTATTCCTAAAATAAATAAATAAATAAAAATAATGGTTAAATTATTAATGTAATAATTAACACGAAACAATAATGATCAGTGATCGGGGAAAACGGTGCAAAACTTTAATAAAACTTGTAAAGCTGACATAAAGGACCACTTGCAACCAAGAAAAACAACAATAATTAAAAATAAGAATAATATTGGCAGATTAGTGTTCAATTTAACTCCATATCAGAGTCTCTGACTTGGTATAAGGATTATTAATAGTATCATGGCTGTAACGTAAGTTTTGTTAAAGCTTTGCATCGTTTTCCCCGATCACTGATAATGATATTTGTGAATTTTGTGATACAATACAATATAATGTGAGTTTAATGATTGGAAATTCTCTTTGCTACCTTAAGTTAAGGTAGCAAAGAGAATTTACATCCGTCTGTCCAAATAACCGCATTATTCGAATACCAGAAAGAGCCGACTATTCGAATTATTTGAATATTCGAATATTCGAATTGCAAGCCCTAACTAAGACTCGCGAATCCCGCAGTCTGTGAAAACAATTAGGTTGTAAACGTGTCGTAGTATTATACTCATTTGTGAGTTTGTGACCAAAATTAGTATTAATAAATACTCTATTATAATATGATTTTCACTTATCTTAATAAAAGATTTAAAGCGATTAAATGTTTTAAAAAACAAAAACCCGCCTTCGACAATGCAAAAAATAACTTCTTTTGAGATGGTAGGTAGTAGGTACGTCACTCCAAACTGAATTCGGCTTTTGGTTAAATATTGCCGGACGCCGACTTCAGTTGGAATGACCTAGCTCCAATTTGAAAAGAAGTTATTTCGTTTTTGAACGCGGGTTTTTGTTATTTTAAACATTTATTTAATTTTATAATCCAATTCATTCGGTTATGTAGTCCCACTTCCTAATTAATGATAAACTATAGAAAATTTCAAGCTGCTCGTGGCAAGCAACGCCGCTGGAAAGTCATAGCCATATATTTAAGCCGAAATGTGCTCTGTTCTAGTCGCTCAACTTAATCGATAATTGAGTTATTGGGGGGGGGGGGGGGGGGCAGCATTAAAAAAAACCCGTCGATTTGACAACCTCGTTTTTTTTAAGTCTAAGTCTAAGTGTGATGTTTGTAATGATCTCTTCTTTGTTGCCAGTTTCTCATCTATCATTTTTGTTTTAGGCTTTTTAGCCGTTTTTTTGCTCGGTATTAATAACGGCAACAGGTAGACACTTCAAATATTCACAGAATATTTAATTGTATATTCACTTTACAAATAAATAATTAAATTAAAATAAAATCAAATATTTAAGGGGGGCTCCCGTATGGAGCTCGGTGTGGGTTGTATAACAACGTGATTTTTTTGCCATTTTTTTGCTAATGTTGTATAGATTATGGTACGGAACCCTTCGTGTGCGTTGGGTCCGACTCGCACTTGGCCGGTTTTTTAAACTAGGCGATAATTTTTAATAGCACTGGCCATTTTTAGGGTTTCGAAGGTGCTAATACTTATGGTCGTTGCAAACAGTTTTTTGTTTTTAAAGTTACAGTAACGGAACTGAACTCTGCGTGAAGTTCGACATGCTTGTTCCTCGTATTATCTTAATATTTTATTAAATGTTGACTTAATGATTGTCACCTTCTCAATCTGACCGGTGACTGCCGTACTTTATATTATCAATCTTATTAAATATTAGTAGCTGGTAACACGAAATGCTAAACGACTAAGTAGGTACGCATAATGTGACAGCTTGTTTCATAGGTAAAATTGTTGCCATGTGAAGAATATGGAGAAAACGTCACGACTCACTGGTCAGACTCTATGAATACATACATATCTACACAGTGCATTGAACAAGGATATTAAAAAAAACGGATGCCATCTATTTGGCATAATTTTTAATGTTCAAAACGTATTACGCCGAATCTTAGACTTGCCGAAATTTTATTTGGCATAAATCTATATACGATAATGCCTAAAATACTTGATACCTAATTATTCGTAGGAGTCAAGAAATAAAATAATATATAATTATCCTTATTCCAATCTTTATCAGTGTCTTCATTAACAGTAACCTTAAGATTTTCGTTTTTTTTTTAAATGTAATTCATTTTAGCAATAATTTATAATTACGGCAGTCAGTGACGAAGATAAGTATAATGCTATTTTATTTTATAAGCATAAAAAATAATTTACTAAAAATAAAACCACATGTGGCGGTGTCAGAATAATGTATAACTAACTAAACTTACATAAAATTCAACATAATTTATTATTTAATTTTGTGTGTAAATGTCTTATACATAGTATTAATTAAAAATCAAAACTAGCGTAGACTCACAGTTCTTAGACTTGCACAATTGTAAAATAAATAAAAAAACCTAACAGTGTTTTAGAAAAAAGTTAAAGGTGGATCCTCATTTTTTTAAGAAATATACTGCATGAGACAATTTAAAAAAATTATACAAAATAATAATCATTAATTATACTTAAGTTAGGTATTTTTAACAAAACATGGCACAATTGTAATAATAGTTGAATGTAATTATAGATAAAAAACCAGCTTCTAAATAAAAAGGGCGTTTAATTTTGTCCTTCCCTTATCCTACCACTACTAAGAAGGATCTGATAATTATATTTCATTCGCCTTCACTAAGTATAAAAAAACCCAGAATTAAAAGTACAGTCCATACCAATTGAACTGTCTTAATTAGCAAACCTTTTTATAACCTCAAAACGCATAATTTTTGGCTAAAACTGCCGCTAAAAAAAACTAGAGACCACATTTTGGGCACCATTTTCCTGATTTTACATCATGGCTATTTTTTTTAAAATGATATTATTTATACTTTATTTCAAAAAGGAGCATGTTGAGGTTATAAATTTGTTAACTAAATAAGACAAGCCCATTGGTTTGGACTATTAGAAGGGAATTGATATCAGCATCGGATACATGGCCATTTGCACCGAATACAATCATAATAAAACAAAAATGCATTCCATTAGCAAATACTTTTAAAACAAACAAAGATTTTTTTTATTTTTTTCAGGGTACTAATGCTGGTGACGCTGATGTTGTTCGTGATTCATTACAAACAAATGAAGATATGTCTGCATCTAATCCTTCTATAGAAATAGCAATACCACCATCCGAAGCACTATCTCCCGTTAATTCAAACAATAGTGTTTTTAAGAACAGTGACTTGTTGCTAGAAGACTTATTTTTTTCAGAAGACCCACTCCGGTCTCAGGATAGGGGTCGTCATTCAGTGGCATTCGAATGGGCAGATGTATTAAAACGACTTAAACCTACTCAAAGGTTACATGCCAAAAAGGCCATTAATGATATTCTTTATGAAGCGGCATTGGGTAATTTAGAACGGCACTCTGTTCAGATTATTGTCACAACATCTTCCTCAACTGCACCATCTCTCTATTACATGAATACTAAAATATCTCCTAACTATACGCACTCTGCCCCTCCTGCACTACCTGCTAACTACACGCACTCTTCCCCTCCTGCACCATATCCGAAAAACACGCACTCTATCCTTTCCGCACAATCTCCTAACTACATGCTATCTGCCCCTCCTGCACAACTTCCTTACTACCCGTACTCTGCCCATCCTGCACAACCTCCTTACTACAAGCAGTTTGCCCGTCCTGCACTATCTCTTAACTACACGTACTCTGCTTCTCCTGCACAACCTCCTAACTACACACACTCTGCCCCTACTGTAAAACCTCCTAACTACATAGAATCTGCCCGTCCTGCAAACCTTCCTTATTATACGTACTCTGCCCGTCCTGCACAACCTCATAACTACTCGCACTCTGCCCGTACTGCACAACCCCCTTACTACAAGCGCTCTACCCGTGCCACACAACTTCCTTACTACACGCACTATGCCCATCGCTCACTATATCCTAACTACACGCACTCTGTCCGTCCTGCACAACCTCCTCACTACTCGCACTATGCCCCTACTGGACGACCCCCTTACTACAAGCATTCTGCCCGTCCTGCACAACTTCCTTACTACAAATACTCTGCCCGTGCTGCACAACCTCTTAACTACAGGCACTCTGCTCCTCCAGCACAACCTTCTAACTACACGCACTATGCCCCTACTGGACGACCCCCTTACTACAAGCACTCTGCCCGTCCTGCACAACTTCCTTACTACAAGCACTCTGCCCGTTCCACACAATCTCCTCACTACCCGCACTCTACCCCTTGCACACAAGCTTATGAGTACACGCAAGCCCTTCCCGAACAAGATTTATACGAGAGAAGAAAACAATTTTTGAATCAAAGAAGAAAATTTCATTTTATTGCATAAGACTTGTTGGAGTGTGCATCTAAATTTAGCCGCCAATACTTTCAATAATAAATAATTGTTTGAGAATGTACAAAGGTTACGGGAGTTAGGGTTTACAACATAGGTGCAGCAGAGATGGCGCGGGGATAAATTGAGACGCACGAAAATCTCAATATGATGTCGCAGCACTTGGCGGCATATTGAGGACAATCAATTGAATAGCTTGCCTTAGATAGTGACCAGAGGGCGCTGCCAAGATGCACTACGATAACTACCGTTTCTACTCGTTTCGTTTTTAACCAATCGCGTCACTGGTAGATCACGTCACTTTTTGTATCACGTCATCCACCAGTGACGCGGTTCGTTTAAAAATGAAACAAATAGAAACGCTTGTTAGCATAGTGACACACACTCGAAACCATCGAAATATAATAAGTATAGAAGGATAACTGTCACTCAAAAAGTGTTCCACATACTTAGTGCTAAAATGGGCGGAGCTAATACTTGGTGCTCAACCGGCTTCCAGTAGGCTTTGAGTTATTGTGTCAAACGGTTGTCATTACAGTTTTGTAAAATAATTATAAATAACTGATAAATAAGATAAACTATAGCAACAACGATGCCGACGTGCATCGTAAATTGGTGTAGGAGTCGCACGGACCCTAAAAAGGATGTAATTTCATTCCATTAGTTAGTAATTACAATTAAATAATTTCCTTACAAAATGGACATGGCCGATGTTATGCAATATAAGTTCTGAAATAATTATAATATTAAAGATTAATGTTTTTTTTAGTTTTCCTAGAAATGAAGAAAAACGTTTTGCTTGGATAGCTGCAGTTCGTTTAGAAAAACGCGATGAAACGTGGCTTCCCAGCAAACATTGTAGGATAATTATGCAGTATCCATTTTGAAGAAACTGACTTTTTAGTTTCAAAAACTGGGAGACATTTTTTGAAATGCTCAGCGGTTCCAAATTGCACAGTACCGTACAGTAACTCCCTACTGCAACGCAGACTAATCAGCACCGTAACGGCATCGCCTCGCCTTGTATGAATGAGGCGAGGCGATGCCGATCCGTTGCCGAGCGGTTATGTCTGCGACAACCCTTAGTAGGTAATACTTAGGTACTGCAACTTGTTTTATTTAAATTAGGCACGATCAAATACCGCATTGCCTCATCTTAAAAAATCTTGATTTACCTATTATAATAATGTACCTACTATTATATTATATCCGTATATAGTATCGTTATTTATTGCCTAATAAATATTATATTTTTAAGAATAAATATTTACTAAAACATTATTTATTGCTGTATAAATAAAGTATACACCTTAACTTATTTAAATTACGGATCACTTCTGCATTAAACCATCCAAGTTCAGCAAAATGTCAGATGTGTCATTTTAAAGCGTGTTTGAGTAGCCATAACGAGAAAAAATATAGACCAATCAAATCTCTTGTCATAGCAGTTTAACTAATCAAAGTTTTCTTATGGGTGAAAATATATACAACCTCTACACTAATGGCGTCTACTCAAACGTTTCAAGCGTAGAGGAAATGGGACGTATTTCAACGTCAAGTTTGTTCGGTGTTACTCTTCCATACTTATTATATTTCGATGCTCGAAACACAGTTAATTTTACAATGATGTGAAAGGATCAGCTTTGAGCTGTTTGTATTGTTAATAAACAAATAAAATAAAATCTCCTTATAACACGCGCTTTGCAGTGCTCACGGTTACTAAAACTGCTTAGTATTTAAATCATAAGGGCAGGCATTTGTGGTATTTAACCGAATAAACATGATCTTACTTAGTGCCTAGATTATACACTGATTTGTCAGCAATTTTATTATTAATAAATAAATACTTAACAATATGTTTTTTACTTGCCTTTGTACAAATTAATACCCCATGTGTTAATAATAATATGTTTTTATTTGCATAAACAAGGGTGCAAAAAGGTGTGAGACAATTATAAGACAGTTCTTTTCCTTGTTTTACCATAAGGCGTACAAATATTTCATCATTCATTACTAATATTACTTAAGTTACTAGGTACCTACATGCATACCAGCTTAAAATATTTAGCAAGTTTAATTCATGTCAAATATATAAAAAAAAAAAGCGATTACTTACAGGAATGGTCACAAAGTCAATTAATTCAATAAATTATATGATTTCACGGTATTCATAATTTACAATTTGACATGAACTCATCAATAGTAGTAACAATTTTCAACCAGGGTGATTAAATAGTTTTTTCTTAAATAAATTGAATGGAAGTTACTTAAAACTATAGGTTAGCGTGTTAAATATTTGTAGAATGTACGTTGCTGGTATTGTTAACAACTTTCTATTTTGAAAAAGTGGTTCTCAACTTTCTCGGAAGTCTGCCCTTGTTATTGCCCTAATATATTTATTTCGTATTTTAAAATTATGTCTACATCGACCGAGTTATCCCATAGAATAAGGCTATATCTTAAAAGGGATGCCACGTAACCATGATATGCTGGACATAGCTGCTGCTTCTGACTACATTACGACTACGGTGTACATATTGTCTGATGGATGAATTGACTGATGGCATTGTGACATTGTTGCAGAGTCAGATCTTCAATACTTCTTTCTGTAGTAATGTATCGTAGTGTGATAAAATTGGGAGCGAAATTCTTTCATTTAGTGATTTCCTGTAAAGAATAAAAACCAACGACGAGTAACGATTTTCCTCCCCTTCCCGCTTATTCCCTTTTTCACTGGAGGCACTGAAACTTCAAGTTTTTTTTGAGTTACCTTCAGTCACTAAAGCTTAACGGTGTGACATGAATCCTTAACGACGACTGACGACTGTTCTATGGTTATGAAAATACTTATGCTTCCCATCTTTACCACAAATAAAGAAATAATGCCAATTATTCTCTTAACTAACACCCGTATTCACAAATAATACTTTAGGGATCTTTCGCTGAGTAAACGCACTGCGTTCAATACAGCTTTGTGATTGGTCCTTTTTAACAGACCTTTTGTTTATGAGACGATTTGCACCACCCTGTTCGTTCGTGAGCACTGTGAGACCTCATAGTGACGTTTGTGGATACGGGTGTAAAACTTTGTGTAGAGCACTACTTATAGTTAGTAACTAGTATAGCTTCTACAAAATAGATAGTACTAAATAATCGAGCTATTTCTTTAACCCAGTACTTTTTATAATATTGGTCATCTAAAAATTGGTCTTGGCTGAAAACGGCCACTCTGTCACAGAGTTTCTGGTAAACCACATTAAAAAGAATAAAATATTATCTGCAGGACAGGAAACATTAATTAGGCTTAGTAAAAATAGAATACCAATTTTTGAAATCATACACTGAAACCATAATCTTTATCTTTATATTTATCTTTATCTTTATCTTTATCTTTATAATTATTATTGATAGTTCAAAAATCTAAAAAATAAGAAATCTTCGGTTTATTGTTGGTGAAAAAGAAGAACGACCCAAAAAAGGACTGCGGCAAAGCCCAAAAAAACGGTTATGTGATTGACTTGTATATATGTCCGACTCAATGTCCGCTCGTTACTAGTAAACGGCAAACCAAGAAATTAAATGTGGTTAGATGCGTTATGCGTTATGCGTTAACTACTAGGCATACAATTATTTAAATGTGAAATTTGCGAAATCGAAAACAAAATTATGTACATGATAAGTAACATTGCTTTGACGACATTACTCAAACAGAACATGGGTTTTTTTAAACTTGCTTTCCGTTATTGATTTTATTTTATTATGATTAAATATGAATTTATTGATGCACAAATAAGCTATCAACCCATGTACCCCTAGTGGTGTCATGAAGCATTTTTTTTAACTTTTTTGGTATAAATTGTACGATTAGGATATTTTTGCATGCCAGATACTTGCAAAAATAAAAGTTTCGATATGTTTTCCTACATTAACGGTGTCCCCTAGACAAGATAAAGTATTTATGCATTTGAACATATTATTAATTTCTACGTTTCGGGTTTAGGCCATGCATTTTTGTCTGTTAGATAGTCCTCGACCCTATAATACGATTTAGACATTAACGACCTTTTCAAGTAATTTTTAAGTGCTGGAAAGTGTTACTTTAAAACTACGCCAGGTAATTTATTATAGAAATGAATGCATTTACCAACAAATGATTTATATACTTTACGGACCAGAATTTACGAATAGCGATTATTGTATTTGGATGTGTGTATTTAATTTATGTATATCGAATTTTTTGGTGAAATAATCTACATTTTTAATAACATAAATTATAGTGTCGTAAATAGATGTATTAGTAGTAGACGTATAAAACTAAATAGTAAGGGACAATCGCACATATATTTGACCTAGGTCAAACTAAGTTCTAAGCTTGTAGGTACTACGGGTAGACAACGTTATAAATACTTAATACTCGTGCTCGGCTTGGCCGCCTTGTTGTTCAACAACACTATACCAAAGCGTTCCGGGGCTGCTTCAAGTACGCAGCGACCAAGATCTGGAACAACCTTCCTCCGCCTATTCGTAACATCACAAACATAAGTAGTTTCAAGAACAAATTGAAAGAGCTAGCTTTGACGCTGATTACTTTAAGTAATAATATGGTTGTTTTCGTTGTTCATGATATTTTTTGTGTTTTCTTTATATTCATTGTTCAGTTTTAACCTAGATTTATATATTATTTAAACAAATAAAAATGGCGCTAGATCTCACTTTGTTGTGATGTAACATATTAAATTATATAATTGTTGATTTGGATCATCATGTCAGCCGAAAGACGTCCACTGCTGGACATAGGCCTCCCCCAAGGCTTTCCACTCAGACCGGTCTTGTGCTTTTCGCATCCACCGCGGTCCCGCATCCTACGGCATTTTTTCCCCCCAATGGATTTATGATTTGGATGTATTATTTTAATTTTTGTGGATTAAATTTTATGCAGTGTTTTATTTTTTAGTGCTATATTTCTTTGTCATATATCTCATACGGGTCCAGCTGAAAGTCAACGCTGTCCGTGCCACAGCACCACGCTGAGCTGGCACAGCGTTTCGGCTATTTTATTTTAATTAGTTAATGATTAGAAAATGATTCTATTCTATTCTAAATACATAGAAATCATCGGAAACTCAAAAATTAATACTCATGCTCATCACATAAAAACTTGCCCATACCAGGAATCGAACCTGGGACCGCTAGCTTCGTAGGCAGGTTCACTACCAACTAGGCTATCGCGTCGTCATAGTGTCAAAGAAGTCTACGGACCTTTAACTTAACTATACATAACTGCAAAGAGAACGCAACTTGCTACTCATACATAGCATTGTACCGACAAGTAACTTCTCAAATTGTGCAAGTAGCGATCGAGAAATTCTCGGAAACTTCTAAGAATATTCTTAAATTTTGGATGGAAAGAGTACATTCTCAATGCTCTCAATTTTTTCCGATACTGTGAACAATATTAGTAATGAAAAGTTAATATTTCTTAAAAAGATAAAAGATGTTTATTCAGTAAGTAGGCCGCACGGGCACTTTTACATGTCATAAATCTACCAGCGCTTCGCAAGAGACCACTGCTGAGAAGAAACGCCGCAAAATATTCAACAGTTAGTCGTTTTTTTAAATACTACTTATGATATTATACAATTATAAAACTAAACCTAGCATTATATAAAACTATAAATCTTAAATTCAATTCTTACTTCTAGGAATGTTCTGCAACTTGTTCATTGCTACTCACTAAATAGCGTCATGTCTGTATGAATAATACACCCGCGGACAAATAATTCGGGTCAGAGTGCGTTTTTCATACAAACGAGGATATTTCGAAGCCTTGGTTCCTTGCCAGGGGTTGTTTTGAGTATCCAACTCCGAGATTCAATACAGGAGGTATCCATCATCAGATTTCGCTGAAATAATTACCTGGCGAGAAACCAAAGCTTCGAAATAGTCTCGTTTGAATGAAAAACGTACCCTGACCCGTAGTATTTGTCCGCGAGTGTATGATTATATTACAAAACTTCCCCTTCCTGTACTGTAATAAAAGAAAAATACTATACATTAGCGGGGAAAAATAAAAACTGTTTTGGGAGTGCTATGTTAATAACAATTATGAATTAATATGCTCGCATATTCAAGTGAATCACAAATTTCTAGTACTTGGTGATACGGATATGGAGTGCCACTATGATATGATAACTCAGTTATCGAAAAACATCGTCCTCTTCGAAAGACGGATAATAACAAAGAAACTATAAATATCGACTAAGCCATAGTTTATCTTTGTGGCCATTGTCCACAACACATTGCTTTCTGGGACCGACCGTGTAGATAGTTGTTTCCAGCGAAAATAGAATTTGCCAACGGCCTTGGCGACAAGCCTTCGACCAAGGTCGCGCCGAAGCTTATTGGCGACCGTCTAGGGAGCCCTTTAGAAACCGCCAGGAATAACCAAAAAATACGACTGTTTTTGTAGTTTTCTTTTCAAATTTGTAGGAAAGGTTATGTATGTTACGAGACATATTAAACTTTAAGAAGCTTCACTATTACACTAGTAACAAAAACAAAAACTATTATTAAATCAGTACACCCAGCGAAATTATTACGATTGTGTCACATGAAAAGTATATTTAAGTATTAATTTCTTTATAAAATTATGTAAGTATTTGTATCATTGCCAATCTTTATTCCCTTACTTCTCTACATCCTTATATCCATAATTTATATTCCCAAAGTGCAATTAGGGTCTAGGTCAGGTGTGAAATTGATCCCTGGTGTTTATTTTATTTCTTTATTTATTTATTTAGGTTTATCCTTGTTTCACCGATACTCATTTCATAGAACATATCACTTCGCAGAATTTGCGTTCTACAGAAAGCTATTTTCTGCTGAACCCATGCTGATTTCAGGTTATCTTGTGATAATTACAAGTGTAACTTAACCTAACCTACGTAAATCATATTCAAGATAACCTGAAATCAATATGGGTTCTGCGAAGTGATACGTTCTATGAAAATAAAAGAGTGTCGATGAAACATAAATATTTAACAATGTCGTAACATCTAAGTTCATCTTTCTAATATTTAACCTTTCAGCCTGCAGCTCCATACCCGAAATTCGATACAGTTTTTGAAGCTTTTGACGACTCAGCAATATGTCCACAAGTGGAGGAGTTCAACCATACTATAGTCGGGACACTAGACTGCCTGCACCTCAACGTCTACGTACCAGATACCGCCAGTGAAGATAACAATCTACCAGTATTCGTCTGGATATTCGGAGGTGGCTTTAGTTTGGGCTTTGCTCTATGGTCCTAGTTTTTTAGTCAGACATGACATTATCTTTGTAACGCTTAACTATCGACTAGGTCCGTACGGTTTTATGTGTCTCGACACCCCCGAGGTACCCGGTAACCAGGGACTGAGAGACCAAATCATGGCGTTGAGATGGATTAAGGAAAACATTGCAGCATTCGGTGGAGATAATACCAAGATCACTATTGGAGGCAACAGTGCGGGAGGTATTTCTGCGGATTTTCTCTTGCATTACGGGAAGGATGAAGGACTGTTTCATAAAATTATACCTCAGAGTGGCAGTATTTTAGTATCAGGAATAATTGGGGATTCTGATCCTACAATACCTTTAATACTGGCACAGTTCTTCAATCACATATCAAATGACGTTAATGACGCCTTATCATTCCTTTCCAATGTTGATAGTGACCACATGATTGCAGCGATAAATGAAATAGGACTTGTTTTCGCACCATGCATTGAAAAAGAATTTGATGGTGTCGAGCGTTTAGTAAATAGACACCCAGTTCAAGCAACTCCAGGTGTGAACGACATTGATGTTTTGATTGGTTTTAATAACGATGAGTTGTATGCTGCCTACGCTCCCAATTCTGAAATTGATATTAATCTTAGTGAACTGGTGGAGACCTGGATAACTGCAAATTTTGATTTTAAAGACGAAGAACTATTAAACGAAATGAAGGAGAACGTAAGACACTTTTACTTTGGTGATGAACAGGGATATAATGAAATGATACAGGAAATCAGAGATATAGGATCTGATTTCTTTTTTATCTATCCAGTAATTAGGACTGTAAAGAAGTACTTAGAAAACGGAGTCCAAAACATGTACTTGTACATGTTTTCGTACGATGGAGGTAGAAATTTTGTTAAACACAGGGAGAATATAACTGGTGGAGGAGCAGCTCATGCCGATGAACTGGGATACTTGTTTGATATATCATACATGGAAAAGCCCTTGACGCCTGAAGATCAGCTAATTGTTGACAGGATGACAGAACTCTGGGCAAACTTCATAAAATTCGGGTATGTCCAAAAAAATGCATGCAACTTCACGATGCAGTATTTATTCTTTTATTAATAATAATTATGATTGTAATTTTACTTCATCTTTTTTAGCATGAATCAAGATTTTATTGTTAGAATAATACGAGTACTTATAGATAGAACATAATAACATAATACCTAATAAATTTAGCACTCGGTGATGGTCTACCATTTGAAAAAGGTAGAGCTATTGTATCTACTTAAGGTTGCTTTATAGATATGCGGTTTCTACATAATGAGAGGGTGGGATGAACAGGAACAATTTCTGTAACTGTTTTAGCCTCCAATGCAAATAGAGCAGTAACGTTTCAAACGTGTGAATCTGTGCGTCTTTTCATGTCATCTTGATCATAAACAGTTGGACTCGTTTGGACACCTGTGTTTTTAAAGTTATGTTAATAAAAAAGGTTCTTAGCTACGTTTCATAAAAATCAGTTAAGGCATTTGAGAGATAATATCTCGGAAATAAGGTGGCGCCATAATGATCGGGGATTTTTATTTACTTACTCGTTTCTTTCCATCCAGAAACCCGACACCAAATACAACGGAGCTAGTACCCGTACTTTGGCCGCCTGTTACCGAAAACAAATGGTATTTTCTCGAGCTGGACACTGAAATCCGCGTGGCCACCAGGCCCTTGCACAAACGCATGGCTTACCTCGACCTCTTTTTCAAGAAAAATGAAGAATATCTACACGGTAACAACGAAGAAGAAGTATCTAACGCTGCTAGAAACATGTTGGAAATAAGCTTGCCTATACTTTTCGCTTTCAACTACTTTTTGTAACTATATTTACTTATCTGACAAGACCGGACAAATGGGTCTAAGCTGCATGTCTGCTACAAAATTTAAGTTCCGTCTTTTATAGCCCACAACGCTTTTTATTAAAAAAATATTCTTGAAACAAATTAATGGTATAAATTATAAATCCGTAACAGATTTTTATTTTTTTGTATGGAATACAATACTCAAATATAAGATATAATCAAACAAAAAAGAAGCATTACATAAACGTCACCTACGGGTGCCGATGCCGTTGGTAGCGGGGCAAGGCTCAAGCTACCGGTAGTTAGGGCTGCACAGACAGGAACCTTCTCACAATACGTGCCGTGTCGATGAGTATTGCTTTCTGTAAATGGCCCTCGATCCACCCATCAAACGAGAGTCTCTCAAGTTGTATGTCGAGACTTCGCTATGAGACCGTTTACTGAAACGACTATCGAGACAATGATCATGGAGTCAACATCCCACATGGCGGTTACCTCGTTAGCCATGACAAGGTATGAAGGTACTTGCTGAGCTTGTCCTTCTCAGCCTTTACGAGGGTCTCCTCATGCGGGATGATGACGTCAACGATCACTCTCCTTCGTTGAGATCTATCACGATATCAGGTTTATTGGCAACAATAGTCCTGTCCAAGGTGACAGATCGATCGATTTTTGAGAACTAGCACCGATGTGTACTTATAGTACGGCACCTTGCACGGTTCACTAATGTTTGACCAAATCATCATTTGACAAACGTTTCATTTTACAAACTTTCATTTCACAAAGAGATACTTCCCGCCGCATTATTTTTAAGTTTTTTGTGGTCGATATTGTAACCTAACCTAACTTATTTAATAAGCTCATTTTACCTATGCAATATGTAATGGTTTAAGCACAAACACGTTTTTGCGAAATTAAAGTTTGTTAAATGATACATTTGTCAAACGTAATTTTGTTCAAATGAACGGACCTCGTTAAAAATACTTAAATACATAGGAAACATCTAAGAATCAAAAATAAATACTTGCGCATTTTACACAAGTTTTTGGCCATACTGGGAATCGAACCCAAGACCGCTAGCTCCGTAGGTAGGGTCTCTTCTAACTAGGCTCACACGTCATCCAACTTCTTTTGTTTTTATTTTTGTATTCATTAGTGGGATAGAAATGGCCAATTAATTATATTTTCATCACTTCATTCTTCAATGTTATGTTTTACAGGTAGGTCCCACATTTTAAACATTAAATCTTCGAATGAAGCGACTCGTCAGTGACCAAACTTCACTTTTGGTATGTTCGATTGATCATCTCATCATCATCATGATCATCATGTCAGCCGAAAGACGTCCACTGCTGGACATAGGCCTCCCCCAAGGCTTTCCACTCAGACCGGTCTTGTGCTTTTCGCATCCACCGCGGTCCCGCGATCCTGACGAGGTCGTCACTCCATCTTGTTGGAGGCCTACCTACAGCTCGTGTTCCAGTCCGCGGAGGCCACTCCAGAACCTTCTGACCCCATCGACCATCAGTCCTGCGAGCAATGTGCCCCGCCCACTGCCACTTCAGTTTAGTTATTCTTCGGGCTATGTCGGTAACGTTAGTTCTACTGCGGATATCATCATTTCTGATTTGATCATCTTTAATTAAATAAGGGAATCAAAAAACCGTTTCTCCTAAGTCCCACTTCCCAAAAAAAACGGACTTCCAACAACTTTAATTGATTACCCTTCAACTGGCAATACTCTTCAACTAATGAGCGTGATCGCAGTTTGTGCCACGACTCGCTTAATGCATTTGAAATGCCATAATCACAGCTGATGGCTTGAGATGGCTGCTGCTAATGAGAGCTTGATTCGTCTAATTGCCGGGGCCATTACCTCACTTTATATGCATCGTATGTTCGACACAATGGGTTTCTTTGTGACATTTGGGTTGGGTAGGATTTATTTGAAGCATCTGGTTACTTAGAGGACGGTTTTTGGGATCAAAAGTATCAAAACTCATTGACCAAATCTGATGACTGAGATGGTTAGGTCAGCCATTTCACTTTGTCATATCCCCATACTAGAACACAACACTACGAACACTGCTTGGCGGTAGGTTAAAGGATAAGACGGTGGTAGTGATCTGGATGGATTCTGCACAATTTTCTAACACCACTGAATAGGCTTGTACATTGGGATAGCTCTTAAAAAGGCCTTTGGGGTGGTGTAGGCAAGCGAGCACACATGCTAGCTGATGTTAAGTGACCCCACTTCACCGTGATTTAAGAATAGATAAAACTCCAAAGACCTTTTTAAAAGCTATTGCACAGTACAAGCCTTTTAGTGGTGGTAGTACCTGGTGCAAGTGACCCATAGACATTTGAATTCCCTAGACTGAAATCCATGAGGACTTTACAACGCTCTCATGTGCTCTTACGAGAGACTAAGCGATTTTTAGCACTGTACTCTTGGTCGGGAGCGATTAACATTATTATAGAGACACAAACAAACTTAAAAACACAGGAAACATCCGAGACCAACCACTGTATTTAGAGACAATTAACTTGTTTCTTCTTCAAAATTGTGTTTGAAAAATCTTCAATTCATCACTAAGGAACGACTTAATCGACATTAACTGACTGTCTGGTACATTATATATGTTAACACTTTATTGTACAAAAGAAAAACCAGAACGATAAAACTAACATTTTTTAAATGTACAAAGGCGAACTTATCCCTTGAAGAGATTGAGAAAAGTGAAAGGTTGTGCATCGAGTAGACCAGTTTACCAAATTTGGAATAACATAAAACATTAATAACCTATAAAGCCTATATAAAAAAATATTACTTACATTCAAATACCTAAACAAATTGTGACAAATAGTGCCCTTACCAGGAAATCGAGCCCAGCACCGCAGTCCTATCTTCATTTCACTGTCTTTTGGCTTCGGGCAGTAAGAAGTAATAGCAATAGTAGATTCTGTCAGAAGGGAGCAAAAAGACATATTTACGGCGAGGGCGTACATTGGATCCTGAGCGTAGTGAGGGATTCAACTGTTAACGCCCTAGGTGGAAATAATTTTGCTACCGTGTGACACATCCTACTGCTTTTCACATCACCTATGAGGAAAATAAATGATCTTAGCGATGAAAGCAATTTAATTATTTACACTCAACATTTAAATTTAACAACAGGAAATAATCAAATTTAACAAATATTATCAAATTTGGCAACAAAATGTCCTTGAACAGAAAAGTCCCCTTTCCGAAAAGGTGATGTGAAAAATATATTGGTAATTGCGGTAAAAAATATATGATAATTTTTTTTTTTCTTTTCTATTTATTAATGGCTCCCACTCCGTTTTAACAAAGTGTATTTCGCTAATATCAATGTTTTAGACAATGACACGCGGGGACCATCGTTCGGTTCAAGAGTATTTACTCTGGTGTACAGAAAAGAAGCACTTGGGAGGCGCCACCTAGCAAGTCTCTAAATTATAAAAATACCTCAAACGAATGCGTCAAAAACTACCCGCATAACGAATTCTAAATAAATTCTTCTACAAAACCTTAACGTTGAAGCCATCAAATGGCAATCTGGGATCTTGGCCAATAAAATGAAGTGAAAATGAGCTGCGAGCGCAATTAGCTAAATGGACCAAAGCCCAGAAAAATCCCGCGATCCCGAATCCCGCCGATCGTCCTTTATCGCCCCCACATTGGTAGACAATTTGCGGGAATAGCCGTGCGGGCGCGCACAGCGGAGGGTGCACAGATGTTTCAGAGGATCAAATGATTTTTTGAACTGGGAAATTAAGGAAATATCGAAAAGCATAGTAGAGAGGTAGGCTGTCTTAACAAACATTACGTCTTTTTTTTCTAATCTGCTACAGTTTCATATAAGGATAATTTTCTTTGTATGGAAAGAAAACAATTGCGTTATAACATGAATAAATAAAAATATATCACTAATAAAAGAAAATATTAAATTATCCTTTTACAATTCAATATTATAACCTTTATATTATGACTACTTAATTAAATACATTTTAAAATAAGTACCTACTTAAATAAAATTAGATACCAATTTTGCAGCATAAAGCAGTAACGGTACTTTTCCTCTCACACTATTGCATATTACACTAATTCAATAGTGTAAGATTTTACCTAAACTACCAATGCACTAGTGCACCATCAGTATTTACCTAGCTCCGTGGAACAGTCGTGTCCACCCCTCAAATTACTCATGCAAATTCACCCCAATGATAGGGACGTTGCACTTTAGTTTAAAATCACGATTGGCTGCCAAAAATTAAATTTCGAACGGTCAAATTTATGCAACGGAATTACATTTCCATTTATGTATTTAAAATAAAGTGTTCTCGCTTCAAGAACTGGAGTGATATGGATAGTGAATTTATAACTAACTGATAGAAGTATTTGATTGATTCACGCTGTGTTCGAATAATTTGCGGGTGGTAGGACCTTGTGGAGGGTCCGTCCGGATCGCTACCACCATCTTATCCATTAACCTACCGCCAAACAGCAGTGTTCGCATTGTTGTGTCCGGTTTGGGGATAAGTCAACGCATTTGCAGTCTTGTGAATGCGAATGTCTATGGGTCACAGTTTCCAATTACCATCAGGTGGCCTGTGTGCTCGTTTGCCTACACTATGCTATAAAATAATAATAAAAAGGAGTAGTATTTGGACAGCTTTTGCCAGAGCATTTATTGGAATTTGTGGTGATATACCTACTGTTAAGATTAATGGTGATTTTGAGTAGAATATATAAAAAAAAAGGTGGAAGCCTCTAAAACCTTCTCTCTGTAAAATATGGCACGGGATGCGGCGTAAAGTTGGAATTTTTTAATGTTTTTTTTACTAAGTTAGTATTACAAAAAAAAGAGACATTACTCATAATAAAATTAAATGTACTTGTGTAATTATTTAACACTGTAACATACTAATATTGTTCTTTAACCTAGAACACCGAGGACATAATTATGGAAAAACCATGGAGGTATCTTTTATGAATTAATTTTTGGCATCTTTTTGGTATGATTTAGTATAGAACCAAATAAGAAGATTAAAGGATTAACTTTTAAATATGTATATTTATAAAGCTCAGATCAATCATACTAAAGTTATCGTCAAACTAACATACAAACACACGACTACTGCGCGCCGTCCCAGTTGAGTCCAATGACCACACTCAGAGTCAATTGTGTTGGTGTTTATGACAGAATATAATATAATTATAATACTAGAGAAAACATTTATTCGATAATCTCAAGTAAAAATAACTAAAAACCGGGCAAGAGCATGTCTGACCATGCTCTATGTAGGGTTCCGAAGCCTACACAAAAACAATCTCAAAAAATAACAAATATTAATTCTCTATTTAAAGTTATTTGCTGCTGTCTTAGGCGATTTGAGTAGGTAAATAGGGTAAATCGCCAATAACTGGCCACTTTTCAATAACTGGCCACGTCACACTAAAACGAACTTTATTTACCTAGAATAGAATGCATTTTAGTATAAGGTGTTAATTACTGGCCACCCTTCAATAACTGGCCACGTTATACTAAATTGAATTCTGTTTGTAGGTTACAGAGTTCATTTTTGGTATGAGGTGGCCAGTTATGGGAGGGTGGCCAGTTATTGGAGATTTACCCTATAAACACTTTAGTCGTCTGTATCCCAGAAACCAATCAAGTCTCCTAACCTAAGTCATCGTTTTCCTTTGAAATTTGGTTTTCGTTTCTTATGAGATAGTTTTCAGTTTTTTTTTTACCACTTTCTAAAGCTAATAGTCCCTAAATTAAGCTGCGGACGGACGGACGATATAGCGACACTATAAGGGTTCCTAGTTTGACTACGGAACCCTAAAAGAGACGTTACGTTAAACATGATAAAATTATTATATAGTAAGTATCTCCTTTGGTTCGAGAATTTCCTCCCTATTCAAAAACACACTGTACAAACTTAATATAAGCAACAGAAATCAAAACACAAACGAACTTAAGTCTTCATGTTATCACAACTGCTTCTAACGGCATCAAAATTGAATAAACATTCACAACTTCAACATTTGCTATGGAAACAAGGAATTCGAAACAGTTGAGCTTGAGCGTTGCTTAGAACAATAAAAACCTCTCGGCTGAAATCTCTTACAAATTCCAGCTACATTAGTATAATGACATGTGCAAAATGCATGAAAAGCATGGCGACGCGTAACCGCAGGCGCAGTATACAATTGAAAACAGTATTACGATTTATAGCTAGCGACACTAACTTGTAAAATTGTGGCACAGACTTTAAATACAATGACGGAAGGTGTTTTATAAAACTGTTTTTTTGTGGCAATGAGAAGGCATGCCAGCACTCAGGCGACCAGTCCTGGTAAGTGGGATCTGACCCCATAAAACATTGAAATCTCAAAACTGCATTCCTAATAGCCGTATTAATAAACTCATCTTGACTGGGAGGCCCTTTGCAAGATACGTCAAAATAAACGCCAAACCATAGAACACTGCCATTTTTGACGCATCTCGAGACGAACATTATACACCGTGTTTTTTTTGATTTACGATAACTTCGGCATATTACTAGGTATATCCATAGAAACTAATTGGTACATTAGATTTATAAATACTGCGAAAAAAATATTTTTTTTCGGTTTAGTACAAAATAATGAAATCTTTTATCTTTGGTCATTCTAAAAGGGCCTTTAGAGTTAACTAATAATCAGTGTCAAATACGTCTATGTTGGCGTGACATACACACACAAGTAAAGATAACACTTGACAGGTACAAGATTGTCACTTTAGATTGACGCGTATACAAACTTAACAATTGGAAACTCTTTACTCATAAGAGTCATATAAAGTATTAAAAGAAAATTGTTGTTATCAATTAGGAGCGCCTTTTACGCTAGTTTAACGTGATTAACTGATTAAATTTAAAAATTAAATATCTTTAAAACCGTTAGACTTATCATTTGTCTGTCTTCGGGAAATTAACTTTGTTTGACCTAAAGAACTTTCCCTTAAAGTTATCGTAAATCAAAAAAAACACGGTGTAATTGAGATCAGTTTATTAATACGGGCCTGAGACCGTAATGCGTTACCAACCTCGAGGACTGAGATGGATTGCCTCTATGCTAGTAATTTCACCGGTTGTCTTATCCCCACCGCAAAATACAGCAATGCGAACACTGCTGCTTGGCGGTGGGTTAATTGATAAGATGGTGGTAGCTATCTGGACGGATGCTCCACAAGGTCCTACCAAAAAAAAAACGTCTTAGACCTGTTATCGTAGTATCAGTCAGTCAGTCAGTTTTGCGGGTGGTAGGACTCTGTGCAGAGTCCGTCCGGATCGCTACCACCATCTTATCCATTAACCTACCGCCAAACAGCAGTGTTCGCACTGTTGTGTTCCGCTTTGGGGATAAGACAGCCGGTGTAATGACTAGCATAGAGGCATTCCATCTTAGTCCTCGGGGTTGGCAACGCATTTGCAGTCTTAGTCTTGTAGTCTTGTGAATGCGAATGTCTATGGGTCACAGTTTCCGCTTACCATCAGGTGGTCTGTGTGCTCGTTTGCCTTCTCTATGTCATAAAAAAAAAAATGTCAACGTTTTGAAAGCTCTTATTCACTTGACAGTAATGGCGTCCAAATTATAAACAATACCATAATAGGTCAAAGACGATAATGGTTTTTACCTCCTAGAACAGAGGCCTAGGACACTTTCTGTTAGTTACAAATGTGCCACGGTGGTAACAATAGACATACTATCTATAAGTTCTAGAGTAGTAAGGTTCTGGAGTGGCGTCCGCGGACCGGAAGACGAGCTGTAGAGCCTCCAACAAGATGGAGTGACGACCTCGTCAGGATCGCGGGAGCGCGGTGGATGCGAAAAGCACAAGACCGGTCTGAGTGGAGAGCTTTGGGGGAGGCCTATGTCCAGCAGTGAACGTCTTTCGGCTGACATGATGATGATCATGATGATCTATAAGTTAGTGGGTTTATTGTAGAAAATGACAGTAGAAAGGCTCAAGACTAGCTGGATTGGTATTATGGAATTGTGAAGAGGCCTGAGGACTTTGCTACGGAGTGGGACATTTTTTTTTATTTCAGGCTATGAAGGTAATAAGGTTATCTGTACCTACATGCTTGGGTCAATGACCCATGTTCATTATTTGAGTAAGTGCTGTTTTTTCTTCCCTTTTTTTCAATATAATTCATAATCGTAAATGGCTACGAAAATTAAAATTTACAACTAAATAATTTTACTTTTCTCAAACATGGTCGGAAAAAACGGTTTTCCGATTGAAAGACAAGGACGTAAAGAGCCTCATTTTACTCCTAGGAGTAAAAAAACCATATGAAAACACTTTCCGTCCATAACTATATTTTTCTTAAAAATGCTGTCAATTTGCATACAAAATCAAAAGGACCAAGACAAAAATTCCAAACAGCCAAGGTAACTGCTCGCTTTTTTAGCACAGTGCGTGTGTTTATTTTTGAATTTGCATTCCAATTTCTATGGTTAGTATTTTAAAACAATTGACAGTCGGTAACATTCGTTCATTCTGCATAATATAATTGTGAAACGGAATGTGAAACTATTTGTATTATTTCCTCACATGTTTGAGAAAAGCATTATGTATGCCTCGGCGGAAACGAGGATTTCCTGACTCGTATTTTAGCAGGCCTCGCTATTGCTCGGCCTGCTAACCACCTCGTCAGGAAAACCCTTACTTTCCGCGCCTAGGCAACAATGTACTATTATTAACCGGCTAAATGTCAGAACATTTGATTTGCCAGGGTTATACTATTGATTTTGACGTGATGTCGTATTGTCAACATTATGATGATAGCTCTTGTTAATTTGACAGTAATGGTTGCCGAATTAAGAAGGCGACTAGAATTCAATCGACACTAGAATTGTGTTGTGATATGACATTAAATAAAACTTGTAGCAATGCAGATTGAAAATGCAGTCAGGTAGGAGCTGGTTTTTAAATCTCCAGACAACACTTTCTGTCAGATAAAAGTCTCTTTGACAAAACAAACGAAAGATGAACCTTTACTGTGGGATAATTTGATCTTAACATTGGAATCGGCTTTGAATCATGACAGTAAAATGTGCTACTGTTTTTAATCGCATAAGCATACTGTATCCCAGCAGGAAGCTTGCATTCACGATAACATAGGCAACAAAACATATGAAAAATAAAACGGACGGAAAGCTTTCAGAAACAAAGCAGGTCATAAACATAAGCAAGACGTATCCTTGGCTGTCATCTTTCTGCTCATTGGTTAAGATAAGATAAGCATTTATTGTTTTTGTTTTTTCTTTGCCCCGCGGCGACTTCAACAGCTATTACCGCGCGAATATGGCGTTTCCACAATGAAGTGATATCGCCAGTGTCAAGTATATATAAGTATAAATCAATATAGCAATACAATTCAATCTAATCTCCTCTAGGAAGATTGGGGGCAACGTTGTACGGTGATAGACAGAGGTCAAGATATGTAGTTTTAACCTCTGTCCGACTGCGAGTCTAGTTGAAACGAGAAGTAAGATGCCACACGAAATAAGTCCAAGTCTTCTATCAATGTGCAACACAAACAGAAAAGAACTTTGAACATCTAAAATACAAAACTAAAACAAATCACACATCCGCCATCTTTTAACGTTGCAAATGGCCCTCCAGCATTTATTGTTACACTTTATAATTGTTATTACAAGTCAAAATAATTAAATTAATAGTTCCAATAGTTTGCCCATTTGGGACGTACATGCAATAATAAAATTACAATAAAAATAATGTTACTTGTGATATTAGATATTATAAATACGAAAGTTTGGATGTTTGGATGTTTGTTACTCAATTACGCTTCAACCACTGTACGGATCGGGATGAAACTTGGCATAAATATAGCTTAGGTCCTGGAATAGGGCATTGAATATTTTTTATCCCGGAAAAATTAAAAGTTCCCGAGAGAATAACGATGATTGAAATCTACGCGAATGAAGTGTAATAACAATAACGCGGAGCTAGTTATTTGATAATTCATAGAATAATATCATGTGGATTATAAAAACATTTGCATTATAGAAAATCATAATCAGCTCTGGAAGCACGGTTTATTTCATGATTAGTACTAAAAGTTTTTTTTTTTTATTGGTTTGGTTCCCGGTTGGGCCAAGATAATTTTAGAAAAACTTTGAATGCAGTTTTGTTTCTTTTTTAAAATAAAAGATCGTTTCCTTTAAGTAAAATGATGTAACTTTAGGATTTGTGGTATTTTCCACTCTGTATAACATTAACAAGTTTCAGAAATTTGTCCGTATTTTTGGACTTGACTGTACATAGTGTACAGTATTGCTAATGTTCTCGCCTAAAAGCTTAAAATTAAAGTTCTTTTGTCAGTGGTCAGCACAAAACAGCGTAACGACCTCGAGATCGCAAAGGTACTATTAAGGCCTTTTTTCTTCACATCCGGTTCTGTGAAAAGAAAACCAAATAACAACTGAAATTCCCCCATTCTCGTACCGGAAGATAATTAGTTTTAATTAACTTGGGGCGCAGGTGGAAAAAGTAAGGAAAACCCTCGTAATTAGTACCGCCTTTTTTAGTTTTAGTTAAAACAATGCATCGGGGAGGTTTTAGAACGGAAGTATAGTATTTTCTCGGAGAGAGACGTGGTTGAAAATATTTGTTGCAGCTACATGTATTGTTTACTTTGCGAATAACGTGATATTAAAAAGAATAACCGCCGTAATTAGAGACATTTTAGAGAGCACAGGGCAGCGGTGCGGAGGGCAGGCGATAAAAACGGTAAGGATACGATGCGTCAGTGCGATTCCGTACCGCCGTTGCGTAAACAAAAGACGGGGTCATAGTAACAAGATGGCGCCGTTTTTGACGCACCGTAGTATACGCACCGTTAAGCAGCGGTGCGCTCGAACCTTTAATCATCATCAATTTAATCTGAAGAACGGCTGAACGGATGTAAACATAACTACCTACACGTTTACATCATTGTCATCATCAATAATCTCTTATATATATACCTATATGGTTCTAACACAAAAACTTGTAAATTCATGTCATAATCATAACCAGGTACCTTCGAAAATAAAATCGAAACTTCTATGACGCAAACAAGAGAATAAACAATTAAAACCACGTAATTCGAAGTTACGTTGTTATGTCGTGTAGATGTGATGCGACGACCGTGACACACGCGAACCACGTTGATCAACAGCAGTGTAAGTACAAAGTTTATGTCATGACGTCGCTTCGTGTGTTGCTGTATCGGTATCCACATAATTAACATTGTTACAGACACTTACAGGTTCTGAACTCCTAGTAACAGGATGACTAAACACCCTCATCTGAATTATAGTCAAATTGCAGCCGCTTCACGAACTGGATCCCTTCAAGGAGACTTGAGTAGATACATTTTAAAAGCGAATTTATAACCACGTTTAAGTGGGAAGCGTACCTACGCCGCTGTGTACCTAATTCCGGCTTATGCTAATAGATATGATAGTAGTAAGTAGTAGTTGTTTAAACCTAAATTACGTACTTACCCTAAAATAAAAAAATGAAAATTATTAGCTGGGAATAAACTCGTATTCCCAGCCAAAATTCTGATCACGTTAGCAAGTAGCAAAGAAATTTAGAAATTCCTGCCAACAAGGACTGAGACAATTATTCAATAACAGGTAATCCGGGCGCGGCGCCAGCGCCGTTTGTCCGGTGCGATTCATTAGCGCCGCGATACCTCCTTAATTTAGCCTCGTTCGTTTACAATTAGCGCACGTCGGCGAAATTGTAATAGGTTCTTACTTGGATCGTAAACAACACATAAATCCTCTTTGCTCTCTCCTCTTTGCTCTTATTATAATGGTTACGTTACATAGTTCAGAATTTTTATAATTCCGAACGCAATTTTTTGATAAAAGACCCATCTCTAATAAATGAAACCTAACTTGACCTACGTACGACAATTAAGTATTAATTATGCATTTAATCTTAAATTTAATACCTCGCTTTCGGATAAATAAAAATATGACAAAAGTAATTCGGAATTATAAGGATTTCCCTATGATAATGGCGGTCAACTTTGACAGAGAATTAAGACCATAAGATGACTGAAACACGCCAAAATGGCCGATTGCTTTACTGTTTTTAAAAGTTCGTGTTTTTGACGTAAAAAATTCCACCATTGTGATTTGAAAGTCCGACCAATAATCGCCAAAAATTAATCCTAACTTATATTTAATTCATGAAACTGCGTTTGTTTGTTTCGTCTTCTCGGTTCAACACCTTACCAAATCGCCGTAAAATTGGTACAGGGGTAGTTTATAGCCGGAAGATGAACATAAGGCACTTTTCGTCCTGAACAATCGGACGATTTCCGGAGAAGTCTACAAGGATGGAGATCCAGGCAAAGGGATAAAAGAAATGGATTTTAAAACGAACTCGTTTTAAGTTACCCCAAATAGTAATATCATCGATTTCCACGCCAAGAACCAAGAAGTTGCCAAGAATCGCTGCCAAAAAAGGACTTATAATGAAATTATCTTTGATAAAAATACTTCTGGAGAGAGCTAATTTCAATTTGCAGATGACTAGTGAAATAATTAGTTTTTTTTTTTTGGTTTCCTTTTACATAATGCTAGGTTACGTATTATCTTTGGAGGCCATTTGCAACGTTAAAAGATGGCGGATGTGTAATTTGTTTTAGTTTTTTATATTAGGGTATTTAGGTGTTCAAAGTTCTTTTCTGTTAGTGATTTGTCCTTTTTATGCTGTTTGTGTTGCACAGTGATAGAAGACTTGGACTTATTTCGTGTATCTGGCATCTTACTTCTCGTTTCAAGTGGACTCGCAGTGGGACAGAGGTAAAAACTATCTTGACAACATATAGATAGATAGATAGATAGACAGATTCATTTATTCGGCTATTAAATAAAACAAAGAAAAAAACACATGCATTTGACAAAACAAAAACAAAAGTAACTTATATATAACTAATTAAAATTAAAATGAGATAGCCGAAACGGATCACCGTACAACGTTGCCCCCAATCTTCCTGGAGAAGATTGGATTGTATTGTATTGCTATATTGATTTACACTTATATATATATACTTGGCACTGGCGAAATCACTTCGTTGTGGAAACGCCATATCCTCGCGGTAGAAGATGTTGAAGCCGCCGCGGAAAAGAAAAAAAAAAGTACTATCGTCGTTCTAAGATTAAAAAAAAATACTCCTGAGTTTTTTGCAGCGTTTCTTCTTAGCAGTGGCCTCCTCTTGGGATTGCTGGTAAATTTTTGACGAGTAATTGCCCGTGCGCCCTACTTACTCTAAACAATACATCTTTTATGTTATATCTTTTTATTTTCTTGTTAGTAGTTTTTGTGAACTACAAACGAGGAAGAAAATGTTTAATAAATAATTATTTGTATAAACTTAGAAAGAAATTAAAATAATAAACAGGCTCCAAAAATAATTCCTTTACAAATCATCCTCGCTCAGACAAAGCTGATGTCGGTTTTTGCGTGTGAACGTGGGAGGGTTTACCGTACTCTACTATTAAATGTTATTTAATCTGTGCTACTGGTTTTGGTTAATTTATTGGTGAAGCCCTTGTGCAGGGTTCGCATTGTTACTTTGGGTAAGACAACACAGGAGAGGTCTTAAATAATGTAAATAAACTAGCACCTGCAGTCTTGAGACCGTGATCATACGATTACAATCTTGAGATTTCAAATGTTAGGGCTTAGAGTCTATTTGCCGTATTCTGCCTTCTCTATGCGATCAAAAACAAAAATTCAACTAGGATTTTTTATTCTAAATAAAAAAAAATAAGTTCGCTAAAGGGATATCAGTCAATCTCTATGAATGAAACCGTCCGATATTTTTATATCGGAACCCACGACCAAAGAATACAAAACGCCTGCAATAAAAAATATCGCCCCATATCTTTTGCATTAACTTTTTTATGAAGACAGACTTTGATTCCAAGGGTTGAGATTTCGTTTGTTATTGGACCGTGTTCTCATATTTTGCGCAAACATTTTGTCCAAAAGTTAGCCCGATTCAGTTATTCCCGATATCCCCGATTGTTCCCCTGATATTCGGAGCCATTGCAATGTATTCAATTTTATCTTGGATTTGGAATGGCATGTAAGAAATTGTGGAGATATGTTTATCTCTAGATTGTTTTGAAATATAAGCATTGCGATGTAGGTAATAAAGTCAAATTTAAAGTTATAAAAGTTAGACACATAAAGAATATTTATGTTGAAAAATAATGCAACGACAGCGTAGAATACGCATGGTCTTAAATATAGAAAATAATCGAGCGTAAATCATTGAAAACAATAACGTTCATGCATAAAAGAATAACGAGTATTCTCTTTCACGATTAAGATTCATTATACAAAACTGTACAAGTTTCAATTTGTTTAATATTACATACAATACACCAGTCTCAAGCTTTTAGCTTTCAGCAGATGGATTTCAGCATCAGTAAGTAGCTACATTTAAACACCATTTAAATAATTATTTATTAGCTTCCCAAATACCTGGATCATAAACAGTTGTACACACACGCACGCGCACACGCACACACACGGTTGTCGAATAAATATTGTAAGTTTTAGCCCGAGTTTGGATTAAAATTCATGTCATATCGTTATCAATAACTATTTCTAACTAGTAGCCAATAAAACAGCAAAGAGCAAAGCACATGATTGTTTTCTTCATGAGCAATCAAGGGATTAACACTGGACTCACGTACTGCCAAGGACCTATATCTTTCTGGATCTTTGCTTCACGTTTTAAGTTAAGAGCGTTAAGAGCCAAATAAAACATGTAAACATTTGTAATTGCGTTATGGATTTTTCTTTATCTTATTTATTTCTGACCCCTAGTTTATTTTTTTTATTGACTACATTTACATACCTTCACGCTTGTCTCCCAATGGGGTAGGCAGATAATTCAACAACGTCTTAATGCACGTATACGTTGGTTTCGGGTGCTTTTAATTTTGCCCTTACATCGCAAATTTCATCACTTTGCGTACGTCTAAGGTGTTCCTTACTGATATTTCCACTCGCTTTCGCTTGCCATAGCTCTTTCGTAACTCTTCTTTCATCCATCCTTTCCAAATGACATTAGCATAACATACCCTTTTCGATCTTTTAGTTACATCTTTTTTCAAGCCATTATTTCTAGTTTACTATATTAACAATTGTGCTTTTCGCATCCACCGCGGTCCCGCACAAGACCGGTCTGAGTGGAAAGCCTTGGGGGAGGCCTATGTCCAGCAGTGGACGTCTTTCGGCTGAAATGATGATGATGATGTTAACAATTTATATTATTGATTATAGGCGCGCTTGAGGGGTTTATATGTAGCACGAATCCACTCGTCTCACTCACAACGCAAATATCTACGAGTATCGTATAGTAAAAGAGGTACCTATTTATGTCTTATTCACTTTGTGATAAGAGCGAAAAAGGTTTACTCTACGGAGGATTACTCTCATTAATATTAACCTCCGTAGCGAAATTGTAATCAGTAACTAGGTACTCAGTTTCGTTCAGTATAGTACTTTTAACTTTTTTCTTGCATGAATTCTTGCTTTTTCTCTTTTGTATGATGTTTGTTCGTGGCCAGGTAATTTATTTTTAAAATATGAGATATTTAAAAAATAAGTAAAACGCATGTTCTCACAAATTTATACGTCCGTGGCCTCATCCGCCATTCCAAGCCAGCAGCTGAACAGAGTTGAAAGAAAAAACCGGAAACTTTTCTAAACTTTTTTCTTACAACAACAAAGCGGAAGGTCCGGAACAACGAAGATGCATTAAAATTCACTTTAGAGTTAGTCCGTTAATGAAACGTTGCTGGCAGATTAATGGCAGTAAGTCTAGTGCATCACGTCGTACTTACATGCGTTTGCAATCACAAATGCGGCTTGTCCTTTTACAAAAGACGCTTTACGCATTACAGGGTTGTGTATGTAATATTATTAAAACAAATATACATAAAAATTACTAGACATGTTTGCATTAATGTAGATAATGTACATAGGCGTAGGTACTTATCCCGTATGGGATATATACGGGTTAACACACACACTCACACACACACACACATACACACACACTAACACACATACGCACACACACTCATACACATACGCACACACACACATATAAATCAGGTAAAATAGTTTTAAGAATGGTACTATATGACCTGTAGATATGGAAAAGCGGTGCCTCCTGGCACAGGTTATTTTGAGACGCCGGCCATCATATTAAGATTTGTACTAGTTTGCTAAGGAAATAAAGAATTTCGAATTATTATTTTTTGAAATGAGAAAATACATACATTGGTAATTATATACCTACTACAACATACGTGGACAGATTATTCGTAGAAAAGTTAATACTAGACCGAAGACGGTGTCCACTACCATCGACCAAAAATCTTAACCTTTCGAAAAGATAAAGGAGTAATCGGCAGAACGTTGAAAAGGAGTGACAGAACGCGACGATTTCAGCGACATAATAAAATACTTTAAATAATGAAGTAAACAAAGACATAATGACCAATACAAATATAGGAAATAAATTTGGGCGCCCTAAATTACGACTTAAGATCTTAGAATCAACTCAAGCGGCATCCGTACGCATTTACAATAGTAAGATTGCAGTCTTAAGAATACAAATATCTACGGGTCTCAGATCCCACTTAATATTGGGTTCCTTGTAGATGAAGTAGGTATAAACAAGAACAATGAAAGCGGGTCACTTTGTATAGAATTTCCATAGAAAGTGACCCGCGTCGCTATTTCCTAACGCATTCGCAATCACAATCGGCTTCATAGCGGAACAATTGTTTACATTTTGTATGCAGACAAGCCTTCGATTTTCAAAATGAAAGCGATTACGATTACTTTATGTTTATATTACTGACGTGTAAAAGAGCCATGTGGCCAATTTACAGATATTTTTTTGCGTGCCTGCGTCTCCTTGCCACACAAAAAAAGATTCAAGCTAAAAATTGATGGGATTATATTTACCAAAGCTATGTAGCTTTAGCTATAAAGTGGACAATGGTAAGAAGCTGCTACATCTCGCTGGCGTGCTGCCGAGAAGATTAAGTTAAGGTCTGATTTTTATTCCCACAGAAAAAATGTAAACAAAGTTACGTCACTGTCAAAGTGACATTTCAGGGGATCTTAAAGTACGGGCCAGTAAGAAAAATAATATTACTTAGGTATTAAAATATTATCATGTCGCTGGAAGTGATATTAAAAATAAATTTGAGAAATAATTAAAATTAAAATCGCACAAATCAGTGAAATGAAACAGCATTATTTTTAAATTTATTAACATACCTAAAAAAGGAGGTTATCAATTCGACACGTATTATTCAATTTGTGTAATTAAACTTACTAACAACTTAATAACAATAAAAACGTAACAACAATGAAAATTTAACAGAACAATTTAACAAGAGTAACTGGAAAGCGAATACGACGGGAGCACTAACTGTAAAGCAAGTGAGGTGACGTCTCAAATCAAGCGAAGCGGCCCTCGACTTTTTGACACAGGAGTATCGAGTCAGTGATACCAGTGCAATAAATAAATTATGCATACGAAAACAGTATTCTCGTTTTAAATTAATATTAAAAAGAGTTTATTTCAAAATAAAGTTTACAATCAACAAATTAAATTATTTCATCTTGATTACAATATATTGTTTTTTTATAGTATGTCGATTTCTTGTAAATGTGGGAAGTATAAATATTTTGAATGCTGGAAATGTTTTTCGTTAGCGGTATCACCTTTGTTTACATTTTTTCTGTGGGAATAAAAATCAGACCTTAGTCAAATCTAGCGCTCGTTTATAAAAAGTTCGATCCAGGCAATTAGCTCTTCTTGTTAAGTGCTACTTTAATTCGACAGTATCCAAAATTGAATAGAAATAAAGAAAAAAACATTTATTCGGCTATGGTACAAGATTACAAGAAGCAATAGAATAGAAGAAAACAAATTCTCTATTTTGTGCTGTAATTGATGATTTTTACCACGTTTAAACACTTTAGTCGCTGTATCTCAAGAACCAATCAAGATTTCTTGGTCATAATGGTATTTTTTCAGATTTTTATTGCTTGTAGTTTTGTTGTAAGGTAAGGTGGGGTAAGCGCATCTACGGGGCAAGTGCGTCAAATAATTAATATCTCTTAAAAAATATATGATTTATCGCACTTACCCCGTTGACGCTCTCGCCCCACCTTGGGGTTAGTGCGTCAATGGGGCAAGTGCGACACATCATATATATTTTTAGGTGATATTATTGGTTTGACGCACTTGCTCCGTTGACGCTCTCGCCCCACCTTGGGGTTAGTGCGTCAATGGGGCAAGTGCGACACATCATATATATTTTTAGGTGATATTATTGGTTTGACGCACTTGTTCCGTTGACGCTCTCGCCCCACCTTGGAGTTAGTGCGTCTATGGGGCAAGTGCGACACATCATATATTTTTTTAGGTGATATTATTGGTTTCACGCACTTGCTCCGTAGACGCACTCACCTCACCATACCTTAGTAGATTTAGTATAAAAAAACTACATTCAATTAAACAATAAAAGGAGCCGTAATAAAATAGCAAAAAAGACATAAATAAATGGAAAAATAATCTTAAGAACTTTATGAAACTACTTGAAAATTTAATTATGTTTCCTATTTACTTCAAACATTACCTTCATATCGTAATAAACGCCAAATTCTTGTAGATTTAAATCTTCTCTATTGCACATTCGTTCATTATTTAGAACGTGCTCAAATACACTAGTCCGTAGAACCATTGTATACAAAGGTTAAGCTCTTGGCAACGAAAGCTTTGGAGGAAGTTAATTCAGGGAGCTTATAGCCGAGCTTGCGGCCAATCCAATAAGAGGTATAGTTATCGTTATAAATCTGCCTCTGCTACGCTATATCGTCAGATATAATATAACTAAAGAGACTTAATTATACTCTTTAAAACAATATTGTTTTTGAAATGTTATCGTATTGTTTATAACTCGGCTGCCATTACTGTCAAGTAAATAACAGCTATCAAAACGTTGACAGTACGGAAACACAACAATAAGGCCCTCGGCGGGGGCAATTTGCAACCCCAAAAGATGGCGGATGTGTAATTTGGTTTACTTTTTATTTTTGTGTATTTATGTGTTCAAAGTTCTTTTCTGTTAGTGATTTGTACTTTTTATGCCTTTGTGTTGCACAGTGATAGAAGACTTGGACTTATTTCGTGTATCTGGCATCTTACTTCTCGTTTCAAGTGGACTCGCAGTGGTACAGAGGTTAAAACTATCTTCACCTCTGTCCTACATATCACCGTACAACGTTGCCCCCAATCTTCCTAGAGAAGATTGGATTGTGTTTTATTGCTATATTGATTTATACTTATATATACTTGACACTGACGAAATCACTACATTGTGGAAACGCCATATCCCCGCGGTAGTAGCTGTTCAAGTCGCCGCGGGGCAAGAAAAAAAAAAAAGGCCCTCGGCCGAAATTCTAGGCGGTAAAAACCATTATCGGCTTTGATCTGTAATCGTAAATATTGTCAACGTTTTGATAGCTCCTATTTACTTGACAGTAATATTATTAATAGCAGCAAAGTTAAACACAATACAGGTGTAGTGCATAATAGTTTTCCTTCGTATTTTCACGGAAACGTACGAACGTATCATGCTACTTCAGTCAACCTCAGTACTTTTTGTACTGTGACCGACTGAAATAGCAGGACACGTTCGTACGTTTCCTTGAATATACGAAGGAAAACTATTATGCACTACCATCTGTACCATAACGTGTGAAGGACGATATGCTCTTTGACGACTAGAATAGAGGCCTTGTACAGACAAGTCACTTATAATTAATGGTCGTGAAAAACTGCGTCTAAGGATATAGTTACGATATAATTTAGTTATTTTTTTATGGCACAGAGAAGGCAAACGAGTACACAGGCCACCTGATGGTTAGTGGAAACTGTGACCCATAGACATTCGCATTCACAAGACTGCAAGCCTAAGACTGCAAATGCGTTGCCAACCCTGAGGACTAAGATGGAATGCCTCAATGCTAGTCATTACACCGGCTGTCTTATCCCCAAACCGGAACACAACAATGCGAACACTGCTGTTTGGCGGTAGGTTAATGGATAAGATGGTGGTAGCGAATATTTAAAGGCAAGGGTTCTGATGGTAACACGTGAACTAACTATTCGATCAAAAAACGATACTTCGACGAACGAGACTAATCCATTTTTTATTGTTTTCGATTTGTTATGATAAGTTTTGGTTTTTAGCGGTTTAGGCGTTTTCTGTCAGTTAAGGCATGTTCTTTGATCAGTAGTTAACCTAACGAATAGTTAAAAAGAAAAAGGCTAATGCGAGTCGGACTGGCGCACGAAGGGTTCCGTACAATTATCTATACAAGATTAGCAAAAAAACGGCAATAAAATCACGTTTGTTGTATGCGATGTCTAATTAACTAATTATTTTTAAAGTTAATATTCAAATAAATATTCTGTGAATATTTCAAGTGTCTACCTGCTGCCGTTATTCATATCGAGCACCAAACGGCACAAAAAATCACATTTGTTGTATTGAAGTCCCCCTTAAATATTTAATTTATTCAGTTTTTAGTATTTGGTGTTATAGCGGCATTAGAAATACATCTTCTGTGAAAATTTCAACTATCTAGCTATCACGGTTCATCAGATACAGCCTACGGACAACGGAGTCTTAGTAATAGAGTCCCGTTTTTACCCTTTGGCTACGGAACCCTAAACATCGGCACTAATGGTTAAATCTCATGGAAATGTGTCGAAGTTTCGATTCCTTTTTCGAATTTTAACAATTAGTTTAGGTGACCACTGATCAAACAACGGGCCCTGAGTCAGTTAGTCACAGTAGTATTTCGTAAGGAGAAGAATAATGTTAGATTACGTTATAATAGTCCACGCAGACGAAGACGCGGCCGCCGTTTACACTCAGGGACAATTTTAAAGGAACGCATAAAATAAGATGATAATATTACGCTATTTTTGAAAGGTATATAAGTCAGTATACAATAAAAGTCAAAGTCAAAGTTTTGACTTTGAATTTTGACTTTTAGTATACAATAGCTGGGCTGAGATGCTACATGGAAAAACTGATTGTTTTTGACCTATTACCGTATTGACAGTAATGGCGGCCAAGTTATAAACAATACGGTAACACGTAAAAAGCAATATTACTTAGTCAAAATTCATAATTCTGTCATAATTATTTATAGTCATAATATGTTATCGGTCATATTCATCGCAAGTCATAACTATTTTTTTCAAGAAACTGTTACGTTTTTATAAATCAAACCTAACCTAACCTAGCCTCTATATGTTAGATATTTAATTAATTCAAAAAAAAATACTGTCTCTAGCGATATAAAAATACTGTACATAGTTAAGGGCTCAATAAAAAAAATCCTTGACAACCCTAAACTATTTCCTTTGTGTAACGAAGATGAGTCATATAATAATATGGATAATTTTCGTCACAAGGAAATAAAAAGTAGGAAAGTTAACGTTACCTCAATTAACTGCTTAACTATGTACAATATTTTTGAAAAACGCCCAATTATAAGTATCAATAATTATGTCAAAAATGAAATTATGACCAAAAAAATAATGGGGAACAACGTGTTCCCCCTACAAGTAGCATTGAGACAAAAGGATAGTTGTCTTTTTAAATGAATATATTTTTAATGTTTTTGATACTTCAATTATGTTTGTTCTTCCTTTTTTGATTAATTTGAGTGACAAAAACTACACTGGGTTAAGACACTAACTCGAGTTAGTAGTTAACGTCAGATTCATACGAAAACTGTAATTTTAACCCAGTGGTAAAATTTTAGTGCCCTAAGTGTACTTTATTGTACAATCGTAAAAATACAGCATATTCAAAAAGGTAGGAACTTATTGGTTGTTTTATTTTTGAACCATAATATTTTTATGAATAATTACACAAAAGTATCAAATAGCTTTTTTACTAAAAAAATGTGTATGAATGTGTATTATAGTTTGTCCTTAACTGTATATAACCAGGGAAGACATAAATAAGTCCATCGTAAATAAGGCCGGCTACAGACAGGCACGGGGAGAATTAGAAAAAGTATACCTGCGGCCCGAGGGTGCCGTTAATGAATTGGATGGAACAAGGATGGAAACATCCTTAATAAGTACATCATTGTGTTATATAGGGAAATAACAAGGGCTTTATTTTACTAGCAATAATAATCAATTTACTTTGGTTCAAGTAATCAAATAGATATTACAATACGTATTACTTCTTTTATGTTTCTCTCTCCTCTCGTCTCTGTTAGTATTTATTCATTATTTTAATTTCTAAATTTCTATTAGTGTCCACTTTTTGCTTTTCTTATTTTCATCAATCACCCAAAGGTTAGCAGGAAGATATTCCTTACAAGGATAATTTCGCCTTTGAACATTCTCATTTTTTAAATATTGTATTTAAATTTCTCTGTTTTGTACAATAAATGATTTGATACATGACCAGCTTTTCAATTCTAAAAAAAATCGTCTAACCATTTCAGTGTGAAGGAGCGAATAAAATACTAACTTACACAAAAACTTTCGAAATTTTATGCAACGTAAATGTTAATGTAACTGATGTAGGTACATGTTTTATACCTAATAGCACATAAACAGTCTTGAGTTATAATTAAAAAATAAATATTTTTATTAATAATAAAAAATCAAGAAAGAAAGCGACTGTTTTATTTATACAGCATTTGTATACACCATGTATCTGATGAGCAAATAGGTACAGATGTAGTGCATAATTGTTTTCCTTCGTATTTTCACGGAAACGTACGAACGTGTTATGCTACTTCAGTCACCCTCAGTACTTTTTGTACTATGACTGACTGAAATAGCTAGACACGTTCGTACGTTTCCGTGAAAATACGAAGGAAAACAATTATGCACTACATCTGTACCTACTCTTACAAAGCAGATACAGGTTGATTCTAAATCGCGCGACGTCGTTTGAGCGTCTGCCAACGTTCCGCGCTGAATCCGATTTAACTCTTTGAGAGAACGAATCTCAAATATGGCTAGTTAACGAGCTGATTGAATAATAGAAATTAGCGTAATTAGCTCGACTTGCTCAGGATTCTGAATTGTTAAATTTGTCTCATTGTTATTGTGATTGCAGACTTGAGAATAAGGATTTTGTCAAAGGAAACTAATTGTAAAGAGCATTATAATTATAAGTATTAAGCTTGTACCTAAAATAGAAATAGTTTTAAATTCTTGATACCATAATACTATACCATTTTGTAATAAATAAATATCAGGGGACGAATTCAAACAAATTGACCCAGACCCAACTAAGCTCTGGCGTATTAGACAATGATAAATATAACTATATAAATAAATAAAATCTTAAATCTAAATACTGTCACTCATCGCAAAAATGTTTGTCTATACCAGGACCGCTAGCTTCGTAATTCCGGTAGTTTTATAGAGATAATGTACTCTTAAATAAAAGTAGGTTGGGTTAGGTTAGAACTGTGACCCCAATATAAACGAAACTGTGCCAGGAAAGTAGGTTAGGGTACAACATAATATTAGGATATGTAAGTGGACAAATAATTAATACTTATTTTTTATGGTATATTTATTAAGAACACACAAACAGTTTTTGCCACGCACACGTTATGCAAAATATTTTTCTGCTAAATAATTATTTGATTATATTATTATTATTATCATCGACCGTTTGCCAAAGTATGATTCTGAATTTGGAAATTATGCGAAGTGATGGTAAGGTAAATATGCAACAAGATATTTCTGCCAAGTAACATTCTGCAATACAAAAATATTTCAAAAAAACTGCAACACATTAGTACACCGAGGTTTACTCCTTGTTCTGATTTGACAAACTAACAGGGCAGAATCTGTCTGTTAGTATGTAAGATAAAGATAAAGAGACATTTATTCGCAACAAAACAAAACCACATTACACAGATAAAACAATATTATCAAGACACAGAAAAATTGTTACGAAACGGTCCCAACTCAGCATTCGCTAGCCGTAAAGCCAGCACTGGTCTTCCGTTGGAACCGCTTGGTGAAGAGACGGAAAGTGACACATTTAACACAAAACAACGCTAAAAGAAAAACATCAAGGATCAAACACAATAATTTGTTCGAGATTATCTCGAACGCCTCAAATGACCATAAAAATAAAAAAAATGTGTATGTGGTACCCTTAAGAGTCAACGTCATCAGATTACCGTTGTCTAGTACCCATAGTACGAGTACAAACCTAGAATTAAATCTAGGACTAGCTTTATTCGTGTGAGATCGTTCCCTTGATATTAGAATGCGTCAAGGCATTCAGTCCGCTATTTTTACTTAATTTGTGTATTTCTGTAACAAAGTAGCTAGTTAAATCTACGCCATGACAAGTCGATAACTACATCCACCTCGTTTCCCGAGAGACAAATTGTCAAGTTAGTTCCAAGTTACGAATACGAAGAGTTTTCTATAAGTGAAAAGTAAGTTGGGACTTTGCGAGGGCAACTTGAAATAATGGCTGACATGTGCGTGACACTTTAGTTGTTTTGAGGGCTTCGATATAAAATACTACATACTTATGTATTGGCAAAGAAGGGCGTTTTCACGGAAAAGTATAGTCTACTTTTTAAATAATGTTTTTAAAAATGATAGGTACTGGTACCTACACTTAGGTGAACATTAACCACTTTTTTCCTTATTATCCGTAATTAAGATGCCATTTTTCAACCAAAACAAAGTAACTATGTGAGCTTAGTTTTGGGTATAAACTAGTTGCTAATTAGGTTAATAACGGTTGTGTTTTGATTATTTTAATTTTTTTATAGTGGCATCTTAAACCGAATCTGAACTAAATTGCAGCAAATTTTGCAATAAGAAAGAAAACCTTCTAACTCGTAAAGTTTTCTCCCGAGACGAACCCGACACGGGTACGTAACGGGTTGGATTTTTATCATCCGACTTGAGGGAGCGGCTAACAAGTAACCCGATACAAGATCGAGCGATGCCTTTTTCTGCCAAAGAAGGCGCTAACTGCATAAATAGTATTAGCATTTTAAATTTATTGTGGTTACTAATAGAGTGTAAAATGCTTCGACTACTACATTGTAGCTAGTAGGAGTTTTAAGGAAACTATTTAAAAAAGTTACTTTTTACGTACTTAGAGATTAAGCTTTGAACCTTCGGTATAATATTTAAATTGTGAATGTTAATCAGGGCTCGGTACCGGGTTAAAATACCGGTTAGTGCTGGTTTATTTCGGTTTTGCTCCCAACTTTTTTAGAGAACGCGAACGTTTTGAGAACTTTATTTACCGGTTTAATCCACGAGCCACGAGTCGAAACACCAACGCGTTTCAACTTATGTTTTTGACTTGTCGTGTGAAGACGCGGGCGGTATGCGTAGATTGACCTGCCTTAACCGATTTTTTTTAGCTCGAAACCGGTTAATACTACAATAACGTTATAATAACGTCCAAAAACCAGTAAAAAAACTGGTTTATTATAACGGAATCGTAATAAAAAAGGTTTTGCGTCAATTACATAATAACGGATTGAAAAACCGGTATTCGAGCTTTGATGTTGATGCTGAAAATGGAGGTAATTTGCATTTCTAAAACTTGGACTTCGGATAATAAGGGACCACTATAAAAATAAATTTCCCATTGCCTAATTTCACTTAAACTCTATGACTAGACGTTTATTTAAATGACTTGAGACGGGCATCTGAGCCAAGACGGCCCTAACAATGCAACATGTCTTCTCTTACCCCTCCAAACCAAAGCTTTATAACTATTAAGGCAAACTTAATTAAACCAAACAGAAAACTACAAAAAGTACCAACCCTGCTAAGTTAAACACCATACATACTACTTTATGTGTTAAACACCATATATACTGAATATTATTTTCTAGAACGACACCAGGGCGAGTAACTCCCTCACTTTATGCCTTCCGCAGCGCGTTATTTTCAATTCTCGATATGAATATGCACAATTTTATGGACTCGTGCGCTTATCGGACAGTTTTTATACAGTATGATGCTGCTCGAGAAATAAAAAGATTGTGAAACGGAAGTTTATTGATATTTTAGTGCGGATTTTACTGCATTAACATTTTGTGTTTACGTGTATCATACCAACGATGATTTATTTATCAAATGAATTTATGGGGATTATCAAAAAGATAATGGAGATAATCACCTGTAATGGAAGAAAATACTTGTCTTAGTTTTTTTACAGATAAATACTAAAAAGTGGAATGGAACAACAAACAATTCAGAGTTAACTCAACAAACCTTTTTCGGTTTTAAATGTTTAAAAAACAATTCAAAAATCAGCTTTGAATACAAAGTGAACCAAATCGCTTGGTAATTGCTAAGTAAGCCATCACTTTTTGTCGCCAGTCTCTTTGCCGTACAAAATGGCTAACTGAATAAATGCGACCAAAATCCAAAAAGTGATCGCCTACATGTCGTTAACTATTATACCTAAAATACAGTGACAAAGGCTTCATTACATTCGTGGAATTAATTACAGTATCCGTTTTCCCCGACGTCCATCTTAATTAATAGTCTTTCAGGATCTTTTGAAGCGGGGCACAATGTCCCGTAATCGTGGCCATTGTACCATCTGTCCAGGACTTATCCCGATAATTAATTAATAATTAAGGGCCACTCTATTATCCTTTAATTTCCGGCCCTCATTTCTTTAATGTGTCCCATTGTCGACGGTACGTGTGGTGTACAGAATTCGTGAAAGGAAAATTGACCCAATTTGTTTTTGAATGGCGAGTGAGTTTGGTGAAATGGGGTTGCAGTTTAGGAAATGGAGTGTTCTTTTATAATAGTCTCATGGATTTATTAGGTAAATCTGACATTGTAACAATTTGGTTTCCATATTCATTACTTTGTTTTCAGATTGGTTTCAGATATAATGGCAACCCCTACTTCCGGAGCTAATAACTTACAAACGGCTTTGTAATTTGCAAAGCAAAGGTGCAAAGCAGTGAGTGTTCTAGTTTTTCAGCAAAACATACCTTTATTTGTTCAGTGTTAAGGCATTTTTTTGGAATAAAATATTCTAGTGACATGTTATTTTTAACTCCTGACGCAAACGTGTCATAAATATAACGTGTGTTTTTGTCAGTGGCATCGTAGCTTTGAAACGAATAGACGTAGACGTATTCATAGTGGACAAAAAGGGCCCTGGAGGGGACCTACTTTAATCCTTAAGTTAGATCATTTTGCTTTTAAAAAGAAATAAAACCGCATTCATAGATTTTGATATACAGAGATAGATTGCGTAGGGAGTTAAAAATTACATGTAAACCGGATATTTTATTCGTAAAAAAAGCCTTAACTCTGAACAGCGAATAAGTTCCTATGTTTTGCTGAAAAACATGAACATTCACTGCTTTCCACCATGCTATATGAGCCTTAACGAAACAATTTATTGGTTCAAAAACAGTTTTTTCAATCAATGTTTCGTCTGTTACCGTTTTTCAAGCACTTGCACCTTTCGTGATCGGCTATCTAATGGTTTTTTGCTACTTGTGTGTACTAGGATCTAGTGTAAACTCAATATCTCCCTTTTATCTTCAGATAACTCATATCAATCTTCACGCTCAACTAAGGCTTTTCAGAATCCACCAGCTAAGCGTTTCCATTGTAAGCGCCTTCACGTCAGTCGGCGGGAATATCCAATAAGCCCTTTGTAATCTATTCCTGCGTAGTCATAAGCCAATTACACTCAATTCCAGACAGCATCGATAAGATGGTTAAAATCATGACAAAAGAAACTAGTATTTCAAAAGATAAGCTTTAAATCTTGGATTATCTATGACATGTGTTATGGGCGGTAGATGTACGTATCTATAACAGCGTCATGGGAAATACAAAGTGAGCCTTCCTATTAGGTTTATGTAAAAAAACTTTTAATAGAGGCTTTTTGTAGTATTAAGAAAATTCATTGGTAATAATGTATAACTATAGGTGACTTATTAAATTGAATAATAGTTGTTGCTTAAAAGATAATAGTTTTCGTTAAAAGATAACAAAGATGTTTATTCAGTAAGTCTAAGATCTACCAGCGCTTGGCGACAGACTACTGCTGAGAAAAAATGCCGCAAACTCATAAGGCAGTCGTTTTTTTAATACTGCTTATGATATTATAGAATTATAAAACATAACCTAGCATTATATAAAACAATGAATCTAACATAAAATACAAAATGAATATATTCCTGCGTAGTTGAGCAGGAAAATGTGTGTTACGATTAAGAATTAGTTATTGATAATTTTACTTTTTTATATTACATGTATTTTTTAACATGTGCTTTTATGCAATAAACATTTGATTGATTGATTGATTGATTAATATATGTTTTCGTTAATTAACCATCCTTTGCCGGAAGGTGATACTATGCCAGCAGATTTTTTTTATTTTTATTGAAACATGTTTTTAATAATCCCAACTAACAATAATATTAAAATCCGCACCACACCCTGTACGTTGCACTAACATGGGCAATTACTTGAGCAATAATTGCCTGTCAACGCTATAGAGGTGAAAAAAATGAGTAAATGACCTCTTGCATGTAGTTGTGTACAAAAACAGTTTAGTATTAAAACAAAAGATGAAAATTTAATTGTAAAAATACATTAACATTTTACAAAAACAAACGAAAGAACTTACAGACTTGATTAAAACTACAAAAATAATGGAATTTACGTCAAATCTCAAATATAGAATGGCGAACGGTCTATAAACTGGAGCTAGACAAGTTGCCATCGAATACAAACGCTAGCGTTTGGTGATCACACTGATCACCTATCACTTTGCGTTATCAAAAATAGCCAAGCTAGCCAAGCTAGCCCTTAGATACCGATGTTTATATCGTGATAGTGCTCGTGTTGAATTCAATCTGTCAAAATAGTATCGCGTAACGACAAACGTCAAACTATCACTATTCGATTAGCGCGAGTGATAGTGATCACATTACAGCGTGTCAGTTATTATTATTTATTGATTCGATTTAGTCGATATATAAAAGCAACTTTGTATGGTGAATCCTGTCCTGTCCTCGAAGTTTTCCAGTAATAGTCGTTATGGCCCTTGAAGATGGCGAGCACCCACTTCAATGGCTTGGTGTGATCTTGACCGCTTACCGGATTCGGAACCATCTTTTAACTGACATTTCATCAACTTTACCAAGTTGTCCCACATAACTTTGGATTTGCGAACCAAAATCAACGATAACTGAATTTACAAAAAAAAAAATGGACAGAATTGTTTTCAGAATGACAGCCAGCCATACCCCAGTGTGTCAGTTGTAAAGTGATATATCACGTGACTTACGTCAATTCCATACATTTTTCCAAGTGACAGGTGATCACCAAACGATAGCGTTCGTATTCGATGGCAACTTATGTAGCCCCACAGATGTGTTACAACTACATGCAACAGGTCATCTACTTAACCTTTTCACCTATACAGACTTCTCATTACACCAAAGTTACGTTAAACCGATATTGTTGACGCGAAGTTACATTAAAAATTGCCTGAGCGTCAGATTAAAAAAAAACAAAATCATTTACTTTGGACATTTTAATCCAAATCTTAGTTTAGTATAACACTTAGGCTTAGGTAAAGCTAGATCCATTAACCATCCATCCACCAACCATTAACCATCCACCAACCATCCATCCATCCATTAACCATTATCCATTAACCTACTGCCAAACAGCAGTGTTCGCATTGTTGTGTTCCGGTTTGGGGATAAGACAGCCGGTGTAATGACTAGCATAGAGGCATTCCATCTTAGTCCTCAGGGTTGGCAGCGCATTTGCAGTCTTAGGCTTGCAGTCTTGTGAATGCGAATGTCTATGGGTCACAGTTTCCACTTACCATCAGGTGGCCTGTGTGCTCGTCAGCCTTCTCAATGCCATAAAAAAAAAAATAGGTAAGGAAGGTACAAAGAAAGCGAAACTTGCCTGGTGCTGTAAATAGCGACTGTCTAGTCTGCCCGCTATGTATGTAGTGCAGAATGCTGTTATTGTTAGCATTTCACCGGACGCAATTGCACTTTGGCGGCAGCCGTAACAGCATTACAGCTCCCTAAACGTGTCAATATACTTTACACAGAGAGCACTGATGACTGACGGGCCTTTGCGTGTCGTTAGCCCACAGGCCGTGGGTATAAAACGATGTAAAGTACGCTCCTAGGAGTGTTATTTTGAACTCTGCTGTACATAGTCAGAATCTGTGGGCTATCATGTTTCGCTCTGACCGCCAGCGTCCCCTGTTCCCTTTCAATATCAAGATCATCTTGAGGAGTATCTGTATCAATTTTTAGTTTAGGAACCAGTCCTGTGCCAAGTGCCAGTTGGCAGTAAGAAAAGAAGAAGTCACATTAAGGCCGTTTCTATCTATAACACAGTATAAACAGTAGTTCGGTTTTAAACAAAAGGTATATCCCGCGACTTGCATGTGTGCGTGCCTCGACCGTATGCGCCGAAAGCCACCACAAGAAAACTTAACAGGACAGACCGAGCCGGTTCATTCGGTGCCGCGCTTGCGTGCGTACTAAGTATCGCGCGACGCGTATTGAAGCAACCCAAGAATCCGAGCGGCAATAGGTAGCAGAAACTCGTAAAGAGCCGCAGATAAACTGTACTTTTCTATTTATACTATGACTATACTTAAGGGCATGAAAACGGGTATCTGTTCATTATAAATTTATTAATATAACTTGTCCAATCAGACGGCGCATATAAGCTAAATTCCTACAAGGTGGACTGAGGATTTGATAAGTGTTGCAGCCGTTTCTTGCAGCGCTTCTTCTCCGCAGCGCTGGTAGACTCACTCTGAAACGCTGGTAAATATGTACTTTGAATTTTAAGATAACAATAGGTGAGTGGCCCCGGAACGTGGAGTTTTTTGGGGAAGGGTTATGACCAGCAGTGGATATGTTTTGGCTGACAATGACCATAATGACGATGGAGCAGGAATTGACCTTGTCCGAATCTCCCAACTAAGCTCTAGGCTTGTACTATGGGTATTAGGTAATGATAAGTATACTTATACCTCGGTGATGGAACCAGTAATGGACAAGGACCGATGATGGACTTCTCATTCTTATTGTAGAAAAAAAGCGTTATTCATTTGTTTCTCAACATTCAACTTCTAACCATTATATACTTCAAATCGAGAGTTAAGTGTCCTTTATTGGTGTGTCGCGCTAAAAGCATCCAATTTAACAGAAAATAAACACTAATATTTGCCCTTACTATCCAAAATCTTCGTTGGCTAGGTTAACAACGTCAACAAACGCTACAGCAAGTTCCTCAAACGATACACCGACTAATCCTTATGTTCCCGCGTTCATCGTTAATTTACATTCGACAGACCACGGATTGACGTTAAAAAGAAAACGCCCACGCAGCCCGTCCGCTGGGCAGACGTTTGGACAGATCCCTGATTGGGTCCGTGCTTTGTGGGGCAAACAAAAGAGCAAGAAAACTGGAACGTCGGCGTAAACTGAATGGAAATTGTGTTTCCATTTTCTCGTTCAGATATGTGTTAATTTCTATGGGCACTGATGGCGCTGCAGTTGCAATTGCTTTGTTTAGAATTACGTGTATAATTTTAGTGATTTTAGGTTAAATAAAGCTCAAAATCGCCTTTTTCTATCGCATAGAGTTGCGCGCGCAACGTCTCTTTGTCACTCAACGCTCAGGTTGAAAACTAAACATCTAAAATCTGGACAACCATTACATGCAATCAACTTTTTGATAAGGCAACCTATTAAGGATTGTAAACAAAATGAGCTTCCATTTCCAACAGTCAAACTGTGCAAACGGTTTTGTGGGACATATGTTCCTATATATGTTGTAATTTCATCTTTTTAATAAATAAATAAAATAATAAAAATTTGATATAATAATTCGTTTAAAAAACTGATGCGAGTAAATTAGTAATGTTTACTCACTAAACAATCCAATCCGGGAAATTAATGTAATACATTTTAATAAATATTTAATCATTTAACATTATGAGCTAATTTTGTTCAGCAAACTATTTGAGATTTATACGATGTTATCTAGTACACTCAGGAGCAAAAATAACGGTTCAGAGTGCGTTTTTCATACTAAAGAGGCTATTTCGAAGCCTTGGTTCCTCGCCAGGGAATGCTTTTAGTGAAATCTGATGATGAATACCTCGAGCATCGATACAGGATTTTCAGAGTGCCTAGGATACCCAACTGAATAAATCTGCGGCTAACGCCGGAATTCAGCATGTTCAGAAAAACATCTAAGATGGCAATAAAATGTAAGGAAATCCAAGTGCTGACCCAAACTCTCCCGATGTGGTGTTAACTGATTGTGCGATCAGTTAGGTAACATTTGACCTCCTCTATTGAACCTCGCAGTGTCCACCATTAAACCTCACTCAAAACAACCCCAGGCGAGGAACGAAGGCTTCGAAATAGTCTCGTTTGTATGAAAAACGCACTCTGACCCGGTATTTTTGCTCATGGCCATATATAATTTCTATTACCGATATCTCTCGAAAAGCAATCTCAAGTTACTGGACTAATTAAACTGTGAATGTCCCTGTTGTGGCTCTGTAATGGGCTCTGTCCACATCACCACGGCGAGGTGCCCTGGAGAGGAACGTTGCCGTGTCAGTACAGATGCACGGTGTTGTTATATGTCATAACGGGTATTGACGCACCAATTAAAGACCTTCGTCTACAAATCCAAATCAAAATTATATTTAACATTTCTAGGATTAAATTTTAAATTAAGAAACGTCAATTCTAGCCCATGGAATTGGTACATTTGGCCTTGTACTGAATGGGGTTGTTGACCACACAAACAGACACATACCTACGTCAACACACGCATACAAGATTAAGAATATGTCGATACCGTCGAATACTTTAAACTCGTTTACTCGAGGGGAGCGCAAATCTGTAATAAGTCCCCGCGGAACACCTAATGGTACTCACGTTGATGTAAGCTAGAAGAGACGGAAGATGCTTATTCTCAAGTTTATACGAGATATTGAGGAGATGATAATTAAATAAAAATAAAAATATTGTGGTACAAAATTAATCAACGGACTTTCAAGACCATTAAAGCTTAATATATAAAATATATATATTTAATGTTTACCTGTACTATTTAAATAAATTCAGACTTTTTAAATGTATTCGACAAAAACAGCTTACATGTAACTGTCTACAGTGGCCCGTGTAAGGGCAGTCCAGCCTCTCCGCAAAAACGGTCAGGATGGCATTGCCGCTGCCGCGCACTCTGCTCAGTATGGACGCGCACCGCTTGCGCAAAGTGGTGTAGAAGCAGTCGGTGCGCGCCTCTGCGAACATGCCGGAGGCACTGCAGAACCTCCTGACCCCATCGGCCATCAGTCCTGCGAGCAATGTGCCCCGCCCACTGCCACTTCAGTTTAGCTATTCTTCGGGCTATGCCGGTAACCTTAGTTCTACTGCGGATTTCATTTATATACAAGTAAAAATAGTTAGTAAAACAAAGTAGCCTAGAAATGTAACGCCAATTTATCACAAAGACTTAAACTGACAAACTATCGACCACCCAGTCATTAAACAGCACAAGGACAAGCCCTAACCCCTTATCGATCAAAACCGACATCCACTTACCGCCATTACAAATATTTATTACACACAAATTCACTCGTAAATTGTCGTTCAATTCTGCTAATAGGCCCCTTCATCGAACCGTCTGTAGGGGTGTCACACGAGTTTGACATCGGGTCTCGTTACTTCTTTTATTGCGGGATGTTGCGTCTGTAGGGATGTCGCGAGAAAGTCGATCACGCAACAGCGAATGGGTTTGAGAATTGGCGTTTTGTGTGGTATTATGCGTTTATTGATGTTGACTCCAGTGGCGTGGAAATGTTACTTTGTTGGTTATTGGGTTTTCTTTTTGTTGAGATTGCTGAATTTTCTTTTGTGAAGTTTGTAACTACCCTTAAAATAGGGTAATAGATATTTTTTCTTTTAAATCAGTGGACTATAGACAACGATATACATACTTATATAGAGAAATATATACTTAAATATATAGAAAACATCCATGACTCAGGAACAAATATTCGCGCTCATCACACTAATATCTGCCCTTTCCGGGATTTGAACCCAGGACCGCTAGCTTCGTAGGCAGGGTCACTAACTAGGCCAGCCCATCTAATAACCAAATCCGCGTCGAAAATACGATGAATCACTGAGGATTAAACTTAGGCTCTATATAAGTAGCTGCACTTTAAACTTTGTCACTTTAACGTCGAGTTTGAACTGCTGCACTAATCTATCAAAAGCGTTATAGCGACAAGGTACAAAGCTACTTAAAGACTATACATCAAACTTTGAAGTTCGGTTGACCAACTGGCTCTGTTAGCAGTTAGTTTAAGGTATCTTTTTCTGGCGGTCCTGGGTTCAAATCCCGGTAATTGCAGATATTTGTGTCATGAGCGCGAGTATTTGTTCCTGAGTCGTGGATGTTTTGATGTTTAAGTAGGTATATATATATATATATATATATATATATATATATATATAAGTATTTCTCTAGTCCCCATAGCACAAGCCTAGAGCTTAGTTTGGGAGTAGATCAGTTTGTGCGACATTGTCCCGTGATATTTTTTAATTATCCTTCTAATTTGCTTTTACCTTTAATTGTATGGTTTGTAAAAGCAAAATCTCAAGAGAAAAAGATAGTAAGTGGGATTTGAGACCCATATACTTATTTATACTTCTATATTAATAACTAGTGACCCGCCAGCGGCTTCGCCCGCTGCAAATTTCCGACTTCCCGGTGGTTTATTTTTCTTTCATACAAACCTTGCCCTGACAATAATGAATACAACCAAAAAGGAATCAGCCAAATCGGTTCAGCCGTTCTCGAGTTTTAGTGAGACTAACGAACAGCAATTCATTTATATATATATAGAAGATAGAAGATAGAAGATTTCGTACCGGTCTACGGTAGCCTCGAACGAAATGCACATCAAATTGAAGAGCGTAAAAAAATAGTCGATCCGAGTCGACAACTTAAAGGCGGAAAATTCGGATTATCGAGTATTTTCAATATAAAAATGAATAAATTGCTACATAATGTCGTTGCGAAGTAAACATCTCAATGTCATCCATCAATGTGGCGTTGGTGTCCCGTCATAACGTGTCACAGGTGTCACAGGTTCGTATTCCGTTCTCCATTGTGACCTCTAAGGTCTAATTTCTTTGATTGTGAGACATGGTAAACAAGATTTAGGAGAAATATCTACCTGTGAAATATCGATACATAGGTTAGCTGTGGATTTATTTTGAGTCTACATTTTACCCAAGCGAAGCCGGGTTTTCATCTAGTATTATATTATTCTTAAGTCAAGCGTTGTCAATCTTGAATATAAAATGTCCCGCAAGCTACATATTAACTTATTCTCACACCGGAACACAAACGCGGACAATGTTGCAACTTGCAACACAGCATACAACAGTGAACTACTGTTATTTGATATTATATTTAATTTAAAACTTGTAGCTTTATATAATGCTAGATTAAGTTGTACATACCATTGTAATATGAAATATGAAATAAGTTTAAAAAATGACTGACTGCTGAGTTTCTTGCGGCGTTTCTTCTCAGCAGTGGTCTCCTCTTGGGAAGCGCTGGTAGTATCTTGACGTGTAAAAGTGCCCGAGCGGCCTACTTACTGAAAAAAAATCTTTTATCTTTTATCTTATCTTGATTCATCTTCAAAAAAAGTTCATTTTTGTTGAGTAAAAATTACATAAGGTTATTGTTATGTGCCAAAATCTAGAACATTTTTTACATTTTAACTAAAATTCAACTTAGCTCGTGCGCGTGCGTGTGTGTATGTGTGTGTGTGTGTGCGTATGTGCGTGCGTGCGCGCGAGTCGTGCCATGCTTCATTGATCTTAATGCATTGCTTTCTTGCCGCTTGCTGCTCGGTGGTTAGGATATAAGAATTTACCTAGTACGATCGAACTCAGAAGTAACATTTTAGTACCTCGTCACTGCTATTGATATACGATAATAATAAAATACCACTCTCACCTTAATATGTTACTTGGATAAGGTACCAAAACGTAAAGCTACTTGAAAGTTCGACTACAGACTAGTTTATTTTTCGGCTTCTTAAAACGGATTCAATTAAATAACAACTGGTAGTTTTAGTTGTAGGTTTTAAATAATTATAAAAGCAATTAATAATTTAAAGATAATTTCACTGATAAATATCTTAAATTTTTGTATTAATAGGTACCTTCAACTTGCTTTAAAAACTTAAGTACCCTTTGAATTGTCTCTGCTAATCAATCAATAAAACCCTCAATAACAACTATTTTAAATGCTATTTTTAAATGGCATCAACATTAATATTAACTTAATTACCAAAGAACATGCTTCGCCAATCTGTAGGTTAATTAATTAAGATAATAAATTAACAGAAAACTCTCTTCGCGTGGTCATTTTATTTCTTAATTGGAAATAATATAAAAGGTGAAAAATATTCATACTTCACTGAGTTGTTGTAATATTAACGTAATATTAATTTGTAAATGTGTTTTTAATTGGTTTATGCTACTGTATTTATGTTGAAAACAAGTTAAAATTCATTTGTGATGATATCACTTTATTAAAATATAATTATTAACTGTAAACATATTTTATTGGTAAAAACCCGTTTATTACTCTTATTAAAAGGCTAAAGAATAAAGTAAAGGTTTTTATCTACATCCATATCATATTCAATATAAAATGTTCATAAACGATAAGACAATGGCCTATATTAAGAAACCTGTATCTGTGGTTGTACTTTAATGTAGACATTAAATTATTGCATGTCATTAAAGTATTGGTTATCGACGTAGTTGCATCTTAATGTTCACATTAAAGTATCGGTGACCGATACTTTAATATGAACATTAAGATACAGGTACAGTACCCCAACGAAAATGTTATGCACTTGTAGTGCACTGTCATATTAAACTTCAAACTGAATATCAAACCACAAGTATGACACTAACAATGGCAGTCACAATGACAAGGTTCTAAGTAAGTTATATATTTTTATTGGGTGACTGTACATTAAGATACAGGGCAACCACTTATACGGGTTCCTCACATATTGTAGAAAACATATGCGTATGCATTTAGATACAGTCATGTATGCGACTGTACACATAATTACGTATTAACAGTCGTGTGATGTTATTGTGAAACTCGCCTTACGACTTGTTTCATAAAACCACGCTTGTGTATTAATGCCTCCCATTATTCTCCAGTCACATAATCTACCATTTTTCCACCGTTATATATTGTGTATCTGAAAAACGAAACACATAATAATACTTTCTTGCTGCACGAGAGCATAAAAAGTAACTTTAATCCGTTTAAACCATAAACAAGAACTTTAAGACCTTAAGAAGAGAAACTTACATTTTAAGCTATATGGCTTTCAAACTCAGACTTCCACAGTGTTTCTAATACCATTTAATGCAACGGTGTTATAATTTGCAGCGTATCCTTTAATACAGTTAACCACAGAGTCTCGAGTGTCTATTAGTTACAGATACACTAGATAGCGTTTATGAAGGTTTGCTTGGAAATAAGGGTCCTTTCTGAAATATTATTTGGTTTATGGTTATTCCGATGCACCACGAGTTTTTACTTATTGGCAAGGAGATGTCAAACGAGCCTACAGGCCATATGATGGTAAGTGGCCTCTGAGACCCATAGTCCTACAGACAATTGCTTTCTCAAGATACGATCTCAAGAAGATCTTTCGACTAGCGTGTCGACGGCGAGGTGAATGTGAACTGACCAATATTTTTCCACGCCAACCGCAATGTCAGAGGCGCCGTATCCCAAGACTGCAACACTAAGAGCCGTATTAATAAACTCATCTTGACTGTGAGGCCCGTCACATGATACGTCAAACTAAACGCCAAACCATAGAACACTGTCATTTTTAAAGCATCTCGAGACGAGCATTAGAGTTGAGATCAGTTTATTAATACGGGCCTAAGATAAAATGCCTCAACGTGAACATTATTGCTTAACAGTGGGATCAAGATCATTTTGTTTATTTATTTATATGGCTGCCTTACCTGACAAGTAAATAAGAGCTACCAGAACATTGTGACAGCAATGTTTTTATAAATCATTAAGTAGAATAGAGACACATTATTTATGATTATAGAAAATATAAATACCTAGACAAGATACATCACCCTAACGTTTGCAATTGACAACAGGTTTTTTAAAAGGTTTGCCTCTAACAAACCAATTATTTTTTAATTTTCTGATAATTAATTAAAAAAAAAAACTGTTATTGCTACGTCGCTGTGGACTAAGTGGTCGGGATGACGTCATTATGCTCGTAACCGCGTTTTTTTTGTAAGTCTAGCACTAGCTGTGAAAGAAATATTAAGCCGAGTTGGGACCATTTCGTATCTACTCTGTGGGCACTTAGAAGATGCTTCGTGTTTGTATTGCTCTCTCACTCACTCTTAATACTAGCGTAAGAGACCTAGTGAGAGACAAGTGCAATCCCGAAGAACGTTCTAAAAGCTATCGCACTGTAGTCGACCAGGAAACTGCTTTACCACTTGTCGACTCTATATCGAGATTCAAAAGTGTTAAAGAACTTTGCGTGATCGATTAAACATTATTTTTGTTCTTTGGTCTTGTTTGTCAAGAATGCCACCTAATGATAAAGTAGCTTTTAAAAATATGACATTTACAATCTTGACACTACAATCTAAAAACTGGAATCTTAAGACCACTAGCCCCTATATAGTAATTTCACTAATACCGGTCAGATGGTGGTAGCGATCAGGACGGACCCTGCACAAGATCCTACCACCACTAACCTAAGTGAGTAGCGTACGCTGCAATGGGCTTTTTAATGGTTATAAATAATAATTAATAAAGATTAATTATTTAATGTGCTTTTAATAAAAGTATTAAAAGCACATTTTTATAATGTAAATAGTCAAATACTTTTTTTATGGCATAGATGTGACCCATAAACATTCGCATTCACAAGACTGTAATCCTAAGACTGTAATCCTAAGACTGTAAATGCGTTGCCAACCCTGAGGACTAAGATGGAATGCCTCTATGCTAGTCATTACACCGGCTGCCTTATCCCCAAACCGGAACACAACAATGCGAACACTACTGGTTTTTTTTTTTTTTTATGGCATAGAGAAGGCAACCGAGCACACAGGCCACCTGATGGTAAGTGGAAACTGTGACCCATAGACATTAGCATAAGACTGCAAATGCGTTGCCAACCCTGAGACTAAGATGGAATGCCTCTATGCTAGTCATTACACCGAAAAATGAATGTGAATGTTTGGCGGTAGGTTAATGGATAACATGGTGGTAGCGATCCGGACGGACCCTGCACAAGGTCCTACCACCCCCAATCTCAAACGTGTATTCCATTTCATAATGTGAGTTGGCAGTGGACGGGGCTAACTTAAGCTAATATAGTAAGTAATTTAAATAATTTAATTATGGACCCTGATAGGCACAACAATATTAGGATGTACAATTATGTACAGTCACTAGCAATTATAAAATATATGATCCAACATTGGACTCAAAAATATCTGACGCGATCTTATTACTGGAGGCGACCGTGTCAGACAATATATTAAAAAAAAAAAAAGTATTTTCTGTTTTATTATATCAAAAGATAGACAAACAAGCCACCTACCGTTAAGAATCGCAGTTTGTTTACATTCTTTATCTCGTCTCATTGGCCGTACTTTAGTAAGATGTCCTTGTATCTCAGGCGTAAAAGGAATAAGACTAACTTAAAATAGGTACCTTAAAAATGCCTTGCGTAAAGCCAACTGTAGCCAATTATACCCAACTTTTACTCGGTTAAATTTCCCACATATACCGAAATGTAACCCAACATCGTCGGCCATTACAAAGGCAATGATCAATTAGAAAAAGCAATCCCTTGCACATACAAACAACGAACACCAGCGCAGTGCAATCCAATTTAAATCGATTACGCAATGAATCGGTGCAATCCGATCCGATCCTAAAAGTCGCACGTTCAAATCGAAAGAGAAACAACACGCATCACAGAACCATTGCAATTTGAAGCTTAAAATAGTTTATAAAAGATCAAAATAAAAGCGAGTTTCATTTCGTTTTACTATTGTTTATATTTAAACATGCGAAGTGTTTGGTTTAACGTGTCTAGTGCCAAAAAATAGACGCTAAGCTTCTTTCGTATGGAAGTTTGATAGCTTGGCATCGAATATGTAGCACGTTGAGCACCGTTGACACACGTTGCCTGTTACAGATATATATGAAAGATAGTTCATGGCATCAAATGATGTGCGTGTGATTAAAATTATTTAGATCTTGTGTTGCATTGCGAAAAATACGTTGCGCTTTCAGTATTAGAAGTTAAAACTGTCAGTTTTGGGAAGAGTCGTACTGGTCAAGCTTAACCCGCTTGCTAGATTGATTGCACTGAAGCTCAACTAAGGATCATCAGATCTTTTTGGTAGACAGACTACTTACTAGAAGGTAGTATTTTATAAACCTTATCGGAATAATTAATGGCATTATTTAAAAGCTTACAAGTTAACGAGCAATATTTCATGACAACAACAATTATATATTTTACTTTTCTCAAACATGCTCGGAAAAAACGGTTTTCCGATTGAAAGACAAGGACGGAAAGAGCCTCATTTTACTCCTAGGAGTAAAAAACCATATGAAAATATTTTCCGTCCATGTCTATATTTTTCCTAAAAATGCTGTCAATTTGCATACAAAATCATAAGGACCAAGACAAAAATTCCAAACAGCCAAGGTAACTGCTCGCTTTTTTAGCACAGTGCGTGTGTTTCTTTTTGAATTTGCATTCCAAGTTCTATGGTTAGTATTTAAAAACAATTGACAGTCGGTAACATTCGTTCATTCTGCATAATTATATTACTTGCTTTTTAAAAATGTATTTGTATTATTTCCTCACATGTTTGAGAAAAGCATTATGTATGCCTCGGCGGAAACGAGGATTTCCTGACTCGTGTTTTAACCACCTCGTCAGGAAAACCCTTACTTTCCGCGCCTAGGCAACAATGTACTATTTATTTCGTGTCATACTACAACTAGACGCTTATACGTGTTTCTGCTTGTTGCTTTTGTTTTTATACGCCTGGCTGCTTCTAGATATAGTTTTAGCGTCAGTTTTTCCTAAATATTTGAACCAAAATCAATCCTAAACTGCGCGCATACTGCCATTCCTGGATAACTTTATCAGTCGTTCCACTTGTCGTCCTTCCATAATTCTGGTTTTAATATATCCTTCGCCTGCAAAATTGCAGCATTGCACCCTTCAAATTCATAAATAAAAAATATAAACCGGCCAAGTGCGAGTGGGAGTCGCGCAACGATTACCTACCGCCGCATAGTAGGTATAACGAGTGTTGAATTCAATTTTAATTTTAATCATAAATAACGTTAGACAATATGTATAAAAAATTGTTAAAAGAGTTAATAACACATAATACATGATACCTATTTTGTCAAAAATATTAAACCACTATCTATTACATTGTCCTTACACTGTAACTTAGATTCTCTGAGACGTCCCTACACTACCTGGCAATCAAAATGAAATAAAGGAACGTCGCTCCGAAGTGGCCAGTAATAGCGCGAGAGTGCTACACCTACACTTGCGGTGCACGTCTGTAGAGTAAGTGTAAGCAATTCCATGCCTGATGCGATCCATCGCCCACAGATTCAATTATATGCAACGTTCGATGGTAAAGAGAATGGAAGTGGCCATTTTGAGGCTCTAGTCACGATGCATGCGTTTGTTATCGTTATGAAAAATAGGTTCCCATTTTACGCAGAATTTTCACCTGATCGAAAGGTAATTCTCGCCGCATGTTTTTTTTTTGGTAGTCACAAGTCTAACCTAAACTACGTAATTAATGTTTACATCATGTTTTAGCAGAAAATAGCTGACATTATACAATCGATGGAGCGAAATTCGATAAACTGACGTCGTTTTACATATTGTCCGTTTTCGAAAGTTGTTTACGTTAACGTTAAGTAACTTGCATAACATGCATAACGCTAAGAAGGATGCCACACAAGCGTTGCCGTACGTGTTGGTCTGTATATAAATTAGAACGACATCCCACACGATGCGTCGAAACACTTGCGTCGCTCTTTGTTGAAATCACTGCGTTGCGACGAAGTAACGCACTGGCATATCTTACGTGAACGATTTTTGATAACTGCCAAAATTTATGGGATTGTCAAGCACTCGTGGCGACCGTCCGGTACCTAACGTCATTTTACCATAACGATACCGTTCTTGCAAACCGGCCACCGGTTTATATTGAATTTGTTTTTTTTATTCGCTGATTTCTGACACAAAAAGAAATTGCTTACAGAGTCTCTATTCTACCTGGTAAAACAATACTGCTTATGACATGTTATAGTATTGTATTACACCGGAAACGATTGATTGTGATGCGCCAAATGTATCCATAAATACTTATTGTACATCTGCGAACAAACAATAAATAATTGGACTGCTTAAAATAGTTTTTTTTGGTATGTCTTTGGGGAAAGCGATGTTTGGGTAAGTATGAATATTAATATTAATACCACAATCATGTTGTAGCCAGTCTGAAACTTAATCCTTGGCGAATACATCTCAATGCCAACACACCCAGCCCAGGACACATGCACAAACTTGCCCACCATCGGCTGATTTTGGCGCCAATTGCAAGTATTTCTGATGCAATGGCCGAAGCAAAGTACAGTCAAGGAATTAAATTTGTCACAGACCTTAGTTCCAAAGTCAATCTGACATTATACAGCAATAAGGTTGAGTTTCCTATCAATTACAAATGACTTGGCACCTCTAATTTTACAATATTAATTATATGCGACATCCAGGTGCCCGCATCCTTGGCGAATACATCTCAGTGCCACGTCTCATGCACAAACTGTAGAGCATTCGCTCCACTGATCCGGCCAACTGGCCCACTATCGGCCAATGTTGGCGCCAATTGATCGACACTCTCAATATTGAATTGTTGGTTAGCAGGAGTTTTACTGTCCTTCGGGCAACGCTTGGTTCAAAGTGACATCAAAGCAGGATTTACTACGTACCAAAGGCGATTGAGCAGTTTATTTCGTTTATTGGCGCCATGCTTCGTCACACTTCATAAGCAGTGCTTGATGCTAAGCAACCACAAATTTACCTAGTCCCAAACTGAGCTCAAGGCTTGCACTATGGGTGTAGTAAACTTGTGATCCACCTTAGGTCCAAAGTCATTTTGACATCCTACAGCAATAAGTTTTAGTTTTCTATAACCTACAAATGACTTGGCATCTCTATTGACGTTGACGACATCAAGGTTTTTTTTTAAATGGGTCTTTCTTGAACTTACAAGATAACGATGAACACAGTCATATAGTTACCGAGCCATAAGTAAGGCGTACTTACTCGCCCGTCTATCTGGGACTTAATTGTTAAAAGTTGGGCGGAATAACATCAAAAGTGTTTGTCAGGTAACTTATCAAAATTATTCTATTGATCTGAAAACGATTTAAAACTATTACGGGTCTGAAGTTCCCAAAAAAAAAACTAATCCTAATTACCTATTTCTATGGCATTGCTTGGTAAAAACCAGGCTTGACGGTATATAGTTAAGGACTTAATTGAGATAATGTTAACTTTCTTCAATTGCTTTTCCTTTGTGTAACGAAAATTATCCATATGATTATGTGACTAATCTTTTACACAAAGGAAAAAGCTAAGGGCTTAACAACCCTTTTGTAATTGACACTTTAACTATGTACAATATTTTTGCAATTCACCCAAATAATCTTGCATTTTGATCCTGATCTTGAACCTATTTAAGCTGACGTTATATTAATTTTTACACCTATGTATTACATTAAGTTATAGGCATTTGAATTCGAACATGACAAAAAATGCCGCAGTGAAACCATGGTGACACTTAATAGTCACGTGGGAGATGAAGCATCACTCGGTATTTTACCGGGAAAGTACCCGAATCCGGAATTTTCGATTCCCCGTGATCCACCATTGAACAGGCTGTCATTCATTCAGTAATGAACACGTGAAAAATTCAATTACTCGGTCCGGAATGGAATCTGTAGCACGTTCGGACAGACGGACTGAGGGCCGAGGTAACTCGATTCTTTTTGAACATACCTTGATGAGTGAACTGTGTTACATTTGATTACACACTGATGTTCTGTGAAATTGAAGCTTTCCCTGCAATTTTGTTGGAGATATTATCGGTTATATTTTTTAAGGTAAATGGGGCCGTTTTTTACTGACTTAAATAGGAGGATGTTCTCAATTCAAATGCATATTGGTAACGCGATTATTATATTTTTGTCTTAATTTAGTAAAAATTATAAAAAGATACGCATCTTTATGTACCTAGTCGGTTCATAAGTTCTGTCACTGACATTTATTACAATTTAAAAAATAAATAAAAGAGTTTTTTAAACCTGTAGTACATCAATCAAAACCTTATTTTATATAGAATGAAAATAAGTGTAATTAATATTTTTTACTATTGCAATCATTTGATGAACGAGCTTTAAGCATTCCATTCGGGGCCAGAAATCACGGGTCAAAACACGCACGACCACGATACTGATAATGGCTATAACTTTCGTAAAAGTTCTCGTATTGAGTCGAAATTTGCGTGACTTATTGATCAGACTTTTACCTTTAAATTCTGATACAAATGTATTTACAAGCAAATAAGATCCGCTTGTACACCGGTCAATCTTCACGACTCATTAAATCGACTCTACGATTTCACATCAATTTGCAGCAATACGAAAACAAACCAAACTTCGAGCTTCATAAGCTGGTTTTTGAGGGTCGTTAAGAAAATAATGCTGATCTATAAACATAGCCACAGATGAGAGGCTTCACAATATTAAACAAAAAAGATTGTTAGTTAACTAAAACTGACCTTTAAAGCGTTTTCAATAAGTGTTATTTCCAGAAAACTGGTGCGTATTTTAATCGGTTTCGGCCGTGAATGTTAGAAGATAGTATCGGAAATTGCGGAAACTATGTGGAATGATTATTAATTCTTAAAAATGTTTTGTTAATTAAGCTTTTACCTTTTATATATTTTGAAATTAAAAAATAAACAAATGTTAGTTTTATTTGACTAAACCTTTGTGACAGAACTTAAGGACCGACTAAGTATATCATATCATATGTCATTTAAAGTTCGCTTATGCTAAGTAAAAAAAGGTATAAACATTAATAGTCATAAATAATTAATAAATAAAAGCACACACAAAACGCAAGATTTCATATTTACTACAGTTCAACACCCTAAAAACTTTAAACATAACGCACACGCAATAAAAACTCCTTTCTGCACCATTGCATCGAAAAAATTCCAAAGCTTGCGTCGTGGCACCACCGCGTCACAGAGATAGCGCGGACTGGCACGAAAGAATCGCGAGCGTTCGAAATTCAAATACGATCAGTGCAGCCGCGCTCCCTTGTCAGACATGTCGGTGACCAGAACGGGTGACAGGTCAAAATGGCGGCGAAGAAAATGCATAAAACCACCACCTGATGACGACAATGACTGCGCGAGCCTAGCGTGGCTTCTGAGCTTCCGATTGGATGAAATTGTGAACGTGAAAGTGCCTGATGATGAGCCTTGTATCAGTTCGGAACCGAGGCTGCCTGAACCCCCGCCGGCAGCGAGGAAACCTGCTTTCACGTATCCTGAATTAATAGAACGAGCGTTAAGGGAAAAGGGAGAGTTGACGGTATCTGCTATATACCAATGGATTTCGTAAGCTACTTTTATTATTGTTTTACTGTTTGTCTAGACAACTGTCTAAATCCATCAAAAATAGTATCGGCAATTTGGCAAGTGATTGCTTCATTGAGATTGGTTTTTTTTTGCCCAAAAACGAATAATAAAACAGTTTACAGCGGAGCTTTTCTCGTTGAAATTACTGGTAATAAGTTTACCTCAAACAATTGTTTGAAGTACCTAGTCTGCTTTCAGTACTTTTATGTTATATTTATTTATGTTCATAGTAATTTTAAATTGCAATGAAATATTGTTTAAACCTTATAATCATACAAGGTAAAGCGTCAGTAATTAAACTATTTTTAGTTTTAGTTTAATAATTGTATGCACAACGGAAATTCCGTATCAAAATCTAGGTGGCTTAGTACCTACTGTTTCGTTTGTTCGGTAGTAGTATAACTATATTGAACTGAAAATTTGTGTAGTCCAAAGTCTTTACTTTTAGGTAAAGAAAATGTACCTAACCACGTTATAGTTTCATACAAAACCTAGATCTTAGGTTGAAAGACTTAAGTTTTACACTTACAGTAACATCAAAGTACAATTTTGTTCGATGTTTTCGTATCTAAAATAGTTTAATTATTATTCTAATATCAACATTACGGTGTTAAAAATATAAATTGATATTTAATACTATCAATAATATCCACAGTAGACGTTGCGTAAACAATTATTATTTGCGATATTAATGTTTTTATCATTTCTATTTCTTGGTAAACCAACAATAGTTTAGGCTATATCGAATATTAGGGTTGGCAAAGTTTCTTTTCAGGGTTGAGCTAACTCTACGGAAGCTCTTTCTCTTTTATTCTATAGTAATTATGCCATCGAGAGATAGGGTAACACATCAAACCTTATTTTTTCAAGATAGAGCCTCTGATTGCGTTTATAAAAGCAGTCAGATCATTAAACGACCTTCACGAAGCAAAAGTGCAGCAACGTTGTACTCAGAGCTATGTCAACCTGGATATTAAATTTTATTATTTTTCAAATGACAGTAATATATTTATATATACTAGTTTTCTGTATCACCCGTGCATAATCCAGATTGTATTATACATGAAACCTTATTCCTAAATCACATTATCGTTTGATGAAAATCGCGTTAAAATCCGTTGCGTAGTTTAAAAATCTGAGCGTTCAGGGGGACAGCCGGTGGGAAGCTACTTTGTTCTATACTATGGTAAAGAAGTAATGGACTAACACCATTTTTAATTTCCTTTTTAACAATGAGTTTTCCCCCTTTTTTTCCTAGACAAAACGCTCTCTACTCTTTCTAATGTTCCAGACTAGCTTTCTGAATTTTTAATGTCTACGCGGTAATTTTGATCTAAGTTAAGAGGTTAAACTGAGAGAAAGTGTTTCATGCAAATACAATTCTCCTCCTGGGGTTCTGGGGCTATCCGTGGGTGGTGGTTGTTACGTACCACGCTATAAGATTTCCTATAGCCATAAAACTATAGCAAATCAGATCGGTGACAGCTCGTAACACTCTAAGAGCTACCATAAAATTCCGTTTTTACCCGTCCAATAATATAGAATAGAATTGAAAATCTTTATTTAAAAAATCATTATTTTTATACAGAAGAATAAAACAACATAAATTAAAGAGAAGGCATTACGTGGTTGAACAGGATCCCTCAGATCAGCATTCTGCTTAGATAGATTGCGGTATCTCAGATAAAGCTCTTGTAGCAAGTGCAACCTTATCAGTAACGGAATAGGGTTGAATCTGCTTTGGCTTTTAAATTTGAGATACCGCTTTTTGGCTTGTGAGGGCAGCATTGTGCCGCAGTGAAACTGCGTGTCGCTGATTTTCAGAGGGATCCTGACTTAAAACTAAACTAAACTAAATAAAACACGTAACAGTAAACAGGTAACAGGTAAAAATTCGATACAGAAGATAAATTGAAAACAATATAAATAGAAACTGAAAAACCTTAACAAAAACTTAGCAATGGCATTCAACGCTCACATTTTACTTCAATTGGTCTGCAAGTGTTCTTTCTTTCTCTGTCTATCCTGTTTCCTCTTCTTAATTTACTCATAGTTCAGCAAGAGACAACACCTTCACTCGTCTATTTCATTGATGATCGTAATTAAATTTTCTACCTTTTATTTTGCTGAGCATTTCCTTGTTTTACCTATCACTAAGAGAAAAATATGTCGCAGTTTATAAATAAAGCTTCATAAACAAGAGAGTAAGAAAGCGAAAATATTGTATTAAAAATATTGACTGTGACAAGTGTCAACCTTAGGAATAATTAAAACTGGTATGCCATTTTCTTGGCCGACTGCACATGCACTCAAATGAAAATTAGTCATATGTTTGTAACGCATTTACAGCCGTAACAGCAGTACCGTTTTTCGAACTTTTGCCAGTTGCCACATCTTTTGTTTCATACGGATCTCGCCTACTGTAAGAACGCACATATGCGTTGAGGGCACTGGGTGGAAGTCAGGAGAACGCTTACATGCGTTGCTGGCAGTGAATGCGTTAATTTTTTCTTACACAATGGAAACAAGTTATTCTCAATAGTTGGCCTTAATTAGTTTTTTTTTAATTTACTCTAATACCACCGGAACCCTATTTAATCGCCGACGCAAATTACGTGTATTACAGTTGTAATCACGGTTTAACGTGATAAGCTATCGGCGTGGCTGATTTAATATTTGGATTTAGATAGCGCGCGGGAGTTTTATTAATATCTATCCTATAACGGCGTCGATGCGTTTTGTCGACTCGATATAGTATTGCTGGGGAAATGAATACCTTTATTAGCGAAAATAAAGTTCAAAATTAGTGATTCGGTATGAAGGTGATATTTATATTAGTGATGTTCGTGGTTATTTAAGTTATTTTATAAATATATTTTTATGGATTGATAGCAACTCGGGAGTCCTTAATAACATCATTCTCCTGTACTTATCCCGACTTATTTGGGGTCGGCGCAAAATGTATTTTTCTTCCATAGTCTTATTTATATTGATATCAGATTGCTCTAGTAAATAATAAACACACCATACATAACGAAGTTCCTTAAAGAATAAAACGTCGCTTATTAGTTAATTTTACCCATTATTGTTACACCCTCGGGATTTTTTATACACTCAGGTGCAAAAATACCGGGTCAGAGTGCCTTTTTCATACAAACAAGACTATTTCGAAGCCTTGGTTCCTTGCCAGGGGTTGTTTCGAGTGAGGTTTAATGGTGGATACTGCGAGGTTCAATAGAGGAGGTCAAAAGTTCTTAAGATACCTAACTGATCAGTTAACACCACAGCGGTAGAGTTTGGGTCAGCACTTGGATTTCCTTACATTTTATTGCCATTTTAGATGTTTTTCTGAACATGCACAATTCCGGCGTTAACCGTAGATTCATTCAGTTGGCTATCCTATGCACTCTGAAAGTCCTGTATCGATGCTCGAGGTATACATCATCAGAATTCACTAAAAGCATTCCCTGGCGAGGAACCAAGGCTTCGAAATAGCCTCTTTAGTATGAAAAACGCACTTGACCCGTTTTTTTTGCTCCTGATGAAAAATAGGGTCTGTTCATTCGAGTATAGTTATAAGCTATCTTCATTTCAAATTTAATCCTCGCAATTTTTCGCATTTATAATATTATTATCTCTATCATAGTAGGAGGATAAGTAGGATTAAACGCACCAACAATCTCCAATTATATTCTGGGGCCTGTTCAACACGGTAAAAAGCATAGTTTTTGATCTATTATCGTACTGTCAAAGTTTTGACAGTTCCTATTTACTTGACAGTAATGGCGGCCGCGTTAAAAACAATACCATAACAGGTCAAATACAAAAAGTATTTTACCGCCTAGAATCATCATCATCATTATCAGCCGCAAGACGTCCACTGCTGGACAAAGGCCTTCCCCAAGGTTTTCCACAACGATCGGTCCTCTGCTGCTGTCATCCAGCGGTTTCCCGCGACCTTTATCAGATCGTCAGTCCACCTTGTCCGTGGATCCGAGACATGGTCGCTTACAATGGGCCTCATAAGAAGGCTCAAGGTCACTCAAAGGGCGATGGAAAGAGCTATGCTGGGTGTTTCCTTGCGAGATCGAATCAGGAATGAGGAGATTCGCAGGAGAACTAAAGTAACCGATATAGCTCACCGGATTGCAAACCTTAAGTGGCAGTGGGCGGGGCACATTGCTCGTAGAACTGATGGCCGTTGGAGCGGAAAGGTTCTAGAGTGGCGACCGCGAACCGGGAGACGAAGTGTTGGCAGACCTTCCGCCGAATAGAAGCGCTGAAATTATTAGAAATTTGTATATGGAATTTGCTTTGCATAGACAATGCCACCTCAAAACGATTCTACGCACACATACGACGTATTGCCTCAAGCGTCACGGTTAAGTGAAGGTACAAATAGGGACAAGTGAAGGGTCGACCTAATCGCCCCTACCGCAGGTGCCCCGTTTATCGGAGCCGATTCCGCGATAGGGGAGCTTCTGTTCCCCGGCCATTTAGGATTGTCAGATTCTCTATGGGTTTGTTGGTGAATAGATAGACTTTTTAGAATAATAGGTGATCTTAGCGAATATTATTTTAGCAGGTTTTTAGTAGCTCGTGTCATTATCTGTGTCTACGGGTCTTACATCCCAAGTACCACCAGGTGGCCTGTCTTCTTTGACCTGTTATGGTGTTGTTTTTCAAGTAAGTAACATCTATCAGAACGTTGACAATACGATAACAGGTTAAGGACAATATGGTGTTTTTCGCTCAGAATCTCGGCCTAAAGGGCCCAAAGGAATGAACTAAAAAAGAAGGTTAAAACAAAGTAATCTTATCGCAGAAAGTCACTGATTACCATATTTTTCTGCAATTTTTTTCCTGTCTTTCTCGTGATTTTCAGCAAATAGAGAGTGGTTCGACTGTATTAATTATTCGGTCAGTTAAGACATGTTAAAATGAAGTTTTTTTTGTACGTATAGGGTAAAATAACCAGTGGTCAGCCAGAGACCTGTAGTGGGCCTCTGCCTATACTTTGTATGAATGGGAAGAGTACAAAATATATATTTCCCACACTTCGCACATACTGGTCACTGGCTGACAACTGGTGACTTTACCCTACCCTTGTAAGAGCGCGTACTTTATAAACCTGTTTTTTAATATTTTTTTTATCTATTCGGCAACTGTACGGAACCTTCAATACGCGAGTAGCATAAAGGGACATCATATTCTTGGTAGTTTTATTAGATTGTAGCTCTCATGTCTTATCTTATCATGATTCCCGTCAAATACACTTGATCCCGTGTCATTTTTGTATTCCAATTTAATTATACAAATGTCATTGCAACTCCTGTATTTATAAAAAAATAACTAATAATAGTCCTCGGAATATACGGGACAAAATTATTTGACAGCTAGCGATCGTCTATATCGATAAACGAAATTATCGATTCTTTTCCATATACTAGTGATCGTTATCGCATTAGAATGGAGACAGCTTATACGTAATCTGCATCACACACCAAGTATTGTATCCATCTCCCTAATGCTGACTTAACGATGTCTGAATTCGTGCTGGCTCCACCTTCCGTCTCTCCTGTCATATCAACTGCAAACCCTACACTCCTATCCTGTCTACCTGGCTCTCCGTTGCCTCGGGCACGTGCGCTGCTGCCTGCGGCAGGCGGAGATGGTTGGTTAACTTATAACACCCCTTTTTTTTGTCGAAGTGTAAAAATGACACAAGTATGCAGAAATATTTGCATATAAATTGATGTCATTTCGGATACAATCTCTTAAGTTTATGGCGGCCACAGACTAAAAGTCGGACTGTTATTTGAGGCAGTTCTAAATTATCACGATCAGCATATATCAAAATGGACTTTATATAAATATTAATACATGCAACACATAATGGTTATTTAATTTTCCCTAATAGAATCACGTGGTTTACTCCCTGTCTCCAATGACAATTTCTATGGCCCTTTTTTCCACCGCGTTTCTTGGTTGAACCATATTCAAATGAAAGTTCTATTCCCCGTAAGCACGAGAGGGGTTCAGCTTCAGATCAATGCGGTGCCAGACACGGGCGGCGCGGCGGCGGCACGTCATCGTCGTCGTGTGTTGTGATGCCTTATGGGGGAGATAGTACCGGTTGTCTGTGCTTGTAGCTATTGTTTAGTTATTTATTACCTGTGAAAAAAAGGAGTAGTGAGTTTTGTCCACAACCCGGTTTTTTTTCACAAAATGTTTGATGATGTTATGCGTCAGATCTAAAATGACAGCGGAAATACCCTACATGAAACAAAACAAGGTTAACACCCGTATCCACAACCCTCACTATGAGGTCTCACAGTGCTCACGAACGCACAGGGTGGTTCAAATCGTCTCATAAACAAAAGGTCGGCTAAAAAGATTTGATAGATCATTCTCCCGAACTCATTATTACTTCGTAGTAATTTTTCCGTTCGCATTTTTTCCGAACGCGAAAATACCAGTATTTATTATTACCGCGGTATTACCAGTCAACTTTTTACCTAGCAGCATATTTTCACTGTCGTGTTTTTCCCCGTTCCAATTTGACGAAGTTAGAATCGACGGAGCTCCTATTTCTGGTTGGTTTGGCTCTCCGGGCCTGATGCAAAACTAACATAACTTAAACCTACCTACGAATTACGATGTAAATACTTTTGAGAAAAGTGCGACTAAGATAGAAGTCGAACAATAAGGAAAGTGAATGTAATAAAATCGAACGGTGAAAAATAAAATTGGCTAATATCGCGTTCGGGGAAAACTTACTACAAAGAAATAATGAGTTCGGGAGAATTATGTAACAAACGGTCATAAAGGACCAATCACAAATCTGTATTGATCCCTTAAGTATTGTTTGTGAATACGGGTATAAGTAAATCTTTAATACATATATTCTTAAAAAATACATAAATTATATAAGGAAAATGTAATACCTACCTTTTTATCCATTCACAGTGACAAGAGTGAAAAATGTACGCCTTTTAGTTTTCCTTACTTCACGTTATAATATAAGTAGTTTAGCTTGACCGCCCTATTAGTGTACTTACCTATATAGAATACCTCGCCACCATAGGGTTCACACAGACCGGCTCGAAGAGGAGAGCAGATGTTTCCAACGTGATTTAAATCTGCTATCCTCTTCGAGCCGGGTCTGTTTGAACGGACCTATAACATGTTAATAACTATATGATATCAGAATAAAACAAAAGAAAAAAAAATGTTTAGCTCACAAACAAATGATCAAAACTAAAAAGTCTACGTGACTTTGAAAAAGATTCATGATCTTCGTATAATACTATTTCTGTATATTGATAGTTTACGCCTAAATAAATCATTTTCTGCCTGTAGAAACTTTAACCCAATTTCTTTCTCATAGCGATCGCTTCCCCTACTACAAAGCCAACGATGAACGCTGGAAGAACTCCGTCCGCCACAACCTCTCCATCAACCCCCACTTCAGGAAGGGGGCGCGCGCCCCCCACGGCGCCGGGCACCTCTGGTCCCTCGCTGCCAACGCCATTGACTTGCTGCCGACTAGGACACATCTGTTAGTGGGGGAGGAGATACATGAAGCGCATATCATTGAATGTCCAAAGGTAAGATGTGTTTTTTTTTATGTGCCAAATAAATTATTTTTCATTTCATTTCAATTCTGCCGTCGTAACGAAAAAGGGCACAACTAACATTTTTTGTGAAATTGAGTTTAATACATATTTGGAATCAGGAAGTCTTCCTAGATCGGCATATGTATTTGATGTAAATAAAATATGACAGGAGAATCCTAAGGAACGTATTAATAAAGTAATCTTCCAATTCAAATTGAATTGATTTATTGTTTAAACGGCGTGGTGAAGTTTTCCAACGGCGAAAATTATGAACCACCTTTATAAACCTGCTTGTCACAAGGGCATATACACAAAATGTATACAACACGTGCATTTAAATCTATAATCTATACCTGATGACATACACAGCTACTTCAGGTTAATAGATTCAAGAACAAATTGTCTAACTGGCTCCTAGATAAGTGTTTTTAGAGTATTTACTTCTGTCATGTCGAACGAATCTTCGCTGAGATGCCCGTCCAATTAAAAATTGATACGTCAAAGTAAACGCCAAGTCATAGAAAACTCAGAAAACTGTGATTTGTCACGTGTTTCCAGACTGGCAAGTCGAAATCAGTTTATTATTACGGCCCTTAGTTGCCAAGCCTGTCTGTCTGGAAGATCAAGATGAAATGCATCGAAAAACAACAACCAAACACTGCTGGTTGGCGGCAGGTTAAATAATAGTAGATTGTACAACAAGTGCATAAAACGAGCCATTTTACCCTAGATGCGCATATAGCCACACGAGCCGGAACGGCGAGTGTGGATAGTCACGTCGAGGGTAAAATGGGTTTTATGCTCGAATTTTACACTCTGCTTTTCACTTCGATTGCAAGGAAATAAAACAACAAGCACATACTGAGATAGATTTTCTTCGATTTAGGCGGCAATATCTTCTCAATTACATCTTTCGCACTTCTTTCCATTAAAGTCTCAGGCGAAATCATTATTTGATCGTCACTATCACTACTCGAGGACATTGTTTAACTACTTATTGAAGTTTCAAACGGGGGACACAACAAAATTTTCTAGTTTCTAGTTTTGTTTAACGAAAAATTTGCTTCGCGCCTCACAATTTTTCTTAAACTTTTATTTTTATTTTTGACTATGTGACGTTTGACTATGGTCTGTGCTTTAATGCCAAGTTATTATAAATATTTGCGTTATATTTTTTTACTTAAATGCACGCCCGTAGGTATTATTCGTAAATTTGTATTTAGATAGTTATATATATGTCGTAATTAAATTAAGAAATAACCTAAATCTCATAAAAACAAATGAATTAAAATATGGTGTATTGTGTATGTGGCTGTAAGGCCTGATTACCTTCTCAACTTTTTTTTAATTTTCGACTATGTGACGTTTGACAGGTTTGACTATGGTCTGATACTTAATGCCAAGTTATTATAAATATTTGCGTTGTATTTTTTTACCGTAAATGCACGCCGTAGGTATTATTCGTAAATTTGTATTTAGATAGTTATACAAATGTCGTAATTAAATTAAGATGTAACCAAAATCTCATAAAAATATATCAATTAAATGAAGGTGTATTGTGTGAAGGCTGTAAGGCCTGATTGCCTTAGTCTTAAAAGAAGAAATTACTTTATGCACTAGTGCATAAAATGCGATTTTATGCAGCCTATACCCAGCATAAAGAAGGACTTTACGAGCATGAGAAGTGAAAAAATAAAACTTTGTCTTAAAAAATGTCGGAAAGCAATGGATAGTAATAAACAGTCGTACTTTTGATGCCGGTGACGTCGAAATGACGAAATTTTACAGACAGGGTGCTATGCTTTCATTTGGCAGGTGTTTAATTATGTATTCACTGGTACACATAAAAAAATGTTAAATAAGAAGCGGTAAAATGATTATAGTTAATTACAGTTTAATCGCAATCAAAATACGCATCACGGCAGCAGCATATTTTGTTTGGCAAATTAAAACAAATTTCTTTTATGTATAGCAATTTTATTCCCTAATTGTGTTTATGACTATTTAATAATATTAATATTTATTACAACATAGAAACGGGTTTTAACGATAATGTGACTCGATGATTTTTGCCACTGTTCTTCTCAATCGAATAGTTTTATTTATGTTTTAGGTATGAAGTAGGTATTTATTTTTCTACGTGTCATTAGATTACTAAACTCATTTGTACATGATTAAATGATTATCGACTAATGTTTAATAAATACAATAAAACCATTTGGAATCATACTCTATTGTAGCGTGACGTCATTTTAGCCTCCACGGCATGAAAAGTACGGGCCCTGGTGATAAAAGAGTTAAATTAAAGAAGTTGCGGGTAAATGCATTTATATTAATCGTCTATGCAAATCCGGATGGATCATTGAAAAGCTATTTCCGCAAAATACCCGATACCATCTCTATTTACAAATATTTCTGAATGCATCCAATTTAAAATTCATTTAAAAAGTTAATCGTATTCGGACCACAGCCTTTTGTTTACGGACAGCGAATGCCGTTAATTTTTAAACTGCTATTATTGGAACGCCGCATATTTGAATAAACTTTTTTAACTTTTTCAGGTCATAGTCCTCGATGAGGCGGCGATTGCGGCGGCCAGCATTATTCCTGATCAAGATTTATTCTCGGGCAGTACAAGTGAGTTCCTTTTTTAAATCTTATTTATCGGTGTCATCAATATTCGGCCCATTGGAAGCGGATGTACTTGGTTGAATTTAAAAACGTTTCTGTGTAACGGTTTGCTTGGCAGAAAGTTAGGTATTAGTGTTTTTAAAAGGTGGGGAAAGGGCTTTTTAATTAATAGATTTTGTTATGCATCCGTCTTAATGTTAGCTACAGTTTGTTAGGTCATTTGTTTCGAAAAATAAAGTTGATACCGCCCTATAAATATTCTAATAAGTACAATTTTCTACAGTTTCTCGCTCTTGTAGTCATTACGCCACAGATTATTTCGATTCATATAACGTCGTGGATTGAAGCAAGTGTAATTAATGAATGAAAATAATTAAAAACGCAATTGTGCTGTCAAATTAATACGCTTCATAAAATAAGGTGTCTAAAGCAGCATGAAGTAAACAAACTTGTCTTTAATTTCAGTGTTCCTCAACCCGGTGTCGACGGAACAGGTGGTGCGCGAGTGTGGACTCATCACTGCAGATTAACACGGTGTTAAACGAAGAACACAGTGTAAAAGAACACGACGAAGTACACGTTGTAAAAGTAGGCGGTGTAAAAGTACACGGAGTAAAAGGCAACAAGTCCTTATTCAATAATATATTCTACTAAAGTGTAACTTATTATACACGGATAAGTGGTATATAATGATGAATCAGTTAAGACTTACTTACTATTGGACTGAAATAAAGTAGAATCTTTTTTCTTTAATTTTGTTTCATTAAGTTAAAATTGAAATTAGTAACTATTTGTATTTGTATTTTGTCATAATATTTATAATTAAGGTTTCCATAAAAAGACGAACGAAACCAAAGATAGGAGACAAACTTTAGGCCTAGTTAAATATTGAACGTAAGTTGTATTAAGTTGATTTTGTTTTGCATGGACACAACTCCGTATTGGCACAGTCTTTTAACACGTTCCCTGTCCCCATACAAAATGATCTGACAATGTCACACGTGAAGTGTGCTGTGCTTACACTTTGGGGACGGAATTATCAACGTAAATTTTCATAGTTGGCTACATGAGATCTATTGTTTATAAATTGTATTATGTATCAATGGATACATCACTCAACGTGATTCTTAAGTGGAAACACGGACTTTGAATCCATGTGGTTAAATCATACCACTGACGACGTCGCCAATTTACCCACTTAACATTAGGGTAATTAAGGTAAGTTCAGGTTATGTTAAGTTTTGCAGTAGGCCCGGAGGGCCAAACGACCTACAATAGGAGCTCCGCGGCTGGGGAGCTCGGTCAACAGTAATTGATTTGAAATTGGACAAGTGTTAACGGAGCTCCTATTTCTGGGCGATCATAAACCTACCTACGTATTCTGTTATAGACTTAAGGACTTTTTAAAATTATTTCTTATCGGATGCCTACGTCATACAAAGAACACACCCTCCAAGTTTCAGGTCTCTACGATCAGCGGTTTAGGCTGTGCGTTGATCTGTCAGTTAGTCATTCAGGACAAAGTATTTTATATGAATAGATGTTTGACATCACTTAATGGTGGTACTGTGGGGATATAGAAATACCCACCACCCCACCACCACTACCACCACTAGGGGAACGGGCGGCGGTACGGAGGGTCAGGCAGTGTTTTCCCCTGATTAAATGGGGGTAGGACGCCTGAAGTTTGGTAGAACTTGGCAGATCTTCATTTCTAGTGCCAAGGTAAAGTTTTAAACAAATTTTCATTCATGTGCATATTTTGCCGCCATATTTTCGTATATATTTATAGGTGTAGTGCATAATTGCTTTCCTTCGTATTTTCACGGAAACGTACGAACGTGTCATGCTACTTCAGTCAATCTCAGTACTTTTTGTACTGTGGCCGACTGAAATAGCAAGAGACTTTCGTACGTTTCCGTGAAAATACGAAGGAAAGCAATTATGCACTACATCTATACCTATTTATATTGTTTCCAAATAGATTTTATTTAGTTGTCCCAATTGCTACCGTACGCCATTTTACGACGGTGTCTACTTGGAATGTGTTCATGTAAAACTATATTAAAATATTAAGTTCAACAGCAATTAAACTAGTCGTAGCTTTTAGAAATAGATTAACTTATCGTTAGTATGTATAATGCAATGCAAGTTAAATTTATCGCTTTGATTTTCTTTGTCATATGAAAGTAAAGGACAGAGCTAGCTAAAATGTATCTGTGAGAAGGTGACGCCTTAATTCTAGGCGTTAAATCCAATCGTATTTGACGTAATGTTTTTAAGTCGTCTACCATTTCTGCCAAGAAAATAATAGCTATAAATACTTGACAATACGATAACAGATCAAAAACCATATCGTGTTTGAGATGTTTTCGCTCTTAATTCCTTGACATTAATGGCGAATGACGTCAAAACAATACCATAACAGGTCAAAGACGATATGTTTTTAACCGTCGGGAATAGAGGGCCTGATTGCATGCGCTAGAATGATCAATACAAATTGAACAATACCTTGGTTACCTTGTTCCTAAAAACAGATTATCCTAACAGTTTCAGAATTGTTATACTGAATAACTGACCCATTTGGATAACATGTATATTAGAATTGCATGTACGGTTTGTAAGCACGTAGGGTCTTCGGTTTTGTTCTTCTTTTTCACACGTTCTTAAGTATGAGAGCGAGTGAGAGACAAGTACATTCCCGAAGCACATAACAGCTATTGCACTGTATAAGTTCTTATAACGAGCATATCACCTTGCCATATGTTGCAATTAAAATTACAACGTAGAATTACTCCTTAAGCGTCTGTAATTGATGTATCTAGAATTGGTGATTTTTACAATAAATGTAATTCATTTTACAACTTAGTTTTATTACAAAAACTGGGCCAGGTACGTGGGGTCTATTCCCACTGGTTCAATTGACAGTTCCATTGATGGAATAAATGGGAATTTTTATTCCTACCAGTTCCATTATTTAAAGTACTTCAGATAATGGAACTAGTGGGAATGGTTTAATTAAAAATAAAATTACGATTTTTTTCTTTTAGTTTTACGAATTTTTTTTAATACATTAATATTGAATGCAATTGTTTTACTAACAGTTAGTGTCATTAAATTATTTTTAGTAAAATAGAACAACAGGGAAATAATCATTTTCACATTTTCAAAATAAGGGTTAATTTATTTACTAACCCGAAATTTTGAATCTGGCGATTTGGGATTCTGGTATAAAGTGTAATCTGGTATGTTCAAATTAAGGTATTTTGGGAATGAGCAGCGAGAGCAACAAGCTTAAATACAATAAAAACCACCAGACCAATAACTGACTTACACATTAAAAAAAAGCCATGTGCGAGACGGGCGAAGATTTTTTTCATTTATCTATAAAATGTCCCACTACATTATGACATTTATGACCTTTGAACAAAATACCAAAACATCAACTTTTCTCCACTATCCTTTCGTCTCGAGGTTGAACCAATAGATAGATCAGATTCAACTTTTAATCACCTCTTAATACAAGTTACAGTCAACATAGAAAACCAAAACCCATTTTCTAAAAATATCTCGAAAAATCCTTTCATGAATTCTCATACTGACGATCCCCACCCTCTATGAACTCCGGCGATTATCATCGTAACTCAAGTTCCCGATTCAAAACCGTTCCAAAAACATTTTCAAACTTGGAATCTCTGCTTTATGACCGTTAGTGGCATTGTCTTGTGGGTGTGGCGCCATCTATTACACGGGGTCGGTAATTTACCGCTGTGTGTCGTAATGTAGGTAGCGGCTTATGGGATCCTTGGAGAATTCTATTGTGGAAGTGTGTGGGGTTGGAATGAATGCTTTATGTGAATGAGTTCACAAATACTGAATAATGCTGCAAGTGCTGTTGTGAGGTTTTGAACTATTGAAGGTACAAATAAGGTAGTAGAAGGTAAGTAGGTGTTTGCGCTCAAAATGAGGATTATTATAATGTGATAAAATCTGGGGATATTCTCCCAGGGGCATCGATAAAAGACACCGGTTTTCTGAGCCTCATGTCAGCCGAAAGACGTCCACTGCTGGACATAGGCCTCCCCCAAGGATTTCCACTCAGACCGGTCTTGTGCTTTTCGCATCCACTGCGGTCCCGCGATCCTGACGAGGTTTCACCGGTTTTCTGAGCCTACAGATATTCAAATCAGGCAGTCAAGAGACGTTGCGCTTAGTTTATTTAAGGCAGAGAAATAGTGGAAAAAGAAAAAGACTAACTAGGTAATTGAATAAAGACCTTTACAATGACATAGATAATAATTATAATGTTATTAATGAGCTGGACAGCTTGTCGCGAGACAGTAGGTCCATGTTCTGCAGTGGGTCAATTTTTGCTGATGAGGGAAGCATACAGTACAAGATGTGTTTAGTGGTATACCCTGGTTTAGGATTGGTCCAGGTTGCTATCACCATTTTAACCTTTAGCCCGTCGCCAAGCATCACTATAATATTCACATTGGTGATGACTATCAACTCCAACTCCTTAATTTTCAAGGTTATCAACGCGTTTCCAGTTTTGATTTTATAGCCTTAAGGTGGTCCTTTCTCCACAGCCATCAATTAGCCGATGTGCTCATTTCTTATCTCCACGCCTAATAATAAATGAACGTAAACCACTAAAAGAACGATTTTTAAAACTTGTTTTTAGAAAGTTATCTGCCATTTCGTAAGACTGCCAAACTTTCAATAACCAAAATTGAACAGAATCACCTCTACCCCAACTGCGTCCCTCAAGTAGTTTAAAACAGAATTACTACATTGTTGTTCTCAACTAGCTTCTGCCCGCGACTTCGCGTAGATTTCGATTATTGTTATTCCCTCAGGATCATTTTTTTTTCGGGATGACTGTAGCCATCGTTCACCAAGTTACACGTCGTGTGTGTGTCTTCGTGACCGGACCAGGCAATGTCATTTTAATTTTTAATTTTAGCATACCTAGTTTATTTCTGAAATCTATTTTATTTTTACCTTCGAAATAATTATTTTTCAGAGTAGGTACCTAAGTAATATCTATTGTACTGTTAAAGGGTTAACATATTAAGTACCATGCTTACAGTCAAGGGCATTAATATCTATACAGCCATTGCATCAAATATGTGTAAACATGGACCTTATTGCCTGTGGCATAAAGGTGTATAGATATTTTTGACGTCTTGGGAACGTATATATTCATGCATTGACTGTAGGTACTAATTTTTTGAACAATTCAAAAATATATCCAAAAATGAACAAATATTATTGTACCTACCTACTACCACAGACAAACTACTATAATCACTTTTAGAACTCATCATTCGACACAAAAGCACGCATTTAAGCATTTAGCGATGAAATTAATTGCTCCCCTCATTTGGAGCATCACGTAAAATACCTATTAGTGGACCGAACGGGAAGGGACTAACCCTTTGATGGGGGTGCGGTGGGTTAATGCCGTTTGTTCTCAAAAGATGAAGGTGTGGGCTTGTAGTGGAAACGTTTATGATGCGTAATTGGTACATTTAATTGCTGTACAGTTACACCAATTGAATTTCATTTTTTTTTTACTTTAAGAAGCGTACAAAGAAACCTTTTGATGGCATACACTTTTGAGATATACACAAAAAATTAAAATTTGATATAATAATAAAAACCATCATCAACATGAAAGACGTCCACTGCTGGACATTGGCCTCCCCCAAGGCTTTCCACTCAGACCGGTCTTGTGCTTTTCGTATCTACCGCGGTGCCGCGATCCTGACGAGGTCGTCACTCCATCTTGTTGGAGGCCTACAGCTCATCTTCCGGTCCGCGGACGCCACTCCAGAACCTTCTGATCCTATCGGCCATCAGTCCTGCGAGCAATGTGCCCCGCCCACTGCCACTTCAGTTTAGCTATTCTTCGGGTTATGTCGGTAACCTTAGTTCTACTGCGGATATCATCATTTCTGATTATATTTTATAGATTTTTTACCTGTTATTGTATAAAAAAAAAAAAATATTTATAGCCCTTCTTGCAAGTCGACTAAGAATTAATTGCTACTAAATCTAGCAAAAAGGTGGTAAACGACACTATACCACATTTTAGCCTAGTATCATACAAGACACTATTATCATATTATTATACCAATACACTGTTTGCAAATCAAAGTTAAATAGGTCTGAACTAGGCGTGCTTCGATAAGTTATCGTCAATAGGCTATTTGACTAATTTTAAAAAACGTTTTTAAATGATTCTTTATCACATAAAAAGCACACTACATTGATATTTCCTTGAGACTCTACTGTATTATCAATAAAAATGTAAGTTAAAGTTTAAATTTTCAAAACAACGCGAAAAACGCTGTTTCTATCTATGGCGGACTAGTGTGACGTCACACGCAAGTAAACAAACAAGTTCATTTGACAGCTTAGCATATGAAGTGAATTTGGGGTTTGTTTTGTTTACTTGCATGTGACTTCACATCACAGATTATAAAGTATTTCTAACATCATATAGCGTTTTTGCCACAGATTAAATTTCAAAAAAAAATCCTTATTATTTCGTGTAGTTTTTTAAAAAAATAGACATAATTTAATGTGAAATAAAGTAAAATACGTTATTTTACGCTAGTATCAGATAGGATGACCACAATTTGTAGTATATTTTCAATGTTGTCAAATAGCCTATTTGAGGAGTTCATATAGTTTTACTGAAACAAAAGTTATTCAATAACGGTGCATTTAGACCAAATGAAAGGAACGAACGAGCTTCCTACAAAATGATCTTTGGAGTAAATAATGCAGATGAACATTTCAGAGCATTCTTTCATTGCTCGGCGGTAATTCTAGAATGTTCATGGAATGATCGTTCGTTTGATGTAAACGTCTCAAGAGCACGTGAAGAATTGCTTGGAGCATTCTTTCGTGTTCCGACGTGCTCGGTTCCATGGCGGTTTTTTCATAGTGTCCTAGAGTTTTTGCCGACTTGCTCTAGGTACAGTCGGATTTAAAAGTAGCTGTACGAGTAAAATACAATACAAATACGTTTGTTTGAAACTTTCGTGACGTTGACACATGCAGTTATAAATCTAAAACGTTTCAATTTGGACGTTTCGTTTGGAGTTGATCGTGACCATGACCGTTGCAACACGTATAGGGTGATGGATAAGGCATAATGGATACTTGTTTGTTATTTTACGTGCCTGTCAGCTAAAAGTGTCCATCATTGGTGCTATCACCCTATATCATAATGCGTTTACCCGATTAAGGCAAGTTTTTAATTCAAAACAGTACTAGCTATATTTTATACAAACCATGTCCTGACGCACACAATAAAAAAGAAATTATTCAACTCGGTCAAGCCCTTTTTGAGTTATTGTGAATGTGATCAAGGGAAACAGGAGTTCATTTTACAGATAATACAAACAAATACGCTTTATTGAAAGCCACACGAAGAAAAATAAACAAGGAAACACAAAAACATGAAATAGGTAGGTAGGCTGTAGGTTTTTTTTTATACGGCATCTAGAAAGCATACGAGCACACAAGGTACATGATGGGTGATGATGGTAAGTGATTTGCCACCATTTGAATTCTCAAGACTATATAACTGCAATATAGCTAAGATCGCAAATGCGTTGCCAAACGTGTGGACTAAGATGGAATGCCTCTATGCTAGTAATTCCACCGGTTGTGTTATTCTTACACCTTCACACAACAAGTCAATGCAAGCACTGCTGATTGGCGGCAGGTTAATAGATAAAATGGCTGAGAGGAAATTTCAGAACCTCTTAAAGAGCGCAAGGCCCAGCCAATTTGCATATAGGTAACCTAGGTAAGCAATAGGAAATTTTATCTTGGGAATTTTGTCATAGGAAAGTTTTTTTTTTAAATATATTCATGTTTTTAACTCGTTGAAAACGCCATACATTTTAAATCGAGCATTTTCATTTCGATTCTGCTCGAAGATAATCGATGTTATTTCGGTTCTGATCGAAGAGCAAAAAAAAAAAGTTCCTGCTCAAAATAACGGTTAATTTCGCACGCTAATTTTTTTTGCGTCAGCTCAGCTTGAAGTCAAGCCAGCTTTATCTTTTTAGTCGTCACGATCCAACTGCAGGAAGAATCAAAACCCAAAAATACCAGGTTAATCCCAGCGATCATAACGCTCGCGCATCGATTCCGCTCCCAGAATGTTTACGAAAAACCTGGTTAAGAACCATAATTAACCGGTATTTTTCGGACCATACCAAGCCCTGTCCCAAATACACTAGCATTCTTTAAAAAACACTAAAAAATGTTCCAACAAAACCTAAAAACAACAATACTCTGGTTCAATGTTCGTTTGGTCTAAACGCACTTAAATATTTACAACCGCGTCATTTTCTTTCTCTTGAAACATAGTTAGACCATCCACAACTCAATGTCAGCAAGTCCATCTGGCGAAGTGTTGTGTGTAGCTACTCAGCAGTATTACTTACCACTACAGCGTCGAATTCAGTAACAAACCAATTAGTTGTGACCTCTGTTAACATCTTAAGTGTTTATAATGGAATATCAAACTGTTCGGTCGTATCTTCGGCGGTATTTCCAACGTTATGACATAGGGCCTTTAAGAATAGAGTTTTCATTTTCCTATCAGGCCAGCGACGAAACAACAACTCTTCTTGAGTTGCTTCACTCCAACAAAGAACTTATTTAAAACTAAGAGGTCAAATAAGAATGGTTCGTAAACTGGTCAGATAATACCCCCAGTGAAACGAGGCACGTCGTATTACAGGACACGAGGACATTTGTCATATGTCTGGGAGAACAAGCAACCGACTCTACTCTGATAACTGATAATGGATGCCGTTGCAAGGCAATTGTGAACACGAGCTGCATGTACTGTGTATTTGTATGCTTTAACTAATTTATGTACTTCAAGTTATAGGTATGTTAATGTACGAAATTTTAACAATGTCAATTGTAATCTTTCCTCTATTCTACTGTGTAACCATAATGGCTTTGTATTGCTTAAAGGTGTGACCGCACCACTGCTTAACGGTGCGTATATTACGGTGGGTCAAAAACGGCACCATGTTTATTAGGCAGTAATGGCTGCCAAGTTAAGGTGCGACCGCACCACTGCTTAACGGCACGTCACTAACGGCGCCATGTTGTTAAGGTGCGTATATTACGGTGCGTCAAAAACGGCACCATGTTACTATGAACCCGTCTTTTGTTTACGCAACGACAACGTATTTTACGCAGCGGAGGGGTCGCACCTTAACTCGGCTGCCATTACTGTCAAGTAAATAAGAGTTGTCGTAACGTTGACAATACAATAACCCGTGAAAGGCAATTTGGTTTTAACATGTATAATAACAAAAAACATGTAAAACGAAAGTAGGCAAACATAAAGAAGTGTAAAATTCTTGAACTCTTTCGCAGATTCTTAAACCTACTGCCGTGTTCGTATTGTTGTGTTCCGGTGTAGGGATAAGACACCCGGTAAGAAACTAACAAAAGAAGCACTTCATCATCAGAGAGATCAGTCTTGTTATTATGGTCTTAAAAATATAAATGTCTATTGGTCTGAAATCCCACTTACTATCAAAGCCTTCTCCTTGATATATAAAAGAAATATAAGGCTCTTTGATATATGTTTCCGACAGCAATGATTATAGAGCTTGATTTGTCAGCTAAATGAAACGTTTCTAGACCAACCCGATTAATTAAGACAGGCGTCGTCAAAATGTCCAAAGTTAAAAATCCTAAGTTAAAAAATCCAATAGAGAAACAATTCAACCAGATCACGCGGTACCACCTATTTGTATTCTTTATAGTTTTCTCCAGCAAGTTGCCAACGACCTGGCATATTCTGAGCTTGATATTTCTCTCGCCACCCATGGACTTCTACTGTGGATCGTCTAACAACACAATGAACACCTGTCCCTGCGATGAAGTCAACTGGAACCTTGATGTTTTCTCACAAACAGTGCAGACCAAATTTGATATATATTGCGAGAAGAATTGGCTGATTAGTTTTTATGAGAGCATGTCATACGTCGGATTACTGGTTGGCTCATTGTTATTTGGATTTCTGTCTGACAGGTCATTATTGAATTTGTTTAGTAGTAAGTTTATTATCATACTTTAACCTACCAGTGTTCGGATTATTATTTTCCTATCTTACAAGACAAAGGAAATTACTATCAGCATAGAGGTATTCCGTATTGGACCTTAGGGATGGCAACGCATTTGTGGTCTTAGGATTGTAGTCTCGAGAGTGGAAACGTCTATGGGTCACAGAACCCAACTTACCTGTGGCCTATGTACTAGATTGCCTTCTTCTTTCCATTAAAAAAAAGTGCCGTTGTTTTCAATATTTCACTAATATTTTTTTTTGACTAATGAGACTTTTTTTTGTAGTTTATATGTACTTACGTATAAGTATAAGTGTTTGTTTTTTTTTTAAGGCGTAAAGGATGACCCGATTTAGATGATTTAAATTGTCATTTGATTTACTGCCGCAAGCGTCATAAGGACTTAATTAAATAATTTAAAAAAACAACAGTGGTTTTATCTCAACAAGGCCCGACCGGCCAAACTTGTGTGTGTAGATGCACGTGCATGTTGTCTCTGAATGCGTAAGCTCGGGGATGCTCAGTGGCGGCCGAGTCGAGCACTTAGAAGGTACTTCGGGTTTGATCTTCTTTCTCACTCGCTCTTAATAAGAGCTTTTGAGAGCGACTGACAGGCAAGTCCAAACCCGAAGCACTATCTAAGAGCTATCGCACTGTTCAAGATATTTTGGCCTATTCTGTCACTTTTAATAAACTTAAGTACTACAAGGACATTAACAAAAATTTCAGGTATGGCCGTCTCTCGATGTTTTCTATCTGCTGCCTCATCCTTGCAGTCGCTGGGTGCTGCGTCAGCGCCATGCCAACCATAACTCTCTTCATCATCACGCGATTCATCGAGGGCATCGGTTCTGGTGGCGCCATGGTCACAGCCTACGTCCTCTGCGTTGAGTATTGTGGAGTCAGACACCGGGAGACCGTCACAGCGCTGTTCCACATACCAATTAACTTAGGACACATGACGTTGGCCGGCATGTCATATGCTTTGAGGAATTGTGATGAGTTCCAGCTAGCCTTGTCACTGCCGATCTTCTTGTTTGTGGCGACGAGATGGATCATCATGGAGTCGCCGAAGTGGTTGCTGGATAATGACTACTGTGATGAATCTATAGCAGTAATGCAGAGGTTTTGTAGTTTGTAAGTATGACAGTTCATTTACTCAGATTCGAGGAACTCTTCATTCAATTTTACAGTGATTCTTTATTAATACGTGGCAAAAGAACCGTGGACACTCAAGTATATAGGATATTAGAAAAATGGTAAAGTAATCAGACGCGGTGATAAGTGAAGTGTAATGCAATATTTAAACATCAAGCTACCTATAAACCAAATTATAAACCTATTTAGTTTTATATTAAAATGAATGAGTAATCTCTTTTAGCTCGAGTAAGAATAATTCTGCATTACTCCCAGTAGTTTCCGCACCTTGAATAATGCTGTCGTTTCACGCATCACCATTTAACCCTGAAAAACAGCATTTTGAGGAAATCTAAATCTAAATCTAAATATTGTTTTACGGTCAAGGATGTTAATTTTTCACCCAATTCAAAGATAATCTGCTTGAAAATGTCATGTCTGCGAGTATTTGTTCCAAAGTCTTTATGTTTTCTATTTATTTAAGTATGTATTTATCTATATAAGTATTTATATCCGTTGCCTAGTACCCATAGTACAAGCCTAGAGCTTAGTTTGGGGCTAGCTCAATTGGTGTGAGATTATTTATTTGTTGTCATTTCAGATGCTAATTGCCGCACTCAGAGACGTTAATTAAATTTAATGCTTGATTAAAGTTGCTGCTGTCACTTTCTTTGCTATAGCAATAGAATAAGACAACACGCCACTAACCAAGCATTAAATTTAATTGACGACTCTGAGTGCGGCAGTTAGTCATTTATAATTGATAGGAAACTTAACATTACTGTAGAATGTCAGATTGACTTTGGAACTAAGGTGGGTCACAAATTTAATTCTTTGACTGTACCTTAATTAACCTTTAACATTCGTCTCACTTAAATTACTGTTGAGATGAGTTCTGCGTTATATTATGCATCAGTGTTTGTTTTAATTCGAAAATACTTTAGTAAAGTATTTTGAACACCCATAAAATATCCTCACTTTTTTCTAAGCTTTTTGACTAAAACATAGCTTAATAAAACGGGTGTTAGTAACATGACAAACGCCTGTTTCATAAAGTTATTTGCTTCTAGCTAATAATATTTGTATTTCTTTTGTCAACAGGAGCTCTTTTGACGCCGTCAAAGCCGACATACAAGCATTCCATACAGCACAAATCAACAAAAAGGGCCACCACCTCAAATTTTACGAAATTTTCAAATACAAGAAACTTTGCTTGAACTTAGCGTGTATGTCGGTCGTTTATTTCGTATGTGGCATGGGATATTACGGAGTATCGCAATATATAGGGAAAATGAGTGGAAATATTCACGCAAATGTAGCGATTTCTGGACTGTTACTTTTACCTGGAACGATAATTAGCGTTTTCTTATTGAAATATTTAACTCGACGAACGTTTCTTATGTCCACAAATTTCTTATCAGGCGTGTTCATGTTCATAGTTATATCGTTTCCTAAAAACTACCTCTGGTTCAGGGTCATATTTGCTTGTATTTGCAATACTTTTTTTTTCATGTCTTTTATAATTGTATTTTTGTATGGAGTTGAGTTATTTCCCACGTCAGTTCGCAATTCCGTGCTAGGTTTCTTGTGTTTCTTATCCAGGGCTGGGCAAATTGTGGCTCCTCAAATAAACGCGCATTCTAGTCTTGTAGCGGGTTTAGTATTTGGTAGTTTGGCGATTCTTGGTGCTGTAATGACTTACCCGTTACCTGAAACTAAAAATACGGAATTGCCGTCAGATTTAGAAGATTCTAACACTTTGACGCGTAAAGCTGTCAAATTAGAAGAGGACCCTGGCTTAAAATATATTCCTCCAAAAGCAGCGACGTCAACGCAAGAATAATTATGGTGAATTTAAATTAATTTAAGAGCTTATTTTACATGTAATGTTATTTACAATTATTTCGTATGGCTTTTAATAAAAATAAAATTACCTTTGTATTTTATTTTAAACTAGTTATGAAAATACGAGTATGATATGGCTACCGAGAAATAAGTCATACATAGCTATTAGATACATAAAAACTGGGCAAGAGTGCGTCGAACCATGCTCAGTGAAGGGTTCCGACGATGTTACTACAAACACAAAAAACTCCTTATCTCGAAAAATAACAAGTGTGTACGAATTTCCTATTTGAAGTGGCCATCTGTTGTCTTCATCATCAGTTCCACTTCACCATAATACGTTCTGATTGCAAATGCTGGATTTGTTACTAAAAATACAAAAATCCCTCAATTCCTCACTGATTCCCTCATTAGATTCAGATTTGGTGACAATGGGATCACCCACATTTTTAACATTTTTAAATTTGGTCAACATTTGACGGAGTAATCGGTGAACATAAAAAAAACACACATTGGAACATAGAATCTCTTCCTTTTTTGAATTCTGTCAAAAATTGTTTGTTTACTCCAATTATTTGATAAATTTATTTAATTGGGAACTTCATTATAATTAATGTTAGCTCGTATGATATTTCAATTCATCACATTTCAATCGCGCCGCAACCGTTCGACCGTGAAATCCATTACACCGGCTGCAGTTTTACAATTCTCACATAATAATTTACAATTTCGCCGCTGTAGGGTGCAATAAAAGCCTGAATATGCGGAGTGGCCGCTGCAAATGGATTCGGATGCAATTCTAAGGGCAACGAAACATGGGACATGGAAGAGGCTTATTAAATTTTTCAAAATTATTTGATAGGAATGAGGATTGTGGTGATGAAAGTGGCGGTGATGGTGATGGAGAAGAAGAAACAAAAAAAGAAGAAGATAATGCACGAACGGTGACCTTGTAAGCTCTAGAGGCAAGAGAGAGGGAGGCTAATGAAGCGGAAGTGGTTTTTCAATGTTAAAATAAATAAAAGTTCAAGATAGTAGTAGTTTTAACTTAAACTGGTAGCACGTGTGGTGCTTTCAAATTAAAAAACCTCATTCAAATCGGTTGACCCGGGTAGGAGCTACAATACGATGCGGTTTCGACAGACAAATTCACGTTTAACTTTAGCACCCCTCTTTCTGCGGGTTAAAAATAACACTACTTAATCGTCACTACCCGACTCCTGAGTGCGGCCAAAAGATATTAATATCTTTCTGCTATTACTGTAGAAATGTCTTGCTTTAAACCAACAGGATTTTCACACATACTAAAAACAATAAATCGGGCTTAATCACGTAGTAAAATAAACATTTACCTCGACGTTTCAACTGTGTGGCAACAGCTATGTGCTTTGTGTGTATAAAACAAGACCAAATGCAGGTAAATCTAAAAACTCGCACGACAAGCAGACGAACACCCTCCACTTCAGTCTTCTTGTGACCACGGCTGTTGTAACACAGTCGAAATGTTTTTTTACGCGATTAAGTCCCTATTTATTGTTTGTGTAATCAATGTATCTAGTGGTTGTATATCTTTGTAGGTAGCGCGTTGTACTAAATTTATTGCCACTCATAATAGCAGTATTAAAAGGTACCAACCGTTAATTCCATATAATTTACAATTGGGTCCAACACAATGGCCTCCGCTGAAAGCGACTGAATGTGTTACCAGCATTGTTCAAAAATCAATTGGTTGGATTACATCTTTACTAATTACAGTCATAATTATTTCAAGGGAATATTGTTTTACATTTCTACGGTTTCGAAGCAAGATTTAATATATGTATAGTATAGTTTATAGTATAAACTTTACATTTTGTGTCCTTCACAACTTTCATCATCATCATCATGTCAGCCGAAAGAGGTCAACTACTGGACATAGGCCTCCCCCAAGGCTCTCCACTCAGACCGATCTTGTGTTTTTCGCATCCCCGCGCTCCCGCGATCCTTACAAGCTCGTCACTCCATCTCATTGGAGGCCTACCTACAGCTCGTCTCCCAATCCGCGGACACCACTCCAGAACCTTCTGACCCCATCGGCCATCAGTCCTGCAAGCCATGGGCCCCACTCACAGCCACTCAAGTTTAGCTTTTCTTTGGGCTATGTCGGTAACCTTAGCTCTACTGCGGATATCATCATTTCTGATTCTATCACGCAGAGAAACCCCGAGCATAGCCCTCTCCACAGCCCTCTGAGTGACTTTGAGCTTCCTTATGAGACCCATTGTTGGCGCCCACGTCGCGCAAATCGCATTTGAAATACAATACTACGCTCCAAAACCCAAATCGCTGACGAAGTTTAAACAGCCTCCAAACTCAAGTGGGCCTGGGCCAGACATATTTGTCGCATGCCGATTGGCTAAAAACCACCACAAACTGGATCTCATTCGACAGAATTCGGCGTTGCGGCTGACCTTGGCGCAGATGGTGAGATCAGCTTGACGCTTTCAAAAGGGACTGGCAGGTGGTTGCACGAGACAGGGATTCATGGAAGGCCGAGAAGTACGCCTTTTGCCTAGCAGTGGGACATTTTGTTATAAAAAATAATTACAAAATAATAATAAATAATAATTTTATCTGATACAAGCACAACCACAACGTAAACTTGCAAACTAAAATACCAGAGCTTTACTTGAACTCTAGTCTATTTGCGATCTTTAAGTTTTCCGTAACAGTTTTAAAGTACCTACCAAAAACAAGTCGAACTTTGGTACGGTTAAATGGAAACTAACATAAATATTGTTATTACGAGCTTTCGGCTTGCCGCAGCTTTGATGAGAGCTTCCAAGTTCTACGTTCATAAAATGTAAATACGAGTTCCTTAGAACTAAGTGAGACATGATCAATACGTTTGTAAGTTAGGTACTTCAATTATTTTAACGGTAACATACGTTATTGATGCGGTTTTTACCATCCTATATGTTTTCTTTCTGAATATCCTGCTAATAATAAAGTTTGTGTGTGTTAGTTTGTTGCTCCTTCACAACGGCTAGATAGATTTGGATGAAATTACATAGGCTACTTTCATCCCAGAGAATTTTAAAGGTCCCCAAGGGAATAAGGATGATCGAAATCCACGCGCACGAAGTCGCGGGCAGAAGCTAGATTACTAGTAGTAGACAGAGACTCCTTTTTTTCCAAATTACACCCCTACGAAGCCTGCCTTGGCTTCACAGGGGTGTTATTTAGAAAAAGATCGCTAGTTCGATACATTTTGATAGATTTTGTACAGGTAACCTTCGAAGAATCATAAGATAGCCCGGTTCACATAGTGGACAGACACCTTGAGTATGAAGAATTCTGGAGTCCTAGTGAATTCGACTTAACACGTACTAAAAAAGGCTATACACTAGACTTAAACCCTTTTTCCTTGATCTTCAGGAGAGTTATACCCTTTATTACTAGGATCCCAGAATTGGAAAGGTGGTTTCGGAAGAGTCCATGGTCATATCGACCGCGTGGTAGTTCCAGGCGGACGACGCGCCCTTCCAAATGGGCGTACTTTTTTCATTACGCAACCTTCACTGCGGGGCTACGAAATTCGCGATTCATTTGTTCAACTGATGGCGCTTCAATATACGTATCACGTCGGTGACTTAAAGATAAAAAAGATGTTTATTCAGTAATTAGGCCGCACGGGCACTTTTACACGTCAAAATCTACCAGCGCTTCGCAAGAGACCACTGCTGAGAAGAAACGCCGCAAAGCCATAAGTAGTAGTAATAAAAAAAAATATTTATATAAAATATGTATATATATTAAAAAATATATATATATATACTTTCCTATGACAGTGCAAGACAACCACCACAGTTTTGATACATTCTCCTACAGAAACCGTGTCCCCTAGACAATATACAATATTTACATATTTTTTATGCCTAGGATTGTGAGGCCCGTCACAAGATACGTCAAAGTAAACGTCAAACCACAGAACACTGTGATTTTTGACGCAGACGACGAGCATTAGAGTTGAGATATTAGTTAGTTTATTAATACGGGCCTTAATGTGCTAATGTGTTTGTTACTATCAACCTTAGTAAATAATCTGTAAAAAATTAGGTTCTTGGCTGTACTGGGAAAATAGTTACGATGATGGCTGAATGGGTTCGGGTGAATAAACACATTGCAATATCGCTCGGCTTTTTCTTCAAACTTGGCCGGACTCACTGCCGGGTCTCTTGTTTAAACATTGTCAGCTGCAGTCGAATGTACAGGCGCCATTAGTTACCGGTGTAAGTTAAATCTGTTTCGTATGTGAGTTTACCAGCCGTAGAACTCATCAGTAAGTATTTTGTTAACAATAAAATAATTCAAAACTAATTGCTTCTTGGACTGCAAACATACGCTCTTAACTCAGATCTTAATAAATGCTCACATACAGGGTGCTTAAGAATAGAGACATATCAAATTTCGAATTTCGAATTCTGATTAAAGCTGCTCGCTGCCCTCGTGGCCCCGCGCTAAGTGCTAAACTGTCACGCCTGTTTTATTGTTCCACACGGCCACGGCTTAACACTTGTTATTGTTACTGCTCAGCACTTTTTGCCACGATTTGTGGATTTTGTTTCGAGCCGTTACTGTAATTTGGGGTTGTGTTAAATGAAACTTTTCTAATCTAAACTTGTATGGTTTATCGCGTAACAGATGGTAGAATGCGTTTTATTTTGATCTTTATTTGGTGTTTTACGAAGAGGCATTTGGTTTCGAAAGTTTTTTAGCAAGCAATGTGAATGAACTTTTAAAATGAATTTGTTTGTTCTGCATAATATGCCTACCTATTAATTAAAAAAGGTGTAATTTAATTGATTTTTGGAAGTTGTATATAGCAAAAAAATTATGTGCCAATTTAGTGCCCGACGAAATAGGCCAAAACTCATATTAAATACATATTTACTAAAAAGAAATTGATTTGCATTTATTAATTTTAGAGCAGCCTGTATGCTAATTCTAGACTATTTAAATTGTAATACCATTATCCATTTTTAAATATAAGTAATCAAAACTAATTGGAGTGTTTCTTTCATTGATTATTTAACAGAGCGTGTGCTCGTCAATAACTAATTTATTATTGTTTTGTAATTTATCCAACAACCGGAGAATATTCTTCTGTCAGTCATAAAACTGAATAAAAAAAAACTATAATTATTAATATGATTAGGATTTTACTTTATTATAAGGGGCACATTAACAATACACAGCTCGATACCGGTATTGCCTACCTTAAGACCATTTTTGGCCACTTTGAATTTTAACTATTATCTAAAGCATCATGAAGTTATCAAAATATTTTTGTATTATATATTTATAACAATCTTCAGTCTTACTATTTATGTATTTTTTACAGTATATTTGATACTCATTTTAACCTTAAGTGGTCACAAATGATACTTCTACCCTACTTAATGAGAAAACAAACAAAAAACATGAGAATTACAAAAACACCTAAAATTTACGAATTGTATTTTTCCGAAAACTATATTGCTGGTGCCATTCAAAATAAATGCATGATATAATTGTTACACATAGATAATTTTCTTTTATAATCGATATCAAAAATACCTTTGTCAAAACTGCATTCGGAAATATGTATTGTACTATCGAACCAACGGAACCCTGACCCACCATGGAACCTTGTCACAATGATTGACGTACGATTGTCGTATAGCTTCGTATGACAGTCCTAACGTCAATCACTGTGACAAGGTTCTATGGTGGGTCAGGGTTCCGTTGGTTCGATAGTACATGAAAATTACACTAGTTCATTTATTATTAAAGCAATATATATTGTGATAAATCCGCAAAGACCAGTTACTTTCCTTATTTTATTTATAGGAATAAAAGCCTATTTCAGTCTATAAATCACCCTCAACGTCATTTGCAATATTTCCGGCTGAGATGATTATTTTTCCGCCGACGTCCTGCAACGGAAGGCTCTGAATGGAGTGACGTCACTGGCTGCAGACGAAACCGTTTTCACTCATTCACGCTTCGTTCTTTTTATGAACGATTTTATTCTCGTTAATAAGCTTTAAGACTTAATAGTCTTTATTCGCCTATATACATCATGTTCAAATTATTATTCTAAAATTATAATGATAATAAAATGAAATGTTTTTCAGTATGTTTTTACTTTTATTTATACGTAACGATTTCAATGTAATTTTGTAAATTACAATAACTTGAACGTTACATTGAACAATAAATAAAACATGTTTTGGTCTTTCTTGTTTATTTTGATTTGTATGATATTCAATGAAGCGTATTATGTATTGTATATATTATCCTCCTAAGGTCCAGCATAAAACAAAATGTGTCAATGAAATATTAATCTATTGTGAATGAAATAATGTCGATTTTCTAATTTGGCCAAATGTCATAAAAACAAAAGAAATTCAAGTTTATTTTCTTTTGCACTAAATCTTTATTTCTATGGCCGAATAATGTATTGTTTTTAGTACAAGGGACCTAAGGAGGGTATAGGCCTGAGAGGTCACTTACCATCAGGTGGCCTGTGTGCTCGTCTGCCTTCCATTCTTTTGGTTTCGTTACTAGTCACTAGCTGTTGCCCGCGAATCCATCATCATAGAAGTCGTTTATCGCTATTCCTTGGGAAACTGACGATTTTTTCGGGATAACAAGTCTATTTACTATTCCAGAATGTAACTGCATTAATTTTGATTTGTTAAAAAAATCGTTTAACGAAACCTTACATCGGAAAGCTACTAAAAATCAAATTGAATGAATTCAAATTTAAATATAGTCCATATTTACATTTTTGTATGAGAATTATAAAATCTTTTAGAACAGTGAGATAATTATAATATTTAGCCTACTTACAGTACCTACCTATAATAATATATATGAACATGGGCAAAGAGAACTAACCACAGACAATATCAGTAATAACAATGGCGACTCTAAGCACTATTGTCCCACTAAGTACATCAAGACATGCTCCTAGTACAGCTCACGCGGACAGGAACAGCTGTTAGACTACAATGCCGTTTAATAATCCCGCGCAATCGTTGTACAAACAGTCTCGGATCGCAATCACGCGTCGCACGATCAACCTCCATGAAGAACGATTTCCGACCGCACCATGGAGGGGAGGGGACAGGGTGGGGAGCGGTGCGATAAACTGAGCGGTGAGCGGATTGGAGTTCTTTTAAAGGAAGGCATTAAACCTTTTGTTTCATACATAAGATCCGTAGAAAGAATAATAACCTAGGCGGGGCACGAAATAATAATCCAACGGGTGAAAATAAGCATTTTATAATAAAGGACATAAACAAAAAAGATCTTTACTTTCTCATCTCACTCTGCGTATACGTTTTTCTATTCCCGATTTGGTTTGTCACCAGTACTGGTGCCAAACTATGGAGATAATTGTTGCTATTAACTATTTGATTGTGTGTTGTTTGTATTTATCGAGGGTTTTATAGATATCTTTGACCTGAATTATAGTATTTTAGTCTGTAAAAGCCATAGTGCTTGAAAATATGGAAACCTTTCACTGGTAATCATTTCTCATGATAAACCGCCTTAATAAGATTGGAACGCCGTTTTTAAGAAAATATTAACAATATGATTGGGATATGGTTTGGCTCATTATTTTTAAGACTAAACGGAAGATACAATTTTATTTATTTATTTAAAAAAAGTAAACGTGACAAAATGTCCATTATAGAAGTTATTAGACGCAGAAAATTACTGTTAATAATAAGGTGTGTTTTCTATGAGGTGATATAAGCTATCAAAAAAAAACTATCGAAAAATATATTAATTTTCCAAGCGTAGTACATATCCGTTTTGTTCACGTACCATGAAGGACATAAGGACGCTTACATCTTTCATTTCACCGTCCAACCCCGCTGCTCTCACCACAGCGTCCCCACCCTAACATTTCATTGTCATATCTGCGGAAACTTAATACCCGCCAGAGATTGAGAGGCCATTGTTGGAGGCTCATCATGGCGATATTACGGTTTAGTTGTGAGATTAAATGCACCCGTGTGTGGCTCGAGTAATTAGAATTGTCACAGCATAGGCTTAAGGGTAATTATTGCCTGTATGTCGCTATAGTGCTGCAAACAAAAGGAATAGTAATTTACTCGGTTTGAGATGCCGTGTGACAATCAAACACGCTGTAGCTTACCTATAGTGTATAAACAGGGTGATCTGTTTCAATTTGCTTCAGCGTCTCTTTAAATTGAAAGGTGAATATGATGATTCACATGGCACAAAAGTTAATCAGATAGGTGTATTTAGAATTTGTACGTAGGTTAATCCGTTTGATACCCTGTAATGGCACCTCAATTAAATTACCTAAATATAAATTCAAATACTAATATTTCAGTGTATTTTCTAATTAAATTAGCAGCATAGGTAAAACATGGATATAAATTCCTTATTTTGTATAGGTAATAACATTTATTTGTCCGATTTTTCTTTATTTTAATTATAAATATATTGTCTTTGAGCTTTGATAAATGTATAAAGAAGCAAGATTGGCTTAAACAGAATGGAAAATTATGGTATGTATCTATGAAAAAATACGCTGTATTCGAAAAAAACCTCAAAGTTAATAATCATCGCTGTATCATCTATTTCTATACGGTCCGAAATAAAATCTCAATCCGCATTAATACGTGAAAGTTACAAACAAGAATGCACAACACTGCGTGTTTCATAGTCTTGTATGAATTTCAGCCTCACCAGTGTCAAAAGTAAATATTTGACGTGATTTTTTTTAAAAGGTTTTCTGAAAAAAAAATCAGTATTTGTTACGCCCGCTTTGGACTAGTGGTCGGAATGACGTCATTTTGTTTGTAACAGCTGTGACGTAGAAATGATTATGTGGCGTTTAAGGTCTTTAGCCATTAATAGCAATTTGTTTATTTATCTTCTCAGTAAATAATTAACAGAATAAATTAGCATGCGTTTTTTATTTTTCGGAAAACCTTTTAAAAAAGTTCTTGTTTTCAATTCAAATTTTAAAGCAATGTTTATAACAGAAAAAGAGAAGGATTAAGTAGCATTTTATTAAATTATATTTAAAGCGATTTCGAAAAAGAAGGTTTTCAATCCGCCTGTATTTTTTATGTGCGTCATATGATTCTTTTTATGAATAGAGTATAACATTTTTTTTTTTTTTTTATTATTTTTTTATTTATAAAGTTTTGTAAGTAGGCCCTGTAGGCACTTTTACAAGTCTGAGTCTACCAGCGCTTCCAAAGAGACCACTGTTGAGAAGAAGCGCCGCAAGAAACTCAACAGTAAGCCTTTTTTTTAAATAAATCTCTTATTACAATACTAAACTTAAGCTACACAATTTAAATGTCACAGGGATGTACAGGTCCCAGTAGTAATAATAATGAAATATATCCAAATGTCGGATTAAATTAAATAATACAATTTCGGAGATGTAAACAGTCTCCAAATGTCAAATTTAAATTAAGAATTAAATATAATTTAAAAAAAAAACACAAAACAAGGGAGATGTAGAAAGTCTCCACGGTCAATTTTGGAGCTGTAAAGAGTCTCCAGATGTCAAATCAAAATTAAATACAATTATAAAAATAAAAAAAAACACAAAAAATAAAATAAGGGAGATGTAGAAAGTCTCCACGGTCAATTTTGGAGATGTAAAGTCTCCAGATGTCATATTAAAATAATAGGTAATCGTACAGGGAGATGTATATAGTCTCCACGGTCATTAATAATAAAATTGTATAGCAAAAAAATAATAATATAATAATAATCAGTCCCAAGCATTGTCATCATTCATATAATCTTTAATACTATAATAAGCTTTAGAAATTAGTTTACGTTTAACGTAACTCTTAAATTTATTTACTGATAAATGAGTAACACTACTTGGGAGCTTATTATAGAACCTTATACAATTACCCATGAAAGAGTTTTTTATTTTGTGAAGCCGTGTAAAGGGCACTGCGAGCTTATGTGTAATATGTAAAGGATGGTCCTATTTTAAATTCGTCAGGATCTAGACCTGGTTGAAAGTCAACAGAGTTCGTTGTAATAATGTGGTGTAAAGTTATTGTGTTTTTATTATAATGAACTTTGTAGTGATTTATTATTATTTTGCCATGTAGATGCTTTGAACGACACTATCCCAGAGTACGAAAAATACATTGTTATACCTACTTTATTCGCAAGCAAACCCATGTGGCAACCGTAGTTACCGAGCTAATTTCCTGCTCAATTGAACCATCCAACTGTCAGCCATCAGCCTCGGGTCAATGACCTGTCATTGCTGATCGGTTTGGAAAGGATTACATTATCGGTCCGGATAATTGACATATATGCCGTTCCACAAATGGGGTTAGCGAACAATATTTTGTATGTGCATCTACAGTGCACAAAAGATTATAAATAAATGAATGCTTACCTATATACCAACTATTTGATCTTCATAAATAAGATGGTTTTTCTTGTCGACTGTACTTTCTTGCAGTAAGCCGGTGTCAGTCTCTAATGAATAAGTGGATGAGCTTTAATCTTTTTGCCACTTTCCGATCATCCGATATTATAATACCCATAATTTATTAAACTGGTATAGAATAAAACAAATAATTTGAAAGCATACAAAGAAACACAATTACATGACTGTAATAAAGCTCTGTATAATACTTGCAAAAATAAATAACACTGGTTTTTATTTCTTTCATGCTGGCTCTCGTGACACTACAGGATGTTGTTTCTAAACACTCCAGATGCAGGTGTTTCACTGACCAGATCAACATCCAGGGGTAGGTAGAGTGTTCATAATAACTCAAAACGAAAACTTTACTATAAGTTAAAAATACATTAGTTACTACTGATGATGACGTGATGTTTTTTATTACAATTTATTTATTAAAAAGATTAAATAATGTTTAAAATGGTTTAAAATATTCTATCACTATTTAAATTTCTTTAAACTTTATGAAACGCAGCCCTACTCTGTTGTTTTATTCATGTCACAACTAGCTTTTTTAATATTTGTAAAATGTAACAGTTTTAGCAGAAATACGATTCTTGCGCAGTAAACGATGTGTTTCTCAAACGATGTATTTCCTTGAAAATAAGCGAGAATATATGGCTATTCTGCTGCGTCACTAAAAACATATTGCAGAGATTCGTTATTTAAAAAAACACACACATAAAACATTTTAAACCAACCTATTGCTCAAAAAATGTGTCTAAGAGTCTAGATCTCGGCAAAACTTTGCAACAGATTAAATTTAAGATACACTTATTTCATTTTCTCAGTTCTTTAAAAAGGTTGATGCAATAAATGTCAAACGTAAACTCTGATATTACTTATAAAACATAGCAACACTTTGTTGACGTCCCACCAACACCTTAAGGGTTTATTTATCTTTTAAACACATCCTGTTTTCTTGATAAAAAGGAAATAGAAAATATATTTCCTCCGCACAGGAGATGAGGTTCTTTCACCTTGCAAGTGGAAATACATTTTTATTTTAGTTTTTTAACGGCGAGATTATCCAAGATATCCATGTGAAGCGTGAATTATTTTTTTCTATTTTTATCGTTAATCTGTAAAAAACCAGGTTAGAATTCATATTTGCGTAGTCCATTAATGTATGTATGTATGTATGTATGTATGTATGTAAACACTTTATTGTACATAAGAAAAACGAGAACAATACAATTATTAGAAAAGTGTACAAATGCGAACTTATCCCTTTAAGGGATCTCTTCCAGCTAACCCTTGAGAAATTGAGAAAGTGAAAGTTTGTGCATCGAGTAAGCAAGTGTACAAATTTATTTAGAAGAACATTATTACCTAACCAATAAAGCCTATATAAATAAAATAATTTATATAATAATAATAACAAAAATACATTCAAATACCTACATAAATAGATACAAAAATATACCTATATAAATACTAAAATATACATACATAAACAATATAATAAAATTTTATTAACCTAGAGGATAGTTTATGTTTAGGAGAGAGAGTCAAGCCAGAACTTCTTTAATTTGCCTTCTTTAATAATAAATTTTGCTTAAAACATGATATTACAGAATAAAAGTGAAGATTATTCTCTTACGTGAAACCAAGACCTTGATTATGAATAAATAATTTAGATTTACTAGAAACCTATTACAATGTTTTTAATAGTTATAATTAATTGTATATTTTGTTTTAATTTTGAAAGCGAAAAACGTTTCATGTATCATGTCCCTGTGTGCCATATTTGATTTTCTGCGCAATATTATGTCAAGCTATGTTGAGCTATTCGGCATTGTATGTGTTAGTTAAAAAAATTAAACAATTTAGCCTATAAAGGGTAATGATGATATTCTTATCCATATTTTATAAATTTAGACGATGAGGTAACTTTAAAATAATTGTTAAATCCATAACCTGCACCTATTTTGTACTGGAACTCATATAAATCCCTTTTTGTGAAAACAAATTCTTTTTGTGCAATAAAGAGTTGACTTACTTATTTTTTATTTCTTAAAGTGAGTCATGAAAATATAATATTTATTTTACTAGCATTGCTTAACAGCGTTGCTGGTGCAAACCGTCGCAAACGAAGCAAGAAACCTAAGTTTATTTTAGTATGACCTAATAAAGTTATCCGAGGCAGCGGACGTGTTAGCAAAACTACAAACTTTTGGCTCCAATGGGATAAATAAGTTAGGAACGATACTGTTGGCCCTTTTATACAGGATGATTTGGAAAGAAAGAGCAAAATTATATTATTTATATTGTTTGATTTATTTTGCGATACATAAAATTTATATACGCTACAATATACAATACGGTCAAAGATGCGATTTTAACATGCGGTATGTTTTTATGAATGTTTTTGAACTAGGTATTAAATTTAATTACTTAAAACAATATTTTAAGCCAGCTTAAGGCACAAAACGAGCAGTGAGCTTCTGCTACTTTTGCGGTTAATAAAGTGGTAGGTAATTAGGTAGGTTGGTAGGCAAAGTAGTACAAATCCAAAGCATAATTAACTGCCAAGACGCCTTTGGTACATGTAATTACGACAAAAATCTTTAAAAAAATACACACTATCATGGTGGGTAGCTTTTTAACTACAGTCCATCTCTATTATTTAGTTAGAGACAATAATAATAATTTACTTATTAAGTTAGATAATTTGCTAAATCATTAAATATTGGTCAATGCTTTAAAGTTAAAGACATCCTGTATGAAATCGGGTAGCATAACTACAACTCCCTGTATAACGTACTCTGGAGTAGCTTCCGGAACGAACTGAAATACTTGAAAGCTTTCAACTATATAGTTAATAAGGCATTTCCTTGTCATTGTCTGCAGGATGTAAGCCTTGCATTAAATTTCTCAACTACATTCTCTTTGTTTTGCTTATCATTTACGACTGAAGATTGAGTGAGATGAAATTTGAAAATATTTTTTTTAGACAACTGAACTCAATTCACACGTCTGTTATGTAACTAATGAAGTTGTAAACTATAATCGACGCCTGTGCATGATATAATCATATACCGGATGTCCCTAAAACTAACGCCAAAACTGAGAAGGCTGATAGAGCAGCTAAAAATCCATCGATTTAACCCCTATGTATGTTCAGCGATTTTTACTAGTTTCGGAGATATTGATAATTTTAATATGATTTTTTGTAATTTTCCCATTTCACGAAAAATCATTAATTTCATGTTTTATTTCATAAGTTTTTCAGTGGTATCTTAAGTGATAAAAATCATTACGAATCAGCGAAGTTATTAAACCTATTTGCTCGATTTTTATTAGGGAAAATTACAAAATTTCAATAAAAATGATCAATATCTCCGAAACTAGTAAAAATCGCTGAACATACATAGGGTTTAATGGATAGCTTTATAGGTGCTCTATCAGCCCTCTCAGTTTTGGCCATGGTTTTAGGGACATCCTCTATAACAATTTCGGTTTCCGTCGTCATAGACAGACGGACGGAAATAAGTATTAACATTATTTCAGATCAGGCTCTTTTGGCGCTATTTCGGTAAATTCCTAAAAACGACCCAAGAGACGAAAGAAAAAGGTCCGTTAAGTGATATAAATGCTTAGGCATATTTTATGCTTAGATATCGATATTATTACGACCTTTTAAAACAAAATACCATCTCCAATATAACGTAAAAAAAAAACAATCCTCTATTGTTCACGATAAGGTTCTAAATGCTAAAGAACTTTATGGCAGATAAGTCCTATCATTATAAAGGGAGTGCTGTAGTACTAAATCTAGGTACAGAAACCCTTAGAGATTTAGTCTAAGGCACGCTTAAAGGTAACATCTTTGGACATTTAACATTCGCTTTGTGAAACCTGACACTAAAGAAAACCACACCCTGTATCAAACTTTACTTCAAAGCAACAACGTTCATTCCAGAATGGTCCGTTTTAGTAAATCCTCGTAATATACAGGTTGCTTTTATTTTGAACCTTAATACATTTGTAATACAATAGCGTTTGTTTTGATGTTGGAATGAAATGCCTTCTAAATTGTTGATGAAGTTTCTCCTAAAGGCTCGTTAGGAATATCTTTGAACTGCCTAGTATTTATAACTAACTATTGGTCTAACCACACAGGTGACCTGATGGTAAGTAGGACCTGTGACGCATAGACATTTGCATTCTTAAGACTGCTATCCTAAATGCGTTGCCAACCCTAAGGACTGAGCCGGAACGCCTGAGAACGAAACACAACAATGTGGGCACTGCTGTTTGGAGGGAGGTTAAAGGATATTAAGCGATTCGACCCTGCGCAGGGTCCTTTCACCAAAAGGTACATCAAAGTGAACGTCGTCATAGAGAGCGGACATTTCTGACGTGACGAGCATCTCAGCCAAGATGAGCGTTAGGGGATTTATTGTTAATTCATTGTTTATTGCTAATATCAAGCTCATATTTTATTTGTTTAATTTAGTATTTTAAATTGGTTACTTAATATTAACGTAATTATGAAACATCTAGTGCCATTCACTGTTGTACGTCTGGTTTTTTGTTATTTCAAACACAATCGCTCATAACTGGAAGAGATCACTTAAAGGGATAGGTTCACCTTTATACCTTTTGTGTTTCTGTCTATTTTCTTAAACGACTTCATTATTGTTATTTTCGCGTTTGTACAATAAAGTGTTTACATACATACATAGGTAAAACATATACGAATCTAACGATCCTTCTTATGTTGGCGTGCCAAAGACAGACATACATACAAACATATAAACACTCGAAATACATAACCCTCCTTCCAACTCAGTCGGATAAAAATAGCTTTCTATAAACGATAATTTTGAATCAGCTCAGTATTTCCTGAGGTCATCCCAAACATACAAACAAAATAAACACAATATTTTTAACTCTTTAAAATATTATATAATAATAGCAAAGTGTTATTGTACAATATTTTTGCATATTAAAATTTGTGTTAAATATAACCCCTTTTTAGTCAACCCCCATTCTTTGGCATAAAACCAAAACGTTCATTACACTAAAACCGAAAGCAGAATTAAGCTGCTTACACACTAGACGTTATCGGCGCTGGCCGCCCGCAGTGCATAAATCAGTTGCGTCTGATATCGCCCCGGCTTTACATCTCGTGCCGTCACTAACTAGCTAGGTAGTTTTAGGGTATATACTTTGGGTAGTAAAATTAGAAGGAATACCACTGGTTTGTAATGTTTTCTTTTTAGTTTTAATTTTTATAATATACTTACTACCGCTGCATTGGAGGATGCTTTTAAGGTTCTGGACTGGAAAGGACGAGGCATCAACATAAACGGTGAGTACATCACTCACCTTCGATTCGCGGACGATATTGTTGTCATGGCTGAGACCATGGAGGACCTCAGTGCAATGCTCGCTGACCTCAGTAGAGTTTCCGACCGAGTGGGCTTGAGAATTAACATGGACAAGACGAAAGTCATGTCAATGTCGCTCCAAATCCCGTGATAGCCGAAGGCTCTGTGCTCGAAGTTGTTGACGACTATATTTACCTGGGACAAACGGTCCAGTTAGGTAGGTCCAACTTTTAGAAATAGGTCACTCGTCGTATCCCACTCGGCTGGGCAGCGTTCGGGAAGCTTCGCAGCACCTTTTCGTCCAAATTACCGCAGTGTTTGAAGTCAAAAGTCTTTGACCAGTGTGTGTTGCCAGTGATGGCTTACGGATCTGAGACGTGGGCGCTAACAATGGGCCTCATAAGGAAGCTCAAAGTCACTCAGAGGGCTATGGAGAGGGCTATGGGGGTTTCTCAGCGTGATAGAATCAGAAATGATGATATCCGCAGTAGAACTAAGGTTACCGACATAGCCCGAAGAATAGCTAAACTGACGTGACAGTGGGCGGGGCGCATTGCTCGCAGGACTGATGGCCGATGGGGTCAGAAGGTTCTGAAGTGGCGTCCGCGGACCGGAAGACGAGCTGTAGGTAGGCCTCCAACAAGATGGAGTGACGACCTCGTCAGGATCACGGGACCGCGGTGGATGCGAGAAGCATAACACCGGTCTGAGTGGAAAGCCTTGGGGGAGGCCTATGTCCAGCAGTGGACGTCTTTCAGCTGACATGATAACTTACTACTGGTTGATGATCTACCGCAAAGTGTAAGTTTTTTTTTACTTGATCAAACTCTTTGAAAACAGTGTAGTTTCTGGCCCCAGCTCCGTACACTATTTCTGTTACCCTTGGGTACAGTCAAATACTAAAATTTGTGACCCACCATAGGTTTAAAGTCAATCTGGTGTTCTACTACAGTAAGGTTGAGTTTCCTTTAAGTAACAAATGATTTGGCATCTCTAATGACATTGACAACTACAAGCTTTTTTTTTTTAATTTAACGCAAAACTCATTCATGCGTAATTGAAGGTTGAACATCTAACATCCTCACGAAATTTCACTTTTATATTTTTATTGGATAGTACTAATTGTATTTTCTTAATTTAAAACAATTGAACTACTTTAACATTTTAAATTTTCATAGGTCATCAAGAATTATTAATTTTAATACCCTGTAACTTAAAAAACACACAATAACCCCGTTGATTTTTAGTATCATCCAAGCAGCTAATTAATTGAATGCAACAAACCATTCTCGCTCTAAACTATCACGTTAGATATGACCTACCCGCACTAAGCTAGCACACATCACGAGCAGACCTCCCACGCTCGGGCCTCACTCCGACCCGAGCACTGCCGATCCATTACCGAGAGTGTGCACGGAGCCTTATAATAATTTACGCTTGTCTCTTGACGTCTTTGACCTATTATGGTATTACTCAGCCGCCATTACTGTCAAGAGCTATCAAAACTTTGACAATACGGTGCCATGAAAATGTAAAATAAAACCGTACAGTGGTTTTTACCTTCCAAAATCCTGACCTTGGTTGGCGGTATGAAATGAACACTTAATGTAAACATCTTTTTATCTACGTCTTTATCTGTTTTGTAACTGGAAAACCGAGCGTCGCTCAGGTTGAAAACGATTTATCTGGAGAACTTGACAGATCGTTTTTTAGCCCCCGTATTTAAACCCAACAATGCAACAATCCATTCTCACTCTAAATTATCACGTTAGAGATAACCTACCCGTACTAAGCTGTGTGCTAGCCATCACGAGCAGACCTGCCACACTCGGGCCTCCCTCCGACCCGAGCGCTGCACACGACCCATTACCGAGAGTGTGCACGGAGCGTTATAATAATTTACGCTTGTCTCTCGACCCTCCCTTGACATTATTCTGGTTGGGTATACGAAATTAAGACACTAATGGGGGTCACAATCGATAAGTAAATTTATCTGTCATTTAAAGTTGACTCTCACTGTCTTTTTTTCAAGTGCAAGAAAGAGAAAGGGCTAAATATATGTGTCAAATATGCTTTGAAACAGGTGGTAAAGATAATGTTCTCATCTTCATTTGGTCTTTATTGATAGAAAGTTAAGAAGATTTATTCTTGCATAGTATAAAAGAAAATTCGCAACAAGGAGCACAACATCGTAAAATATTGACTTTGAAGAAAAACAACATAATTATAAAATAAATAAAATTATTTTCAATTGAAAAAGAGCTATCAAAACGTTGTCAATACGATGTATTAAATATGAAATCAAATTGTATTTAAGATTTAAAAAAAAGACTATTTGGTTAGTTGGTTCGTTAGCTAACACTATTTCGTTAGATTGGAAGTTGCTTTCAATATCTGCACATTGTTACTAAAAATGCATCTTAAACCTATCTCCAAGTCCACTAATACAGAAATGAGTTTTTTTAAATTATTTATAATTAAAAGTTATATTTACCGTCTCAAAGTTACCACTTTGTCATTACACAATACTAAAATGATCCATATCTGTACCTATATTTCACGGGCACTCGTTTAAAAATACAAAATAACGACTCTCCGTCCAAAACTAAAATAGCTTTTGATCACCGGAAAAAGCTGATGTAAAATGGGTTCTCCACAACATTAAAGCTCTATGATCGTGCAGTTATCGACTTGTAAGCTACCCGTGGAAGTCGTTCGGGTATCTCCACTGACATTTTGCTGCAAAGGGAATTCTTAAATCGCTATTATTTTTGCCCTAGTGCAGAAAAAATAGTATTATTTAAGTTAGACAAAAATGAGGAGTTTTATATGTTTAACGTTTATATAACGCGTATGTTTTTGTGTGTGCATGTGTGATATTTGTGCCTGTTTGTGGTATCAAACGGATATATCGATAAAGATGAGGTTTAAACGTAAGTTAGTTTAATTGGGATGGTTTACAGTCAGGTTCCATCTTATCCATTGACATATCGTCAAAAGAAAAATAAAAGTAAGTCTCCTTTGCGAAGCTGCTATTTCCAAAATTTAAGCCAACCGGCTTTCGGTTTTTCCACCCTGTATATTTATGTATGTCTGGTTCTTTGTTCCCTTTTAAAGAGTGAACAGGTGCCCCGATTTTGACCAGCGAGGTGTCGTTACATTTGGTTACGGTTAGCGTCGTAGGTGTCAGTGGGTACTTCAAAAAAAAGGTAAATTGGCACAATATCATACGGACGACATTAACCAAAAATCACTGGCGTTTTATTACAGCTTGCTTTTTTTAGACTCGTTGAAATAACAAGCACTTCATGGTATTTTTTACTCCCCGATTTAAACTCCACAACGTAACAAGAAACGACGTGATTTTTTTCCCCAAAGTATCTTGCGAGCGATAAACACACTTTTTGCAACGCTACGAACATTAGTCACTGCCGAAGATACGCAAGAGTTCGGTGCTCAGGAACGTATCAATCAATTCTCACGTGAGCCCATATATTGCGGTAAGGTTGGGTCGCAGAGGTATATACATGGGCTGGAATGTATGTACACTTTGAAAACAGTATTATTACTAGTGGGGGGTTGGGATAGGCCTTGTGTGCCACTTCAACAATTGATGACCTTTTCACCGCAAAGGCCCATTGCGTCCAGGAATGTCAAGTTACTTTGGGCAGTGAGCTTTAGGTCGATACTTCTGTTGCGTATTAGTGGTCTGCATGAGCAGTGGAGATGCATTGCTGTCTCCCCTGTCTTCTCACAGAACCTGTTAAGTAAATAACTTCGTACAGGGTGAATATTAATTACACAGGTCTCTTTACCGTAAGGTGGCCTGTATCCTTGTTCGCCTTCCAAATAACTTTTTTTTTATTGCCAATAAGTTGTAGGCATTGAGTCAAACGCAACGAGAAACGTAACATATCCTTGAATTCATAAAGATATTTGAGGGCAAATAAACCATCTATCTTTAACATCAAATCCTATCAAAACAAACATGCTTGCAATCTAATCTACATCGTTGCATTACCATATGAAACGTCGGGTAAATTTGGTAAGATGGATGGTGAAATCATGAGATCAATCATCGGCTATTTACTCTCGTTGAACTTGCCAGATTACCAAACTCTGTAAGAGTCTAATCATGTCTTCGGGTTTGCGTGAAAAATGAAACATGGGTATTTACGTCCCTTGGGATTTTGTTTGGGAATACGAATAATATTCAGCCAATGAGTTTGATATAAATAAATATCATTGGACGATCTTATACAAGTTTACCTAGTCCCAAACTAAGCTCTAGGCTTGTACTATGTGTACTAGACAAACGATATATATAGAAATAAATACTTAAATACCTACATAGAAAACATCAAAGACTGAAAAAACACTCGTGCTCATCATACAAGTATTTGCCCCATACCTGGAATCGAACCCGGGACCTCTAGCTTCCGAATTATTTGAGAATATTTTAAACCCCGGCCATAAAAGTGGGGTGTTAATAAGTTCAAGTGTATTTATATACAGTCAAGGAACCATTTTCCAAATCTGTATATGTGTTATGTCTGCGTCTGTCTGCAGCATTGTGATTTGTTAGATCATTTTCAAAATAAGATTTTTTTACACTAGCGAATTTTCACATAGCACTTTTTCATGGTAGCGTTATTTAATGTTCGCGTTTATTTTGTTTTTACCCATTCCAAAAATCTAATTTGACAGAACCAACGGAGCTCCGCCTGGCGGCGCTAATATTTCTTGGTTATTTTGCCCACCGAACCTGATATTAAAACGAGCCTAACCTTACCTACCTACGTATTACGATGTAACTCATTACTCAAAAAATAGCTACACGAAAAAAAAATGTTTGTTGTGAAAATGAACTAACAAACTCTCCATCAGATACATATTAAACTTACTATGCATACACCCCTCTTTTTGCTTTAGAGATTTTAAAACAAACGTCAATATATCAATAACGTAAAAGTTAATAAATATTTGTTGTATTGTATTCCATGAATAGTTAATTGGACCAAAACCACAGTGATAACAGTTTTGGTTACATTTCAATTCTCTGCTGAAATCCAAACGAGCGGACTTCAATTTGGCCGCAGCAAACGTACCAATATTGACAATTCAGTTAGTAAAAATGCCAAGAGTGAGTCAAACACGCATCAAATTTAGCATTCCATTTTGATGGTGGTTAGGACCTTGTACAAGGTTCAATACCACCATTTTACCCTTTGACCTACCACCAGGCAGTAGTATTCACATCTATTTATTAAAGTATTTTATTGCACAAAACTAAAATACTGTACAAAAAGCGGAACTGCTACAAACATTCTCTACTAGACCTTAAGGTGAAACAGAAATAAAAAAGTAAGAAGGTGCAGTAAAATAAAAAACTTTTCACTTTAACTAAATTTGGAAAAAAGTTGAAAGAAAGAAAGGGCGAATGTTTGTTACTCTTTCATGATGAAATTTGACATGGAGATAGCTCATACCCTGGATTAACACATATTTAAGATACGTTTCATTTCGGAAATATATATGCTAGTTTTTGTATACAAGCGTTCCATTTTGGTCCTCTGTTCGTAATGCATTTGCGACCTTTTGCAGTGTATATTATAGTGTTGGTAATAGAACCTCTTTCCAGATAGTCCTGGCAATGAGTAATTGTGGATTAAAAAGTTGAAAGCAGAAAGTTTGACGTCGGAACTTTGTTTGGACTAGTTAGTCGGTCCTAAAGTTCTGTCACAAAGGTTTAGTCAAATAAAAGTAACATTTGTTTATTTTTTAATTTCAAAATATATAAAAGTTAAAAGCTTAATTAAAATACATTTTTAAGAATTAATAATTATTCCACATAGTTTCCGCAATTTCCGATACTATCTTCTAACATTCACGGCCGAAACCGATTAAAATACGCACCAGTTTTCTGGAAATAACACTTATTGAAAACGCTTTAAAGGTTAGTTTTTGTTAACTAACAATCTTTTTTGTTTAACATTGTGAAGCCTCTCATCTGTGGCTATGTTTAGAGATCAGCATTATTTTCTTAACGACCCTCAAAAACCAGCTTATGAAGCTCGAAGTTTGGTTTGTTTTCGTATTGCTGCAAATTGATGTGAAATCGCAGGGTCGATTTAATGAGTCGTGAAGATTGACCGGTGTCCAAGCGGATCTTATTTGCTTGTAAATACATTTGTATTAGAATTTAAAGGTAAAAGTCTGATCAATATGTCACGCAAATTTCGACTCAATACAAGAACTCTTACGAAAGTTATAGCCATTATCAGTAACGTGGTCGTGCGTGTTTTGACCCGTGATTTCTGGCACCGAATGGAATGCATAAGCTCGTTCATCAAATGATTGCAATAGTAAAGAATATCAATTACACTTCTTTTCATTCTATATAAAATAAGGTTTTGATTGATGTACTACAGGTTTAAAAAACTCTTTTATTTATTTTTTAAATTGTAATAAATCTCAGTGACAGAACTTATGAACCGACTAGGTAGTTAGGAGATAAACATACTAAAAGACCCCGTGTTTTTGGTATTTTGTTAATATCTTGAAAACGATGCGTCATAGGAAATTTTGTTCGTATTGCATTTTTACAGCTGATAAAAATCTTTACAACTTTGGTTTTATACACTTTTTCAATATTTCAATCGTTGTCCAGATATGAGCTCCAAAAAAGGCAAATAGTCAAAAATGTATTATTGACCTCACTTTTTTGGGTTACATTTTTCTCTAACTTGTATATATATATCAGCTGGAAAAACAACGCCTCAAATAGCTTGCACGAGGAAGGCAGCTGTCAGAGTGGCGGCGAGTTGTGAAGCTTGCCACCAGCGCCTGATATGATCACCACGACCACTCTGTCAAAAGTGACAACGACAAAGAAGAAGACTTAGCTTGTAGAGAGTTAAATTATCTTTAAGATATTATACATATATCAATATGGCATCTACCGTTGAAAAGTTATACCACATGCAAGCAGACCGTTTTTCGGAGCTCATATCTAGACAACGATTGGAAATAAGTTGGTAAAAAATTGTATAGAATCAAAGTTGTAGAGAATTTTATCAGCTGTAAAAATGCAATACGAACAAAATTGACTTTGATGCATAGTTTTCAAGATGTTGACAAAAAAACAAAAACCGGGGCCTTCTTCGTGCCCAAACTTCCCTAGGGTGACCTACGAGAGGCGGGGCCTTTGAGTATGTTTGTCTCCTAATTAGTCCAAACAAAGGTCCGAAGTCAAACTCAGTCTTCACCCCTTCTTTAAGCAGTTTTTTTACATTAAATTTACATACCATCAGGTGGCCTGTGATGTGTGCTCGATTTACTTTTCCATGTTATGAAGAAACAACGTAATACAGGATTAAGATTTTCATTTTTACATTATCTAGTAATTTACTTGCTGATAGAATCTTAACCGAATCTGCAGTTCATAATACCACAAATATGTCAGTTCTTCAACTCATGTCCTCTTTCTTTGTCTTATCTGATATATATGCCAAAAATAATCAAATAGTGCCCCGGGATGGGACACTATTCAAATTAGCCAATTTGTGTTTTGTCAAAACAGTATTTCCTGGACTGCTGAAGCAAGCTATTGTCACCCCGGTGTACAAAGGGCGATGAGAGATATGACATCGGTAACTACCGGCCTTTATCCATATTGCCAGCAATTTCAAGAATAATTGAAAAGTTAATAACTATACGGCTTATAAACTACTTTAATAAATTTAAAATTCTATCTGATAGACAATTTGGATTTAGGCAGGAGTCCACTGAGGATGAAATTATGGCCTTAACTACGTTAATAACTGGAAAGGTTGACAAAAACAGGAAATGTCTTGCAATATTCCTAGATCTAGAAAAACCTTTTAACACCGTCTCTCTTCCCACCCTCGTGCACAAAGTCGGATCTTTTATTATTTCACAGTGTGTAATATGTATAGTTTCGCCACACTAAAAAGGTCACAAGTTTTGTACAGCTCAGCTGTGGGGAACCTATAGGGTTTCGAGTACATTACGTTAAGTAACCATCTTTGCCCTCGTTCAACCTCGATAAATTTTGTCTTCCAGACGGAAATGCAATATGTCAAAATATTCAACATGTCCATGGCAGGACACACACTGAACAATGATTATACCAAGATTAACGGACTCTACTTTTTCAATTTCAGGGCATTGACACTGCTGATTCCTTGGAAGGTTGCATCTATCGACTTCTAATGGCAAGTTGTTCGAAGGCTGGGTGTTGATGTACTTGGTGAAGCACATGTATTTAGTTTTTGTTTCATTTAGTGTCAAATGTATAAAATAACTTTTAACTTTCTTGTGAACTCTGTATTGTATTGGTTGTTTTTGTACCCTTAATCTTGATGCTGCAAGAGCGGGAGCTTCAGTCAAGAGTATTGCCATACTTACTAGAAGATACCACCGCTATCCTTATTGTAAACGCACTGATTACAATACCAATAAACAATTTTACATTTTCATTTTCATTTTTTTTATTTTTTATTTTCCCAGTTTTTACTCCCATACCAACTTTACCCCCCCCCCCCCCCCATATTACCACCGTTTTTCTAAATCATTAATCGCTGTGCGCTTCTACATCAAAAATCAGTTGAGCATTCATCTTTTTATATTTATACAGAAGATAAATTCTGTTTTATGTACAGGTGTTACACGAATTCATATTAATCGAAGCGCAGCGAGGGTTTACTTTTTTACTGCAATGAGAAGGCACGCGAGCACTCAGGCCACCTGATGGTCAGTGGGATTTGAGACCTAAATACATTTTTTAATCTCAAGACTACATCCTCAAGACTGATTAGAATTGCAGTTGATGACTTTAGCCAACCCTGAGGAGTATAATTTCACCGGTTGTCTTATCCCCACACCGCGGAACACAGCAATGCAAACGCTGCTGTATGGCTGTGGGTTAATGGATACGATGGTGGTAGTGATCTGGACGGACCCTGCACAAGTTCCTACCACCTCTAAGGGTGGTCGCTAGTTTAGTTTAAATAATTAAGACAAGATGACACATGACAACATTTATTGAGTTCAAAATCAAATAAATAATATAAATATCGGAAGGACAGATTTAAAAAAACAGTGTATAATTTATGAATATTGACAAACATTTTATCAGAGAATAACAACAAAATTCTTAAATGGTAGGGGGAGATTTCTTACGCAAAAATCTACCAGCGCTTCACTAAAGGAGACTGTTGAGAAGAAACGCCGCAAGAAACTCAACAGCCATTTTTATTATACATTACTTATTATAGTACCTATTCTAGCATATAAAACTATAGGTATACACATTAAAATATATAAGGATCTTAAATGTCAAAACGCAACGGAGTACATTACAAATTATCAATACGTATAAAATAAAATGGGAAACCGTCTCAGAAATCGGAATAAAAAAAAAACAGTGCAAATCATCCACATAAATAGTACATTCATAATAATACTCGTATCTGTAGAAAATTACACACAAACTGAAATATAGAAAAATATAAACTAAGCTCTAGGTCTGTACGTTGGGTACAGTCAACAGCATAAATGAAGTGATCATTTATGTACCTTGTCGCTTTTAATCGTTTGACAATTTTGTATGACCTTTCAAACACGACGTTAAAGTGACAAGGTACATAAATGATCACTTATTTATGCTTTTGACCATAGTACTTTTTTTGGAACTATAAACATACTTATATAGAAAATAGGTACATAGAAAATAACAAGGAGCCCGTAACAAAACCTGCGCTCAGCATACATAATAGGTATCATCCCCGGAACAAGCTTTGCATGCAGGGTCTTTATTGGCAAATATATATATAAAATAGTTCTGCCAGGTTCCCTAAATAAATTTCATACAAAATATTTATCAATATTTATAATATGAAAACATCAATAGACAACGACTACATATTATTATATATTATGAGAACCTTATATTATATAATGTGGTATGCCTCTATGCTAGTAACTTCACCGGTTGTCTTATCCCCGCACAGGAATACAGCAATGCGAACACTGCTGCTTGGCGGTGAGTTACTGGATAAGATGGTGGTAGCTATCCGATCGGACCCTGCGCAAAGTCCTACCACTAATAAAACTTTAATTCCTTCCTATAGGTATATTATTTATTTTAATGATTTTTATTATTATTAAATACTTGAAACAGCTATAAATAGACATGGATCAAACATCTATAAGATAAACACAAACAGACAGGATGGTTTATTACTAAATTAGGTCCATAAGGGCACCTTGAACAGACAGACATAAAATTCTTCTACCACTAAACCACTTAGGTGCACATAAACACTTGTTAAATATAAAGGGTCTGGCCGGTCTGCTATAGTAAAATCGCCCCTGGCTGAATATGAAAACTGAATATGCACGTTTATTTGCCTCATTGTCAAATATAATTTTACTGAATATTAAGCCTTAAATACTTACGATAAGCGAAATATTTAAAAAAATAAAAAAACAGTTTTTAATTTATATTGGCCAAACTACTTTATCGATTGACACGTCCTTCGAATATTTTATACATGTATTTAAGATACATTTATAAAAAAAAATTAAAGTCCTAGCTTCTTTTGAAGTCAACATTTTTGTCTGTTTTAGTTTTTTTTTTTTTTTTTTTTTCACTTGCAAGTTAGCGACACCTACCACATTTTGATATAATATAGACATTTTAATATTCTATTACATATATTTTTTTCAAAAATATTAGTTTTGATCAACAAAGTGGAAATAAGCTATTTGTGTAAAAGGGTGGAAAAAAAGAACACCCATGAACGCCATCTTCCTTAAATAATGGAAATAGGTAATTCTAAAAAAAAAACTTTTATTTTTGGAAACATTAAATACTTTTGTAATTCGCTCTGATACTTAAGAAATTCATACCTAAGATGCTAGAAATGGGATCTAAACAATCGCTGTAGAAATGGAAACCTACTTCACAAAACTCCCTTTGAAACTCCGTGAAAACCTCTTTGAAATCAGTTCGCTAGCTTTTGATTTTACACGGGCAGATACTCGTATATCTTAACTTTTTATGTATACAGGGAAGAGATAATTTATTTTATTACATTTTTCTCCATAATATATTTTCAGTGAACGCCATGTTTATTACTCATATAGGTACATACATCGGGGTTTTCGGTGCGGGATTGATTTTATGCCTACTCTCAAACATTCCCGCACCGAAAACCCCGATTTATGCTTATATACATGTAAGAAAAATGCTCTTTAAGTTTATAGCACAATTGTATTATTAATAATTAAAAATTAACACAGAACATGTAAACACAAGTTTATTTATAGAATAACAAAATAACAAATACTCAGGATGCTTGCAGTAAGCTAACTATATCATCTAACAGACCCTATCCCATCCTGAGTATCCTGAGTATTTGTTATTTTGTTATTCTATAAATAAACTTGTGTTTACATGTTCTCTGTTAATTTTTAATTATTAATAATACAATTGTGCTATAAACTTAAAGAGCATTTTTCTTACATGTATATAAGCATAAATCGGGGTTTTCGGTGCGGGAATGTTTGAGAGTAGGCATAAAATCAATCCCGCACCGAAAACCCCGATGTATGTACCTATATGAGTAATAAACATGGCGTTCACTGAAAATATATTATGGAGAAAAATGTAATAAAATAAATTATCTCTTCCCTGTATACATAAAAAGTTAAGATATACGAGTATCTGCCCGTGTAAAATCAAAAGCTAGCGAACTGATTTCAAAGAGGTTTTCACGGAGTTTCAAAGGGAGTTTTGTGAAGTAGGTTTCCATTTCTACAGCGATTGTTTAGATCCCATTTCTAGCATCTTAGGTATGAATTTCTTAAGTATCAGAGCGAATTACAAAAGTATTTAATGTTTCCAAAAATAAAAGTTTTTTTTTTAGAATTACCTATTTCCATTATTTAAGGAAGATGGCGTTCATGGGTGTTCTTTTTTTCCACCCTTTTACACAAATAGCTTATTTCCACTTTGTTGATCCAAACTAATATTTTTGAAAAAAATATATGTAATAGAATATTAAAATGTCTATATTATATCAAAATGTGGTAGGTGTCGCTAACTTGCAAGTAAAAAAAAAAAAAAAAAACTAAAACAGACAAAAATGTTGACTTCAAAAGAAGCTAGGACTTTAATTTTTTTTTTATAAATGTATCTTAAATACATGTATAAAATATTCGAAGGACGTGTCAATCGATAAAGTAGTTTGGCCAATATAAATTAAAAACTGTTTTTTTATTTTTTTAAATATTTCGCTTATCGTAAGTATTTAAGGCTTAATATTCAGTAAAATTATATTTGACAATGAGGCAAATAAACGTGCATATTCAGTTTTCATATTCAGACAGGGGCGATTTTACTATAGCAGACCGGCCAGACCCTTTATAAAATTAATAATAAGTAAGATATAATAAAAAATACCTTGAAACCATTAATAGTTAATATTGAAACCTTTATTTAGCAATCTATAATTAAATTAAATATGTTATCATGTCAAAATAAAAAAAATCCAGAACTTAATTAATTTTTTAAGTATCACATGAAATAACAACATGAAACCGTGAATTGTAATGTACTTTATATATTATAACACTTAAAAGCTCATCTTCAATTATAACGTCGCGTACGCCCGTATTCATTGTTTTGTTTTGATATTTCATCTGCATGGCGTGAAAATCACCCGTTGCTAAGAAAAACCCAATTGTATACATCTGAACGACCACCCCACCTAGCCACATATAGTTACCCCAGTTCGGGTACTTCTCTCCCAGCCACATAGCTGCCCAAATTAAAAAAATACCGGTCTTATAAGTAAGTGGCTTTCTGACTCGCCGCCAGTTATCGTCGCTTGAATACCCAGAGATCAGCACTGCCCAACGACTATCGTTGAAATATGCACAAGCTCCTGCCAGACTCAAGTATGAGGGGCCCTCGGTGAGCAAAAAGGCGAACACCACAGCAAAAATGTTGATCTTCCAGTATTTATGACTTAAAACATAAGTTGTTAGTGTCACATTACATGAACTGCCAAGATAACTCAAGACGAAGAACCAGGACGAATACCAAGCCGACGACAGTCTAATAAAATACCAACAAGTATGCTTATTTGCTAAAGTGGCATGTTCAAGAAAAAAGAGTTGCATGAACTTTGCTGCGTTGTACATATATAGGCTAGATAGTAAGTTAAACATAATGTAGTTGCCGAGCTTACGAAATGACCGATACTTGTACCAGTATAAACAACAAAGAGCATGTACGTACGCTAACACACCGAAATGTACGGAAGACAGTACACATAGTAATTCCTTATAATCCATCAAACGAGGTACTACAAACCACTTATCTGCCTCTTCGTCGACGTAAACACGACCAATGACAGTGCTGCTGTTATTCATTTTTGTAAGACACCTAAGAGTTCTCGAAAACAGATATTAAAGCTTAAATTAAAAAGGCAACTGCATTAGGCAATCACTATTTAAACAATATACGATGTTGCTGGGTTAACTAATCCTTATCACAACATTATTTTCACTTAGATATTTTCTTTTTATTGCGCGCCAGGTAGCTCTACCACCATCTGTGAACATAAAAAAACCGAATCATGATTTGAACATATAGTTAAAAAATTCTAGATCAGAAGTGATTTGCCTTTGATCACAAAAAATACTGTATGTAAACGGCAATGCATAAAGATGAAGATGAATAAAAAAAAAAAAAAGTATTCGCTTTCCCCTCTGCCGAACTTACTTCCAAAGCTGATATCTCTATACCAGTCTAAGGGCCGTATTAATTAATAAACTCATCTTGACTGTGAGGCCCATCACAAGTAAACGCCAACCATACAACACTGTAATTTTTGACGCGTCTCGAGACGAGCATTAGAGTTGAGATCACTTTATTAATACGGGCCTAAGTCAGCCCAACCGAATTTTATAAAATGTAGCATAGATTTACCCAGATTACAGTAGCTTTCCTTTAAACAAAACGTTAAACTAAATAACAATCTCTTATTACGTCATAAGTTGAAAACACCAAAATGGCGGACAAGTTCAAGTCCATTTCTTTGATAAAAATGACGGAATTAACATGGATATCTCACGTAGGCATAGGTATAGGCATTATAACAAAGTATGAGTTCAGCTTTATAAAGCTTGCTTTTTGTATTACGTTTAGCACCCTAACTTATTACGTCATAGATTGAAAACACCAAAATGGTGGACAAGTTCATGTTCAATTACTTGATGAAAATGGCGGGTTAAACACTATTTCAAGTAGTAGATAGACGAGTATAAATGTAAAATAAATTAAATATGAGTTATTTATTTCATACAAAAACTTACCTATTTGCACTCCAAGCAGCACTCACTTTTAACTTCTGCACTAACAGGATCAATGCCGCAAAGCCACAACCAGTATGCTTAATGTCAGCAACTGTGTAATTAATTAGATTCTGATATTGAGCAGATATTATTTATTTGGACTGGCACCGATGCTAACCGATCAGTATTCTCTATAGTAGTGTGGGGAGATCAGGGACCTGGAAGCTAGTACGCAGGCTCGAATGGGGCGCCCTGCACTTTATTGATTTTGATACGCCTCAGGTTATTATATAATTGCAAAGATGGGTAAATTTAGCACATATAGTGCGTGGTCCATAGGTTTGTTGCGCTGGGATCAAGCTGGAGACGCAGTATTGAGCAAAAATAAACCTTATGTCGCTCGCACAAGAATCGTGACGTACGGAGGACGGTTAAAATACTGTGAAGGAAACGGTCGCGAATTTTGTGCAAGAGGTCACTTGGGTTAGTGGCGCACGGGTCTACAGCTGGACTTGAATGCAAGAGTTCTGTGGTTCGAATCTCTACGAACGTAACATAGTATATTATAATCGCTTTTTCTTATTTTAGTTAAACTCTTGATTGATGGTTATTTGAGGGTTTGAAGTGCAAACTCTAAAAAAAAATTGAAAAAATAATAATTGTAATTTTGAACTAAGCTAAAAATATTAAAAAATTACAGACATTACCGAAATTATTTTCTTATCTGAATCTGGACATAAAATTGGGGTACAACTAAAAAAAAACTGCTAGCTTTTTCATTTTCATTCGGCAGAATAACCATCTATAAAGATTTTAAGTACCTATACCATTTCATTATTCAAAGTGTTATTGTTATTTGAAATAATTTATGAAATAAAAGTAACCTCGCGTACTTTTTACGAGAAAATGGATCTGGTATCTGTTTTCAAGTCATAATAGACGTACACACACATAATGTAAACAAACGATTGCAATACGATATTATGTCTTATTTGAGAGTATTATAAGCATTCAATCATCAGTTAATACCTAGACCTCAATTAATACGGTACTTCCTACATGGCCCTCGTTTCTAGACTACATTTACCTACTTAAGACAATCAAGCGGGTTCAATCGGGCGGGCAGTTTGCGGGTGGTAGGACCTTGTGCGGGGTCCGTCCGGATCGCTACCACCATCTTATCCATTAACCTACCGCCAAACAGCAGTGTTCGCATTGTTGTGTTCCGGTTTGGGGATAAGACAGCCGGTGTAATGACTAGCATAGAGGCATTCCATCTTAGTCCTCAGGGTTGGCAGCGCATTTGCAGTCTTAGGCTTGCAGTCTTGTGAATGCGAATGTCTATGGGTCACAGTTTCCACTTACCATCAGGTGGCCTGTGTGCACGCCAGCCTTCCCTATGACACAAAAAAAAAAATCACATTAAATTTATTGTAAAGGGGTTCCATACTTCCAATCATGAGATTCTACAATAACTGTGGATGCCGTGTCGTTGTGAACCTCTTGGAAAACTTCACCTTATAAAATGTATATACTTATTAACATTTATCACACAAAACTAAAAAGACGAATGGTCTCATTAACATACACATTTTCCTGCTCAAGCTATGCTTGAATATTTATATATTTATGTATATATTTATTTTATGTTTGATTGATTGTTTTAAATAATGCTAGGTTTAAGTTTTATAATTGTATAATATCATAAGTAGTATTTAAAATAACGACTGACTGTTGAGTTTCTTGCGGCGTTTCTTCTCGGCAGTGGTCTCTTGCGAAGCTCTGGTAGATTTTTGACGTGTAAGTAAAAGTCAATTTGTAAATGAACAAATATGACATAAAAATATGTCTTCGAAAGTAGCTGTCAACTAGATATCTGAATTGTACTTGTAAGGTGAAATAATGGACAGATTTTTTACGTTTTGTAAAACCACAAAAAAGGTTGATGTAGCGTATTTCGAACCGCATTTAGGGGCAAATGAAGGTCATATCTTAATTTTATTATAACTTATTCATCTTATTTAATTTTTTATATCTATAACAGGAATTACTCGTAAGTGTTTTAAAAATTTCATACATTTAAAAAAATACGTGTAGCCCAATTATGTTTTGAAAAATTTAAAGTTTTTGTTGAAAAAGAACGATGGGCATAAATGTCCCCACCCACCAGAGATGAAACATGTGGCAGTTTATAGATCTTAGCAACATTATGTATTTTTACTACGGCGACGATCACCATATGTATGGGGTTTTCTTAGAAAGTCATAATCGTATCGTATGGAATTAGTTTGGAAATTAACACATATATGGATGATTTGCCTTGCTTCGCCATTGTTTTCATTAAAAAATTACCATTGATTTTGCTACTAAAATAAGTATTGTGTCTTTTTTTGGGTCCTAATGAACATATAGACGTGTATCCCGTTACTGTTGGAGGGTGGGGACCATACAAAATTGATCACCCTTTGACATAATAATATGTGTATCACTGCTAACTTAGGAAGTTTTTTAAAAGTTAACCATATACCCATATATATATTTTATGTTTCCCGCTCGTTTATTGTGCTGTGCTTACAGGACCAGAATCCAGGCCATAAACATGTATAAAAAAAAGATAGGTATCTTTATTATTGTCGAATAATCAACGCATTTAATTTAATTTGATCGGACCGGGAGACGGGCTGTAGGTAGGCCCACAGATTATTAAGGTAAGTAGGCCTCCAACAAGATGGAGTGACGACCTTGTAAGGATCGCGGGAGTGCGGTGGATGCGAAAAGCACAAGACCGGTCTGAGTGGAGAGCCTTGGGGAGGCCTATGTCCAGCAGTGGACGTGTTTCGGCTGACATGAGGATTTAATTTAGCATTTTATTTGAAACCTAGTTGTAGAAAACGTTTTGTATGCAACGGTGTATAACTAAGTCAAAAAAGAAGTCGTCCTTTACAAACGCCACTTGTCTTATCGACCTCTTTTATACAACTGTTGCATAAACTACTTTTATATACCTACTTACATGAAACTATGACGGTTTCCGAGGAAGTAGTGATATACGAATTCTACGAGGATGAGGTCACGGGCAACGACTCGTAAGAAATATACACTTTATGCTTGGGTAACGTTGTTCAATTAACATTTATTTAAAATAACTACGCCTAAAATCATGTTGGATAATTTATTAATTCTCCATGTTTACTAACAAAGAAAGTTACCCAACTGTCCGGCTCCGATTTTTTTGATTTTGATATATGATAAAAAATAAAGATAAAAGATGTTTATTCAGTAAGTAGGCCGCACGGGCACTTTTACACGTCAAAATCTACCAGCGCATCGCAAGAGACCACTGCTGAGAAGAAACGCCGCAAGAAACTCAACAGTCAGTCGTTTTTTAAAATAGGTACTACTTATGATATTATACAATTATAAAGCTTAACCTAGCATGATATAAAACAATGAATTTAACATAAAATAAAAATAAAAATAAAAAACATTCAAGCTTAGCTTGTGCAAGAAAATGTGTCAAAACTAAGAATTAAGAATTAAGAATTTTCATAGGGAGAAGTAATAAAAAAAAAATATTTATGTAAAAACTGTATATATATTTAAAAAATATATATATACTTTTCCTATGACAGTGCAAGACAACCGTTATGTTAGAGAGTAGTTTAAAATAACGGATATTTTTAGCGGCCCAAAGTCAACTTGTTGGTAGAAATTGACCTCCAAAGTACTGAAAAGACTAAAGCCTCTAACTTATATAGAGTTATTAAAAAAAGAGGGTTTAGTCACTTTTCAGTACTCTGGAGGTCCATTTCTCCCACCAGGTTGAGTTTGGGCCGCCAAAAAAAATACGTGTCTGTTATTTTAAACTACTCTCTAACATATATCAAAATCAACAAAATCAGAGCCGGACAGTTGGGTACCTTTCCTTGTAAGTAAATTTAGCAACAGTAGTTTTCAATGTTTTTACTACCGTGTCCATATTGGAAACACTCGAACGCATACTCCATCTCTGGGGCCTATTTGTACAATTTCATTTTCAAACAACAGCTAACTTATTTCAAATATTTACAATCGATACCGAACGCTCGCAAACAAAGAATTCTCTTTTATTTCAATCTCGCGTCCGTGCTACGGCGAAGTATTGAATTTAGGCTTTTTTGTAGCCGACTAACTAGTTTTATGAAACATTTTTGAACGTGTCTTTGGCAATTAAATGAGTTAATCATGCGTTTTTTTTGCGAGATTGTAGTAGTACATAAAAGATGCCGCGTCTACTACTATTACTACGTCTACTAGTACTATTTTCTATAGAAACCTAAAATAAATGCTGTTTTTATAACAATATGTGTTAGTACACACATGTTATCTTATTTATCTTCTTCTTTTCCCCGCGGCGACTTGAACAGCTACTACCGCGGGGATATGGCGTTTCCACAATGAAATGCTTTCGCCAGTGTCAAGTATATATAAGTATAAATCAATAAAGCAATAAAATACCATCCAATCTTCTTCAGGAAGGTTGGGGGCAACGTTGTACGGTGATATGTAGGGCAGAGGTCAAGATACTTTTATGTTTTTAACCTCTGCACAACTGCAAGTCCACTGGAAACGAGTAGTAAATATCCACGACACGAAATAAGTCCATCTTCTATTACAGTGCAACAGAAAGGTATAAAAAATACACTCATCACATCAGAAAAAAGAAAAATACACTCATCACAATCACTATCAGAAAAGAAGTTTGAACACCTAAATACACAAAAATACAAAATTAAAACAAATTACACATCCGCCATCTTTTAACGTTGCAAATGACCTTATTTATAGACGCGAGATAACTGAAATAAATATATGCCTATCATTCATTGTGACATTTTAATTTGACAGAAAGTACTATTTCTTATTTTCATAATTTTTAGTAGTATATCTACTTTGTACGTAGTTTATAAGTATACGGAACTAACAATTCAATTGTATTTTGTTTCATTTTGTGGTATTGTAAAGTATGTTAATTTTTTACTTCGGCAACTTTTGTTGTTATTGTTAAATATTGTTTTGTTTTTTGTTATTTTCCTTGTACTTATGTTGTTTTTTTTAAATGCTCGTTTTGTAAAATCTTAATAGTTTACAATTTCAATATTAGGATAAGAAAATATAGATAAATATTGGAAATAGTTCGCCATTGTACATTATTAATCTTAAGCTTATGTACGAGCTTTCTTCTAGGTTATTAGTTTTATGTACATTACATCTTTACATAGTATAAAATGAAGTCGCTTCCGCTGTCTGTTCGCTTAAATCTTTTAAACTGCTCAACGAATTTAAATGAAGTTATCAGCAATACATAGAGTGATTCAAGAGGAAGTTCTGGATTTAACTCACACTAACCGAAGCGAAGCTAGTTAATATACAACGTTATTTTATATTGAGCATAAAGTAATATGATCTCATCATCGTTACGTCAAAACTCAGTCAATACGCATTTTGCCAGATTCTATTGTATTCTGCGACATAATATTACGCTTTCACATCGAGTACAAACTTGAGGCCGAGGTGGAGCTTGATTGTTTTTGCTTTACATACGGGTGCGAACATATTTGCTTGCGTTGATCAAAACTTTAGTACAAAACCATCAAGAGTATCATATTTATTTTCTCTTAAAAATATGCCCGCAGTGTACATAATTATCTATCATTAATTGTATAATATAGCCTGACAACATGATTAAATATTTTATGTCAACCTATATAATAGGGGGTTCCTTCTTTTGCCATAGTATCGTTTGTCCTAAAGTCATTTGCCATAACATTTTTGTCATAATGGATGTTAGCCATAATGTTCAGTACCCATAATGCTTAATTCCCATAATGTATCGATTGTCCTAAAACATTTTAGTCATAATGGTGGCCGCCATAGTGTTTAATATCCTAATTAAGGGTCGGTCACAGAACAGAATCTGCCAACCCCGATTCCACGTGGTCCTACGTCTGCCCTACCCCTAGAGTGTATATAAAAAGCCGGAGGCGCGGAGGGAGGGCAGCCCCCGCCCGCTGTAACCAAACGCAGACATCGAGTGAGCCGTAGCGGCTGAGGCTGGTCGCCGGAGGCGACCAACAAGCCGAAGCTGCGGTGGCGAGCACAGGTGTCTGCGTTTGGGTACGCAAGGGCGGAGGGGATGCATTTCCCGCAGTGCCGGAGCAGTCGCATATTGTAAGCTTTTATTATAATTAACTCAAATTATGAACTTTACCGAAAAAATCATTAGGACAAACGATTATTAGGAACAAAAACATTATGTCAAGAGAAAATAGGTCGATAAACATTATGTCAAGTAATCATTAGGATAAACGATTATTATTACCACAAACATTATGGCAAGTGACAGTAGGATTACTAACGTTATGGGAAAACATAGGGAGCCATATAATAGGCTTGTACAGCATTTACATTTTAAGTGGGCAGTTAACATAGTGACAATTATAATGATTAACCCTTAACCACCTATGTGCGGTCTCACAGACAATGGATTATTCAAAATTGTCAATAACTGTTCACAAGTACATCGCACACGCGTCTCTGACCTTGTACCTTTGCCCCGCCCCCCCTCAGTGCCGGCCATGCCATCGATGCGTTCAGACGTGTGCTCATTTGGATCTGGTGAGAAAAAAAATAGCATTGGCGGTCTGTGAGACCGCATGTAGGTGGTTGCTATATTTTTTGGATAGTCTCAGAGACCGCACGTAGGTGGTTGTGTTATTTTTAACCTTCGCAAAAGTGACCAACTTACTAACACTACCGGTTCCCAGCAATACTGAAAAACGGTTAAAAGGCAGAAAAATGTGCTCGACTTGTGATCCAAAGAAGAAACGCAAGACACGACACAGTACATGTGCATCGAATGCAAAACACCGATTTGCATTAAATGTTTCAATAAGTTGTATATTGACTGCCGACAAAAATGGTTATTTTGAAGGGCTGTAATTTTACAAAAATACCTTATTTTTAACAAAAGTAGATACTCTAATAGCATTGTTGATTGCTCAATTTTATTATTTTATAATGAATAGCTGTATATAACATTCCTTAATATTGAGATCTCATGTCCTGAAGGATACCTAGATTTTTATTTAAAAATATAAGACGGTCCTAAATATGTTAAGTTTAAAAGATAATAATGTTGATTATTTTTGTATTATTGTTGACTAATAAATGCCTTAAACTGTGTAAAGAGTACTTACTACATTAAAACAACCATCAGCTACGTTAAAGTAAAAAAAATAGGTCCCATAACAAGGAGCGGTCTCCATGACCGCAAGTAGGTAGTTGTGTGATACAAATAGGACGTAGGTAGTTAAGGGTTAAACAGTGGAAATTATACAATGATATTAACAGCAGTATTCGCATTGTTGTGTTCCGGTTTGGGGATAACACAGCCGCCCGGTGTAATGACTAGCAAAGAGGCATTCCATCTTAGTCCTCAGGGTAGGCAACGCATTTGCAGTCTTAGGCTTGCAGTCTTGTGAATGCAAATGTCTATGGGTCACAGTTTCCACTAACCATCAGGTGGCCTGTGTGCTCGTTTGCCTTCTCTGTACCATAAAAAAAAAAATGAAAAGCAAAAATTCTAAGACTAATTAATTTCTAGTTAACTTCTGCCTTTTATTTATTAACTTGCAGTGATAAAACAATGTTTGACGACAATACCTTGATGTTAGCCTTGAGTTGGTATTAGTCAAAGGCGGCATGTAAGTTTCAAAAGTGAAAAAATCACTTAAATTTCAGCAATATTCTAAGTTTCAATAGTGAATGTTGCAACTAAAATTTCACGCAGTGTCCTGAAAGTTACCGAAGTAAAATCGTTTAATTTCTGAAAATTACTATAGTTTGGACATTTTACATGAGTAACGGAAACTTTGCTTGAAATTGAAATGAAATTTAGTTGTGCCAGAATTAATTTCCATCTAATATGTTACTTTCAGTCGTTTTAAGTAATTTTCGCAGTTAAGGAAAGGCTTACATTTAATTTATCAGCACAAATATCTTCTAGAATTTATTTCTCGATACAAATATTTTTATCGTTATCTAGTGTCCATAGTACAAGCCTAGTGCTTGGTTTGGGACTAGGTCAATTCGCGTGAGATGGTGCTTCGATAGGTTTTTATTTATTTATTTAAGCACCTTTTCTCAAACATGCAATGGAATGTTGGCGTTATGTTAGTTATTTTAGGCTTCAAAGTTTCACGTTGCGGGCGGAACAACTCGAGAGATCTGTAAAGGAATTTCATACGAAATTGAAGGCCTAGGACGGGAAGTAATTTTTTTTTAATTTTAATTTGGCCATGGTGGCTGTATTTGTGAAAACGATAGCTGTTTTTTTTTTTATTTTACTTAGCTGTGCATCCAACAAAGCGTTTGCATGTTTATTTGAAGTACCAGGAGCGCAGAGGTAATTAGGAGGTTAGCAGGATGCGGCGAGCCCCGCGCGCGCCACCAGCGGGCCGGCGGGCGGGCGTACTGAGCACTGAAGGTTACTTTTAATGTTTATGCACTCCTAGTACCTATTTGACATTGTAATTTTTGTTTTAATTATTTTAATGAATTATGTTTGAGAAAAGCACTATACATACTTCGCGGGAAATATGGGGTTGCCCGCCTCACACCTATATCCGGCCTTGCTTCGCTCGGCCGTCTATATAACTTCGGCCGGCAACCCCTTTTGTCCCGGCCTCTGTAGTAATGTACTATTAATATCGGCGTTTTAAACGCCGTCATTATTATCTTCGCATATTATTCAAGATAACCTTTTTTCTGGTATAGATAATAGCCCCGGGTCCGTTGATTTTGACATCTTGACTTGCTGGTAGTTATCATTATTTCCGTCAATACATTGAAGACAACACGCCCCAATATTCACTCAAACATATTAGATATTTTTACTTTTATTTATTTGCTCTTGTGATATTTTTTCATTATCAATATAAACCAACAGTCCGAAGTAATCCTAGGTATTAAGATTAACGTTTTGAGGATTATAATGGCCTGTTATTTTGTGTTTATTATGTAAAATTACTAACTCAATTAAATGTTTAGGAGTAGCTTAAATTCTTTCCCATATAGTAATCTACGTCAAGTAATTTCTTTGAATCCTTGTCGCTTTAATACCATGTTATTAATAAATACCACTGGACTGAATCACCAAACTTTTATAACGTTATGAACATACTTTTTATCATATCACAATTTAATTATCGTTTTGTTTTCTGTCTTTAAAACTACGGTTTTATCACTAAGACGATGTTTTATTTGAACGAAATCAAGTAAACTCAATATTCACAACCTCTCAGCTAGCGCCTGAAAATCCAATGTCACTACAACGCATAACCCAATTTACTTATTATACAGATCCAGGTTAATGGTCATACAGCATTCAATGATTTTTAAAAAGATGCTTGCCTTAATTCTATGTATCAAGACAAATTACATGCGAAATGATACATACTGTTTTTTTTCGTTTATGATGGAAAGGGAGAAATGTGAAATATGGAACTGACTCATTGTATTACTTAGAAACAATATCTCAAATTCAAATAGAGCTATGAAAATATTTAACAGAACGACAAGAAAATAAATGCAGTACGTATTATTTAATACTAATAATTGTAATAAATGCGAAAGTCTATGTGATAAAAAAAAAAGATAAAATATATTTATTCAGTAAGTAGGCCGCTCGGGCACTTTTTCACGTCAACATACTACCAGCGCTTCCCAAGAGGAGACCACTGCTGAGAAGAAACGCCGCAAGAAACTCAGCAGTCAGTCATTTTTTAAACATATTTATTTCGTGTTAGTTTGTTACGCTTCCACGTTGCAACGACTGGACAGATTTAGATGAAATTCGAAATAAGGATAGCTTACACCCTGGATTGATACATAGGCTACATTTCATCCCAGTTATTTTGAATAGTTCCGAAATCGTGACGGAGTCCTGGGCAAAAGCTACACTTTAAATAAAATAAAGTTTCCATAAAACCTTACTCTCCGTCCGTGTAGCACAGCCGTGAGACACCCTGTATATTTTACTTTCAATAAAAACACCGTAACTCCAGTACTTCAGCCCCGACAATAAAGTGAAGTCAAATATAACACCTTAAGGGGATCGCACACAGCTCCTTTACAATCGCAACATAAATATAAAACTATACCGCCCTGAAAATGTAGAATTTGGAGAGCGCAAAGGTGGCTAAAGCAGGGGAAATTGTATGTAAACGTGGCAAGCGCGTCTGGACCGGTTTCAGCCGGGCGAGCTACTTGCATAGCTACAGGCAAGTAGCTATTTTTGTATGGTAACTATTACGCCATACATCATAAATGAAGTTCAGCACTTTCTCTGTCAACTATACATTAACCATTACACAGCGTATTTATAGTACTTGGTTGTCTATTGCATAGCAAATATATTGACAGTCGCCAGAGAGTGTGACAGCGATAGACAAGAGAACTGAGTACAACACTCTGCTTACTTTACCAAAATAATGTGTGAAAAAAGAACTGGACAATCTATCAATAAAATGTAACTGCAACTTTTTATTGCAAATATCAATAAAAATATATTTTTAATAATCCATTTTAATCTCACAACTAGATACAGTTAGACATAATAACTGTTACTGGACCATTTCATTTTATTTGCACTGCGATAGTAAATTACAATACGAATGGAGCCGCTGGTTCATCCTGGTAAAAGCTTCAATTTTTATAATGAAGTTACTGTATAAATATATGGACTGTTCACAAAAACAAATATTCTGCAAAAACGCAGTCATGTCGTATAAAGATGGAGTTGGTCATTTTACTCAATTGGAACTCTCCCAGCAACACCATTTTATAACCAAGTACGAGTAACTTGTTCAATCCAACTCGCCTATTCCAACCTCCCACCAAGAAAAAGGAAATACGAAGGGTAACTGTGGCGCATCAGAAAAGTGGGAACTTATAATGGTTGCTAACACCACTTTATACGGTGCTCGGCTCGCTTTGTCTCTCGGACTATGTTGTACCGCGTAGTCTAAGAGACTAACTTTTAATCTAAGGTTTATAGTATATTAGTTTAAATTTTACTAAGTGTACATTAAAAAGCTTTAAGTACTTACTTTCTTATTTATAAACACATAATACACCTATTTTAGGTACAGTGTATTTTGTCACTTTTTAAATGTTACCTACAATGAAATGTAAGTTCATTTAAAATTGTGATGCCATACCATTACACTATCAAAGTGGTTTTTTGGGTGTTTAACGTTAAAAAGAAAAACGAAATAGTTAATAAACGGTTTTTTCGGAAACAGAATCGTGTATATATGTCAGATATTTGTAAACATAATGCTTCATTGCTTTTAATTTAGATTTTCTTTTTGGTTTTCTCCAAATTTCCTTCAAAATAAATAAGTATTTGCCTTGAAGGTTAAGTCCCCAGTCAGTACGTACTAAAATAACTTTGCCCTTTCGATATTTACTGAACCTATAACATAACACAATCATACAAGGAACCAATTCTAATAAATCAGCAAATAAAGTCTCAAACTATAAATAAGAGAAGAAGTTATTTGTTGTAGATACTAAGTCGTCAATTAAAAAATATCTGTTTTTAAAATCCAAATAAATGTACTCAACAAAATAAGTCACCCTATACTTGTGCCTATCACAAAATGTAACTGACAAGAAACACTGTTTATTAAAAATAAAAATTCTGCGAACTGATACGTTCTCTGAAATGGATGTCGACAAAACGAGAGTACTCAATAATTATAAATCAAAGGTTAGGTTTGTTTTATAATTTATAATAATCCACTGGCCCTAGATAAGACGCCTAACGCTAAATTATACGATTTTCGAAAACCTTGACATAAGCGGTCATCGCAATCATCAGGCAGGTAACGTCAATCTTATACATTTCCGATAACTATATAAGTACCCTGCCCTGCCAAAATGGACTACGCTAACTACCGTTTATTCGTTTCGTTTTTAATCAATCTCGTCACTGGTAGATCACGTGACTTTTCGTATCACGTCATCTACCAGTGACGCAATTGGTTTAAAAACGATTCAAATAGAAACGCTAGTTAGCGTAGTGCATCTCGGCAGGGCCCTCTGGGTGGAAAAAACGAACGCCACGTGAACGACAACAACCTTAAATATTGGAAATAGCAAGTTCTACGGAAAGGAGACTTACTTTCGTTTTTGAAAATAATTTATCACTGCATTTATGGATTTTTGAAAATTTAATCAAGGGCCGAATCTTAAGTACCCGAAACCGTCGTGCGTGCATGACTCGATGTATGAATGTGGAAGAAGCGAAAGACATTTGTCAGGATCGTAGCAGGTGGAAAGAAGTCGTCTCTGCCTACCCCTCTGGGATACAGGCGTGATTTTATGTATGTATGTATGTAATCAATCCCTTTCGGTTTGTATCATAAAACATGACAATTGTGTTGTCATATTCGACCAGTTCGAATCCAAGAGGGGCTATTGCCTATCGCAATCGCAATCGGAATCGTATTCATTTTTAAAATCGAAGGCTTGTCTGCATGCAAAATGAAAACAATTGTTCTGCTTTGAAGCCGATTGCGATTGCGAGCGCGTTGGGCATTAAGCCAGCTGGTTAAGGAAAAGTACTTTTCTCAAAAATGACAGGAAAAGTTGACATTACTATCTATATATTGGGATGCGAAGTACATAGTTTACTGACAGATCTCAAATTAAAAAAAAAAAACATTGCGTGCTTGTGTAGCGAGCACGCAATGTTTTTTTTTTTTGCATACAAATTTCATTACCATCTAGTATCTAACTTTTTAAAAAGTGAAAACGGCCTTAATAAAATGAGGGCACAAGTCTTATTACATCCAAATTTTGTTCGGAATATAACTTTTTTATCTGTATCTCGAATAGCTTGAGTAGTTTTAAAAAAAAAGCTTGCGTTTCTCTTTGTCATAAACAAAAGACGGTAAAGAGTAGGTAATAATATTGTCTGTATAGATTGTGTGGTATTTCTTTCCTTAATAAAGTACTTTACTCCAACATAATTTTATTCTTGCGATTTTTGAGAAAAGCACTATAATATTATATGCCTCGGCAGGAACGGCAATTGCGGGCCTCGTATTTTTAAACGGACTCGCAAGCTCGTCCGTTTAAACCAATCCTCGCCCCGCAATTGCCTACTTCCGTGCCTAGGCAATAATGTACTATTTTTCAAAAATCCAATAATGCAGTTTTTTTTTTTAAGATAGTTGCCGTTCATTGTGACTTTTTTTCTTCCACCTTGTATAACGTTCTCGTAAAACATCCAGTCTAGCCACTGGAAAGTTAAGTTAACAGAAAAAATGCATTTCTAACTAATGAAAATTCGACTTCATGTAAAACACCTAAAATGCACCGTGACTTCACGACGATACAAACGGAATGTGAAATGCAAAGGAGAAAAATTCCTCATTTGCCTCTTTATTACAAATAAACATTCAGTTATGAACCTTAACTTGGAGCGCACAAGGTTTCCGTTTAGTTTTTCAGGTGCACTATTGATTTTGTATTGGTTTTCAGACGGTACAAGCGAAGAGGGCCGAATGTCAGGTCGTGTAACTTCGTTTTACCTGTTAGCCTCGCGTTTATAAACGTATGTAAAGTATACAATAATATATGGTATTAAAGGCTATATAATATAAGTAACTAAATAAAAGCAAGCTTTAAAAACCATACTACATTTTTAAACTGTCATCGATATACTTACCTATGTTAATAATGATAATTTTTCCATTGTTGTTATTTCAAAATGTATAGGTATCCTATGTCACCCGGGGTGGTAAAAGGATTCTAACGATATCACACACATCTAAATTGGCTCAGGCGTTTAGAAGTTATGATGGAATAAATAATCGTGCATACATACATATATGAACTCTGATAACATTACACTCCTTTTTTTTGGCCAGTCGTGGAAAAAAAAACATCATTAATTATACGACAATCGAAATGAAAATCTTTATGTTGTAGCTCAAACAGGAGCATTTCAACCATACGTCACGTTTTCGTTAAAATAACTTAACCTAAGTACACTCGCGGACAAATAATACGGATCAGAGTGCGTTTTTCATACAATCGAGGCTATTTCGAAGCCTTGGTTAATCGCCAGGGGTTGTTTTGAGTGAGTTTTAATGGTAAATACTGCGAGGTTCAATAGAGGAGGTCAAAAGTTCTTAAGATACCTAACTGATCGCACAATCAGTTAACACCACAGCGGGACAGTTTGGGTCAGCATTTGGATTTCCTTACATTTTATTGTCATTTTAGATGTTTTTTCTGAACATGCACTATTCCGGCGTTAACCACAGATTCATTCAGTTGGGTATCCTAGGCACTCTGGAAGTCCTGTATCGATGCTCGAGGTATTCATCATCACATTTCACTAAAAGCATTCCCTGGCGAGGAACCAAGGCTTCGAAATAATCTCTTTAGTATGAAAAACGCACTCTGACCCGTTTTATTAGTCCGCGAGTGTAATTAATGTTTATCCCGCAAACATCATGGATTCCGCAGAAAAAAGCGTTCGGTGAATTTAATTTCTATAAAATAATGCTGAATGATTATAAATTGTTTCAATTAACGATAATCGTCTGGTCTAGGACCACCGGTCTAAGTCTGCTAAGAGTCGGAAATCACGGCAGTTTTTTTTGTTTATTGTCATTACGGAAGTGCAGGGACGTGCTGTTAACGTCACGACTTTACCGCATGCTCTCCACACCCCAGCTCAAAATACGGTGACGGTACGGGATAGCAGTGACGTGCCGTAAACGTCACGGCAGCTGGGTGGAGAGCATGTGGTAAAGTCTTGACGTTTACGTCAATATACGTATTTTGAGCAGCGGTGTGGTCGCTCCTGTAATAAAACCTTTAATAGACAATACGATAACACGTTAATGGCAATGATTTTACACGAGTAGAATCTCGATCCAGCGGGCCTAGTATGGCTGCGTCTATATTGCATGTCAAATGTGGATAAAGTTACTATCACTCTCATACTTATTTACGTGTCATAAGGTGACAGATGCCTTATCCAAACTTTGTCACGCGATAAACACAGCCATGTTAGGGCCCTAGAGCTACTACAAACTACGGCGTAGCATTTGCTACGATAGCTACGTTTTGTAACGCTAAGATAAAAAGTCCTTGCATAATAAAGACATACTGCGGATCAAAATCATGTTTGACCTGTAATGGTAAATATTTTTTTCATCACACTTGCTCGTATATGGTGTTATTCCATGCCTGTATACAGAAGGACAATGGCCTAAATTGTTCCCGCGGGAATAATGGCGAGTTTGTCATTACTCCCTAGGGAGTAATGACTTTCTTTTTAAAATTTGCAACTCTTTCGTACATCATTTCTGACTAAGGAGGTTTAATTTTCAGCCAAAAATTAAATCGGTTTCTAATTTCATCTTTAAAAATTAGCTATAGACTAACTTACATTACACAAAACCTATACGCTTCATTAAACTTCATTATTTTTATACCTATTTCAAGTTTATATCAACATTTATCATTAATTTTTAGTAATTATAAATTTTTATCAAATTGGCTAAATCTGGCTCGAATCCAGGTCGAAACTAAACGCAGTTATTATCTGTGGTAGAGGTCAGTAAAAAAATATCGTCTCCATTTACGTTCCCGTTCGTCAAAAGTTATTTCTTTGTATTTTGCAGAGTTAAAGTGTTTTCTCTTTGTTTTTTTTCCTCGCAAATGTGATGAAAACCATTGTGTGTATCACAGGCAGTAAGGGGATTACTAACTCGAGTCATTAAAAGCCCTCCGCCTTCGGCGTCGGGCTTCTAACACTCTCGTTAGTAATTCCCTTCATACTACCCTTGATGCACAATGTACTATTATTTGGCAGCCATTACTGTCAAGTAAATAAGAGCTATCAAAACGTTGAAAATACGAGGTCAAAAACGATTTGGATTTTACCGCCTAGATTAGACGCGTTGTTTAGATGCAACTTTGGTACACTTAATAAAATAATACTGTTAACAGTGCTACAACCTTTGACTCAAGAAGAAACCAAGCAAAAAAATATGTTATTAATTGAAATAACATTTCATTTTAAGTTGTTATGTATATACCTACGCATTATAGTTTCGCCATGTGCATCTGTCAATCTGTCCGCGGTCTAGCTTTGAGACTCTAGGTACTACAAAGCTGTTATTTGGCATAATTATTACAATTACATTACGCTGACAAAGTCGGTTTTTTTTTGGGTACGTCTAAAGCATAAGTGAATATTATATTCTATACATGCTCTCATCATTATCAACTGTAAGATATGAAGGACCGTTTAGGAAATATTACTGAGAATCTGCCGTTTGGTCGTTTTTTTTTTCTGAATACCAATTTACATTATATTTTGTAATGATGTCCGGGGAACGAAAACCGCTTATAACATAGTTAAGCATCTACAATTCCAACAGCTCGCTACGCGGGTCCTCTGTTTGTAGGCAGTTTTTGTTACAAAGCGGGCTACGAGCGTAGCGCGTAGCACTACGTGGCTGGCTACGAATATGTTAAGTTATTATTGGAAATGTTACCACAAAAGAATCAATTCCAACAAAAAAGCCTAGTACATTGAATAACTGCTTTTTCTTTCTTTCTTTCTATTTAACAGAAACTTTCTCCAATAAATAACTTTGTCTTAGAACGAATTTTATATAAACATTTGCATTAGTTACCTTCTTAAATATAGTGTTAGCAAAACGAAACACTCAAGTCAACTAAAGCTTCGACCTAGTTCATACGAACAAATTCCCGGCAACTAGGAACATATATCATGTTATATCATGTTGTATAACGGCAGACGTGCCTGAGCTTCGGAAGCTGCGTAAAGCACAGTTAATTCAATGTCAAACAAGGACACAATGAAACTCCGGGGGGAACGGAAAAAGTTGCCAGATTCTGAAATACAGTGGGGACTGATACAGTAGGTTTTTTTTAAATCCTGGTTGTTAATGGTGTGGTCTACTTTATTTGACAATGGCTACTACAAAGGTAAAAATATATTAGAAATAAATAAATAACGTTTAAAAAATAATTCGTTTAAAATAATGAACTGACATCAAATCACAAAAGGCAAAGATTTCGCAATAGGTATATAAAATGTCAATCTCTATTTTTCGCTCTTAGGGGCGGTTTTCTTGACACATACCCTACTCGCGAAGTCATGAATCTTTAAAATTGGTGGAAAAGTTTGCCGACAGAACAAAATAAAAAAATATGGTTGATTATTAACCTCATTTTTGAAATCGGTTGAGTAGTAACAGTATGTTTTAACTCGAATACAAACTCAAACTTTTATTGTTTTAATAAAAGGCTTTCTTATTAATAAATATAAGTAGGCACAATTTATGAATAATAAACACTTAATTAAAAGCAATTTTGTTTTTTTTTTAAAAGTCCCACAACATTTAAAACGTAATCGAAAAAGGATAAAGTAAAAACCTTTAATAAGTAGACATAGACTTCTTTTTTTTTTTTGCTCCGCGGCGACTTGAACAGCTACTACCGCGGGCATATTCCCGCGTTTCCACAATGAAGTGATTTCGCCAGTGTCAAGTATATATAAATATAAATCAATATAGCAATAAAACACAATCCAATCTTCTCTAGGAAGATTGGGGGCAACGTTGTACGGTGATATGTAGGACAGAGGCCAAGATAGTTTTAACCTCTGTACCACTGCGAGTCCACTTGAAACGAGAAGTAAGATGCCAGACACACGAAATAAGTCCAAGTCTTCTATCACTGTGCAACACAAAGGCATTAAAAGTACAAATCACTAACAGAAAAGAACTTTGAACACCTAAATACACAAAAATAAAAACTAAAACAAATTACACATGCGCCATCTTTTGACGTTGCAAATGGCTCCCCAGACATAGACTTTATCTCTCGCGGAGTCGGTCATATAAACAATAGAGTATCAGTTATCATAGCACTTCTCTACAAACCTATTTAGTTCTGGAAGATATAGAGGTGGCAATACCAATTTAACTACATATGAACTTAATAAAAAACCCAAGACTATCCATCGGGGGCTGCCATTAAATAAACTAGTTTCTTTGCAGTTTTATAGTTAAGTGAATAATTAGAGATGTTTTATTGCTATGCTTATTTATATTTAGGTTGAAATTTAATATAGTGAAGGCAGCCCCCGATGGATATTTTTGGGATTTTTATTAAGTTCACGTGAGGTTGAATATGTTAATGCCGACTCCACGAGAAATCAACTCTATACCTACTTATAAAAGCTAATCGGGTTTGAGTTTTAAGTATTTTACCTTTTTTTGGCAAAGTTAGAGTAGGGCCAAATAAAGCTTTATTGCAAAACAATTCGTGACAATTAGAGATTAGCTATATGTATTTTTCCTAGACTAAATTCCTAGGCTAAATTTAATTATTATGTTAAAACACTTCAGCTCATGTTTTGCAATTTTTCAGTTGCAAAAACTCGTTCTCTAGTCTTCCAAGTCATACGGAGCAAGTAGCGGGAGTATGGACTTGCAAAAATGTCATTAGAAGGTTAAGTAAAAAATACAAATTATAGACTAAATATTTTATTTCAAAGCATAAATATTTTCTATGACCTACTGTTTCTTTCTCCCCTCACCCTTCCTCGGGTAACAACGCGGCCGGCACTTATCGAGACACTCCCGACTTCACAAAAACGCTGAAACGAGCTGCTAATGTGACAACGCTCGAGGTGAGACGCTCCCAGTCGCAACTCGCACTTGAGATCGAGGAGTTATGTCACCTTATATAAAATGATAAATGTGGGCTTTAAATTGAGGCAAGATTAAAGTATAGGTATAATAATACAAGTTCTTGTATGTGATAAAATTTTCTTTTACTAAGCTATTTAAGTAACTTTAAGTCATATTTTTTTTCATACAATGTTTTATGGTTTTATGTATGGTAAGGGTCAACCAGGTATTAAATTAACCTTAACACCAGACCTCGGCATAAACGGGATAAATTTGAATGACAGCTAGGGCTCGCCTATATCAGTAAACTCAATTATCGACGCTTTTCCCATATGCAAAGGATCGCTTCAAGTTTTATTATTGTTGATAATTGAGTTTATCAATATAGGCGATCCTTAGCTGTCCCGTAAATTAAAAAAAAGTTTCGCACAAATCCACAGCTAAGCTAACAAACAATTTTATGGCCATGCCAATAAACTAAAAGTCCTAAAAATAACGCACTAAAAATTATGGTTACCAACACAGATGAAAGAGATTTTACGCTTATTCAAACCAAGATACACTGGTCCCTAAGATGCAGTTGTGCCTAAGACGAAGTGGTGTCTAAAATGCAGTGGTGCTTAAGAAGTGTTACAGCCTATATCGTAGCGTAGGTTAACAATTGCTTTTTGAGTTACCAACATGTTGCGAAATGATAAAACGATACCAACAAAGACAAAAATATGTTACCTAGTGGACAAATTCAAAGAATTCAAAATTCGAAATTCAAAATATTTATTCTGTAAATTGGCCACATGAGGGCTCTTTTACAAGTCAATTATATAGAATAAAATTACCAGCGCTTCGGACCAGACCATCATTGCGGAGAAGAAGCGCAGCAAGAAACTCCAGCGAAAGGTAATTTTTTTCAATCATAAAAACAATAATACTTAAAAGTAATAAATAATAAATTCTTATAACTAGCAAAAATAACGTTATTATAACTGTAAGGTTAATAAAATTTAAACTAAAAATAAAAACAATGACTATGAGAACAACACGACGAGGTCTCTACGTCAAAAGCCAATTCCGATAACATAATGTCAAGAGATTAAAGACATACAAAACCTAAGGCTTTAGTTATTCTTCCCTGTTAAATATTGCTTTTGACATGATGTCGTATTTTTTTAAAGTCTAGTAAATATTTGCTATCATAACGTTGACAATATAACACCAAAATGGTTTTACCGAGTAGAATAGAGCCTTCTGAGTCGATTGCCGAACCCACTCGCCATCGCATACAACTTCAAAGTGGAACAATTGTTTTCAATTTGAAAGCAGACTCGCTTTCGGACTGTCAAACTGAAAACGATTGCGATTGCGAGTGCGTTAGGCAATAAGCCCTCTGTACTTACTGTAAGGACTATAATTAATTAATTGAAATCATTTACAGTAAATAATTGACGGTGCAGTCAGTAAAGCCTTACGGTACTTCAAACCTCTTCAGTATTTCCCGGCAGGCGTTTAGTCGCGTATTTGTCAGTGTGTGATTCTAATTCCAATGCATTAAGGAATACAGTAGGCAGGAAAAGCAAGCGTTTAAATTAAATTGCTATATTCTCATTCTACACTACCAATTGTTTTAGAATTACAACTTTTAAAGACTTTCTACGGTCGATAAGTTATTTATTATAAACTAGTGACCCGCCAGCGGCTTCGCCCGCTGCAAATTTCCGACTTTCACGGTGGTTTTTTTTTCTTTCATACAAACCTTGCCCTGACAATAACGAATACAACCGAAAAGGAATCAGCCAAATCGGTTCAGCCGTTCTCGAGTTTTAGTGAGACTAACGAACAGCAATTCATTTTTATATATATAGATAGATAGATAGATAGTTAGTAACATTGTAAAAAATGATTCGAAGTGATTTATTGCTATTTTTTCGGAAACTCTAGATAAAATCAATCCCCTACTAGTTCAATAGCTTGAAAAGAATAATCATGTCTGTACATCTACTCACTCTTATACGCTTTTATGCTACTAGTCTTGTCACAAAGCAGATCGAGTTTGAGTTATTGCACTGCTTGGTTTTTTATGCATGCAATTTTTTTTTAGACTATTTTTTCTAATTTAAAGAGTCACTAGCGTGCCATAACTGTACTGTTGCACGTAACACCGTGATGTGAACGCGGCTCGCGAGCCTGTTCTCCTTTAAAAGCTCGTTACTGTAACTGCCACGGTAACAATTGCAGTACCTACCCAGCTGTAAGCCCAGTGTTTTAAATATACAAGAAACAGAACATGTTCACCCAGCCCAAGCCGTCCAAAAAAACCAATAAGAATACTTTATGAGTAAAAGGTTGCCGCAATGTGCCGTATATATTTCGGTCGCATAACCGCCGAGACACGTCTCGATTTGATTTGAGGCAACTCCACTATTTTTTCATATCATTTTTTTGTTATCACATTTTCGTTTTCAATATTCTGGCGACGCCGGGTGATGTCGAACGATGTTTTATTCATCTGGGGAGGTCAAGCAGAACGGGGCGCGGGAAAAAAATACAATATGACAGACATAGGATATTGTAATTTTTTATCATATTCTGCGGCATGATTAGGGGTACACATTTTTTTTTAATTTCATTCCGAATATTCATTGTTACGAAATTTTTTTAATGTTCACAATTAATCAAACCTAACCTTACCTGTGTATAGGAATTAACTTAAATGTACATTCAATCTAAAATAGCATAACATACTCGTAATGTCCATGTTTATGTTTTTTTACCTGAAGCACCTACTAAAAGACCAAAAGTATACTACATAAATTTGTTTGTATTTCACTAAACTACCAATAAATAACAGACTTAAGACTATGAAAATGACTTCTAAGCTCCATGTTTATGTTCCGAGCTGAATGTAAAATTAATTTCAGGGAACCCGAAGATAAGTGGATCCGACGGTTTATAATAGGTTAAGCTATTTACGACTCTAAGTTTCCCGCTGATTTATGGATTAAGGTATACTTGTTGACATTGCTAAGGGTCAAATTGGGATTCGGGGTGTGATTACTAACGACTTTCCAAGTAACATTTTCAACTGGAAGTTTGTATGGTAATCAAAAAGAACTTTGAGAAGCCTGCTAATATTTTCAATTGAAAGTTTTTTATTTCATATTTCATGTATATGACTTTTTTTAGGTTATCGTGCTCAAAGAGACTCCTACGGGACCCTATTAATTCGCCTACGCTATCCGTCCGTCCGTCTGTCCTAACTTAAAAGAGCTGTATATTTAGAACCGTAATAGACAGCGGGTTTTACTTTAATATGTTTTATATCTGCCGGTAAACTAACAAAAAAAAAGAAAAAAAAGGGGGTGTACAAAAAACGTTTTTATAACCTTATTTTTATTTTTGTTTAATCAGTAAAACATACATGAGTCAAATTTGGTATCATCACATTAAAAACCTTGAAGTTAAACAACAAATGCTAAAAAATGGTCAAAATGGTCAAAAAATGGAAAAAAAAAAAAAAAAATGGTCAAGTGTGAGTAGGGCCCGCGCTGATTCGACTTGAGATCGAATTAAAAATTTGTTTTGTATTCCTTCTCTTGCCGTCCGTTGTCACTTTGCTTTGTGTTTGTTTGTTATTATATTGTGTTTATTTTACACAATAGTGTAATTTTTCTAAATGTAAAATCAACAAATCATTTATTTTATTTTTTAAATTGAACGTCTACCATATTTGTTATTCTTTCGTAACCTATATGCTTGCTTTGATTACATTCCCAGAGACTATAGTTTTTTTTTCCGTTTCCTTGGTGTTGCTTTCTTTACCAGGCTATAAATTGTATGGTCGTTGGAGACGTTCGAGATAATCTCGACCAAATGATTGTATTTGATCCTTGATGTTTTTCTTTTAATGTTGTTTTGTGTTAAGTGTCTCACTTTCCGTGTCTTCACCAAGCGGTTCCAATGGAATATCAGTTCTGACTTTACTTCTAGCGAATGCTAAGTCAACACCGTTTAGCAAAAATTTCTCTGTCTTGATCTTTTTATATCTATGTAATGCGATTTTGTATTGTTGTGAATAAATGTTCCTGTGTCTATTTTTATCTGGTTTTAACCGGTTAATTCTGGTAACTGATAAGTGAGCTTTTGAGGCTTTAACTAATCCAAGCTTTGCATTTACTAGGACACAAAAGTAAAAAAAAAAGAATAGAGAAAGCAACAGAATTTTTGTAATTTGTTAAAAAAAAAACAAAAATAAGAAGACGAACTCAGGCAGTCAAACTTTAAACTCTTGGGCACAAAACATGATATTATGAATATCCTGTTTTTTTGGTGTTTTATAGCTAAAATGAATTCTGTGGCAGCCGTATTTCGTAATTTCAATCACTTACTATACCCACGTGCGAGGTATTTAAAAACAGGCGATTAATTATTTAAGTTCCTGAACGGCGTCGCTAGGTGTGTACCAGTGTATTGTTTAATTAAAGTTAAAGAAACAAGTGTAATACGTGTTTATACAAGCTGTCACAGGACTCATCGTAGCTGATAAACACTGAGAGCGATAATATTTTCTTTCAAACTGTTTTTTAAAGATACATGGCTTTGTATATGTAGATGAAGATTACAAGTAACATGCAACAAAGTGCATTACTTATCATTACACAAATGAATGTTGGTAGCTTTATTAAAAGTGTAGTCTTTATAAGTGTCGTACTTAATGCAGTTCAGTGCGGTTTAAATAATAGTGGAGTATGTATGAACACGGCGAAACTTTAAAGTGAAAATTGGTGGGAACAGAGACAACTAAGTAGATAAGGATACGGGTCGAAAGAGGACGAAGCCTTTTTCCAAAAATACAGTATAAAACAAACATATCCAGAGGTAATATAAGTGTCATTTCATCAATTTGAAATGGATAAAACGTTAATAAAGAACAAAAAAATGGTAATTATTTAAATATACAGGTAGAGGTAAAGATTGTTTTTTGTTTGTAAGGTGGTTCGGCCATCGAGCCTGGTATATATTAGAATTGAGGCGTTTTTTTTTTGTAACATAACTTTAACAAGCGTTTACTTAAAAAGGTAAGGGCTAATAAAAACGTTTCTTGGACAAAAAGGCCACCTCGTAAGTGGAAACTGTCACCTATAGACAGTCGAATTCACAAGACTGCAAGCCTAAGACTGCAAATGCGTTGCAAACCCTGAGGACTAAGATGGAATGCGTCTATGCTAGTCATTACACCGGCTGTCTTATCCCCAAACCGGAACACAACAAAGGGAACACTGCTGTTAGGCGCCAGGTTATTGGATAAGATGGTGGTAGCGATCCGGACGGACGCAAGTAGGAAAGATACATAATCTTTAGCTTCAGAAAAACGCTTGTTCGGCTCCACCCTGTATAAATAAAGCAATAAACTATCTATCAAGGTAACATGACTTTTACAAAGTAATCCCCTGGCAATTTCATAGTCATGTTGCACTCTCGTATTTCAAAGCCTTCTGGCTCGCTACGCTAACTTCTATTTCAGTGAAATCGTATTCTAATTCTCAAACGGTCTGAACCCTCGCCTCAGGCATCTAGACTGTGCTAAAAATACCGCTGTATAATCCATGAACTCTTTTTAAAACTAGAACTAACTTCAACCTTTTACCTGACTGCCGAAGGAGGTAATCTATTTATCACCTAAGTGTAATAATATGTATTTATGTTTGTTCCTTTGTAGCGCTGTAGATACTAAACGCGTTTGCCGATTTTGATGATTCTTATGCCTTGATTTGGCTTAGTCTTATGAGCGTCACTAAATGTATAAAATTAATTATGGCAGCAAACAGACGCTGTTTTAAAAAAAGTCGACGAATTTATGATAAGTGGGGTATGGGATATTTAATGGGTATCAAAAAATCATCTTGGTTTTTTTTCATAATTTTGAATTTTAAATGAGCATTTAGGATTTATAACATAACATATTTAGTAAATTTATTGGTATTTACAGAATCCAACAATAGTACAATTACAAAATTAAAACTAAATGAACGAAAGTTTTATGTGTGTGTTCCTTACTTCTTCACGCTGCAAAGGCTGGACGGATTTGGATGCAATTTGGAATGGAGATAGCTTATACACTGGACACATAACCTTTTTTTTATCAAAGAAATTTTAAAAGTACCCATGTGAATAACAATAATCGAAATTTACGGGATGAAGTCGCGGGCAGAAGCTAGTTAAACTATAAAAAAGAGCACACCCTCTAGCAAGTCCGCTCGCGGCATGGTCCCAGGACACTGGCTGCATTACCTCTCTGGATAGCTAGCCCAATCCTTTTGGGAGCGGTAAGCACCAGCTCTAGGATCTCCAGAGGAGTCTATGAGCCGGGATGACAGGGGCTTAATAAAGCTTTTCATATCAGCTGACCAAGGTCCCATGGTCTCAACTGCACGGCGCTAATATACATATGAAAAGTAAGATCACTTGCACACGTACAGTCAATTAATTTTCTTATAGCCATTACAGAGAAATTTCAAAATAACACAATATATCGTGACAATTTTCTTAAGTATGACAAACCTATGCAAATGTCATGAACGGTACAAAAGAATTTCGTTAAAACTGGGCATTCACGGACGCGCCGTTCGTCGCGGCGACAGATAGAGTGTATAACAAATGTACCCTTACCACGAGTCAGAATTACCGTTCTCGCTAGCGAGTCAAATGCTCTGTCCTTCGCACCCTATGAGAATACCATTCAACAGACCGCGCCAAGGACTTTTAAACGCTACAGTTTTGTGTATTACGGATCGATTTGCCGAACGGCGCTGTTCTATTCGGCTTGTTAGAGCGGTCGTGAATGCCCAGCCTAAGAGATAACCACCAAGCCTGTTTTGTTTCTGCTTCAAAGAGATATTATCGTTTTAACTCTTTGATATTTGTCTCATAGAAATAAGCTTTGTTTACTCTCTTGAATTCATATCAGATTTTAATGCTAAAAACTAAAATGTTGCTAAGAAAGTATTTACGAAACGTTTCGTTTTCTCGGATTTCATTTTCCGTGTTTATACCAGGCCATAATTATTAATATTTTTTTCATAAAGCACGGACATTAAAAAAAATAATCAAGGTCCGTGCCAGAAAGGCATTTCTTCTGAAACCGTAAATATGTTGCCGTCATCGTAAAATTTAACCCCGTAAGTGCAAATTGTAAAATAATTACGTATCTTTGTAAAATGGTTACACCCAATTTTTTCATCCAAGAATAATAAATTTTCTAAAATTTACCATTAATTTACTTATTTCTTAAAGCTGTGAGTGAGGGTAGGCAAATGTCTCTTTTATTATAAAGTGACGTGACGTCTGCGCTGTCACCCCGTCTAAGAATAATGCCTCTGACAAATGACGGGGCCAAATGAACGGGTATTAAACGCAGTGGTACCGCTGGAACTCGCAAGTGGGTCGCAAGGCACTCGCGAGTCGCAATCGAGTTACAAAACTATTACACGCCTTGTGTAATGTTAGAGTTTGGACTTCTGGTGGCAATTGTGTTTCAAGAATCCATGGAGTCGCTATTTCCTATTTAGTATAATATATACCACTTTGATTTTGACCTTCAGCATTTACTGTCATTCAAAATTCATGTATTTATTACCGCTGCCGCTAACCCAATTTAAATTTATTTTTGTACAGAGGATATCTCTGCTGTGAAAGCGATACAAACAAGCAAAAACATATTAGTTCGTATGGAAGAATCGAACTAAAAATGTATTCAAATCATTGTCAAAAATATATTACGTACATACTGAAGGTCAAAGTCAAAGTGAAATAGCGACTGCATTGATTCTAGAATCTTGATAATTATGCCGCCTAAATGCTAACCCTAGAATGTTTTTTTTATGCCGAGGACACGGCAAACGGACATCGGATAGTAAAGGGGATTTAATATCTCTATACATTTGCATTCTTGAGTCACAATCTTCAGACTGCAGTCCAAAGACTCCAAATGTGTCGACAATTCTGAGGGTTAGAATATACCACCTCTTCACCACCACTTCAGGCCCTGTTACGGTTTGGTTTTCAACGCCTTTTATTAATTACTGTCAATTAAATAAGTGCTATGGTAACGGTGACGGTACGATAATATGTCACAGACAATATAGAGAATAGTTTTGCCTATACTTATACTTTTAAAATTTGTATACCAAATTTAAGTAATTTTTTTAGGGTTCCGAAGTCAAATAAGGAATTCCTATATTTTCGTTATGTCCGTCTGACCGCGGAGCTCAGAATTCTTAGTACTACAAAGCTATAATTTGGCATAGTTATGCTGTTACGAGTAATTACGATGAAGTTTTAAATGAAATTTTTGGTAGTTTCATGTCCATGATTTGTTTGTCACACATGTTTTTTTTTTGTTTTGTGTTTCTAGTAACGGCTTCGGTACCCGACACTACATGGTCCGACACGCTCTTGCCCAGTTTTTTTATTACCTTACCCTTTCCCATAGTACCACATCACCCGCTGCGCCGCCGCGCGTGTAATTCTCCCGGTGTGCTCCGAGACAACGCGTGCGTTTACTTTTAATAAAAACGTTCCGCGCTGTTCACGCAGGATTGATACTGCGGCGACGGGTCGTGTAATACAGGATCATTTGATATTCGTGTTCACTGTGACAAGGCCTTTATACAAAGAAGAAGTAGATAATGTTAATTGTGAAGGCTGACTGCATAATTTCGTTGTTATCAGCTTATCACTGCCTATATTGTACTTTCTTGTTAAAAAAGTGTCCTATGTAACTCTCTGACTGTCCTTTTGTGTTTAAAAAAAATACCTTTTGTATTGTTTTACCTAATCAGAAATTACTTTGCAGGATCGTGGTATTCTTTGACTTAACTCTTACAACAGTTTTTTAAGTTCGCGTTATGTCCAAAAGACAAGATTAAAAACTCTTGGACTCTTGCAGTCGTACAGTCAGCGTCATATAGTTTGTAGCATCCAAAGTAGCCAAATAGTTCGTTACACGCCCTTGTTACTACGGTAATAATGACGTGTAACGTACTATTTGGCTACTTTGGATGCTACCGACTATATGACGCTGACTGTACCAAGAGCAATTAAATAGCAATATCTAAACCAATAACCAATTAGTAAACGAAATTGTTAACCACAAATTAAAATATTCATAGAGTATTTCAACCGTGCATATTACAAATTAGTAATAAGCCTCATATCGCTAAATTTCTATAAGTATCAAACCATCGATAATACCGGAAATGGTTTGGCGGAGTAGATCCAACTTGGGCCGGGAAACACGTCCTTCGGTCAAACGCTCCCGGCCGGCATGAATTTATAATAAATTGAATGCTAAACCTACCGGGGCAGCCACCGTATTTATTCAGAAATATGATGGCAGAAGTGCAAGGATATATTCAGCTAGAAGCGGCATATGATACGCTAATTTTACTATTCATCATCATCACCACCATGTCAGCCGAAACACGTCCACTGCTGGACAAGGCTCTCCACTCAGATTGGTCTTGTGCTTTTCGCATCCACCGCGCTCCCGCGATCCTTACGAGGTCGTCACTCCATCTTTTTGGAGACCTAGGTAGTCCTCGGAGACGAGCTGTAGGTACAGCTCGTCTCCAGGTTCGCGGATGTCACTCCAGAACCTTCTGACCCCATCTGCCATCAGTCCTGCGAGCAATGTGCCCCGCCCACTGCCACTTAAGCTTAGCTATTCTTTCTTATTAATTTTACTATGAACTGAAACGAAATTTCATTGCTACTGAGTACATTTGAAACAAGATTGAAAGGTAAACCACAAAATATTTAGGTCCATACATAATGTAGCACGTCATTTGTTTTATGAATTACGTTTACTTTAGGCATACGTATTATTTTCCGCCCCTGTCGCTTTTTATGTATTTATATTTATGGGGTGACCCTATAACTACCGCCATAGCTAATTGATGAGCTCATAAGATATTAGATTAAGAAAAATTGACCTTGATTTGTAAAACTTTTATAATTTTCGAGATATTGGCAGTTTTATATAACACGTGATTATTGATATTTTGAACTCTTAGACTTACTTAAATATTTTGGAAATATGATTTAGGACTTTGAAAAAAAATTGGTCGCTTCTAAGAATATGGTGATTGTTGAGCCTGGAAATTGACAAGACGTGATGTTAGTTACTTGCTGTTGTTTGTGCCCATAGACATTTTCATTCTCAGAAACTTCAATCTGAAGATTGTAACCCTAAGGACTTAAATGGAATGCTTCTATGCTAGTAATTTCATTTGAGGAGTTTTAAATATTAATTGTGGAGGGCTATAGTGGAAGGGGGAGATCTTAGAAGAGATTGACGGAATGTGTGATGAGCGACATGAAAACTAGGGGTGAATACTGAAATGGCGGCTGATAATGATGTTTGGAGGAAAAACATGTGCCACGCCGACGATGATATTGATGTCGAAAATCGGCCAGGTTCCAATAAGGATTCTAAAGCAGTTTTTTTTTCCCATAGTGACAGGGTACCGAAACCATAATGCTTATTACAAAGAGCCACATCCAGTGTGATATTTAACACTGGATAAGTTCTTAAAGCGAAAACAATACAGCAGCCATAAAATAGGTCCTGCTCTGAACCCATTTGCCTTTTAAAAAACACTTTAAGCAAGCTCCAACTCAATCCCTACTTTATCTCTTGTGAAATACGATACCTAATAGTTTAGCCAATTACATTGCAAACACCTTACTAGTGAGCAGTTTGTTGTTGGTCCCTGGTTACAGTGGTGAACTGTTTTGATCGAAGTATAAAGGAGTAACATGATAATCTTTTCTGTATAATCTACGGGCATCTAATGGGATTTTTTCTTTATTTTATATTTTTAAATATCCTTGTTTGCACCGCCTACTTTGCTTTAATCTTTTACGCTTCTGCGTCCATTCTACCTAAGGTTGTCTGAAAGAGATTGCTTATAACGACAAGACAGCCTTGTCTTTCCTTGTTTATTTTTCTTTGTATGGTGTTAAATAGAGCATATTTGTATTATATAGTTATACCTCACGACATAGAGGCACAGCTATTGATTGTTTGAATTTGCTGTAAACGAAAATAGTTCAAAATCTGTTGCGAACATGGGCAATAAAAATCCACTGTAAACAGATGCACTTTCTGTTTGATCTAGCATGATCCCTTTGACAGCCATATCTCGTAATTTCATTTACGTTCTATACTCATATGCGAGGATTTAAAAATAGGCGATTCATTATTTCATCCTAGATCGAACAGATCAGAGACTCGCGCGCATGTACATACGCACAATACACAAACAAGTTTGCATGCACGCGCGCATTCAAACGCACACACACTATGAAGGTTCTTGCTCTTATAAAAAATTAACGCACTTAACAACCTTTTCTCAGAATACTCCGTTCGAATTTCAAACGCCATTTTAAAATTTCAGTTGTTTTGTTTCGTACAGCTCAACTAGGACTTTGAGGCTTATGTTAAACTTCTTAAATTACTTTTTAAAACATTTTAATGACCAACTTACCGAAACGTGAGCTGCTAGTATTATATTGGCTTAACTTATGCTATGCCTTTATTTCATTTTGTCTTAAATTAAACTGGTAATCACTTATAGTAGACGCAAACACAGTTAAAAAAAAACTCATATTTGACTTATTTAACCTTGCATAAAAACAGCCATAAACTAAATCTCTACAAAACATCCGGTTCGGAGCTACGATGCTAAAGACAGATCTTATCTTATCTTATCTTTTTGGTGGAGTCCTTACGGACACACTTCGACCCTGTGGGATCTTTTGTGTAATTACCCCTCTTTTAGCACTTAATCCAATGCAGCCTCCACCCCTTCCAAAAAGCGGATAGTGGAGTGCAATGGCAGTGCCTTGAAATCGTTCGGTTCTGGGTATCCACAACCGAGGATTTTCATTCTTACTCCAGCGAGGGCATCACATTCACACAATAGGTGTTTCATTGTCTCAGCCTCAGTCAAAGACAGATACACACATCCCTTACACACGCACAGATATCCCTTAAAGGGATAAGTTCGCCTTTGGACATCTCTGTTATATTCTTGTCTATTTTATAATTATTATCTCTTTTGATTGTACAATAAAGTGTTTACATTCATACAAACACACTATACTCTAACCGCCCCTCCGTTTGCGTCCGGAATAAAAATGATCACCATTTTAGTTTCTTATGTGAAGTCGACATTATAAGTAGCTGCACTAAACAGTACCCTGTCGGTTTATCACCCTAAGACAAATTAGTACAGGAACTCGAACACGACATAAAAGTGAAAAAGCACTAAACTCAGTTACTTATACATATAAGGCCGCGTGCCTAATGGTTTAAACCTTATATTCAACTAAATTGAAATACATACAACGTCCATTTATCACCCACATACTCTCAAGTTAAGGACTACCAACTTTCTGATTCAATTTCCGCTACCAGAATATTCGGTGCTACCTTAAACACGGCAGCATGGTTCCGTCTAACTTTCTAACTGCGCTCAGTTATACAACGGCATATATACTTCAATTTCTAATACACTTTAGACGTTTTAGGCGGGGAGGGAAACTTTGTATCGGATCTAAAACGATTCCTCAATACCTAGAGTTGCAAGGCAAGTTAGGAGAGATGGTGACTAATACTTATTTTTGGTAATATTGTTTTGAAAGGTTGTTTTTTTGTTTGTTACGTTATCATGGTTTGATGCCTGAACCTGTCGATGTGAAGGTGGTGTGTGATAGTTTCAGGCCGATTGGTTCTTGAGGAAATTGCAGAGTCGAAGAAAACAGTTAGCTAGCGATAAACAAGTGTTCTTAGATCTAAGTAGTAGGTAGCCATTTCTAAATTCTAAGAATTTTAACTTTGATCTCTAATCTCTCATAATTCGTAACTACGAGTAGTTCTTGGAACGTCAGCTTGGAAGGAAAGAACAATAAAATATTAAGTATTTGTAATTATTTTTTTACTTTTCGTAATTATAAAATACATATTATGCCTTTATGTTATGCATAAAAGTCTTAGACTAGTATCAAATTAAAAAATGTTATTTCATACAAAAACTGTAGATTTCTGTTTTTATGGTTACTTTTTTAAACGCTGTTCTCATTTTCCAATTGGAATTGTTTAATTCATTCAAGACCTCGTAACTGGTCTAGCTAGCTGTCTCCACGACTGGCTGGCAAGATAAACGAAAATATTTATATTTGAATTTAGAATGGAACGCGGCCGACAGTTGTTACAGCCAGGGCTCTGGGGACCGACGTGAGCCTTTGTTGTGTTCTTGTAAACGACCTCTTTTATAGACTGCCAGCTATCGTATTTTGAGTTCTTTAAATAGAAAAAGAGTATTGACTAAAGTTATTGAACTGACTTTTTACCTTTTTTAATGGTTTTTGACGAATGTTTCCAAAATTCAGTACACAGCCGACGGTTGAGAGCGTAAATTTAAGCAATTTAATGTCCCATCAGACGAAATAGAGGTCATTAAAGTTGCCAACTAACTTCTTTTTAAATTTAAATCTCGTGAAAGACGATCTTTTGAATTGATGATATGATACTCCCGAAGGCCCGTGATGGGTAAAGACAATTTAATGTATTATTTAACATTTGGCTTAAAAAAATGAAACATCTATTACTAGAGGCGTTGTCCAAAAGTGTATCAGATATTTTTAAAGTCAATTTTAAATATTTTTACTAACTCTTTTTTTTTAATATGTTCATTAAAATTAATCCTTGCCTTTGGATAACTGTTTAAAGCTTTCTTGAACCTCATAGGTAGAGCTCTACACATTTTAGCTCCAAAGCATTAAAAGTAAATTAGAAAATACTTGCCAACGTAAAAGTACGGGTTTTAATTCAGAAAGAAATAAAACCGCCCGCCATTCCTTGACCTCCCTTTGAAGTGCATTTCTAATTTGTACCTGCTGGGATTCCGTAATATCGAGCAAATTGAGGGTAAAAACCTAACTTATGAAAATAAATATACGTACACCTAATTAGCTCTTAACACATCAAATTGCAATAAAACTAAAAACATATCTGTATTCAAAATTTCACCACATTCAAAAATCAGGGACTAGATCAAAATTGGCAACATTTGAATTAGGTAATCAAACAATCTTACAAGCAAACACAATGTATATTTATCAAACACAACAGTAGTTTAAAACGAATTGTATTGTAAAAAGCGCTATTTGATTAATTATAATTAATTATGATGCGTTTTGTTTTTTACTGAATCGAAAAAATTAAAAGTAAAGTAGTAGTTTGAAAAATAACACCCAGCACCATTCCATTTATTCTAGTTCTGCCTTGACCACTGCTGAACATATACGCTTAAATGAATGACAAGTTCTCTTTAATACCAAGAAGCATTTAAATTTCCTCAAACGTTTTTCATTCCTTTCACCTTTGAGTTAACTGAGGGTACAATTAACATACGCGTTGCTGTGTGGGTGCTGAAAAACGCCTGATTAAAGCTGTTTTGAAACGCTTGCAGGGTTATATTTAAAACTATTTGTAATAATTTGTTCACGTTTTAATGACGAAGTAATATCACATACACGTTTATGAGTAATTTTATTGCAGTATCTGTTTTATATCTTGAGCTTGGGCCTGAGTGTGTAACAGCCGTGTTAATAATTTAATAACTTGAGTTACCGGACTTTAGACAGTAGGTAATCCATCATTTCACTATCAGTATCTTGAACCTCGGCAGCGTTATCCCCCTATTGTTGCCAGTTTTCATGGGATATGGTGATCACTTTACCATCAACCATCAGGTGACCAATTTGGGTGTCTGCCTTCTTTATCTCAGTTTGTAAATCGATGAGTTTGAAGTTAACTGAGAAAGCAGAGTACATATGCAGATATCGTCTCGTATCGTATTATGGTCGCCTTTGGCGCGATGCATAAATCATCTGTCACTCTCGCACTTACATGCTGGTCTGAAAGTGACAAATGTTTTATCCACGTTATCCACGTCGATAAACTCGGTCATGCCCGCATTTTCTTGAGATATTCAATACATTTTTACCAATGTCATCACGTTGTGTGTGTTCAATGTATGTAACGTTTTAAAATTCACCATAACATCTTAATTGAATAGATCCAGATTTACGCCTCTATCGGCTATCACGAAGACATAAATAAAATAACGTCCCAAAAACTTTCAACTTAGGCAAACACATAAATTGTTTCAAGAACCCTTTGAGTGGAACAAAGCGATAACTTTACAACTAACAATCTCTTCTTTAACTCAACTACATAAAGTCTCTTTTTCAGAACAAGTAGTAAGAAAATTCAACGATCACGCTAGCGTTTGTACAATGTTAAACGTGCTCGCGTTTTGGACTTTTTGTTAGAGTTTTTACGGTTGTTATTCAATTTCTGGGTTGTTATACTTATGTTTGTCAGCGGTATATTTGTTACCCTCTTCTTGGAACGACGAGATAATTTATAGAGGGACGGTGACCACTTTTTTCTCACCCTTTAGTCTGTTTGTTTCTGAGTTGTGTTCTTGGATGTTATTCAATTCATGGTTCTTTCGTCGCTTAATTGACCAGCAAGTTAAACTAAACCGTGCGCTTGTGGGCATTTCAGGAACTGAAGGCCTTGGCTGAACTAGGTTAAGAAGGCCAATATCGAAGAATCACTTAACAATACCTATGTAATATTATACTCACTGAAGGATCAAGTAAGGTTCGCTGGTAAGCTTGCTGAAAAAATGTTTTTTTATAAAATAACACCCCTTGGCTTAGATTTAGCTCGTGAAAAAGTCTCTTGTAGAATGGTTAGAAACGGCTGAAAATATAACTAATACTTACGTTGAAATAAGATTGATATGTTAACATAACTAGAGAAAAATATCTTCAAAATTTCTTAAGACACGTCAACGATATTCTCGTAGTAGTAAGGAACCTTATTCTTTTAAACAAACGAAGGGCATTGTACATTTCTACTCATATTTCCTTTAGAGCACTTTTATATGACTTAGCACACATTTACACGTGAAAGCAACATGATTATGATCTCAGTAATTGACATTATGACGCAAAACGCCTTTAAGCAACTTGATTTTTTTCTCCGTATTTGGTCATCCTTTCAGAAATGCATTAGCCTAGGAAGTAGCTACTTTTCTCCGCTTTTGTTCGGAGCATATTCAAATTTGCGGGTGGTAGGACCCTGTGCAGGGTCCGTCCGGATCGCTACCACCATCTTATCTATTAACCTACCGCCAAACAGCAGTGTTCGCATTGTTGTGTTCCGGTTTGGGGATAAGACAGCCGGTGTAATGACTAGCATAGAGGCATTCCATCTTAGTCCTCAGGGTTGGCAACGCATTTGCAGTCTTATGCTAATGTCTATGGGTCACAGTTTCCACTTACCATCAGGTGGCCTGTGTGCTCGGTTGCCTTCTCTATGCCATAAAAAAAAAAAAAACAGCGGTACGGTTGGAAGTTCTAATTATGCAACATACCTAGATCGTATAGAACGAATACACTTTTTAAAGTAGGTACTCTGTTTCAGAACGGGCCTACAAAGCACTGAGTATACTTAAATGATCTTCAGTCATCATCACAATTGGCAAATTTGGTTTAATGGGGGGTTATCGACACGATTTTCCTAAGCGATTTATTTCAACATAAGATCGACGAGACTCGAGTTCTCGCTTTACGTTTAACTTATGCGTTAAGACGTCATATTAGCCTAGTAGGTAGTGGCTCTGCCGTCAAAGATTGCGGTCCTGGGTTCAAATTTCTGAGTTGATATAATTGTGTGACGAGCGCGAATATTTGTTCCTGAGTCTTGGGTGTTTTCTATGCGTTTAAGTGTGTCTCCTCCATATAAGTATGTTTATTGTTGTCTAGTTCCCATCATACAAGCGTCAAGCTTCGTTTGGGACCAGGTCAATTTATGTGAGATTGTCCCCTGATATTTATTTATTTTATTTAAAAATTAAATAAATAAGAGATATAAAAAACTTAATTTATTGAAACTTAAAGAAGCAAAAGTTATTATGAACAATTAATAGGTTGTATATTCTTGCGATGTAAGCGAGTATATGAGTATTAATATTACGTAAGATTTATTTCAATTGCAGTTTTTATAGCCTTGGTGAGGACGGGCACGGGCCAACTAAGCACATGTGAAAATGAATTGTGAAAATCACCTACCCAATCCACTTACTTAACTTATCGTCCAAATATCTAATTTTATCTCACCAAACAATGGTTAGTTCGCCGTTTTCACCGAAGACCATGACATGACGCCAACTTCAATTTATTTCTTCCCAAATACCCGCCAGTCCAGGAATGTGTACGGCTTTCCTTAAATTAACATCTGCGTGCTTATTATAACGATAATATTTTAACTAAGTATACGAAGTCTGTTGTTCTGCTAGGTACTCATTAAACATATTATTTATCCACTTTATCAAAATAAAAGAACCAACAAAATTATCTTTTCAGCAATCAAAATTTTACGTAAAAATATTAAAAAACCGGCGCCAGCACAGATAAGTTATAGTCCATGTGATACGCAAGTAACAGGACACTGGCCGGTTGCCAGGTTTTTTCAATTTTGGAACTGTTTTAATCAAGTGCGACGCGTAATGTATAGGCAATTTATTTTAAATTCCAATGGCCAGTACTTTTAATTATTAAAAGTGCGGATGTGACGTTTAATTCTGACTATGGAGGGTGACAGTATAATGGAGGCAATAATTTGTTTCCATCTCTGTTGTAAAGTTTCCCATTGCAGATTATCTTTTTAACCGATTTCATAACAGATTAAATTAAAATTATGAGTATATAAACTGATTCCTCTTTTTATACAGGTTCTAGTTTCTTCAGGTTGGTATTTTCACTAGTTTTTATTATTATACGTTTCCATTTTTACACAGTGCCTATTGCTACAGCATACCGATGGATTTCCATTTGACCATAATACACTGACAGCAGAGCGCCATCTATTGATAAATTTGGGAGTAACGATCAATTTTATTGAACACAAGGTCACGCAGCACGGTTTTTACAAATAAAAAAAGTTTTGAAATTATTTCAAGAACAATACATACATAAGTTAGAAGTATTACCCTTCTTCTTTCACACTTAGATAAAAAATGTATATAATAAACGGATACATACTTATTTTATCGAAACTCCTTTCAACGAATGTGAAATTACCGAGAATTTTCATTTCATCGAAAGGCATTTCTCGCTCATGAGTTTTTTTTGGTAGTCACAAATCTAACCTAACTTGCGTAGTTAATATAGTAGTAGTAGTAGTAGTCATTTATTTCATATTGGAAATTACATTATTATATGTCGCATAGTTATAATGAATTCACAACAAGATCGTCAGTGCAAAAAAAATTAAAAGTAAAAAAATATAGCTCAAATGCTACAGTCATATAATGTCAAGAATACAATAATAAAGTAATAAAAATAACGACTCAATACAATAGGTACATACCTAATCGTCACTATATTCTTTAACGGATGATTAAGATATTCTGAAAATGGTTTCAGCGGGAAATAGCTTTCGTTGCAATGAAATTCGATTGAATGATTCAATCGATGTAGACAAATTCGATAAAATGATGATTCTATTTCCATTTGAAAAAGGAAAAGGGAGGCAGACGAGCAAGCGAGTGACCAGATGGTAGGTGATTATGGCGACCCATAAACACCCGCAACACCAGAGGAATCGCAGGACCTTTGAGAAAAGAGTAAGCTCGTTTTTTAAAGGCCCCAAGTCGTATTGCACATAGATAAGGCGCGTGACAAAAAGGCTCCCGAGAAACGTTAGTGGATTTCCAACTATTACAACAGTAAACGTATAGTTAGTCAAGCTCGTACATTGAAACGAATAAAGATTGCAAGACCAACTCACTACTTTAGATAGATAGATAGATTCATTTATTCGGCTATTAAATAAAACAAAGAAAAAAAACACATGCATTTGATAAAACAAAAACAAAAGTAACTTATTTATAACTAATTAAAATTAAAATGAGATAGCCGAAACGGAGTGCCAGCTGATTTTCAGCTGGACCCGTAAGAGATGGTAAGATAGCAAACAAACAACAAATGAAATATAACAATCACATAAAAAAACATTCTGGACACACAGTTAAAATAATAAAACAATCTAGATAAATACTTATAAATCACAACATAACAACAAAGTGGGATCTAGCGCTCTAAACGCATTCTTATTTGCTTACATTCATAACTAAATATTCATCAAACACAACAATAAAATAATAATAATAATAATATAATAGTTAAAAATAAACCACAAACACAACCATATCATAAAAAGTGATCTGTGCAACCGTTTATTTGTAGCGACAAAGCTAGCTCTTTTAATTTGTTCTTGTGACTACTTATACTTTACGATATCAGTTAATTTTATTACGTACACAGTAATACATTTAATGCCCAGCAACCTGAGACTGTCACAGTAGGCCTGGCCCAGCGCCAGCGCAGCGCAATTAGCAGGAACTACCCCTGCATACTAAATTGTGAAACAAAGACTAAACTTTGACGCAAAAACGTTTAGCGTGCGCGCTGCTATTGTCTCAACTGTGATCGAGTTCACTTGTTTTTGTGTAGTAAAGACTGACCCCCTGTAGCCTGGGAAACTACTCGGCTTGAATCTGTTGCCTTCTTTTGAAAATAATGAAAAGAATTACCCTCTTACACAATGCGCAATGGCTAAAGTGTGCTTGAAATATGCTATTATCTTTATCTGTTTTATCATTTGTGGTTTATAGAAAGGGACAATTCATATTTAAACTAAAATAGGTTTTGTTGATGTGGGAAAACATATCGAAACTGTTATGTGGTCGTCTTGCACCGTCTTATGTACACACAAGTAGGTGTTTATTATTCCTTCACCCTCTATCTCTCTCCCAAGATTTTTGGCATGTTTTCCTGCTGAATTACGCATGCTATTTGATATTATATTATATTTAATATGTATAGCTGCTATAATTGTTAAGATTGATTTATTAATGACACGGTTACACAGATAAAGAAGGTACTTAACAACCAACAATTTAATTAAAACCAATACAGGGTTGCAGCTTGAGAGGGGCATTCATGGCAGAGAAAACTACCTTATCTAATTTTGACTCCATACCAACTGCATTAACAAAGATGTGAGATCGAGAATTTCTCTACAAACAATACAAAACCTAAATGTACTTTTGCGATCTATGTAGTCAACGCGGCTGAGACGCAGTCTAGACCGCGATTTATACGAGTCTAGGAAGCTCTTCCCAGCCAAGGCTTATTATAATGTTTTGTTAAACATGCAAATTAATGGCCGATAAACAGCTGCGGCCAGTAACCAAGATGCAGTCAAGGCCGCGCTATGAGTAGGTACACTAACCGCCAATTCCCGGTCGAGGCACGTATTATAGTGCTTTTCTTCAACAATATCAGAAAATATGACACAATTGTCAATTAGTGTATTAATCGTAGTAATGTACTTTTAAGATATCCTCATATTGCTTGAGAAAATCACTATACAATCCTTGGCCGGAACAGGGATTGAAGCACTCGTTCTATCCCGCCTCGTCTATGACATGGCCGTCTACGCCAAACTCGTCCTTGAATCCGATATTTCACGGCCTCTGCTGTAATAATGAAAATTTATAAAATTTTCGTGGTGGCAGCGCCATTGGTATTCATCATCATCATCATCATCATCATGTCAGCCGAAAGACGTCCACTGCTGGACATAGGCCTCCCCCAAGGCTTTCCACTCAGACCGGTCTTGTGCTTTTCGCATCCACCGCGGTCCCGCGATCCTGACGAGGTCGTCACTCCATCTTGTTGGAGGCCTATCTACAGCTCGTCTTCCGGTCCGCGGACGCCACTCCAGAACCTTCTGACCCCATCGGCCATCAGTCCTACGAGCAATGTGCCCCACCCACTGCCACTTCAGTTTAGCTATTCTTAGGGCTATGTCTGTAACCTTAGTTCTACTGCGGATATCATCATTTCTGATTTTATCACGCAGAGAAACCCCGAGCATTGGTATTATAATAAATTAATAAATTTATTTAAATCTTGTATTGACTTGGAACGCAGAACTTATCTGCCTGTTTTTACAACATTAAGATTAATATTTCCGAGCATCTCGGAGAAAAATATTGCTGCTGATGCAAGAGTCCGAGTTGCACTTGGCCGGTTTGTTTGCTCGTTTTTCCTGGCCCGTATATGGGGTGTTTGGCGCCAAAAATGCAAATATCATCTCGAGCGAGATGCAAAATCGCAAAAAAATCACTCCTGAATTTAAAGTGCACGGCGTTCTCTATTTTGCGCCAATGTCGAGTGAATACTGCGGGAATGAAGTCTGAAATAAAATCTGTCGCTGCCGAGTGTATTTTATTTTAAAAAACGGATACTAAAAATACAAAATTCTGATGTTTACTTACTCGTTCATTTTAGTTTGGCTCGTACTATGTAGTTAATCATGAAAAATGATTTTATCAAGCACTGACACAGTGGTATAACGGTAACAGTGGGTTTTACAACGTCCGTTTTTTTTACTTGCAAAGAGGTTGCATATTTAAAAATAATTAAATTACTAAATAAGGGTTTGAAATTGTTAGTTACAATAGAGTTAAAAATTAAAAAAGATAAAATAATTTTATTCAGTATGTAGGCCGCACGGGCACTTTTACACGTTAAGAATCTACCAGCGCTTCCCAAGAGGAGACCACTGCTGAGAAGAAACTCAGCAGTCAGTCATGTTTTAAACATATTTCATATTACAATGGTACTACTTAATCTAGCATTATATAAAGCTACAAAAATAAAATTAAATATAATATCAAATAACATGCGTGGTTCAGCAGGAAAACATGCCAAACTTACGGGAGAGATAGAGAGAGAAAAAGAAAAAAGAAAAAATAGAATCAACTACTTATGTGTATATAAGATGGTGAAAGATAACCACATAAAAGTTTCGATATGTTTTCCTGCATCAACAAATTATTATTGACTAAGTTTCGGGTTTAGGCCATGCATTTTTGTCTGTTAGATAGTCCTCGACCCTATAATACGATTTGGACATTAACGACCTTTTCAAGTATTTTTTAAGTGCCGGAAAGGGTAACTTTAAAACTACGTCAGGTAATTTATTATAGAAATGAATGCATTGACCAACAAATGACTTATATACTTTACGGACACGGAATTTTCGAATATGTCTATAATTGTAACAGCGATTAATGTGACTAGGTACTAAAGTGTAGACATATTTATGAACTCGTTTGTACACAGATATACGTAGCACTCAATATTAACACAATTATTTTACCTTGTTAAAGTTTGTTACCTTCATCATCATCATTATCAGCCGCAAGACGTCCATTGCTGGACAAAGGCCTTCCCCAAGGTTTTCCACAACGATCGGTCCTCTGCTGCTGTCATCCAGCGGTTTCCCGCGACCTTTATCAGATCGTCAGTCCACCTTGTGGAAGGTCTGCCAACACTTCGTCTCCCGGTTCGCGGTCGCCACTCTAGAACCTTTCCGCTCCAACGGCCATCAGTTCTACGAGCAATGTGCCCCGCCCACTGCCACTTAAGGTTTGCAATCCGGTGAGCTATATCTTTTACTTTAGTTCTCCTGCGAATCTCCTCATTCCTGATTCGATCTCGCAAAGAGACACCCAGCATAGCTCTTTCCATCGCCCTTTGAGTGACCTTGAGCCTTCTTATGAGGCCCATTGTAAGCGACCATGTCTCGGATCCATACGACATCACTGGCAACACACACTGATCAAAGACTTTTGTCTTGAGGCACTTGACTGTGGTATTTGTTACCTTATCAAAGAAAAATTAAATGCTACTAATATGCGAAAGTTGGTGTGTTCGTTTGTTACTCCTTCACGCTGCAACTGTTAGACGGATTTAGATGAAGCTTATACTCTGAACACGGGCTACTTTTCAAACTGGATAATTTTAAAGTTTCAATAACAATAATCGAAATGAATGTGCATGACATCGCGAGCAGAAGCTAGTTAATAATACCTATAGATCTTAGACGACTCGATTGACCTGGATGATGGTGACCCTGCCCTCATATGTTTGATTCCCGGTAAGGGCAAATATTAGTAAGCTAAACAGTTTTTTTTTTCGGGTTTTTTGAAATGGAATATATGTAATGTAATTTTTATTTGATAAGTATATTAAAGAAGCTTTATAATGTGTTAAATAAATTGCTGTTTTTTAATATTCCTGGCACATTAGGCGCGGCAGGGTCCGTCTGGATCGCCACTACCATGTTATCCCTAAACCCACCGCCAAGCAGCGGTGTGGAGATAAGACAACCAGTGAAATTACTAGCATCCATCTTGGTCCTCAGGGTTGGCAACGCATTTGAAGTCTTAGGATTACAGTTTTGAGATTGTAGTCTTGATATTTCAAATGTCTTTGTGTCTCAGATCCCACTTTATCATCAGGTGGCCTGAGTGCTCGCGAGCCTTCTTATTGCAATAAAAAAAAACATCTTTAAATTACTTAATAATTGTGCCTTTCACATTTTTACCTAATTTGACAAATTCCCTCGTATCTAGCCAATAAATAAATTTCAAAAACAAATTAATAATCTAATTTCGAATAAATTGTACACCCCTCCCAAAAATTGTCATTCCCATAATCATCTCCCTGAAATTCCGGGCACGTCCGCCATATTTGTCTGTAAAATTGCTGCTCAACAAAAATATGAACATTATAATCTCCCCCGGAGTTACTCGACCGTAATTGGTTTATAATTCATCCTACTTTTTACTTTTCCGCCTCACGAAATCTTATTTTCGTTTTGATAAAGGCGACTTGTTAGGAGTATTAATGCTAACGAGAATGGAAGACGTTGCGGGAATACTAACTGATGTTGTTAAAAGTTTATTTATTTGTATGTTTTGAAGGTTTATATCAAGTCTACTGAAACTACTACTGAAAATCGGAATTACTATAAGTAACGTAAACTGAAAAGAAAAACACAAAGATTGTGGTGCTATTCTTTAAAAAATAAAATAGCACCACTTTTTGCTGTGTTCAATAAGCAAACTTTGTCTTCATTTATCTAAGCGATGTATGGTAGGGTAGAAAGAGATAAAGGAGCCCTAGCTTTATTTGCTGTATAAGTCTATGAACTGTACAAATATTGGTACGAGCAACTAAATCTGCAAAAATACGACCACAAAATAAGCAGCGCTGTTTTTTCAAGTTCATCAAAAATGCATGCCTTCATGAAAATGTATGCAGTTTGGGCCGAAAATTCGTCGCATCAACAAAAATCGCGCGTGCGTTTGTGATGCAGATGTTTCGTTCGTGCAGCCTAATCTCATTTTTTTTAGCCTTTACACACTAGCGAGCAAGAATAACGGGTCGCCTTGTATAGTTTTTGAGTACAATATAACCCGTTAATTGGCTCGTTAGTATACATTGCCCCTTCATTGTTTTGGCTTTTGTTTTTTCATACATAGTTTTGTATGAGGAGGTTGATTGGAAAAACCGAATGCCAACTAAAGGAAAAATACAGTAAGCCCATGTTATGGACTTTACTTTTTGTTTGCAATGGGAGTATAAGAAGTCGTGAGTCATTTTGGTGTTTCCTGATACTGTTTAAATGGTTTTTGATGAAAAAACATCATCGTATTGATCTCGTAGAGGTTAATTTTAGTATAGTTTTAGTATTGAATAACCTATTGATTCTATAGTACTGCCGTTTTAGCGAAATATCGTCTAATTTAATTATTTCTAACCAACGTTGCGCACTTTTGTTTGGCCAACCAAACTTTACTACATTTTCATTTTATAGTTTTTCTCTGGAACAAATTATTAATTGAAAAAATATTACATAACTACCAAGTTTCTTTTGGCAAATGTTTGTTAAGCTAAATAACTATTTCTAATTTATTCCATAAAATTTACAAGTTCTAGGTTAAGTTAGAACTGTGGCCACAACAGAAACAAGTTGTTAGTTTAGAGATGGGTCAAGAGGCGCTTCATGCACACAGAATAGGAGCTCCGCTTAGCGGATTTGGTAGGACCAAATTATTTTTTTTAATTGGTAGGATAGGAATATTTTGGGAAAAGTATATTATGCTAATCGATACTTTTCATCAAAACCAAAATATTAAGTTGTAAAACCTTGCTATACCAAAATTTCAAACAGTTGTTCTTCTTCTTCAAATTCCTCTCCACTACTGGAGGTTGGCAGTCAGCTCTGCATACAATTTCCTATCTCTCGCCAAACGGAACAGCTGTTCAACCGTGGCGATGCCTGTCCAGGTCTTTATGTTCCCGAGCCATGACATCTTGGGTCTGCCAACGCTTCTCTTTCCCTCAACCGCTTGTTCCGGAGAATATGACCCAGGTAGGCTACTTTTCTCCTACGAATGGTTTGCAATAGTTCACGGGATCTTTTAACTCTGCGTAGCACCTCTACATTAACAGTTATTAAGTATGCCAAAAGAACATAAGCCGAAGTGAAACTTTAGTATAAACTGGTCGGGAAGTGATACTTTGCGAAATTATCTTAGCCGATTAATTAGTAAGCCTTGTGATATTGTGCCCTGATTTTTTTTTACCTACGCATCAAACACCGCATAAAGTTTATGTGCACCAAAGACCACCGTCGATGCTAAATACATACATTACGCGGTCTCCTTTACTCCCCGTCGCACCCACAGGGCTTTGACCACTCAAACATACAGCCACAACCAAAAAAGCCATCCAATTCCGCGTCCTATTTGTATTAGGTCTACCAAATCTATTTGTCAATGGAAAAGCGCAATGGTGCCGGAGTGAATCCATTTGATTGAAAAACGCGGGAAATTGTGACGTTTCGAAAAGCAAATAAATTTAGTGACGTAAAATTACGGCGTTTTTGCATTTGAATAGTCAAGTGAGTTTTTTTTACTGAATTATATATACATAAATCCAAAACGCCAGTCGTTTTGTTTTGTCTTAGCTTTGGTACTTATAGATAATTAGATATTCATGCATATTATTTCGAGAGTATAAAATTACAAAATAACGCACATCACAGCATCACATCACACACCCTATTATAATCTTATACTTATAAAAATATTGCAGATAAATTGTAAAATTTGATAAAAATATATATAATTATTGCTGTAAAGTCGCCGTCAATAGAAGTTGCAAAAGATGTAAACAAAACCAAACGAACCAAATCACCATGATTACTCCATGATCACGTACTTTTAAAGATCAAGTGAGGTCTTCGCAACGATTTATACACTAGATCATTATTTTCATATCAAGTTTAAGATGAAATAACTATTCATTATACGTTATTTTTAGAAAACACATGCTTGGTGAATATTTGAGGTTATGTGTCAAACAGTCAAATTTGTTTACATCGTTCACAAGTTCTATTGACGGCGACTTTAGTGTCTGCATTGCGTTTAATATTTAAAAAGGAAATTTTATCGCATATTTATTCCCCTCTAACTTTGTACCTGATTTTATAAAAGGGGGTTAATGTTAAGGGACTAAAAGTCAAGTAAATATAAAATGAATTGTAGAAGTTATGTGTAAAATGGTCTTTGACACTGACTTACTGACTCACTAATACGAGTATTTTACATATATGAAAAAATCAATAAATCATCAACTTTCGTGTTCAATATCCAATAAATACACCCCATTTTGAATTCATAGTATTTTCAACAATAAGAAAATTAAAAAAAAAATTAAAACAAAAAGTAAAGGGCTGAAATTCAATTACTCTTATTCAGTCTTTGCTTTGATTGTCCGAACGGCGCCGGAGGTGACGAAAGTTCAAAAAAAACTTTCCTAAAAGAGCAAAATCCCGACGTCCGCTGGAAATACTAAAACATTCTAAAAAACCCGACCCTCTACTTTTTCATGTAATCAAAAATGCAAATCTTTCAGTAAAAATTATGCTGATTTCACAACGCTTTTTTTCGTTGGCAAAACTGATTTTCATTTGAGGGTTTTGTTGGTAATTTTTGCGAGTTAACTGAATTTTTTAAGTTGGTTACGTGCAGGGCGAGTTGCGGTGAGGCGAGAGAGTGTTTCCAGGTGATTGCCGGTGAAATTGCCTTGGAATGAAGTTCTGATTCCAGTGTATAAGAATTTTCTCGAAATTGTCAATGAATTTTAAAAATATATAATTAAATATACAGGGTTATTGGTAAGTCGACCTATTCCCGTTAGGAGGTGATAGGGGTGACTATTTGCTATAATTTTGACCCCCATATGCATTATGCAAAAGTGAACCATTTTTGAGTTATCGCGTTTATTAGTTTTTTTTTTTAAATTAGTCGGAAATTCAACTTGAAAAATTTATTACAAAAAAAGTATCAATTAAAATCTTTTTTTTTCTTCTGATTTACAAAACCGATTAAACACTGAATATTTCTCAATATTAAAACAATAATTATCGGTCCAAATTTAAAAAAGCGAGACGGAAAACGATTTTTTTTCAATATTTTTTGCGATCGCTTTCCACTAAAATGCCTCAAAAACAAAAAAAAACGTTATTAAACTTGGCTTGCAGATTATTTTAAAAACTTAACTGTTTTCTTAACGCTCCAAAAACGCATAACAAGTAGAAAATTATTTAAAAAAAACCTGAAAAAATAATCATCACAAAGGAAGCGGGCGGAAACAAAAGTCACAAATGCAACATCAAAAATTAAAATTAAAAAACATACCAAATTTTAATCATACATTTTTTATTTGCTTTTGTACAAGATGAATTTGTTGTTCCTATGCAAAATTAAAAAAAATATTATCTGTACACGTTTGAGAATGCGAGGCCGAAAACTAAAAAATACATGTTTTTTTATCAAACTCCAACATAAATTACACGAAAACAGAAAAAATTACCAATACATTTGGCGTGCAGATTACACATAAAACATTGACGTTTTCCCAGCTTTCTAACGAGCTATTAAAACTAAAATGAGTTTTGTTAAAGATTGCTGGAATAACCGAACAAAACTTAAAATTAACTAACTAAATCAATGAAAACTAACTGTTATACTCGTAAACACAAATAACAACATTAACTTATGTAAAAAGTTACAAAATTAAAACTAATAAACAATTAAAATTGAAATAATCAGGATTTTTATAGTTCATTTTCAAAATGGCTACCTCCATTTCTTATTCTCACATAAGTTAATGTTGTTATTTGTGTTTACGAGTATAACAGTTAGTTTTCATTGATTTAGTTAGTTAATTTTAAGTTATGTTCGGACGTGACTTCCTTGTTGCTTCCTTTGTGATCAATTTTTACCAGCAACCTTTAACAAAATTCATATTAATTTTAATAGCTCGTTAGAAAGCTGGAAAAACGTCAATGTTTTATGTGTAATCTACACGCCAAATGTACTTGTAAATTTTTCTGTTTTCGTGTAATTTATGTTGGAGTTTGATAAAAAAACATGTATTTTTAGTTATCGGCCTCGCATTCTCAAACGTGTACAGATACATTTTTTTTAATTTTGCATAGGAACAACAAATTCATCTTGTACAAAAGCAAATAAAAAATGTATGATTTAAATTTGGTATGTTTTTTAATTTTAATTTTTGAAGTTGCATTTGTGACTTTTGTTTCCGCCCGCTTCCTTTGTGATGATTATTTTTTCAGGTTTTTTTAAAATAATTTTCTACTTGTTATGCGTTTTTGGAGAGCTAAGAAAACAGTTAAGTTTTTAAAATAATCTGCAAGCCAAGTTTCATAACATTTTTCTTAGTTTTTAAGGCATTTTAGTGGAAAGCGATCACAAAAAATATTGAAAAAAAATCGTTTTCCGTCTCGCTTTTTCAAATTTGGACCGATAATTATTGTTTTAATATTGAGAAATATCCAGTGTTTAATCGGTTTTGTAAATCAGAAGAAAAAAAAAGATTTTAATTGATACTTTTTTTGTAATAAATTTTTCAAGTTGAATTTCCGACTAATTTAAAAAAAAACTAATAAACGCGATAACTCAAAAATTGTTCACTTTTGCAAAATGCATATGGGGGTCAAAATTATAGCAAATAGTCACCCCTATCACCTCCTAACGGGAATAGGTCGACTTACCAATAACCCTGTATTTATAAAGATAAGTAAATACTTAAATATATAAAAAATATCCAAACTCAGAAACAAAAACGAACCCTGGACCGCTAGCTGCATATAGGCAGGGTCACTACCAACTAGGCCAACCTGTCATCATTCTAAGAAACGACACATGGTGCTATGATAAAAAAAATGAAACAATAGAACAGAGGCTCTAGTTTCAATTAAATTTTGACATCAGCTGTAATCCTGCCGAGACTTTGCTACAAGAACTTTGTACAACTGTCTCGTAAATCAAGCCAAGTTCCATAATCAATGGAACATGTTTCCAGGCGCAATAAATAAGGACTTTCCGTCACGAGTTTAGTGCTTGCAAACACAGGTACAGTTGAAGTAGTTATTTGTTCAAATGCAAAAGCTTTATCCTGCTTTTTCTTGTCTGGGGGACACCGTTGATGCAGGAAAACATATCGAAACTTTTATGTGGACATCTTGCACCATCTCATATACACATATATAAAAAGAAAAAAAGAAAAAGAAAAGAAATTATTTATTCGTGACGTGTAAACATTAATTATACATTAATTATATAAGTAGTTGATTCTATTTTATTTTATTTTATTATTTTCTATATTTCTCTCCCGTAAGATTTTTGGCATGTTTTCCTGCTGAACTACTGTTATTTGATATTATATTTAATTTAATACTTGTAGCTTTATATAATGCTAGACTAAGTTGTACCATTGTAATATGAAATATGTTTAAAAAATGACTGACTGCTGAGTTTCTTGCGGCGTTTCTTCTCAGCAGTGGTCTCCTCTTGGGAAGCGCTGGTAGTATCTTGACGTGTAAAAGTGCCCGAGCGGCCTACTTACTGAATAAATTTCTTTTATGTCTTAATAATATTGTATTAAATCTAATGTGTTATGTTTATGTTTGCATTGCCGACATTATATTCTAGCTTTTTTAAATGTCAATATTACTTAGACTTGAAATAATTTGTACTACGGTTAGTTTACAGTGGGATATTATTTATATCAATAAATGATGTATCTTCTATTGTTTAAGTTACTTGTTAAGACAAATAAAGAGATTTGATTTGATTTTGGAAGGTGGAAAATATCTCGTGCTCATAATATTTGAAGAATATTTATATTTAAAGTAATATAAATCATAAAAACATTAAGATTATGACATAAATCATTAATAGGTATTAAAATTCCATCCTCGTCATCAGCCGAAAGACGTTCACGGCTATAAGACAGCCGCTTTTGTGCTACCCACAAACATCGATAAAAAATACCATAATATCTACCAAGTGTCGGCATCCTCTTATCTTATCTTATCTTATCTTGTACAGATGGGTCCTTTAGGATACGCTCCGGTGGTTTAGGATCTTTTGTGCAGTCAACCTTCTTCACATACATACAGTTATTAAAATATGCAGATTTCCTCATGATGTTTCTCTTTCATCGTAAAAGATCTGGTAATGCACTTAAGTGATTCGTAATTCTTTACATTATGCATATATTTCATACTTTTCTACGAAGTTGTTGGTTTCATACTTTTATCAAGCGAACAGTTACTTATTTTCCTCCACAAATTAACGATACAATTCCTCAAATCATTATAAATGTTTGAACAAACAGAATATCAAATAACTGCGTCCATATTTTTTCGCCCGACTGTACAAAAACGCAAGTTTAATGAAGAAACATGACTCGTAATATTTTTCAGGAACGTATTTTTTGTGTCAAATGTGTTTTTAGTTGCCCGGTTCTGTAACTTTGCGTTGTGTTAACTGCCGCCGAAACGTTAGGGAAATAGGGCATTACTTAAACATATTTTTACCGTTAAAAACTTGTTTTGATGGGTAAGAATTTATGGGGTTTTACAAGGTGTTACTTTAAAACAAAACGTTAAAAAAAAACTTATTTTTTGTTTACCTTGCATTCGTTTTTACTAGACTGCTGATTGACACAGACCTTGTTTATGTCATGTAGAAGGCAAACAAGCACACTGGCAACTGGATGGTAAGTGTGATCTGAGATCAATTACAGGGTAACTTAATTTAGGGATCTTAATTTTCCCATCTCAGCACATAATTGAGATTCTATTCGAATAGTGGTTTAAGAAACAATTAAAGTTTACCATTTTACAAAAATGATATTATGTTTCCCTAACCAATTACTGAAATCATGGTCAACTGACACTTTCATGTTAAAAACTACCAATCTGACAAGTAAGAAATTGAGTATGTAGGGTGGCCAAGATTCTGAATAAAATTATTTCATTTAATGTTTGTTTAAATAAGAAAGTTATGTTCCTAATGGTGTAGTGAGTTTTAATTTACTTTTGATACACGACCACGCAATATTGTGCATATTTCGCCATTTCAAGACAACAATCCGGTCTACAAATGCGTTGCCAACACTGAGAAATAATATGGTCTCTCTATAAATAGATAAACGGTAGTATAATATGGCGTTAGCGATTAGGACAGACCTTGCCTTCTCTTTACCTTTCTCTCTTTCTCTCTACCTTTCAACCACATATTTCTGGTCTTTTTTCACAGCGTCCAACTGAAATTCGACGGTTAGAAAATTTCGTTTTTGGAATGTGATCATTTTGGATTTGGTATAACCGCTCGTACGGTCAATAAGTTTAGTTACTTAGTTTAGTATCATGAGCCCTGTCACAAAAAACCTTCTATAGTAACCTGACCAAAATGTATTTTGCATGACTTGTCACCGTCATCCCAAGAGTTATGGAGTTGATCTAATGAAGTGCGCTCTAAGGGTCGTGTTAATAATCCTATCCTAGTTGAGTTTCCCGTCTCAAGGTACGACAAAGTAGACGTGAAGTCATAAAAAAATGTAATTTCTGTCGTGTCTTCAGACCAGTATCTCAGCGCAGATTAGTTTACAGGGCATAGATTTGCGACGATAACTTGAGTTTAGTTGGTCCGATCTTCATAAAACTTGATGCAAAAGTAGTTAAGAGCTAAATACATTTCTTTAATTCAAACATAAGCGGGATTGGTCAGAGGGTTCCAGAGGAGAGGGGGGTTCTTTGTAGAATCTCAAACAAACACGAAAAAATACATTCATGTCGTTGACATAGTGTCGTTGTAAATAGTACTTCATATCGTATTCCAAATGCACCCCTCATCTTATTATAATTCTCAACACCCTAACCGCGCAACCCAGACGTTTTAAGAACGTCACGAACGCAAGCAGACGTCGGCTCTTAAACAGTATATTTATATTCGCAGCATAATCGCGGACGCGTCATTAAGAGTTACATCGTAGGATTTAAAAGACCCGCTCTATGGGGAAATGGAAATGCACTTAATGCATACGTAATCAAATTATCTCGTTGCGCAGCACTGCCCCGCTGAATACCGCCTGTCAGACCAATCTTAGGAGGTAAATAGATAAATAAAAATCTTATATAAGCTGATTGTTATAGCACAGGGTGATCTTATTTTAAGATGCAGCTGCAGTTGTAGGGTATTGTAAATGAAAAGGTAACGATAATTGCGGCACTTCTAATCAACCATATTCTATGGTCTTTTTTTTTAAATACTGTAGGATCTTTCTTGATTTGTGAAGATACAAAGTTTCACTAGAGTTTGAAAAATCTAGACGAGCTACTTTTTAATTATTGTAGACTTAATTTGTGGTTTGTAGTAAGATTAAATAACATAGCTATCGGTAAAGGGCAAGTGATCACTAAGCCAATCAATACCAAAGACATTACCACCAAGTATTTTTAATTCAGTAAAACGTTTGGTTAAATAATTTAACTTCAACTTTATTGTTTAGCTCTGTTTTTTTTTAGTTCTAATTAAGACGTACCTATGGATTGGTTTATAACGGTTTAAACTGGTTTTGTAGTCACTCATTGATGAAACGGTATCACTCCGCAGAATTTTCGTTTCAACGAAAGTTATTTTCTGCAGAAATCATGTTAATTTCTATGGAAATTAAAATTCTGGGAAGTGCGTTCTATAAAATGAGTGTCGGTGAAACAACACACTTTTTATGAAATAATTATAATATTTGTCTTTCTTCTTTGAAACTTCTCTCTTTGGGGATAAACTTGCCTTTGTATAAACATTTTTGTGTAAATAATCTACACTTAATGTAATTTTTTAATGAGTTAAGATTAATAACACTTGTGACTACCAAAAACAAACTCACGCGGTGTTAAATGACTTTCGATGAAATGAACATTCTACTTAATCATACGTTGGTAGTAGGTAGGTTTAAGATTAGACAATTTCTTCATAAAATTTAGGTTATTTTTTCCGCCACGGTGTGAACTCGGCCGGTACACGGCGACGTAACGTAGACTGCACTGAAAACCTGTTAGATACCTAATGACCGCTTGAAAGCGTGCGAATACTGCCATTTTCTCAGGTCAAGGGCTGCCTAACCCATAGCATCTCTTAAACGTAGAGCATCCTATATATTAATTGGAGGGCAAGACCCTTGAATATTGTAAATAGCTCATTCTAAACAAAGGAGAATTAAGAACTTTTATTTCTGAAAACATTTAAAAAAACTTGCCTTTTTGGGAAAGCAAGAGGAAGACAACAAAACGATATATCGACGCTTAAAAGTAAAATGGGATAAGCGACATTTTGGGTGGCATTGAGTTATATACATCGCACTGCTATATCAAAACAGTATCAACTCAAAATCCTTGCTAGTTTTATTTCAAGCTCATAGAATTTGTAATAAAGTTGATTTTATAAAACAGTTGTATTTTCAGTTACTCCTGTTTTGATCTAGCAGTGCGAGTCATGGGGTCAGGCGTCGGCTGTAAAAACCATATCGTCTTTGACCTCCGCCTCTATTCTAGGCCGTAAAATCGAAATCGTAAGTGATCTGTGACGAATATGGTATTGTTGTTAATTCGGCCGCCATTACTGTCAAGTAACTAAGAGCTATCAAACGTTAACAATACGATAAGAGGAAAAACGATATGGTTTTTACCGCTTACAAATTCGGCCCCGAATGTTTGTGCTGTTTTTGATTTTTTATTGGTTAAATAAAACTTTATTCACATTTTCGCATCGATCAAAAAGTTGCTTATTTATTATACCATTTGTAAAACAAATGTAAATTCTTGCATCAATTTTCAAAGTTGGTGTTTATCCTGTCGAAATAAACGCCAAATATTTTAAAAACTAGCTGCTCGCGACTTCATCCGCGTAGACTTCGATTATGCTTGAGAACTTTTAATGTTTCGGGATGAAAAGTATCCAGGATATAATGCTATCTCCATTTCAAACTTCATCCAAATCCGTCCAGCCGTTGCAGCGTATAGGAGTAAACTAACACACAAACTCTTGCATTTACAATATTAGTAGGATTAGTAGGATACTCTAGTAGGAAAAGTGGATGATAGCTTCTGCCCGCGTCTTCGTCCGCTTAAATTTAGATTATTGCTATTCCGTCGGAAACTTTTTAAATATTCCGGGATAAAAGAAGCCTTTGTGTTAATCCAGATTATTTATTTATTTATTTATTCATGTTAAGGAAATCCAACAGCTATACAATTTGAACAAAAGACCGAAAAGGAAACCGTTAGCCAATTATAGGCTCACTAATGACTAGATTGAGAACAAATGCTAAACGCGTCCAATACACAGAACGACACAAACAAAAATATATTAATTAATTAAATCTGGCAGCTATGTTTGGCAAACACATGCTAGTTTCACTCACTATAATAAGCTGTCTCCATTTCAAATTTTATTGAAACCCGTCCAGCCATTGCAGCGTGAAAGAGTAACTAACACACACGCACAGCCTGCACTCAAATGTTTGCATTTATAATATTCGTAGGATTTACAGCGAACAATGTTTTCGCGGATAATCTGTGATTTAATTCTAACCAACCTTTTTTTTCTCCCCTAAGAAAATAAAATTTAATGAAAATACACGGAACTTGTTCACAGAAAAAGAATTTCATGGAAATCTTTCTCCGCTTCTCTCAATTAATTCTGCTGCAGCAGATGCTCAATTAATTTTTAGAATTTAATTTTCACCATCCGTTTAATGTTCTTCATTTCCAGGTATTAGATACATAAATTTGTTATTTGGTTTAAAAATCAAATTTGTTTTGCTTGTTATGTTTTGTTCTATGTAGTAAATCCTTGTCTAGCACTAGTACAAGCTTAGAGCTTTGTTTGACACTAGGTCAATTTGTATAAGATTTTAACATGTGTTTTTTTTAAAGTTTTTAATACATTGATTATAGTCAAATTAAGCAAGTAAAGGACACAAAAAATAAATGTTACACAATGCATCCACTGGTAGTCTTATCAAAAAACAGCGATCTCTTCCAGACAACCTTGCGCAGAAGATGCCGACGCGTTGTTTTGGTTGTTAGTGATCCTGCCTACGAAGCCAGCGGTTCCAAGTTCGATTCACAGTATTGGCTAATATTTTTACTTGTACCCACAGTAAAAGCCTAGAGCTTAGTTTGTGTGAGATTTTCGCCGATATTTATAAATGATATAATAAAATATTATTAAAAATAAACAACAGTGTGCCTACATGCACACCTAAAATAATATTCGTCATTTGTATAAACCAATCTATAAAGTATACTTATCAAAGAATTGTTTTAAAAAAAATACATGACTCAGGGCGACTTTGTCTAGAGTCCAATTTCGTCACCTTCCTAACTCGTCCACAATGCCATGTCGTCAGCATGTAATTCCTAAATTATCGGCCACATTTTTATATAGTCAATTTCCTATCTTTTCCACATTCCTATATTGTTCATAGTGCCAAGTCGTCCACATTCCTATATCGTCCACAGCGCAAAATGAAGATAGCCACAAAATATTGAAGAAGTTGACTAAACAACAGAAATGTGGACGAGTTAGCACTGTGGATTAAATAGGAATGTGGACGAGTTAAGAAGGTGACAATATAGGAATGCCGACGAATTGGAATATTGGGCCATAAGGCATTATGGACGGGTTAAGAACGTGACGAATTAGAACTGTGGACGATTTCACCTTGAGCCAAATACATTAAGATTTACTCAAAATTTAGCTCATCAGTAAATTAAAAAATAAATAGGTATATAATAATAAATACGATTAATTTACTTTGTTAATCAACGCTTCTATCTATTTATATCTTCACTACTTTACAATTCTCGTTAAAAAGGTATGCGTGGAACAGGAAGGGAATTATTATAAATCGTATCCGCTCAGAGCCATCGGATATAGCCGGCCGGCATGCAACGGTGTCATTTTGCTGGGACCCTATTCTCTAAACGTTTAAATTTTCTCGATTAGCAACATATTTGCCATTTTATATTTCGCTTTTACAACGCTTGATTTAGAATCAACCACCATTCAAAGCAGTCTCTTTTAGAAGATAATTTTTGATACTAATTTGACGACGTGTCAAACGTTTGAGTTGGTAGTGGTCTATGAAGTTCTGGGTTCGATTAATTGTGTGATGAGCTCGAGTATTTGTTCTGAGTTTTGGATGTTTTCTATGTATCTTAGTATTAATTTATCTATAGTATGAGTATGTTTACCGTGATCTTGTACTCATAGTACAAGCCTTGAGCTTAGTTTGGGCCTAGGTCAATTTGTATGACAATGTCCTCTCATGTTTTGTTTATCGTGATTATAACAATGATTTTCAACTATTTTACAAAAGAAAAACTAAGTTAGAAGTCCATGTTGTAGAGTAGTTTTATTAAGATCTTGCAGAAAAGAACATTAGTCCATTACGGTAGAGTGCTTACTTACCTTAATGGACTAATTGCCTTTCCTAATATTCGAACCGCGAAAGATTTGGTAAAATCGGAATAACATATTAAATTTTCAGTAGTGAATTTTTTAATATATTCCGTGTTAAAAATTATGGAAACGGACATAAGTTTTAGAAAAAAGGTTCAGCATTCAAACGTCACAAATGCTGTATTCATTTGTAAATGTTATTGTTTTTTATAGCTTCGCTATCAGTCATAGCCCCACGTACAAAAATACTGCAATTGGAATAAAGATCCATGGCGAAGGTAATAAAATGGTTATTCCTCTGTTTTTATGACTTACAATAGAATTATAAAGTTGCGTCTATGATATTCACAATAGGCTAATATTCCGTTGATAAATTTCGTTGTATGTTGGTGGGCCTGAAGAGATAGGGTGTGTTGCAGCCCCAACACTTCGGGCGCGGACGTAGGACTTTAGTTAAATTTAATTTAAATATTTGTAGGGGTAATTCTAATTTTATTTTATTTTATTGTGTGAAACTGTGGATTGTCATGTCTGAAAATAAATTTAATTCTATTCTATTCTATAAATCTCACTTTCTTTTTACTTCATGACAATATGACGCATTGTCATTTTACACACATACCCATAGAATTTTGTTGTATTTATGTATCACGTCATTTTAAACTTTGGTTTGAAGTATTTTCTTTAATTTTATTACATTCACGCAATTTCAGTAAATTTTGTCTTTGCCACTTTTGCTCTCCTTATTTTCCTCAATCACCCAAACTTCGTCTTTATACATTCCTATACTGTAAATATTGTACTTGAATTTCTGTATACACATACATACTTTATATTACTCTCCAAAATTAATCAACATTCCAATGTTAGGTCAAAAAAAAAACTTTAAATATCAGTCTTTGACAATAAGCCCCTAGTCGTTAATTCCTCCTCGTTCTTGCTCGTACAAATCGCGTGACATAAACAGCCCGTCTCGTTTACCCGTCAAGTCTTCGCTAGTTATGACTGCCTGATTGTCTTGTCTTGATTTTTTTTCTTATTAAAAATATATTTTCTTCGTAAAAGCGAACCTTTCGTCAAATATTATATCGGGTATGTAAACCAGTTAATTAAATTCACAATCACGGAAGATAATGCCAATTAAATGAATAAATATTAGGGGACAAGTTCTAAACTGAGCTCTAGGCTTGGACTACGTGTACAGTCAAGGAATTAAATTTGTCACCCACCTTAGTTCCAAAGTCAATCTGACATTCTACAGCAATAAGATTGAATTTCCTATCAATTACAAATGACTTGGCATCTCTAATAACAATGACATCTTCAAGAAGATTTTCTTTGAAATGGGTCGCAAATTAACTTCTGTAACCGTACCCAACTACTAGACAATGACGATAGATAGATATTTAAATAAAAAAATTAATAAAGAATTAGAGAGAAAGCTCCATGACTCAGGAACAAAATAATCACATAAACCATAACAAGCTCATAGCTCATACCAAGAATTGAATCAACTATGCTAAACGCGTCAACTAATGAATGTAATGTAAAAAAACAACTATATTATTCTAATTTTGACTTCATTTAAAACGAAAACGTTTGGAAAATTACGGTATTTTAATCTTTAAATAAGTGTATCTTGAGACCGGAATCTCGGTCACGATCAGTATCTAAATACTTCCCTTAGACTTGGTAGTAATATTTAGAAATGGTAAGTCCGATATATGATTGGGATAAGGGCAAGGAGATGATGATGATGATGATGAAGGCAAGTACGACTAGGTACTATTATCACAAAATGAGCTTGTAACATCATCTAATAGGTACTCCTTAAACCCTATTGTTAACCCCTGAAGCAAAAAGAGGGGTGTCATGAGTGTGTTTTTTAACCCCTTGTGTCCCGCCGGCAGTCATACCTGCCGGCCCAAAAAAGCGATGTGTCCCACCGGCAGTCATGCTTGCCACCACGTCATGATTCGATTTTCTGTCCTCTTTCTTTCATATTAATGCATAAATTCCCATGAATCGTATATCAATCGATTCAGTGTGAAATTAGCTACAAACTGACATCAACCAATCATAACACTTCAACGGAAAATATAACTCACAGCGCATGCAAAATCGCTTCGCAATGCTTCCCTTTCAAGTTAACATGCACATATCTTTTTGATTTATGTGGTATACTGTATTTTGTATGTTTTATTTTTTAGAATATATCATAAAGAAAAAGAAAATTAAAAAAAAAAACTTTTGTCGAGTAAGTTTTTTATTAATGAGCATATTTTCGGAAAACTGCCTCTCTAAAATCATTTGGCTACATACACTAAATTATGTATTATACCGCTAAACTTTTGAAATAATAATGTAGATTTCATTTTCATCTTTCCAAAAATATACAATTCTATGTATAAAAAGTGTACGAGGAAGTGTATAGAGCGTATAAAGCAAATCAAGTCCTCAGCGCGGTCGGTATCTTAAAAATCCGTGGGAATCAGTGGTATTTGAGCACGCGTGGCTTGGGACACCAGGGGTTAAGAAAGCTAGTTTATTTGGAATGGTTTTTAGATAAGTTTAATAAAAGTTTATTGTGCCGTTAAAGAGCTATCAGATCTGAAAAAAGGGGTCTCCTATTGTCGCGAGTTTTGTGCTTTGTCATTATTAATAAATATTTATCCCTAATTCATTGACGCATCACAATTTTTTTTACTCAACCCTATTTATGCCAAAAAAAAAGGATTCCAGCCTCATTACATTTTATCTGTTTGCCCAATGTTCTTTTAATAAAGAAATAATAAACAATAAAAATCATCATCAAGTGCAATATTTGAAAATTCCCCTTATTTTTTGCCACTTTTTGTCACGATGAAAGATAATGCATATTTTGAGCAGATTTTAGCTATAATGCGTTTATGTAATATAGTATTTTAAAATGAGCTTGTAACAGCAGCACATACTACTAAAGCCTTATTTTAAAATGCTTTTTTGTCTTTTAAACACGTACTTGAGTGTCGATGGTATACGGCGTTTATTTACAGAGTACTAAGTGCAGTTGAGACCCTTTGTGTTCGCAGTGCCTCTATTGTACGTGGAATTAGTTCTTGAAAGGCCGTCGATGAAAGAAGATGCATGGTATTTGAATCGATAACATTTTTAAGCACATTCATACATTAAATCACACCTGTTTCCCAAATGGGTAGGCAGAGGCCACTTTTTCCACCTACTATGTATGACCCTAACAAATCTCTTGCGCTTCCTCCATATTCATACATCGAGTCATGCATGCACGTCGGTGTCGGGTAGGTAAGGACTCAGTATTTCTCCGATTTGATTCGAAAAAGTATGCCTAGGGCGGCCCCGGCTTCTAACCCTTCCAGTCACTTTCAGTCAGCAATCAGCCGACAATCGCACCTTTAGAATTTATAATGACCTAATTCACCATTTCAGGCTTCGATTTCGAGACATATATTTATTAATATAGAGACTTAACTTGAAATAAAACATTTGTGAATTAGGTCACTATAATTCTAAAGCGTGGAACAAACTTAAAGATAATGGCATGCGGCGCTGCCTCATATTCCTTTACTTCATCTCGGTTGCAACCTCTTCCATAGCTACGTGCTCCTGCAAGCGAAATGCATCTCTTGAAGGAAACACTCCATATTTTATATTCTCACGAAGACAAATTAAAATAAAGACCCAACTGAAATTAACTGACGACGTCTCCGTTCTGTTGTTTCACTACAACGGTTTAGATAATTATAATTAAATGAAAAAGCGTCTGTGTTATTATTGCTATGTAACCTTTATTATCATTTGTCTTATTAATATTGTATCCTTTTTGAAAATCATTATGGGTACAGATGTATGCTCGGAATCTCGCTAAGGGACATAATAAGGAATGAGATGATCCGGTATAAAACTAGGGTCACTGACGTAGTTCAGAAGTGTAGCAGACTGAAGTGGCAGTGGGCTGGTCACATCTGTCGCAGAACCGATGATCGGTGGAGTAGACGGGTTCTCGAGTGGAGACCACGGCTCGGCAAGCGTAGCGAAGGACGCCCTCCAGCCAGATGGACCGACGACCTGAAAAAAGTGGCTGGTGGTGACTGGATGGCGAAAACGGGAGATCGGGCCTTGTGGCGAACCCTGGGGGAGGCTTACGTCCAGCAGTGGACTGCAATAGGCTGAAATGATGATAATGATGGTTACAGGTGGGAGGATATTTTTTTTAATGTAATGCAAACTGCAACTCGACCGCCTTAACGTCAAGTTAAAAAGAGTTAACATAATGTTAAAAATAACGATTCTTACGGTTATAACCGTGAGAGTTAGTGGAATAACTAATTAGGAAAGGGGCCATAGTTAAATAAATAAATAAATATCTGGGGCCACTGTCCAACCAAACTAAGTACTAGTCCCAAACTAAGCTCCAGGCTTGAGCTATGGTTACTAGATAAAGATGTAGTAAATACACGGTGGGGCGTGTAACTAAAGCAAAAATTAAAATGTACATTCTTCTCCTACGCAACGTTTGTTTGACGATTTTGAAAAAAAACTTGCGGTTTGAATTTTATTACATTATAAAGTTAATTCGAACATGCAATGTACTATGAAATTGGTTATGTCTGTAGAGTGACTAGACTGACAGGCGATGTCAATTAGACGGAGTTTTAAGTACATTGAAAATACTATTTACTTTGTTTGAAAAATGAACAATCTAAAAACTTTATGATTTTAAAAAGTTGCTAAACAAAAGTTGTCTAGTTTGAGGAGTAGAATCTACGTTTTAATTTTTTGATTTAGTTACAGGCCCCACCCTGTATATACTTAAATACATAGAAAACATCTATGGCTCAAGAACATATATTCGCTTTTATCACACAAGTATCTGCCCTTACCAGGATTTTAACCCAGGATCGCTAGTTTTGTAGGCAGGGCCACTACCAACTTGGCCAGCGCGTTTTAAATACGGTTGGCCAGAAAATAAAAGCACTGCCCTTAGATACCGACGTTTATATCGTGATAGTGCTCGTGTTGAATTCAACCTGTCAAAATAGTACCGCGTAACAACAAAACGTCAAAACTATCACTAGGTATTCGATTAGCGCGAGTGATAGTGATCAGTGTGATCACATTACAGGAGGGTTATTATTATTATGACATGGCTATGCAGTTCATTTTACGGTGAGCGTAAAGGACGGAGCTATAACCGTTGCATAACTCTGTCCTTTTCTCACAGCGTAAAATGAATTGCACAGAGATGTCATAATAACCCCACTGGGCCTCTATTCCCGACGGTAAAAATCATATCGTCTTCGAACTGTTACGGTATTGTTTTGACGTCACCGCTATTACCATCAAGTAAATAAGAGCTATCAAAACGGTGACAATACGATAACAGATCAGCAGGGAGCGAAACTTTGATGCCGGTGACGTCATTATGACGCAAATTGACATATTAGGGTGTTTTTATAAAATATACATGACATATTAAAATAGTGACATAGATGATATATTATTTTGATACGTCTATCTTTTAATAATACCTAACTTACTTTCTCGGTAAAATCGTATTCATCCTTCTCAAGAAGACTCTGAAGAAGTTTCAGTACTTAGGTGATGATTCAATTTGTTGGCAGTTCTCTCCATTGCAATGTCTCGTAATAAATTTGGAACCGAATGACTTTTATCCATTCTTAATGACTAGTGACTATATTGCTTTTAATGTTTATTTATAGACTAAAGTTTTTCTTCTGTACAACTGCCAGTGATATAGCCTAAAGTAAGACTTAGGTAAAAATAGGTTCTTTTCATTTATTATATTTCGATTCAAAATCTGCTCTAAACTACGAGGAGTCATTTTTTTTTTTGCATAGATTCTATGGCGACTATGGTCAAGCGATGCCTGTAATGTGCTAGTTATAACAATTCGCAGTTCTTAAATTCACGAATAAAAAATACTATTTAAACGGATATACATCGCTGCTTAAATACAAAAGTGCCACAAATCAAAAACAAATGTAGTTTGATTTAAAACTTAAGGTAAATAGCATTCTGATTTTAAATGCAACAAATAGGTACACATTTGGTTTTGAGTCGCTTTAGTATTGAAGCAACGAGTCATTATTATTGTCTCCGACAATTTTCTGATTAATATGACAAAGACAGTTAGGTGTCACTTTTTATAAGTACTGGCCGTCTCAAGTGTCAATAAAATATCCGTAAACTAAAGAGGCCTATAAGTTGTTAGTGATTATCTATAATGTAGATAAAAACACTCTGTATGAAGCTTGACGTCATACGGCTGTTACCGGCATCAAAGTTTCGCTCCCTGCAGATCAGAAACGATATTGTTTTTACCGTGTTGAAGAGAGGCCCAGCGTGTCAGTTGAAACTTGTGATAAATCACGTGACTTACGTCAATTCCATACATGTTTTTAAGTGACAGGTGATCACCAAACGCTAGCGTTCGTATTCGATGGCCACTTGTCTAGTACAGTCAAGGAATTTAATTCCTATACCACTTTGGACTATGTCAAAGTGACACTGCAAATAAAATCATAAGAAGTCTCTTACGTTGTGATTGATTACGTCACTTTGACAAAGTCCAAAGTGGTATAGGAATTAAATTCCTTACTGTACCGCCGGTCTTTTGAGAGTCGGGCTCCGTAGCTCCTAAACGATGGAACCGTTAGTGGTGGTAGGACCTTGTGCAGGGTCCGTCGGCAGAGTTGGGCGTTATTTAAATAATTTGTTATCTAGATAATTATCTTGAATAAAATCATTTGAAAATAATTATTGGAAGATAACGTCAATGTCAAATAATTGTGTTCTCAACTCTCTAATTAAAATAAATTATCTAGATGAAGATAACAAACCTCGTTTGTTTTTGAAGTAAGCTTAGATAAATTTTAGATATAATGTCCCGTCGGGTCAAACATCACACTGACATGGCTCGAAAAATCGTATTGTTTCTAAAAAAACCGCTTTCTAGTACAAAGAGTCTCTGAGCCAAGCTGCTGATGGACAGAAGGACGGGCATGGCGAAACTAAGGTAGACTACGGAACCCTAAAAAAGTCACATATATTTATATTTTACCTACTTATTTCCAAAACATTCATTATTGTTGTTGTAGATTGTTTTTCCCTACAACTTTTAGCTCTGACTGAACTACTAACATTCATCTTTTATTTAAAAGCCCAACTAATTTATGTAGATAAGAATAAAGCTCATCTAGATAAATTCTAAATGACAAATGACTGATTATTTGGTTATTTCAAATAACGAATGCTTTAGTTATCTTGCCAGTTATTCGTAATAAGAAAAATTTTGCCCAACTCTGTCCGTCGGGATGGCTACCACCACCTTTTCCTTTGACCTACTGCTAAGCAGCAGTTCTTGTGGTTGTGTTCTCGTTAGGGGATAAGACAACCGTTTATATTACTAACATATGACATTCCATCTTATTCCTCAGGGTTGGCAACGCATATCGACGGTTCTGTGACTCAACCTCGAATAGGATAATGCCCAGTATAAACTGACGCTTACTAAAGACGCGAGTGCATACTTAGTGCGTGTCAGTTTATACTGGACATTATTCAATTTACGAGGTTGAGTCACAAAACCGTCGATATGTATCACTTAAGGTGATTATAAGCGTCGAAATGTATAATTATGTTTAATATGTTTATTATTACATCGTTTGGGTTAAGTAAAATTTGTGATTTCACGACGACTTCCACTTTTTGTAACAAAATGAGTCTATTCGATCGGGAATATTTCTTCCCAGCCGACAAAGACCCGATTCTAACACATACTGTAACTGGCTGTTTAAACCTGAAATAAATTTTACTAGCACAGGAATCCGGTTTGAACCGGTAAAAACAAACAATGGATAAATGTAATTGGCTCTGTTACGGAAAATTCTAGAGCATTCTAGAACGTTCTGGAAACGAGACACGTTCGCTGCATTAAATACGTATCAAGTTCACAAGGCTGTGCGTCTGGTAGTTTTACTGGTTTTAAGAGATTGGATGCACGTAGGTAAATAAATTTGTTTATATTTAAAAGAAGAAGATCGTAAGCGCAAACTATGATTGTATGATTTTATTACTTTTTAAATATGGTTAGTATCTCTGTGAGTATGTTATTGGTTGTTATAGTGTAATACTGTCTTGCAAATTTTTGTAGCAAATGAAACCACCTGGGTTAGGATTTTAGTGGCACATCGTATACAACCCACGGAGTCACTATTTGCTAATGATTATAATACATACCACTTTGGCCATCAGTATTGTCATTTATTCCAAAGTGAACTAAATAATTTTTTAGTTCGTTTTATCCATACCCACTAATAATTGTTTAATAGTACATTGTGTATCAAGGGTAGTATGAAGGGAATTACTAACGAGAGTGTTAGAAGCCGGACGCCGAAGGCGGAGGGCTTTTAATGACTCGAGTTAGTAATCCCCTTACTACCTGTGATACACACAATGGTTTTCATCACATTTGCGAGGAAAAAAAACAAAGAGAAAACACTTTAACTCTGCAAAATATAAAGAAATAACTTTTGACGAACGGGAACGTAAATGGAAACGATATTTTTTTTGTGACCTCTACCACAGATAATAACTGCGTTTAGTTTCGACCTGGATTCGAGCCAGATTTAGCCAATTTGATAAAAATGTATAATTACTAAAATTAATGATAAATGTTGATATAAACTTGAAATAGGTATAAAAATAATGAAGTTTAATGAAGCGTATAGGTTTTGTGTAATGTAAGTTAGTCTATAGCTAATTTTTAAAGATGAAATTAGAAACCAATTTAATTTTTGGCTGAAAATTAAACCTCCTTAGTCAGAAATGATGTACGAAAGAGTTGCAAATTTTAAAAAGAAAGTCATTACTCCCTAGGGAGTAATGACAAACTCGCCATAATTCCCGCGGGAACAATTTAGGCCATTGTCCTTCTGTATACAGGCATGGAATAACACCATATACGAGCAAGTGTGATGAAAAATATTTTGTTTGTAAGGCTTTGACATCGAAGACATTCTCTATACCAAAATTAATGTAAATTGGTTTACCAGTTTAATCAATAGATGAATTTTAAAACATGACTTCACTGAAAATCAAAATCAAAGTGGTATGTACTAGGAAAAAGCAACTCCATGGATTTTAGAATCACATTCTCGACACATCGACATGGCACCAAAAGTCCTAACCGTACTTATTACTAACCGGAGAGCATTTAATCTGCTTTGACGATTGAATTTGAGATACCGCTTACTGGCATATGAACTTTGCGGGTCGGAAAACGTTCTGCGGGGTCCGTCCAGACACAAAATAAACAAACCAGTAGACCATCTTCGGACAGGGTACAAGCCACAAGTCAGTGGTGAGGCGTGACGTAACGCTGATAACTGAGAATCTACGACTATTAGACCCTGCGTGTGTGAGCGTAGATAAGTACCTAATATACTATGGTCCGGATCGCAACCTCTTTCTTACCTGCGAAGATGCTGCCGAACACCAATGGTCGCACTGTTTGTGTTCTCAGTCAGTAAACATTTATTTATTTATTTTTATTTATTGTTTATTAAGAAGTAAACATATAGTATAATTAGAAAAGTAGTCCATCTCCGACCCTTGTGGAGTTTATGTTACTTGCCTATTGCCGCTCTCGCACTAGGGTAGCGTCGTATACATAACTAGCAACCCGCCTTCGCTTCTGGAACACCCTTGCATAAACCAGAATCAATTGTGCGTTTAAAACTTTGAATGTTACCGCCTAGAATCTAAGCAGGCTTGTTTCGTCTTGTCAAGTTTAATTGTGGTGGTCCGCGACGCGTATGGTCGAGGTACGCACGCGTGCAAGCCGCGCTATAACATATTTGTTTGAAGAAGAATAACTTATACAGTAGTACAGGTTATTCCATCTAAGTCCCGGGGATTATGAAGCCATTTGTAATACTCTGATTACAAATGCCTTATTCATCTCATAAAATAACATGAAATTGAAATAAAACTCCAGAGATAATTCAAATGTTTAATGTTCAGTACATTCAAAGCATTGTCATGTGCCTTTACGTTTATCATTATTTTAGGAGTTACATTATTATGTACACTTACTAGTAATTACAGCGAGATCATCGTTACGTTATTTAAAATATATCATTTTAGTGTTTTTTCCAATACATCGTTATTTTTACATGAAGCACTTTTCACGTGTTATATAGCTTGTGAAATACTTGGGTCAGAATATTTTTGGATTTTATGATCTTTATGAACTTAATTAATGATCCATTTTGCATACCAGCCCTTTGTCTTTTAAATGAGCCCAGAAATTATACAACATTACTGTTTTTCTTATATCCTTTTGTAAGACTTACTATTTTACAAGGTCGGTAATTCCTTTATATCCTCTTGTATTAACTGAGTTGTGTCTATACTTTACAAATTATTACAAAGGATGTTTTGGCTGTAGATGTGTTTCTAGAACAATGAAGAATGTGACCATAGAGAAGAGAATTCCAGGTTTAAGGTTTTGCTTGCGTACGATACTACTTAGCGCAAAAACAGTGCACGCTTATAAAAATTACCACCCGAAAACTTTGACAAAAATATAGTTCTCACATCAATTTGCTTACTACTTTACGTTAATTATTTTTCTATCTAATGTAGACAAAATTAAAGTGAAGAAACAGAAAACACTTTAAAGCTTTATGCAACAAACGCAATTCCAGTGACTTTATTCATGAAATTTATCAAATATATTAGGACTTATAGTATACATTTTAACTTAGCGATATTGTCGCTTTCACTAACTTTGGTTACACAGTAAGAGTGAAATCACTGGTATTTCACTTTTACTTCATTAACGAGCATAATCACAGTTAGGAACAAGGAAATATCATTAAAAATCCTGAAAAAAGAAGCAACTATGACAGTATTTAAACCAGTTTTACTGAAAATAAACAGAACTATAAAAATATGTTTCCTTGTTCCTGTAGGACCCATTTAAAAGGTCTTCATTAATATATGCTCAAGGGGTGCACCTATGCTAGGTATCACATCAGTATTATCAACCGTCTTGTCTTTCCTATGTATATCACACTTTTTGCTTTTATGTCCACTTTCCGATTTGTTATGAGTAGTCTTTATTTGTGAAGATATTGAAACATTCCTTTTCTTGGTCCCACATGTCTTGCACACGCACACCTTATCATCACTTTTTTCACTTTTCTTAGACTTAACTACAATGTTTTGAACAAGTACGTTTTTATTATTTGTCACTACTTTTTCTTTGTTACTGCTGTCTTCAATTGTTTGCTTATCTACAACTGCTAGTTGATTGTGGTCGAAGCATGTCGTTGATTTCTGTGGGAATAAAAAGCATTCGTTGTTATCATATTCATACAATCATGGTACACATAATTAAAAACAGATTAGAAGTACAATTAACAAAAGAAATTGGAAAAAATTAGCTAGATTGAAATGACGACGAATGAGGAACTACTTATCATTGTCAAGGAACATAAAAATCTATTGTAGAATATTGTTGCTCACCTGTTACACCACGACGAGTATAGTAAAATGATATGATTGTAAGGAAAAGTAGAAGGAAAAAGAAAATACGGAGACCAAAAAGAACTTATCTAGACCAATTAAAAAAAAATAAGCATCGCGTCGTGCCATATCAATGTGTTAGAGGGAAGACTCGGATAGGAAAAAATGGAAATTAACTTAAAAATTAATACATTTTGAAGAAGATCAGAAACACGCTTTGTTTTGATCTTAAAAATTGCATTACTTACAATAGGATTGACAGCTTTGGAGTATATTTGCACTCGTCCCTCCAACTCCATTTTGAGTCTCCAGTCCCTCAAATACATGTGGGTGGCAGCCGCGTCGGGCCAGCCTCGACGCCACGTGTGCCACCTGGAATCAAACCTAACATTTAGTCGTCCGTGCACTTTGTTAGTTTGCTATGAATGAAATCAAAGGGTATCTTACTCGTATAAATAAGAGATGTAAGTATTTCAAGATGGCAAGCAGTGTAGTCCTCATACGGACTTCACACAAAACCTCTTAGGATGAAATTTCACATAAAACATAAACAGGCTCATTATTAAGTTTTGAAAATTGAAATTCTTCTTTGTTATTTAATTACCTTAGATTTAGATTTAGAATTAGATCTGTTTATTTCACTCCCTTTCACTTGTTGATCTATGCAAAAATCTCTCGCTTCCTCCAAACTCATGCAAGTTACTCTTCATACAAGTTATAGTTATATTGAATACATGTTGTTTTAACTTAAGCCATAATATGTGACACTTGCAATGTAATTGTAATATGAGTTTAATAAAACCTTCAAACAAAATCAGCCCTTCCTTTCAAAAATAAATCAAACATACAGATTAAAAACAATTGCCTTCCTTCCTTCATTTAGAAAATCTAGCTAGGAACAATCAATATTCTCCTTGCCTACCTGGTTAATAACTGCAAAATCCTGGACTTCTGCCCCAAGGAACGGTACGTTAGTGCAGCACTGCGCACAGATATGAGATCTCCTCTTATGCTACGAGGGATGCTGCGGGACCTGAAGCTAAGGCGAGCCGCTTCCAGAAATAACTTAGAGGCCATTATTGGAATTCCTGCAAATGAATAGTCAAATTACATTTCTAAATTATATTCTCACACGAAGATAGGAGAAATATTTACCAATAATTCGGTTATATTTACATGATTAACTACAGATAAAGCTACGTTTAAAAGTCATTAGATGTTTAAATAGTAGTGCCAATTGTAAAATAACCTTTGTTCTTTAACCAGTTTCCATACAGCACGTAATGCTCCCAATTGGCTGGTTCTAGCGTCAGAAGTCTCCTCAAGATCGCCAGTCGCTCGGCCTCAGGAGTCAACGCCAGCAGTTCCACGTGTGCTTGAACGAACCGCGGCTGCAGCCATATGCACTTCTCCAGCATTCTGATTGCCTGGTCGGTACGGCCGCTTTTTCTACAAAGGGAATTATGGCATTATGGTGTATGGTTTTTTGAATTCATGAAAACGCGCCTACAACGTTATGACAATGCATGCTAGAGTTGCGTAGGTTTCATCATAATAAAATATTTAGGAATTGAAGTCGAATTGTGAACCGTTTTTCGTTATTGAATTGAATTGAATGAGCAGAAATTTGAAATACCCTTTTATTTAAACACAAAGACATTGCAATACTTCAGTGCTTCGGTGTCTAAAACCAATAATAATAAACTGATGGAGTCAAAAAGTGACAACAGAATCACTGCTGTTCCTGTGGCAGAACCACCGATTGGAATTATGTGCTAAAATTACAAAAAATAATTGACAGCTTTTAATAAAAAAACTTTCATGAAATTTCAGCCCTTTAATTTGGAATCCCTGTGCATACTTGCAACTTTAGCCACGACGTTGGTCCACCTTGTTGGAGACCTACCTATGCTACGCGGACGCCACTCGAGAAGTCTTCAACACCATCAGCCATCTGTCTGGTTGTTTGCGGGAAACCGATGTCTGCAAGTGGCGCAAGACCCGTCCTTGTGGAAGGCCTGAGTCCAGCAGTGGACGTATTTCAGATGATACGATGATGATGAATGATTTCAATAATATATACTCACTTGTACAGTTTCCCGAGATTGTAGTGAGCGTTGACGTGTCGCCTGTTATACTTGATGGCCTGCAAGAAGTGTTGCTCAGCGTTGTCCACTCCGGTCACCAGAGTGCCCAAGTTGTTGTGCGCACTCGCGTATGTTGGCCATAACCTAATAAAACAAGGATGAAGTTTTTGTATTACAGTATCGACTTAAGTTTTGGAATCATTTTGGAAAATTAGAGGAAATGCCAGAATTTACCATCACTAACAAAATATTTATATTTATCTATTGCGTTTTCTTCCCGTTATGTACAATCTGATGATGAAAAAGTATTCGTATGTTTAAAGAATGACTTGTACATTTACATAAATTTATTAGAAAAAAATACAGCACTAAATATACACACTCTAAAACCATATATATTGAAAGCCAACATTTTAGTAAAACTCTAAATAGAAAAGTACTAAAAATCTATCTGATGACAAAGCAACATAAAAAGCTAAAAGTTCTCTCTTGAATAAAGTAGATCGCGACCTAACAGTAACAAAACACAAAATAAAGCTTTTCCGTTAAGGCAGTCCCATTTACCTCAGAGCTTCCTTATAATGTTTGATGGCGTGGTCCTGCTGTTCCGACTCGCGCAGGAAGTTGGCAAAGTTGTAGTGTAGCTTAGCGTTCTGTGGCAAAGTCACTAGATCCGCCCTGAAACAAAACACATTTGCTGGTGATTTACTGTCGAATGCGGGCACCGTAACGTGAATATTGCCAAGGTGGAAATCGTCGTTATATGCACAGAGAATACAGTGAATTTTTGGCTTGGTTGTCTCTATGACTTCTTAATGTGGAATGGTTAAAACTTTGAATTTTATGTAGTTGTATTAATATTTATACTAATGTGAAAGGTTGTATTCACTAGTTTTCGCTTAGATTTTTTTCGCGTTATGGCGTTTGTAAAAAGGTCAGACAAGATCCACACACGAAGCGTTCCGTGCCATACTTGTATGGGGTCCCGTTAAGTTTTCATTTAGCTTCAACTCTTTGAAAAGTTCAACTGGCTACAAGCCTTTATTTCCTTAGTCGCCTCTTTCATCCACGGGAACGGCTGCAACGGACGCACGTATACATAGATAACTAATAAACGTCCAAATACAATTCTAAAATTTGCAAACCACTTAACTAAATTGCCCAGGACAAAATATCTATCAAAGTTGTCAGACGTTAAATGCATAGCGCATGCACTTAGCCAAGTTTAATTTACGATACGACGTCTCACTCTAGCTATAGAAGCATTAAAGTAATAGCAGCTGATCGTAAATAATCGGAAGTTCACCAACCCTATGCTTAATTTATTTGTGCCGTGGATATTTTCATGGTCATAGGTATTTATATATAATTTTATGTACTTACTTAATAGATTGTTACACATGAATGAGTATGTCATCAGGATAGCGACCATATTTTGTCCGGTTACCATCCGTCGAGATTAGTCCGGACATGTCCGGACTTTTAAAATCTTGTCCGGACTTTTCCCGGCTAATTAATTTGCCTGTTTTTTTTATTAGGTGGCCGACCATAGCACTGTAACTAAGTGAGTAATGTTTCAATTTCGTGACTAAAATGTCCGGACTCTAATCGAAAAGTCAGGCATTTTGTCAGGGCTTTCAAATTCCTAAATGGTAAACCTACATGAGGAGGAATCAAAGTCCTGTGACGAGAAGAGTTTTATGTATGAATGTATACATGTATGTTGGCCTTCTTCATGCTATAAAAAATCTCTGAGCTACTAATACTACTCTTATAATCTGTCTATGGTGTCTAATATGGTGTAAATCTAGTTTACTAGGTACAAACAGCCAGTTTTTGTCTGTGGGACTTTGAATCCACCATCAAGGTAATAAAGTTCAATTACGTTGGTTCGGAAATGCCATTTTCGACTTATGAAGAAAGGAAAATAATTTTATTCATATTGAAATACAGTTCAAAATAAATTGCCTTGGTAATGTACCTCCTTTTTCAAACTGGACCTTATGAGGTTAATCCAGGTTTAAAAGTTGGTTGGGCTGTTTAAGGAGTATCAAATCTCAGAGTAGGGGTCGCTTTTTTTTTACACGTTACTATCTGTACTTAAAATTAAAAAAGAACATTAAAAAATATTCCATTTAATTTCCCACGCCATAGTTTCTAAGCTAACTGCGCACGCAACAAAAATAAAAATGCAATTCATTAAACATTTTTCACAACTAGATTACAAAATAATAACGAGTTTGAATTATAGTAATCATCTGTGGTGACTTGTGTTTATAACCACACCATTAAAAACTAAATTCATTGAGAGTCTGTGGACGGCTTTAATTTCGTCGTAAAACGGCATGAAACGTCTTTACGAACGTGTATAGCCGGCATTAGCAATATTATTTTTATTGGCACTAAAACGTACGGTTCAATGTGGAAGCAGTAAATACGTTATGTTTTCAATTTTGCGAAATTTATATCAGACACGACAGATGGCGCTGTATTCAATTTACAATATAAGGGCGGTATTGCACTTTGGGTATTTTTATTACTTACTTATATCAAGGTTGTCATTTGAGTTGAAAACTTGAGTTATAAGCAAGTAGGTATTGATAAACTTTGGAGGTTTACATTTTTGTCCGTTTGGGTAGGTATTATTTAATTTTTACTATTTGAGCGTTAGATTAAATAAAAAAGTATGCAATTAATACTTATCCTATCAGTAGTCTAGCAAAGCAAATACATGTTTTAAATTACAAGTGTTAAAATTGGTTCACAATGGATCTATAAATTGAGTAACCTGCAACATTATAATCGTATGTAATTAAGCAACCCCTTTTTTAAGGTCAGTAATAAAACCAAAATATGTTAAATCCCTCCTACCACGACACTCACCTTAAAAGCGTCGCCCGGTCGCGCCAGTCGGCATTTCTCCTGTAAGTCTTCGCGACTCCACTCGCGGCCAGCACCGCTAGGCCAACCATCAAGAACACCTTGGTACCGGGCTTGGAGTACCACATCAGCTGGACTCCGTAAGCTGTAATGATGACGCTGCCAACACTGAAACAATTATAAGGCGTTTAGGGCGTTTCCTGCTCCCCTTTTTGTTTCAGTTAGGGTTCGATCTGAGCCCAGTCCTAAAGGAATATTCAAGGTTCATTAGTTTAGGCTACTCGTTGTCTGTGACAATCAGTTAGTCATGGACGAGTATCATATTTACAAATTAGCATATTTATCCCGAGTATTGGTTCCCTCGTTTGCAGCTTCAATGTAGTAAACCACATTAGTCAAAATAATTGTTATAACTTCTGAAATTATCAGTAAATGAATAAATAATTGGAAATTAAGATGAAATTAAGCGAAGTGACGACTTTATTATGAATAAAATGCGCTGATAATAACAACGGCCGTTACTGTTATAATGCCAAACAATCTCACAGCGTTTAACCTCAGTATGAACAGCACGTGCTCAGCGATTATGAACCCCAGTGATGAGCAAGTTGCTGGCTCGCTTAAACAGAACCACCATCATACATAGATAACAAACCTCAGTATGCACAGTATAAGCTCAGCGATGACGAACCACACAGTGACCAGTAAGTAGCCGGTTGATACCAACGAAATCACCATCATACATACACTCAGGAGCAAACATACTGGGTCAAAGTGCGTTTTTCATACAAACGAGACTATTTTGAAGACTTGGTTCCTCACCAGGGGTTGTTTTGGTGGATACTGCGAGGTTAAATAGAGGAGGTCAAAAGTTCTTAAGATACCTAACTCATCACACAACCAGTTAACACCACAGCGGGAGAGTTTGGGTCAGCACTTGGATTTCCTTAAATTTTATTGCCATTTTAGATGTTTTTCTGAACATGCACAATTCCGGCGTTAACCGCAGATTCATTATGTTGGGGCTCACATCAGATTTCACTAAAAGCATTCTCTGGCGAGGAGCTAAGGCTTCGAAATAGCCTCTTAAGTATGAAAACTCACTCTGACCCGTTATTTTTGCTCCTGAGTGTAGAAAACAAACCTCGGAATGTACAGCACACGCTCAGCGATGACAAACCCTATAGTGACCAGCCAGTTGCTGATTGCCACGAACGGAATCGCCATCATACATACACAACGAACCTTGGTATGTATAGCACACGCTCAGCAATGACGAACCCTATAGTGAGCAGCCAGTTGCTGGTTGGCACGAACGGAATCACCATCATACATAGACAACGAACCTTGGTATGTATAGCACACGCTCAGCGATGACGAACCCCACAGTGACCAGCAAGTTGCTGGCTGGCACGAATGGAATCACCAGCATCATGAGCCCAATAACCGCTGGTGTGTGCCTCTGGACCTGTTGGAGTTATTGCACTCGTTTATCGTGACATGACGTGACAAATAGTTTAAATATCGCAGAGAAACAGTAGAAAAAAGTTTCTAGCTTTGTTTTTCCTTTGACAAAAAAGGATTTTTAACTAAACTGAACGAAAACCTGGTTGCAAAAGTATTTGCTACCGCTTTGGGTTTTTTATACGATGCATAAGATAAAATAAAAGCCCGAAGCACGCCAGTTAATAACTCACCTCTAAATCAGCTATACATCGATAGCACAACAGCAACAGGGCTCCAAAAGCGGCGCAAGTTAGGAGGTTTCGAGGATCCCAACCACTCGTGATGATGGGCACGGATCCCATCTGCCAGTCATGGCTGAGCGACCAGGGACACAGCAGCAGCCACCAGTTGAACGCTGCCAGGTAGCAGAACGTCATCAGCCTGGGAAAATAACCGTTGGGAAGTCTATGTCGAAGAAGTATAATTTTAGGATGCAAATAAAGAAAGTTTGAGTTCCTGCTGATAAGTAGGATTAAGGAGCTATAGAGATTTGCATTCAAAAGACTACAATCATAAAACGTGTTTCTGTTAAGTCCACAAGAGTAAATACTCTTTAATCGAACAATTGTCTTCGCGTGTGATATCCATGGACTTGATTTTCTCAAACAGCATTGGCGAAATATACCTTAAAAAAGGAGTGAAAGCCTTAAGAGAAACAAACAATCTTAAGACTGAAAATGCGTTGCCAACCACGACTGTTAAGATTGAATGCCTCTATGCCAGCAATTTCACCGGTTTCAACATATCCAGACAGAAACAGAGGAATGAGAACATTGCAACCTGGTGGTAGCGATCTGGATGGATACTGCGCAAGGCCACCACTAAAGATGTCATAAAGGTCTGCTTATTGTTTGTGTGTAACCAAGCAACAATTGTTGCTTGGATATAAAATGGTAAACCGTCAGAGCGGGTTCCCACTTATCTAGAGTCAGATCAGGTAGAATATAGGGTGATATTGTGGCGATCCATTCCATATGAGGCTGTCCACATATTTCGATGTAGGATAGATGTCCTCTCAGTTAGAACGTTATTAATAGTAGCATTTTTTATATGAATTGTGACATTAAAGGTATCAAGTGCATAAATATGCACCGAACAAATCGTTACAAAGTTCTTGTTACACTGGAATAAGGTGCATTGAGACCTAGTTTTGAGATGTTGCATTCTCCTATATTTTTACACTTGACTGTGCATACTGTTTCATTAGGTACTTTTTAGCCTTTTAATAAACTTACCTAACAAAGAAGCTAGGATGAAATGCCGTAGGGTTGTCCTGCGGTGAGAATATGGGCAAAGTTCCCTGCAAGAGCGCTAGACGAAGGCAGATCAGCAGTGTTAAAGACACCACCACTTTCACCGACCGTATCGAGAGACCCGTGCATTTCTTCTCAATTTTCAACGAGCATAATGATCTGGAAATAAACGGAGGCTGACATTTATCGAATTAAAAATAAAACACCTTTAGATCGTAGCGCATTATTAATTAATTACTTGTTTTATAGCCTTATTTGTACCTTTAGTTAATAATTAACTACACTAAAAAAAAAACATAAAAGTACTCGATTTCTCAAAAACGCATTAACGGGTCTCAAAACAACTTCATGATCGTGATAAGCATTACGTTACGAAACTTTTATTCATAAAAATCATGTAATACAAATATAGCTGTATTATATAATGTTTCCTCCTTCCCAGTGCCAGTGTCCCTCACTGACGGACTGCATTGTAAAATATATTTCGCCTGCCACTTCTCCCGCCATTGCACTTCCCACTATAGGGTACTACACAAAAATTCATGCACTTTGACCAGCATTAAACATTCACCGTACATTTTCAAATACGGGGCGTACTCTGAAATTTTATTGAGACTTTAAAAGGTGTTCGGGCAGTAAATGGCTTGTTTTACTTCCTTTCTAGAAATAAAATATGAAGCGTCTTGTCAGTTAACGTCTTGAGGCAAAGCGACGTATCAAGTATAGAATTCTTCTTGTGAATAGTATCTTTATAAAAACGTGTAGACGGTTTTATTCTCTTTGGCAATGAAAATGGAGATGCGTATCTTTTTGCAAGATGTCAATGCAGGGGTGGGAGTAAACTTAATGATGGCATTCCACAATTTTTGACGGTGTCTGTTGGAACAGCTACTCAAGTTAAGTGAATGTGTGCTCTTAATGCGTTATGACAATGGTTATGGTTATGCTGGCTGTTAGAAATCTCCTGCCGTAGACCCAATTCACCTGGGTTAATTCACCTAGATGAATAAAGTTTACCACTTAGTAGATTTTAATACCCTTAGGTGATTTGAGGATAATTAGGTACACTAATTTGTAGACTTTAATACCTTGCCTGGCCGGGCAAAAGGCCGGGGTATACTTAATGCACCTGAGTCAATTCACACAGGTATTCACCATGACGTTAGATATACTCTTCGTCTACTTTATTCACCAAATAGGTGAATCAAGTGTACTAAAAGTGTACTTTATGTACCTAGTTCCAGCGATAGGTGAACTAGGTACACTCTTCGTCTACTTTATACACCCAATAGGTGAACCAAGTGTACTAAAAGTGTACTTTATGTACCTAGTTCCAGCGATAGGTGAACTAGGTACACTCTTCGTCTACTTTATACACCCAATAGGTGAACCAAGTGTACTAAAAGTGTACTTTATGTACTTAGTTCCAGCGATAGGTGAACTAGGTATACTCTTCGTCTACTTTATACACCCAATAGGTGAACCAAGTGTACTAAAAGTGTACTTTATGTACCTAGTTCCAGCGATAGGTGAACTAGGTACACTCTTCGTCTACTTTATTCACCCAATAGGTGAACCAAGTGTACTAAAAGTGTACTTTATGTACCAATTTCCAGCGGTAGGTGAACTGGGTACACTCTTCGTCTACTTTATTCACCAAATAGGTGAACCAAGTGTTCTAAAAGTGTACTTTATGTACCAATTTTCAGCGGTAGGTGAACTAGGTACACTCTTCGTCTACTTAATACACCCAATAGGTGAACCAAGTGTACTAAAAGTGTACCTTATATATCAATTTTCAATCAATTTTCAGCGGTAGGTGAACTGGGTACACTCTTCGTCTACTTTATTCACCAAATAGGTGAATCAAGTGTACTAAAAGTGTACTTTATGTACCAATTTTCAGTGATAGGTGAAGTATTTGCATTGCAGTCAGTTGCTGTTAGTTCAACGTTTTTTAAATAAAATTGGATTGAGTTTTTAAACATGTGTTGAAATAAAATGTAATGTATATCATAAGCACTAAGGAGTATTGATATCAACTTCGAAGCAAATCAAACCGAAATATATTTTTTACCCCGTTTTCACCCCCCTAGAGAATGAATTTCAATAAAATACGAAACACGTCTTCCATCAATTTTGTTAAAGAATGTTTATGCTAAATTTAAAGTAGATTAGACCAAGGAATCACGTTGTCCCATCCCATACAAATTTTCCCCCGCCTTTTCCTTTTTTATCGGATGTCTACGTCATACAATGAACACACCCTCTTAGTGTCAGGTCTTTACGATCATTTATATATATAGATACTTAAATTGAATTGGTATATAGTTAATCGCGTATGGGAATGTAAACCGACAAAGTCAGGTAAGTATTCGAAACGGCCAGTACAAATAACGCCCAGTTAACGCCACCGATGCTTACACCCGACTCGAGAAAAACACATTCCTCCCGCACCGCTCCACTACCACAGGAACCGAAATTAGAGTTGTGTTGTACAATAATGTACATAGGCTAACTTATTCCTTTAAGAAATCTCTTGCAGCAGACCCTTGAGAGATAGAGAAAGTGATAGATAAGTTGTGCATCGAGTAGGAGTGCGGTGTTGAAATAAATAAATTGGGCTGGAAATTGGTACATAAAGTACACTTTTAGTACACTTGGTTCACCTATTGGGTGTGTAAAGTAGACGAAGAGTGTACCTAGTTCACCTATCGCTGGAAATTGGTACATAAAGTACACTTTTAGAACACTTGGTTCACCTATTTGGTGAATAAAGTAGACGAAGAGTGTACCTAGTTCACCTATCGCTGAAAATTGGTACACAAAGTACACTTTTAGTACACTTGATTCACCTATTGGGTGTATAAAGTAGACGGAGAGTATACCTAGTTCACCTATCGCTGGAACTAGGTACACAAAGTACACTTTTAGTACACTTGGTTCACCTATTTGGTGAATAAAGTAGACGAAGAGTGTACCTAGTTCACCTATCGCTGAAAATTGGTACATAAAGTACACTTTTAGTACACTTGGTTCACCTATTGGGTGTATAAAGTAGACGAAGAGTGTACCTAGTTCACCTATCGCTGGAATTGGTGCATAAAGTACACTTTTAGTATACGTTATTCACCTTATTCACCATGGTGAATAAAGTCTACCGAAAATAAATGAATGTATTTTATAAAACGATACGGTAAATTATGTCTACTAAGTACTAAACTTTAATCATCCAGGTGAATTAACCCAGGTGAATTGGGTCTACGGCAGGAGAAATCTCGACAGTGAAACGATAGTTGTGAAACGTAAAGCTTGGTAATGAAAATGTTTAGGAAAATCTTGCGTGTTTAGTTGACATAGAGAATATTGCGTTATAAGAGAACTTAATTTTAGTCTTTGAAAATAACGGAGGTAGAAAAAGCATAGTAAAAGTTGCTAAATACATGTCGATTATAACTCAAAAGATGAAATATATAGATAGAAAAGGGTTTTCCGACCTTTAATGGGGTTTGGTTGATATAATTTGGATGATATTGAAGTCTTATATTATTACAAAGATAATTCTGGAAACTGGATACGAATCGTCGCTTAGCAACAAAACCGCACAAGTCAAAATCGGTTACGTACAGTTTTCAACTTTGTGTGATATAACATAACACCTCTTAATTAAGCAACACGTAATGATACTTACCTTTTTACAAACGGCCAACACCTATAAAAGTCGAAAGCGAGGTTCAGGATAAGTATCGTCACCCCTGTCTCCTTGGCCAGCATACTGAGAGCCCCGAGCAGAATGCTCAGCCACACGCATTTCTTGTTACTCGAAGGTCTAGAAAAAAAATCTAGGTTATAGTATCTCAAATGTGTTATTGATGATAGATCTTTTAAATGATGCTTAACTAAATTAATTGAATGTTTAGTAGGTTGATTATAAGTAGGCAATAATAATTAACAAATAAAATTTTGGGAATTTCGAAAAACTAAGAATTTGGATTAAGTACAATGGCTTACAAATTTCTTGGCCAGATCGTCTCGGTAAAGAATCAGTTACAGTACGAAAATAAATTTAAATGTTAATGTTTTTGCATAACTAAATCTTACTATAATAAATGTAAAAGTTTTTATGTTTGTTACTCAACCACATCAGAACGGCAAAATGAATCTAGATGAAATTTGCCACAGAGATTTTAGTCTGAAATAACGCATAGGAATAGCGATAAATGACTCTAGATGGACAACAGCTAATATTAAATAAATACTATTATCATCTATTTTTCAATGATCACCGACGATTAGGTATGATTAAAACTACTTTTTATCTGATCTATAATACACGCTATTCGATCATACCAATAAAAATAACTCAACACAACTTTTTAATAAAAGAATAATGATCCTAGGAAATTCATTATGAGTAGTAAATGAATAATGGTTTGGTTCGAGTACAGGCGAGATTATAGCCGTGAAAATGTTCGTAAGTTCTGTGAATGCATGGCCTCTCTCTCTTTTTCGGATGTTCTAAATACAACCAGCGCGACGAGGGCGTTTGACGGTTTCTACGATACCTTGTGCCTGTTCTACAACCTGTGTTTCCCGGTGACAAAAGTTAAAATTAATAATAGGCCAAGGAAAATAAACTGGCTTTCTAAAGGCTTAAAAAGATCCTGTAAAACCAAAAGAATTCTCTATTTCAATTATTTACATAAGCCAAAAAATACACAGATCAAATTGAGATATAAACGGTACACGAATATTTTAAAGAAATGTCTTTTGAACGCGCAAATGATTAAAAACATTAGATATTTACAAAACAGTAAAAACAAAGGAAAAGCGACTTGGAACATGATTTCTCCCTTAACATCAAATAATCAGCATTTAAATGATATAAAAAATTTAAAATACAATAATAATTTATACACTGATCCAAATGACATTTGTAATACTTTTAATAATTATTTTATTAATTTGATTAATTCTCATGACTCCTCACCAGGTGCGACATCCCAGCGTATGCTAACTGGTCAATGTTTCAACACCATTTACCTTAGGCCTGTAGATGCAAAGGAAATTTACAAAATAATTACTTCATTAAGAAATAGTAAATCGAGTGGGTATGACAACCTAACCACAAACATTTTAAAGTCATGTGCTCTGTTTGTGTGTCATCCTCTGCAACATATAATTAATATGTCATTTGTCGAGGGAGTTGTCCGCAACAATTGAAATTAAGTATTGTCAAACCACTTTTCAAAAGCGGGGAGAGAGATGACCCAGGCAATTACAGGCCAATATCCTTAGTTCCGATACTCTCAAAAGTGCTGGAAAAAGCTTTATATGTCAGATTGGATAGCTTTCTGTCCAAGCATGGTATACTTCGCCCGGAACAATACGGCTTTCGTAAAGGCAGATCGACGGCACAAGCATGTTTTGATCTAGTCAAATATATCACAGAAAGCCTTAACAACAAAACTCCAGTGGCGTCTATCTTCTTAGACATGACAAAGGCATTTGACTACGTTAATCATTCCATTTTACTTAATAAGCTTCAAGCCTACGGAATCAGAGGTAAAGCCCATGATTGGATCGAGGGTTACTTGAGGGACAGGTTGCAATGCACGGAAATAAGCAAAATAATTGAAGAGGACAATAAAATTATAAAAAAGACTTACAGGTCGCAAGTTAAGGCAACAAATACTGGTGTTCCTCAGGGAAGTATTTTGGGGCCTTTACTCTTTCTCCTCTACATTAATGATTTAGTAATGGCAACATCCCATAAAACAATCTTATTTGCTGATGACACAACATTAGTAGTAAAATGTAATAATAAAAATACTTTTGAACGTGACGTAAATAACTCCTTGCAGAATATAATTGATTGGCTTGTATTAAATAACCTCCAAATTAATATTATTAAAACCAAACTCATCCAGTTTTTATCATATAATTCAGAAAGCCTACCATTGAACTTAACTTACAACAATGAAATAGTTGATGAAGTGGAATCTTTCAAGTTCCTTGGTATTACGGTCGACAAACACCTTAATTGGAAGGAACATATTGATAGTGTCTGCACTAAAATCAGTCGATTCGTCTTTGCCTTAAAACGATTAAGAGACACGATTTCCGCTGAAGCTGCTTTAACTGCATACCATGGTTATGTATCATCGATACTTTTATATGGTCTGATTTTATGGGGTAATGCAGTGGATGTGGAGAGGGTGTTCAAAATTCAGAAGAAATGTGTCAGGGTCCTTTGTAATGCATGCTGGGACGATAGCTGCGTTCCTCTTTTCAAACGCCTTAATATTCTCCCATTGCCATGTTTATATATAAGAGAAATCTGTATTTTTGTCGTCTCTCACCCATCATATTTTAGGAAGCGACATGAAGCCTTGCATAGACAGACCAGGGAAATGATTATGAATCTTTTATATAAACCTCCAGCTCGCAAGTACATATATAAAAGAAATGTTTTTAATATGTGCATTGTTATATATAACAAACTACCCATTAACCTTAAAACATTAGAAGGTAACGATTTTAAGCGCTCGCTCACAAAATGGCTTCTGGACAATTGTTTTTATAGTGTTAAGATGTACCTCGAGCATGATAGGAATTAAGTTGACATTTTATTTTAATTTTTCAATTACATTTTATAAGTATAATTTTTGACATTATAAATTCATGTTATTATTAATATTTTGCACGCCTGCATGCAGGCTGGATACACTGTACCCTTCTAAACATAACACCTTTGTAACTGTACTCCAGCAAATAAACGCATTTTGATTTTGATTTTGATTTTCATTATTACTACGAACATACATTTTGACTTAAATTAACCTAATAGGAATCTAAATAATAATTTTGTAATCGTTTCACTAATTCACCGGGATATTGTTACGTCAGTGTTTCTGATTAGTTTTGTTTGTAGAAGAGATAGCTAAAGTTTTGAAGACTGATATTACTTTGATATCTATCAAACACCATTTTTTGGGTAAATAATCGTTACACTGTTGGTAATGACTCTGCCTAGGGTTCGATTCCCGGCCAGGTTTCTTTTTTATTATTTCTGAGTTTTAGGTGTTTCCTATGTATAAGCAGGCATAGGCATCCAGAGGGCAAAATTTTAGCACAGGTAGGGAGTTCCTATATCGATAAACTCAATTATCAATAAAAAAAAATGTTATACCCCTCCACAAAACGTCATTTAGCCAGCTGAAATGGATTTATCAGCCAAGACAGACATTTAACGCGCTAAAATTTAGAACAAATTCTGATGGTTTATTTTAACAATGGTAGATGGGACAGTAATGAAGAAAAAAAAACCTGAATAGACTCTCAAAAATCGTTTAAAAAAGGAAGACGAGAATTCGTCATTATTTTGTTTAATTTTTACAATATAAGAAAAAAAATATTTTTACTATAATAACTTAGAGTGATCACGCATCGATGATTGAGTTTATCGTTATAGGAACTCCCTACCTGTCATGAAATTTTTCCCCTGGATTCCTATGTCTGTCTATAAGTATATATTTATCTATATAAGTATCTGTATCGTTGTCAAGTACCCAGAGTACAAGTCTAAACCTTACTTTGGGACACGCATCGCTATTTCCTAACGCACTTGCAATCGCAATCGGCTTCAAAGCGGAACAATTGTTTTAATTTTGTATGCTGACAAGCCTTCGATTTTCAAAATGAAAACGATTCCGATTGCGAGGGCGCTAGGCAATAGCTTCCCAGGTTAATTTGTGTGAGATTGGGCTCGAATATTTTTATATTTTATTTTATTTCTTTACTGCGATACTACGCGGATGCTAAAAGCGTATGAAAGGGATAAGGAGTCGAGAAATTCAAAGTTGTTTTATGTCAAGAGTTTTATCAACAACGTTTGCTTTGCTTGTTTTCGAATCGTTGCCTTACCCTAATTGTAAGTAGAATGCGTATTTATTACTTTTACGTTTTCTGCGCCCCTGATATTTTTCATCTAAGTACAACTTGAATAAGGGGGTTAAGGTTAAGGGGGTTATATTCATTCCAATTTACCACTCTAAAATATTATTTGAAATTAGTCAAGAGAATCGAATTGGATAGGAGAAGGACTTACCTGTGATAGACGAGGAGTGACGAAAGAAAGAATATACAAGCTAACACGTCGGCTCTGCCCACCACTCCGGCCACCTGTTGAAAAAAATACCTTTGAATACTAAAATAGGTCGTGAAATCAAAAGTAAACATTTAAATACAAACAATTTTATCGCTAACTGAATGATCATTATATATAAGGTGACTGTTATAGCTATTCTCGAAAACGTTTAAAGTATCGAGAATTTTCTCATTCTGAACAAAGACACAAAATCATTAACATCCCGTCCTTATTCCACATTAGGTGGGGTCGGCGCAACGTTTCTTCTTCCCCTCTCCTCAATCCGGTTCTAACACGCTACTCACACCTTTCATACAATAAAAAAATCTAGGAAACTATCGAGAATTTTTCATAGGATTTTTATAATTTGAGAATTGGAGAGTCTCTTGTCGACATAATGGTAATCCGTAGGACAACCTATGAGTACTATAATGTCATCAGTATATCTTGTACCTTAAGGTAACCCCCAAGTCATCATGTCAGCCTAAGTACGTGCACTGCTGGACATAGGCCTCCCCCAAGGCTTTCGACTCAGACCGGTCTTGTGCTTTTCGCATCCACCGCGGTCCCGCCCCCAAGTAAATAATAATAATAATAAATAAATCTTATACCTTAACCTGCCACCAAGCAGCAGTGATAACATTGTTGCGTTCCAGTTTGGGGACAAGACAACCGGTGAAATTATACTACTAATTATTACTAGCGTAGAGGCATTTCATCTTACTCTTCGTATTACCAGTTTTGAGATTGTCTTCGTAAGATTGCAATTTTTTATCGGCTGAAGCCCATCAGGTGGCCTATTTGCTTAATCTATGTCATAAAAATTATCCTTATTCAAAAGTAGCATATTTTTATTTCCTACTGAATCAAAGACAAGCTACTAAATAACAGTCCAGTTATATCCTTTAGTCACCAGGGGGCAACTACGGAGGACAAAGTTCCCACGGATTCCAATTTAAAATTTAAACAACACTTTTCTATAAAAGGCCGGAGTTTTTCGTACATAAGACGATAAACAATGAGGCTGGCGTCCAGGGAACATTGAAGACGAAAACTGTTTTGTTTTCATAACTTACACTTGCAAGTTTTTGTAAGGTATCTTTCAAACAAATTCTTCAACCTTTGTTTAATTAGCGATACAAAGTGTCATAAACATTTAACCTGGTTTTTTTCAGACTGAAGACAAAGTGTAAGGACATTCTGAACACAATGTTTTTTATGATGATTCAGATGCAGCTGTAAGATTTTCAGTTTTTTTAATAAGGAACGGTGATCATGTACACAATGTTTTTTATGATGAATCAGATGCAGCTGTAAGATTTTCAGTTTTTTTAATAAGGAACGGTGATCATGTAGAACCTTAACTTTAATTTTGTCAATATAAACATATGAATAGTTTGTCAATCTACAAGCCATAGGAATTCATAAAAAATCACAGAAATCGGTCATTTCTGATATGTGTTAAGACCATATCATTAATATAGCAGATTTTAAACACTTTGAATTAGGAAAAATATAGTCTCTTGAGTTAACATTTACAATATTGATAAAGGCGAGGCTTAATTCATTAAAGTGAACCGTGACACTATTTTAACAATAAAACAATACGTTATAATTCATTTAAAAGCCCTCACGAATCCTTCCCCATCCAGTGGACACTGCACTTAATCTCGCCTCATAAGAAATTCACAACCATCCGTAACTGAAGTGACTTTCTGTCTCACCTAAATGATGGATGAGGGAAGGGGATGGATGCACGACCGGGACGTACCTACGAACGCGCTTTATTTCCATGAATATGGAATTATATTTCCCCCTTGACGTTTGTTTACTGGTAAAAGGTCGTGTTATTGCCGTTCTTATGGCCGTAATGAATCTTTCTCAGACGTTCTCTTAACTATTCTGTGAAAAACGTGGGCAATAAAAAAAGTGCTGAGGATTTTATTCAAATAAGCTGAGATGTGAAAGTTTTTTGTTTTATGAAGGTAATTGTGTTGTTGTCCATCAGGGATTGTAAAAATTAGGTACATAAACATTCTATGTTCTTTTTTAGGGTTCCGTACGCAAAGGAAAAAACGGAGCCCTATTATTAAAACTCCGCAGTCCGCCCGTATGTCTGTCACCAGGCTGTATCTCATGAACCGTTATAGCTAGACAGTTCAAATTTTCAAAGAAGATGTATTTCTGTTGGCGCTATAATAACATATAATAAAAACAGAATAAAATAAACATTTAAAAGGGGCTCCGATACAATAAACGTGATTTTTTTGCCGTTCTTTGCTCGATATTTAATAAAGGCAACAGGTAGACGCTTGAAATATTCACAGAATATTTACAATTAATTGTATATTCACTTAAATTAGAAAAGAAAAAGAAAAAATATATATGGGAGGCTCCTATACCAAAAACATGATTGTTTTTACCGTTTTTTGCTAATGTTGTATAGATTTCTCGTGCACGACTCCGACTCGCACTTGGCCGGTTTTTTTATAACATAGAGAAGACAAACAAGCAGTGGCCACCTGATGATAAGTGGGGTCTGTGACCCATAGACATTTGTTTCTCAAATTTAAAATCTAGATACCGCAAATGTGTTACCAACCCCTACTAATATGGAATGATTAAGTATATGCTACTAATTTCATCGGTTGTCTTATCCCCACCATGGAACACAACAATGCGATCATTGTTGCCGCTGGTATACAAGCATAGAATAGAATAATGAAAATAAATTTATTTAAAAAAAATGCACGGTTCATAAGATCCAATGATCGAAATAGGTAGGCAGCCACTTAATATCACATGGCCTTATGATTATTTGTATTTGTAAACTTACCGCTTCAGTATGTACAGGATGTACGGCGAACAACAGAGCGGCGAGTGCTGCGAACGGCCGCTGCAACCGCGCGATAGTGACGCACGTTCGCGCGACGAGCGCGCAACATGCTGCGTGTAACGCTACGTTGCACGCGTGCCACCACCACGGCCTCAAGCCAGCGAGCGCGTGGTTTAGTCTGTAACAAGGAATACCAAATTTAAATGCGAGATTTTTATTTTTAATTTTAAACGAATAACAGACGGATTATATACATTGACTTAGTAATAAGAAATCATTAAGTGGCTGAACACTTTAGTACCTCGTCGCAGCTATTGGTATGTACTAAACTCAAACCAGTCTAGGTTTAATATTTTATTGCGACATGGTACTCAAATTTACAGCTTCTTATAAGTTCAACCGTACCAGACAACGATTAATATTGTTAAGGTAGAAAATATATTCTTTAATACAAAGAAAACATCTACACAGTTATAAAACAATTGTTTGTTCTAACCGAGGATTCAGCTAGGGATCGCTAGCTTCATAGGCAAGAAGAAAAGAGAAATATTTACACGTTTTTATTTAGTTTGAGTTGTGAAAGATAACTCCCTCAGCCTCGTCGTACGAGAATGTTAATTTGGTTGTAATTTTGCGAATTAATATAGGTAGTAAGTACCGGTCCCCTTTTCTACGCACATACGTTCATTTGCTATAAATTTTACTATTGATATGACATGATCTTATTTCAATACTTTTTAGGCCCACTAGGTAGTTCCGCTTCTAGAAGTTGGCGGAAATTTGATACACATTATATCGATGATACAATAGTGTGGGTCTAAGTTGATCTGAGGATTACTGAGGGAGTGGCTACAGGATCTCAGGTGGGTGAAGTGAAGTGATTTAATCTGAAAAGCTTGCATTAAACATTTGATTATTAGCAGAAAGTGTGTACTAGCTCAATGCTGTAAAGGCTTAAGAGCTAGAAATAAAGACCATTGACCTCGGTTTAAATCCAGCAAGTATTCTACGCATGTATATATATATATATATAACAACGCACATAATATATTTTAATCGATACTTTCAGTACAACAAATAACAGCAATAGTTCGTCTTCAAACAAAGGTATATCGCTTGCTTGCATGTGTGCGTGCCTCAACCGTACGCGCTGTAAGCCACCACAAGCAAACGCAACAGGACGGACCAAGCCAGTTAGGTCAGGGCCGCACCCTCGCCGCGCTTGGTTGCGTGCGTATTAAGTATCGAGCGTCGTACGAGCCGGAGACGAACGACTTTTTTTTGTTGAATTACTTGAGTTATATTCAGGCGGGAGACTATTCCAACAGAGGGGTAAAAGATAGATAAAAAAATAAAAAAATAATAGTAGTTTAAGTACCTAAATGTCTATAATTATGAGGAAGCAAAATTGGTTTTAGAACGTTTTATACCTTTAAAATGTTTTAATGACGCATTTACCCCTTTGTAGGAGGTAAATATTTTTTTATGCTTAGTATAATTTCAGTGTCGTTCGAACAATGTTGCCTAAGTTACCAGAATACAACAAGCAGCACTTCCCTGAATACATTGACATGCCTCTTTAGTTAAAAAGGTTTCACCTCAAATTACACGCTTCGTACCCCTTTCTGTTTCGTACGGCTCATTTATCATTTCACTGAAAAATTACGTTAATGATATATTTTGAAACAATGTCAACACACCTACCCGGAGTTTTTAGTGATTCAGTGTAGGTATATTTCAAGTATTTACAAAGAGTTCTGTTACTTTGTGAGGTAAAGAATTGAAAAAAAATACGAACGGGAACTTTTGCTGGTTCCGCGGACCTAGTATGGTGGCGTTTATCTCGATGTGGATAAAGCATCCGTCACTCTCGTGCTTATATAATTGTCAGAAAGTGACAGATGTTTTATTCACATTTTGTCACATGGATCACGCAGCCATATTAGGCCTCCGAATTCTACCACCACTAAGAATATTCTTGAAAACTGGCAAAGAAGGTATAGGCTGTTCCTAAGTTTTAGCATTTAGAAGACATCAAAAGGAGAAGAGGTTCTGCTTATTTTTTTTTTAATAAAGTCCAATACATGTTTAGTTTTCTTTTCCTATAAGTAGTTTCTTAGGAAACTCATAAACATATTATCTAATTCAAATAATCAATTGCAACTGAAACCGACTTAACATGAACTTGGATACAAAGCGAATGTATAACCACTTACGCGTACATAGCATAGTACATATTTGATTTATTGAAGTGATATACTCTTTATTGTGTACATATTAATTATGTACACGAAGTCACAAAAGGTTAACTTCAACTTCTAAGTAATTTGTTAATATTTACCAAGAGACTCGTAAAATAAATAAGTGTATTAGAAAAAGGCCACGACCCGTCTACCTCTCGTTGATCGTGTGTCTACAAAGATGGCCGAAATAGTCCGTCATTTATTAGAAATATTTAATAACAAGACAAGCGTTAGGCCCTTGCTGATATAAACTACCTTTTCTTTTAGTGATTTATAAAAAAAAATATGTCATGAGCTCTTAAAATGTGCCATGTATAATTAAGAGTTGAATGGAGCTGTAGCAGTTTTATAATTCAACCTCTTTCACTTCCTGGAACTTGGAAGGATTCGCCAGCTCATATAAGACCTTAGGTGGATCATAAGACTTTTTTTTTGTGAGATTCTTGTGATAATACGTGCAAGTATATTACCTAATTATTATTTTAATTAATGGGTTTCACTCCTGTTGAGGTGTATTTTGCCAATGTGGAGTTATTTATAGACAATCCGATAAATTTTAATAAAAAAATAAGTTTATGGATTTCACACGCGAGGAAAAATATTCGATAAAACAGTTTTTCAATAAACAGAAGCATATGAGGTTAGCTCTTCACGCTTTTGTCAAGTCAACAAGTCATAAAAAAATGTCTTTAAGACGGTTCGGTTCGGTACGGTCCTAAGACTCGGTAACAACGTATGGTAGCGAAGATCAATCGCACCGTTTCGTCTGATAGACCACTGGTTGTCATCAGAACACTAGAAATTAGGAAAAACTTCGTACTTAATACTATAGATTAGGCTTAATATAAACAAACTCTGTTTAAATTTGTATTTATTCAAAAGACCATTTCCAGATATTTCTGTTTAGATTATCAGCAGAAGAACGACTGAACTCGCCTACTTACTAATACTAAAAGAAAAGCGTATAAAAAAACAAAGGTTATTCCAAAAAATCAAACTCAATGCTCCTCTTGACATCTTTTTCACACGGTTACGACAAATCACGAGAGCAAGAGAGAATACCAAGTCCTTTTCAACTAACAGACGCGAGTTCAGAATCCGTAGTAACGCTGCGAAGGCGGATATTTTTCACGCTTCCTGCTTTTATAGAGGCACCGTTCCAGGGTAAATTGTGGGGAAAAAGGTCTCACGTAGTCACTCACCGAGATTACAGAGTTTGTAAATAGAAACAGTGTTGCCGTTCCATTAACTCTCCCACGCACACGTGCTTAGCGGGGGAGTTAAACGCCCGAGTAAGTGAAGCAATGTACAGCGATCAATTTAGAAACAACGTAGTGGTCAACGTTTTATTTGTTGGGTTTATTTAATGCCTAAAACAAAAATGGGTCTAATTAATTTGGCACGTTTGCTAAAAAAACATCATGAAATTGGTAAATTTTCCACCATCATGCTTGCCTACATAGTTCTTTTTTACCTTTAACTTAAAAGTATCCAGGTTTTAATGTCTTATAGGTCAGTTTATAATTCAACGAGTTAATCCACAAAGTCACGCAACCAATTGATGCAACCTTGTGACGTCAGCATAATTCTGGGCTCCTACTGAAAAGGGGTACAAGTCAACTTAACTCGTAATAAAAAAGGGTATAATACATGGACGGAGTATACTAGACTTAAGCCCTTTTGCACTTCATCTACAGAGGACTTATAACCTAACCTAACCTAACCCTTAACTCATTTTCACTAGGACACCAGAATTGACAGGGCACGCCTTCAGAGTGCAAGCATCATGAGACTTCTGAGTGTACACAATCATTTCAATAGTGTTCAGTTTTTAACCAGCTGGAGGTTCAAAAGCATCATACAGAGGAAGATAAACAACAAGCATATCAAATTGGAACCGCACTTAAAATAACCTTATACTTAACTGCGGCTTTGACAATAAAAAAATATTTTATGAGGAACGCTACCCGCTACAAAACTTGAAGTCGCTGTACCAGACTGTAAGAATGGCTTCTAAAACAGCTACACGTTTTCATTAAAATGGAGATATCTAACTAGGCAGCCATGTTTCCTAAAAACAAAAAAACATTACATCACAAAGTTAAAATATGTATTTGTCACGTAGGTTAGGTATGAGTATCCATATAACATTGATATGGGCTATCAAAAAAAAAATTTTTTTTATTGCCGAAAATGTTTTTAATTTCACTCATTGCTACAGTTCCTTAATCGAAGCACTTTTGGATGATGTTAACAGTACAAAACGTGTAAGTATTTATTTCTAGTTCATGATGAAAACTTAGGCAAAACCCAACACGAGAATTGATAGTTGTTGCAATATGATCTAATTTATTAACATATGTAACGAGGTATATCTAGATATGTGTTGCACTTCGTTCAATTAAAGGCATTTTTATCTGGCTATTTTTATTCTTAATTCTTAATTTGAATTTAAATTCTAAGTTCGCCTGAACACCATGTGCTCCACATTGCTCACGAGCAGCTCCCAAGCTATCAACAACCTTTCAATTATTGAAAGGATTAGGTATTCAAATGAAGGGTTATCTTTTATATAATCCTCACTTCACTGTAACTTCACTTCATTTAATAAGTACTATAATAGTACTTATTAAATCAAATCAAATAAACAATCATATTACCAACAGTGAAGTGAGGATTATATAAAAGATAACCCTTCATTTGAATACCTAATGTTTATGGCACAAATTGTAAGTTTATACCTTTTATATCCAAGACCATCCCTTCATCTAGTCCTAATTTTATTATGTCTCCTAAGTTTTCCTTTCTTTACTGTTCTCAGGTACCTTATTTTATAAAATTAACCTATAGAAGACCTTTTAAATAAATACTCCTGCCCTGGACTTCCGGCGTTCTTATCAAACCTGTACCTGTTCCCGTTCCTGATACTGTTCAGGTCATACCGTGTGGTATTAACACAAACAACATAAGCTTACTCACACAAACAAATTATTCCTGCACTTGAAATATCCTAACAAAAAAACTACACTGTGTCAAAAAAAGCATTTTTGGAACACTGCCCATTTCCAACATGAGGCGTTATACGTACCACAAAAGCAGAAAAAACTCGTCGCCGACACAGCCTCTAAAAATTGGTACACGTTCTAATCAAAAGTTACCATGAAGCTGTTACATCGGGTTACGACTTATCCATCCGTATTACTTTCATACCTATTTACTGTTTTTTCTATACATAAAAGTTGATTGAATCGCTTTTTAAGGTCATCACAAAATAATGGGGATTATTTTTCGGAATCGAGTTTATAGCTAGAAGGCAATAAGGTTAGATTGGTCCTTTTTATATGTTGGTTGAAAAAATACACTTACGTTTTTATTGCTCTGCGTTATTTTTTCTTCGTATAGATACGGCTGTGGGTTATAAATTGGGCGTAAGTTTGACGGTATACATGTTAGGTGAGTAAGGTAGGAGCTATTGAGCACGGGGAAAACATAAATGCTAACCTCCTTATACATACACGCACTAAACCTATTTTAGTTAAAGCTTTGTTACTTTCCGTTAAATGCAAATTTCACAATGAAAGAATAGGAACAAAGCATATTGTTGGTTTATGAATAAAACGGGAAGTCGGTAAATATGTAAGCTTTAATTATTATAATATCATTTCATAGCTAGCTCCGCCAAAGCCTCAAGGCTAGTCCGCTAGGCCAAACATATATATTTTATTGATTTCTAATGACAAATGCAGCGAAAGCATTTTTATGGTGTGGCTTTTAAATTACTGTTTCCTTTTGACAACTACAAATAATATTTTATATTTTAGAAATATTTAAATCGTAAAGCTTTGTGCTATATTTAACCGATTACAGTTTCAAAGAAGATGATTTTATTTCATTTAAAATTAACCTAAACTCGACATTTTTCAACTAAATATGTGTGACATTATTCCACAAATTCATTATGCAATATCTGTTTAATTCTTCCTTCTTTATACTTTAGTACGAGATATCGACATGCAACTGAACTTACACGGCATTATGCCATGAATTCATCAAGTAATATCTGCCCAAAACTCTTTATACTTTTATAGAAACGGCTTCATTTCCATTAAAAACAGACGATATCGGTATTTTTCTCTAACGTGTGTTACATTATTCCATAAGTTCATTTCACACCGCTTCCCAATTAGACCAGAGTTCCAGCTACTCACGCAGGAAAATAAACACGAAGAAAGCAAAGTCATTGTTGTACTAAATCTAGTTCCAATTCCAACTATACTTAATCACGTCAATCAAACCTTTAGCCACGTGCTATCTGCCCACAAAAGGGCCATTAGCGTACAATAAGCGACACAAAGGGACAATGTACTGGGCAATTTAAAGCTGTCATTATAAAACATTTAGGCACACGCCAACTTACGATTGATGCATCACGCAATTGCATTTTTAAGTTGAATTTGTTATGTATAATGTCGTTTGATGTTAATACGTTTTAAATATAATTGGAATGCATTATTTTACAATGACACGTGAAGCTGTGGTGGTAGCACTAAACTTGTGCATGATCCGTCTACCATACCACCACCATCTTAACGTACTACCAAGCGACAGTGAACGCATTGTTGTGTTCCGGTTTGGGGATAAAACAACTGGTGAAATTCATAGCCGATTCCATCTTAGTCCTCAGGGTTAGCAACGTTGTGGTCTTAAGATTGTTGTCTTGATAATTCATATGTATTTATGTCTATGAGTCACAGAACCCACTTGCCGGCTTACTCCCAATTCAACAGATTTCCATTACAGATTCCCAGTTCTACAGATTCCCAGTCCCACAGATTCCCACCCCTACAGATTTCCAGTTCTATAGATTCCTATTCCAACAGATTCCCAGTTTTACAGATTCGTAGTCCAACAGATTCCCACCTCTACAGATGACAAATTTCCCAGAGTCGTAGGTTAGGTTAGGTTCGTTTTTTAAATAGGCGCGTAGGGTAGGAGCTCCGTCGACTCTGTCAAGACAAGACCGACCAATGAGGGACGGTTGAGTAGGCCTAGGCCTTCAGTAGAAATGGGAATCTGTAAACATGGAATTCTGTTGAATCAGAAATCTGTAAACATAGGATTCTGTTGAATCGAAAATCTGTATAAAAGGGAAACTTTAGAAACGGGAATCTGTAGACATGGTAACAATCGTACTTATTTTGCACTACACTTGCCTTCTTAATAACGTAAAATAAAGAGTGTTTGTTTGTTCTATCTCCACTATTCACCGTCTAAACCGGCTAGTTTATAGCTCGGTGACGGACATAAGTTACTTGTTAAATGAATGGAGTTGCGGGCAAATGCTCGTTACCAAAGAAATAAAGATTACAGAGCTCTAGGCTTTTATAGGTAAAAAACTTGAGTAATCGTCCTCTGGTATAGAACGATCGAAATTCCATATTAGTTTCGTACACAACTACATGCAAGAGGACCTTTACATTTATATTTTAATCCTTTACAATACTATAGGCTATATTTGTGTGATGAGCCTTATGTAATAGTACCCTCGCCTCTATTCTAGGCAGTAAACACAATATTGTATTTGACCTGTTACGGAATCGTTTTTCCGGCGCCGCCTTTACTGGCAAGAAAATAAGAGCTATCAAAACGTCGACAATACGATAACAAATCAATAACGATATTGTTTTTACCGTGATGAATAGTGGCCTTGCATTCTCAAATTGTGGCTTGGTATTTAATGACATCTCTATGTAAGTGTGTTTTTAATTATTTAAATAAATTACTGTTGAGTTTCTTCTCGGTCTTCAATTGGCAAGCGCTGGCAGATTTTTGACTTGTTAAAGTGCCCGTGCGGCCAAGGTAAGTATTTATATATTTTATTTTTACGTAGCATCCATAGCGTAAACCTAGAAATCAGTTCGGGACTAGATTAATTTGTGTTATAAATTATAATGTATTTTGATGTATATTTATATTATTAATTGCGCGGAAAATATACCTATTTATAAAACTACTTGATATTCGTAAGTTTCTAAATTATCCCTGTATTTCTGTTAGAAGAATGGCCAGAAACTATTAGATATTGCGGGTGGTAGGACCTTGTGCAGGGTCCGTCCGGATCACTACCACCATCTTATCCATTAACCTACCGCCAAAAAGTAGTGTTCGCATTGTTGTGTTCCGGTTTGGGGATAAGACAGCCGGTGTAATGACTAGCATAGAGGCATTCCATCTTAGTCCTCGGGGTCGGCAACGCATTTGCAGTCTTAGGCTTGCAGTCTTGTGAATGCGAATGTCTATGGGTCACAGTTTCCACTTACCATCAGGTGGCCTGTGTGCTCGTTTGCCTTCCCTAACCTAACCCATAACCCATAAAAGATCAGATTACGGGAAATCACTCAGTATTTATAACTGGTACATTATTAATCAAATACTACTAATACTTATGATAATGATTACTCATTGATTCCGTGCAATAATGAGGTGTTATGGTGACGATGAAAATCATTAATAATTCGTCGTCCTTTCACTCAAATAATTGAAACAAGGTTAGCTTTCAAATTACTTTAACTGTCCATCAAGACCGCTATGTCAAATTAATTTATATTCTCATCCGTATTATTTGAGGTTATGTTGTCAATTAAGTTATAGTCATATTATAAACTGACTTGCGGGGACTAGACAAGATGAATAATCCTAAAATGAGTTTTTTTTAAACTAACTTAATATACATCGAGCTGGACGCAGCTGTCTGGCAGTAGCCGTCGATTCTTTACATTTTCGATAACAATAAGGAACGTTGCAGAATGCATCTTGCTTGGCTATGCCCACTTGGCTGATATACCCGTCTCAAAGAACGTCAAAAAGGTCAAATCATAGTTATTCCTCAAGAGTTAACACTTTCAACGCCAGCAACCGTCTCGGCGTTTTGTCTGTTCGTAGGCAGTTTTCACTGGAATTGGCTACATGTGTGTGTACAGTCAACAGCATAAATAAGTGATCATTTATGTACCTTGTCACTTTAACGTCATGTTTGAAATGTCATACAAAATTGTGAAACGATTGAAAGCGACAAGGTACATAAATGATCACTTATTTATGCCGTTGACTGTACAGAACTAAGATCATTTTATATATACGGTGCTAAATTTCCAATGACAAAGTAACCACGATCGGTAAACGGGGAGACAAGCAGTATAAACCAGATCTAACCTAACGTTACTGCTACTTACTAAAATAAAGTACATAGGTAATTAAAAATTTCATTGATGAGCTTAAGTCATTAGTGCTCATATAAATTTCAATTATTACGATGAATAATGATTATCTGAGTGATATGAAAATAATTAATCAACGCAGTTTTATTCGATCTATACTTACAGTTACTGTGAGTATCTTAATAGAATGTAAATAATATGAAGTATTTTATAATCTGTCCAAAATATTTCAGATTTTCGGAGCAAAAAGTAGCATCATGTCTGTTTGTGGCCTATCTCTGTCTATTAAATATCTCAGAACTAAACTTCATTATCAATCAGTTGTAATTATTTTTTTAATGAAACAATGTTTAAAGAATTATTTTTAAACAAGAAAGTGTCCAGGTTAAGTATTAGTATGGCATACCACAAACAACGTAAAAATATAAATATTGTTAACTACGAGACTTTAATAGATAAAACCCCGATTTAATGGCGACTCCTGCTTTCAGAGTTGATATCTTTTTAACGGCCCAACCGATTTCGATCAAATCTGGCTAAAAACCATCCCAATTGAAACCGCGACCGAATCGTTCCATCCGTTTGGGAGCTTCGATACAGACACTCAGATACACACGGAACCTAAACCGTAAACACCCCACTTTTCACATCAGATTAAAAAACAACGACCAAAAACACCCTTAATAACATCCTCGATAATTAGAATCCATCGCATCGTTTCAAAAACAATCTAACACGACTGTTAATAGGAAACCTGGCCAGGTTCGCAAAAACAACACGCGCCCCCGGACTATCTCGGGTGATACTGGTCTATTAAAAACCAATCAAGTGAGCGCCCATGCAATTCGAGCAGTGACACCGAGTTGTGTTTTTCTCATTGGAATGTTCCATATTTTTGCAATGACTCAATAACATGTAGCTGAGAAACGAATGCGATGCACAATTGTAGAGATAAATATTGAATACAGCCATTGCGTTAAATATGCGTATGTATGTAAAAAAAATATTGTACAAAAAAAAAAAAAACAGAAACACAAAAGTCGAATAACCCTTACAACGGATGGCTAAACGTACATTAATTAACGATACAGAAGATAAAAATAAACATAGCAAATAAATACGTAGAAATATATCCATATAATGATAGCATAAATAAAATATTACATACGAGTTTAATAATAATTACATACATACATACATACATAAAATCACGCCTGTTTCCCAGAGGGGTAGGCAGAGACGACTTCTTTCCACCTGCTACGATCCTGACAAATGTCCTTCGCTTCTTCCACATTCATACATCGAGTCATGCACGCACGTCGGTTTCGGGTACTTAAGATTCGGACCTTTTCCAGTTTTTCTCCGATATGATTCGAAAAAGTACGCCTAGGGCGGCCTCTTCCGATCCTTCCACTCACTTTCGCTCTGTATATCTCTTTCGTCAATCTTCTTTCATCCATCCTTTCCAAATGACCGAACCATCGAAGCATGCCCTTTTCAATCTTAGTCACTACATCTTCTTTTAGTCCACATTTCTCTCTGGCCTTTTCATTCCTTACTCTATCAATCAGTTTCACACCACACATACTACACATATAATAATTAAATACTTTATAAATAAATAAATAAATAAATATAATATAAGTATGAAAAGTAGAAAGGGCATACATACACAGCCTTAGATCAGGAACAAGAGTGGAACCAGTACTTCTTTAGGCTAGATTTAAGTGAAGCTAAAGACTGAGATTGGCTGATATCAGTTGATAAACTTTTCCATAAATAATACAATTATACAAATACCTTGTTTCCAGTGATATAGAAATACAGGTTTGGTAAACGTTTATACAGTGTGTGGCCCAAAACCGGGGCAAAAAAATTAAATGGGGATTCTTTAGAACATTTCAATTAACTATCACAAGAATCTACAAAGTCTATAATTTTGGAGAAAAGAGCCTACAAAGTTAAAAATCGTAGGTAATGTATTTTCCCGTCGCGATATCGTCGCTTGGTCACTTGGTACGCGGTATGTCTGAGTACAGGGTGCCATTGAAACAAGCGCTAGATAGCAGTGTTTGCATTACATTGAATTTGCGATTAACTTTGTTAGAAAAAAACTGAAAGTTAAGTTTTGATTTTAATTAGGTAAGACCATTATAATGTTATTACCGGTGATCTATAGAGCCCCTGTTTTTAATATTATCCCCGGTTTTGGGCCAGACACTGTAGAACTCGTGTTAAGTCTAGATTGGTATAACCCTGCCTACGAAGCTAATAAATTATTTCTCTATTTTAGTATGTAGTTGGTTTAATAATGTAAAGGGTGAACGAGCACACTAGCCAACTGATGATGCCAACCCTGAGGACTAAGATGGATTCCTCTACGCTAGAAATTTAGCTAGCGAGGGGATAAGACAACTGGTGAAATTTCTACAGCAATGGTGCTTGGTGGTAGGTTAAAATGTAAGATTCCGGCACTCTGCACAAGTTCCTTCACAAAAACTTTATGCGTAAACTATTATGCCAATCGAAATTATATAGTACATATGCGACTAGAGGAAGACCCTCTACCACCATTAAAAAACATAAAAACCTATGTGAACATTTTCAAAAATCTAATTTCGAACATAAAACAGTATCAAAATAAAGTTGTACAGTTGGCGCCAGACTGGAAAACCGCAGCGAATGCAGTGGTTGTCAGTGCATAGGAAATATTAATAGCCACAGGCACGCGAGCACTTGCACCGATTAAACTTTCCGAACGCCCGAAATGTTCGGAGCTGTGGTCGGCCATTGTTGTAGGCACAGACACATCACTGTTAACTTTTTGTGAATTTTATTTTAGTAACGGTCTATATATATTGGCCCCTCTATTATCTATATAGGCCCTGTATTTCTGCTACTTTAAAGTTCAGAGTTTTGGTATACCTACTTGCTTTCATCATGTCAGCCGAAAGACGTCCACTGCTGGACATAGGCCTCCCCCAAGGCTTTCCACTCAGACCGGTCTTGTGCTTTTCGCATCCACCGCGGTCCCGCGATCCTGACGAGGTCGTCACTCCATCTTGTTGGAGGCCTACCTACAGCTCGTCTTCCGGGCCCGGTACTTGCTTTATTTCATGTTAATATTGATGCGAGAATATACAACGTACTAATATATAAATAAAAGTACGTAATATTTTTAGCAATGTCACCCATTACAATTCATCAATGAGTTAAGAAACTTGCGCTTAGCTAAAATAAATATAAAGTAGGTATCTAATTTGAAAAGGAAAAGCTATAGTGTGATGTGTATCACATTTGTGGAGTTTACTTGAAATTATGTGTATATTTGGTTGGTATATATAATTGGTGTCATTACATTATTGTTTTTAAAGCTTAGAGCCATTTCTTTTAAAAAAAATCATACACATTTAGCTCCGGGCGGAATGGCTCTCACCCCCGTTTTGGAATGTTTTTTGTTTTTTAATTTGTTTAATAATAATGCGAAAACGTACGGACATAGTTTTTCATGATATCTACAACATATTCCTTGCCTAGTTAAGTTTATTATTACCTTGCCGAGTTTCTTACGCCGGTTCTTCTCGGGGCAAAGGTTTTATTTTTCGAACCGGTGGTAATGCTTTTTGACATTCATAGGTGCATTATATTATGCCTAAATTGAAGAATAAAGAACTTTGACTTTGACTTTATTCAAAAATCATGGAAATCGGACTTGATTTAGGGGCAGACAAATGTTGTATGATTTTTTTTAACTTCACAATCGTCTTAAATTTAGGCAAATTACTAGCAGGGATTTTGTAGGTAGATTTGTCTTGAGAAGGCATGTCTATGGATCACAGATGACCTCGTTTGGCTACAAGATGCCGTAAAAAAGATGCTTTGTACCCACTGAGGCAGCTGTATACTGTAATAATGAAACCCGCGATGAAAACGTCTTCAATTCCGCCCCGGTCTGACTGGCAGGTTGAACTTCCTTTCATAATACAGTAGCTAGCAAACTGCAGTAATGAAACCGCTCCTATACTGCATTGATCGAGGTTGCAACGGACTTGAAATGGTTCTTAGCTTAAGAAATAAGTCAAGAAAAAAAAGGTTTGCTGAGGCATTATAATGGGCGCTTAAAACCTGCCCAGTTTCAGATAGAGAAAAAGACAAAGCTAACTATTAGGGTTCATATAATTTTGTCATTTACTCAGAATGTACACAGCATAATAGTTTTTGGCCGAATGTTCAAATGTGCAGGTTTTATGGTATAACACACAACAATCCAAATGTTTGTTTGTCCGAATTTTAAATGAAATGAACTTTTCGTCAAAGCTGAAATTCATTCGGAATAAAAAAATGCTACAATAGTCATGTTGGGTTAGTAAGATGGGCCAAGGCAATAACAATTTAGTTTAGTTAGAAATAATTAATTAAATACAGCTTATATAGCGTATCCTTTAAAAAAACATACAAATTTAGCTCAGGGCGATAAATAAATGTATAGTGTTTCATAATATCTACATATTCTAAAATCAAAAAAAATGAATCAGGTTTAAGTGAAGAGAAACAGCTTGCACCAAAAAATTCCCTTTACCTGGAATACTACCTGGAACTGCTAACTTCTCAGGCCGGACCCCTACCAGGTTAATCACGTCATCGGGATAAAAATTGATTCGGTCTCTATGTTTCTCTTACCCTTCTCAATAATAGACTATAATTTAAAGATAACACATCCATGATCGAGTGCAGGAACACTCTATATGCAACACTGCATCTAATTAAGCCATCGTAGTTAATAGTCATATGGCATATGTTAATTGGAGTTTGATGAAGTTCCTACCGTCATAACAGAACATAGTTTGTTCATGCAACTGCTCATGCAACTGTTCAAGCAACAAGTTTGCTGTGGAATGTATAATACGCAGTATTATTGTTCCAGAAGAGAAACATGAGGATTACAGACTCTTGGCATGTTAGATGGGTGATCTTATCCCTGTCCTCATGCAAGAGTTCAAATAGTAATAATAAAGATAAAATTTCTTTTTTCAGCACAGGCACTTTTACACGTCAAAAATATACCAGCGCTTCCGCCAAGGGAAGACCACTGCTAAGAAGAAACGCCGCCAGAAAATAAACAGTCAGTCATTTTATATATATAGATTATGACAATGATAATACTGAACAAATAATTCTATAAATCAATGAATATAAAATAAAAATATTATGCGTAGTTGAGCAGGAAAATAAAGTAACCTAGATCTACTTCTATAACATCATGTAACTGATTTTATCTACAGTATAGTAATGTTATTTAATTGTGTTTCATGTCATAGAATGCCTTACCTAGAGACTGTCGTTCCCAGAGTCGAACTGTTACTCTAGTTTTGTGGGGCAATTTTTAATTCTAATTAAGATTGAACTTATTAAATAAATAAAATATATAAATAAATAAAAATCAGGTAGTTTATGTCAAATACACTTTATATTTCATTGCCACCTTACAAAACCAGGATGGATTCAAACTTCAGCCTAGTCATATAACGAGCACATGTAAACTAACTTGGTGGATGTTAACAGAACTAAGTTACTAATAAATAAACGTTACAAAGGTTATTATTTTTAATAAATTTTGGAAATAACGAAGAAACATACAGTGTTAAATTTAACCACAAAGTACACAACAAATTGATAGAAATACAACATGCAAAGTAGAAGTAAGACTTAATAGAAAAATAACATTAATTAAATAAAAAAATGACAGTGAAATATTTATTAATGCTTGAACAATTTTGAAAGAGCTTTTTTAAACGGTGTTGGGAAATATGTCATTTAAAAATCGTTTTTTTTTGTATTTTTGTCGCATAGAAATAGTACATTGTGCATCAAGGGTAGTATGAAGGGAATTACTAACGAGAGTGTTAGAAGCCCGACGCCGAAGGTGGAGGGCTTTTAATGACTCGAGTTAGTAATCCCCTTACTGCATGTGATACACACAATGCGACACATTTGCGAGGAAAAAAAACAAAGAGAAAACACTTTAACTCTGCAAAATATAAAGAAATAACTTTTGACGAACGGGAACGTAAATGGAAACGATATTTTTTTTGTGACCTCTACCACAGATAATAACTGCGTTTAGTTTCGACCTGGATTCGAGCCAGATTTAGCCAATTTGATAAAAATGTATAATTACTAAAATTAATGATAAATGTTGATATAAACTTGAAATAGGTATAAAAATAATGAAGTTTAATGAAGCGTATAGGTTTTGTGTAATGTAAGTTAGTCTATAGCTAATTTTTAAAGATGAAATTTGGCTGAAAATTAAACCTCCTTAGTCAGAAATGATGTACGAAAGAGTTGCAAATTTTAAAAAGAAAGTCATTACTCCCTAGGGTTGACAAACTCGCCATAATTCCCGCGGGAACAATTTAGGCCATTGTCCTTCTGTATACAGGCATGGAATAACACCATTTACGAGCAAGTGTGATGAAAAAGCTAATACTACCGCTAATGACTACCTACTTATACGATAACGTAAACTCCGAAGTAATATATTTTATATTATGACGACAACAGCAATCGACGAACGCCATCATTTGTCACTCATGACCTATTGATCGACCGACAAATTATCTTTATGCTACATTATAATAGTCCATTAGAAAGTTTGTCATTTTAACAATGCCTAACAACGTTTTATAAAAGTCAATCAAAATTATTTTTTATACTAATGGAAACCCAAGTCGTAAAAGTAGAATAATAGCCTGTCTGTATTATTAAAAGGTCAACGGTTTTAATTAAATCTTGATTAAATTTTCACTTGTTTAGGTCATTTTAGGGTTCCATAACTCAAAAGGAAAAAACGGAACCCATATAGGATCACTATGTTGTCCGTCTGTCTGTCAAGACCCTTTATCTCAGAAACGCGTGGAGGTATCAAGTTGTAATTAAAACCATATACTCTGGTCTACAGTCCCTTGAAGGCCGGTTATGCAGCAAAAAATGTGTATTTCGACACTCCCAAGGGAATCAAAATGTATATGGTATTTCCCGTTGACCTAGAACTATGAAATTTGGCAAGTATTTAACGCCTTCTTTTACTACAAGTATAGGGAAAAATCTATAATCTGTAAATATTTAATTAAATTACAAAAAAAACATAGGTTTGATGAAAAAATAATAATTGAGTTTCAGTTCTAAGTATGGGGAACCCCAATAATTTATTGTTTTTTTTCTATTTTTGTATGAAAATCTTAATGCGGTTCACCGAATACAATATCTACTTACAAAGTTTCCATAGTATAGCTCTTATAGTTACGGAATAAAGTGGCTGTGACATACGGACGGACAGACGGACGGACGGACAGACATGACGAATCTATAAGGGTTCCGTTTTTTGCCATTTGGCTACGGAACCCTAAAAAACAGGGTCTTTATGCAACGAACGGCGGTCCTAGTTTTGAATTGAGTTAACTGTTTTTTTTTTGGGTCCGATGTTGAAGACCCAACTGGACTCTTTTAATATGTAGCTGCATCTTTTGAACCGTAATAGATATAAGTTTTATTTAAATATAAATAAAGAAACTGAAAAAATAAAGGAAGTCTCTACACATGAAAAGTTTTTTATAGATATGCTTTTATTTTAGTTGCATCGTAAAAACGGTAAACATTCAAGCATCCAATTCGTTACGATTATATTAAAACATCAATTACTAAAAAATGGATTCGAAATCGAGTCCAAATTAGAATATAGTAACACCTACAGTCTGTGGCTATGGAACCCTCGGTGCAAGGGTCCAACTCGCACGTGACCGGTTTTTAGGGCACCTATAAACTCTAACCTAATCTAACCAATTAGTTTAATCAGTCAATCGTTTCGCTTCATCTTCAACCTTGTCCCGACACTTTGGTCCCCACGTTCCACAGCAATTCAAATTTCATTTTAAATAAAAATGGTTAAAGAACTCGTTTTGAGTGTTTAAAAGTAACCTCTCACTTCGGTCAATATTACGATTTAAAATACTTTATAACAACCTAAATATATCGATTTGCGGGTGGTAGGACCTTGTGCAGGGTCCGTCCGGATCGCTACCACCATCTTATCCATTAACCTACCGCCAAATAGCAGTGTTCCGGTTTGGGGATAAGATAGCCGGTGCGTGTGATGAATAGCATAGAGGCAATCCATCTTAGTCCTCAGGGTTGGCAACGCATTTGCAGTCTTAAGCTTGCAGTCTTGTGAATGCGAATGTCTATGGGTCACAGTTTATACTTACCATCAAGTGGCCTGTGTGCTCGTTTGCCTTTACTTTGCGATAAAAAAAAAAGATTTATGTCACACTAACGTTATAAAAAAACATGTACTGTCGCAAAAGGTCTCGTTTATTCCGAACGGGTAAGTAAAGAAAAATTGTAGCGTAAAATAAAAGAATGCTACCTTCGTAATAGAACACGTCGGCATCCGGCACCACAGGATGTTGGCATGCGGAATAATGAGAGAAACTCCTGTATATAGGAAAAGTGAAGAAACTGTCTTATTAATATTATTGTAAGGATTTTCTTTTACTGAATATAATATTAAATAGGCGTTGGAAATTGCAAAAGAATGTCAAGGTATCAATTTATTAAGACTAGTGTTTTGTCGTAAGTGGAAAAAATATATTAAACTAGCAACTCTCCCTCGTCTCGATTCAGTTTATGAAAGTTTTCTGTAAGAAAATATCTAACGTTACAAAATATGTAACTGATGGTGAAGACGGCATCAAAATCAGTATCGTAGTTTAGGATGATTAAGCGGATATACAGACAGACAGAAAGACAAAAAATCAGACGCGGAAAGTGACTTTATTTCGCATTCACAAGACTGCAAGCCTAAGACTGCAAATGCGTTGCCAACCCTGAGGACTATGATGGATTGCCTCTATGCTAGTCATTACACTGGCTGTCTTATCCCCAAACCGGAACACAACAATGCAAACACTGCTGTTTGGCGGTAGGTTAATGTATAAGACCCTGCACAAGGTCCTGCCACCCGCAACCTTACCACCTTTATACCTTACCTTATACTACTGCTTACTTTTCCTTAATTATATTTTTCAACCTCCTCGAGTAAGAACTCTATGTAATTAAACCTCGTTCTAAAGGCGTTCCTATTACACCAGCGTCCATTGAACTATCACCAGTGACAATGCTGGTGACTTGTGTTTTTCCCGACGTCTTTGATAAATGGAACGCGGCCGGGGCCCGACAGGCGCTTAGGGGCCTGGAACTGAGTTTCGATTTTGTCTTTGGCGATCTCATTTTTCACGAAATACTAGACCAAGGAAATAGAAGCCATGTGGACTCGGCTCGGTTAACGCGAATTGTTTTATTGGCAAAAGAAAATGTTGGTGACAATAATGGCGAGACATGTTTGAGGAAATGTTTCACTTGGAAAGGTCTGTGCGAGGTCAGTCTTTTGGCGTGTTTTAGTGGTTTTCTATTAGTACAGAAAACCACAAATTCATGGTAGTTAATTATGTGTTTAAAAAGGTCCCTTTTTACTAAATTGCATTTTAAAGTATTTTAGAAGAGTCTGAATTTGTCAGTGACTTCATCTGTAAAGAAGTTATTGATTGACATTCTATCTGAAATTATTTAAGATGTTCCCTACGTAATCTAAAAGCTATGAAGATTTGTTAAAAAAAATACATCGATCAGCTAAGGGTCCCGTGAAGACGGAAGAAACCATCAAACTTTAGCGTTGTAATAGTTATTATTAGTAATTTAACGATACTAAAATAATTTGAAAAAAAAAAACTGTGATTGTCACACCAATTGACCTAGTCCCAAACGAAGCTCTAGGCGTGTACTATGGGTACTAGACAACGATATATTGAAACACTTTAATATATACTTAAATACATAGGTAACATCCACGACTGAACAAAATATTCGCGCTCATCACACGAATATCTGCCCTTACCAGGATTTGCACCTTGGACCACTAACTTCCTAGGCAGGGTCACTACCAACTAGAACAGCGCGACGGCGATAACTACCATCAACCCTTATCATATTCAAACCTACCAAATAACCCTTATCAATTTCAAACTCAAATTATTTATTGCATTGTACGTTGTGGGTACATATGGTCTAAAAGTAGGTATCTTTAGCGTCAATATAAACCCCGTAGAAACATAGCAATTATAGTAGAACATGCGCATTTTGACATTTAGATAGGTAGAGTCGTAGTAGTTTGCGTTCATAATCACGAAATGAAGACATGAAAGTTCTTGTTTAGATAGATAGATAGAAGAATTGCAGTCTTGAGATTGCCATTGTAAGATTAAAGTAATGTACTTTTAATATTTCTTCACATTGCTTGCGAAAAGCTCTATATAATCCTCGGCCGGAACACGGATTGAACGACTCGTTTCATCCGGCCTTGTCTGCGACTCGGCCGTCTACCCCCATCTCGTCATTTCATCCCTTACTTCACGGCCTCTGCAGTAATGTACTAGTTATCAAAACGTATTACGTAAACGCATATAGAAGTATGTTGTTATAGAACAAAGGTATTTAATAAACTAATCTTGAGAGAGGAGTCAGGCTAAAGACGCGTCAAGAACGACGTGCATGAAGCTTTAAGAAGCCACAATGTGCTGCCTCCCCCACACAAGAATCAAAAGGGATGGCTTTATGTGCTTTCGCGTGAAGAACGTGAGATAGTTTGCAAGTGTTTTGAATTAATCATACCTATTTAATCAAGATTCATTGCTTCGAAGATTCGCCCAAAAAGTTGCGTTTGTTTCAAAAATAAAATTATCGTGGATTTTATCTCTAGCCATGTACAGACAAGAACAGACAATACCGCAAAACATTAACAACGTTATGATTATTAATTAGATATTTTATTTCATTTTCTGTAAAGTAGGTATACAAAAATACATTAATAAATACAAAAAAAAATAAGACAGACACGAATCGACTACTTAAAATGTCATTAATTTCATTCCTTAACACCTTAACACTCAAAGTATCTAACAAGCTAATATAACTACAAAATCAATTACGATAAAACCCACTTCATTTAAGCACTCAGCACAGCTTACTGTGCGATCAGATTCCCCTCACCTGTCGGCGGGTTTACCAAGCACTTAAACTGCGCTGTTTGCTCCGCAAACAATTTTTCAAGCGCTAAATGTAACCATCTAGGCGCGGCTCTGTGGACATAGGAAGTTTATTTTCTTTATCACGCTGTGATTTGACCTGAGCTCTATTGTACTGCGTAAAAACTGACGTTATGGTATTGTTTTTAAGAGTAATTTTATCACATGAATTTCATCTAATTTCATTTCTACTGATACCTCATTGTTTTAAGGTTATTTTAAGCATGCAATTTATAGGTTAGGTTGGGGAAGGCTTGTGACCACCAAGAAATTATAACTGCCTGTCGATGATTCAAAATTCGACAAAGTAAAACATTATATTAAATGAGTTTCAGTGATTCAAGGGTAAACCGTTTTTTAACGCTGAATTCAATTAACTTCTATTCGGTTTTTAAAACGATAACATTTGTTGAAAAAATGGTTTATCAGGATTACGAAGTTACATATATTTAACTATTCGATAAAAAATCATCGTACATCATAGTGTTTTGAAGATAGGTACTACCGAAAACATGAAAAATAAAACTATTGAGGATTTCATTTCTAATCGTGTTTTCTCAAGAAATATGATCAAAATTAATACGAGTATATCAAAAGAACAGACACAGGCGTAATGGTTCTTGAGATACAGATCTCGGAACACTACCGACTTTATCATAAAAGTAGGCTCTAAAGCCCGGTTTACATTGGTAAAGGACAGTGGACAGAGGAAAAGGATACTTTGAACAGTACAGTGGTGTAAACGGATCGGACAGCGGCGTTTTTAACCAATCGCGTCACTATCTACCAGTGACGTGACTTTTCGTATCACGTCATATACCAGCGACGCGATGGGTTTAAAAACGAAACAAATAGAAACGCTAGTTAGCGTAGTGCATCTTGGCCGGGCCCTCTGAGTAGAATGGCTTTCTATTCTTTACACTCCACTGTCCTTGAGCAATGAAAAATGTCATCATCATCATCATCATGTCAGCCTAAAGACGTCCACTGCTGGACATAGGCCTCCCCCAAGGCTTTCCACTCAGACCGGTCTTGTGCTTTTCGCATCCACCGCGGTCCCGCGATCCTGACGAGGTCGTTACTCCATCTTGTTGGAGGCCTACCTACAGCTCGTCTTCCGGTCCGCGGACGCCACTCCAGAACCTTCTGATCCCATCGGCCATCAGTCCTGCGAGCAATGTGCCCCGCCCACTGCCACTTCAGTTTAGCTATTCTTCGAGCTATGTCGGTAACCTTAGTTCTACTGCGGATATCATCATTTCTGATTCTATCACGCAGAGAAACCCCGAGCATAGCCCTCTCCGTAGCCCTCTGAGTGACTTTGAGCTTCCTTATGAGGCCCATTGTTAGCGCCCACGTTTCAGATCCGTAAGTCATCACTGGCAACACACACTGGTCAAAGACTTTTGACTTCAAACACTGCGGTAATTTGGACGAAAAGGTGCTGCGAAGCTTCCCGAACGCTGCCCAGCCGAAATGTACTGGGTTTTAATTCCGCAGCCATTGCATACGCCATTACGAGCTAAATAAGTTCTTGCTTCTTTCTATAGTCGTCCTAGCGTTCACAATACGATAACCCGAAAATAGTAGTTCAGTGTTGTAAGTTTTGGGTATTTAGCATTTTAATAAAAGTGATTGTCTAGATGATACGATACAAATTGAAAAAGCCATTATAATGACAGTTAATGGAATTGGATTGGATATGATTAAAACGACCGATACTGCGAACGATCGGTTCGGATTAACAGTGACCTTCTTATTCATAAACACAATAATTTAAATGTGCTTGAAATATGCTTTGTTTTTATCTGTCATTGTGACATTTCAATTTGACAGAAAGGGATAACGCATAATTTAACGAAAATGGGTTTATTGTGCGTTTATTAATAAGAGAGTTAGGGGATTGCAGGTTTCTGAACACTAATGGAATGTCATCGCGTGTATTTACAGCGCTCTAAACTGAATAACTTTGAATGTATGCCCAAGAATTTTCCCACTTCTGAAACCATTTCTATTGTGGCTTTTGCCTTACTGAGTTAATCATCATTATTTCCACTTACTTTTCAAACAATGTCATTTGAATAATCACCAATCATAAACTCACAAAAAATAACAAATGACTGTCTCCGAAATCGATCGCGCATGACATCCTACCTTTAGCAATTTTTCAAGTGATTCCTTTACAACCGCCCCAAAATTCCGACTTTCAAGTCATGAGACAAATGATAGAGTGCGTGACTGGAACATTGCCGAGGGCCTTAGCCCTTAGTTAAGTCTGGAGTTACTTTTGATGAGAACATGAATTTGAAAAACGACAAAAAGTGATCGGTGACATTATAACGTCAAAAGAAGGGAAGCGCTAGGGTGATTATTCGGCGTTTTAACCGCCGTCATTATTGTCTTCGCATATTATTCAAGATGAACTTTTTAATTGTTTTATGATTTTAAATGGAATTAATACTACCCCCGGGTCCGTTGACTTTGACATCAAAAGTTGCTGGTAATTATCATTGTTTTCGTCAATATATTGAAGACAACAATGACGGCGGTTGAAATGCCCAAATATTCACCCGCTAACGGATAATGGAGAAAGAAGGTGTAAAATTCTCAGTAGTGTTGTCGAAATACGATTAGTAATTAAGTCGCTTAAGAGGCGTTTTCCATTGCCGTTTTATGGTAAACCATTAATTTGCCACTTTGAATTTAAAGTGTACTCGTAACGAATGGAAAATTTATAGTAAGTGACTTAGCTATGAGCTAGTTTAGCTGGTGGTTCGTTTTATTTTTAGATAGGTAACTAGTGGTCCCGTGTATGGTATTTATATGATGAGCACGACTACTTTTTCGTGAGTATTTAGATGTTTTTTATGTATTTATATTTTAATTTGTCTATGTAAATATTGTTGTCTTGTACCCATATCACAAGCCTAGATCATTTACTAAAAGAGACTTAAAATAACAGAAAAGGCTAATTTCCTAAAAAAAAACTGATCGTTTTTACCGATTCATACTAAAGTAATTCACAATGAAGTTGTAAAAGGCTGCGTACACCCAAAATTGGAGGTACTTTTACTACCACTACCGCACTAAACAAACTCTTACATCAGTCTCCTGACAGTTTTGTATTACGTTTACCTAACCGGGTGTCGCCTGCAAAATTAAATGCCCCTCACTCCCCAACCAACCACTGATTGAAACCTTCGGGTCAGAGGGGTATCGTGGGGAACCTTAAACTAGAAAGGGACAATATATCCTTTGGAAGCTTAATAGTGGTTCACGTGACTGCTGCACAATGACTGGTATAGCATCACGAGTGTTATAATGCCTGTTACGCATAGTCGTGTAATATGAAAAGTTGAGCCACAAAAAAACTTCTCGAAACACTAAATAATCTTTTACCTAAATATGAAATATCGGGCGTTTTTTGGCAATTCGAACATATTCCATATTTGAAAGTTATAATTAGACCCCGTTACCAAGGGGGCAGTGTAGTGGCCAACAAACATTAGTGATATAGACCCCGGACTTTAGTCGCAATGTCGTCACAATAGGGTAGCTTCGGGAGTAAATGGAACGGTCTAAATTAACATGACAGCCTAGTCTATTGGTGTTTAATGGTTAGTTTTTTTATAATCAGGCAAGTCAATAAATTGGTAAATTGATTAATTTATCGACGTTATTCTTTCTTTATCCGACTCTCCGTAACAGGCTCAAAGTTGATTTAAATGACTAGTGGTTTGGCTACGTCTTGTAGCAGAAAAGCTTTTTTCCACTTCGACAGATATTATTGGCGCATATTTGAAAAGCTTGCTGTTATCAAAGCAGGATTTGTAATGGTTGCTTGGATTTTTTTGTATTCCTTATAATAAATTTAAAAATAAAAAAAACCCGTTTAACGCAAATAGACTTGTCGTGTTAATTAACAGCGTTCCATTTACTCCCCAAACTACCCTATTCTGACGTCATTGCGACTAAAGTCCGAGGTCTACACATCACTAATGTTAGTTAGCCACCAACCTGCCCGCTGGATAACTGAGTCTAGTTATAAGAACAGTATCAGTTGTGATATGTTATGTTATGAGCAGAGCCCGGATTTTTCATGGCAAAACAAAATACTATCGTAATCTTGCTAGTGATAGAAACATAATTTTATCGATATCGATAATTGTGTAATAGAATAAAAAACGTGACCAAATAAAATAACATACCTATACAACATGAAAAAACAATCAATTTCTTCGTCGTAATCCACGTTAGTACACACAGCAGCACATGGTGTTTTATTCGTGTAATGGTGATAGGAGTAGATAATCATTAGTTTTTCAACATTCTCTGGGAGCAAACAAATTCGTTTATCACTATAACGCCATTTATATATACTAAATGTACGTTCAACTTCACTTGACGTCAAGGGATCAAATTTATAAAATTTATTGTAATTGGTATAATTTTCAGTTAGGTATAATATATCTCGTAATCTTTCATAATCAGGATTTCGTTCGAGCACAGCTTTTATAAATAATTAAATACTCGATATCGATAAAATGATGTTTCTATCACTAGCCAGATTACGATAGTGTTTGGTTTTGCCATGAAAAATCCGGGCTCTGGTTATGACTATACAAAATGACCAGAAATAAAGTAATTAGTTACGACTACGTTAAAGTTGACGTAATGTTGGTCAATACGTTCCGGTTTCACCTGGCGTAAACACGTGTGTGTATGTTACCAACAGCTGGAACGTAATACATGGAGGCATTTGTTTGTAATGGTCAAAGAATATGAACATGGCATGTTTTGCATCTGAGCTGGAAATGCAATTTGTTATAGGAGACAGCAGGCAGAGTAAAATTGAGCTAGTTAAAATAGAAAAAGCTGGCAGTTTTTTGAATACTAGGTTTGTCTTTATCATCTTTGTACTTTGTTTATCATGATTTTGCCGAAAACTAGTAATGTTTTTGGTTTTAAAAGTATCCTTTGCTCTTCTGCGGGACGCGAGCTGCGGCACGATTAAAATGTATCAAATATTCATCAGTTAAGTAAATAATAAATGTATACTTACAGTGCGGAAGAAAAGAGTAGAAAGTTAATAAAATGGACCTAAAAACAAACTAAATTGTTGCCATTTTTAAGCATTTTACGTCAAAAATGTGACAGTTACGTAGAAAGTGGCGCCGTCATTAAATTTATATTATTTTTGTCGAACTGTAAATAAATTCACTTTTGCATTAATAATATAAGTAGAGATTTGACACTAATTAGATCTGGTAAATGTATACATCGAACAATGCGTTTTGTGTTACTTAATTATATTTTTTCGCCTTAGACATTTATTTAATGGAAATCAATGTATTTAATGAGTAATGTGATCAACAAATTTAACAGTAAAGTGGTTTCATCGTGGTAACAGCTTGAGAACTTGTAAAAAATATATTCATCTACAGATAAGTTTTCACTTCAAGGTGTCTAAGTGTGATTTTAATAGCCGAATAAACTATTACTTTATTTTCTTGATAATAAATGTAAATAGTCAGCCAAACAATTAATTAAGCATCCTCTATAGTTAATTAAGACTTAATCTCAGCCCACAGAAAAAGCTTCATTATGGTTTATTAATATCTCTGAAGAGGTATAAGATACGGTTTTGAAAAACGTATGACTATCTTAGTATGTGTTTACAAACGTTTGAATTAAGGAGTGTTATTTTAAAGGTGACCAATATCAATTGGAATATCGATCAATATTGGCCTTCAATTGCAAACCTTAAGTGGCAGTGGGCGGGGCACATTGCTCGTAGAACTGATGGCCGTTGGAGCGGAAAGGTTCTAGAGTGGCGACCGCGAACCGGGAGACGAAGTGTTGGCAGACCTTCCACAAGGTGGACTGACGATCTGATAAAGGTCGCGGGAAACCGCTGGATGACAGCAGCAGAGGACCGATCGTTGTGGAAAACCTTGGGGAAGGCCTTTGTCCAGCAGTGGACGTCTTGCGGCTGATAATGATGATGATGATTGGCCTTCATTCAATGTAAACGACAATACAAGGGTAGGCTGAGTTCGGTTAGATTATTGCCAACCTAATATTTCTATGCCTTTTTATATGCTACATAATCAAAAAGTAATTTGTAGCTTGAATAAATAATACACTGCTATTGCTACAAATTTTAAATTTCACCTTACAGAGCAAACCAATATTGGTGGCCAGTAACAAATGTGCCACCGCGCGATGCCAGCGCAATATCGGTAAATCAAAAAAAAAGTATTCGCTCGCGTTTCCAATTTTGAACTATGAAAGAATTATCGGGTTTTTTTAGTTTTGGAGCTCTCGATTTTATACTGGATGGTTGGGAGATTCTTTTTAAATATTCATATGCACATTTTACTTTGCTACTTCAGTTCTAATAATACAATTAGCTGTTACTAAATATCTTTCTCGACAAAGTAAATATCTCAGTCTACTGCAACGTGTGCCAGGGGTTGATCTTTTGTTATGTCTATTTTTTCATGTCATGATGTCTTTAATCTTAAGACTAATCCTAAAACCTCAAATGCGTTGCCAATACATAGGACTAAGATGGAATCCCTCTATGCTAGTTATTTCACCGATTGTCTTATCCCCGAACCGGAACACAACTATTTGAACACTGCTGTTTGGCGGTAGATTAAGCGATAACATGGTACTAGCGATCCGGGCGGGCCCTGCACCGGGTACTTGCTACCACAAAACACGCAGCAAGATAAAAATCTACCTAACAATGTAGCAAGTTCCCTTTTTGTTATTATTTGGCATCGAAGTTTGGAGACTCCTTGATTTAAAATAAAATATGTATACTCTGTGGCTTATGTTTTATCTATGGACTCAACCCCGTTTTGACACTTTTTAGAGCCATTCATGTTAAGGCCAATCGACCAGGATTTGTTGATCTTCAACAGGACGGGACGGTAATTATATTTCAGTGTAATTTGACTCCAATAAGGTAAGTTCGTCTATTAAATCATTTAACTAGATTGCTATAAGCTCGCATAATTCTTAACTGCTAATAATAATAAGGCCACCTCTTATTTCCAATGTAAACCTTCCTAGCGTGTAATATCCTTAATATCCTTATTCGACTCACCTAAAATTTTGTGCTATTTTTTTTTGGTCAAAAATGTTTCGTATAATATTGTATGGCAGACTTCTTTTTTAGTATAAAAAATTTTTGCATACATATTTTTGGTTCTAAAGCAGTTATGGTCTAAATCTGTTATGACAAAAAAAAAACTAAATATAAAACACTTAGGTCTCAAGTAATTTATAGGATTAGTTAGTTTAGAATTGCGTCAAGGCGCGAAGCGCCATAACTACGCGGAATAGGAGCTCCGCTTAGCGGAGCTCCGTCTAATTTGTCTCACGGTTATTCCAAACAAAGGTCATACTAAAATAAAAATTCAGCCAAACAACATTATGCAAAACTTTTAAATCATTAGACGAAACGTTGGTCTGCAAAATAATATGTCGCGAAACAATTTTAGACCAACCGATATGTATAGGTACACCCCGTTAGAGAATGTGTCCAGGCTTAATGGCTCTAAATTTAAGCGGCTACTTCCGCCTCAGCAGCGGACCAATTTTATTCTATCGTAGCATCAAGAATATATTGCTTAAAGAAAATGCATCTGCATAGCAATGCGACATCTGCCGCCGTTGCCAGTAGACAAAGGCAAGCGAAATATCGTCCCTTTACTTTCGCAACCTCTTATCTGATCGAATAGTAAGATAGAAAAAACACTCGTGTTCCAAGGTTACTAAAGACTATTTTCCTATTAAATATTCGATGAGATAAGAGGTTGAGATAATATGTGCCAGTATTCTTTAATACAGAAATTCTTTCAAAAACGTAGTAAACGTACATACAACATTATAGGTACAAGTATTATTATGTATCAATGGATTTAAAGATAGATACGACCCGGGTGTCCCCTTGTTTTAAGGACACTAATGTCATAGAACGTATTACTTCGCAGAATTTTCGTTACATGGAAAGCTACTTATTTTCTGCTGAAGCTGTGTTGATTTGGGTTATCTTAAATATGATTTACGTAGGTTAGACTCGTAACGATCACATGATAACGTAAAATCAACAAGTGGTTCACCAGAAAATAGCTATCTATGTCCCGAAAATTTTGCCTCTAACGAAGCACATCGTTCGTGCTTGTCTAACGCATTAGGGTGTGGCAGTTATGGACAAGGACCAATGATGGACAATTGATTTTTATTATACAGCAGATAAGGGTTATTCATTTGTTCTGCAACTATCAATTTATAACCGTATGCTATGATCTTTGATTCAAGAGTTAAGTACTCATAGGTGCCCTCAGGTAAAATTGTCCAACATTGGTACTATCACCCTATTATGGTTCTTTGTCTGAAACCGTTTATGGCCCTTACATCCCTGTATTATCAGGTAGTATTGTATGCTCGTTTATCTTTTCCTCGCCATAAAAAACTATTTGATGGAATAGATCTATAACGAAATTTTGGGCGAATACATAACAAATGTCATCCGTAACTTTGTTTTATTTGAATAACACTTTTATTGGGTTTCTTAATTTTTAAGCCTTAATATTAAGCAACATGCGTCAATAGGGAATATGGGGGGGGGGGGGGGTGTTGTGCTCTTCAAATAACTTTATAGTATGTTATAACACTGTATTTAGATACGCGTGGTTTATAAGCTTAAGCATGTTTTTTAAATCAAACAACAAAATATGAAAATACCGTAAAAGTGATCACCAAAAGTGAAATTAAGATTAAAATCTAACAAGAAATAATGATGATACAAACATTTTAAACCGCTGATGAGACAGCGATTACACAGAAAGATTTGATATGCGCAGTGACATCATGACATGTAATAGATCGGGCATAAAATAAACTCCGCGTAAAATTTCGTATTGCTTGTTTTTTTTATGGCAAAGAGAAGGCAAACGAGCACACAGGCCACCTGATGATAAGTGGAAACTGCGACCCATAGACATTCGCATTCACAAGACTGCAAATGCGTTGCCAATCCTGAGGACTAAGATGGAATGCCTCTATGCTAGTCATTATATAGGTACAAATCTTTGTTGGCTTGGCCTTTATCTTGAAAACTGTTAAAAAAAACAAAAGTAATGAATATTCCCATTGGTCACTTCAGTAGTAACTAGAAAAACGTAGTCTAAAACACACTCTTGAGAAAATTACAAAATGTCGCTTCATTGGTTAAGTCATTCTGCCGTCATTATAGTTTCAAGATGGTCGTAAAGGTTAAACTACACCGGCGTTCGGTCAGTTCCACGTTCCACGTTGTATTTTGTAATAATGCCCTAACAACGACGGGTGCAATTTTCATCTTACGACGAAATTGCTCTCAACGATCATTATTATACAGCAGAATATCCCAGAGTTTTAGAACGGGGTTAACACGGCTTTGGATTTTAGGGCAAGTTTAAAATAGAAAATGGAAAAATAAATATTCATGCGATGAGCACAGGAATAAAAATGGAACAAAGATAAACTACACACACAGAAAAAACATTAGTAAAGAAGAAATTTAATAAAAAATACAATTTTAGCACAATGTTACTTTGCATAATTCTGTGACGTTGAAATTGACGCCACTCAGCACTATGCCACGGCAAAAACCGCAACGCTGGTTTTCAGTGGCGCCAACGTGACAAACGAACGAAGAGACAGTGGTAGACTACACGGACTCTGATGTAATTAATTAAAAAGTGTAATTAAAAACCGGGCAAAAGCTTGTCTGACTTTGCTCAGTGTAGTGTTCCGAAGCCGTTAATATACAAAAACTATTTTAAAAAGCAACAAGAATGAAGTAATTCTCTATTAAAAGTTATTTGGTGTTGTCTTAGATGATTTTAGTTACCTAAGGTATAATCACTAAGTCGCCTGTATCTTAAGAACCAATCAATTATACTTGGTCGTGATAGTTTTTCTTTTAAACTCGTTATAAGCGCTTTCATTGAAGATATTTTCAGATTTTAAGTTTTGGCTGTAAGGTGGGGGGGGAGGGGGGACACTTGACTCTAACAAAAATGAGCGCTTTAAAGTTTAATATTTCATAAACGGATCCGTTAATCATTTTTTTTTTTATAAAAACCCGCAATATATTTGAAAGACCTATCCATGATACCCTACATTATGGGTTAGACGAGAAAAATATATATCCCCACGTTACGAGTAGGGAAGATTACATAAACGAAAAAAAAAAACACTTTGTTTGCGTGACTAGTAATAATAATAAAAAAAAGTGCCAAATTAGAGCTTTCTAGTACTAAGAGTCTTTGAGCTAGACGGACGGATGGACGGACGGACATGGCGAAACTATAGGGGTTCCTAGTTTGATTACAAAACCCTGAAAATGTGCTTTTAATGTTTTGCGGAAATTTAAGTACAAGACCATACTGAAAACTTAGAGGTGCAAGCCAAGGTCTACTTAACACTGAGACTACACACGACTATATTTTCGTCAAAATATTTAGCACATTATCTAGTATTAAATCTGTATTTGACAGCACACTCACACGCCGCGCTTACTCGGCGCGCAATCTGTTCTCAAATCCAATGATTCGGCAAATTGTCGGAAGCGAACCGAGCTTAGGAATATTCTTTACACGACTGCGACTTCCGCGGTCTTGTATTACCTCTTTAAGTTAAAGAGGGAATACAAGACCATGAAAGAAAAATGAAGAAAGGGGAGTATACAACAGAATTCTACATGTTCTTATTCTACGTGTATATTTTATGAAAAATCAGACCTTTTATTTTACTTTATTATGACCGTTTCAAATGTTTTTAAAATAAGATTCAAACTAGTTTCTCCTATATTGGACATTTTAAAAACAATAGTATACTATCATTTTCTTGAACACTAAACTTCGTCCTGTCTTTTTCATGCAATGCCAAAGTTTTTAATTGTGACACCCCGTTTGCTGTAAATCAAATCACTTTTATTTTCAACGCCCTATTCTAGAAGGCATTCTGCCTTTTGGCCGAAATACTCGTATGATTGGCAAAATTGACTATTTGCCAACCCATTTTTATTCTGTAAGTGAAAATATTTCAGGGTTTTTTTCGGTTCCATAGTGTAGGTTAGGTTAGTTTTATTAAAAATCCTGTAATATTTACTGTTGTAGAAAAAATGTGGATTAACAAATGAAACTGTTGGGAAACGATACGTGTATTTTGCTACACATATTTCGCCCATACAAAGGTAACCCATTCTAGATCTTCTAAATTCAGATATTATTTTTTAAAACAGATGTTCAGACAGACAGAGACGGTAGTCTCACCATAAGTAGGTACCTTTGTTATAATTTTGATACGGAACCCTAATAAAGAAACCGAGGACAACCCGATCCGACCAATTTGAAACGTGTATTCGACATCAAATTCCACGCAATTGCGTGAGGGAATAATACCGCATCATTAGAACAATGTTGCGCGCCCTAATAAAGGCTCTTTACTTAAGTAATATGGTGGTAATAACAGCTTTATGACTGTATTTAAATCGATTTGCGAGATCGAAATAAAGGCTAGGTGGCTAGGGTTATATAAAATGTTCCGTTACCATAAACAAACGAAAAAAAATCTAGTCCAAAAATCTCAATACCTATTCTATTTGGTTAGACATAATTATTAAAAAAAAATATGAGGATCTCAAATATTTTTGTTATTGTTGTAAAATAAATAGTTTTGATTTTATTTATGAATGATGATCTCCGAAAGTACTGCGCCTAAAATTTTGAGAATGAAAAGAGAAAAAAAAAATGCTTGTAGATTACAGGAAAACCTGTAAGAATTCTATCAAAATTCAAAAATTCAAAAATTAAATATGCACGGAACCCTCTCCACGCGAGTTCGAATCGCACTTGAACGGTCTTATAAATAGTTATCCAACCATAACTTTACTTACATGATGGTAGAAAAAAAAATTACCTTTACTTCACATGACCTTGAATATTTTATGAACTTGTTTGAATATGGTCTACGGCGCGATGTATAATATCTACACTATTATACGTATACAAAATGTTAGCTTTGTGACTGTGATAGGTTCTGAGAAAAAGCAAATGCAACATATCTAAGAAACAAACAGATGGACATAGTGAAACTATAAGGGTAGTTTGATCACAGAACCAAAAAAACAGGCCAGTGCGCCCGAATAACTTTAATAACTCAAACAATACCGAGTCATTTTATCTTCCTTGTATCATTTAACCTACAAATATTTTTGAATATTTTTGAAGCATGATCTTTTTGTTCTCGGCTCAGCTGGAGTTGAGGATATCGTGAAAAAACGAGATTTGATATTTAGGTCGCGGCTATTTGCGGCATCAAAACAATTTCGCCATGGTTACGAGTCTTCGGTTCGGGATTTCCTCATTTTTATGAAGGTCTATAAAAACTTTGATCGGTGTTTATTTGTACGGTTTTTGATATTTTTTCAACTGTTAAATGATCTTTCGAAAATGATAACAGAGGTTCTTGGCTGTAGTGAAGACTGGCTAAATCTAACTATAGGAGCTAACCAAGTCAAAGTATACAAAAACTAACCATTCTGTCAATAAGAAAATGTATAAAATACGCAAGGTTTATACAGGGTGAAATAGGGGTCGTGATCCCAACCATTTTCTGACTCAGTAAACGTTTGCGATGTTACCTGTATATATTTCAATTGAAACAGAGATGGTTCGTTATTTACATATTTTAATTATAAAACGTTAAGTTATTTAAAATGCGTGGTCACCCTACTTTTCCTTCTAAATAATACAAAATAATCGTAGTAGCCATCGAAGGAATTTTTCTTATCTGTCTATGAGTATCGTCATAACAACCTCTGTACATACTTACTGCGATGATTGTTAAGTACATGCACTTGACATAAGTTTTCTTAGGAAACAGAAGGGTGACCATGATCTCAAATCATCCCAGTTTTTTTTTATTATTTGCTGTACTGATTAAAATAAGTCGCAGGAATACTGTTAGTCCTAACCTATCGTGATCCTTAGGGGACAGTAAGATACATGCGTCTTTCTTGCTCCACGACCCCTATTTCACCCTGTATTATTAATTATTTATACTACTTATGGTTTTTAAAGTGAAGGCCTCATCGTGCTGTTCTCCTAGAGATTATTTTAGTTTAATAAATTCACACTTCACATTTTTGTAATGATTTTATTTGTGCTATTTTTTTTATTTTGTTTATTACCTTACTTTATTGTAATGTAAGTCAACTCTGAGTTTTTATTTTATTTTTATGATTGAAAGAATGACCGCATTGATGGTCTTTTTACGGCTTGTAGATTCACACCATACGTTTTTATTCAAAGAACCATTTGATCATTTTACTAAATAAATATTTAGATGTTTTTTAGAGTATACGTAGAGCATCGATTTAAACTTACATAATGAGCATGGAAAATGGCAATTCAAAACTTATGTCCAAACGACTTGGGCATAAGACTGATAAGTTTTATTCCGATTGCCTAAAAATTATTCGATATTTTGAAAAGTGGTCAAATTTGACTATATACTGTACACTAAAAACTATCAAGCCGTTTGGAACATACATACACCCGAAAATAGGGTTCCCTTCATCTGGCATAACTTTTTTTGGCATAATTCATCATTTCGCACAATCATCACTTGGCATAAAGTCTTTTTTTCTGAAACCGTGTACTTTTCAGGATTATTTAAAATACCATTGCATAGAACCCAATAGGTTAGGTTAGGTTTATTTTATGTCAATCCTGAAAAGTACACGGTTTCAGAAAAAAAGACTTTATGCCAAATGAAGATTGTGCGAAATGATGAATTATGCCAAAAAAAATTGCACAAGACATTAGTAACCCCCGAAAATATTCCTCCTTCTTGTACAGTCGGATCGAAATAAGGCTTTAGCCTTCACTCGTACTCGGATGTCATGGACTTGGGATGACACTGATCCGAGTAATATAAAATCCGAACCAATCCGAGCCACATTGAAAGAGTCCTGTAAAATATTCCACGTTGGTAAAATAGCTCGCTATTCATATTGCACTGTATTACGTCGACAACGACAACGATTGCCTAGACAACGTCAAAACGCAACAGTCGCAGCAGTATTCGCATTGTTGTGTTCCGGTTTGGGGATAAGACAGCCGGTGTAATGACTAGCATTCCATCTTAGTCCTCACGGATGGCAACGCATTTGCAGTCTTAGGCTTGCGGTCTTGTGAATGCGAATGTCTATGGGTCACAGTTTCCACTTACCATCAGGTGGCCTGTGTGCTCGTTTGCCTTCTCTATGTCTTAGTGCAGTGGGTTATGAAGAGATGTATCTACTTTTGGAGGGTCTTTATCGTTTGCCATAGTTTTAGTCATATAATATGTTTTGGTCATATTTATCGCAAATCATAACGTATTTGTCTGCGACGAAGCTATAAAGCTAGCGGTCCTGCATTCAAACCCGGTAAGGGCAGTTTTGTGCGATGAGCGCTGATATTGGTTCCTGAGTCATGGATGTTTTCTATGTATTTAAGTATACATTTTATCTATATAAGTATGTTTATCGTTTTCAAGTACCCATAGTACAAGCCTAGAGCTTATTGTGAGTTTCGGGCTAGGGAAATTGGTGTGACATTGTCCTTTGATAATTTATTTTATAAAAAAATATGGGAAATACAGGGCTCCCACCTTTGGTCCTTAATACAATGCAATAAGATGAAGAATTGGATACCTACATCTCTTTGTAGTCAACTATACAGGTGATGTTCGTAATAAACATATTATTTCAACTCGTTGAATAGGCGGGAACTTTATAACTCCTATTTTCGTTGTAATTTTCTGCCTCGCCGAGCATTGTTCTTCACACAAAAGGCACCATTTCAAATATAACGTACATTAAAATTCAAATTCTGTTTGCCCACGAAATGTTTTTATGTTGATACAACGTTAAAGCTCAGTCTAGCCTTGTAGGGATCGATAGAACATTAAAGCTACATTACAAGGCTTAGTTATATAAAATTAGCTGTTATCTGCGACTCCGTCCACGCTGGAGTCTTTACCTATTCCCAAGGGGGTGTGTCCTATTTTCCAGGATAAATAGCCTATGTGCTATTTCAGACTATAATCTATCTCTATGCCAAATTTCATCACGAACCATTCAGCCGTCCTGGCGTGATTGAGTTATAAAGATCCAATCTTTCGCATTTATAATATTAAATAAGAAACATACTTGTTTCGTTTTTTGACGACTTGATTAGCTTTGGTGGTAGCAGTGACCTTGGCTACGAAGCTAAGCGACGCGAGCGTATCGGATTCGATTACCGATAAGGGTAAATATTTGTATAATGAGCTCGAATAGTTGTTCTTAAATCTTTACTCCCTTGTTCATAAACATACAATAAACCTATTTTAGTTAAATTATCCTTTATATGGAGTGACGACCTCGTCAGGATCGCGGGACCGCCGCCGGTGGATGCGAAAAGCACAAGACCGGTCTGAGTGGAAAGCCTTGGGGGAGGCCTATGTCCAACAGTGGACGTCTTTCGGCTGACATGATGATGATGATGATGATCGTTTGTCGCTTTCTGTCAAATTCAAATATCACAATAAAATAAAAGGACAAACCATATTTTACGTATACTTTAGTTAATTTGTGTATAAATAAGAAGGTTAGTGTTTTCTTTTTAATTATGTTCATTTAAGTATATTTTCGTGTTTCATTTAACGAATAGGATTGAACTTTAAATTCTAATAAGTAACATTAACGAATCTTCATCGAGAAAATGTTTATGCAAATTTTAATCGCCTCGTTTCCGTATTTTGTACTAAAATTTGACAGCAAGTTGAAACTGACGTTTCGAATCGTAATCGCATAGTAAAGGTGAACAGAAGTAAACGTAAAATAATCTATCTAAACGGGAGTATATTTTAGGGGTTCGTGCTACGGATAGGTTCTGTTGACCTAGCCAATGCAGACGCTGCTAACGTTTCTGTTTTCTATCGACTCAAAATGTATGGGGATTTAGTACATGAAATAAATGGATTTAGTACATTTAGTCGATTTTCGAAAAACCGTGATTATGCATTTTCACTAGGTACTAACTCGGGGAACACGTTAAACTTCCCCTGAATACTGCTGTGCCCGTTTTTTTTTTTAATGCTATGTTTTGTTGGAGCTATTTAAAATCAAATGCATGATTTAATTGCCACATGTTGGTTAGAAACGTGAAATCAAAAAAGTCTACTATCAAAACATTGCATTCGGAATTTTGATCAATTCTGAATTATGACTCGTCAGAATTATGCAGTGTGTGTTTCCGAATAGTAAGGGCGTTGCGAAAACGTGTTGTTAAATTTAAATTTTCATGCTTAAGCTAAAGATCTGAGTGTTCACGTATTTTTTTTTGTTTCTCAATGCATAACTAGCGCAAAACTTAAACATTTAAATAAACGAATTCAAGATAGTCGTCTCCCATATATTTTACAGCCACTCGTTCAACGATCCTAAAGCAATCTTCCGACGAACCGGAAAATTGTATTGAAGCGAGTCAGATAGGGAACAATACACTCTCGTAGGGAAATGGATGCAACTAGTCTCTTCAAAGATATAAATTAGACGAACGAGTGAGTGCTTCGAAGATAGCAACCGTATTTTGTAAGACTTTGCAAGGCAAGTTCTATATATACTTTATATATTATAGCATTTCTAAAGTGATCCTTAAAGCTTGATGGGTATATCGCGGGTGGTAGGACCCTGTGCAGGGCCCGTCCGGATCGCTACCACCACACCAAACAGCAGTGTTTGCATTGTTGTGTTCCGGTTTGGGGATAAGACAGCCGGTGTAATGACTAGCATAGAGGCATTCCATCTTAGTCCTCAGGGTTGGCAACGCATTTGCAGTCTTATGCTAATGTCTATGGGTCACAGTTTCCACTTACCATCAGGTGGCCTGTGTGCTCGGTTGCCTTCTCTAAGCCATAAAAAAAAAAAAAAAGAATCACTAGAAGAACTACCACCTTCTGCTCGCGGCTTCGTCCGCGTTCTATCATCGTTATTCCCTCGGGAAGTTTATATTTTCCAGGATGAAAGTTACCTTTGTGTTAATCCATAGTGTCTCTCCATTCCAAATTTCATTCATATATCCGTCTAGCCGTTGCAGCGTAAAGGAGTAACAAACTAATATAATATTAGTAGGATAAACTAAAATAACTTACTATTTATTTTTATACGCAGCGGTTAATATCTGAAGGCTTTAAAAGTATTCTCTGTAGCTCTCATATATTGCTATTACTTTTACGTTTTACTTTTATTACTTTTTATATTCAACTTCACCTTTTTTCATATATTAAAATTGCAGATGTATATAGAAAGAGAGTTTATTATTTTGTAACTTTTTATTTTTTATTCAGCTTTTAAGGTTGCTTATACCCTAATAGGGTCCATGTTTAGCACATATAATATTGTAAGACCTCTGTAAATGGATGCAATAAATTGATTGTGATTATTATTATGATCAATATAAAAAAAACACAAGTTACAGACAATATAATTAGCTGGTGGTCGTATTACGTCGTATACGATAATAGTAATTTATTGCCCGCACCTCCACTCCCCAACTATTTTGAAAGTTAACCAAAGTGAAATATGATTTTGGAATCAAAACCACCATCATTTTTTTACCATTGTACCACAAATGTTCACAACAAATGGACGTCGTAAATTGCTTTATCTCAGTGGGACTTGTATGGTTGCGTTTATCTCATGATAAAATGTGCCAGAAAGTGACGGATGTTTTATCCAATTTTTTTCACGCGGTAAACGCAGCCATATTAGGCCTTGAGGCTCGAGCTAGATAAAAACACTTTTAAACGTTCAAATCGATTTCCATCAAACTGTTTAAAAAAGTTACGTATAGAAAGTGATTTATATTCCAAGGTTGCCACAAACAAACAGACGGGCATACAAACCGCCCAAACCCTCGATTTACCGGTAAAATTTGATGAAATAATAATCAGTTGGTTAAAAAGTCTCAGCTATAGTGAAACTGAAAATTTGCTGAGGGCTATTGCTTGAGTACTCAATACTACCCTAACTTATAAAATTTAAGCCATCAACACCATTACACATACAGTCACATGCGAACACACACACACACACACACACACACCCACACACACATACATACACACAAACGTGCCATACCTATTGTAAAATTAGATTAAGATTACCTATTCTTAGTACATTATATCCAATTTTCTTCGTTATTAACTGTAGACACTAGTAGACACTAAGTTACATTTATTTTAAAATTTGTATTCCGAATCTGGTTGCCACTTGACAGGCATTGCCTAGTGTGGGACCAACAGATATTTCCAATATGTGTATTCGTTATTTTAATAAATATTTTTTTATGTTTACTTTATATTTTATAATAAAGTTACCCAATGACAATATTGAAGTCTAGGTTTTGGTCGATTTCTAGTTACCTTAGATAAACATAATCGAGGCAAACTATGAATAAGTTAAGCCACTGTCGCCTCAGCTTAGTATTGCGCAAACTAAACTCGTCGTGTTAGTTTTGGTTAAACTAACATCGCCTGAAACACCGCTAGCGACAGATGTTAAGTTAGCACGTGCTCGAAGAAATAAACACATTTCGTATCGTTATCGTTAGTTTTATAACCCGTAATATTTTAGCTGTGAAAGTAACATATATATTACACGTATATATTAGACTAAATAGATGGACTGATTCAGTCATTGTCACTACGTAGTATAAAACAAAGTCGCTTTCTCTGTCCCTATGTTTTTTTTTCTGATGGTAAGCGGAAACTGTGACCCATAGACATTCGCATTCACAAGACTACAAGACTAAGACTGCAAATGCGTTGCCAACCCTGAGGACTAAGATGGAATGCCTCTATGCTAGTCATTACACCGGCTGTCTTATCCCCAAACCGGAACACAACAGTGCGAACACTGCTGTTTGGCGGTAGGTTAATGGATAAGATGGTGGTAGCGATCCGGACGGACTCTGCACAGAGTCCTACCACCCGCAAACCCCTATGTCCCTTTGTATGCTTAAATCTTTAAAACTACGCAACGGATTTTGATGCGGACTTTTTTTAATAGATAGAGTGATTTAAGACAAAGGTTGTATAATAAATTGTGGTTTGTGTACAGGTGGTACAGAAAACTTACATAAACCGAAGCGAAGCGAGGGCGGGTCGCTAGTTTATTATAAAATAAAGTTAGATATTTAATCAAATAATAAAAGCCGTCTAACAATTTTGCTAGACGGCTGTTATTATTTGATTGTTAAACCACGTATATGGCTTACAGGTACAATTTATTATTAAAAGGTACACCAAATAACTCTTCTCTAAACGGGTCCACATCTAGCCCATTAGTCCCCTCTAATCCGGTTCAAACACCCGCGTAATAGCTCCAATAAATATAATATCGACCAACATTTTATTGGTTGAGGCTAAATTAATTTCGTACCCATAATAAACATCACGTAAAACCCTGTAAGTGCCCAAATCGAGCGCCACAAATCCAACCGTAACTCATCTCGTTAAAGTCCCCATTTGAATTTTTTGCAGATGTGAGATGTTACTTTTAATAAATGATTCAGTACTGGAACAATGGGCATTGTTAGTATAAACCCCAACTTACGCCATTTATAATGTAATCTCGGTAAGCACGGTGTATTCAGCTTTTAGAAAAGCGGGCTTATCGTAAGTTGTGGTAATTCTATGGAAAGAAATGATAATCTTAGCATTTTGGACTTACTTGATTACATTGAGACGACTCTCTTTTGTTTATCAAGTTAGACGTGAAGATTATTAACTACTGAATACAGTTTTTTACCTTTAAATGAAATAATTTAATCATGTTTTGTGTCATACAACGATTGGGCGAGTCACATCGCTTGAAGAACAGATGGCCGATGAGGTCGAAGACTGTTCGATTGGCGTCCCCGTACGGGAAGACGCAATTAGTAATGAATAACTAGGTAATTGCATAAAAGACTCTTAAGTTGTCCTAGTGTACTTAAAAGGGCCATCTGTATGATATGACGCACCGTGGATAGACCTCCAACAAGGTGGAAGATGTAGCTAAAGTTGCAGCGATGAAATGAAATGTTGTGGATGCAAGTGTCTCAGGACCAGTCCCTGTGGCAAACCTTGGGGGAAGCCTCTATCCAGCAGTCGACGTCTTTCGGTAAAAATGGTGACGATGATGATTATCACAGATAATAATTAATTGAGTAATAAATGTCAGGGAAAAAATATAATTATTCAGATATTTATTAAATTTTGTATTAGTAATTGGAAATATTCAAATATAAAAGTAAAATAACAATACTATTACAAAAAAATAAACATTTAAAAAAACCTAACCTAAGAGTGCCGCCAGCAGCGGGGCAGAGCTCAAGCTACCGGTGGATAGGGCTGCAGAGAGAAGAACCTCCTCACAATGCGTGCCGTGTCGAGGATTACTGCCTTCTGTATCTGGCCCTTGACCCAGCCATCTAGCGAGTCTCTTAAGGTATTGGTCGAAACTCTTCGCTATAAAACCGTTTGCTGAAACAACTATCGGGACAATGTTCGTCGAGTCAACATCCCATATGGCGGTCACCTCGTGAGCCAAGTCAAGGTAGGTACTTGCTGAGCTTGTCCTTCTCGCCCTTCACGAGGTTCTCGTTATGCGGGACGGTGACGTCGAAGAGGACTGCCCGGCGATAAGATCGATCAGTCAACACGATATTACTAAACATCATCATTATCATGTCAGCCGAAAGACGTCCACTGCTGGACATAGGCCTTCCCCAAGGCTTTCCACTCAGACCGGTCTTGTGCTTTTCGCATCCACCGCGGTCCCGCGATCCTGACGAGGTCGTCACTCCATCTTGTTGGAGGCCTACCTACAGCTCGTCTTCCGGTCCCTGTTTTTAATATTATAAGAATATCGTAAATTGAACCCGGAACTGCTAGCTTCGTGGGAAGTATAACTACCAACTTGACTAATCGCTTCATCAAGTTCATAACTCCGGGAACTGAGTTGATAGAAAAAGCTAGTAATAAATCATGTTAATATTACCTTTCATAAACTCAGATGTGTATTATAATACACCCAAAAGTTACGTTAGTGCACTAGGAGGTTCATGAGGTTCATTATAAAGTAAACGATTATATCATGGATAGGGATGTTTGGCAGTGAGTCGTCCGTCCTGCATGAGTAATCTACGCTTAAAAAAGGTGCACCTACTGTACAAAAATACCGTGATATTTTAAACTATTTATAATTATAATGTAATGATGTAAACCTTTTTCTTGAAAAAAATATACCTTGCCGAGTTTCTTACGCCGGTTCTTCTCGGGGCAAAGGTTTTATTTTTCGAACCGGTGGTAATGCTTTTTGACATTCATAGGTGCATTATATTATGCCTAAATTGAAGAATAAAGAACTTTGACTTTGACTTTGACTTCATGAATGTAGGTAGAGGAAGAGTGAAAGAAGAGAAAAAGTATGTTTAGACTGATGTCCTGGCGTTCCATAGTCTCTATGCCTACCCCATTTGGATATAGGCGTATGTACGTGTATTTTACTAAGAACAAGTAATGTACATAAGAACGCAGCAATCTACTTCACTTTAGGCAAACGGCGATTGCTTAAATTCCACTTTGTAAATTGCTATCACAAGTCCAGTAGAACACCGCGGAATAAATAAAAATACTAAATAAACCGTACAATCTCATTTACACACACGTCAAAGGGAAGTTTCTTATCAAAGCAGAGCCATAAATATAATTCAGTCATTCAAACATACGACGTTAAGTACATTCGAATGACAACGAACCACCGTTATTTTTATCGAAGCCCTCCATAATGACATAATTCAAGACTGAAAAACGTCAATGCCGCGCGTGGGGTCAAACAAACACAAATCTACCGCCAATAAACAACATACGGCACCATAATATCTTCGATATAAAGTTGATATTGTAATGATTTTAGGTTTAAGGTATTTAGATTTATGTTTGTAAGGAGTTGCGTGCCCTGGTACAGTAAAGGTACCAGTTAAAATGTAACAGTAGGGTGGAATAAGTCGGTACAAGCCTGTACCGGTTGTGACACTTTTGTCCGGAATGATACGCTAAATTAGCCTCCTTTACATATAGAACTGAGATGGTAAGTCATTCAACACGCACGAGGAATTTAATTTGCCTTGTCAAATAGGCCAGGAAAGAACCTATTACAGCATACAAATATAGCACAAATAAATGTATGAATCTATTTTGATTTATGACACCTATAATAAACTGGTTTTTACCGCGGTTTCATTTATTTTATGATTTCCCGATATTTCAACGATTTTTTCTAAGTCGATTGATCACACAGCCACCTGATCTTATCTTATCTATTCTTATAGATGGGCCCCTACAGATACACTTGGACCCCTTTAGGATCTATTGTGCAATTACCCTCTTACACACTCAGCTGTTCGAATGTGCAGGTTTCCTCACGATGTTTTTCCTTCACCGTAAGAGCATCGGGTAATGTACTTAAGTTATAAAAACTTATTGGTACTCGGTTACCGCGAGGGTTCGAACGCGGTACCATACGATCAAGAGTCGAACACTTAAGCCACTAGGCCACTGACGCTCGCCAACTATGCAACTTTTTCTCATACAAGGAGGTCCACAACCTTATTTTGTTCGATTTGAACTGTACGTACAGATTCTCTAAGAAAATAAAGACTGACATTGCATCAAAGCTATGTTAGCTACTATAACCATCACTGTACAGCTAGTAGTCTAGATAAGAGTCAGTCGTATCATTCTCTCAGTCTTGACAAATTGTGGTTCTACTAGAGCACAATGTCAACCGTAACGGCTTTCGGTTCTTCCGAAGTTAAGGCCAGGGCCAGGAGTTAGTAATTGGCAATGATTTCTTGTTTCTATTTCCGTTTCAAAACCGTGTTATAAGTAATTGTGCGTTTATTAATGCCGATGACTAAGCAATATGGTTAAATTGAGATCTGATAAACTTGACGCGGATTTCTAGCCCAGCGAATATGTCATTCTTAATTTCGATCAAGTTATTGCTAACTTAATATTAATTCTCGATAATTCCGTCCAAGCATATTATAAGTTATCTTGTTTGGGAACTGTCAAAGGTTTAAGGCAAAAAAATGTCTTTATGAGTATAATGTATAGGGTTCTATAGATGCTCAATAATTTAAGAGTGGTTGACTATGCACAGTTCGTAGCCGATTTACACAGTTTGTAGCCGATTTACACAGTTCGTAGCAGATTTACACAGTTCGTAGCTGATTTTTACTAAACACATAAGAGAAAAAAGCTGCAACAGGGTACAGCGTAGCACTCGTAGCGGTGTAGCTGGTAAATGTGTTAATTAATGCCACCCAATTGAGAATGCATGCATTAAAATGTTGTTTGTACGCTAAGTATAATCAAATTCTTAGTCTGAGTTGGTTACTTTCTTGTCAAGTTATAATACTTGGTAAAACAGGTGTAATTTTACCGTTTTTCGGGCGAAAAGTTAATTATAACTGTTGCGTTTTGCATTATAAAGTGAGGCTCATAACATTATCGCCAGCCAAGCAATTCTCCCTACGAATATACCTTTTGCTTGTTGCAAATATTCACTAAAACACTTATCACTTGACTAAATACTTTATGCACCAAATAAAATTACTACAGCACTTCACATTCAAAGCGAAGTTGCGTGTTTGTGTGGGTGTTCGTCCATTACGCACTAACAAGAGTGTCTCATTAGTGGAGGCATTAACGATGCAACCTTTGCCTTTTAAAATTACTTTTTCAAACTTCTGTTACCTTTGACTTTGTTTATGCGGATTGTTTTAGAGTCGTTTTTTTTTAACAGATTTATTTTAATGATGTACGTGTTTTTAGCGAGGTTTTTGAGTCAGTAAAGGTAAATGAGGTAGGGAAAAATATTGAAGATAAGCACAGTTGTATGGTGCATAAAAACCGAATAAACACGAGTCGGACTCGCCCACCGAGGGTTCCGTACAAATTTGTAGGTACTTTTTTCATTCTTCGTCATATATCGAAAACTATACATCATAACAATAATTAAGAGATCTGTGTAAGCTTATGCCAATGAAACTCTTGCATTTGATACCCCACATGACACGGTTAACTCAATTCAAATTAAGACCGCCGTTCCTTGCATAAACACCGAGTTTTTTTTGTGGTTTCATTAAAAATGTCATCTGACTTATCCATATACTAGTATAAAACGGTATTATTTAAGAATATAATTAAAGAGGCTTGACAGAGAGACGAACGTACGCACGGACGGACATTAAAGTAATCTTATAAGGGTTCAGATTTTTTGTTTCAAGGTACGGAACCCTAACAATATTTTTTAACTGGATATAGTCAGTAATGCTAGAACCTTGTGAAGGGTCTATCTGTTATGGGAATGAAACTGTTGATAAAATGTCCAGCATGAAATAACGTAATGTTAGTTATTGGGGTTGGCAACGTTTACAATCTTGACAGTGTAGGCCTCAGAGATTACAAGAGGCTCTGTTCTATTTGGTAATACCATAATGCTTTTGACATTTTATCGCATTGTCAACGTCACGACAGCTCTTATTTGACAGTAATGGTGGTCGAGTTAAAAGTAATACTATAACATTTCAATAGTCATATGTTTTTACCAAATAGAATAGAGCCGCAGATGGCTTTATGCGGTTTTACTTCCCTTGCCATTACTAAATAAAATGAATAAAATAAACAAGTTTACTATTGGGACCGAGCGCGACGACAGCGCCACGTGACAGGCGGCCATTATGCACAATATTGTCACCGCTGTCAAACAAGAAGTAAGCAAATATTGTGAAAAATATTAATGAAATCTTGTGTTATTTTACTATATTACACAATTTTGGACAATGGTAGTCAGTAACATTATTGCCAATAATATTAAAAAAATTGTTTTCAGTGAGAAATGAGCCTACTCGTGACTAAAACGGGGTTTCGTTTTTTTCTTACGGCAAATATCCACTTATTTCTTTGGTCTCGTTTCCACAATGGTCTTGGAAATTGGTAAAATTTACAGTCGCTATTCTTCTTGGTGTTATTACAATTCACAACAACACATCTTACCAGGACCATATTTTTATCTCAAAAACGATTAGAAAATGTTTACTGCAATATGGATTTGACAGCTCAAGTCAGCGACAAAAATGACAATTTTAGCCGTAGCGAGCGCTGTGATCGTTTAGGCTACCCCCTCCACCCGCTTTGCACTCTGCCAATAGGAACGTTTATAGCAGAAGTAAATTTGTTTTTTAAATCAAAAATACGCGTATTTTTTTGCAAAAGACGTAAGTCCCATTACATTAAATTGTTTCCTAGAATACAAGTCTATACGTACCTATAACCTCCTACACCGTACGCAGTACAACATCGTAATAACATTAAAACATCCTTCGTTTCGGAGACATGTCACGTTTCATTACCATCACATTAATTTTAAACAAAAGGCGATGTTTCACAAAAATATCCGTGTGACTGTCACAGGATGGCACAAGGAATGCTGGCACGACAGAAATCTGCTCCTTTAAGACACGAGGGGGCCAAGGGATAGGCGGGAGCGTGAAGATTTTTGCACATAAATTATATTTTTTATTACTATGGGCGTGTATGTGCATATGTATCGCATCTCACTTGCTCTATTATTAAGGAGGGAAGATATGTTAATGAAACACTAAAACAAAATAAAACTAAATAACTTATTGGGGGATGTTCGCCGTAATGCCCATATTTTGACAAAATATGTTTGCAATCAGGTAAAAAAATATATTTGAGTTCCGATAACACTAGTGAAATAATTAAAAAACATCTAATTTGAGTTTATTAAGTTTCCCAGTATGATCTCTTGAAATTACATCACAAAACCAGTTAGAAAACGCCAAAAGACCACGAAATTACATAAAAGGGAAGACATGAGCTAAAATTTCATTACGTTTGCACTCTTATGAGTCTTATGACATTTACGATAATGTTTAGAACTTATTTGACGACTTTAAATTATAAGAGCAGTAAAGTTAGGTTAAATCCTCGAGAGTCAGCTATTTTGCGAGCAATGAAGTTCGAGCGCGACACGTTAGACACTGATCGTATTAAAGTTTTGGAGATAGAAATTTTATATTTTATAACCCCTTTAATCTTTAAGCAGACGCAAGAGTTAACGAGTTGTTGAAAGTTGGTTTTAATAATGAACACTTGGTTTTAATAAAACTCGACAAGGGTTCATCAACTTAAAAGCAAAGAAAGTCCTGTTGATGCGTAGTGTAAGAATATCTATTCTTTTGATTTAAGGTGAAAGAAATTATCTGTTATTAATATATATCAATGAATAAAAATAAATTCTTTGAGTGGTTTTACTTGGCTTAGGTTATCAAACATAACTAAACAAGTATTTTTTTTTAATATTTACTCTTTCCACCAAAATAAATATTATTTCGCCAATTGGGGATTTTATTTCGTCTATGACTAAATAAAATAACTCACGGTTTTTGCATTCCAATTCAAAAAAATAACAAAATATTCATAATCATATTCATTAGTTTTGTTTTATTTACTTAATATCTTTATTTATTTACCAGTTACTTTATGGATGACAGGATTTTTTTTAAATTTGGGACGTCATTTTCTTTAAATGACCATAATTAAATGATATGTTATGATAAAAAGTAACTGTAATAGTGTATAAAAACATACTATCTCAAGCGGTTTTCGCCTAACCCGTAAGAGACATCTAGGAGGGCTTAAATATCCAAAATAGAAAAACATTTCAAAAACCTAATAATGCAGAGAAGAACGGCTTTAAAACCTTATTCCTGGAAATGGTTTTAGAGTTATTGTAAAAATGTGAACAATCCTAATTATTTAAAAATTACAATACAGACTACAGAAACATCGTTCACTAAAAAACGTGTTCCTTAGTAGGTACCTATAGTAAATATTGTATTATACATATTAAATATGATATTGACTGGCCACAGATATAACCTACCACTCGACAAACTGCATTTTCCTACAAAATTATTATGCAAATCGCTACCCGCTTCAACCTTGAACCGCAGAATTCAAATAAAAAACGTTCGCGTGCCTGCTTCCATTAATTCAGTGCGTGAAAAGAGATGCGTAACGTCGCGGTTATGAATGATGATGCATGGCTTCAGCGTTCCCTTTGCATTCGATTTATGGAGTTCAGGAGGTCGTAGAAAAAGCTATGTCTACTTGTGACATGACAGGTCTATATTTTACACGGGCACACTACATAATTCCGAAGAGTCATAAGTCCGAATTGAACAAAATTCCGAACGCAATATTTTGATAGATGATTTTATTTTTTCATGTCGCTTATAAATCAAACCTTACCAGGATAGGATTAGGTACGTATGGCTATTAAATTATGCATTTAATCTTAATATAACTCCAGCGAAACATAATTTTCGGAATACCGAAAATTCGGTAAATTCGGGTTTTCATTTTAGATAGATATTTATTTATTTATTTCGAACTTCAAAATATTTAACAAAAATACAGTTTTATTGTTTTCAATGCACACACAATGTTCGCCCTTACGACACTTGCTGCTGTCTCTCATCGGGCTATATCTCAGAAATCGTAACATGATACTTGAAAAAATCAAGAGATCGAAAAGAAAGATGAACCGCCAGACGTACTTACACATTTATTGTTTTTTTTTTCCAGCCTATATGAGTGTCCCACTGCTGGGCAAAGGCCTCCATTTGATCTCCATGAGTCTCTATAGGTGCCTCTTCCGGCCAGTTGTTGAGGAATGCGTCCAAGTCGTCCCGCCATCTCCGTCTAGGCCTGCCCCGTCTACGTCGTCCATTTTGGCCACGCTAGCCCAGCGGTCCGGGTGCATGCATATTATTGTAAAATAATTTGTTAGGTAAACTAACGTAGAGAAACGCCTAATGATTTTTAAAAGTCCCTAAATAATTTAGGAAAATTTGGAGTACTTTCGCTTTAATAATTAGTAATTAGTTATTTTTAAATCGTGATTTGTTTCGTAAGTCGTTTTACCAGTATCATCAAATAAGCTTCACGAAATAATAATACTATTTGTTGTTTAGCGTATTAATGTATTTATAAATATTATGTCTTAATAATCACCCTTCATTTTTTAGGGCAATCCTTTCGAAAAAAAATCTTAATAATTTGATTATGAAAATTTGATTTTGGCAAAATTACACTTGACAAACAACGTTTTGCAAAAAAATGTTTCGCCAATTGATCATTTTACTAGTTGTCATTTTAAAAATGGCTCACTTATTCAAATGATCAACAGTTAAATTTACATTTTATAAGTAATTATTTGACAAAATGAACATTTAGCAACGGAGTTATCAGACAAAATTTTAAATGCAACGAGCAAGACGAATCCGGGCAGAACTGACTCGGATAGGTTAGGTTAGAAGGCCAAGGCGGGAGCTTTGCTCCCGCCTTGGCCTTCGAGGTTATTTTTTTCTGCCCAGAAATAGGTAAACTACAGGAAATAATATTTGGTGAAATGGAAAACTGTCAATTGACATTTTATTATTTAACACATTTACCAAGTGTAGTGTTTGCTATTTGATCATTTGCTAATTGAGTTTTTGCAAAATGATACTTTTGTCAAATGTCACGTTTGCCAAATGATTATTTGGTGAAACGTTGTTTGTCAAATGATCATTTGTCAATATTTTTTTGGTCAAACATTAGTGAACCATAAAAAACAGCTCGCTTAACCAATTTATGACTTTATCAAAAGATATCAAGAGTTTTTATATTTAAATCAAGTGCTTAACTAAGTAGCAATTTAAGGTACCCTAGATTCCGCAAGCCTACCTCAAAAATCGAATATCAAAGTCCAAACAAGGTTTAGTGAAACCCGACACTTTTAAACAAGCCTCAAGTTGGAACTTAAGTAGACTTAGATCTTAGTGATTCAGTTCGCGTACTTGAGTTGGGTGTTTACAGAGCAGCGTGTAGACAGCTATATTGGGGCCGAAGCAAGCGACCCTTTGAATCAATGATTGACTGGTTTTAGGAGGAACATTTGCTGAGTTTATTTAGTTTTTTCTAAATGGGAGTAAAACCAAGACAATAAATAAAACGTACGAGAAAGAAGATTTTAAATCAATATTATGTTAAGTTACCGAACAAACGAACTGAATAAAAATGCACACAGATTTTAACTGTGAAGAATTTAATCGTTATAACTTATAACTTGTACTAAAGATATAATACAAAAAAAAAATAGAGCTAAACTTGGTTAAGTGAGATGATTTCTTATACGATAGTCTTCTGGGCCCGTATTATGGCCGCAGTTATCGCAACATTTAAAGCATGTGTCACTCTCGCACTCCCGCACTCTCGCACTAGTCAGAAAGTGATAGATGTTTTATCCACAATAAACACCACCATAATAAGCCCGCTTGTGTATGTATAATAAAAGCACATGTAATAAAGCAATAAATGATAAAGTGCTAATTTGAAAAGAGTACATAACATTCCAAACCTTGGCGACGTATAGATAAAAATACTTTAAAAAATAAAATAACATAAAATAAATTACGCGCAAGTCAACGAACAGCTTACACAAACATTAACAATGATAATGAGCTTCAAACAAAAAGAAACCTTATATCGTGCATAAGCAGATACTTAAAAACTTCCAACATAATTCACAAAAGCTCATTTCTTTTATAGACTCTAACATTTATTTGCCAAGGTAATTATTAAGGTTAAATAGACCGCCGGTATCGTACCAAGCCGTACCAGGATATTCTGAATTAACAAAAATATAAATACGTTTTAATAAATGGCACTGGAAGTGTTGCAGAAAATGCCAACATCCAAATTACGTAAGTAAACCTATTAAACTTGTGTCAGTTGTAGAAAAAAAAAACAGGTAAAAATAGTCCTTGAAGGAACTGCTGTTTTAAACGCTTCGCTTAAAAAATTACGCATGTAATAATTATGTCTAAATACAGTAAAAGCGAATAAGAAGAAACATTCGAAGGCTTATTAAAGCCACCGCAACCGCAAAGATCAGAATCGATTTTAATAATGAAATAATTTTAGCCTTTTGAAGCCTTTTAGAAGTATCTCTTTATGAAAATTCTGAGTTTTGACACATTTTCCTGTTCAAGCTACGCTTGAATATATATTTTATTTTTATTTTATGTTAGATTCAATGTTTTATATAATTGTAGGTTAAGCTTTATAATTATATAATATCATAAGTAGTATTAAAAAAAACGACTGACTGTTGAGTATCTTGCGGCGTTTCTTCTCAGCAGTGGTCTCTTGCGAAGCGCTGGTAGATTTTTGACGTTTAAAAGTGCCCATGCGGCCTACTTACTGAATAAATATCTTTTATCTTTTTATCTTTTATTGTAGCAGTTGGAATTCCAAAACAAGGTAGTTAGAAGAACAATGATCATGTTCACCTTGTTCTCAAATTATTTTAGTAAAAATGGTATACAGTTTTATCTCATCACAGCGGGTGGGCCATGTATGTGTAAATACACGTGCACGTTCTCTATGTGTGCGTAAGTCGCCCCGGTTGAGTTAGTAGTCTGCGTGTCTATAAGCAAAACATCTACAAGTATAACCTATCATCGAATAGATAATGAATGGATAAACACAAAATAACGTATTTTTCCTAAACTTTATGGACTTGACCTTACCGCATCCAGTGTTCCCTAGCTAGCATTAATAACACAGCGGCTGCCAAATTTTCAAAGCTCCTAATTGGGCCTAACCACGCCAGAAGGCTTGCTCAGACGATCGTGCCTACTTAAATAACAGCTTGTCGATATGTTGGTAATAAAGGTTTAATTCCCAATGGTCTTTGGTTTATTTCTTTATTCTACTAAAGCTTGATGTATGTCAATTATTGAATTTGGCAAGAACAAAACTCAATTGGTGACGTCGTAATTATTAACATCGTCATCAACTCAGCCAGACGTCCACAGCAGGACATAGGCCTCCCCCAAGGATCTCCACAGCGACGGGTCACGTGCTACCTTCACGAGGTCGTCGGACCATCTCGTGGGAGGTCTACCCACGCTGCGTCTTCCGACACGTGGTCGCCATTCGAGAAGCTTGTGGCCCCATCGGTCATGAATTGGGATCTTTTACAATTAGTTTAATTCGAAAATCATTTCGAAAAACGGTTTAAAAGCTGTTCTTCATTGGTAAGTTTTTGAAATATTTATCTGTTTCGGATATTTCGACAAGAGTGTATCTTACGGGTTAGGCGAAAACCGCTTGAAATAGTATGTTTGAATACACTATTACAATCACTTTTTATTATTAGGTATCATTTAATTGCTGTAATTTATTAGAAAATGCCAATCCAAATTTAAAATAATAATGTCATTAATAAAATGTCTGCTAAATAAATAAAGATATTAAAACAAAACTATTGGGTCAAATACAAAACTACCCATTCGTTTGAAATACAATGTAAAAGCTGCGGGTTGTTTTTTTTGGTCTATCCCAATTCTGCCAGCAATGTGCCCCGCCCACTGCCACTTCAGTTTGGCAATTCTTCCACCGTCGACAAAGTTTATTTATAACACACTCCAAATATTTACAAAGAAGGAGGCTCTATTTGTTTGAAATTACCTTACGTCCAGTTTTTAAAACGTTTCGTTAAAAGAAACCGCAATAAATACATTTCTGTTCTTGAAATATAAATATAAACTGGCAACAAAACCCTCGAACTGGCAACGAAAGCACACATTTGTTACAGCCATTGCCAACCTAAGAATAAAAACAAACAGTGAACGCACGCCGCTGCATCTTACATAAATTAGAACGAGGGTTTACCTTGCTAGTAAAAGGCAAGGGAGACGCGAATGTATGGCCAACATAAGGGATAAAGCCGTATCCATTGTGGTTGGGTGGGGTACAAGGTATTGAAGCGAGCGGAAGCTGTAGCTAGTGTAGTAAAGCATAACTCAACTAATATGGTACGCGTCAAAGCGCACTTACGCTGTTGATCATGAGTCTATAATTATTTGCTAAATCCACAATCATGTCATTTTATATTTCTTTATTTTATGTGTATGAATTATAGTCAAATAAAAATATTTTATTTTAATTTGCATGTTTGTCACCTCGACATGTGTACGCATATAAAATACCTTTCTTGCCCGTGGCACTACTCCGTGGCACTACTGACCAATGATTTCTATTTCAAAATCAAATTTAATAGAGTCGACGGAGCTCTGCTATCGCAGAGCTCCTATTTCTGGGTAGTTTGGCCCTCCGGGCCTGCTAAAGAACTAACATAACCTAAACCTACCTCCTATTAATGATACTAATATTGACCAGTAGTGCCAAATAGTTGTGCCACGGGGAATACACTATAAAATCTATGATTTTTACTTTGCTTATTTGTTTATTACGAGGGCTAATTAGATTAATTATTGAATCAACATTTTTAATTAGTTCAGTTCATGAATGAATACACGAGTACGTATGTACGTTCACAGACTTTAATTGATAAATCACTAAAGAACCTTGTCGCATAAAACCTACGTGAAGTTCGTATGTAATTTCTATCTTGTCACTTGACGCTGATGACAGCGAATAATGATATGACAACGTTCTATGGTGGATAAACCATAAAGTCCGTGACCGTACCAACTCTCAGACATACTCAATGAAAATAATCATCAACATAGAAAACCGTTTCATATTTCACTTGCCTGACATTTTTAAGTATGTAACAAAAAAAAATCTAAAAGGCAATTATTGTTAAGTAATATTATAATTTCCAAAATGCTCACCGCCCAGACTTGCACCGCACACCAACAGGCCAAGATCGCAAAACACTTAGGTATATAATATTTTTATTGTAATCCCGACCCCGCTTAGAAAGCAAAGGGAACCCACTAAATAAAAATATTTCCCCTACAACCTCTGTATTATTGCTAGGCAACTCGTACAATATCTTCGAAGAAATGTAGGACCTTTCATGAATTTCAAATGGATCTGTAAGCAGCGGCAGTATTTGCGCTGTTTTGTGGACAAGACTAATGGTTTGGGTCTTGTGCTGATATCGAGGTAACACTGGCTGGTTTTTATTTAGAATAAAAAATATTCAAAAACGGAATAAGAAAAGGATTATGGCATTGATTGGTCAGTTGACGACGCTTACCAGTATACCCTACTACACTCTTTTTCACCTGAGATACTCATCTCAGCATCTGTAACAGCCTAATATAAACACGTATTACATTTGTTTCTTTAACTTTACATAAAGCATACACTGGTACACACCTAGCGACGCCGTTCAGGAACTTAAATAACTAATCGTCTATTTTTAAATACCTCGCACGTGAGTATAGTATGTGATTGAAATTCCTTATACGTGAAAGAGAGTGTCGACACGTTAGCCTACTTACTTGTGACCCTGCCTTGGAAGCCAGCGGTCTCGGGTTCGAATCCCGGTACCTAATCTTGGATATTTTAATTGTATTATTATTATTATTATTATTTATTTATTTATTAAACCAACAACAAAACTTAAAAATAAATCAAAAGCCCTGCAAAACTGTTTTAGGACAGTTTGACTGCAGGAAGACTTGAAAAGAACAAGAACAGTACTATAATCTTAATGTTATACAATGTTTAGTTCGACATACCAAATATATAATTCTAAGGCATGTATATCTCTGTATAAGTAGTTTTATCGTTGTCTAGATTACTGTAGCAAAACAGCTCGGCCAAAGCAGCATGTACCTAACTCATTAAACGCCTCAGTGCAGGCGCGACAAATTTATTTACTCGGTTTATACTTCATTGACGTATTGCAAAGAGAGCGATTCAAACGAATAACTCTCCTTTACTCTAAACTTATCAAATTACAACTTGCCCTGGCTCTCTGGGCACAGGCTCTGCAGCGAATGCGTTATAGTTGCTTTCATTCTGAATCGGAAACTTTACCAATCTTAAACTTACCGCGACTATTAGCTGTTTCCGATGATAATTATAATAACTTGACATGCGGAAAACTTTTGATGAAACCATCACTATACTCTGTTCACTCTAGGATGATACCTGTGACAGATAAGTCATAATTTATAAACACGTTTTACACTGGTTTCTTTAACTTTACATAAATACTTCTCAGATACAAAGCTAGCGACGCCGTTCCAGAATTTAAATAATTAACTGGCTATTTTAAAATATCTCGCTTGTGAGTATACAAAGTGATTGAAGTTACGAAATTCAGCTCCACAGGCATCCTAAATTGAACAGACTATAGCTAACAACACTGTTCCAACCACATTTCAATGTGTTTACAGCGCAAATAATAATCAAACCAGTTCACAAGTAATGACGTGCTCGGTCTTCATTAGTGAGAGACTATTTGAATTCGAAACGTAGCAATTCTAAGTCGATATTGGCAACGCAATTGCAGGTATGAGAAATCTATTTCAGCTTTGACCTTTGCTCTGCAAACGCAAACATGAGTAAAAAAATAGGTCAGTACAAACATAATGACAACCGTAAATGTTGTTCTCAATCAAGTTCAGGGTGGGGCCGCAGCCCAAAACACTTTCTTGGAATCGAAGAGTGGTTTTGTTGTACAAAATGTATAAACAATGTTTATGGCATAACTTAAGAACAATTCAACAGAAAAAACCGGGCAAGAGCATGTCGGAGCATGCTCAGGTTTCGAAGCCGTTACTACAGTCAAATTTTAGACCTCGCGACAAACCTAACTTTGCCGTTGGAAAACTGTTATCCCCATACATTGACATACGTGGCGTTCAGTTTACCAATACCGCAAATAAGTTTTTGGTAGGTATAATCATTTAATCCGGTTGTAACTGAAGAACCACTGATGTCTACATAGTCGTGACTACATAGTTTTCCTATAAAATTCATTACATGTGCTTTAATGTAAGATATTTTTTACACTTGACTCTAACAAAAATTGTCGCTTTAAAGCTTAGTATTTAATTTTTATAAACGGACCCCTTAACCAAAAAATTGTCGTCACTAACCCGCAACATAGACCTATCCAACGACACCGCACACTATGTGGAAGACGAGAAAAAAAATACACCCCCACATCATGAGTACAATAAAAAAAAAACAGTTTTTATTTTACCTCTTTGTTGGCTTTAAAGCTTAATCTATAGTAATATATTTATGCCAAATTACAGCTACTCTACTACTAAGAGTCTCTGAGCTAGGCTGCGGACGGACGGACGGACATGGCGAAACTATAAGGGTCTCTAGTTTGACTACGGAACCCTTAAAAGTAGCCACTTAATCGTTTATCAGTCTTATTTTTTTGCATTAGGGCATTATATCTTACTCTGCAAAGTTGGCTACGCGTTTGCGTTCTTGAGTTTGCAATTCTTATCTCTTCTTACTGGATCGAGAGGATTTCCTAACAGCTTCTTGAAATAAAATTCGTGCTGAATGTAATTTATTTAATAGGTACTACTTGTAAAGAAACAGTGCCTAGGAGAAGGTGGTAAGGAAAGCGATTTGCATAATATTGAAGTTTACAAAAACAGTTTTAAAAGTGGTCGTGGAAAACCCAATCCTGCGTTTTGTTATGTGACAGTAAAATATTTAAGTGAATTTATATGAAAATCATGAACTTTTTTGGAACAATTACATTCCCAAATTAAACAGTATAAATGTTGCACTTACCATTCTGGTGCCTGTGTGCTTGCTTGTCTGTCTCTTGCCACAAACAAATGCATGAAACTTTAGGTTCACAATATTGTTTTATGAACTCTCAGAACTTAGATTACCTTCAGTTGGTATTTTGCAACTACTCGTTTAAGGTTCAGTTTTGCAATGACTTGGACCCGCTCCACGATGTAAAAACTTGCCTCGAACCAAGCTGTCAAATTACACTCGGTTTATAACTAAGATTGTGGCCGTGGAGAGTTTTGTTTTGTATATATTGCAGGAACAAAACAAAGGCATTGATTTACTTTGCAGAAAGGAAAATTCTTTGTTTAACACAAATAATTTTCCTTTCTACAAAGTAGTTAGTGGTCTTGGGGAACGCGTCAAAAACATCTTTTTTTTTTGTGGTTAACTTATCTTGAGACGGGTATTGAATTCAAAAACATGTTTAAAAAATGACTGACTGCTGAGTTTCTTGCGGCGTTTCTTCTCAGCAGTGGTCTCCTCTTGGGAAGCGCTGCTTGTACTGTCTATACTCTTGAGAACGGACTATAATCTTGACGCCAGTGCTGTTGGCCTACGAGTAGTTGGCTGTGACCCCGTATGCAGCTAGCGGTCCCGGGTTCGACTCCCGATGCAAACATTTGTATGATGAGCGCGAGTAATTCGTTTATGAAACTTGTACGTCTTGTGTGTACATAAGTATTTCCGTAGACCTATAAGTATGTTAATCATTGTGTACCCGTAGTACAAGCCTTGAGCTCAGTTTGGGACTAAATCAATTTCTACGAAATTGTGCCTTTATATTTAATTTTAATAACAAAAAAAAAACAGGGGACAATCTCAAACATATTCAATAGTCCCAAACTAAGTGCTACTCGTGTACTACACTCAGGAGCAAACATACCGGGTCAGAGTGCGTTTTTCATACTAAAGAGGCTGTTTCGAAGCCTTGGTTCCTCGCTAGGGAATGCTTTTAGTGAAATCTGATGATGAATACCTCGAGCATTGATACAGGACTTCCAGAGTGCTTAGGATACCCAATTGAATGAATCTGCGGTTAACGCCGGAATTGTGCATGTTCAGAAAAACATCTAAAATGGCAATACAATAAGGAAATCCAAGTGCTGACCCAAACTCTCCCGCTGTGGTGTCAATTGATTGTGCGATCAGTTAGGTATCTTAAGAACTTTTGACCTCCTCTATTGAACCTCGCAGTATCCACCATTAAAACTCACTCAAAACAACCCCTGGCGAGGAATCAAGGCTTTGAAATAGTCTCGTTTGTATGAAAAACGCACTTTGACCCGGTATTTTTGCTCCTGACTGTATATGTAATAGGCAACCAATTCTTCTATAGTAAAAACATAGATTTTTAGAAATCATTATCTGCTTATCAAGATAAAACTATGGAGTCCCAACACGATCGGACTACGTTAAGTATAGCAGAGATCCTGTCGCCACCTTCCAATTACATCTTCTTAAATTTCATTGTCATCGGGTTTACATGTTTAGTCCAAACAGCCTGTTCCATTAACGGGAACTGGTTCAAACTTGACTTGCAATTTTGACGGACATCGTACAAAAATACGAACAGTGCAAGTCAAATAAACGCTTGTAAAAACATCCAAAGGAACAAATACTCGCGATCATTTCACAAACATTTGCCCATTCCGGGAATCGAACCCAGGATTAACTTCGTAGGGCCACTACCAACTAGCTTAAATAAATAAACATCAGGGGACAATGTCAAACCAATTGACCTAGTCCCAAACTAAGCTCTAGTCTACAATGGGTACTAGACAATGTTATAAATAGTTATATACAGAATATATACTTAAATATATAGAAAACATCCATGACTCAGGAACAAATATTCGCGCTCATAACCTCTGAATCATTGTCATATGATTCATGTACTGACAGTCAAGCCTTACTAAGTGCTGTCGTCCTTACTTTTACTTCTATTTTATTTTTATTTTCATTTTAATTTAAAAAAAAAATGTATTAATCAGGATATTATTTTATTTTTTATTTTTTTGCCACCTTTAGGCTAAGAAATTGTAACCAACCTAAATTGACTATGATCCCAGTTAGTCGAAATAAATGTTTTTGAATATGAATTTGAATTGAAAAACACAAATATTTGCCCTTACCGGGATTTGAACCCAGGACGGCAAGCTTCCTAGACCAGCGCGTCGTGGTTGCTTACATATTATGTTTTTCATATGTTTATTAGCGTCAAAACATAAAGTCAAACATCATCATTTTGCAAGTCTTATGCAATTATGTGATTTCATATCAAAGGGAAGTTATGACAGTTCTTCTACTCTATAGGTAGTGATTATAGTAGGTAACAGTCTTGGTATAGATAAGGCTAGTGTAGCTAGATTAATGTCAACATTAAACCTTATTGAAGTGGCCGGGATAGGTAAAATTATACTTTGTGCATTACCATAATATTCACAAAATATGCCATATGACTAAAATAATAAAAAAACACACTTAAATTCTCTGTTGTACTAAAAAATATCATTTCTTCGACCTAAATAAAATCACTAAGCGCCTCACGCTAACATCTGACAAAATTCGTTTGCCAAACAAATATATTTTTACTTTAGTAGAACTTTTGGCCTTTAATATAGAACAAAATAAATAGAATAGTGGCACAAATGCCTATCCAAATCATTTAAACTAAAGTATAGGACAGCGGAAACACCTTTGAGTATAAATATAATTCATCAAAATATTGGGGTTTTCTAGCAAAGAATTAGTTGTTGGATTATTTTTAGATTCTGAAAATGTATAAATTATGTGTGTTACTGAACATTGGCTTAGACCAGCTCAATTAATTTATGACTTTATAAATTTTAAATTACTTCGTTTTTTTGCGAGAAAATCATTCATCTTTAATAATAGTTAAAAATAACACAATATCCAAAGAAAGGAAATATATTGTTAGGCTACCCATAGAGAGGCTTGTAGAAATCTGTCGTATAGAACTAGAAAATTATATAATCATTTGCGTACTACTATAGGCTAGGCTACTGTAGGCATTCATAGAAATAGAAATAGGCTTTATGAACTATATAAAGAGGGGGAGGAGAACAAGAACGCTGACTTCTTAGTTTATGTTAAGAATTATTCGAGAACCTTCAAGCAAATTTGCTTAACTGCTAAGTCAAAAATCTTAGGTCTTAAGCTCAAAGCTTCTGACAATAAGGTAAAAACTGTGTGGAAAATAATAAATAGACAAACGGGTAAATCTAAAACTCGTGATAATCAAATCACCATAAACAAGGGTGACGAACATCACATCAAAAAAAGACGTGGCCGTAGCGTTCGAAGATTATTTCTCCACCATAGCCATTAATACCACAAAATTTCTCCAATCATCTGCGACTGGAGCTCAAAAATTACTTTGTGCAAATGTTACTGAATGTTATTTAGGCTTTGATTTTAGCCACGTAGATTCAGTTTCTGTTGTAAAGTTATTTAAATCGCTCAGTTTTAAACACGCTGATTATTTATGTGGAACGTCAGTTAAAGTCATCCATCATATCATAGAGATATAATTGCATCTCACTTAGCTTTAATCTACAATAATTGCATTTCAAAAGGGGGTCCTTCCAAATCTTATGAATTATTTAACGAATTTCCGTCCCATTTATATTTTACCGGTTTTAAGTAAAGTTTTTGAGAAGTTAATGTTAGTTCACTCCAATAGACATAAACTGCTTAACAGTAATCAGTTCGGCTTCACCAGAGGACGATCCACAACTGACACAGTATCTGTACTTATGAAATATATACAATATTTGGGAGAAATCTTGTGATGCAAAAGATTTTTTTGTGACCTTTTCAAAGCTTTTGATTGCGTAGATCATGTGACTCTTGTATTAAAATTAGAACATTACGGTCTGTCAAATAATTCTCTAAATCTTATCTCTTCATATCTTAGTGATAGAACACAAACGGTTGTGGGAAACGTCCATGGGAGCAGCTGTTAAACTAGGTATGCCTCAGGGCTTTATATCAGGTCCTTTCTTATTTTTGGTTTATATTAATGACTTACCACCCACGGTAGATAGGTAACCTTTGTGATATTGTGCTATTTGCTGATGATACATCATTTATTTTCAAGGTAGACCAAAAATCCGTCAATTACATTGGATAAATGCCACTCCATGTAAAGTACTTAATTGGTTTACTAGTAACAGTTTGCTACTTAATGCTATTAAACTAAATGTTTTAGTATCGCTTTGCTTAATGTTAGACCAGTAGACTCTAGTATATTTCTTTTCCTTTTAATTTTTTCTTTTCTTAGGGAGAACTATAGCTAAAAACTTTCAATGGATGGTCCCCATATAGCAGTACTAGCAGGTAAATTAAGCTCGGCAGCTAATGCTATTAGAAAAATCTTACCAATGTTGAGACAGCTCGACTTAATAGTAAATTAGTCATAAAAAATATATGTAAACATGTTTTACTGTCCAGGGACACGGTTTCTGTAGGAGAATTTATCGAAACCTTGTATGTTGTTGTCTTGCACTGTCATAGGTAAGTTTTTTTTTCTTACTACCACTTATTAGTCCCTATGAAAATTCTGATTTTTGACACTGTCATTTTCCTGCTCAATCTACGCTTTTTAAGTTAGATTCATTGTTTTATATAAAGCTAGATTAAGCTTTATAATTGTATAATATCATAAGTAGTATTTAAAAAAACAACTGACTGTTGAGTTTCTTGCGGCGTATCTTCTCAGCAGTAGTCTCTTATGAAGCGCTGGTTATGACGTCTAAAAGTGCCCGTACGGCCTACGTACTAAATAAACATCTTTTATCTAATCTTATCTTATCTTGAACTAGTTCATTTCAACTAAAACCCAACAGAGTCGCCGACATGTCTATTTACCCAGGACATTCCTTCCGTGAAGGCGGCAATTATCAAGGCGGTCGTAATTCGTCTCCCCGTTCGCGGAGTATTAAGTGACATAGATTAATTTCAGCAATTTATTCCCTCCTCCTTAATTTGACCGCGCTCCATTTGTCAGAATCCGTTGCAATAAAACGTCTCAGTATATTTGAGAGTTGTCTTCCCTTTAGCCTTTTTGTTGTTTCGTGTTTAGGAAGTGTATTAGGAAGGCATTTCTAGGGTGTACAGTCAACCAATTTGATTCATTCACTATAGAACTATGTCAATGTAACGTTATAATTAATTTCTTAAGACATCTCTTACGATTTGAATCGTTACGTCACTTTGATAGAATTCTATAGTGGCCCATGATTCAAATTGGTTGATCGTACACCCTAGAAATGCCTAAAGGGGCTTCTAAACGGGCCATGTTTTGCTGCAATTTGTGGCCGGCAACTAGTGCTATCTTACTCTTACTTCGTATGTCAGAGCAAGATGCGTATAGTTGCCGGCCACACATTGCCGTGAAAATGTTGCTCGTTTAGAAGCCCCCTTACAAATACACTTTCCAAACACGAAACCACAATGGTTACTAGTTTTCGGCCCACGACTTCATCCGCGTAGATTTCGATACCGTTATTCCCTCTGGAACTTTTTGAATTTTTCGAGATGGATAAAAATAGCCAGATACAAAGATGACTTTAATTGAACGATGTGTAACACATAGGTGAATTACATCTCGATACAAACGTTTATGAATCTGCAACACGTTATAAACCAGTTATTTAAGTAAATAGCTATTTTACAATAACACTAACCTTACTGTTTATATTATTTTTTTAATTATTTTGTTGCACAAAATTGACACAACTGGCTCTTTAAATTAAAAAGAATCCTCGCGGCTATTTTTCCATTCTTATATACCTAATCTAATCTGTGAGGATAAGTGCCAAGTCGCTGCTTCTCAGTGAATACTCTTATCAACTCTAATACATACACATACCTACACACAGCCACGCCTCTTTCCCGTAGGGGTAGGTAGTTGAACTATCTTATTTGGAAAATAAGTATATCTTAATAGCAGGACGAAAATGGCATTTTTTATCCCTAGGGAAAAAAGTGATTTTGTAAAAGGATTTGCACAAGCCATTTTTGACCTTATGACTTGACCATGGAAGAATCTTATTACACTTTCTCCTTAGTCCGTAAGTTGAACGAGGGCAAAAGTGAACGCAAATGACCACTTAAAGACCTTAATTAACAATCTACTAATTTCAGCCACTTTGGACTTCCTATGTCATATATATAAAGTGTCATACATATAAAAAAAGATAAGTCATTTATTCAATAAGCAGGCCGCACTTTTAGACGTCAAGAATTTACCAGTGCTTCCCAAAAGGAGACCCCTGCTGAGAAGAAACGCCGCAAGAAACTCAGCAGTCAGTCATTTTTTAAACACATTTCATATTACAATGGTACTACTTAGTCTAAGCATCATATAAAGCTATAAATATTAAATTAAATATAATATCAAATAACACGCGTAGTTCACCAGGAAAATATGCCAAAAATCTTGGGAGAGAGATAGAGGGAGAAAAGGAAAAAAAAACACCTACTTGTGTATATGAGACGGTGCAAGACGACCAAATAAAAGTTTCGATATGTTTTCCTACATCTACGGTGTCCCCTAGACAAGATAAAGTATTTTGGCATTTGAACAAACTATTATTGACTAAGTTTCGGGTTTAGGCCATGCATTTTTGTCTGTTAGATAATCCTCGACTATAATACGCTTTAGACATTAACGACTTTTTCAAGTATTTTTTAAATGCTAGAAAGGGTAACTTTAAAACTACTTCAGGTAATTTATTATAGAAATGAATGCATTGACCAACAAATAATGTAACTTTACGGACACGGAAGTTTCGAATAGTAATTTTATTTTAATAGGAAGACCCTCCAAAACTACCTTCCCAATATGCCCAAGACAACACTCCGTATTAGGCCTGCTAGCCACCCAATTGCACCAACCCATTCCATTGTATGCCAATAATAAAGGCGATTACACACTGCACGAATTACAGCGGCCCGTCGGGACGCGGTGCAGCGGCCTGTGTTATTGGCCTTACAATTACGGCTATAATTAGAAACGGCTCATGTGTGTACAGCATTAGAATACTGTTCTAGCTCTGTACCCTTACCACGAGACAATTACCGTACTCGCCAACGAGTCGAAGTTCTATCCCTCGCAGACCTCGCAGTATTCTTATAGAGTGCGAGGGACAGGGCATTCGAGTCGCTGGCGAGTACGGTAATTGTGAGTCATGGTTATAGTATGTGCACACTTTAGTGCTTTGTCACTTTAGCCAAGTTTCAGTAACAAATATTCACGCTCATCCATCACACAAATATCCGCCCTTACCGGGATTTGAACCAGGGACCGCAAGCTCCCAAGGCGGGGTCACTACCAATCTAGGCTGGTGTGTCGTAAAAGAACGTGTGTCGTGTGGGAAAATTAACAATGTAAATACATTATGTATTGCTTGCGTTAAATCGTTTCATTTCGTGAAAAAATATCGAAATTATACGGAAAACAAGGTATTATAAGATCATAAATATAGAAAAAAGAACCATTCATTTCAGCAAAGTCCGTTCAAATTGGGAAGAAGTACCACTTTGGTCACTTAAGGTTGAAATGAGTATCAACAATACTGTAAAGTTAAAAATAATATTCATAAATAGTTAAGACTGAAGATTATTTTAAAGTAAAATATAATAGTAGATTATACACCGAGGGGATAAAGCACTGTTTTATGCCACGGGCGCGATATTGAATCCTGAGCAAATGAGGGATTCCAGGGTTAACTCCCGAGTGCAGCGAGGGTGCTAGGAGTTAATTAAAACGGAGTCATGAGTGCAGCGAGGGATTCAAGCTCGCCCAACACGAAAACAGCTTTATCCCAAAGGTGGATTCCATACTCTACTTTTCAAATATTTTGTTTTATTTTTCCAGTGCAATTTTCAAATAAGTTCTTTTTGCTGTAGGTCTGTCTCTACGGAACAATTTTTCATACGAATTTAAATCTCGTTATAACCTGTGGTTAGCCGATGGCTATAATTAATTAGTGAGGTTTGCATGATATATAGCTGGGCAAATTTGAGCGTGTGGTCTGAAAAATTGGTTTTATTACTTAGAGTGGCCAAAAACGGTGTAAAGATGGTCAAAAACCGGTACTTCTACCCTAGCTCCCAACATCTTATCATTTAACTTACCACCAAACAGCACAACTGCACCTAATCGCATTGTTGTGTTTCGGTATTTGAATAAGATAATTTTCCTATCTCTACACCGTAACACAACACTGCAAACCCTGTTCCTTGGCGGTAAAAGGACAAAATGGTGGTAAGGAATCGGACAGAACCTTCTCAAAGTCCTAACCTGCCTATTATTTCTAAATAAATAAGTCGATTCACTAGTCCGCCTCACTACTAATTTTGAGAAAACCTGTGGCTGCTTTTCATCAAAACTCGCGATAATTTAATTCAAATAGAAACTAAACACAAATTCAGTATTGAACCTCAAACAACAGAATTAGTAACAAAGGTTAGTTACCTCGCTTGTGTACCCTCGCTATAGAAACAGCCCAATTGATTCACCATTGTTCTGAAGATAGACTGTGCAACTGATATTTCGCATGCTTCTCTAGTCTTCCTGTATTATTCTCGGGCTGACGTGAGCCCGCATTAGTTCATTGTGCATCAGACCGTTTGATAGAGAACGCTGGTGTTTGTACCCTTACGTACGCGCCGGTGGAGTACGTTCATGTGTTAGTGTCATAGGTAATGGGTGACGCCTGGACGCGTGGCTATTTGCATTTAGTGTAGACGCCTAGTGACATTTTGATTAGACTAAGGGGTACTATACACATGCAGAAAATGTGACAGGTAAAAAAAGGCTTCTTTGACACTGGGCTTTTTTTTATCTTTTAACACACCACCAAGCAGTGGTGTTAGCGTTGATGTGTTGGATTAAACCGGTGAAACTACTAGCATAGAGGCATTCTATGGTAGTCTTAAACATACAAAGATACCGATATACTTGTTTGTACTACAATCATACCAAATTTGACGCTTGTATGTTTTACAACTTTTACTATAGAACTAAAATAAAAATACATTAAAAAAGAATTATAATCTTGAGACTACGCCGAGCGTCCAGTGGCGCCCTCATCACCATTATTGTGTTTTCTACTAAACTAAGGTATTGTCTTGAAATCGACGGATGTATTTTTGTTGTACAAATGAATACACAATTTATAGGGTATATGACTCAACTTAATAACTATTGGACTATGAGTGAATAACTTAACGGAAAAAAGTGGCCACCTTATCCCGTTAAGTTGACGACGCGAAGGTTAAAGGTTATTAAACTTTGTCTTATATGCTATACATTGTGTTTTCATCTGTACAACAAAAATACATCCTTCGATTTCAAGACATTATTTTAGTTTATTAGAAAACAAAATAATGGTCATGAGGGCGCCACTGGACGCTCGGCGTAGTCTTAAACACTTAATTTTTTATTTTTTTTAGTAAATCCGCCGTAACAACACATATTTTGAAAAAAAAAACAACGCGCTATTTCGGTTCAAATAACATAGCTCTTTTAAGTTAGGACGGACGGACTGACGGACAGTGGAGGCATATTAATAAGGTCCCGTCGAGCTACCCTTCCGGCATGGAACCCTAATAAAACTAGGGCTTCCTTTCCCCAAGTAGCCCTGTACCCTTACCATGAGTTACAATTAACGTACTCGCTAGAGAGTTGAATGCTCTGTCCCTCGCAGGCCTCGCAGTATTCTTATAGAGTGCGAGGGACAGAGCATTCGACTCGCGAGCGAGTACCGTAGTTGTCACTCATGGTAAGGGTACTGCTCCTTTACCCTACGGCCTCGACTCGCGCCCTCTATTGGTTTTTGCGAACACTCCCGTATAATCCGATTCGGGGTGTTTGTTCCCCATATTCTTAAGGTAGTATAAGTTTTCTGGTTTGTTTGAGGATCCTATTAATAAGGCATACGGAAAGTTTGCGCCGGGATCCACTAAGTTGTTTGGCAAATGTTTGACGTTTGTTCAAAAATACGAAGTCTGTCAAATACAATAACTTAACAAGGGTTTTGGGAATGTTTGAATTAGTAAATAAAATTTAGACATAGGGTAAAGTAACCAGTGGTCGGCCTCTGCCTATACTTTGTATGAGTGGGAAGAGTACGAAAGATATATTTCTCACTCTTCGCACTCATATAAGGTCGACTACTGGTCTCTGGTCGACCACTGGTGACTTTACCCTATAATCATTATGTAAGTATGTAAATACTTTATTTTACAAACGGGAAATAACAAACAACAAAACAGACCGAACCACCAAAGGTATATAAGAAGGCGAACTTATCCCTTTAAGGGATTTCTTTCAGTTAACCTTTGAGCTTTGACCTTTGCTTTAACCAAGTATTAGTAAGTAGGGTAAAATGTTTAATAAAGAGTACTTTTATTGTATTAATTATGACAATATCTATAATATTTGTGCATTCCATTACATTCTGTTTCAATCCAGTAAGGGAGGATTGACATACAGTAACTAGAACTCGATGTCAGGTGCATTTAAATAGATCCGGCAGCTAGGCACGCCGAGTGTTCGTTAACTGTCGGATCTCGTTACTTCCCACAGTGGACTAACTTAATTCTGAAATAACGTATTAATAACCGCCAATGCAAAAATACGGGTGTTATAAGTTTGTCGTGTGTATCCTAAACGAATGAACCGATTTGAATGCATTTTTTTAAATTTAAAAGCAGAATGTCTAGCGGTGGTTCTTGGCTAGCTTTCATGAAAATTGGTTTAGCCGTTTATGAGATATCAGCTGTGAAAGAAGGGGACACCATTATATGAAAGGCAAACCTGACTGACTTATACCGGGTGTACAATCCAAATGGGTCAGTATGGAGAAGTCGGAAACTATGAGAGATAGCGAGATCTGTTCTTAGGAACCATGACGTCGATTTTAGATTTAATAATAATTACATTCAAACTTTTTTATTAACTCTCATACATAACCGGGAATCGAACCTGGTCAAAATCAATGTGTATAAATTCTGCAACTCGCAAGAAGCACAACACTAATGGAATCTTGTTTAAAGTATGAGAGTTAGTAAAAAAGTTTGAATGTAATTATTATTAAATCTAAAATCGACGTCATGGTTCCTAAGAACAGATCTCGCTATCTCTCATAGTTTCCGACTTCACCATACTGACCCATTTGGATTGTACACCCGGTATATCAACGCACAGCCGAAACCACTGAACATAGAAACTTGAAATATTGTACGAGGGTTCCTTTCATGATGTATGAGAGCACAAATATTTTTTTTTATCAAAATTGACAGAACGTACTGACCTTAGTTTACATAATCACTACAATTATTCAAAAATCGTGAAAATCGGACCCGATTGAGATTGTCAGAAACGTTATGGCTCGGAGCAAAATTTGTATGGGAAGTATTTGAGAGCCACGCGATTTAGGCTTTTTTTTTTTTTTTTTATGGCATAGGGAAGGCTGACGAGCACACAGGCCCCCTGATGGTAAGTTGAAACTGTGACCCATAGACATTCGCATTCACAAGACTGCAAGCCTAAGACTGCAAATGCGCTGCCAACCCTGAGGACTAAGATGGAATGCCTCTATGCTAGTCATTACACCGGCTGTCTTATCCCCAAACCAGAACACAACAATGCGAACACTGCTGTTTGGCGGTAGGTTAATGGATAAGATGGTGGTAGCGATCCGGACGGACCCCGCACAAGGTCCTACCACCCGCAAGGTCCTACAATACTCTTAAGGAAAACGAGCAGATGGGACACTGTTGATGGCAAGTGGTCGGGTCGCTACCACCAACCTTTTGTATGCTGAAGCATTGATCCGGTGTAGAACCAGTAAGCTGGTTATATTTGCTAAGGGCTTGACAACCTCAGGGTAAATGTGGTTTTGAGAGACAGCGAATTTGCAAACGCGGTGTCAGACTTCGTCCGGTTAAGTGGTATGATAAGCTCTCCGAAGTAGCTGGATAAAAGGAAGCTTGTGGAGAGCTCTTTGACTAGCAGTGGATTGCTAAATAATGATGATTCACATCAAGAGACTTAGCTGTTGTTGATAAGCGCTAAGTAGAAGATTTTAAAGGGATATTTTTTTCTTTTTGTTTTTTCAAAGCTTACATAACAATTTATCACTACATTTTAACTCGCGCTTTTATCTATTTTATTGCTATGCATGCACCTAAATTACAAATCAATTAAGTAAGTATACAAGTATACATTTTAATATTATTGAAAGTTTGCCTACGGCAACCGTTCCAGAAACATTCGTTTTAATGTACTTTTCACAACGTTTTTGCTACTTTTTGTGTCCGCTCTTAACCAATCAATTTCATTATATATTTTAGGAACCAGAAACAAATTCTTTCTCCTACCATAATTGTTATTAGCATAAACTATTTTTACTCCCTTTTATAGAAATGTAGGTACATAACATTAAAAAACACATGTCATGTGCAATAATAGTTTTAAAACGTTAATATTCCCTTGAAAAAAATTGAATGACGCATATACCGCCAGATCTAAAATAGCAATAAAAAAAATTAGGCTTGGTATAAAAAAAATTAGACAATATCGTAAAGTTTTAAGTGCGTGTTTAGTTTATGAACAAAATGGTAACAGTGCTTTTAAAAAGCAGTGCATGTCCCTAATGACTACGTGTTTCATTATTCATACAGCAAGCAACACTCCTTCACTCACACACTTTCCTTTGAACAGTCGGCATGACATAATTAGCATTTTTATCCGACATCGATTACCCTCATCCAAAATCTTTACCTCAGATATATTTTTATCTACAACATGACGATATCCCCGTATCACAAAGCTATATAAAACCAAGCACGAAGCCAACGCTTTAAACCTTTTTAAAAATTCTCACCTCAAAAGTGTGCAACCCCTTCGTGATACGTAACGTTTTATAGGATTGCGAATTCGGCAGAGATAGGGGCACTCTTTGTGAGCTCACAAATGTCACTGCTATCATAATTTACTAGAGTCGTGTCCTGCAGGTGAGTCTATCTCTCTTATATATATATATATATATCAGTGGTCTACTATGCAACTTGAGAGTCATGCTTGCTGAAGATTATTCGAGTATAGTTAGAACTAATGGTTTATAAAAGCATATTTTTGCAAATTAGTTATATTTATCCCTACAATGCATCCAGCGATACATAAATGTGACAACCAAGTAACTTAGGGCCGTATTTATAAACTCATCTTGACTGTGAGGCCCGTCACAAGATACGTCAAAGTAAACGCCAAACCATAGAATACTTTCATTGTTGAGGCAGCTCGTGACGAGCATTAGACTTGAGATCAGTTTATTAATAAGTCTCTTAGTAACCTAATAAGTTAAAAAAAGTTCATTTTGCTGATAAATATTTTCACCGACTCATAATAATGTTTTTTCTGAAATTATCATTATTAACTACATAACACAATAACGATACTAAGGACGTATCATAAAACGTGGGGTTATACTCCCCCTTTTTTTGGGGTGTTAAAATTAACTCGTACATTACGTACCTATTTGATTATAAGTTAAAGTAAAACCGTTTAAAGTAAATTTAAAATTTGTGTAATTTGTTCATTTCTTTTAAAAAAAGAAAACGGAAGGAAATTAGTTTTACATTAAGCTTGTTGTCACTTCTTTTAACTTCAATTTTCCCTAACTATGCTTCAGAGGGTAGTTACGATGTATCAGAAAATCCGGGCAAGGGCATGTCGGACCATGTTCAGTGTAGGGTTCCGTTGCCGTTACCACAAATATAAGAAAAAAACTCAAAGAAAATAAGTATTTTTTTTTGAAAAGCTATCTTAGACAGTTAAGTTTTCTTGATAGTTATAGTTTTTTAAATTCGAATGTGCTTTCATCAAGGCTATTTTCCTGAGTTTATGTTTTACAGAATTCGCTGTAGAAAATTATAACGTGTAAGCCAGTACCAGTAATATAATATTTCACTTACTTCATTATTGGTCTTAATGCGGAGCATAAATCTCTAAATTATATACTATATTTCAGCTTTGTGACTTTGATAATTTCTGAGAAAAAGCGAGTGTGAAAGAGTTTCTAGTTGGACTGCGGATCCCTAAAAATGCCCCAAAAGCCAAGACCTGAGCAAATGGAAAGGTATTTAATGGATTCTGCACCAACGAAGACACGGGCGACCACGAGTTTTAGATATATTGCGGGTAGGAGCAGATAAATAGCCCCGCCATTGACAAATCGAGGGTCGAAAGAGTGTTAAAACAGTGTGCAGGGGTGAGAAATGATAAGATTGGGTCTGTACGAGTTATTACTGAGGTAGATAGAGGTCCGGCAGTAGCACTGTTGAGTTGCTGGAAAATTATGCATTTTATATTATATTATATTATACTTTCTTAGTAATTGTCAAATATAATGTCTTTCTTAGTAAACCTTCTCAAAAATCTGGGTAGTTATTCTGAATAGAATTTCAAAAGTGCCTTGTTATCAGGGTAGTAATAGCGTATCAATATCCATTATAACCCTGGCTTGTGTTTTTTTGAAATGCGGCCACACTGCTGCTTAAAATACGGAGACGGTACGGAATCGCAGTATCCGTATCGCTGTATCCGTACCGTTTATATTGCATGCCCTCCACACCGCTGCTTAAAATACGGTGTCGTTGCGTAAACAAAAGACGGGGTCATAGTAGCAACATGGCGCTGTTAATGACGCACCGTAATATACGCACCGTAATATACGCACCGTAATATACGCACCGTAATATACGCACTGTTAAGCAGCGGTGTGGAGCGCATGCGTTAAAAACGGTACGGATACGATGCGTCACTGCGATTCCGTACCGTCACCGTTTTTAAGCATTCGTGTGGGCGTACCTTTAGTCTCGGTGACGTTATATCGATGAACATGCTTTAATGCACTTTTTTTTTTTGGCGCGTTAATTGTACGCGCTGAAATTAGCAATAAAAAACATTTTGTTTGTGGTTGATGGTATGCTTGTTCTTCTTTTAGTTTTTTTGTCACTTTTGTGTTTAAGTTAACAGTAAGTAAATAAAATAATCTCATGTTATGTAAAGGTATGTTATTTATTATTTATGATCCGGCGGCATTTGCAGAATGTTTGTATTAATTTTCCAACGTATGTTTACTTTTTGTTTAAATTGTATACGCTAATAAAATAACAATCAAAATACATGCAACTCACCTAAAAGACAGCGTGGTCAGCGGCCTGTAACTCTTATGGCTGTTCACATCACTCATAGGCGTCCCCCAAAAGTCATTCACAAACACCTGTCTCAACGAATTCGTCCCAATGACGTCCCCATTCGTCACTACCGCAGGGATGTCGTCATGCACGAACTCGCCACCCAGGCTGTTGACGTAGCTGAGGACTGCTGTGGTCGTCACCATACAATATATAACCACGTCGCTGTTGTAGCGGGGTGGTTCCTCGCGGACCGTTGGTAGCGACCGGCGTTTCATCTTCGGTGTTCGTATGCGCACTGTCACATTTCTGCATTTGCACATTTAGGGGTTTTTGTATCTGTAACAAATAAAAATTGGCTGTTAAAATACTGTTCAATGTGAAAAAGATTCATTAAGTTTTTCGCATAATGCCCCTAAGAATGAGAAAACTAGAAGAGCCTGTGTACGGTATTTTTCGTTTTCACGTTCGCGTATGTTTTGTTTTACTTTGACTAACGATTTAGTAGAAACTGAAATTAAAGATTAAAAACCGGCCAAGTGCGAGTTGATAGGGTACAACATACAGGGTACATTAGGGTACATTTATAATTCAGTTCAAAATATCACATATAAAATCCTCATAGTAAGACGCGAGCTAACTACTACTAGCTCTATCTAGTGGTATTTAAGTGAACTATTTTCCGTAAGTAAACGTATTAGTTATATTGACTTTACCACTTTATTTTCAATTGATAGAATTCTTATAGGTTTTTCTGTAATCTACAAGCAATTTCGGCTCAGTAATTTCGGAGTTTAGAGGGGAATGGTCAATGTTCGTCTTCTTTAATAAATAAAATCAAAACTTTATTTTACAATAATTACAGAAATATATTTGAGATCCTCGTAACAAGCCCCTTTCATTTGGCATGCAAATCTTTTTTTTTTAAATTTCCTGATTTGTCCAACGTCGATGACCCTTATTTAAACTCAATCGGTTCAGTAGTTTCGGAGCAAATTGCCTGTGACAGACAGACGGACAGACAGACGCATGATAAGGGTTCCGTTTTTTCATTTTTCGTACGAAACCCTAATAAGGTGTCCTAGGATGGTAACTCCGAAGCACTACATTTCCTTTTACTCGTCACTCGTGATTAAAAAGGCTTCAAATTCGTTGCTAATCCTAAGGACTAAGATGGAATGTTTCCATACTAGTAATTTCATATTCCATTACTAAAACTCGAAGGAAATTATTTTGTACCTTTCAGTTAGTTCTGAAGAACAGTTTCTTGACACTATAATTGAATTTCAATTCAATCATCATAAGTCCATTTTCTCTTCCTCCTCTGATTCAAAGCCTAGTCATAAACTTGCAATATATTCCACGCTGGCAATACTAAGCAGATCCATTCCGTCATACCACGTAACTAATCTAAATAACTATTTTTCAATAAGGCTGGCAATACTGCGTTATGAATTTCGCGGGGCCTACTCAGGCCCCGACGTGCTCAAAATATGTGAATACCGACGCATTCCTTGTGGGTCTACTACAAGTTTGTAGCTGTGGTTTTCTCTTGCTTTATAAGAATGTGAGAAATTACAAACAATGAATAAGTTTGAGATTTTCTTGAAGTAGTAATAGTTTGGTAAAATTACCATATTTTATTTTCCATGGTGCACCTAGCAATGTGTAAGGTGCAATAATTCCCAGAAGTTTATAAACATTCTCATAAAACCCCAGAAAATATTGTTTTGGAAGAATTTTGGGAGCATTGAGAGTGATGTCTTTCCAAAATAAATAAGAATGTTTTTGGGAGGTACCGAGAATCATTCATCATCATCATGTCAGCCGAAAGACGTCCACTGCTGGACATAGGCCTCCCCCAAGGCTTTCCACTCAGACCGGTCTTGTGCTTTTCGCATCCACCGATGTCCCGCGATCCTGACGAAGTCGTCACTCCATCTTGTTGGAGGCCTACCTACAGCTCGTCTTCCGGTCCGCGGACGCCACTCCAGAACCTTCTGACCCCATCAGCCATCAGTCCTGCGAGCAATGTGCCCCGCCCACTGCCACTTCAGTTTAGCTATTCTTAGGGCTATGTCGGTAACCTTAGTTCTACTGCGGATATCATCATTTCTGATTCTATCACGCAGAGCAACCCCGAGCATAGCCCTCTCCATCATTAAATAGTATAAAACAAAGTCGTTACCCGCCGTCGGTCCCTCTGTATGTACGCATAGATCTTTCAAACTTTCCAACGGGTTTTAATGCGGTTTTCAACAATAAATAGAGTGATTCAATACGCAGGTTCTTATGTACATACACATACATACCATCACGCCTTCATCCCAGAGTGGGGTAGGAGACCTACAGAATTACCAACTACTTTAACCTGTTGTTAATTCTATAACCACATTTGGCACAAACATGCCAAGATGTTTACCAGTGAATATTACTGACAGGTTGCAAGCCCATCGTCTAACAATACTACAAGCCTTTAATCCCTTAGTCGTCTCTTACGACTTCCACAGGAAGGCATGGAGTGGCACTATTCTAAGCCGGCAACCGCATGTCACGGTTCTTATGTATCATTATTTAATTCTGAATTATGTACGTGTATACTATAGTCAGTAGGTTATCATAAAAATAATTTTCCAATTTAAAAAAAATCCATACACCACGTCAGTCAAATTGACGTTCCACGGTTGCTTCAGTGAATGGACGCAATACACTTCGTATACAGTCGGTAATTGTGAAGTGCTTCAGTAACAGTGAAGCCGGACGTCGTAAGGAATGACATTTGGACAAACTATTTGTGGCAATAGATTAATGCACGTTGGACAGTTCCTAGGGGATTTCAATATATCCGGTTTTTTTACCCTTAATAATGGAAATCTAGCCTCATATTAATTCGAAACGTTCACCTTAAGAAATGTATATAGTCAAGAGCGATTAATACGGGTCACTTTGTATAGAATTTCCGCTATCCTGTCTTTGAGAGGTGAGATCTTGAATGGTTCAACTGAATATCATGAAACCTAGATAAGAGATATTCAGATTGAACTAGCTCTCTTTCTTAAAAACGGCGTCCAAATCGGTCTGTCCGTTTGGCAGCTACGATTCCACACACACACATACACCAAGACACACAAACACACCAACTCAGATACAAACGTAATAGCTCCTCTATAGTATCTGCGATGATCGTTGATGGTCTGACCAATAGGATACAGCTTTAGAAGATTAAATTTACTAAAATGGTGGAGACTACGAAAACATCTTCAATCTCGTAAGGCCCACGTCAAATTGAGTTAGTTCGAAAAATAATCTTATGTCGGTCAATTAAAAACAAAAGTCACTTTGACGAATGTTCTTAATTTAATACAGTGGATAAAAGAAATATAATAAATAAAATCCAACTAGATACTCGTAACTGTAATGAAAGTCTCATAACATTGTAGATACAAAACAAATACATTTCTCTTTGCTATAGATTTAAGAGATCCAATCACAATTTTCAAGCTTATTGAATTTGGACAGAAATAAGAGAGAAAATGGAATTTTGGTGTACAAGCACAAATCCAGCGGTGCAATGAGGAATGGATTACGAATACGAGAACCGACGGCCATCGTGTTGAACGTGGTATAACAACTTACTGTATTAGGTTTAGAATAAATCACGTTCCCAAGCTGTTCAGTTATTATTTAACCCGTTTTATCGAGAAAAATAGACACATACATACATATAACCGATAAGCCGACTCCAACTACAGAAATCGCTACAACCATTATCAAATCCCCCACCCCACCGCTGCGTAAATTCCAGTGTCGTTGCGTAAACAAAAGAACATCATAGTAACAACATGGCGCCGTTAATGACGCACCGTAATATACGCACGGTTAAGTAGCGGTGCGGTCACTGGAAAAACATAAAAATATTTCTAACCTCCTTTATTAAAGTTAATTAATACCAATCGAGTCAAATAGTTTGGTCTCCTCATCATTCGCTTGAGCTATGCTCTTGTCGAAGCACCTAATGCACCATGTTGGGTCATTGATGACTTGCATAATTGATCGGGAATCCCTGCTCAACCAATTACCGACTAATCCATTGTGAATATCAATAGTCATGCAAATGAAGCAATGTTCATTAGTGAAAATGGACAAAAATCAAATAAAAAGCAAGCTTTAAAAACACGACTGATTTTTTTTATATTGTCGTCAATATATGTTAAATCATTAAAACACATAAAATCCAATTAATAAATGGTTTTCCGCCGTTCAGACGGAATTAATCAAAATCGGACGACCCGTTGAGTGGTTACGGATAACAAACCGCATTTTGGGTTTTGCCGCAGTTGGCTAAAAATAGGGGAGCATTACAAAAACTGATTTAGTCCCAAACTAAGCTCTAGGCTTGTACTGTGGGTACTATAGACAACGATAAACATACTTATGTACAGAAATACAACCTTGAATACATAGAAAACATCCTTCCTTCATTTCTTATTCGCACTGCTAATAAGTGGAATGCTCACCCTGTGTCTGTATTCCCGGAATCGTATAATCTTAATGTTTTCATAACAAGATTGGATAAATAGGCTTTTGCGATATAAGGGTGTACCAGCCTCGACCTCGTCGTCACTTAACATCAGGTGAGACTGGGGTCGCAAGCAAACCCATTTCTGTTTTTTTTTTAAAGAGCTAATACCCGAGCTATCCCGAGAAAAAATGCGGAGAAAATATCATACCTCAAAGCATTGCTAATTTTTAAAATAATATACTGTAAAACCAATAAATTCATATTCGTTCGTTCAAATAGTGTGCATTGCAACCCTTTGAAGACACCGACACTGGTTTGTGCTCACCATTCATGCGGTACTATCGAACCAACGGAACCCTGACCCACCATGGAACCTTGTCACAATGATTGACGTACGATTGTCGTATAGCTTCGTATGACAGTCGTAACGTCAATCACTGTGACAAGGTTCTATGGTGGGTCAGGGTTCCGTTGGTTCGATAGTACATCAAAGCATGCAAACTATTCGAAAGACCGAACTACTCCGATACCTATCGATGCCACACTTTTTGTGCCATTTGTCAGTATGTTTTTTTGCCAGAGAGAGAGTGTAGAAGCGATACGTGACTCGAGACATATTTTATTAATGCTAAGTACCATTTATGTTAATTTTTGGAAGAGCGGGGCGTTCCAACACAAACTTTGTACGTCTAAAGGGAGGCCTCAGCAACTGTGAATATAAACTGGCTAAATGATAATAAAGAATGTTTGTATTTGTTTTTTTTTCACAGAGATCCGAATACTATAAATATTCTGGTTTTACTGTACGTCTTCCTTTGGCACTGCTTATCTTTTGCTTATCTAATAGGTGCCCAGTAGTAGAGTTCAAATTGATCTATACACGATCAAGAGAATAAGAGCGTGTGTATATTTTTGAGCTCTTTGACTGTCCGACTATTTTGCTGCTGACAACAAACATGGGGGCATGCTTCCGATCCGTACAGTTATGTATGCATGACATGCTCACAAAGGCATGTATGCGTCAAATTAGGTTGCACAAAGAACTTTGGAGCTCACTGCTATCACGTATCGAACAAAGAAGTTTCTTGTACGTGTAAATTGAATTTATGAATTTATAAAATTAGCTTATACAGTATACCTTGTCTTTAAAATGAAATAACATGAATTTGAATTAATTATCTCCCATGTTACTCCTAAGTAATTTTTTTTTGGTATTCTTTGGCACCAAATCGTACGCTTTTTTCCCGAAATTGTAAATATTTCCGGATTTATTTCAGGACCATCTTGCACAACCATTATAGGTTAGGTTAGTTTCTGCTTGCCTGTCTGTGACATTGTAGCTCCCAAACGGATGGACCGGTTTGTATGAAGTTTTATAACATAAAGTTATTTTAATTGGATTGGTTCTTAGCTAGATTTCATGGAAACCGGTCGTTCCGTTTAAGAGATAATCAGCTCTAAAAGAAAGAGTAACCATTATTTCATATAAATTGGTGTTCTATAATGCATGGCAATCTGTTAAACTGAGAGGTGTTAAAGTACACATTCCCAGTTACATAATGAATGTATGTATGTAAACTCTTTACTACACAAACAGAAAATAACAAAACTAAAAAAAAAAAAAAGTTGGGCCAAGGTGAACTTATCCCTTAAAGGGATCGCTTTCAGTTGAGCGATTGAGAGATGATAAAAACAACGGATGGCTAAACATAAATACAACAATTGAAGATACAGAAGATAAAAATAATGACTTATGTAACAACACTTATTCTTTATCATACTTAATCGATTAGTTAATTTGCTGTTTTCGTGTAAAATCCCTTTAGAAACCACAATGCTCGCTAACGCAAACATTTTTTCCAATGGATCGATGCCTCTCGTTATACGCGGCTGCTTATTCAAACATCGGCTCCGAGGCACGTCCTGGCATTAATAATATCATCGCAAAATATCTCGGGATATGTGAGGATATTCAAGATAATTTGTAAAATTAATGATACCTTTGAAACTGTTATTGAAAAATTTGTTATTCTGCTAATATTTAGAGTAAAAATACCTAATAATATTGAACTTCAATTGGTTTTTCAATTACAAAACAAAATGAGTAATACACTCAGGAGGAAAAATAACGGGTCAGAGTGCCTTTTTCATACTAAAGAGGCTATTTCGAAGCCTGGGTTCCCCGCCAGGGAATGCTTTCAGTGAAATCCGATGATGAATACCCCGACTATCGATACAGGACTTCCAGAGTGCCTAGGGTATCCTAGGCACTCTGGAACTGAATAAATCTGCGGCTAACGCCGGAATTGTGCATGTTCAGAAAAACATCTAAAATGGCAATAAAATGTAAGGAAATCCAAGTGCTGACCCAAACTGCCCGCTGTGGTTAACTGATTGTGCGATCAGTTAGGTATCTTAAGAACTTTTGACCTCCTCTATTGAACCTCGCAGTACCCACCATTAAAACTCACTCAAAACAGCCCCTGGCGAGGAACCAAGGCTTCGAAATAGTGTCATTTTTATGAAAAATGCACTCTGACCCGGTATTTTTGCTCCTGAGTGTAAATGACTAGCAGACAGGTAACCTAAAATACTTTCTTACTTATTAAATTAAATGATATCCTAAGGGAATAATGTTCAAATATATCCTTATAGGAATAGAAATATCATTTATTGTATAACTGTGTACATACTAAGATGATAACAAGAAATAAGTCTCAACAGTTTATACATTTCGGACGTACAATATAAAAATAGGGATATGCTAAAATAACATATCTCTCTCATATCTCATTGGGTGAAGAATTCCTTTACCTCATAGAACGCTTTTTCAATGAGCCAATTCTTGAGACAAGTTTTAAATTGGTTACCCTCTAGTTTTTTTAAGCATTTTTTTTTTATGGCATAGAGAAGGCAACCGAGCACACAGGCCACCTGATGGTAAGTGGAAACTGTGACCCATAGACATTAGCATAAGACTGCAAATGCGTTGCCAACCCAGAGGACTAAGATGGAATGCCTCTATGCTAGTCATTACACCGGCTGTCTTATCCCCAAACCGGAACACAACAATGCGAACACTGCTGTTTGGCGGTAGGTTAATGGATAAGATGGTGGTAGCGATCCGGACGGACCCTGCACAGGGTCCTACCACCCGCAAAACAGGTAGCTTATTGAAAACTCGCATAGCAGCAATAAAAGAACTTTTGTAGACAAGCTAATTGTAGGCTCTAGGAATTAACTACATAATTATATTTATAGTGACTACGCAGATTACTTCAGAAATATGACTTTTTAGTAAAGAACTCATCGTTACACTTACTAATAGTTATATTGGGGCCCTATTATGGTCAGTAAAACCAATTCGTAATTTTAAATAAGAGCTGTAGTAATGTTGACTATACGATAACATGGCAAAATGCACCTGTGCTAGTGATTAATTAAATATTGAGCAATTTCCAATCATCATAATTAATAATCAAGTTTAGATATCTCTTAAAAAATTGTAAACCTCTTTTATAAGACAGCCGGTGTAATGACTAGCATAGAGGCACTCCATCTTAATCCTCAGGGTTGGCAGCGCATTTGCAGTCTTAGGCTTGCAGTCTTGTGAATGCGAATGTCTATGGGTCACAGTTTCCACTTACCATCAGGTGGCCTGTGTGCTCGTCAGCCTTCCCTATGCCATAAAAAAAAATACACTTATCGCATCCATTGCCTGTCCCTCTGTATGTACGCTTGTACTCGGAAATCTAATTAAAAATCAAAATCCTGACCTCAATGGGCACACATTCGCTGTTTCACATTTTGGTTTCAGTGTAGGTATTTTTATCAATGAAACTTACCGTAATATTACTGGTTACACGAGTTTTCATTCTTGCTTTTATGAAATAATGTTAAAATAACTAAGTAATCCAGATGGGAACAGTCAGATATTGGTCTTTAATTAGGTTTCCGAGTATATTTTTCAAACTACACAACGGATTTTAATACGATTTTCATCAATAGATAGAGTAATTCAAGAGGAAGAGTTTTGTTTTAAAAAAAATCTGGATTATGAACAGATGTTACAGAAAACTCACATAAACCGGACAGAGTCGAAGGTGGGCGCTAGTAAAATATATAAAGAACTCCAGAATAATGGTGACCTGCTACTTTCCTGCTACTAATATCTCTTAATTACACAATCCAATCGATTTTCCTAAAATCGCTTTATTTTTAAGAAAACAGTTTTCAAATCAGCCCATCCATTTGCGAGCTATGATGCCACAGAAAGACATGCACCTATGCATTAGTCTTGCAACTGTAATGCTATGTTAAATATGTTTGCATTAGTACCAATTTCAACAACGATGTTGAATTTAACCAAAGTCAGTCGACTGGCAGTTCATACATTTTGACGCTGTTAACGCTCCAATCGTCTGTAAACTGGGTAACATTTATATGTATGTATGTTAACCTTAACACAATGTAATAAAACAATTACATTACACAAATACGTAAATAAATATACATACATACAACAACAACTCAACGTCGTGGCCTGTGTGCTTGTTTGCCTTCTATAGGACATAAAAAAAATACATCATATCCACTATCCGGGCAGTAATTAGTCGCTCTGCGAACTACTCTTAATGAGAAATTCCTGTTCCCCTATTACCTAGTTATTTATTAACTGCTAATGACGTGCTCCGTTCACAACATTAGTTAATTCACCCGTGACTTCATCAGGCTTTAATATTTTAACAACCTAAATTGAGGTATTACATTTCGCAAATTACCGGCACGGTTATTTTTGGAGAGTAGTTGACATGGAAGATGAAATTAGGAATCGAAATCACTACATATAAAACGAAGTTCTCCAACGTTTTTTTTTTATTTATTTAATTATTACTTACTTAATGTTTGCCAACAGGTAAGATAGAATAAAACTTACAAACGAAATATGACATTTCGTTTATATTTATTGAGTATCCACCCAATTACAGGCAAACTTAACATGCATTACAATGTAATGCTTATTATGTAGAAGTTAAACAATCTAGTAGCTACTGTGTTATTTAATTATCATTTAAGCTAATTTGAAAAATAAATGTAATAATTTGTGTACGGAAAACAAAGCGTGGGCTGGTCGCTAGTTATGTTATAATTTGAGGTTTTAGTTAGGTACTAACGTATTATTTTTTACGGTTCACTAATGTTTGACCAAATCATCATTTGACAAACGTATCATTTTACAAACTTTCATTTCACAAAGAGATACTTCCCGCCGTATTATTTTTAAGTTTTTTGTGGTCGATGTTGTAACCTAACCTAACTTATTTAATAAGATTATTTAACCTATGCAACATGTAATGGTTTAAGCACAAACACGTTTTTGCGAAATGAAAGTTTGTAAAATGATACGTTTGTCAAACATACTTTTGGTCAAATGAACGAACCCCATTTTTTACGCGTCTCCATTTCGTTTTCACTAATACTTTCTCTGTAAAAATATATTTTATGATAATGAAAATGAAACCTTATTGACATTTCAAGGTTTCATTAGTAATGTAATCTACTTAATGATATAGTCTGGGTAGAACACAATAAAGTTATTATGGAACGGGCATTGTAATGTATTACTAGGTATATGACGGTTTGGTTTGTTTCACATACTTATTCTTAGTCCGATTGTATGTATTGTTATTCCTAATCATAGCAAGCCATACAACTGAAACTGTTTTTAAATCGAATTTTCGAATTATCTGGTTGGTTAACAGGGTTAGGTTATGTAAGGTTTGTTTTAAAACCTTGAAATAAAACCGTTTCAGTAAAAAACACTTTATGAGTTGCGATGATTATACATTCGGACTACAAATTCTTATGTGAGCCAACATGCTAGTTTTCTGTAACACAAGTATGTAAACCAAAATTCATAAAACATAAAAACCCTTTGTGAAAAGTTATCCACCTGATAGTGAAGTAAAAAGTCAAATAAACAGACACGAGAAGCGACTTTGTACTATCTTGTAAAAAAGATAATTATGAGTAAAGACCTATTTCCAACCTCCAGATAAAATTAATATCGACAGTCCTAATTTCCTTTTTCATATCAAAGAAAAGGATATACCTAAAACATTTTATTATATTTATTCCCTTTTAATAAACGTGGTTAACCGTGGGGTAGCTGGTAGCTGTGGGATACCCATGCTTTGTCCTTATGTCACTGTGACATTTGAATTTGACAGATAAGGACAAAGCATGGTTTAGCTACCCCACGTTTATAAATAAGTGCATTACACTGTTATCAGGAGGTAGCCAAATTGACCGCCGTCTATTATTTTTCTTAATTAGTATATTTCACCAATGTCAAGTTTTAAACAATCACCTTGAACTTATTAAAAAATAAGCTCATTAATGTCACAAGCGAAAACAATTTACTCTGGTGGACTAAACAGAAACTCCGCGCGCTGTCAAGTCAAGTACGACATAAAATAACTCTCCGAAATTCAAACATTGATAACCGTGTCAACTACCCCAGCTCTGATGGAGTTATCCACCGCTATATAATTAATTACGCCGAACGTAACACTTCCCGCGCAAAATTTATGGCGATCATTCGTTCGCGCCATCGAATCCAGTTTCACGTGATATCAATATGCTTCGAATATTAAATATACACGAATTTCAGCTCATAAATCATTACACAAATATTCGCAATCGTAATCATATTAAGTGAGCAATACTTGTAAACAATAATTTGATTTTGAAACGACGATTTTGATGATGAACGGAATAAAATATCAGCCCAGAAATCGATCTGGTCTGAGATTTGTTTTTCTGTAATGTCAACGTTTTGGTGGCTCTTATTTACTTTACAGTAATAGCAGCAGATTTAAAAACAAAACAGACATGCGAAATACCCCACGATGCGTCACTGTAAATCACACCGCGGATGATAGGGAAAACAGCGCACTTTTCTTGAGGTCTGTTAATAAGACGATATTTACATATCTAGAGTTGGATACTAAACTCTAGACAATGTGAAAATATGAAGCTTCCGTTAGCCTCTAGCGTTTTCAAATCTCGACATTATTTTCGTGGGTAGCCCGTTGTGATCTCCTTAATCTACAGTCTTATTATAATGATTAGATCAATGTATGTAAGAATATCGTCTACTATTAAATATTTATATTATTTACACCCACGCAACTTCGAACGAAAGAATCAACAAGACCTAGAATAATAAATATAATGGAGATTAATAAAACGAACTCATAAGAGAGCGACCATGAAACATGTCAAAACGGGATTATATCTTGAGCATGTTAATGAGAAAGTCTAGACTTGCTCGAGGCTTTTATCAGAATTAACTCAGTTTAATACTGGTTGGTTACACTCAGAGATACATTATTCTGTAATGCCTTTAAATTACCCTTTAACCGTCATATCTTGAGCCCTGGGAGTAAAAACAACTGTGATAAATTAAAGGTTTAAGTATATTGGCTAGTCCTTTTTCGCACACCTGTAGGTACATGTCGATCCTCGCTTGGAATGGTTTCTATGAATTTGGAGGTTAACATAATAATGCTTCTAAGGTGACCCTTTAATAATGTGTTTTATTACACAAATGAGCATCATAGACAGTTCGTTGTAGTTACAAACACGCTCTAAAATACACTTCAATATATATTATGTCTCGAGCATTTGTATTTGCAGTGACTATAGCTACACTTTTTTTTTTATGAATGAAGTAGACAGATGAGCAGGCTGCTCACCTGATGGTAAGTGATCACCACCGCCCATGGATATGGATGTAGGCTCGTTTCTTGAAGGTTGCCATGATTTGTTAGTTTGCTAGTTTACACAGTAGTGTAATGTTTCTAAATGTAAAACCAACATAACATTGATTAATTTTATTTTTTGAATTGAAAGTCCTTTGTGTTGCCAATTTTACCAGGCTCTAAATTTTATGGTCGTTTGAGACGTTCGAGATAATCTCGAACAAATGATTGTATTTCATCTTTGATGTTTTTCTTTTAGCGTTGTTTTGTGTTAAGTGTGTCACTTTCCGTCTTTTCACCAAGCGGCTCCAACGGAGGACCAGTGCTGCCTTTTCGGCTAGCGAATGCCGAGTTGGGACCGTTTCGCATCAATTTTTCTGTGTCTTGATATTTTTGTATCTATGTAATGTGGTTTTGTTTTGTTGCAAATAAATGTCTCTTTATCTTTATGTTTATCTTTATATACCGGTCCGGAAATACCATAGCAGGCAATTAATTCCACAGCGCAGTCGTACGTGGCAAAAAGTTTCTTTTGAAACGTATGGTGGTACTCTGCCAGTCATCCAAGTGCTGTGGATGGAATTTTAATCTCCTGGGTTAAATCATATTGTGTTTGACATTTGTTGTTGGTTTAAACTCGGCTGCCATTATTGTGAAGTAAATATAAGCTATCGTAACGTTAAAAATACGATAGCTAATCATGTCATAGGCAATATTACTTTACCCAGGAGAATGTACCTTTCTCCGTTGACACGATTTGATCGTTGTACGGTCGGCCAGGAAAGTTGTCTACTAATCTTGACAAGAGATTCTGTGAGATCTAATTATCTAATTATCGAGGGAAAATCGAACTTGTTGTATCATGACGTGCAAATAAACTTCAACCGTAGGGTGTTAGACCACATTTTTGGCGGACTGTGCCACCGTACTCAGATATATTTAAGAAAAGGTTAACTCGTCTTTTTTTAATGTTGTTTTTGAAACATTGTCCCTAAAGAACAAGTTAATCGTCACTCCAACTTGGAGTGCGGCCATTAGAGTCTATTATCAGACTGTTAAAGAAAAATTGTTTATATGATCTGAATGATGAATGGAAGGGGTTACCTTTGTTTCGTCAAAATATTTTTGGTCAAATGTATCATTTCCCAAATTTTCATTTGCCAAACCGCTTTGTTTTCTGTAACCGTAAATATTACAGGATTTTATAAAAACGAACCTAACCTAACCTATAGGGCTCTACACGATGGTACTAAAGTAAATTCTGAAAAAAAAAATATCACATTAGTTTGGCAAATAAAAAATTTGGGTAATGATACATTTGACCAAAAATATTTTGACGAAACGGCAGGCTCCTGAATGGAAGAACTGATTTCAAAGAAACATCACGAGGGTTACATGGTCCTTCAATTAAAAAAAAAACTATTTGAGAATTCCATCAAACCCCATACGATGTACAATCACGGACGTTAATTTGATACCAATTTCAAAGGAAATCTACTTGAACATGTCATTGTCATTAGAGATGCCAAGTCCTTTGTAATTGATAAGAAACTCAACCTTATTGCTGTAGAATGTCAGATCGACTTTGGAACTAAGGTGGGTCACAATAGTACATTATGATACAAGTGTGCTAAGTTGACCATTGTATACAAGGCGCTATTGTGTGCGTATATTATGGTCACAGGCACACGTGTTACATACGACGTTTTTCAACACACGCGAAAAAAAAACAAGACTCCTCATTTAGTCAAATTTTAATGTTATTTGCCGCATAAAAACTGTTTGTTGCTAAGAAAAAAAAAGGTATAATCCGACTAAATTATATCGCTTCTTCTTCGTACTTACAACTTGGTACTAGGCTACAAATGTAAATTGTTTGGGTTAATAAACTAAAGGCACTTGTGCGTAATATACTGAAAAAGCACGCGTGTTTAATATCTAGGTTTATGAGCCAAAAATCGGTGGAATAAAAAGGTCGTTTTGAGCAAGTGTGTTGAAAATTTAATTATTTAACTGTACAGTCAGCGTCATATAGTTGGTAGCATCCAAAGGAGCCAAATAGTTCGTTACACGCCCTTGTTACTACGGTAATAATGACGTGTAACGTACTATTTGGCTACTTTGGATGATACCAACTATATGACGCTGACTGTACCTATCAAATAAAGAACTTTTTATTACGTTTTTAAAGTGTAAAAGCATTTATAACAATAGTCATGAAAATATCAAAACACGACAGGATTTTAAAGCTATTTTGTTGTCAGACTTGATTATTTATTTCTGAGCAAATTACGAAAGACGTTAGGTCAAATATCTTGTGCAAGTCTACAATAAAGCAAAAAACCTTCTAACATAATGAGAATATTTCTTGCAAAAATATGATCCTAAGTAATTGATTCTATTTTCTGAAATTGATTATCCGCTGTCATAAAAATTTAACCTTTAGGCATGATACACTAAGAATATTATATTATGTTTTTTTAGGACATATTCCAAAACAAATGAGAATGTATATTGTTTTTTGTTGGTACCGAAATTCTAGCGTTCTACATGGTTTTTAATAAGAAGAAAATGAAAATAATTAAGTAACAGTTCAGCTCTTCAAGACCGTCTTTATTCTTAGGTAAACAGAATTCTTTTCAAAGCTAAGTAATCATTATTTGAGGAGCTCAATTCGCATCGCTTAAGGGTTTCTCTCAAACTGGGGTACAGGGGTTCTCGACAAGACATACTGAAAAAGATTTAAGAATGGGAATGACCAAAATTGATCCAGAAATGGACTCATGAAACAAGGCCACCAGCACGTCACCTAACGTAGCAACATTGTTTCTTATAAGTGTATAGAATTTTTGTTTTTCCAAAAACCTTATTTATTGAATACATTTTTTTTAAGGGGTTCACAGTCTTGTAAATTTAATTGAGGTACGTGAGACTTCCATAGAGTCTTCTATAATCTTAATTTTATTGTTATCTATTAATCCTTACATAATGTTTATTAACATTTCAACTGCAGAGAGGTCACGATTTACGAATCTCCTTAATAAATATAGTTAAAAAAGTACGTATCAAATCAAATTAGGCCACAAATGACGCCAAAATACAGATTTTTTCATGCTGCAATATAATTATCACCAAAGTTCAAAATTTTAAAACATTTTAACGTAAAACAAGCCTGCATTACAACGTTAATGGGAAACTTCAGAGTAAGTACTTGCCTTTGCAGTCAACTTGAAACTTGGCCGAACTTCGAGGAGGTCCACGCATGAACTCAGTGCAGTGCAAGAGGTTTAGTTTAGCCACTTGCCCGAGTTCCGATTAATGCGGAATAGTGATTGTACATTTAAATTTATAAATAAAATAGTTTCTATGGTGTCAAAATTATTTACATGAAAACCACAGCCGACGAAACAGTGGCAGAACTAAAACGAGATGGCGGGATCACTTGGAAGCGTTCTAAATTTTCTCGTGATTTGTGACCTTTTGGAGTGGCAATCTCCGTACCAAATTTCGTTAAGAATTAGCGGTCTAATAGTTGTGAAAGCATACAAAACAAAGATGGTTACTTTCGTATTATAATATTAGTTCTGAATCTACATATACGAGATTAGATTCGGTACCCACCTTAGGTCCAAAGTCAATCTGACATTCTACAACAAGGTTGAGTTTCCTATAAGTTACAAATGACTTGACATCTCTAATGACATTGACGACTTCAAGCATATTTTTCTTGAAATGGGTCACAAATTAACGCTCGTGACTGTACACACGCGCGTTGTTGGTGTGTTCTGTAAATATTGTATTTGAATTTCTTTGTTTTAACAAAGTTAGTTATGTAATAAAGAGTTTACATACATATATACATCGTTGGTATCATTACTCAACCCCAAACACCATCTCAAATACATTATTAACGAACTCATTTACTGCGTAACAATCCACTACCGCATAAAAGTCATAGTCAAAGTCAAAGTTCTTTATTCTTCAATTTAGGCATAATATAATGCACCTATGAATGTCAAAAAGCATTATCACCGGTTCGAAAAATAAAACCTTTGCCCCGAGAAGAACCGGCGTAAGAAACTCGGCAAGGTATATTTTTTTCAAGAAAAAGGTTTACATCATTACATAATAATTATAAATAGTTTACAATATCACAGTATTCTTGCACATTAGGTGCACCTTTTTTAAGCGTAGGTAAATTTATGCGTAGATTAAATACTCATGCAGGACGGACGACTCACTGCCAAACATCCCTATCCATGATATAATCGTTTACTTTATAATACATAAATTCTCGTTCAAGCACAAGCATCAAATACCCGTACTCCGTAAGTAAACTTTTTAAACCGGGCATTGTTATCTCGGCATCGAGTGGACACAGCCTCCCTGAATTTAATTTAGCGGCCGCTTTATAGAGGTGACGTGAGTCGCGTACTGTTGCGGACCCGACAGTCGGGTCGGATGGCGTAACTGGGCAAGTATTGCCAAGTTCAGTCACGATTACGTGCTGCTTCAAATTGAAAGGGCTTTTTGAAAGATTTTTGGTACATGAATCAAGTTGGAAGGTTATTGTCATGTGTAAGTCACTTTGTTTCGTAACTTTAAATCGATCGAAATGTAGTAGAAACTTTGAACTGATGGTGACTATTTATAATGTAAGTGTTAATGTACATTGTTGAGTGCAACAGTGTAAAAATAATGTATATTACCTTGCCTAACTTGTGGGTACTCGACATTTTTAAAATAAATAAATTACGCTCCAATCTTAAACTTGTCTACGACTGCTTTAATGAATAAATGTTTATTACTTACAGACGGGAAAGCATTTGAGTGATTTCATTTAAAAGACCATTCAATATTTACAACCTCATTATGGCTATTTCTGGCTACAGACGTCATAAACTCCCACGTTGTTTCCCCAGCATCATATTTATTATATTTTAACGGCATTCACTTGCCACCGTTAACGTGAGTATAACTGGATTCACAAACAAAACGCATGCCAAAAGACAAAATATTCCAGGCATCTACCCAGTTATGCTGGCATGAGCAAAATATTTGGAATACAGAGTACACCGGCTCGCAAAGCCGGCCTTTATAAATATGTTATGAACGACCTCCACCGAGGTATGCGTGAATTTATACCCTAACAGACTGATTACGGTTTGCAATTTGGTGTATCGGGCTATCAATGGCGATTCTGAATATAGTGTTTCTAGTGAGAATGGGTATTACAAGCTATCAATCGCTTTTCATTACTAAATTATGCCTAAAATAGCTGTAGTTTTATCAATGGCTGACAGAGAAATAACGGAAGATAGTCTTCAATATTTGAATATAATAGATTATAATGACAAATGAATAGAAATAAGTAGGTGTAAGTTTATTATAATAATCGCGCGGCGTTCATTTAATGATGATAGTTTTAACAAGTTTGCAAATGATGAACCTGAAGTATTACATACTAAATAAATGGCAAAAGAGAATCTGGGTGATTCTTCGCCGTTTTATCCACCGTCCTGTTTGTCTTCGCATATTATTCCAGGAAAAAGTTAACAAGTTTCTTGTTCCTTCAAATGAAATGGAAACTCTCCCAATGGTTGCCGGTTTTCACATCAAAAATTTCTGATCATCATATTTTTCGTCAATATTATTGAAGACTACAATGACGGCAGTCGGAATGCCGGAATATTTATGCATTATACCTAAGCAAGATGCATTACATACAGAATTGGTGCATGGTAAATTGACGATGTGGTAAATGTTATGGGAAACCGCTGGGTACGGTAATCCTTGGTTCATGCTGGTGCTTAACAAGACATTTGCCGAATCACTATAGAAACAGAAATGAAAAACTTTTATTTTCAGCAAGAAACCTCATTAATCTTTCGCTCTATCAACTAGCCGATGACGGAACTATATTGTTATGTATAACTATGATATTCTTCTCGTACGATCACGGACGTTAATTTGCTACCCATTTCAAAGAAAATCTGCTTGAAGATGTCATTGTCGTTAGAGATGCCAAGTCATTTGTAATTGATAGGAAACTCGACCTTATTCCTGTGGAATGTCAGATTGACTTTGGAACTAAGGTGGGTCACAAATTTAATTATTTAAGTGGTCAACAAATCAATATAATTATTACTTGGATTGTATTCCTGTAGAAAATAAATGTACCCTTTATCAAAACATATGTAACCCTGAACTGACCCCCATTGATCCCTTCTTAAATCATCATTTCATTTCTAAATTTCCTGCTCAAAAGGTCAACAAGGTTCATTACAATGGTGATAGTCTACCCCACTGGGAATTGTATCCACAAGCATATAAGGATGCTATGAAAGCCCATTTCACGTATGGAAGGCTCTCGCTTTAGGAATAACGGAAATTAAAGGGCTTGGAGGAGGCAGGAAATAAAATACTAAAATATAATGCGAAAGCAAGAAGGATGCTCAGTAAATACTTTCAGCTTATTTTAACAAAATGACGCGAGGGTATGCATTGGCATGGAAAATACTCGAGAAAGTGAAGGTCTTAAAAAAGGCACTAAAACGTTCTATTACCACAATATCTAGTACCCCAATAATATACGTAAGATGCGTGCAACCAAATAGAAGATGACGTAGTATGCTCAAAAGATAGAGATATTAGGAAAAGTTAAGTTATGTGAACGAATTTGAAACACACCGATTATAAAGTTAGAATTTGTAAAACAGCATTCGTTGATTCTAATTTGTGAATAAGACGATTTAATGTTCTAACAAAATTAAACTTAGTAGGCAGGAAAAAACAGAGGCTTACTCATGGACTCACATCATTTAAAAATGTAAGTATTTACTTTATAAACATAATAACAGTGTTGATGGTTTTAAAATATTTTCAAGTAGATTGAATGGCACGAACGAGTATATAAAACAAAGTGAAGTATAAACATATTTTTGGACTGATAATTCGAAACAAGGCAAGGATGCGTCTGCCAAGCCATTGTTCAGCTTGGACAATCAGTTGCCTCTTGTATAGCGTTCCTATTCGATAGGGCTGGTTCTGATTCATTGAGAACTTAGAATTAAAACTAAAGCTAACATAAATAATCCAAAATTAATAATTATCCGTCATTTTTTGATACTGTCTCACTTTTATTCATTGAAATGACCAAAGTTAAGTGCTAATAATAATAATAACATAACTGTAGAGCAGGCTAGAGCATCATAAAGGATTGTCCTTCCAAAATACTGATGCGTCCCAGTTTACACATTGTTATAAATATTACATGTGTCAACTGCCGAGCAAAACTTTGTCAAATTACTTAACTTTCTAAGAAACTCATGAAACTCCTCCACAACATTTTGATATTAAAACTTACCCTTCTCAACTTAGTAAATAATGCAAATCATTTACAAACTTTCCTTCCCTTTTTAATAAAAAATGTGTACTTATAATCATTTTTATATTTTTAAGTTGACAGTCGATGTGTAAATGTCGCTCCTAAGCCTTATGTCGATGCATCGCACCAAACGATGCGTAAAGGTATTTAAAGATTTCGCCTGTGACACCCCTAACTCCGTATAACAGTATCGGAGAATTTATTGTATGTGCTTGTTTTATTCGGTTTCGCTTCAATTTACAGACAGCGATAAACGCATTAAGTCTTCTGGAAACTGGAAAAACTTTGGACGAATTTCGCACGAAAAATGTATTAAGTATTTCGGTTTGAAGATAATGGAAGCTGATAGTTTGGCGTGCTGTGTAAATGAAATAAACAAGAGAAAATCAGACTTCTGTGGATTGAAATGTTTTGCAGGAGATTGAAAATATCCACCGTTATATAATATTAGCTGATACTTTAAATGTAAATAAAAAAAAAAAGATTATCTCTGTTCCGTTAATACAGAAAGCCTAAGCAAGTCGCATTTCCCAAACGTTAACGTCAGTAGGAATATGTCTCTTAATGTATGAAAGTAACAGAAGCAACCAAACAACACGCTTAGAAAGATCCTTTACGTATCCTTTGCTTTCTGCATCCCATTTACGTTTGCGGAACTCAACTTCGAACCCACTGATCATATCTAGGTATGGCATCTCTACAGTCAACCAATTCGATACCTACATTACTATGGACTATGTTAAAGTGACGTTGTCGACCACAACGTAAGAGAATTCTTATGATTAGGTTAACATCGTCACTTTGGTATAGATCATAGTGAACTAGGAGTCAAATTCAACAAATTGTTTTGGTCCTTGTTTGTTTTTCATTTAACGTTGTTTTGTATTAAGTGTGTCACTTTCTGTCTCTTCACCAAGTGGTTCCAACGGAAGACTAGTGCTGGGTTTTCGGCTAGCAAGTGCTGAGTTTTGACCGTTTCGCAACAATTTCTCTGTCTTGATCTTTTTGTGCCTCAAGACAAAAGTCTTTGATCAGTGTGTGTTGCCAGTGATGTCGTATGGATCCGAGACATGGTCGCTTACAATGGGCCTCATAAGAAGGCTCAAGGTCACTCAAAGGGCGATGGAAAGAGCTATGCTGGGTGTCTCCTTGCGAGATCGAATCAGGAATGAGGAGATTCGCAGGAGAACTAAAGTAACCGATATAGCTCACCGGATTGCAAACCTTAAGTGGCAGTGGGCGGGGCACATTGCTCGTAGAACTGATGGCCGTTGGAGCGGAAAGGTTCTAGAGTGGCGACCGCGAACCGGGAGACGAAGTGTTGGCAGACCTTCCACAAGGTGGACTGACGATCTGATAAAGGTCGCGGGAAACCGCTGGATGACAGCAGCAGAGGACCGATCGTTGTGGAAAACCTTGGGGAAGGCCTTTGTCCAGCAGTGGACGTCTTGCGGCTGATAATGATGATGATGATGATGATCTTTTTGTATCTATGTAATGTGGTTTTGATTTGTTGCGAATAAATGTCTCTTTATCTTTAAATTGGTTGACTGTACATGCGCTTAGCTGTCGTGGATATGAAGCTGATTTCTGTTGAAACCTTACTGTTTTTAGGTTATGTAAACCATGGGCGTAGGTTAGGTTAGACGTGTGACCACCAAAAAATTAAAATCCTGCACGTATGGACGAGTGTCGGTGACTGAACGATAAACAGTACGGTTAATACTAATAATGGAAATCAGATGTGTTTTTAATAATGGTTTATGTCGATCGCTTGTTGAGCAAGCGAGCTCAAACGATTGAGAATGCATACCGCAAAATGTTATTTGTACGCCGTAACTTGGTAGGTAGGTAGTTCAAATTTCGTCCGTTGATTTTAAAGGTGAGTTGGGTTGAGAATAACAGAAAATTATGAATACAAACGAGTGTAAAAGCGAAGCACTAGTTAATCCTGATTACATTGTCACTCGTGAACAAACAACGAGAATAAACAGCGCCTATTGAATTGGTCGCTAACGAAATTACTCATTATCGTAACGATTTGCTGACGCTACAAGCCTCTACTACGGGTCAGATCGAGTCCCTGGTGAAATATACTATCTGTATTATGTCACAATTATATTGTTGACGTTGTTATGGTAGACGTAGTGAATCCAATAGAACTATTGGACTATAATATATGAAGGGTATTACCATCACGGACTTTAAATGTTAATCCACCATAGAACCTTGTCATAATGACAGTGACGTGATAAAAATGATATAGGAATTAATACTTGGTTTTATGCGAGAAGTTTCTATAGTGGTTCATCAATTAAAGTCCGTGACCGTACCGCATCATTTTATCGAATTTCACTTCATCGATTTTTCAACTCATTATTTTTTTTGTAAAAACAATAACATTTTCAGGATATCTTAGACATTAATTACATATGTTAGGTCAGGTTACACTTGTGACTACCAAATAAAAACCGAATGTGGCGAGAAATGCCTTTTAATAAAATAAAATTCTGCGTAATTAAAGTTGTACAGATAAAATAAAAGGTGCCCATGAAGATGTAGACGGAAAGAACTGTCTAGTCACCTACATGTAATTTCGTAATTTGTAATTTTCAAATAAAGGTGTTTTCAAAACTGGAAAGATTAGTTAAGTACATAACGATTCATATCTGCAACCGAGTGTTAGTAAGTAATTCATTCATTGAGAATAACATTCTGAGATGGCGTGAGCATACCCTCCGAGTATGAAAAATAAAGGGATCACTAATTTCGTAGACATAAGGCATAAGTCTTGGTGGCATAAGTGGTAATGCGCCTGCATTGCCCGGGTGGCCAGAGGAGATGTAGGTTCAAATCCTACCTAAGACTGACGAGTTTTTTTCATTTTAATATAGATGAAAATATTTGTTTCTTGAGTGACTAAACATGTTCTTTATATGAAACTTTAATAATAAATAAAATTATCATACAAAGAGAGAAAATGCACATCGATTAAAACTATGGATGATGTATACCAATTTCATATCAGAATATAATCGCTGAATTTGTGGATGAACGAGGCCTCAATAAAATATTGTTACTGAATTAAATAATATAGTAATATTAAACAGGTAAATATTACGGAAACAAAACCACTGTCATTAATTATTAAAACATAAGTAAATACTTTACACAAGTCTAGTCCCATTGAAATGTACACGATATTTCAATGAGACCGATTTAAATAAATGCATGAATTGAATGCAGCAAGCGGTAAATTAATAAACTTTGAGCTGCAATTTGGTATGCATGATATGTTATGTTAATGTTGCATCGACGACGTATTGAAGTAATAAAATATTTAATTGGCAAAAATCATGCACTATTTGATAAAATAATACAAACTGTTTTTATACTCGGATTTCGGTCTATGACTTATTTTTAGGGACAATATACGATTTCCTCGAAAAAGTAACTGATAAATAATTGTATGCTTAAATTTATTAGTGATCATTTCATACAAATTGACTTATTTAGTACCAAAGAAGAAGAAGAAGAAGAAGAAGAAGAAATACATTTATTCACTAACCATAAGACACACTAATATACAAATGATTCAAGAAAACAAAGGTAACAGGCATAGCACGCAATTGTGTGTCCTCGCGGCAGTGAAACGGACACTGGCTCAGCAAAATGCCGAGGTGTCAGACACCTACATCGCTGATTTTCAGCCAGTACCGGCGGTGACTCACGGAGCACTGTACAAACATACTACACTATACGTGTAAACTACTTACATAATACTTATAGCGGAAGAATAAACGTGAAAATAATAATAACAATAAAACGCATACATAAATACCGATATACAGCCCAGATAAAACTAAAAAAATAATTAAAGGGTTAACTTAAAAGCAACTGGTTGATATAATGATGTGTGTAGGTAAGTGCTGGATGAGGACTAAGATTTCTGGAGTGTCAACAAATAGCCCTTAAGCTTGCGCTTAAAGGTGTACCTGCTAGACACTCCTTGGATAGGAGGAGGGAGATCATTCCAGCACTTGGACGCCGCAAACCTGAAACTACCTCTGAAAGCCGCAGTCCGGTGTATAGGCACGATAGCGATTGCCTTATACCTGCGCGCACTTCTCGACCATTTAATCCGGTTAAAAAGGTAAGATGGAGTCTCGCTACGTACAACTAAGCTCTAGGCTTGTACATTGGATACTAGGCAACGTTAAACATTAATAATGACAACTAATTATTAGCTTCGTCGAAAATTGGGGAACAATTCAATTTGTAATAATTATGTGCTGATGGGAAAATAAATAACTAAAAAACAATCAATAAGAAAATCATCCTGACGCGGCGTACGGCGTCATGACGCTTTAGGCCATCGATACTGAACACAGAACACCAAGGCCCAAGTGATACGTCTACCACCATCTCTCATTTAAAACCCTTATAAATTCAGCAATATAAATTATAAGATTTATAAAGACGACAGAGAAATTAATAACCGAGAACCTTGCGCGAAACGGGAGTAGCTCCGAATCTCCCAATGAATAAATTAGATCCCACGATGTTATTTGGGATAACAATTTCATTTTGCCCTGATTACTGCCGGCCGGGTTTTAGAATAGCAATGAGACACTTTTTGTTTGCATACGGTTCGTGTTTGTACTTTTTTAATCTTCTTTTAATGTCTTCGGATTGGTTTTTAGCCCATTATAAAGGTATTTTCATCAACATCATTCACTTAAGACCATGCTCTTTGCTGGTAACGTAACTAGTGCTAGTTACCTATGTTATTTTTGGTCTTCCTCTTTTAATTATTACCTTGATCGTACCGTAACAGGCAATTGAACATCTTTCCTCTATTAGTTTGTTTAAGATGTTTACAGGAACTTTATATTCTTATGTTAATAACTTAACTCGGGATTTGTGTTATCTAGAGTACGTTGAGCAAAAGCTGACACAATGTGCACCATATGCTTTGGAGAAAAGGGTTTGGTTTATAATCATTATAATATTTTTTATCTAGGATGAGTCCTGTGACAGCCGTATTTTTTAATGCATGCGAGGTACTAAAAAATAGGCGATTAACTATTTAAGTTCCTGATGTTTCCGATGTCGCTAGTTGTGTACCAATGTAGTATTTATGTAAAGTTAAAGAAACAAGTGTTATATGTTATTATATGAGCTGTCACAGGACTCATCTTAGAAGAAGGCGGGTGGTAGGACCTTGTGCAGGGTCCGTCCGGATCGCTACCACCATCTTATCCATTAACCTACCGCCAAACAGCAGTGTTCGCATTGTTGTGTTCCGGTTTGGGGATAAGTCAACCGGTGTAATGACTAGCATAGAGATTCCATCTTAGTCCTCAGGGTTGGCAACGCATTTGCAGTCTTAGGCTTGCAGTCTTGTGAATGCGAATATCTATGGGTCACAGTGTCCACTTACCATCAGGTGGCCTGTGTGCTCGTTTGCCTTCTTTATGCCATAGATGAGTAAAGATGTCCGGCAGTGGAATGGTTACCAGCTTTCACTTAGTGAAATTTGTACGCGCGCCGAAGGATATTGTTCCATTCCGAACAGAGGATAAGATCGAGGGCAGCTGCTGGAGTTCCTACAATGAGCAAGCTAGGGTGAATAGGCATCTTTTGGGTGAGCTCGTTTCATCGTCGACAAAATCTTGGAGCACCAACGGCAATAGTTAGTCAATAGAAAATCCATTATCAAAAATTGAAAGAAAACCTAACCGCACAATTGCGGCGTGTGGTCAGGCCAACAAGTCAGCGGTTGCGGAATACTTGTTAGGTTCTAATATTAATTACTGGATGAGCTCCATATCGTAAAGTCTTATGTAGTGATTGTCACTACTAACTACCCAATTCAATTCGTGAAACAATTGAGATTAGAAAGCATAACAATTTTAATCGAGAAAATGGATTTCATTTGGCTTCTACATGTGATCATCATCATCATCATGTCAGCCAAACGACGTTCACTGCTAGACATAGGCTTCCCCCAAGGCTTTCCACTCAGACCGGTCTTGTGCTTTTCGCATCCACCGCGGTCCCGCGATCCTGACGAAGTCGTCACTCCATCTTGTTGGAGGCCTACCTACAGCTCGTCTTCCGGTCCGCCGACGCCACTCCACCACAGATTGCGATTGCGAGTGCGTTACGCAATAGCCTCTCTGATTTTAATGTCTAATGAGTTGTAAAGGCAAAAGTTGAAAAATAACTAATAAGTAATGCTAAAGGGGTTATTAAATCTGAAGTTAAAAATTTACACAAACATCATTGTGACATGTTTAATTTATGCAATCATTGCCTATGTGTTTGAATGCAGTTTTTTCCAATTGAAGGGTTGTAATATACGCTGGTAGAATTTATTACCAAAATTTCATAAAATAGCTAAGTCAATAAATAGTTATCAGCCCAGAAACGAGCTCGTATAGGGCTTTTAATTCTTCGGCGACATTTTTATAACTTAACACACAACTTTATGAACATACGTATAAAACATTCGTGTTTTCCCTGAAGTGTACATGATTACCTGGTTTTATATAGACCGCTATTACGTTTACCAACACACTTAAAAACGCATGTAAAACATCATAAAGGCAAGTCCAATCTCACCTTATAAATCAAAAAAACCGGCCTGATACGGGTCACAACGACCCGGTACCGGGCCGCAACGACCCGGTACCGCAACCGCGGTCGAGTCAAGTGGCCCTGTCCGTAATCCGCCCCGTTTCCCTCGCCACACTCGCAAATTACCGAAGGGTGGAAACGACTAGCCGTAAGGCATTGTCCACACTACACTTTAGTGAACGTGCACGTTATACACGGTGACTTTGAATTAGTATAGAGGAACCATTTTTCTTACTCAGTAATCGATGGTACCACAAATTTCATTACAAGTTGGTATAACAAACTCGATGTTAAGAATAATTATTTTATGAAGCATTTAATTTTTAACCGAAATTATTGGTACCCTACGTTCTTGGTTTTAACTGACATATTCACCTCAAGAAATGTAGGGTGACCATACAATTAGTTTACTTAATATTTTATCACTGTATTATTAATTAAATAATTCAGGAATTAATTAATTACTTTAACACACGCATAGTTAGATTTAATTTTGCGCAGGCAGTGAGATACATTGTTTCCAGTACCTATACTAATTCAAGGAACAAGGAAAAGGCAAACAAGCGCACAGCCTTCTGAGGCTCTAATCTACTCGGTCCAGCTAAGCCTTATTGCTTTTGACATAATATCGCATTGTCAACGCTCTAGCTCTGTCATGTTATAGCTCTGCAGGCCTATTATGGTCGTGTTTATATCGGCGTTGATAAACGTGGATGACATCTGTCACTTCCTCACCAGTATCCAAGTGCGAGAGTGACGGATGGTTTGCTGGCCGCGATAAAGGCGAGTATAATACGGGCTATGTTGCCCTTGAAAGTAATGGCAGCCAAGTTAAAAATAATACAATAAAAATACATGTAGAAACAAAGAAGAAGGCCCTGATGGTGAGATCTGAGACCCAAACTTAAGACAGCAAATGCTTTCTCAATCCTAAGAACTATAATTATATTATTATTACGAACAAGAGGTTATTATATACAAAGGTAGACTCCTTCTCGTGAGCATAGGAATATACGTGTAGCAGGAAGCCCCGTTCTTCCAGTAATGTAAAGGGTAAAACGATAAGTAAGTAACAACAAATAATAGAACTCATATTATAAAAAAAAAATGCTCCTCTTTGGTACTACAGAACATGCACCAAAATAGGTAATTGGCCAGTGTGAACAAACCTTTAGCTCAGTACAGTGGTCCGAAACGGCTTGTTTGACGCCCGCACAGTTTTACCGACGCATCCGAATGTTAACGTCCCCTGATTCGCGACAACGGCCCTGTTAATGGCGCCCGATGATGGTTTACGGTAGTAATGGCTGTATTGATGCGACATATCTTTGCGGTCGTGGTTGTGCAGAAAATTACAATAAATGATGCGAATTCGGTACTGTGTGCGTCATTGACTTGATATACAGGTTGATCTGTGGTCTGCCACGTGATATATCACTTGACATGCGTTGTCACAATGAAAAATGTCAGTTGTAACGGCTAATATATCACGTGAATTACGTCAATTCCATACATTTTTCTATGACAACGCAAAGCGACAGTGATCACCGAACGCTAGCGTTTGTATTCGATGGCAACTATTTACCGGTACACAATCAAGCCTAGGCCTCTTTTTAAATCGGTAAAATGGTATTATTTTTAACTCACACGCCATCACGTTATGTTAATAATAGCTATCAAAACGTTGACAATATGGAAACATGACAAAAACAATAAGGTTTTATCTTGTAGAATTTCAGCCGATGGATTATCGTATTGTCAACTTTTTACAGTTATGATTTACTTGACAGTAATGGCGACACAATATGACTTAACAGTGTAGAATAGAGAGCCTGTATGAAGACGCCTATGTTCTACACTCAGGAGCAAAAAAACGAGTCAGAGTGCGTTTTTCATACAAAGAGGCTATTTCGAAGCCTTGGTTCCTCGCCAGGGAATGCTTTTAGCGAAATCTGATGACGAATACTCCGAGCATCGATACAGGACTTCCAGAGTGCGTAGGATACCCAACTGAATGAATAGGCGGTTAACGCCGGAATTGTGCATGTTCAGAAAAAACATCTAAAATTGCAATAAAATGTAAGGAAATCCAAGTGCTGACCCAAACTCTCCCGCTGTGGTATTAACTGATTGTGCGATCAATTAGTTATCTTAAGAACCTTTGATCTCCTCTACTGAACCTCGGAGTATCCACCATTAAACCTCACTCAAAACAACCCCTGGCGAGGAACCATGGTTTCGAAATAGTCTCGTTTGTATGAAAAATGTACTCTGACCCGGTATTTTTGCTCCTGAGTGTATTTAAATAGTATAGGATAGGTGTAAGGAAAAGTTTTTCTTTATGGCAAAGAGAATGCACGTGAGCACTCAGGCCACCTGATGGTAAGTGGGATCTGAGACCCATACACATTTGAAATCTCAAAACCACAATTCTCTAGGTTTTTTCTAGGAACATCTATAATTTGCCAATTCGGCTTACAATATGTTATATCTTATGAACTAGAATTGAAACATCTTCTAATAATTACCGGATACACTCATAAAAAAATCATATATCTCATGGAACACGTTACACATTAAGATAGTCAAGTTCAGTTCTTTTATTTGGTCTGGCAGATTATTAAATAGTTTTGCAGCCATTACATAAATACTCTTGTTATAATATCTAGTTCTAGCTGGGATCACTGGGTATACATGAAATTTATTTCGATTTAGCCTTGGTCTTTTTTTATTGATTACTCGAAACAAATGGAGGTGTTCCTTAACAAATACACACGCTTCCAAAATTAACATTAATGGGAGAGTCAAAATTTGACTGCTTTTCGAGCTCCTACACTAATCGGATAAGTTTCTTGTAAGACTTTAAATGCCTTACCAACCCTGAGGACCGAGATGGAATGCCTCTATGCTAGTAATTTCACAGGTTACTTTATTACACTGGAACACAGCAAAGCGAACACTGCTGCTTCGCGGTGGGTTAATCACAAGGTCCTACCACCACTAACATGACAAAGTGACAGTATTTCATGTAATCGCAATTTAAAAACGCGTCTTGTTTTTAGATTTGACTAGATTTGATTTCTATTACTAGATTTAATTTTTAAATAGCTTTATACGGTATCAGTCCGTCCTTTACAAACACAACTGTAAGTTCTACGTGACAGGTAACAAAATTGAAGTCAAAATATACATGACAAGATGACGAGATGACTCGCCGTTTACCTCTTTTCATAATGGTGTTGAATATAAATCAAGATTAAAAGCCTGGCGCAGCCAAGTGTACACAAATCATAAATTTGATTATATTAACTTATCTCTTTGACAAGCGCAGCGATGCGTGCTGCTGGGTCAGTAAAACTATCGATAAACTTGTCACATTTTGCTGTTTCGAGTTACTGGCATATAAAATATGGACTTGACTGCAGCAAAAGAAGACAGAACATAGGTACTTTTTTTTTTATTACATTTAAACAAAATATACCTGTAATTTACGAGCAATGAACTGTATGTATAATGTAGTTTTTCCAAAAATGTATACTCAGTAGTTTCAGAGATCAGGGGGGTGTTCAATTTTCGTCTTCTTTCATGAATAAAATCAAAACTATTTATTTTACAATATTAAGAAAAATATATTTGAGATCCTAAAATCCTCATAGAAAGACGCGAGCTAACTACTACTAGCTCTATCTAGTGGTGTTTAAGTGAACTATTTTCCGTAAGTAAACGTATTAGTTATATTGACTTTACCACTTTATTTTCAATTGATAGAATTCTTATAGGTTTTTCTGTAATCTACAAGCAATGAACTATATTTTGTGGTTTTTTACATTGTAGGCTCAGTAGTTTCGGAATTTAGGGGAGGAATGGTCAATTTTCGTCTTCTTTGATGAATAAAATCAAAACTATTTATTTTACATTAATAAGAAAAGTATATTTGAGATCCTCATACCGAGCCCTTTCATTTTGTTTAAGACACAGTAAGGTGTTCAAAACTTTTTTGAAAATGAACCTTATAAAAAAAAAATACTTTGCGCATCTGTATTTGGGTCATAGGATTACACCATGCTACCAAATTCCACCTGATTTGGTCCAGTAGATTCGTACCAAATTGGCTGTGACAGACGGACGGACAGACAGACGAACAAGTGATCCGATAAGGGTTCCGTTTTTTACATTCTTTGTACGGAACCCTAAAAACCGACCAAGTGCAATTCGGACTACCGCACGAAGGGTTTCGCACTGGGAGCCTTAAATATTTATTTTGTTTTGTTCTTAGTATTTTTTTTTTGTTATAGTGGCAACAGAAATACATCATCTGTGAAAATTTCATCTAGGTTCATGAGATACAGCCTGGTGACAGACAGACAGACAGTGGAACCTTAGTAATAGGGTCCCGTTTTTACCGTTTTGGTACGGAACCCTAAAAACTATAACCAAACATAGATAATCAAAATTTGCACTACGTATAAAAATTTGGAAAAGCTTCTCCAAGTAATCAGATGTTAGCCCCTTTTTAATGAAAACCTAAGAAACGCCGTAAACCCCTAAGACGCCATAATCACCCTGTAGTCAGTAGCCGCGCCGTTAACACCGTTCTTTATCGTAAAACGAGGGTAGTTTCCCCTCGCCTCGGGCGCGGACGCGGCAGAAACATTAACGCTATAACATTGGGTTTAAGTAGGTACCTAAAGCTATTTTTATTTAGTAGAGGATTAATTTTTTCGTTTTGCAATTCAGTTGGAATATAAGGTATTGTTGGGTGAATATTCGGGCGTTTCAACCGCCGTCATTGATGTCTTCAATATATTGAAGAAAATAATAATAACTACCAGACACTTTTGATGTCAAACTCAGCGGACCCACCCATAAGAACAAGAAATTTAAAAAACTTGAATAATATGCGAAGACAATAAAACGCCGAATAATCAGCCTGTTGCATTGAATTTAAATAGGTATTGCTCAATATTATATAGCATTGCCATTTTTAGTAGGAGATTCGAATAGAAGACAATTTGCACCGTCAAAAATTACAGTTACAGTTACATACCAATCAAAAGTATGAAGCCTATAGAATATGCAAAAGTTAGGTTGACTATTTTTTTCCCTTCAATCTATGGTAGGAAACAAATTCAAATTCAAATTTAATTTATTGTCAGATCACAGGTATACAAGGAGTTACAATATTTAAGGTGACCTAATCCATGACCTACCGTATTAATGGTGTACAATAATTATAATTATGTCCTTAAGTTTAATAATATTGAGTAGAGCAAGCACTAAAATAAACGTATACAAATGTCTACACAGTTATACTCATAATATAATACAATAATGTTTAATATACATAATGTCAGCAGCATAAAATTTCAATTTTCCTTTATTATTTAAAACTTCATTCATAGGGTAAAACATCTATTTAATAGCCAATTATTTAGAGATTTCTTGAAATTAACTTCATCTAGAGATTTAAATACGTCATGTTTATTTTTTTTGTAAAAAACAGAATAGGAGCGATATGTGAGTATTAATTTATGATTATTCCTCAAATTGAGGTTGTATTTAACAACGGTATTAAAAAAAAGTTTTTTTTTGTAGAAACCTACACTTCCTTAATGCAGAGGCAGAGAAGTGACGGTATATTAAACCTTTTGTTTCGTTTACATATTCTATAGGCTTCATAGTTTCGATAAGTATGTAATTTGTCTATTAAACAAGCATTTACTATTAAAAAAGAAGTTAATTATTAATATATTTTTAATGATATAATGTACTTGACTGAAATTTTTCAGCCTACCTATTCGCCACATATTGTTTAGCGTATTTAATTTGATATAAAATGCTTTTCATCGAATAAACATCCCGGTGCTAATCGTCTCCTATTAGGATCTTAGACCATTTAGGGTACACAAACAAAATCATGAAAATATTATTGCCTGTTAGTAAATAAGTATAAAATCTATAAAACCAAAGATTTTGATTCTATTATCGAACCATAATTTAGTAAAAATACAATTACCGACTTGACATTCTATTTTCGTATTGGGTGATGGCACCAGTGTTTGACACTTTTATCTGCAAAACAAATGAAATAACCCTTATCTTCTGTAAAATAAGAATCATATGTCCGTCACCCTTCGCAAAAATAACAAATATTATTTTTAAACATCTCATTACACGAGAAAATGAAAACCACTACCGTAGTGGTCTCTTTGGGCAAAAAAAACGCTAAATCAAAACTTATTATATACCGCACATTTACTAATTATCATACTATAGACTTCCATTGCAAAATGTCATTAAGACTCTAAGGAAATCCGATCGAGCTAACCAACTAAAAATTCTCTTCAACGGACCACATAAACTACTCTTATCTATCCCACAAAAATGATAAAAATTCTCTCCAGTGCCTCTTGGTCAAAAACAATTTTTCCACCGTTAACTTGAAATACACCGGAAACTAACTCTTGTTCCCACAGAATTAAGACCTATAGATTTTTTGCACGCGACACCGTTTCAAGATTCCAAGCCGAACATTTTATACAGTATTGGCTATAATTTCCACTTAAATTTTCTTTTATCAGGTTCGTGGGCATTTTAAAAAGTCTCTGGAGACTTGAAGTAATATTTGTCTAGTGCCTCGGGATTTCATTGGGTTCAGTTAGTGATAATGTAAACTGTTATCAGAGCGTTACTTTTATTCAATTGGAATGGTGGTTTTGTTTGAAGCTCTAGTAGATTTACTTCATAATATTAGAACCGTCATGAGGCCAATTTTGACTGAATAAATATTTTTATATTTTCTATTTTTGGTGTTTGATATTTTTAATCTAGAGTATTGATAGAGTATACATAATGTATTATTTGGTCATTTTCAATAAATACCTTATTTTAGATAAAAATATGAGATGCTTTTGTTTCAGCTCTTTCTCAAGTTAACCCATGACCTACTGATAAGCAGCAGTGTCCGCATTGTTGGGAGTAAGACAGCTGGTGAAATGAATTGCATGGAAATATTCAATCTCGGTCCTGAGAGTTGCATTATCAATATGTATCTATGTATGTATGTAAACTCCTTATTGCACAAAAACCAATTACAAATAAATTCGTACATAAACTTAAGATTAACATGAACGATGGCGAACTTATCCCTTTAAGCCTTGTCAGCCTGTCTTGACGTTACAGCTTTATCTACATCAGTGGGCCTATACCAGAAAGGTTTAAGTACTTAACTAAATGTAAACAAACCAAACCACGTGACTCTGTTAAACAGCCTATCACAATTATTTTGTTGACCTTCGACGTGTCAGTGCTCTACTGCTATTGGCTGACGAACTAAATAAAAAATGTGGATAATATAACCGTCACTTTTTGACATGTATGTAGGTCCGAGAGTGACTGGTGTTTTATCCACATTTCGTCACGTGATAAACGCAGCCATATTGGGCCCCCTTCTAACTGTACCTTTTAGGGCCAATTATATGTAGGTACGGTCACGGACTTACGGATCTGAGACGTGGGCGCTAACAATGGGCCTCATAAGGAAGCTGAAAGTCACTCAGAGGGCTATGGAGAGGGCTATGCTCGGGGTTTCTTTGCGTGATAGAATCAGAAATGATGATATCCGCAGTAGAACTAAGGTTACCGACATAGCCCGAGAATAGCTAAACTGAAGTGGCAGTGGGCGGGGCACATTGCTCGCAGGACTGATTGCCAATGGCGTCAGAAGGATGTGGAGTAGCGTCGGCGGACCGGAAGACGACCTGTAGGTAGACCTCCAACAAGATGGAGTGACGACCTCGTCAGGATCGCGGGACCGCGGTGGATGCGAAAAGCACAAGACCGGTCTGAGTGCAAAGCCTTGGGGGAGGCCTATGTCCAGCAGTGGACGTCTTTTGGCTGACATGAATGAATAAATGAACGGTCACGGACGTTAATTTGCTACAAATTTCAAAGGAAATCTGCTTGAAGATGTCATTGTCAATAGAGATACCAAGTCATTTGTAATTGATAGGAAACTCAACCTTATTGCTGTAGAATGTCAGATTGACTTTGGAAGCAAGGTGGGTGACGAATTTAATTCCTTGACTGTACATATACTTTTACACGTACACAATCCCAACCTGAGACAGAGTTTAATTAATTTATATTTCTTTTTGTTGTTGGCTCTCAGAGCCTTTTTGTGTGTTATTTGAAATACAAAATAACAAAACATTCATCTGAACATGCAAACGTCTTCAATCTTTACGACTTCGCAATCAAATGGCATTTACCAAATACTTATAGGAAAAATGAATCGAAACATAAATATTAATGAATTCGAGATAAACGATAACTCAGACGAAATTTATGTCCGAAAACAACAATTCATGTTTTGTTTATTTGCTCATAAATAAACAAGTACGTAATGGGTATTTTATGATAAGGATTTATTTTTGCATTGTGATGGTGAAATGTTGTTTAGGAGAGATTTGCGTATCTCCGTGGCAGTAGAGACTGTTTTAAAACAGATTCGTCTTTTTTACCTAACTGCCCAAGAAGGGGGTTAATGTCTTTTGGGTTTTTGAATGTATGCCTTTTTTGTGACCTCCATTAGGTAAACAGCTTGATGGATTTGGAGTGTGGAGTGAGGTAGTCTGTCAAGAGTGTCATAGGTAATGTTTTGCAATTTATAGGATAAACAATATACTTAATTTTAATTTATATAACATAAATATTTACACTCACCCTGTATATTAAATATTATTTCGTTTCTTGCGTTTAAGAATGTTTAATCTATTATTAAAACTTAAGGTTAAACTTAATTATAGATTATAACATAGATGATAAAAACATCATTCAAATGTACTGTAATATATTGAAAATATCACAATGCGACCGAATCGACAAAACTCCGCTATGCGGAGCTCTCATTCTGTGTGATTTTGGCCCCCAGACTAGCCTAAACTCACTCAATATTCTATATCAGCTACGAGATAAAACACTTTTATCTTGATACTATTTCATGTTATAAATTAAATTTTATTTCATTGCTTCCGAAGCAACATACAAAGCGATCAGAGGGAATTTAAAACAAAATGGCGGTCCACTTGTTCAATTAGCGTTAGGTCTCAGGATGTTGCAGTGATATTTGAAATCAGCTTTACGTTCAGTAAGAGCATTGACATTATTACGTTGCTGTCCTTATTTTTAGGGTTCTGTACACAAACGGTATCCAAACGGGCACGTATTAATATGCCTCCGCTGTCCGTCCGCCCGTCCGTCCGTCCTAACTTTTAAGAACTGTATATTTTGAACCTTAATAGATAGCGCTGCGGGTTGATTTGTTTTCCGAATACGTTTTATTATATTTTATTTGCCAAGTGTTTTACCGCGGTTATTACTAACAAATTAAATTAAATGAAGGAAGTGAGATAACAAATGATCCTCCCCATACATGAAACAATTTTTATTTCGATGAATTTTTATTTTTGTTATGTCGTTAAAACTCTCAAACATACACGCGTCAAATTTGGTATAATTATAGTACGGATCCTGGAAAAATAAATTTACTAAACAATTCGGACTCTCACTTGACCGGTTTCTTTTTAAGACTATTTTTATTTCCTACCACTACGCACTATAGAGTATGGTACTTAAATATTTTTTTATATTTAGTTTAACTATGTTTCCAATTTGAAATGATTTTTTTTATAAATATACATATTATGATAATTCATTATTATTGAAAAACGTTAATCTCTATCTTGTTAGAGAGAATTTAGAGATAGCAATTTTTCATCTAAAAAATTTTTTTTACTCATTCTACAATGCAATGATATCACGATCCTTAATAGGAAATCAATACTTTAAAAAAAAATGTTTGTTACTGACATGACGTCACTTTCATTTCCTATTTGAAATTATGACGATAATTTGACATGCTATAATTTGCGATTAGTAGTGAAACACGATAATTAAGAATCAAACGAACTTACCTTGTGATGTTTGATTCCAATTATGTGAGTGTTGCAACCGAAGACAATTACTATAATATTACTTGCAGCAGTACATGACATGGTGCTATCTCTGTCACACATTTAAAGCTAAAGTATCCTGAAAAACATTGTCTATGCTCCCTAGATGGGAGCCCTGACCACCCTGACACTGGCAACCCTACGCTTCGCCCGCCCTCATTGTTTCAGAGTGTTCGAATTTTTGTGTTCCCATTTATTTATTTTTATTTTTTGGGGTTGGGCGGGTTGGGTCGTCGTAATTGTCTTCGGTTGCAACACTCACATAATTGGAATCAAACATCACAAGGTAAGTTCGTTTGATTCTTAATTATATTTCGTGTTGCAACCGAAGACAATTACTATAATATTACTTGCAGATGTTTAGAGCATTGCAATATAGACGTGTAAAAAATAAAATAAAATATCAAAGCTAGTAATCTTAATCAATGTAATGTTGATTTGTTTGCTACTAGACAATTTAGTACAAAATGTATTGATTTAAGGATAGATTAACATTTATCGGCTTCTTAACATACAACTGTTAATAAATAAATGAAAGTAACCTTATTTACTGTGTGTTAAATATAGAATTAATAAAGTCATTGTTATTTGATTCTACAATTTCTCTGCAATAGTACTTAAGAAATACATTGGAGCGATCGCTCCAGCCTGCCGCCTTGCGAACCACCTCCAGATTGACCCCGGCGCGGTGCGCGGCCGACGTGGCCGCGCCGCGAGTGCTGTGTGCCCCGAAACAGCTTATGTCTATGCCACTGGATTGTAACACCTTTTTTACCCAGTGCGCTAATGTCTGAGACCCAACTTGTTTATGTGGTTTTCGTATTCCGATAAAGAGAGGTCCGTCAGTGCGGTCTTGCCGCAACAGTATTGTTTTACGTATGTATGTTTGAACTGCCAACGCTGGACAAATACTAGGATTTTCACGAATATAGGGTAATCTGATGAGCGGTTGGCAAGCTCCAGGCTTTGATGTCTTAATTAGATCGGTAATCTTAATGACAATTAAATCGTTTTGTATTGACACATTTTCTAATTTAATTAAACTAAGAGTCTGCATCCTTTGAGCAGAAGCTATAGCTAAAAGAGTACAAACTTTATGTGATAAATCAGCTAATGAAGTATCCTCATAGGGATACAATTTGGAGAGGTGGTTCAACACTATATTTGTGTCCCACGTCGATCTATATTTAGGATTTGGGGGCCTAAGTCGGTAAGCGCCCTTAACAAACCGATTAACACAGTCATTTAATGTAACGTTCTTGTCTAAAATCATTGATAAAGCAGATCTATGTGTATTTATACTACTGTAACTAGCGCCTTCGTTAAATTTAATTGTTAAAAAAGATATTACTCTTTCAATACTAGATTCATAAACATCAAGATTATTATTTTTACAAAAGAGCCACCAAGACTTAATCGAACTGCTATACTGATTTAAAGTGTTAGTTGCCATGGAACCCATTATTATATCCAAAGACTCTTGTGGTACGCCACGCTTGATCATTGACTCCCGGATAATACGGCTGCCGCCAGGATAAGGTTCACATGAAGCGGATGGCAGATTCTGAAAGGGGAATGTAACATGTATTTGTCAGGCCCAAAAAATATTTTTTCTGATGTTACAAGTCTGGACCACAAGGGGTACCATGGCTGCGATGGCCAGTAGGGTATCACTAGAATACCTTTGGCTCTGTCGGTAACAATTTTTTCCAATACTCTAGTTACTAGGCTAAACGGGGGAAAGGCATAGAAGTTAACACAGTTCCAGCTAAACGTGAACGCATCGACTACTTCAGAATACGGATCTAGTTTCCAAGACGCATATCTCCTACACTTGTGGTTTTGAGCGCTTGCAAAAAGGTCGAATTCAGGCCTACCTAGTGTGTTAGAAATTTGTGTAAACACCTGATCAGAAATTTCCCACTCCGTGTCTACATTAACTAGTCGGGACTCCCGATCTGCTATCACATTATCGCAAGATCTTACATATGATGCAAAAACATAGATGTTTCTAGACTCGCACCACTGCCAAACGTTTCTTGCGAGTTTATTTAAGTGAGGGTGTTGCACACCTCCCATTTTGTTTATATAACATATGGCAGTAGTGTTGTCGATTCTTAATAAAATATTGCAATCTCTTAAATCCCTTGTAAATATTTTTAACCCATAAAACGCGGCCGTCAGCTCCAGCGTGTTTATATGTTGGCTCATTTCGGTGTCTGTCCAGTTGCCGTTAGCACTTCGACCCCCGCATGTCACGCCCCAGCCCGTCATTGATGAGTCGCTAAAAATTTCTAACGCATAATTATTATTTTTACGAATAGGGCAACATGATTTAATTATGTTGTCTTTCCACCACGAGAAGTCCTGATTTAGATGATTATCTAGTTTCATTTGTTTGTTGTAGTTTTGCGAATAATTTAGTGCCAAAAACTTCTCCCGTTCGAATAATTTAGTATACGCCCAGCCGTAACTGACGGCAGGACATGCAGAGGTCAAGAGCCCTATAAATTCGGCGAAGTATCGAATTGTACATTTATTCATGCGCATAAGCTTCATAGTTCGGTTTTTAATACGCTGTTTCTTTTCGTGGGGTAATGTAATAGTCATATTTGAAGTGTTAAAGACAAAACCTAAAAATTTGCAAATCGTAGTTGGTATCATAATACTTTTCTTGTGATTGATAACGAAACCCACATACTCTAAAATGCGTTTTGTAGTATTAACATTAATTAAACATTCTTCGTATGATTTTCCGATACATAAAAAATCATCGAGGTAATTTACTGATATTAAACCTGATTTACGCAGGTATTCCAAGATAGGTTTTAACAGTTTTGTATAAACAAACGGTGCAGTGCAGATTCCGAACGGAAGCACGTTAAATTCATACAAATGAGACTTCCACTTAAATCGTAATCGTTTTCGATCATTTTCGTCTACGGATATTAGGAAGTACGCGTCTTGTAAATCTATTGTAGACATAAAGTAATTATCATTTAATAATTTTAGCGCAGTGCGGTAGTCCTCCATCTTGAAATGATTAACATTTATAAATTTGTTTAATTCCTTTAAATTTAATATAAATCGATGGCTTCCGTTCGGTTTTGCAACTGTAAAAATAGGTGAAAGAAATTGTCCTTCACATGGAGTACAAGGCGATATGAAATTATGACGTAATAGGTCCACAATACATTCGTCAATAATATTAATTTGAGACTGACCGTTACAAAGATTATTTTGAGGTTCAATGGTTTGTAGGGGTTCGCTTTTAAAAGGTATTTTATACCCCAGAACCCAGTTTAAAATAGTGGGATCGTCAGTGAATTCACACCAACGGTCGTAAAAACAAGATAATCGACCCGCGATAGGTACCTGTGGTTCCACTAGTAGCGCCGCTTCGCGTGGTGGCGCGAGTAGCCGGTCGGGCGGCGGCCCCGCGGCGCGTCCTGGCGCCGGTCCCGCGGCGGCCGGCGGGGCGCAGGGGGCGGCCGCTGATCCACCGCTGCTGCTACTCGCGGCGGCGCCCCCCGATAGTTTAAAGTGCCGCGGTGCGGCTGTGTCGCTCCTGCAGATTGTCTGTACGGAGGCCGTTGAACCATCGACTTCATTTCTGAGCCAGTCCTAATGATGGCCTTTGAAGACTTTATATGATCCGCTAAAGCGGAACCGAAAAGATGCTCGTCAATTCTTGTGTTCTTGACCGTATCTCTAATGTCTTTATTTAGAGTATTTAGGGCCGCGAACCGCCTTGACTGGGATTCCCTATAATGGCTGTCGCATATAAGTCTGCCCGCGTCACTTAGGGTCTTTATTATTTCTTGGGGAACATTTTTAGAAGCCAGGGCCCAATTAAGAACTTGTCCTATTGCTGCAAGACTACTGGAGAGTTGGCTTTGCTTGCTCTGACTGTAAAAATCTTTTTTAATGTTTACCTCTAAAAGGGCTGCCTTAATTTCTAAATTTAGTATTGGAACTCTCATGTTCGGACAGTTTTCGGGCGGCAAGTAACGCTTGACTAGCTCCAATTGGATATCCTTGGTTAATCCATTCGTCAAAATATGTATCCACCTTGACGCAATATCCTTGTGCAAGTTTTCTCCGTAATTTTTTTGAGATGTAGGATCCTCGCCAAGTAGGTCTAAAATTTCAGGTTCCAATGACGGTACAGTTTCATCATCAAGGGGCTTTGTATGGATATTTTCTAAATCTATCCCTGGTGGTTCACATGGGCCAGCCTGCGCTAGCGGTGTGCCTATGGACGCCGCGGCCGACGGGCGCCGCGCGGGGGGCGCGGGAGGCGCGGGAGGAGCGGCAGGCGCGGCCGACGTGGAAGGCCCAGGGGGCAGATCGGTCAGTTCGAGCAACTCATTTTGAGCATCATCGTTTTCATACATACCAAGGCTATGATCACCTATAAATAAATTATACTTTCTCAGACAGATTTAACTACCTATTCGTTGTATTAAACTTGTAATTAGGTACTACTTTATATGACGTAGGCGAGTATTCTGTATCCTCAACACGGCTAGCGTGGAGTTTATATGCCTGCCTAGTACAGTAATAATATCTCCGGTGAAATAGGTGCAAAATATTCATCCATAATCTATCTACACGATTTACGTGGAGTGAGAAAAAAAACCTCAACACTGTAAAAGTGGAGGGGTAAGAATAGGTATTATCCTCTACACGACTCGCGTGGAGTATATCGGGCCTCGACACTGTGTAAGTGGAGAGATTGTTATATACCTCCTCTACACGATTTACGTGGAGTTGAGCAAACCATACGAGTACGTACGAACTATAATGGGGTAGGTATGCACATAAACCCAATATCGAAACGCTCAATTACGTTTGAAATACAAAGATTAGAAATAAAAAATAAAATCAGGGTAGTTGTAACCTAACGGTAATCATGTTCTCGAATACATTATTCTATGTTAAAATAAGATTTACGAGTTTACCTTGGTAATCCCGGTTATACTCGTCATATTCGCCATGATTAGACTCGTAATACCGCTGGTACGAGTGATCGCTTTCTGAGGACATTGAAGAAACAGAACGTCGTCGATTTCTGGATTTGGAAGCGATCTTTTTTATTTTCCGTAATATCTCGTCGTAATCACGATCTCTTGACTTTGACCGCTTTCGTTTTCCCATAATCACTTCACTAACAGATATTTAAATTCCTAACGACAAATTACGTGCGACTTTGATAACACAAAAACATGTAATGAGGGCGGGCGAAGCGTAGGGTTGCCAGTGTCAGGGTGGTCAGGGCTCCCATCTAGGGAGCATAGACAATGTTTTTCAGGATACTTTAGCTTTAAATGTGTGACAGAGATAGCACCATGTCATGTACTGCTGCAAGTAATATTATAGTAATTGTCTTCGGTTGCAACACGAAATATAATTATAGTACAATAATATTTTAATAGTGACAAGTGTCAACCTTAATTAGAGCTCACAGAAACTTTTGTCAGACCTGGTACACCACTTTCTTGGCCGACCGTACACTTGATACACAGACACTCTACACACCGGTTCAGTCAATGTCAGCAACAAGTTGGCGAATGGCACCAACTCATCTAATTACCGACAAGTCTCGCCGCGACGGATACACGAACACCGTTTACTGTTTCCGTGAAGATCCGTTGTTGTTCGGTTGTTTGCTTTGAGAATTTGAAAAGTTTTAAATTGTAATCGATTTGAGTATTAAGGCGGTGAATTAGTGCCATTGGTTATTCCTACTTTTTTTTTCATTAACTTAAAAATACATTGAAAACACTCTTTCTCTGATGAATCACTACCAACAAAAGAAGCCCTTGTGATTTTTTTAAGGAAACAAAATAATTAAAGGTTCCGAAAATCTAATTCAGTACCATCAAAAGAACCGAAAGTTACGAAAATTAAAACAGAGCAGAGTAGTATTATACTATTCCTTATAAATATGCTAATTGTAAATATTAATAAGATCTAATCTAAATGGACTCGACCTAAAAAGACTCATTACCCCAGCGTATCCAGCATCGTTTAATAACTATCTCCCGCGTGTCAATAATGTTTGACAAGATAATAACCGTGACACTAAAGTGCCGTTAACCCCCCTATTCTGCGTTCAAAAAGCGCTTCTCAAAAACAGATTATTCTTTTGATGGCTCCAATATGGCGTCGATGAGCTAACGGTCTTGAATATAATAGAGCCTTAATCCACGCCGCAGCGAAGTAATTTAAAGAAAAATAACATTTGCAATTCAGATTGCCTCGTCGGAGGCATTATTAGGTGTCAAAGTGAGAAAAGTGAGGCAAATTGACTTTAGGATCGCGATTTATCTGATCGAGTGTTATTAACGGTGGCTTATAGGTTTAGGTGTTATTAATGTTGTGTGTTTTAGGCCTCGTTCGGTGGCGCCAATATTAGGTAACCTGACAAGGTATATGCGGACCCTGTTAAAGTATCTCTAAAAGCAACATAACTGTATGTATGTATGTTAACACTTTATTTTACAAAAGAAATACCAAACGCAAAGGCCATTTATTACTTTAAGGAATACGTGTTATGTATTTATCTGTGTTTTGTGGCATAATTATGTAATTTTGTATGCCACTTTAATTTCGCTAATGTCACAATTAAGTATTAAAAATCATGTTTGATTGCAAACAATACGACTTAACTTAAGTTAACATTTAGGAGGAAAAATTGACAAGAAATTAATCCTTATAAATATTTTTAAATAATCAATGCTCAGCCTTAGTTTTAATAACTTAAAAGTCAATCGTAAAATCACAAAAAAAGTGCATAGTACAAATGCTTTGAACGATGGCAATCAGATTTCCTAGAACGTATGAATGTAATTTCCAGCACGCGTTAGTCACAAACCTGCCCCGCCTGGCCTACTAGTAGCTACCGTTAGTGTGTTCTGAACAGCATTAAAACCTTAAAACTTACACATTTTACACAATGAAACGAGCAGTATTTGCGAGAAGAAATTTTGAAGTATAGGAGTTTACGAGGCAGAAAAATAGTCCTGATCTTTCAATTTGTCATCTCTGGGAAAAGACGTTTTCAACCCAAGCGACGCTCGGCCTTCCACGTTTTTTAACCTGATACGTCGTTTATCAACTAATAACGATACGAATACATCTATTTAATTGCTTCTCCCTCTCTCTTAATTTAAGAGCTTTGCTCGTGTCGGTGGAGTAATTTCCAATCTTCTCTCCTCTCTGCTAGTTCATTGACCTCTTTATATCTTCTCCTTGGTTTGATCCATGTAGCTTCTTCTTAGTCTTCCCTTGCTTCTGCAACCTTCATAGCATATCGTGCCTCAATATCATCCCTCCTCTCCTGTTCTCTATAATGTCCAATTTATTTCATTTCTCCTTTACCCATGCCAAAACTTCTTGATTCGATATCATTTCAAAAGCGAGCACACGCCACCTCAAGACTACAAATACGTTGCTAACCACGAGGACTAAGATGGAATGCCTCTAGTAGTTCACAATGTCCACATCGGAACACAACACAGCGACCACAGCTGCTTTTTTTTAATGGCATATGCAAGCAAACGAGCACACAGGCCACCTGATGGTAAGTGGAAACTGTGACCCATAGACATTCGCATTCACAAGACTGCAAGCCTAAGACTGCAAATGCGTTGCCAACCCTTAGGACTAAGATGGAATGCCTCTATGCTAGTCATTACACCGGCTGTCTTATCCCCAAACCGGAACACTACTGCTTGGCGACAGGTTAAAGGATGATTTATTTATGTATTGATAAAAAACGTTTACATGACATTACTTTATAACCAATGCATCACTAAACTTAAATGAACAATTAAAAGATTAAATGATGGTGGTAGCGATCCGGACGGACCCTGCACAAAGTTCTACCACCCCGACAACTAAAAAATCAAGGTAAATGGAACATACGAGTATCAATTTATTTATTTGTATGGGTAACAATAATGGTAAGATCTTAAAAGTGGGTATCACTATGTTTGGCCATTAGGCATACAAAATTATGACAGATCATTACTTGAAATTTAAATAGCCTAAATCGGAATAGAAAGCCCTGTCTGTTTTTTGAGTTCCAACATGTCAGAGTGTCTTCTAGTAATATTCCGGTAACATGTTATAAATTTATGTCGTTCCAAATACACTTCTTGTATACCTAAAGCTATTTAGTCCCGGTTTCATAATCTTAATACCTTTGATAACTCGCACTTATCACACAAATTTTTGCCCATCAGGAATGAAACACGGGACCGCTAGCTTCGTAGGCTAAACGCGTTGTCAAATCGATCACAATTGGATGGCTCGGCCAATATTTGTGTTTGCCTGTCGATTAGCCAATCCGCGCCCACATTGTGAATCGCCACATTCACTAATGGGTATATTTGAGCCGGCCAATAACTATAATTGGCTCACTTGACACAGTGGTTGACATTGTTCAAATAAACGACAAGGCGCAACAATAGCCAAGACGTGTGTAAAAAAAACCGACCAAGTGCGTGTCGGACTTGCACACGAAGGGTTAGATTCCATTTTAGTACGAGTATGGAGGCCCCTTTTTGATTATTTGTTGTTTTAGCGGCAACAGAAATACACACTGTGATTTATTTTAATTTTCTAGTACAGTTCATTAGATACAGATTGCTAAAAGTCGCCATTATATCAGAGTTTTTATATTTTATTTAGATAAAAAAAGGATGAAAGTCATTTATTCAGTAAGTAGGCCGCACGAGCACTTTTACACGACAAGAGGTTACCAGCGCTTACCAAGAGGAGACCCCTGCTGAGAAGAAACGCCACAAGAAACTCAGCAGTCTGTATTTTTTTTTAAATATTTCATATTACAGTGGTACTACTTACTCTAAGCATTATATAAAGCTATAAATATTAAATAAATATAATATCACATAACATGCGTAGTTCAGCAGGAAAACATGCCAAAAATCTTGGGAGAGAGATAGAGGGAGAAAAGGAAAAAAAAAACACCTACTTGTGTATTATAAGACGGTGCAAGACGACAAAATAAAAGTCTCGATTATGTTTCCCTACATCAACGGTGTCCTCTAGAGAAGATAAAGTATTGCTGCATTTGAACAAATTATTATTGACTACGTTTCGGTTTAGGCCATGCATTTTTCTCTGTTAGATAGTCCTCGACCCTATTAGACATTAACGACTTCTTCAAGTCATTTTTAATTGCTGGAAAGGGTAACTTTAAAACTACGTCAGGTAATTTATTATAGAAATGAATGCATTTCTAGTATTTAAATTATGTATATCAGAGTTTTTAGTTATGATAGTTATTACTTAAATAGAAGCATTATTGTTCATCAAATCTATACCAACTTACAATACATAATTAAGTGGGTAGGTGAACAAAATTGGTTCAGTAATAATCATTGTGTGCCGTAATTACAATTTCGGCAGAGCTAGCAACCGCATGAAATATATTTAGCAATGTTATTACTTAACCCAACTTCGGTTTTGTCGATATTATGAATGAACTAAAACACGAAGACTAAAGTTCAGTTGCTTAACTTCAAACTCGGGTAAGTCCATGGATAAGGACAACGGAATTTGCGTCTTTTTTTCAAACAAATTTCGTTTTAAATTCGTATACCAAATTTCAAGGACATATCCGAGTTTGAAGTTAAGCGACTCAACCTAGTTCGTGTTTTAGTAATGGATAATTAAAACGGGTCACTTTGTATTGAATCAACATAGAAAGTGACCCGTTTTCATTGCTCTCGAGTATATAGCCTAATCTCGAAGCTATCGGTCCGACGGTGGTAAACGAAGATATTTGTGTGGACAACTCAAGTAGGTGTTTTGCCTTGGGTAAAACTTGTCACATAAATACTTGCCCTTACCAAGAATCGAACCAAAGATTTTAATCGTTATCGTTGACTTTATCAGTTGGTACAATAACATGGAAAGTGTGTTATAGCTTTTTTGGTTGGTTCGATTTGAGACCGGTTGAATTGAAGTCCCTAAGCAACTATTTAAAAATCTGTGAATGCAGTTATTCTTATTTCTAAAAACAAAGGGCATTCATTCCCTTGAGTAAAATTGCTATTTTTGGTTCAACATTTTCGGTCATCTTTTTGAGATTATTTTTTTAGTTCCCAACATTGCTGTGTTCGGTTTTCAAAGTGGCTCAAATATTTATTTCCGAATCTTTTAAAATAATTTTGCGAGCTTTGGGTTTAGTTTTAAGGCCCGACTAAATAATCCTGGCTCTTTTCAACCGACTTCAAAACAAGGAGGTGGTTCTCAATTCGTCGGGATGTTTTTTTCTTGTTATGTAGTTTACCCGATTACTCAAACACCAATGGACTGATTTGTTTTTTTTTTTATCGTTGTTTGAATAGTTATACTTTCTTATATTATACTTTCTAGTTGGCCCCATGGTCAACATGTTAGAATCTGATGATGGGATCTTAGAAAAATCAAGGGAACTCCTCAAATATTATAGGCACCCCTATATCGATTTCGGTATTTTTCACTGTAACTCGTGCATTTGCTTTTAAAAAGTACTATATGGTGAAGTGGAACTGATGATGAAGAGCACAGATGGCCACCGGAACTCCATAACGGTACCTAGTTAAAGGGTGGAGATATCTCGATTCAGGTAGTTGAGGGACCATGACGAAGTGCATTTAATTGTTTAAATATGACTATGACTTTCCCGCGGCATTGCTAGCGGTGACCTTGAATAACAGAAAAATTCTTTGCATTTTTGAAGGCGGGTTTTTGTATCTATCATCTTCTTATAAAATCAACGACATTTAAATATGACATCGCCTCAAGGAAATTTTCTGCGAAAAGATCACTACTTTAACAGTTCGAGTGACCGCTCAGCCCACTTTTCCTTTAGTCATATAAAAAAATAAATAGATACAAGTATCACAGTGCCGCAAATACCTACCCAAAAATGTCTAACAGCTATCCTGCTATTAAGATTGTCGTCATCAGTAGCCTACTGCCTTCGGGTGTCGACTCACAATCCTGAGCTGTCCAGTTCGAACCCCTTGGCCCCTATGTACCGATGTTTTTTTTCTAACATAAGTTAATTACCCGATGCTCTTACAGTGAAGGAAAACAACTTTTATAAAACCAGAACATTAAAACAGCTGAGTGCGTAAGAGGGTAATTGTACAAAAAATCCTCAAGATATTGACAAACAATAACAAAAAACAGAGTAATACTCTCAAGAAGAAGTGTATCCGAAAAGGTTCATCTGTAAGATAAGATAAGAGTAAATGGTCAGTAGGAGGGAAGATCATCCCCTTCCAGTTACCAATACCAGTGACAGCAGCTATCAAAAAGCAAGTCGCAAACGTTTGGCAAGTCGGTTACTATATTGGCTTGCATATTTTATTATATCCAGCAAATTCAACCGCATCGCTGGAGAATAACACTGCTTAATTAGGCGGTTAGAACCTGAATTATTCACTGCAGCCGAAATAAAGCCTGTAGAGCGGTAGGTAAAATTGTACTCAATTATATGCTATTACTATTTAAAATATTGTTCACGTGGTTCACGTGTGTCGAACGAAGGATAGAGTTGTCTTAAATATTGATAAATAATAATTTTGGGCAGTCATGTAATAAAAACGCCCTGAATAATGGCGACCCCTTCTTTTAGAGCCAATATCTCTAAAACGGCAAACCAATTTTCACGAAAACTAGCCAAAAAACGCCGCTAAAAAACCTGCTTTCAAATAAACATATTCAAGTCGGTTCTCAGGCGGCGGTCAAACTTGTAACGCTCCTTTCGGGGTTAAAAACATACCAAATACCGTTTAGACTGCCCCCCCCCCGCCACTAAATAGGCATTGCTTGTCCCGTGGGAGAGATATTATTGTAAATGAGAAGTCTATTAAAGATCATAGATAATAGACACGGTAAGGTGTACAGATGTAGAAGTATAGATGCAAATATGTAGAAGGAAATATAATAGAGAAAGGCCAAATTAAAAGCACCTGAAACCGACATACGTGAATGAAGAGATTGACGAATGTAAAGGAAGCAAAAGTTGTGGTTAGGTATGTTTAGGCCGGTGCACCTGGCGTTCCATATTAGTCTTCGCCTACCCCATTGGGAGATTGGCAATAGGCGTGAAGGTATGAACAATATGAAAGATGTTTGGGCACTTGTTGCGGAGAACACACAACAAAATGATAATTGAAGAAATAATAGAACGAAAGAGAAGAAGTGGGAGAACTAGAAGACAAGAAAAAGTAGGCGTGGTGTCGTATCAGTGTGTTAACCTCCTGAGCTATCCTTGTGCTTGTAGTCTAACGAACAGCAAGCTTTAAAAAAAAGCAAGTGCTGTTTGGATAATGTCGTCAAAGTAATGCTACTTATCTTGTTTTAATTTTTTAGCAGCCTATGATACTCTAGTGGTTAACACGTATCTAACCACGAATAGCCGTTTAGTAGTCACGAGTCGGACATATATACAATTCAAACCCATAACTCACCTTTTGGGCTTTAGTCGGGTAAAAATAGTACAAAATACGGCCATTTAAATACCGTTCTAGTGCAAAGAAAGTAAAGTGTAATATCTTTTGTTTTTATGAGTAATAATAAGATTAGAAAATTGACTTTATGTCATTCGTAATAGATTCATATTCCATTGACAAATTTGGTTGTATGGTAGGTCGTAGGTAGAGAAGGCTCGGTATAGGGAAGAATAGAAATTACCTCACCGATAAGAACATAGATCTTAGCTGTGAATGACGATGATAATCATGAATAATGTTCCTTCACTAGAAACTAAGCTGATACTGAAACGGTTATGCCGACAAAGTAGCGGGCAAATCTGAAAATATTGTTACGAATCATCCTAATACTGGAATTCACGATTCCTCGAATACTTACCAAAAAAAAGCTGTGCCAGTTTTGAGTATATAAACATTATAATCATCATAATCTGCCACAATTATATAGATTAAAATCCGCCCAAAAGTTCACAAAAGCGAACGAATGACAGCTCATAAATATATCAATAAGCAATTACCAAACGCACACACACAAATTAAATTACAGTCCTGCGTCCACCTCTTCATAATTCACGCAATATCTTTAATACACCGAGCAAACTCATCCCTATTCCCTTTTAATAAAGTCGAGCCCCCATCCCCGATTGCGTGTCGACGTATAGACAGTATGTATGAATAATATATGGTAAGCTCGGGCGCACACGTGCGGTTGGCTGTAAAACGCGAACGTGCCCGCGGACTGTAATCGCCCTAAATTGCACGACGTGCGTCTGCTCTTGTATCATATTTGGTTATAATAAGACGCGTACAGTGATTCCTGAACCGGGAGGTGGGGATTTAAAAAACAGGTTTACGATGTTTAAAAATTGTGAGATTCACCCAAAAAAAAAGAGTCAATATCACACAAATTAGCTTAGTTCCCGAAATAAGCTCTAGGCTAGTAGGTACTATGTGTACTAGGCATCGATAAAATTACTAATTCAAAGATAAATACATGTCTTAAGATCAATCTTGAGAATGTAATATTGCGAATGCAACTTTCCTGGAGTTTAGATCCCATTACCATCAGGTGGCCTGCGTGCTCGTTTGCCTTCTCAAAGGTATAAAAATACCGGTCAAGTCCGAGTAGAACTCGCGCACGAAGGGTTCCGTACCATTATCTATAAAAAAAACACGTTTGCTGTATGGAAGCCCCCTTTAATATTTATTTTATTTGAATTATTTTTTTGAAATGAATGTACAACTAAATATTCTGTGAAAATTTTAAGCGTCTACCTGTTGCCGTTATTAACACCGAGCAAAAAACGTCAAAAAACCCTTTGTAGTATAAGGAGTCCTCTTTAATATTTAACTTATTCAGTTTTATTATTTGTTGTTATAGCCGCAACAGAAATACATGATCTGTGAAAATTTGAACTATCTAGCTATCACGGTTCATGAGGTACAGCCTGGTGACGGACAGACGGACCGACGAACAGTGAAGTCTTAATAATAGGGTCTCGTTTTTACCCGTTATAAATATTATAAATGGTACTCCAGGTTTGGCGTAATCTTCGCTTTATAAAGCACCAGCCTTTGTTCCGACGTAAAAATATAGCTTGGGTCTGTTTAAGATTCACAGTTTTTGCAACTACTTAGTCCATTGTTTTTTTCTGGAAACGTTACTTAAGGATGTTTTTGTAAGTTCAAATAATGGTGGGTTATCGTGACCAACTTAGTTAAATATTTGTTTATAATATAATTGGCTTTTCACATTTCAAAGTTTATAATTACCCATGTTGGTCAACAACGCCGCTTTGTTTGTAATCAAACGTCATCCGTACCTGAAACAGAAAACATATTTATAGACAACATTGAATCCCTAATTGTAGTCTTTACCAGAGTGGTATAATACCTGACTATCTAACAGATAAAAATGCTTGGCCTAAACTAAACTAAACACCTAAATAACTTAATAATACAATAGTCATAAAATAATATGTTAATATTGTATATTGTTTAGGGGACACGGTTTCTGTAGGAGAATGTATCAAAACTTTGTATGTGGTTGTCTTGCACTGTCATAGGTAAGTATAAATTTACGAAAATTCTGAGTTTTGACACATTTTCCTGCTCAAGCTACGCTTGAATATATTTTTGTTTTTATTTTATGTTAGATTCATTGTTTTGTATAATGCTAGCTTAAGCTTTATAATTGTATAATATCATAAGTGGTATTTAAAAAAACGACTGACTGTTGAGTTTCTTGCGGCCTTTCTTCTCAGCAGTGGTCTCTTGCGAAGCGCTGGTAAATTTTTGACGTGTAAAAGTGCCCCTGCGGCCCACTTACTGAATAAACATCTTTTATCTTTTATCTTTTTTTTACCGAAGTATACTTTCTTTTTTATGCTAAACTAAATGTAAATAAAAATCCACGTGTTATAGTTTGGAAGTCATAAATTTAAAAAAATTTTTACGTTACACAATAAGCAAAACCTACTTCTTTAATCTTTCTATAAAACTTCGCTTAGTTAAACTATTGCTTTTAATTTATAGACTTTTTTTAACCCGATCATTTCTTATTTTCAAAACAATAAACGTATAAAATTGGTGAGGAAATTACAATATATTTTTGCTTCGTAGAAGCGACACTGCTTAGTTACATCGATGTTAATTGTCAAAGCCTAGCGGCAAACTAACTTGTCGCCAGGCAGCGCCGCAACTGTATTATGCTTATATCGACAGCTAGTTCACCTGAACCCGTAACTGCATTAGGTATTCCGTCGGGAATTACCGCTGAAAAAGTTTTAATACCGGCCGGAATTCATCCCGGATTTTTTCGAAAAATCATTTGGCTGCTGTTAATTTGAATATGATAAGGCCGCTTAATGACGATTAAGTAGTTCTATAGTACACAAGTTTGAAAAAGAAACGATAATTGTCTCTAAATTGTCTCTGATTACGGCAGTATGACGTATGGATTGATATACAGTGTGTAAATGGTATACGGGCGTTTATTAAAACTGGACATAGATTAACCGCCGCACTCAGAGACGTCAATTAAATTTAATGCTTGTTTAGAGATTATATTGCTATAGCAAAGAAAGTGACAGCAGCCACTTTAATCAAGCGTTAAACTTAATTGACGTCTCTGAGTACGGCAGTAAGACTCTACTAATCATTAACAGAAATAATTATTTTGATTACGCTAACGTATAGGTACACCGTTATTATTTTTTGAACATACTATCAACCCGCAATGTACATCGAAGTCCATCTGTCAGGTAAGTACGTAATGTTTAATTAATTGCATTTTTCGTTATACATACGTGTTAAATTATTTTGTTTGTTTATTTTTTTAAAATTTAATTTTAACAAAAGCTGCCTTATGTGCTCAGTAGGGGTTATACTAACCACAGTTAAACGGAACGCCCGTATACCATTTACACACTGTATAAGCGCATGACATCGTGTTGCGATAAGCAGCCGTCATAAAAAACTGATCAAATGCGAGTCGCGCACGGACTTTCACTTGGCGGAGATTCTTTAGGGTTTGCACTGTTATCTCGCCAATTAGACGCTAGAACATATTGTTACTATAAAACGATTAAAAGAACGTTTTTTCTTAATTATTATTATTACTTACTATACATTTTTCCGTCAAACACATAATCTTTAAAATAAACACCGGCTATATCTTACAGTTTTCACGATGCACTTCATTGAACTAGGCTTACTATTAGGATTCCGTTTGGACATTACAAAGGCTGAAAAACGACGACATGATGATGTTTTTACCTAATCACGATTTCATTCAACGTTGATAGCAGAAAAGAATCTGTAACTCAATAGCCCATCATTATCGAAGACCAACCGCTGAACTAATTGCAAATTGTCAATATTTACCTTCGATTTAATGAAAACTCAGAAGCAATTTCTTTTTCCCTGATTAAGAAGTATTCAACCAATGTTTTTCAAGTTTTTTTAAGACAGTATATTTTATATTCTCTACCCATATATCCCTATAAATTTTGAATATGATTTTTTATGGATTGTATCAATCAGGCATAAGTTAACCATGTTTTGAACTGTTAAAACCTTCCAAATTCCGACCAGTGAAATAAATAGAGCAATAGGTGTAACGAGTATGGTGAAGTTTCTCCCAAAATATTTCCATTTTCAAAATATATTTTCCCAATCTGTATTTATCTAAATAATTATGTCAATTCCACAGAGTCGCCGGCGCCACGCTAGCGCGGAGCTCCTATTTCTGGGTTGTTTGGCCCTTCGGGCTGCTGAAAAACTAACATAACCTAAACCTACCTATACACTGGGTAAATTAGCAACTGGGCAAAATCCAGAATGGAAAATAAGCGACTAAGAAAAATTAAAAATGAGAAAAGTCGCGACTGGACTTTCCATGGCAGGGTCCATCCGGATCACTACCACTATCTTATCTTTTAACCTATCGCCAAGCAAGAGTGTTCGCATTGTTGCGCTCTGGTGTGGGGCTGGGGATAAGACAACTGGTGAAATTTTATCATCTTAGTATTCAGGCTTTGTCTAGTGATAGTAGTCTTGAGTTTGCAAATGACTCAATTATATAAAAAAATCAGTAGCCGAATGCTCTCGCTGTTTCAACAGACAACAGCCCTTGAATAATAATTATATAACTTTTGTTCTCGGAATGAATTGAGTTTGCTCAAAGTTTTTAATCGTGCTATCAAATTCATACTTCGGTTATGATTCTGCTGACAAGGATATGCTTGACAAGGTCACGATTTAGAAGGAAGTTAGCGGGTTAACTTTTTAAGACATTTAAGTTATTGAGTTTTTTAGTATATTGACAATGCGGTTCGCCTAGTTGATACTGACCCTGCCTACAAAGCTTCTGGTCTGGAGTTCTAATCCCGGCTAATAGAAATACTCGTGTAGTGGGCATATACGTTTATAAAAGTCTTGAAAGTCTTTCTATAACAAACTAGACAATTAAAATTAGTTTCCCGCTACATTTAATAACTTAAGTTACGCCCCTGTTGCATGTAATTGTATACTATTCAAATATAAAAGGATAAAAGATAAAAGATAAAAGAAATGTATGCAGTAAGTAGGCCGCTCGGGCACGTTTACACGTCAAGAATCTACCAGCGCTTCCCAAGAGGAGACTACTGCTGAGAATAAACGCAAGAAACTCAGCAGTCAATTTTTTTTTTTTAATATTTCATAATTTATATTACAATGGTGATGATGATGATGAGTGAGGACGCCGCCGAGGCAGGCGGGCGGTCGAGTGGCTCTCCATTTATTCCGCCGCATATTACAATGGTACTACTTAGTCTAGCATTATATAAAGCTACAAATAAATTAAATATAATATCAGGGTCAATTTTCAAACAAGCGTTTTTTGCGGTCCCAGAGCTATAATTCTAAGTATATTTAACATTGAGTATAGTTACATATATATTTGCATTTTGTGCATTTTAATCTACTTAAAAATATATATTGCAGTTTACTAAATATTAATGGATTCCGAAAGAATCGAATTCGAAATCCTAAAAACAGCAAAATTTACCGCTTTTCGCGTGTCCCACTTCCGGTTTTGCTTAAATAAAAATTCATAACTTTGGACGTAGACAACGTATTAATATACAACATATATCGTTGTAAAGAGCTTTTATTGGCAAACTGATTAAAATAATTTAAAAAAAAAACACATTAATAATTAAAACCTGGAAAGTATTTTCGAGGATGTCCCGCGTGCGACCGTTTTTATGATGACTCAAGGAAACCCCCTGAATCTGGTTTGTCTAATGGCCTACCTTCATATTTACGTTAGGATACCAAAGTACGTTAGTTGGGCTTAGACCGCCAACAGAGTGGACGCAGAGCCAGTGTTTTTGACGGAGGAAACAGGATAAGTCTTTTAAAGATGTATTTTGGTACGGTTATCACGACATTTGTATGGACGTTTATTTATTGACATACGAATGAAATAAAAATGTGTGTTTCATAAATATTGTTAGCAATATGGGTAAGTAAGAATTTCGTATTAGTAAATAAGTGAATAGAGTAAGTAGTGTAAGAAAGATCGGTGAAAAACGTTTTTGTCGACATTTGTATGGCGACATTTGTACGGTTATTTTGTCCATACAAATGTCGAATGTGGCATACAAATGTCGGTTAAAATCAAAATCTAAATAAAATCGTAATATATCATTTCCATGTCCAATAATATCAACTTTTATGTTAAGTTTCATTATTGTAATATTTTTGTGAGCTATCGTATAAAAATAGAGTACTTATAAGCAGGGCTCTGATTTTACATCGCGCGGTAAGATGAAAGAAAACTATGGAGTCGATATTAAAATGCAAACTTGAGTAGTATCCATACTCATACTTATTCATATTCTTGGTCCCGTTTTTTTTATATTTATCATGCTGTAACTAGGTACTTCAACGTAATTACGTACCTAGTTTTACAGACTATATGGTTGCGATAGACCTTTATCAAACTGGCCGCTTTATCAAATTTTATCGTGTGCGTCATGTCAATCATGTTTCAAGTTAGATTTTAAAATTGTTTGTGGTCTCATTTTATAATTTCGTGTTATTTGGTTTATGTTTTATTGTTTGTTATAGTTTTACTTTTTCTAAGGCGTGTACACCTGTAAGGGTAGGGTTAAGTGAAACATAATTATAAGCGAATGTACCTGCAAACTGTAACCTTAATCTATACGCAAATAAATAAATAAATAAATAAATAAATAAATCATTAACGACTTCCGACGTGTCATTTATTTATATTTGCAGCCTGTGCCCATGGCGTCAATTATTAGGTGAACATTTTATTATGTCTGCAAGTTTGTGCCATTTTTTACTGGATTGAGCCTTACAAGGATCTGAAATACGATTATGAAAAATGTGCCGTGTTGTGACACAACCTTGAAGTTTTTTATTATTTATTATTTAAACACGAATTTTAAAATTCCGATTGTGAAAACTTCAAAATGTCATCGCTATTCCGAGTTAGGTTTCCGAAGTATCATAGCATGTTTAATTAATATCCGAATATCCGATTAAAACTAGGTACGTAATTAAGTTGAATTAGTTACAGCATGATAAATATAAAAGACGGTACTAAGAATATGAATGAGTATGAGTATGAATATGACTTAAAGTTTTAATTTTAGTATCGACTCTATAGTTTTCTTTCATCTTACCGTGCGATGAAAAATCCGAGCCCTGCTTATAAGCGAAGGTTTTCATATTTAATTATAAGTAACTGAAGTGAATTACGGCACACGGGAGAGACTTTACATATAAATGATATAGATACTTAATCCACCCCCAAGTATCAAGCTAAAGGTTAATGAAAACCGCATCAAAATCGGTCAAGTACTTTTCGAGTTAATCCCAGACTGACAGACATACGCGGCTGAGGAGTTGGTTTTGAAGGTTACACTGACGGTATATTATCATCATTTGCTAAAAAACGTTTCACAAACTGGTTCATTTCACAAACTTATAATTTTGCATATAATTTCGATATAATAATCAGTGAGTTTGTTCCAAATGGTATTCATGCCAGTAAATACGACTTTTCGACATTTGTATGGCAGTATCGACATTTTTATGGCACTATATCGACATTTGTATGGCGTTGTCGACATTTGTATGCCACCGTTTTTTTTGCTTCAATATCTAGCTAACTATTAGAAGCAGAGTGGTGCCTCATACACCATATTTTTTCTTGTTAAGAACCACACCTGATGACGTCACTAAGAACCAAATAAAATAAAATAAAAAAATTGCCATACAAATGTCGAAAAAACACACTCTTCAAAAATTGACCCATCAAGTAACATGTGTAGTTCAGCAGGAAAACATGCAAAAAATCATACGGGAAAGATAGAGAGATAAGAACAAAGAAAAAATAGAATCAACTTCTTATGTGTATATGAGATGGTGCAAGACAACTATATAAAAATGTCGAACGGTTTATACAGTGGCCTCTACTCGATTTTTTTTTTCTTTGCCCCGCGGCGACTTGAACAGCTCCTACCGCGGGAATATGGCGTTGCCACAATGATGTGATTTCGGCGGTGTCAAGTATATAAAAGTATAAATCAATATAGTAATAAAACACAATCCAATCTTCTCTACGAAGATTGGTGGCAACGTTGTACGGTGATATGTAGGACAGAGGCCGAGATAGTTTTAACCTCTGTACCACTGCGAGTCCACTTGAAACGAGAAGTAAGATGCCAGGATACACGAAATAAGTCCAAGTCTTCTATCACTGTGCAACACAAAGGCATTAAAAGTACAAATCACTAACAAAAAAGAACTTTGAACACCTAAATACACAAAAATAAAAACTAAAACAAATTACACATCCGCCATCTTTTGACGTTGCAAATGGCCTCCTCGCCTCTATTCTAAACAGTAAAAGTCAAATCGTTTTGGACCCGTTATCGTATTGTCAATGTTTGACAGTAATGGCGGCCGACTTAAAAACATTACCTTAAAGGGGCTTCTAAACGGGTCATGTTTTGCTGCAATTTGTGGCCGGCAACTAGTGCTATCTTACTCTTACTTCGTATGTTAGAGCAAGATGCGTATAGTTGCCGGGCACACATTGCCGTGAAAATGTAGCTCGTTTAGAAGCCCCCTAATGGATCAAATATGATTTGGATTTTACTGCTTAGAGGCGCTGGCCCGAAAAACTCCTTTGTTGGACTAGATGACTTTTTACGCGTAGATTATTTTTCTCCTACACTCTTTTTTCCTTTCGTTGGAAGTCGATTTTCAAACACGGATTTTGTGTAGCTAAGAAAAATTTCCTCCAAATTTTCAAGCTATTTAGGCGTTATCAGTCAGTTACGAAAGAGTTTTTTTTTTATGGCATAGAGAAGGCGAACGAGCACACAGGCCACCTGATGGTAACTGGGAACTGTGACCCATAGACATTCGCATTCACAAGACTGCAAGCCTAAGACTGCAAATGCGTTGCCAACCCTGAGGACTAAGATGGAATGCTTCTATGCTAGATATTACACCAGCTGTCTTATCCCCAAACTGGAACACAACAATGCGAACACTGCTGTTTGGCCATAGGTTAATGGAGAGTATTGATATGATTGATTTTATGGCAGCGTGCTTCCCCATTATTAATGAACCTTTTGACCTAGATCAAACACAACCTAACTCGATCGAAAAGGCTAATCGACTAATCGACATTCATATCTAATGAGTCGAAATCGAAGCTCAAACTGCACGAATGCACGTGTTCTAGAGCATTCATAAGTAATTAGTGCAGTCGTTGCGGGAATGTTACAAACCAGCAATTAATATTTCCGAGGCAAAAATTAACAACTGCAATGCGCTTATACATGAGAACGATATTTATTCTGCGCCTGGTTTAAGTGTCAAGCGACAAATAATATAAAAATCCTGGTTTTAATATCGCCTACTGCCAAATAGGGCCAAAAAAGACCGAATATTGACTGTCAAAGCTTTTTTTAAGCTCGATATGTGAGACTGAAAAACCTGTTGATCTACGGATTTTTGATAACATCTGGGCCTCTTTTCTACTAAATAACTCGGGCGCCATTACTGTCAAGAAAATACGTGTCCTGGAATTACTGCTTGTCGCTGTTTTATAAGACAAAAAAGGATTCTAACATGATCAACAGTTAATAAGGACTTGTGCTGTGGTAAATGCGAGGGTCTTGATTAAGAGTCACATGAAGAAAAAAAACAGAACAAGTGCGAGTCGGAGTCGCCCGCCCACCTTGGGTACCGCACATGACACGGTTAACTTAATTCAACATTTGGACCGTAGTTCCTTGCATAAAGATCCTGTTTAGTTGTGATTTATTTAAAGATGTATAGATTTTTCTCTATACTTGAAATATGTTTTTTGCGGCATAAACGGGCGTATCTTTTTATACGTTAATGTAGAAGTTTGATTTTTTCACAGCTTCAAGTTTTCAACTCGATACCTCCTCGCGTTTCCGTGATAAAGGGTCTTGACAGACAGACATACAGACAACAAAGTGATCCTATATGGGTTCCTTTTTTCCTTTTGAGGTACGGAACGCTAAAAATATGATTTCAAGCTATTATAACAATACTCGTACTCGTAGTTAGTTTAACACTACTTTAAATAGCCCAGAATATACATAACAGTAATTCTTCTTTCATTTGCACCAACCACCATCGAACCAAATAATAATACCGTTACCTACTCAATACCTGCGAGTATTTTTCATGATGCAGCCGTGAAGAAAGGTGCCTATGAATGCGGCCAATCATTTAGTTTTCAAATGATTGATCATTTACAGAATTATGAATTTATTGGATAGCAATCAAAGCAAATTCACATCTTTGTGTAACTCGTTCCTTAAACACAATTAATTTAACTGCGATATGAACACCTATGACTGTCTTTTGTAACAATTCACTTTCTGTGCTGTTATTGTATGGAATATTCAATTTGTATTGTGTTGTAATGTAAATGGGTGATTATTCGGCGTTTTAACCGCCGTCATTATTGTCTTCGCATATTATTCAAGATAAACTTTTTAATTGTCTTATGATTTTAAATGGAATTAATACTACCCCCGGGTCCGTTGACTTTGACATCAAAAGTTTTAATTTTAATTTAATTTAATTTTAATTTTAATTTTAATTTTAATTTAATTTTAATTTAATTTTAATTTAATTTTAATTTAATTTTAATTTATTTTATTCGGAAAGCTTACTGCCTACTACAAATTGATCGACCACACTTATATCTAAAAGCAAATTACAAGCTTCCACACATTCAAGTTGCTGGTAATTATCATTGTTTTCGTCAATATATTGAAGACAACAATGACGGCGGTTGAAACACCCAAATATTCACCCAAATAAGTGCTTTACAAATACTCCACGAGACAATCCCATCCATATTTAAAAAAAAGCAAAGGCAATTCCGGCAAGGGCCTATCCATATTCCACAAAGGTATTCAAATTTTCAAATCTTGCCATTTTCTTGTGTGTGTTTAACGACTTCTTAAGACCAGTTTTTTACATCTTAAACCTCACGCTCTCGGAGTGTGTGAGTCGCTTTACTAAAGGTTCATATAACTCAAATAAAACCCTGACGTGAGCACGTCCCACCCTGACAGCGTCTACAGTGTGTGGCCCAAAACCGGGGCGAAAAAATTAAATGGGGATTCTTTAGAACATTTCAATTAACTATCACAGGAATCTAATATTACAAAGTCTATAATTTTGGAGAAAACAGCCTACAAAGTTAAAAATCGTAGGTAATGTATTTTTCCGTCGCGATATCGTCGCTTGGTCACTTGGTGCGCGGTATGTCTGAGTACAGGGTGCCATTGACAACACGCGGTAGATTTAGCGGTGTTTGCATTACATTGAATTTGCGATTAAGTTTGTTAGAAAAAAACTGAAAGTTAAATTTTGATTTTAATTAGGTAAGACCATTATAATGTAACTACCGGTGATCTATAGAGCCCCTGTTTTTAATATTATCCCCGGTTTACGGCCACACACTGTATAACGCACCCAGGGGTTGAATGTTACGATATTTTTACGGTTACCGTCTCGGCAATGTGACCGGTCTATTACGTTTTCCTGAATGTGTAGAGATTAAAAAAATATTAAACGCAGATACGAAACAGCAATGAGTTATATGATTTACATGTCGTAATTGTGATTTTAGATATTATACTTCAAGAGGGAAAACGGAACGCTTATAAGATAACTTTGTCCTTTTTCTACCTGTCTGTTTGTGCGTCTCCCTGTGTGGCTGTCTATCCGTCTGTCAAAACCCTTTATCACAGAAACAAATTACTAAGCAAATACAGTCAAAAGCACTAATATACACAGCTATATTTCGTAATTTCAATCACTTATTGTACTCACATGCTAGGTATTTTAATTCTCAAAGAACAACCTTATTTAATTCTCAAATAACAACCCTTACCCATTTCACCCATAGTTTTGCCTGTCTGCTAATAATATTGTCCCGTGAAAATAGATGAAAGCTTTTTTTTCCTGGTCAACGCATGTAGATTATTTGTATACGTAGGTTATGCCAACTTAGATAAACTAGAGTCATTACAAATAAGATCCTTGCAGCGTCTTGTTACAAAAAAACAGCTGTAAAAATGTCCCTAAAATATTAAACAAAGTTTGTAAAATCTTACCAGCAGGAATCAAACACAATTATCTCTTAGCAGTCAAAAGCCATGGCAGTCAGGAGCACACGCGTCTAGTCATTGTGATTATACAAGAGCAATATCTGCTGGGAAGTTTGCAGTTCCTAGAGTATCCAATTATTACGGAGACAGGACGCTTAAAAAACGTCTACCTTATGTCCTGACCAGATTACCAAGCGATATTGTTTTCGGAACCAACTAACGTAGATTAAAAGCTAGGTTACATAGGCATATCCTGGATTCATTGTGAATGCGATGCTCAACTATAAATATATAATTATGAGTGATCAACAAGCTGGGCCAAAGATTCCACAGTCAAACTGTGTAAACAGTTTCGTGGAAAAATGCTTAATATGTAAACTTTGTGTTTGTTATAATAAATAAATAAATAATAATAGTGATAATAAGACTGAAACTACTGAGACTTAAAAGTTTCAGAAAAATAATAATGTGAGTGGCGACACCACGGACCTGAGTGCTCCCGAGGGTAGGTCCTGTTCCTCACCTCACGCTTGCCTTCACCGGCCGGCTGCGGTGTACAATGACGAGAAACAGACCCTCACCTCTGGCTTGCCTTTATTGGCCGTCAGAGTGGAGTTGCAAGAGCTATATGCTCGAAGGGCGGATGTATTGCATAAGTGGTGAGTGGGCAGCAGGTTCAGCAGTACCTCTCCACCCTTCAACCTTCTGGAAATGTTGCCTCCCTGCTGCTATATAGGCATATGTGGTGAATTGGCGAGTCACCGCCTGTCATTTCAACCAAAGTAATTAGCATTGGCCAGGCAGGCGCCGTAGTTTCATCAATAGCCTAGTTCACCAATCCCTATCAGTTCATTCATAGAACCTATTATTAATATTCCCATCCTTCTCAAATATTCTTACACTAACCGGTGGTTGTCCGTGGGAGCATATTTCTATAGTTTGAACTCAACGACAATCGCCGGTTGGTGTCCCGTCACTTTACTAAATTAAACTTCTCTAAAGGGCCTCTGCGTGTTGGCTTTGGCTCCATCTACACTTTTCAGAGGTCCGGGCCTCCCATAGTCCCGTGATTAGTAAAGACATACAAATAGTAATAATAAATAACTATTTAAAAATAGGCGATTAATTATTTAAGTTCCTGAACGGCGTCGCTAGGTGTGTAGTGTATTTTTTATGTAAAGTTAAGAAGTGCAATACGTGTTTATATGAGCTGTCATAGGACTCATCTTAGGGGAAAAAGAGTGTAAGTATAAAGTAACTATGGTCTTGGAATGCCTTTCTAAACTTGAGTTCAATTTGTATATCATAAAATAAATGGTTAATAAAATGGCATGGATAATTCCAAGGCTTATTTGGCGACTTTTTTTTTACGTACCTCGTTTTGTTAAGCCCTATTTTGCCGGCAACAGACCGACAACCCTCCTCGAGTTGATCGTGTTGCGGTGGTGATGTCTTCCCATCAGATAACGTAACACACATAATGTTTGTTAAATAAATGATTTAAATACTTAGACTGTCTATGGATTAAATTGAGAAAAAGCAAATGGGTTCTTAAGCCTCTTTTGAATTCTGTTGATCCATTTCTAGTTTAAGCAAAATATGTTTAAACATTCAGTTTTATCAATACATTGTGCTCTATGTGAAAAATGAAACCGTGTTTTTTAAATTCTAGTGCGTTAGTTGGTTTTGGTAGTTGGCCAATAATAGGGCAGTTCACCTTACTTCTACTTATAAGATTGATCGCACATTCACTCGAAGATGTTGTACTGCTAGGTTTATACGTTACTGTGGAGTTCAGAGCATAGAGAATTTAAAACAGCTGTTAGTCGGACAGCCCATTCGTCCTCGGCGCTAACGCGATTTTCATACGAGTTCGATTCCGGGACGGGAAGGGGGCGAAGGGGGGAGCGAGTCGCCTTTCAGAAGAAGGTTCTGTGACTTTGAGATCTGAGACTGTCTCGGTTTAAAAAAAAATAGGAGACATTTGTAGTAAAGGCGTCAAGATAAATTTTAACTATATAAAACGCTTAACATATTTCCGGAAAATCACAAAATGTTGAAATAACTATAATAACTGTGTCAACTTAATACGTGTATTATTTGACTAAAAACCCTACTATCCTACTAATATTATAAATGCGATGTTTGTGTGTGTCTGTTTGTTTGTTACCCCTTCACGCTGCAACGGCTTGACGGAATTTGATCAAAGGAGATCGGCGAACATCCATAGAGTCTTGGGCCCAACCGTTACACTAATGATTTTTAGGCCGTATTGTAGATCACTATGTAGGATATTTACAGGATAAAAATTATGGGCCTGGTCTTTGGAAAAGCAGAGATATGGACGGTTCTCCATATGAACCAAAGTAAGTAGTTAAAAAAGACTTCGATTAATACTTCTGATAAGTTATATTTAAAAAAGCATCAAATAATCATGGTATAGATGTTAAGCATATGCAAAATGATATTATTATAAGAACATGAATAAAAATTCCAAGGGCTACAATATGGTTCAGTATGCATTTGGTCTGTGAAACAATGGATAGCGTAGAAGGCAGAATTATTATGTTATGGAGGGTACTTCTACCCTCAATTTTTTTAAATGTCCTACTTCGGCGTATTACGGTGAACAGAAATCAACAATGTTATTTATTATTGTTATATTTTAAATCCCATAGAAAAAAAGTCTGATACTTCACAAAGAGTAGTTAAAAAATACATCATTAATTATTGTTTTAGCTAGATTCCTGTAACGGCTAGGCCCACTTTCGCCTATCTTCTTTGGAATGGAGATAGCATATATCCTGGATTTACAAATATGCTAATTTTCACCACGAAAAAATGTAAACTAACCAAGGGAATATCAATCATAAAAAACTAGTAACTAAATATCAGGCGGCATCTCACACAGTCCAAAACTAAGCTACAAGAGTTTTGCACCAGTGAACGATAAACATACCTATGCAGAAATACAAACTTAAATACTTAGAAATCCTTTAAGACTGAGAAACAAATGCACAATCATTTTACAAATACATGCCATTATTGGGAATTGAACTCGGCACCGCTAGTTTCGTATGGGTTACTTCCAAATACGAGTAGCCTAACCAAGTGGTGGTTTAATCGGCAGTAAAAGACCAGGAGCTATATTCTACTCGATAAAACCATATTGCCTTTGGCATATTTAAAGTAAGTAGTAAGTTGTCAACTTTACGATAGCTCCAATTCACTTGACAGTAATGGTGACCGAGTTAACAACAATACGATAACATGTCAAGGGTCATTTTAAACAAAGCAAATGAGCCCTGATGAGGACTTCTAAAAATGCTTTTCCAAAAATATTTTTATGGCAAAATTTTAATAACATGACCATACTAACAGGGCTGAGATTCTACATTGTAAAGAAGGATGGGCAAAAATGTATGGAACCCAGCCCAATCGTCAATATAATTATAACTTATGTAAGCTTATTTTCCCCTATTGCTTGCTTATTTGCTGAAATTGTTGTAAATAGTAAAATCAGTCAAGCGTGAGTCGGATATACGGCTAATAGCATCGCAACGCATGCGGGGCACAGCTAGTGTAGTAATAAACATTGTGTGTGTGTGAACATTTGAAGGCTGATAACTCTATTCTCCGGGGTTTTTGTAGTTTGTCCCTGTATTAGAAAATGATGCTTATGTAACTAGCTGTCACGTTGTATACATGTATTGGTTATATGGGCCAAATTGCCCATAATTCTTTCTGCTTTTGTCAATGTTTTGATAGCTCTTATTTACTTAACTTAGTAAATAAGTACATATATATATATACTTAGTTGGCAGCTACTATTTATTAACATAAACATATTAAAAAGATTCATTTTCACAACACAGGCCACCTGATGGTAAGTGGAAACTGTGACCTATAGACTTTCGCATTCACAAGACTGCAAGCCTAAGACTGCAAATGCGTTGCCAACCCTGAGGACTAAGATATAATGCCTCTATGCTAGTCATTACACCGGCTGTCTTATCCCCAAACCGGTATACAACAATGCGAACACTGCTGTTTGGCGGTAGGTTAATGGATAAGATGGTGGTAGCGATCCGGACGCACCCTACACACTTTCTTAAGAATAACACCCCAAAACCAAGCGCGTTCTCACAAGAACGGACCCCCGATCCTTCCCCCACCCAGGCTATAAATTAACTTAACAGTACGAAAACTTTATCTCCATTTATATATTATAGTTTCTTACAAAAGGGAACGCAATACAATTTGTCACGTTTTTGTTTCAGCTGAAATGATGGTGCGTGTCCTTTGTCAGACTAAGATAGCATCTACCTTTTGTCACTTTAGAAACGAATTAGTGGCGGTTGAAAGGAAATTTTGCCCTCAAAACGGGCGGTACAAAGAGGCATGTAAATGCGTTTCCAAATTGTTTCTATGCTTAAATTGTGTGGAAATCTGTTAGTGATAAACCATTTGTAATTTCATGGTAAACCTTGGACTTAATAAAGAGAATTGTTGTGTACGATCCTTTGTCTGTCTCTGTCTCTCATTATGTATTATTTATAATAATATTTTATGTAACTGATACATAATGAGCGTCAATAAAACACGAGTGTGGTTTTATGGAACGAGCCAAAGGCGAGTGACGACAAAAATGGCGGCAAATGAAACTTGTGCAGTTTCAGTGTCATGAATATGACTGTTTTTTTAAAATTATATACTAACTAATAATGTCCCTATTCTCATGCCATTCTAAATCAAATGATACGATAAATGTACTAAAAAATATAAAATCTTGACGTTTCAATTGATAGAATTGAACCTAATTAAATTGGGTTGGGTTAGGATGTTCCAAATTTGAAATTTATTACTTTATAATATTAGATAACGTAATTTCAAAATTACGTTACAGCTGTCATTGCTGTCACCTAGAGGTAATGCTGATCATTGCCAACGGGTTTTGAACGCATAATAGAGGACTTATGATACAAGTATGTATGTGTGTAGATAAACTACTCTTACATCATTGGTATTCTAATAAGCTGCTCAATGTGCACTAAAATCTAACCTGTCATTATCAGGATGGTGAAATAGTAGCTTCTAGTCACAAGTTACTAATAACAATAGTAATAGGAGCTGACATCCGACGACATGACCTTATTTTATGAAATAATCCCCGGCCCTTTAGGCTTAGAAGTAAAAGGAGTCCATAAATATTCCTCAGTCGGTTTACTCTATGAATTCATTAGGGTCTGCGGTTGAATCTCAAGATTATAGAGTTACTTAGGGGTGATTTAAAGAGCGGGAGGTTATAATGAAGTTGTATAATGGCCATTTTAAACAATGGGATCATTGGGTTGAGACAGTTTTTTTGTTCTAAATTATTGGCTACTGAATGACGGTTAAAATTTGAAATTGGAAAATTTGCTTGAGCAAATGTTGGTGGCCATATTTTTTACGTTCTGATGACATTATAGATCCTGATGGGAATTCTTTGTTGTGTATACTTACTTCGTCGAATCGATCGTATCGATTGTAGCCTTTAGACTGAAACATATACTGTTTTATAAATGAAAACGAGCCAGTGGTGCCATCTGTTGAAAACTAATAACCACAGCCCATTGAAAGCTTGAAGTGTAGAATCGTCAAGTAAGTGAACACACCGCATACCGTATACGAACACATAACATATTGTTTAGTTTACCTTTGTTATAATGACGTGAATAACTGTATAATGCTTCTTTCATATTACAAGGTTTTTTATTAACTTACCTCGTTTGCATGTTTGTCAATCCTTCACGAATAATTGTCATTCCACTCATTATTTTGTTCTCATTAAGCAGGTGATGACGGTCTTAAAAAAGCACAGTCGGCAACAGATAGATACAGAGAAAAGCTTTTCTATTTTTCTTCATTTTTAACACAATTACGTCCAGTTTATAACTAATAACACTTAATTTGTGACGTTAAATGAGGCAGTTCCACTCCCAAAATGACAAACGCGAGAAATTTTCACAAATTTCATGAACTCTACCCCGTTAACTCGTGACCTCAAAACGTAATTATATATCAATTTGTGTCGCCGACATTAACTGCTACAAAGAGACATTAACTGCGTAGATTTTATCGCGTCACGCCTACAAGATTGATTGACACTACAATATGTTACAACTGTCGGGATTAGGGGTTGATGAAGCATGCCAATCGGATTGGATTAGTTGAATCCCTTTTCCATGAATAACATTCATCTTTATGTGTCGTGATCTTGAGATATGATCTTTTTAAAGCGATTTTAAAATATAACGGTTTTTTTAGTCATAATAAATTAATATCAGGGGATAGTCTCACACGATTTAACCCAGCTCTATGGGAAAAAGACGACGATAATCATACTTATATAGAAATGCATAATTTAATATATATATAAAACACCCTAGACTTAGGAACCAATATTCACACTAGTAATTTTAGAAGTGGTAGGACCGGGTTAGTAATACGAGATATATGAACTGATAATATAACACTCACAATATATACGCTCACTTTGCATAAACATGTTTAGTATAACGTTCACTGGATATAATGAACGAAAGATATAATTTCCATAAAGTATAACGTTATTAATATATAAGTAAAATTTAAAATACAGAAATCAATGAATATAATATCATAAAACATAATGCACGTATAATATAAACGCCTAGAACGAATCTTAGAGGGATAGCTTAAATTTGAGTTTGAAAAAACATAAAACATTTATGTTATGCATGTTGTTTGAAATGAAGCCTTCCTAATTAACATATAATCCTTACCTTACTTACTTTACTGGCAGCAATTTTCTGGATTTACTGGGCAAAAAAAAATAATGTCGAAGAGCAGAGCTCTCGCCTTGGCCTTCTTACCTAACCTAACCGAGTGGTTCTACCCTGATTCGTCTTGCTCGTGGCATTTTCTGGTTATTTAAAACAAATAACAAGCAAAACCTTTCTCTATCCGCTCCTAACTACCTATTAAGTATAGCATACGATATTGGACCTTATAATCCTTATACTAAAAGGTAATATGTATTATGATCGCTATATGTTATGTATGTTATACGAACTGAAATTAGACAATATGAGTGTTATAGAAACAAACATTATATAAAATGAAAATTATTTTAATTGACCGTTATTCCTTTCCTTGATTTTGTTATTATAGCTAACGTTATAAACGTTATTAATATTAAACGTTAACCCACCGCCAAGCAGCAGTGTTTGCATTGCAGTGTTCCGGTGTGGGATGAAACCACCGGTGAAATTACTAGCATAGAGGCATTCCATCCTAGTCCTGAGGGTTGGCAATGCATTTCAGGTCCGTCCGATTTTTGTCCCTCTTTTTGTTAGGCAAAAACCTTCTTTCCCTCTCCTATTTTTAACCGACTTCAAAAAAAGGAGGAGGTTATACGTTCCACTGTATGTATTTTTTTTTTTTTTTGTGTATGTTCACCGATTACTCCGTCAATTGTGGTCCGATTTTGAAAATTCTTTTTTGATTTGATAGGGTATACTTCCGAGGTGGTCCCATTGCCACCAAATCGGAATCTGATGAGGGGATCAGTGAGCAATTGAGAGAACTCCTCAAATATTGTAGGCAAACATAAAGCGATTTTAGTATTTTTAGTAACAAGTCTAGCATTTGCATTCAGAAAGTATCATTTGGTGAAGTGGACCTGATGATGAAGACCACAGATGGCCACCGGAACTCCTCAACGGTACCTATTTCAAGGGTGGCGATAACGATAAGATATGTCGATTAAGATAGTTGAGCGACTACAACGAAGAATATTTACTTGTTGAAATATGACTGTAACTTTCCAGTGGCGTTGCTTGCGGCGAGCTCGAAATTTTCTATAGTTTCTCATTTATTGAAAAGTGGAACTACATAACAGCATAAATAGGATCACTAAAAAGTATTAAATAAAATAAATGTTTAAAAAAACAAAAAACCGCCTTCAAAAATGCAAAATATAACTTCTTATAAAATGATAGGTACCTATAGGTAGGTCAGTCCAACTGAAGTCGGCGTCCCACAATATTTTAAACCAAAAGCCGAATACAGTTGGACTGACCTACCTATAGGTACCTATCATTTTATAAGAAGTTATTTTTTGCATTTTTGAAGGCGGTTTTTTGTTTTTTTAAACATTTATTTTTACTTCTTATTGTCCTGTGAATATTCTGGACATTTTGTTTGACTAGTTGATCGACCCGACCAAGCAAATTGTGAAATTCATTTTCATTGTTTCAAACACCCAATATGGTTCCTGGCAGTTGAGTACTCGCCTGTGACACGTACAAATAATTATTAAAACAATATAAAATTAATTAAATGGTGATATATTTAGCAAAATGAAGTAATTGGTGGTTAATATTAATTCTAGCTGGAATAATTCACCGAGAGAATCGGAAATTGAAAATTAATCCTGAAATCAATTTGCATATTTTGTAAATTATTAACAGCGTGTGAAAACTATACACTGGTCTATTCATGCTTTTAAATTTTAGTAAATTTTTGAATTGCATTTAATTATTAGTGATAGTTTTTAGACAAAATATACGAGTAGGTATGTGTTTTGCTGTAACAGCCAGCAAGTCCGAAGTATTGTTTCCCAACTGTTTTATTTGTTCAAAAAATAATTAGCTCGTTTTTTCTACACCCAATAACTTTTTAAAATGTTTACATACATACATAAAATCACGCCTGTTTCCCAGAGGGGTAGGCAGAGACGACTTCTTTCCACCTGCTACGATCCTGACAAATGTCTTTCGCTTCTTCCACATTCATACATCGAGTCATGCACGCACGTCGGTTTCGGGTACTTAAGATTCGGCCCTTTTCCAGTATTTCTCCGATTTGATTCGAAAAAGTACGCCTAGGGCGGCCTCTTCCGACCCTTCCACTCACTTTCGCTCTCTTATATATCTCTTTAAAATGTTTAAAGAGATATATATCTACAGATTCTGCAGATTAGGTTAAGTTTGTTTTATAATAATCCAGGAATGTTAATCGCGTACAGAAATTGATGAATTTCTAATGAATATTCAAACAAACGAAACAGTTGGTCACTAAAAATCGACCGTGTGAACCTGAAACCTTCCACTTTTGTAATAAAACAATAAAACACGTGTGCTTTTAGCATTCAATTGAAAGTTATTGAAACTGTACTCATGACAGATAATATATTGAAATATTATTTGCTATTGTCACAAAAGTATCTTACCCGATTCAATTCTTCAATACAATATTGAAACGGTAAAATATTTATAAAATAAAGACGACCGAAACTAAATATAAAATAATTTTAATAAAGTTTCTCATCATGTACGAGTTATTTTTATTCATACAAAAACGATTACCCACAATAAAGTTGGCACATGGTGCTCAAAAAATTGAATTGAAATCGGTTCTATTGTCAAAGGTGTTATGAGTGAATTCAGGTATTTTTGAGCAATTTTAAATACTTAATTATTTTACACCCCTATATACAAGGTTAGGCATCAAAATGGGAAGGCATAAAGAAAACTAAAATATATATAAAACTGGGTTGCATAGGAGATCCCGATCTGTTTGGTGGATCTCTTTTTTCTAGGCAAAATATATATTTTTACAAATAGAACATAATACCAAACACGACCCAGGGGGTTGTCTCTAAAAATTAGCTTGAAAGATCAGACCATAAACGATCGTAGTCGATGGTAAATTAAGAAAATTTGCATGCAAGAATATTCAATAAACAGTTATTTATGTAAATATAAATAACACATGGCAATCACACAACGTTTACCTAGTTCCAAACTAAGCTATAGATTTGTAGTAAATATGTTTATAGTTACTACGAGTAGACAAGAATTACCAAACAACTTACAAAGAAAAATAATAAGTAAGTTTAAACATAGACAATATCCAAGCCTCACAAACAAATACTATTGCTCATCACACAAATACTATTGCTCATCACACAAGTATCTGCCCTAACCGGGAAACCGCTGGCTTAGTAGGCAGAGTCATTACGTCGACATTTTCTGATCTCGTAACTTTTAAGTATGCACTTCTCTACATACCTTAGTATGTTTTTTCTTATCTAGTACTTAGTACTCATTCACAGTCAAAGTAAAAAGCAAACAAGTTAAAAACAACAATAACATGTGTACATTTGTAACACTAGAAATAAAGTACCCATTATTAAATCGAAAAAAGGAAATGTATTTACGTGCCGTATCAAATCTTTGAAGTTGTACATTTATTCTTAGTGTATAATTATGTGTGTATACATTTTGTACGTATCTACAAACTGTCAAAGGCCTTCGTTATTACCAGAAAACGTTTGATCAAATTAAAAAAGCTCCTAATTCATTTTCTTTTGACAAAAGAACAAAAATAACGAACTCACTGTTATCGCGAATAAGACCTCGTTAACCTTAAATCCAGTATTTCAACATTCCACAGGGGGATAATGGACCTTTTCACCTTTTAAAACCCCCCACGAAGTTTAACGTGTGTATCTACGTATTTGTCAGTGGCTCTCAAGTAAGAGAAATCTTTTTTTATATTATTTCCCACGACTTTGTCTGCATAGATTTCGATTATAGATATTAATCCAGGATATAAGCTATCTGCACTCAAAATTTGAACCAATTCCATCAAGCCGTTGCAGCGTGAAGGAATAACAAACACACACACACACGAACTTTAGCGTTAATAATACATATTCGTAGGATAACATGTTAACAAACTTGGTTGTACTCGTATGTATAACAACGTCCCGCAAAACTATTTTCACAGTTTGACTGTGGGATCCGCGAGTCTAAGTATACATATGTATAATTATCACAGATTTTAAACAATCATTAACCTTAAATTTAACTGGTGTGGTTTCATCGTGGTGGATAAAAGCATCCGTCAGTCTTGCACTTACTGGTGAGAGTGACAGATGTTTTTCCACATCGATAAACAAAACCATAATAGGCCCGCAATATACAGTCTTAATTAAAGTTTATTACAATATCATTAGTGTAGTTAGGCAGCCTCAGTGACTCCCTTTTTCTTCCCTATTAAATATTAAATTTTGATTTATTCTCCACGAAATGTAAATTAAGGGCTCGTTGGAGTAAGTCCGGGTTTATCAAAATGTTCAACCCTAGCGGGCTTACTAGGGCTCCGATTGTAATCCACCCCAGGGCTGCCGCGGACTGAGTCAACAAGATAGAGCCCATTCGTAGGAGAGTAAACATGTAATTCATACAAGGCGACACCCCTACCGGGGGCAATTGTTAGGGCTGTGAGTTAAGTGATTATTTGTTGTTTTTTAGTTAGAGTTAAATATCAGATACAGTAAACATAATGATATTAGTGTTTGTTGTGTCATAAAAAAAATATGTTAGACTGTATTTTAACGAGTGGTGGTACTATTAACTGACTTAAATAAAATTGTTACTGAACTAAATTATAAAATCCAAGAACCCGACTGCGTCCTGGAAAACCCTTACACAATATCAAGATCTTTAAATCGTTATAAATCCTAAATTAACATTACAAATTAAAAATTATTAAAAATACCTAACTTTTTAAATACCTATTCAATGATATCCCACTTATAATATTATGTTGTTGTCGACTATTTTTTTTCTTTTCACACTTTGGCGCCTGTGTTATAAATCATAACATTTGTACGCCGACTGACTTTTTAAGACGTTTTGGACTTGACCTTACGTAGCTACGAATTCGCGGGATGGTATTACTTTTCTTTTGTTTTTTTTGTGTGCAATAAGAAGGCGAACGAGCACGTGTTGATACGATTTTTCAATTCAAGATTATAAACTTACAATGACACTCTCAAGACGGCTAATGTTAGTCAATTTACCGGTCATAGATATAGGGTTGGTTAAATATTTTGTCAAATTAGCAGGAGTAAAAGCTAGAAAAACGCAAATATTTCTGGCCCACCCTATATTGTCCCAGCACCGGAATGCAATAATGCGAAAGTTGCAGCTTAGCTGGTTAAGGGAAAGATGGTGTTGGCAATCCGAGAGGACTTTACACATGGTCCTTCCATCACTAAAACCACCCACCACCGCCACTGTTTCTCGGTTAAGACTTCATCAACAAATCGAACTACGAAGTTTAAAAGAATACCACCCCTAAGATTATTCACGACAGAATCTAACTGACATAATTCTATTTGCACGGAGGTTCGCCTTTTGCACGAGGCCAAGTTTTACCAACTTTCGGTATAAGCGAGACGGAATCGAATTATATTCGAATCTCTGTAACTGTGTTGCTGACTTTGTCACTCGGAAATGTCGTGACATTTGCATAGCGAAAATAAATAAAAATGGCGGTAAATCAATGTTTTCCTGGAGTTCTATATTCGAAAAGGGTCAGCTACAATAACAGACGAGTAGAATGGTTTAGTTCAAGATACAGAGGGCCCAGCCAAGATGCACTACGCTAATAGCGTTTCTATTCGTTCCTTTTTTAAACCAATCACGTCACTAGAAGATAACGTGATACGAAAAATCACGTGACCTACCAGTGACGCGATTGGTTTAAAGCGAAACGAATAGAAACGCTATTAGCGTAGTGTATCTTGGAAGGGCCCTCTGATAGTTATCAATTTCTCGAATGTTCCATTTCTATAGAAAGCGAATACGATTTGGTTGAGAAAAATCTAATAGTGTGGGCTAAAGTCTATCCCTCTTATGTATAAAAGCTCCTTAATTGGTCCTTATCTTTCATCTTGACATTTGAATAAATTAGAAAGAGACTAAGCATAGTTTAACTAATATAGGTTTATAGTGCGTTTATAAATCAGGGGGTAAATCTGGGACTCTTTGAGAAAATATCTTCAAAGGAAGTAGAACTTCAACTAGATCACGATGCAAACTTCTGATACACATCGTGAAGGTCTGAGATGTTAAATACCTTTGTCCTAAAAATAGAACAAGTTAATGAGCTCCCGTAGGACAGAGTGGGGCGATTTCAAGAGGATTACTTGACATTCGTACAAAGCTTTAATTATATTTAAGTTGAGTTATTCTCAGTGTAATTTAAATAAAACTAAGCTCTAGGCTTGTAATATTATTATATTATGGGTCCTGTATAAGGAGAAACTTATTTATACAGAGTGTCCCTAAAACGAAAACAACGGGAAGTTTTTAAACCTATTTGGCCAGTGGAGTATTTCCATTTTTTATTGTACAGTCACGGATTCTAATTTTCTACCCTTTTAAAGAAAATCTGCTTCAAGATGACATTGTCATTAGAAATGCCAAGTCAATACTAATTGATAGGAAACTCAACCTTATTGCTGTAGAATGTCAGATTGACTTCGGAACTAAGCCGGGTCACAAATTTAATTCTTTGACTGTACTCACCCCACTTTATTCACTCGCACGAAAATAACAGTGTTACCTTAAAAACTCGAACCAAAACAACTAACTTAAATTACCACAAAAGAATCACGATTCACGTCTGAAAACACTCCACCTGCCGTAAACCACTAAACAAAGAAACGAAATATTAGACTGGAAAATTTGAGGCCCTTATTGAAAGTAAACAATTGTTGCAAAAAGGGAGGGCGGCCATCTTCCCTCCTTTGTCGGGATCCTGGGTTAATGCGTGTTATTGTTACGGATCCCATTAAGTTAATCTACTTACACTGTCCGAGACATTGTGCTAGGTCTACGACCTGAAATTTCAAAGCTGGCCTAACACAACAGTATTATGGGACGGGCGTTTTGGTTTGGTAGCGATTATTCAGGCGCTCGTCCTTTAAGCACGTGATTAACATGAATAAACAACTATTTTACTACTTAAATCTTATAGTAGGGGAGCCCAGGACAATAAACCTAGTTCAATAAGACTACCGGATAATACATATATATAGACTAGACAAGCGACATCGTACGCGTAGAATTAGTTTGCCGCTACTCCCCCTATTTTAGCTCTTAGGTGGTGAATTTCCCAAAACCATTTCTTATTGCTCACTAATATCATGAAAGGAACACTTGTACCAAATTTCAAGTTTCTAGGTACAGTAGTTTCGGCTGTGCGTTGATATGTAAGTCAATCAGTTTTGCCTTATATATTTTTTTTTATAGTTGTTATTCCGATTTCTAGTATGATAATAAGACTCCCAACTTTCATTTATTTTTCGGAACACGGGAGGGGTAAGAATATACGACAATGCAGGTGCTGCAAGCCCCCTGAATGGCCTAATCAGTGGCAGCAGCATGATAAGAGACGCTTCGTACTTAAGTATCTATTATGATCGATCTCCTCAAAAAACCAAAGCTCATCTGAAAGATCATCAATTTCCGTGTAAAACCACTGCTGCATTTATACATCGAATTTATAAGTTGTGACATGTTTTTCGTGTTCCTCCATTAATTACATTATTACTCAGGAGCAAAAATAACGGGTCAGAGTGCGTTTATACTAAAGAGGCTATTTCGAAGCCTTGGTTTCTCGCCAGGGACTGCTTTTAGTGGAATCTGATGATGAATACCCCGAGCATCGTTACAGGACTTCCAGAGTGCCTAGGATACCCAACTGAATGAATCTGCGGTTAACGCCGGAATTGTGCATGTTCAGAAAAACATCTAAAATGGCAATAAAATGTAAGGAAATCCAAGTGCTCACCCAAACTCTCCCGCTGTTTTGTTAACTGATTGTGCGATCAGTTAGGTATCTTAACAAATTTTGACCTCCTCTATTGAACCTTGGAGTATCCACCATTAAACCTCACTCAAAACAACCCCTGGCGAGGAACCAAGGCTTCGAAATAGTCTCTTTTGTATGAAAAACGCACTCCTGAGTGTATATATATAAGTGTCGTGGGCTCTTAGAATATTAGTTCTAGTTTTAAACCTTCGTTCTTCCCGAAGGTTTTTAAATTCGCTAGTCTTTCTAATCCCCCGCCACGATCGGTGGCGCTAATTAGGTGTAAACGCGCCCGCGCACTCTCCTGAGGGATTATAGCACGTTACTAATCCAGGGGTATATTAAAATTTGAAATTCTCTGTGACGAGAGTAATGTATTATCGCCCCGAATCATGATTCATTAGTTTTTGCTTCAGTAAACGTCAACTTTTTGTGTATTTTTTTGGTCGGTCGCATCAACATACATAATTTCATTTATAATTGGTAGCGACATATTTCCTAAATTGTAACTCCTATATCATTACTTATTACATATTTGTACTAACTGTTGCCTTATAAAGCTGTCCTGTTTTCCGGAATAGAAAGTATTCTTTGTCCTTGTCCGGAACTTACGCCATCTTTATTTCAAATTGCATCGAAATTGGTTTTAGTATTTGAAATAGAAATAGAAATTGATTTGCAAATAGTTAGCAGAAGAGCCCGAGTATTTTTGTTCCTGAGCCTTGGATTTTTTCCTATGTATTTAAGTATCTTTTTCTGTATAGCGTTGGTTCTGTTTGTTATGGGTAAAACATATAAAAAGATAAACGATATTAATTCAAAAATCTACCAGCGTTCCGCAATAGGAGACTGCTGAGAAGAGGCGCCGCTTGAAAGTAAGACTGTATCTCCTGTAAATAATTTATGACAATGATTAAACTTAACCTGGCAATCATATATAATAATATATCTTGCACAGTAGTTATATTTTGTAGTTGTTGTATGAGCCAGAAAGGTGCTACGATTCTACTCATAACTACACTCAGGAGCAAAAATACCGTGTCAGAGTGCGTTTTTCATACAAACGAGACTAATTCGAAGGCTTGGTTCCTCGCCAGGAAATGTTTTTAGTAAAATCTGATGATGAATACCCCGAGCGTCGATACAGGACTTCCAGAGTGCCTAGGATACCCAACTGAATGAATCCGCGGTTAAACCGAGAACTGTAAATGTTAAAAAAAAAATTTTTAGGTTGTGAAATGGCAATAAAATGTACGGAAATCCAAGTGCTGACCTAAACTCTCCCGCTGTGGTGTTAACTGATTGTGCGATCAGTTAGGTATCTTAAGAACTTTTGACCTCCTCTATTGAACCTCGGAGTATCCACCATTAAACCTCACTCAAAACAACCCCTGGCGAGGAACCAAGGCTTCGAAATAGTCTCGTTTGTATGAAAAACGCATTCTGACCCGGTATTTTTGCTCCTGAGTGGAGTATAGTCTAGACCTTCGTCTAGAGCTATTTTTTTTTAAGATTGTGATTGAGGGACTCTCCTGTAGTACTTACTCAACTGTAGTACTTACTCCACTACTAATCTACTACTACCAAAGAGTAAGAATAACCCTTTAGTCGGAATAACCCTGCCGGACCTTATAACAACGTTTGAAATCCCGTCCCGTCCGTCCGGGTCGCTACCACCATATTATCCATTACCCCACCGGCAAGCAGCTGTGTTCGCATTGCTGTGTTCCGTTGTGGGGATAAGACAACCGGCGAAATTACTAGCATAGAGGCATTCCACCTCGGTCCTCAGGCTTGGCAACGCATTTGAAGTCTTAGGATTGCTGTTTTGAGATTTTAAATCTCAATGTGACCTGAGTGCTCGAGTGCTCGATTGCCATTAAAAAAAGGAAATTAAGCAATCCTTTATGTAAAAATATTTGTCAGTCAGATGTCAAAAATATTAATAGGGTGATTTTTTTTTTAAACTTGTAGAACTTTGAAAGTCTCCGATACCAAAAAAAATATGTATTTACCAATTTACATTTGAAAGGTTGGTTAATTAATGACTTTAGTTGAAATGAATGGAAAAAGTTTTCAATAATTTCATAGCTCGGTTAAGCAACGAATATGATTTACGAGACGTAATTATAAAGTTTTATTTTAATTCGTTTTTATATTACCTTTATCTAGAAAAATACAACTATATAAAGAGTTTTCTAAATACATACAGAAACTCATGCCTTCAATCCCAGAGTGCGATACACGATGAAATAGAAAATAAACGAAGTTAAAAATATTTATTTTTATAAACATCACGTAAAAAACGTTGAATTACATTCTTAAAAGTCAAAGCAAACACCATGGAAAGTAGATTTGGACCAGTTTTTACACGACATATTTTTTTAAGAGCCAAATATATATATTTTTTTACAATCTGACACAATATTATGAATGTGTTTTTTTTGTGTGTGTGTTAGTTTGTTACTCCTTCGCGCTGGGACGGCTAGACGGGATAGGATGAAATTTGAAATGGAGATAGCTTTATACCTACTACCCTGGATTAACAGTTAGGCTACTTGTTATCCCGGAAAATTTCAAGGTTCCCGAAGGAATGACGGTAATCGAAATCTACGCGAAGTCGCGGGCAGGAGCTAGTTAATGTTTAAATATTTAAACAGCGTTATTTACATTTTATGTGACTAAAAATATTTTTTTGCAATATCTAATCAATGAATGGAATTCGGGGTAAATAATTAGATTTTTACGTTATTTTCAATTTCTCGTAACAGGTTTATTACAACATATTTATTATTATTCAAATATCCCTAAAATTTTATTTCTACTAGCACAATTTAAATTATCTTTAAATTTTCCCCTTAACGATGTTAACGTTTTTTAAGATTTATAGTTAATCGACCAGTTTAAAAAAACATTCACACGTCGATCAAGTTACAGTTTTGTTGTTAAAAAATGCATTAAGTAAAAAACCGTTGAAAACCCTCCTGGAACTGCAGAAGTAGAAACAAAACAAAAAAAACAAGTCCGTCAGAAAAACTTTTTAGGAAATATGCTGACAAAATGTCATACACAAAGTTAGCCCAAAATGCAACTTTTTCCACAAGTCGGTCAGGGATCGCGAACATTTCGTCGCGTGCCACGTGCTCGGTGCATAATAAAATGTTTACGACCGCTTTTCGGACTGCACCGCTTTAAAAATATTAATTTTACGACTTCTGCAAATGCCGTAATAGGTTAATTGGAAATGCAAAACCTTGCTCCACGTAAACTGTTTTTAAATTAAATGACGGTTATTTATTGATGTTTGAATACTTATTTTGTATTCATTTGGGGTAAAATAAATTTTGGCAACGGACTATAAACTCATCACGTTTTATTAAACAAAGATAATCAGAATGTAAAATAATTGTTTCATGCTTGTGATTGAAAAATCGGCAAAGCTATGCACAAATACACACATTATGCACCAACTATGCACATTGTGTCTTTTAAGGTTGTAAAAAAATATCGCGAATTAAATCGCCCACTCCAAAATATAAGATATTACCATTTTGATTTCCCAAAATTAATGAATTATTAACTATTATAATGCAGAATTATTTGACTAGGTAAAATATCGAAATGACAATGCAGATTTTATATTCGTGTTACAATACATTGAACGTACGAGTGATCTCAAATAGAAAGTATCGTACAACAAACTATCCTAAAAAAATCCTTTCATCTCTCCTCCCTTTTACCTTTGAAAACAGATACAAAGAATCAAACGTTTTGTTTGCCTAATCATCTAAATGAAATCGGAAAAAGGTCTAATGCTTTTTATATTTTTTTGAAATATATTCATCCAGAATAAAATTATTCGGAAGCCTACAATAACTTGACCGTGAAAAAATACCTTTACGAATCTCTCTCGAAGCGCTACTCAGTGGAGATAGGTATTACCACGAACCAGAAGCTTGTGCTCCAACATTAAAAGCTTTCTTTAATAAGCTTATCTTTGAACTTTAGTTTGTCTTTAACATGATATTCTGACACGTGTAATTTTACTCGTAACTTTTATTATTTACATTGGCGTTTATGTAGTTTTGAAACTTGAGAAAACAAAAACTTTATAAAAAATAAAAATTTAATGGTTTTTATGTTGACACTTTTTACTTGTATTTCATAGGAAACCGTACTAAATCGTTACCACGTTTAGATTTATCTCTTTTGACTTGCCACAAAACAGCGTATTGACAATTCCACTAGGATGTTATTGATGCTTGAGCGCGCAAACTTAAATAGGGTTTGACAAGTTGAGGCAGTTTGCATAATGGTATTACAACGGATTTTCGTGTTAACTCACATTGAAACGATATATTTGCGTAAAAATTTAGATCTTTTAAAATAAATGTATTCATCGTTACATGTTAAACCAAAATAATTTTACGATATGCGTTTACAACGTTTTTTTAGCACTAGGCTTTTATCTTTTTCTGTTATACAACCAAACTTCTTAATGTATTAAACCATTGTAATAACAAGTTTCGTTTACTTTGGTATTAAATAAAAGACTGTTTAAATTATTGAATATATCAGTTCTTGTATTAACAATATTAAAATTATATTTTACTCAGATTATAAAGAAATATACATATTTAAAAACTAAAAGTGTTCAAATTCATAAACAAATAATTTTAAAATAGCATTAAGGAAAAAAATAGTTTTCTAAATAAAATCATGTGCCTATGTTGACGATTAATTACAATTAACAGCACTTTAATACCGAACAACAAAATGAGTTCATCCTAAATAATGACGTCGAGAGGTAAAAGAAAGTTCCATCTCAGCTCCCAGAGTAACGAAGCGTTAAGAAATCAAATTTCACAAGTCAGATTAAAAGTACGGAACGATCCGTTTCGACTTAATCCCTGGGGCATCAAAGATAAATTAAAATCAGTAGCAATGACTTACCTACATTCCGAGGCTTTGAGCAATGTCTTTGGAACACTGGACACAAAAATTAAAAAGTTAAATCACAAATTTAAAAAATTCGATTCGAAAATTTCGCGCGATCGTCGGCACGCCACGAGTGTGCGACGCAACAGTGCGGGTAGTTTCAGAGGGGAGCGACCGCCTCCTCCGAGAGTCGGCTATCGACTGACAATCATAAGGGCCTGTTTTAGGTTTGCCGGCAAGCTGCAGTATCAACCGCGCATGCGCGCTGCAACTGCTCCTGTAACGTCTAGCAATCAAGTTCTGGCAACTGCTGAATTTTGCCTTTACTCCGTCGTGATAAGTGTTTTTTTTCTAAATTGAGCAAGGCCGCATGGTCGCAGCCGCGAAGTTTGCGGTGTGTTTGGGTTGCCAATGAGATTCCGCCAGTGGCTGGGCCAAGTTGAAGTGTAAAGTTGACGCGATTGAAAGGTCTTTCACGTTAATTGTCAATATGTTAGTTCAGGAATTGTTTCACGCATCGTTTTCGAAACTTTTTAAAGGTTTTATCTATCAAAATATCATAAACCTAGGCCTGTTTTTTTTAATGTAAGCATGGCGGCTTTGTTTATGAACAGGCTACAACATAGCTGCTTTTTTTTTAATACACTAAGCCGTGCGTAATTCATCCAAAGCGTTTGCATGTTTATAGTACTAGGAGAGCAGAGGTAATTAGGGGTGCGTAGCGCAACTTACATCGCAGGCGATGTAACACGGTGTGTCGGGTCACAGCACGGGTGACTGAGCACTGTTGGTTACTTTTTATGTTTATGCACTCCTAGTATTTGACGTTATGTTTATTTTTATTTTTTATGAATTATATGTTTCAGAAAATCACTATACAAATCTCGCCGTGAAAATGGGTTGCTAGTCTCGTAACTATCCCTATATGAACTCGGCCGTCAACTCCCTACTTTCCGGCCTCTGTAGTAATGTACTATAACATTATATTGCTATTCGATGACTGAGCCGGGTTAACCTGGGTGGTTTAAAAAACCGTAGCAAGTATTTTTTGAAAAATGGCTCCATTAATTACTAATATTGTAAATACGAAAGTTTGTATGTGTGTTAGTTTGTAACTCCTTCACGCTAAAAGCACTCCTTCAGACTTAATTGGAGATAGTTATACTCTGGACATATTTAAAAGTTCCCGAAAGAATAACAATGATCAAAATCTACGCGCACGAAGTCACGTGCAGAAGTTAGTAACATAGACATTTGACAGTTCCCTTGAGTTCAGTGTAGAGGGAAAAGCTAGTAAAATAAAATAAATTCAAACATATTAAGTTCTGTCTTCATTCCGCGTATTCGCCGTCAGTTCCATCTTAGGCTAAATTTGGAAGAGTGCATAAGTGCCTGGACAGCCCTAGAGCACTTAACAATTAAGGTTTATGATCTGGGGGTTATTATGACATAATTATGCAGTTCATTTTACGGTGAGCGTAAAGGACGGAGCTATAGCAGTTATATAGCTCTGTCCTTTACGCTCAGCGTAAACTGAACTGCATAGCTATGTCATAATAACCCTCCTGGTAGCTTCTTCATATCGTCCCTTTACTTTCCCAACCTCATATGTCATGATGATAGAAAAACAGTCATGTTCCAAGATTAATAAAGACTACTTTCCTATCATAATATTCGATCAGATAAGACGTTGAGAAAGTTAAATGACAATAATATAATGAAGGATATTCTGAAATAACTACGTATTATTTATACCTAACGGTAACTTATAGAGCACGCCTGTGACTTCTTACCCATAGAGTCTAATTTAAAACAAAAAATCAGCTAACTATAGGCTTGCTTGCACAGACAGTGTCAAAATTAGCTGATATTTTTTTTACTTTATCGTATTAACATAATTTTGGCGATCTTGTTCGACATTGCTTACACTAAAGCGATAAGGTACCTAAGTTCATATCTTTCTTGACGCTGATTATACTAGTCAAAATCTCTAAATATAAGGCTGCGTTTCCACCAGAGATGTGCGAGGATGCGTTGCGAGGGATGTGTTTGTCATTAACCAATAGAAACGCTTCATTTACCTATCCTCGCTTAGCTAGCTCTGGTGGAAGCGTTTCTATTGGTTAATGACAAACACATCCCTCGCAACGCATCCTCGCACATCTCTAGTGGAAACGCAGCCTCAGTCTCTAATTTTTTTACACTTGCTTACTCGATACACAACTTCACTTTTTTTAATCTCTCAAGGGTTAGCTGGAAGAGATCCCTTAAACGGATAGGTTTGCCTTTATACTAATTGTATTCTTCTTCTTTTGCACAATAAAATACATACATACATACTAGTAGACAACGATAAACATAAAAAGAGAAATAAACATTTAAATACGTTAGAAAATATCCGACTGAATATGAAAAAAACTCATTTAAAAATTGCGCATCACAATAGGATAGTAAGTAAATAAGTAAGTACCATTTTATTATTCTGCTGCCATAGCGCGCACCCCATGGATGTAAAATCATAGCGAATGATCTATAGATCCCCCATAGTTTTTAACGCCCCACACTAGCGGCCAGCGCATTATAGTGGCGCGGCCTGACTTGCGTAAAGAAAAAAGTATGAATATTTTATGAGAATTCTGAAATTTATTTTTTAGATAGATATTAGAAAAAATACGAGTAGTAATATGCCCTGTATTTTTCTTGTTTTGTTAAATCATGATTTACGATATAATAATGTTAGCGACTGCCTTTGAGCCATATTTTATGTACTTTTTTTATGTTATCGTATTATTATTTCCACTTCCGAACACATAATTACATTAAAAGATTTTAAATTTTAAAAAACACACTTCTACTCTCCTAATGTTTTTTAATGAACGATGTATTTTTTATTATTTATTTATTTTAATATTGTTTTCAAAAACGCTGTTAATCCACTCATGCGTTACAAAAACTCGTCTTGCAGAATTATTATAACGCTTTCTATGAATTTCGAATAAATACAATACAAAAATACTGACGCCTCTACTTGTAATTTGAATCAATCAACCAACTAATTCAGATGAATACTCATAACCAGGGTTCGTAGGTTTCATAGTAAGGTAAAACGAAGAGAGCTGTGGAGTCGATGTAAACATTAAAATTCAACTCTTACTCACGCTCATACTCATTTGTTTATTTAAGTTCAAAATGTTTTTATTTCCCTGAGCCCTGAGTAAAACTGCTAAGCTAAGAAATGAAAGATTACAATTATAGACAAAATAATTTTCATGTGCAAATTATTTAATAATGTAATGAATATTAAAAGTGAAAGTTATTATCCATATACATAATTAAAGTAAAATTTGCAATTAAATAAACGAATGAGTATGAGAATAAGTAAGAGTTGAATTTTAATGTTAATGTCGACTCCAAAAACTGCTGCAGTGTAGAGCAACCATTACTTTAATATAAATCGCAAGTCACTAGCATGAATAAATGATTAAATTGAATTTTAGCATTCTGGCCGACTTCGTGGGGAGAGATAATGGCATTACTTGGGGTGACGAAGATAATATAAATAACAACTCTCATAAAAATGCTCGTTAAACTATTCTAGACAGTCACTTAAGAAAACATGTATATATATTTATTTTTTAATGAACAAGATTATCGACTCTATTAAATGACAACTTAAGGTGCTTCAGCATGTCCTCGAGCATTCTAGCAAATGACTTTAGTCTATCAGCACCATTAAAAGCAAAAAGATAGAACTGTGATGTACGCCAACCATTTAAATCGTTGTATCCTGTAACAAGCACATTCACTTTAAGAAACCTTGGTTTAGAAAAAAAAGGTAATAACATTACAGTTTTTAATTTATGTTTTAAAATAGGTAGTACCTACCATATAATTATAAAAAATAGACCCAATGAAACGTAATATTGGGTCACAGTTTCTATCCCAAAATTTACTCACCGGAACTCAATGGATAACACTGCTTTGGATTTTGGAAAGTTAATTCACTTCAGATCTCGCTCCACACGAATTGGGCTTAAAATATTAGATTTAAACACAAAATAACAAATAAAAAATACACAAATTTAAACGTAGCGCTCCCCGGAGATTCCCTAAAAAGGTCTTAACAAAAAAGCAATAAAATAAAATTCCAAGACAATATTAGAATCATTTGGAAAGTTGTTTTCTGCGGTATTTCTCGAGATTCAGAGGAGCACAATGGACTGAATTCCCTTTTGTTTGGAAATAAAACAACTTCGGAAAATTGAAAACGATACAGACGAACACCTGAGTCGGGGTGACAGGTTTCATGACGGAAAAGGTCTTACGTTGAATAAATTTGGGAATCATTTATGTTTAATTTGCTAGTCGCTATTTGCTAGTTGCGTACAGGAAAAGTGTAGACATTTATTTTCTCATACTAAAATTGATTTTTCAACATGAAGCAGGCAAACGAGCATAGAGGCAAGCTGATGGGAAATAATTGTCCCCAGCCTTAATGGTCATATTTTAGGGTTCCTTACCTCAAAAGGATAACGGAACCCGTATAGGATGACTATGTTGCCCATCTGTGTGTCCGTCTGTCTGTCTGTCAAGACCCTTTATCTCGGAAACGCGTGGAGGTACCGAGTTGAATTTAAAACCATATACTCCGGGCTACAGTCCCTTGAAGATGTCGGCAGCCTGTGCAGTCCATACAAAGTAAAAAGCAAACACTGGGACACCTAGTACTTAAATACATAGCGAACATCCATAACTCAGGAGCAACTATCTGCGCTTACCGGGATTTGGAACCAGGACCGCTAGCTTTGTTGGCAGGTTCACTACCCACTAGGCCAGCGCGTCGTCTACATGGTGGTGGATCCAGACGGACACGGTAAAAGATCCTACTTCCTCTACAACATGAAAGCTAATCATATGATGCCCTTCTTCTATATAAGTACATCACTAACGGCAAAGTCAGCAAACCACCGCGAATTAATTCCACACGCTGTTGTTAGAAAGAGATCAACTTTATAAAGATTAGGATGACGTATCAGCGTGGTGCAACTGATTGGTAGTTTGATGATGGTTTTGTATATTCCGTGGATAGCATCGAAATACAAAATTATTATTCCCTGTAACAGTACAATCTTTTCAATTCTCTCAATCTCGATCTCCACGAGCGAGAGTTCGACTGTTCTTCTTTAAGAAAGCGAATAGGAGACGGATGGCAATGAAATTGCGGAAGCAAGGTCCATTTGGTTCGGGCATATAAAACTTGCCGTTTGCCGATGATTTATTTCAGGATTAAATGGTTAAAAAACTGGCTTACTTTATGAGAATGCTTCCCTCTTGTCTTAAATGTTGTTCTTGAGAAACTCAAGACGACTTGTAAAGTTTGAGTCGTTTACTTGTTGACGGTTTCAAAATACTTGTTAATTATTAAACAACTTGTCGTGTGCTTGAATTGTTTGGGAGAATTTCACCTGAAAAACCGCAGAGTAGCTCAAAAATGGAAATATTATGGAAATGGAATGTTGCTGGCATAAAAACTTAGTTTCGTTTTTCGGGTTCCGTAGTCAAACTAGGAACCCTCATAGTTTCGCCATGTCTAGCCGCAGCCTAGCTCAGAGAGTCTTAGAACTAGAAAGCTGTAATTTGGCATGAATATACATATTAGTCAGGCCAACAAAGTGGTAAAATAAAATCTTGAATTTATTTTTTAATGTACCTCCCCTACATGTAACGTGGGGATGTATTTTTTATCGTCTACCCAATAGTGTGGGGTGACGTTGGATAGGTCTTTCAAAAATATTGCGTGTTAGTGGAAACTAATTTTATGAAATATTACGCTGTAAAGCGCTAATTATTGTTAGAGTCAAGTGTCGTCAAACAGCCTAAACTACAAATACTAATAATCTAAAAAATATCTTAAATGCAAGCACTGCAAGAAAACTATCATGACTAGGTAGACTTCATTGGTTGTTGAGTTACAAACGGTTTAAATGTTTAAACCTACCGAAAACTTATTTGCGGTGTTGGTAAATAGACCGCAACCCATGTCAATGTATGGGGAGGACAGTTTTCGAACGCCAAAGTTAAGTTTGTCTAATTTGATTGTATTGACGGCTTCGGAACCCTACACTGAGCATGCTCCTGCCCGGTTTTAATTTTATAACTTGATCTTGATTGTGTTTAACTTCACTGGTAAATACAACATTAGATGACGATTAGAGCAGGATAGTGTATGTTTCACATGTTTATTTTCATTTTTAACTTAATATTTATATTTAAATATGAAAAAAGGCATTTGAAGATTATGTTTACCTACTTACGTACAATAAATAACCGCATCAACTTATAAACAATATTCAAACAGTATGATGCAGTTTATGAGTTTGTTCATGTACTTTGTTTATTTACTTTAGACATATAGAGGACGCGCTCAACTAAGTAACTTTCCTGCCCCCTCCTCATATTCACTCGTGGCCGTAACACCATAAAATCAAAACATTTATTCAGTGAATTGGCCACGTACGGGCTCTTTTCCACGTCATTAACATAGAGTGAATCTACCGGCACTTCCGACAAGACCATTATTGCGGAGAAGTGCCGCAAGAAACATAGAAGTGAAATACCAGATTGCCGGATGCACCAGATTCATTTAATACCGCATTTTCTATTCACATTTTATGGAAAATGTGGTATTATGTGTAAATGAATGAGGTGCATCCGGCAATATGGTATTTCGCTTCTATGTTTCTTGCGGCACTTCTTCTCCGCAATGATGGTCTGGTCTTATCGGAAGCGCTAGTAGATTCACTCTATTTTACTGACGCCAATTTACTGAATAAATGTTTTTATTTTTATTTTGATTTTATGGTGTTACGGCCACGAGCGAATATGAGGTGCGAATATGTGTTACAGCCACGAGCGCTCATTTTAGCTACCCATTGGGGGTCCATATTCTAAAAATCCTTTCTTAATGCACCCCTAGATCTCATATGGAGCCTACTTGCCAAATTTGGAATCTTTAGACACAGCGGTTTGGGCTGTGCGTTGATATATCAGTCAGTCACTCTTTTTTAGGGTTCCGTAGCCAAATGGCAAAAAACGGAACCCTTATAGATTCGTCATGTCTGTCTGTCCGTCCGTCTGTCCGTCCGTATGTCACAGCCACTTTATTCCGTAACTATAAGAGCTATACTATGGAAACTTTGTAAGTAGATGTATTTGGTGAACCGCATTAAGATTTTCATACAAAAATAGAAAAAAAACAATAAATTTTTGGGGTTCCCCATACTTAGAACTGAAACTCAATTTTATTTTATTTTCATCAAACCCATACGTGTGGGGTATCTATGGATAGGTCTTTAAAAATGATATTGAGGTTTCTAATAAAAAAAAAATCTAAACGAATAGTTTGCGCGAGAGGCGCTTCCAAAGTGGAAAAATGTGTGTCCCCCCCCCCCCGTAACTTCTAAAATAAGGGAATGATAAATGTAAAAATAATATATGATTTACATTACCATACAAACTTCCACCGAAAATTGGTTTGAACGAGATCTAATAATTAGTTTTTTTTAATACGTTATAAATCGTAAACCGCATTTTACCTTTCATTCAATCAACTCCAATATAATAAAGAATAATGAAAAACATTTATTTAGATGTATAGTGGTGGTACAGAACCCTACGTGCGCGAGTCCGACTCGTACTTGGCCGGTTTTTTTTTATATTTAGTTTAGTTGAAATAAAATAATTGCAAACATCTTGTAATACAATGCTGCTGAAATTTAACCAACATTGCGACAACAACTATTAGATAAGTATTAGATAATTATTTTATCATTATAAAGTTTAAAAAAATATTCTAAGCGATCCTAGTAAATACTCGAACTTGATTGCCCATTATCGCTGGGCCCTAAAATCATCGCGGCCCGTAGCCAGATCTCGAAGCATCATTAAAATGTAAAACTCGGCGCGGCAGAGTAAATAAACCGTTTGCCTTTAACTCGTAGGGCCCCTGCAGACTGGCAGTTGTACAAAAAAAACTATATTTGGATTAAAATCTGGCCTTAATCTTATACTTCTTCTTCAATTCCTGAAGGAGAGGATTGTGACTAGACCAACCAATGTGAGGAAGTCCAGTTTCTTACTCCCACTCACCAATTTTCTCTGTTCTACGTTGCGTTTGTGCGTTTTTCATACAAACGAGACTATTTCGAAGTTTCGTTCCTCGCCTGGGGTTGTTTTGAGTGAGGTTTAATGGTGGATACTGCGAGGTTCAATAGAGGAGGTCAAAAGTTCTTAAGATACCTAACTGATCGCACAATCTGTTAACACCACAGCGGGAGAGTTTGGGTCAGCACTTGGATTTCCTTACATTTTATTTCCATTTTAGATGTTTTTTTGAACATGTTCTATTCCGGCGTTAACCGCAGATTTATTCAGTTGGGTATCCTAGGCACTCTGGAAGTCCTGTATCGATGCTCGAGATCATCATCAGATTTCACTAAAAGCATTCCCTGGCGAGGGACCAAGGCTTCGAAATAGCCTCTTTAGTATTAAAAACGCACTCTGACCCGTAATTTTTGCTCATGAGTGTACTTCATTCTTCTTTTCAACCGACCAAAAATCCATCAATACAACGCAAAAGAATGTCTACATTATTCCTATAGCAATTATGAAAATCATAATACAGGAAACTAAATTGAAAATCCACTATTCAAACAGACAAACCCACCTCTTACCAACCTCTTACCCTTTTCAAACTTACCCTAACAGCCGTCCTCAAGTCTGAACTTTCCCTACTTCAAAGCCTTAAGGGCCGGATCTAATTCTTTAATTATAAAATGCAAATTCCCTGGAATCTGCGACGGCAATCAATGTCTCCCTGAAGACGCTTATGGGGTGGAAAGTTGATAGAACCACTAAAGTCTGAATAAACTGCTTTAGGAAATAGGTACGGTTTTGTACGTGGGCTGGGAGACGATTAGGGCTATGTTTTCTGAAGGCGTGCGGCGCTAATGGTGATGGGTACATCTGAATGGGATCCGCAGAGGGTATTGATAAGGTGAGCTGGTAATTAGACTGTTAAAGTCTCGAGTTGAGGATTCGACTTTTCATTTGCCGCAAATTATAACGGTGTTTTAGTACTGGTTCACTAATATTTGACCCAATCATCATTTGACAAACGTATCATTTTACAAACTTTCATTTCACAAAGAGATACTTCCCGCCGTATTATTTTTAAGTTTTTTGTGGTCGATATTATAACCTAACCTAACTTATTTGGGTTAGTATAATTTCGTCTAAAACGCAACTGGTCTACGGCAGTTAGCGGTCTAAACAGCAACTCGACGGGACAAGTAGTATCAAGTCGTCAAAATTCAAAAGTCTAATTAGCAAGTGTTCTAAAACGAAGCTGGTCTAATTAGCATTTTTTGCGGGTGGTAGGACCTTGTGCAGGGTCCGTCTGGATCGCAACCACCATCTTATCCATTAACCTACCGCCAAACAGCAGTGTTCGCATTGTTGTGTTCCGGTTTGGGGATAAGACAGCCGGTGTAATGACCATCATAGAGGCATTCCATCTTAGTCCTCAGGGTTGGCAACGCATTTGCAGTCTTAGGCTTGCAGTCTTGTGAATGCGAATGTCTATGGGTCACAGGTTTCACTTACCATCAGGTGGCCTGTGTGCTCGTTTGCCTTCTCTTTGCCATAAAAAAAAAAAGCATTAAGTCGGAATAATTACAAGAGGCCCAATGTGCAGTTCAAAACACAGACACGCACAAAGTAGGTAGGTTAGATTCTTAAGGTAGCTTCAGATGCCCGGAGGGCAAACCGCCCAGAAAGCGGTGCTCCGTCAACTTATTGTATAAGAGAGGGCCTTTGAAAATACATAGCGCAGTTGTGAACTTTGACCACCTGCTACATAAGCTGCGTCTTGGACGAGACGATACTAACCCACTTATTTAATAAGCTCATTTAACCTATGCAACATGTAATGGTGTAAGCACAAACACGTTTTTGCGAAATGAAAGTTTGCAAAATGATACGTTTGTCAAACATACTTTTGGTCAAATGAACGGACCCCTTTAGTACCAGTAACTAGTAGTTGATTGTAACTTTGAGTTGGAATAAGCGTATGTAACACTCCGTATTTTTAACTTCCTGATGCCAACAAACCGGGCCTCTTTTCTACACGGATAAATACTATTTCTTTTGATATGTTATTGTATTGTCGACGTTACGTTAGCTCTTATTTACTTGACAGTCATCGCAGCAAAGTTAGAAACAATACTAAAACATGTCAAAGGCATTATCGTTTTACCCTGTAGAATATTATAGATATTAGATGGTCGAAGTTTTTCGGATGCGGGATTCGGGTAAAGACAGTGGAATTCGCGTAAGAGCGTGTGAGTTTGCGGAAATACGACAGATTATTTTTAACATTTTTATTTATGGTTTCGTTGCTTTGCATTTGTAACAAGGTTGTATCAACCTCTTTCTTGATTTCGTTCCTGGCCACTCTTAAGTTTCTTATATTGATATAAATCCTTCAAAATTCAATATTATTATCATCGATTCAGACATCGTTCGATATTTTGATTCTACAACCAGCCAGCAACCAGAAAAAACAGACAGGGATCTCAGGTTTCATTCTAACAACTTAGTATTCATTTAATAATTAATTTGTTAGTGTGTTAACCTACTTATATCATCATCATCATCATCATGTCAGCCGAAAGACGTCCACTGCTGGACATAGGTCTCCCCCAAGGCTTTCCACTCAGACCGGTCTTGTGCTTTTCGCATCCACCGCGGTCCCGCGATCCTGACGAGGTCGTAACTCCATCTTGTTGGAGGCCTACCTACAGCTCGTCTTCCGGTCCGCGGACGCCACTCCAGAACCTTCTGACCCCATCGGCCATCAGTCCTGCGAGCAATGTGCCCCGCCCACTGCCACTTCAGTTTAGCTATTCTTCCTACCTACTTATATATGCATAAATAATTAAAAATACATGAAAATTAAATAAGAAATTTATTTATTCACAACTATATAAAAACCGTAATCGCGGTGGTGGGTCTTTAAGGCCCGTATTAATAAACTGATCTTAACACAAATCCTCGTCTCGAGATGAGTCAAAAATAACAGTGTTCTATGGTTTGACGTTTATTTTGACGTATCTTGTGACGGGCGTCACAGTTAAGATGAGTTTATTAATACGGGCCTAAGATACTTACCTGTTAGAAGTGGCTCTCCGGCGGGGAATCGAGCCCCGGTCTTAATGAATTAAGAGTAATTCAGACTTGATTCACAAACTATTGGGATAAAAAAATCAGCACTTTAAATTACAAGTTTCGTTATGAACATTATCTGAACCCAAACTTTGTTAGATTAAATGGGGCACAAGGTTATTTATCTGACAAGTCTGGCTCAGTGAAGATTAAGGGTTTATATTGGTAATCCCAATCCTATTGGATCGTTAGCCTGAATCACTATTTATGTTTGAATTACTAATCTTTTTAGTTCTCTTAACCTAACGGCAGATATTTTTAGAGAATCAATAAATTGTGCAACTCAGCTGAAAACCATTTCAGGACAAATTGATAATTAGGACTCGCAATGCATTTGGACAAACGTTATTATGGATTGCGAGGAAGACCCGAAGATTAGGACTGATGATTAATTATCAAAGAGAATGTCATTCCACTACGAGTATCTCTTTGATTTCGACGTTGCTAGTCAATGTTGGACTTACAGATCCCAAATTAATGTTAGCGGAAAATCATACACAAAAATTGTCCCAAGTTGTTGTCTATGGTGGCATCACCCGCATGACGCCCACTGCTGGACAAAAGCCTTCCCCAAGGTTTTCCACAGCGATCGGTCCTCTGCTGCTGTCATCCTGCGGTTTCCCTAACTAACCTACTAATTTAGCAAAAGTTATATCCCTAAAAGTAAACTAAAGTTTATACAACATACTTGTAATTGTTTTTTTGTGCAATAAAGAGTTTACATACATACAAAAGTACGAATATTTTTTGTTATGTCTAATTTATTTTACCATTTATTGAACCAGAGACCATTACAATCATAGGCCACTTGGCTTTACCAAGAACTAAGATAACCTTGTGATCAAATAAAGCTGAAACTCCACTGCGTTGACCTAGTCAACCTTCATCATCATAATCATCATCATCATTATCAGCATCATGATCATCATCATCATCATCATCAGCATCATGATCATCATCATCATGATCATCATCATCATCAGCATCATCATTATTCTCATTCAAGTGCATATCGTTGCTCTTCATATAAACAACTTCAAACCAAAGGCCATTCACAATTCAATCCATCTTTTTAGTAACTCCAAGTAATTTGCATGAAAGTTGAAATGCAGGCGTTGGGAGTCCCTGAAAACTTTGCAAGTTGTCCCGAGGAGGCTTCCTTGGAATTGGGGCAGGCTGCGGTATTAATAATGAAGGTCACAAAGTTGCCCTGTTAGTGTTCGGTATGATTTTTTTAAAAGGCGTTTGCGTTTACATGATTTTCTTCATCAAGTTTCAATATTTGCATAAAACTAAATGATTTTTTTCTGTCGATATTGTAAATTTCATATTATTAACTTGCTACTTATTATGATTAATATGATGCTTAGTAAAAAAACAACGTGTGCGTCCGGGACGCCCGATAGAAGTGATAACTTAAACTAATCTAAGTTGAACTATTACATATTTAAATTGTTTAACTTAACTGTCAATAGTATATGTCTATCGCACACTAAACACTGAGTAGAGAGAGGGAAGCGTCTGTCCGGAATACGTCTAGCGCTGTGGGTCAGAGTGAGAGAGGAGGAGCCTTCCTACCATGCCGTATGCGTGAGAGAAAGGGAAGCCAGACAGACTGGCGCCGTAACGCGCTACGTAACAAAGCGGTTTACCCTCCCATAAGAAGTTATCACTGCAAAAATATTATTAGTCAGGCGCGGGACTGCGTATTTTTTTTTTCATTGGACATTATATTCCAATAAAAAATAAGAGTAATTTTCCTCTGTCCCTATTCCCCTAAGGACTGTCAGATTGTTCGGGGCAAGACGTACCCTATGTCCTTCACACCAAATTTAATTATTATTTTTAGATACACTAAAACCCCTTGATATAAAGGTGATCCCTTCTTTCAGAGCTGATATCTATTAAACGGCCAAACAAATTTTCATGAAACTTAGCAAAAAACTACCGCTAGAAAACCTGCTTTCAAAAAAACCTGCATCTAAATCGATTCACACGTTTAAGAACTACGGTGCCACATACAGACTCACAGATAGAGTCATATCACCCCTCATTTTGCGTCGCGGGTTATAATTCGGGCAACTGTGAAAGTGTAACAAACAGACAAACAGACTGAAATAAATAATAAATATCAAGAGACGATCTCACAGGTTTAGGCTTGTACTATGGGTACTAGACAACGATATAAATACTTATATAGATAAATATATTCTTAAATGCATTAAAAACGTCCAATACTCAGAAACAAATACTCGTGTGCTCATCATACAAGTAATTGCCCATACCGGGAATCGAACCCGGAACCTCTAGCTTCGTAGGCAGGGTCACTACCAACTAGACCAGCGCGTTGTCAAAGTTGCTTTCAGATTTATTAATGGGGGATGAATCAAACGAAGGTTAGAGATAGAGGACCTTCATAGCTATTGAATTGACCCCCATGTATACTCAGCGCCCTTTAAATTTCTCTCTAGTGACCTTGATTTAAGACCCAATTATTTATTTACTTAATGTTTATTGCAAAAAAGTACGAATTTTACTACAGAAGGTGAATTTAATGCCTAATGGCCCATTGCGAGAATTAAGATAGTAGATATCTCAAACAGACTACAATCAAATCAACTTAATGTCCTAAAACATTGGAACAGTATCTTTAAGGAGATCTATTTGTGACCTGAGTCTCGGGACAAAAGATATCAAATGGTCTGAAATATCCTGCCGCCCGATAGGCTTGAATGAATAAATTGAGATAACGTTAACAAATCGACAAATTATAACAACGGGTTGATAAAGAAGCTTAAGTAATTTGATAAGGGTGAGAATTTTGGAAATTTTCTCTTAAATTGTAGCGTTAACGCAAAAAGATGGATCACAAAATCTTACCTCAACGTTATTAGTAACTAAGGAATCCATCCCAAGGTTTATTGAACAAAATAATATTACTACCTATTAATTTTATTATACCTATTTGATAATTTTCCCTAAAACTACTAAATATAAATACATGACACCGATTATAACGATTATTTTTGATTGAATAGTTCAGTTCTTACAACCTTTTGTATTCTGGTGAACCATTATTTGTGGTTTCATAGTATTATTATTATTTATTTATTTAATGGCGTCTACATAATAACGTTATTTTGCCAATGTCAAGTATATATAAGCAACGTTGTACGGGGAATCCTGTCCTGCCGTCGAAGTCTTCCTGTCATAGTCGTTATGGCCCTTGAAGATGGCGAGCATCCACATCAATGGCTTGGTGTGATCTTGACCGCTTACTCATTTGGAACCATCTTTTAACTGTTATTTTATTCATCGCAAGTCCTTCATCAATGTTACAAGTTGTCCCACAAAACTACTCTGGATTTGCGAACCAAAAGCAACGATAAAGTAATTTACTAATTGGACAGATGTTTTCAGAATGACAGCCAGACATAACCCTGGTTTCATAGTATACAGCAATTACTTTGTTTTGACACTGCAGTCAACGCGCAAAGCTCTATTAGTTCTTCGCGAGGAAGCAGGTAAAGCCATCCCTTTCATTTGTGTGGGCATGGCAATAAATGTGGCCTCATAATAAATTCACTAAGATCTTTCATCATCCCCCTCATAAATACCAACGAAAGTCAATTCATTTAAAAACTTTGATGCGGTGTATTTCAAATAGAAACGTTACTTTGAAAAATAGTGGCCCCATCTATTTTTTTTAGGTCGCTAATACAAGTTTACCTGAGAATAAAATTATTCATACCCACCGTCTCTCAAGCCTACACGGGAATACACTTAGCCCTAAAATGGGTTTCTCGAACCGGTGTCAAGAATTTCAACCTAATTTTCTTTGATTTGATAGGCTAGACTCAAATTGAATTGCTCTAAAAGGCATCTTTTCAATATAAAATAAAGGTATGTATTGACTGCTATACTTAAGATTTTAGTTTAGTTTAGTTTATTTATTCATCAAAGTTATATAACAATATAAATTGTATTGCATGTCAAAAAATACATAAATACTCAAATAATACAAAAATAATTAATAATTAAAACAACAACAATTAAGCATTTAATAAATTGTCACTCCTTCGATGTCAATAATGTACAAGGATTAGTTAATGTCAACACAATAATAAATTTACATTTGGAGCCCCGCATCCATGGAGTACCTATAATGAATTATCCAGAAAAAGGTTTCTCAGCTGATGTTTTTTTTTCTTCTTTGGTATGGCGTTTATTTGCCGCCATATGGAATTTTGATTACTATTATAATATCTTTAGTGGCACTCACAAGATTACTATTTGGCCTCATACCGCACATCATGTCTTGGTTCACTTGACATTAGGAAAATTGTCTCTTTGGCGGCCATAAACTAAAAAGATTGATTGATTGAATGCTTCGTCGGATGGTACATTTTTAAGTATGACGCAAAGGTTTGACGGGTACACGCTCATAGTACGTGGGACCGATGACAGTTTTTTTGTTTTCAGGCCACTTATTTTACAGAAACTGTTACTTTGAATTTTATAAATCAATAATTACCTAATCTAGCCTTATCTACAAGTTATATGTTTAGGAAATTCTGAAAGCGTTCTGTCCAACGTGCGAAAAAAAGGTAAAATTAGAAATAATATGTCGATCTTGTTACACGGGCCAATCATAGGACCATGTCTCAAACTAAGTTCTACGATTGTGTTATGGGTACTAGACAATAATAGTCATACGTGTATAGACAAATAATTTCTTAAATACATAAAGCGTCCAAAAATCTTCTGAGTCAAAAACTATAGACTTAAGAAATTGAAAAAACCATGAACATTTAATAATGAAACTTTATAATTTCTGATTCTCTGAGTATTTTTCTCAAGATGAACCTACTGTTTAAAACAGTGTTTCACTTTTAGGAGATAAACCGAGCATAACCTAGACCACTTTGCATATTGCGCCCTGGGGCGTCTATCTACTGTAGTTTAAAATATCACGTTTAATTGAAATTTTCACTAAATGACAAATAGTGGTAAGCGGTACGAACGGAAGATATAATGCATAGTTTATCTGCTTTTATTATCCAGACCCATTTTCCTTTCTTTATTTTTAATTCTGCCAGGCTTTCGGAATTAAAAATCAAAACAGTGTAGCAGACGACGCATTAGCCTGTTGGTAGTGACCCTGCCTACGAAGCTAGCGGTCCTTGGTTCGGTTCCAGTATGGGCTAATATTTTTTCATCACACTTGCTCGGAAAGGGTTTTATAACACGCAGGCATTTAGTGCAGTTATAGCCGACTTAGCTCCCGCGGGAGTTATAGATTTTCATAACTCCCTAGGGAGTTATGAGTTAAGTTTTAAAATATAGAATCCACTTGTACATCATTTCAGACCAAGGAGGTGTAAAATCAGCAAAGGTTTATTTCCTATATTCAAAACTTGGCTACAAACCAATTTTACTGTTTAATTAAACTTATACGGCACATTTGTCTGCATTATATTTCTATTTTACCATTATTTCAGAGACATTCGCAATTATTTTATTACATTTCATTTTGAAAATTTGTACAATCTGGCAGAATGGCCTGTATTTGTCAAGTTTAAAAAAAAGCAATTCTAAGTATTATCTGTGGAAGACTAAAAAAAAATTGTCAAACTCTTTTAGCTTAGCGAATAGAGTTCGTTTAATTTTGTTTTTTTTCTATTTGTTTTTTATTTCATCGCCAATGTGATGAAAATCATTGTGTGTATCATGGGCAGTAAGGAGATTGCAAACTCGAGTCATTAAAAGCCCTCCGCCTTCGGCGTCGGGCTTCTAATAGTCTCTCGTTAGCAATCCTCTTCTTACCGCCCTTGATGCACAATGTACTATTGTAATGAACGCCAGTATTTGTTTCAGAGTCTTGAATGTTTTCTATCTAACTAACTATTTCCTATTTCTATTTAATTTTCTTTAGTAAGTATACATATTTATATCGTAGTCTTGAAGCGTACACACCTAGAGCTTATTTTGGCACTAGGTTAATTTGACCTTTGACCATGACCTCTCTAAACATGCCAAATTAATAAAACACGTGTCAGACAATCTCCGTTTTGAAAAGAATATTCATCTGCAAACATTTTCAATATAAACTTTCAACTGACATCAGAGGGGTTATTATGACTCAGCTATAATGTACAGTTTACGCTGATAGAATAGAACAAATGTATATAAATAATTATAATAATTAAATAGAGAAAATTAAATAGAAATAAGAAAGAGTTAGTTAGATAGAAAACATGTCGAAAAGACTCAGAAACAAATACTGGCGTTCATTACAAAAATGGACAGGACCGCTAGCTTCGTAGGCAGGGTCACTACCAACAGGCTAACGCGTCGTCTGCCATACTCTACTAGAACTGCTATTAGCTCTGTCCTTCACACTATGTCATAATAACCCCTGAATCGAAATACATCTGGCATGGAGTTAGTACGCCACCTAAACCTTAGTGACTAGCATCGCATGCGACCCATTGACGATAAATCTGAGTTCACGTATTTAATTCGCAAAGTTTGGCGCAGATGTCGCCTTAATAAAACCAAATCAATGCTGGCTTAGACCCTGCAGCTACGAAGAACATCTTGCTAATATTGTAAATGAGAAAATTTGGATGTTTGGATGTTTGTTACTCAATCATGCTTCAACCACTGAAACGGTTCGGGACGAAACTTGGCACACATATAGGTTAGGTCCTGGAATAGGATATGGCAACATTTTATCTCGGAAAAATGAATAATTCCCGAGGGAATAGCGATGACTGACTTCTACACAGTTTATGTAAGTTTTTATAATATTAATTTAATATATTGATATGTACATCTCTCTATCTCTTATCTCTCCTTTGAATAAAGATTAACTGGTAGAGAATGCCTTAGAGCATTAACGTCACGATTTGAATATAAAGTGTATTCTTTTGTGCAAAAAATATTAAATAAATAAATCTAATTTAAAAGTTAAGTAGCCGTTTGGACAACGATATTCGAAATCTACGCGGACGAAGTCGAGGGCAGACGCTATTTATAATATGTTTCAACTTACCTGCGGGTGCCTTGTGCAGGGTCCGTCCGGATCGCCACCACCAAACAGCAGTGTTCGCATTGTTGTGTTCCGGTTTGGGGATAAGACAGCCCGTGAAATGACTAGCATAGAGGCATCCCATCTTAGTCCTCAGGGTTGGCAACGCATTTGCAGTATTAGGCTTGCAGTCTTGTGAATGCGAATGTCTATGGGCCACAGTTTCCACTTGCCATCAGGTGGCCTGTGTGCTCATTTGCCTTCCCTGTGCCAAAAAAAAAAACCTCACTCCCTAGACAACATGCTTAATGCATGCATTAGCACTTGACACAACCATCTGGCAGCTTACGTCACCATATTCGATATCGCTAACGATCGCGCCACGTTTCTTGTCCTGCCAGTGATATTGTAAATATATCATCAATTGTAAGCTATTTTTATAATAGTTTTTCATCTTCAAAGAGTACAAGCTGCCTAGTTTCTCACTATTAGGCTCCCACGTCACTCCCACGCGGGAAATACAACATTAAGTATTTTTTTCGGTCGGCAAAAGGTAATACAAGGGATTGTAATATTAAAATAATTCACCTGTGTGTCGTGGTTTCCTCGTGTGAGATCAGATTCCGTCGAGCTTTGTCTTTGTTATTCTCTAGTGCAAGGACAGCGGTTCGTGACACCTGAGCCATGGCAATGCTTTCAGTTAAAATGATAATAAAGTAACTCTCTTTTTTACAGAAAAATGTGTCAAAATATTCGATGTGAAATGTTTATCTATTTTCGTTTCGTTCTTTTTAAACGATTTTGGGTAAGGCAATTACTTAAGTTAACACTAGAAGAACTGATAGAAGCGGATGCAATTTATCTTAGTTGACCCTTAGACGAGTTCTATCAACATCTTTAGGTTCCTGAACAACCAAACTGAAATCCCTTTATCATTCTTTGTCTAATTGAAGCGTTTGTAAGTCTAAGTTTAGTATTTATATATTTTACGGCACCCAGGCGCAGTGCCTACAAAAGGCGGCGTCTCAATTCAATCCCCAAAGCAAATTAAATTATTTCCCTTTCTCAGAATTTCCTTTTTTTTTAGGGGACAATGTCACACCAATCGACCTAGTCCCAAACTAAGCTCTAGGCTTGTACTGTGGTTACTAGACAACGATATAAATACTTATATATACATAGGTCGCGGTATATAGGACCGATCTTTGTGGAAAACCTTGGGGAAGGCCTTTGTCCAGCAGTGGACGTCTTGCGGCTGATAATGATGATGATGATGATATACATAGAAAACATCCATGACTCAGGAACAAATATTCCCGCTCATCACAAAAATATCTGCCCTTACCGGGATTTGAACCCAGGACTGCTAGCTTCGGAGGCAGGGTCACTACCAACTAGGTAGCGCGTCTATATTATATCTATTATTATAAAGAGCAACTATGGGACTATTAGTACTTGGTATTAACAGCCTTCTACAACAGCTTAATAAGTGTAGTCCGTGGTACCAATATTAGTAAATTAGTAATATTATAAATGGGAAAGTTTGGATGTTTGTTCCTCAATCACGCTTCAACCACGGAACGGATCGGTTTGAAACTTGGCACACACAGGTCAGGTCCTGGAATAGTAAAAAGGATAGTTTACATTCCGGAAAATTGGACAGTTCTCTCTAGAATCTCATAATAACAAGCCATTTTGAAACCCAGTATTTCAAATATTAATAATTATATAGCTTACTCCAATACTCACAACTCAATGTTCAAGATTTCATAATGCTAAATCTCTCTGATCGATATTAACTGCGTTTTCGTCATCCCTCCAGATTCATCATCCATATTAAATTAGAGATTTCCTTATAAATTACCTGAGAGTATTTCTAACTAAGTCAAAAAATGACGATAATCTTGACTAAACGATGGGGGGCGAAGCTCCGGCCATTCATCATACCCGGAAGGGAGCGAGTCTGTTTTCTTTTTTGCGCAATTTATAAGTTTTGTTTGTCGTAAATTCACGCGCCTTAGAAATCTTTTATAACAATGTAATATCAGCTTCATAAGTAATCGCGAAGATTGGCGCTATTTAGGTGGTGCCGTTGCTTTTATGTTTTGTTTAGTGTTTTGTTTTTGCTTACCGGGTGTCTCTGCGAATTTAAGGAATCAGTTATTTAGTGAGTGAGTATTAACTGGATAAATTGACCGTCAGTGTTTTTTTTTTAAACTTCAACATCTAATAAGTACATATAACACAGACAACGTTCAGCCTAATCCACTGTATCTAGTTTTTTTTAACCGCCATACGGGTGAAATTTCATAAGCATTTGGAGCATGAATTTCCACAACAATTATTTTTTCCACTTTAAGATAAGTCCGTTCTTTCGTATATCTATAGTTCGTTCGTTCAAATAGCTTGCATGTTTTGATGCGCCGCTGCAATTGTTTTTTTTTTTTTATGGCATTGTGAAGGCAAACAAGCACACAGGCCAAATGATGGTAAGTGGAAACTGTGACCCATAGACATTCGCATTCACAAGACTGCAATCCTAAGACTGCAAATGCGTTGCCAACTCTGAGGACTAATATGGAATTCCCCTATGCTAGTCATTACACCGGGTGTCTTATCCCCAAACCGGAACACAACAATGCGAAAACAGCTGTTTGGCGGTAGGTTAATGGATAAGATGGTGGTAGCGATCCGGACGGACCGTGCACAAGGTCCTACCACCCGCAAAACAACAATTGCTATGAAGAAGCCAAAGCCGCGCTTGTTTTACTAATTAGAATAGAGACCCTGTACGTTTGTAGATGTACTATCGAACCAACGGAACCCTGACCCACCATAGAACCTTGTCACAGTGATTGACGTTAGGACTGTCATACGAAGCTATACGACAATCGTACGTCAATCATTGTGACACGGTTCCATGGTGGGTCAGGGTTCCGTTGGTTCGATAGTACCTACCGTTTTCATTACAGTAAACAACTTTCTAACCTCAAAATGACATTACTAGCTAAAACAGCTACCTTTAAACAAATAAAATAATCACAGACAATACATTGTCCAAGTTGTGCCCAAAATGTTCACTCAGTTTACTACAATTACGATATTTTGACGACGCGGTGGCCTAGTTAGTTGTTGGTTGGTTGGTAGGGAAGCTAGTGCTGGAAGGGCAGATATTTGTGTGATGAGCGCGAATATTTGTTCCTGAGTCATGGATGTTTAACTACTTATATCGTCGTCTAGTACCCATAGCACAAACCTAGAGCTTAGTTTGGGACTAGGTCGATTGGTGTGACATTGTCCCCTGATATTTATTTATATAATGCGGTCCTTCTCGCACTTTACCGATTTTTCCCAACATCCGATACGTAGTAAATTTCGAAACCGCTTTTAAGCACTGAGGTTTGCCGCACAAATAAACATGAGTGTTTACTCGTTTTGCGGCATGTTTGGAATTAATTACAGGCCGTCGACCAATCAGGGCGGAGTTCGCTCTTTGCTCGTTCATTTTAAGCTAATAAGCTATCGTGGTTGCACTGGTCAGGTATAGGCAAACATTGACGCGCGGGGCCACTTTCACGCTACTGCGGGTAGTGTGTGGAATTCGAACGTTCAGTAGTATGAATAAAATTTGTTGATGACGTCATACTTTCAAGTGCAGTAAACTTGTAAGAATTTCTTAATAAACTGAAAATTACTTCACATTTCAAAGTAAATTTTCGTAATATTTTTATACGGTTACAAGTTTAAATGTTCCAAATCTCATATTCTTTTTAATTAACCGACTTCAAAAAAAGGAGGAGGTTATACGTTCCACTGTATGTATTTTTTTTTTTTTTTTTGTGTATTTTCACCGATTACTCCGTCAATTGTGGTCCGATTTTGAAAATTCTTTTTTGATTTGATAGGGTATACTTTCGAGGTGGTCCCATTGCCACCAAATCGGAATCTGATGAGGGGATCAGTGAGGAATTGAGAGAACTCCTCAAATATTGTAGGCAAACATAAAGCGATTTTAGTATTTTTAGTAACAAGTCTAGCATTTGCATTCAGAAAGTATCATTTGGTGAAGTGGACCTGATGATGAAGACCACAGATGGCCACCGGAACTCCTCAACGGTACCTATTTCGATGTGGTGGGTGGCGATAACGATAAGATATGTCGATTAAGATAGTTGAGCGACTACAACGAAGAATATTTACTTGTTGAAATATGACTGTAACTTTCCAGTGGCGTTGCTTGCGGCGAGCTCGAAATTTTCTATAGTTTCTCATTTATTGAAAAGTGGAACTACATAACAGCATAAATAGGATCACTAAAAAGTATTAAATAAAATAAATGTTTAAAAAAACAAAAAACCGCCTTCAAAAATGCAAAAAATAACTTCTTATAAAATGATAGGTACCTATAGGTAGGTCAGTCCAACTGAAGTCGGCGTCCCACAATATTTTAAACCAAAAGCCGAATACAGTTGGACTGACCTACCTATAGGTACCTATCATTTTATAAGAAGTTATTTTTTGCATTTTTGAAGGCGGTTTTTTGTTTTTTTAAACATTTATTTTATTTACAATAAAACTATAAAACGGGACTTAATTGCGTAATAAAAAAATAGATAAATGTTTTATTTATTACGTTATTACGTCAGTGTTCATATTCTTATGTTTAGTAGTCCAGACTATGCAGTATTTGACTGTGAGTAACAGAACAGTCTCATAATATTATTATGAACCAAAATACATAACCAAAAAGTTAAGATAGATAAGATAGCGATTTTCGTAAATTGACAAGATGTATAGGAATGACGTAAGCTGATGACAGATCGCGTCAATCGCTTATGTCAACTACATACTCGTACATTTCGAATCGATAGAAAACAGCGGTTCGTTACTACTTGAGAAACTCATCCATCCTGCTGGACATTCAAGCCGAGTTTCTATTCTCCGCAAATTTGGCAATGTCCAGTATACTTGACATGCACTTTCTGGAAAACTAACGAGTGATTTTTTTATTGATTTTTCCAGTAAATATAATAACGTATACATCTCAAAAAATAAAAAAACTTAGTTTTCATATTTTGTCTCCTTGACGAATTAAGGGTAATGTTTTACAATATTTTGATGCAGGTAAAGGATTGAAATTTTATTGCACCTACCTACTTTATGATTTCTGTTTCACCTTATAGTTGACTGGTAAAGAATGCTTGTAGCATTAAGTTCACCCTTTGTATTTAAATAATAATAATAACAACGGTAATTTGAAAACTGCAAATACGCATTTTCCACTATGCAAGTAATTTCATCGGCAGCCATACCAAAGTATTGCCAACACCGCAATACTTGTTCCCATGCAGCTCGAATTCAGTGCATTCCTGCAGGGAATTCATGTGGTGATGTCAATAACGGCACAATAAGTGCCGAGAAAAACAAGTAGGTACATTTATTTGATGTTTATAAGTACTTTATGTGAGAAACGACTTAAAACATGACACATCAAAATATTAAATTTAATTCGTTGAGCGAGGGAACTGCCAGTTTTAGGGCTTCAGTGACGTCATTGAATATCTTTAATATGTCTTTAAATAGGCATAGAGCGCTAGGACCCCACGGACCGAGGTTCTAAATAGAATAAAATTATACTCCCGGCCGAGGCTATATTTGCCTTTAATGTATTCAGCCGCTTCGGCCGCCGCGCCAGCCCTATTGGAGGTTCGATGGAATGTTGCTAGCGTAACTACACATGTGGCATCGCACAGTGGCACCCGCCCCATATTCCATGGAACCAAAAACCTCCCGTCAGGTATCTTGCCTTCATTTCTGGAAATGCCGGTCGGTTTTAATACGGCCGGCACGTTAATTGAAGCAAGAAATCGACGGAAGATGTCATTTAGTGCAGCATGTCTTGAGGAACGGCCATCACTACTCTGTCCTAGAAGGTCGATGTCACTTCCGTAGAGGCTCCGATGTGGACCGCAGACCCCGAAGCGAAGGCAAACTGAAAGTTAAATATGTGTGTCTGTGTGTCTATGTATCTATGAGGCTGTCTGTATCATCGAAGGTGCCAAACAGATTGATCGATTTGGAAACACTTTAATCAGTATGGTTCAAAGTCCCACATAGACGGGAAAGTAAGTATTTGTTTTTAAATGCCTCTTTGTTTCTTTTTCAAAGTAAGATATTGTCATCGCGAACACTCCTTAGGCGCCATTATAATGGCAGTGCAGTTGATAAACACGCGCAGTTAATAGATAGCGAGCCAGCGGTTAGCTGTACCCCTACCACGAGATAATTACCGTTCTCGCTAGCGATTCGAATGCTCTTTCTCTCGTACTCTACAAGAATACTGCGAAGTTCGCGAGGGACAGAACATTCGACTCGCTCGCGAGTACGGTAATGTTGACTCAATCATGGTAAGGGTACTGAACTAAGTTGGTCGAACTTACACGCGAAGTAAACTGCTCCGTAAACTGTAAGCCGTTGCTAATAACTGTTGCTGTTTTACGTGGCTTTACATTAATTTGTGTAACAGGTAAACTGAATAATAATATTTATGATTAAACGTCTATAACAATCTAGTCCAATGAAATGAAACAGCTTTTATCTACTCGGATCTAATATGGCACGTTTTGACACGTATGTAAGTACGAGAGTGACGGATGCTTTATCGACATTTTGTCACGCGATAAATGCAACTATACTAGGCCCACAGTAGTAACTACGTACCTAAAGGATCATTGACGTGACTTGATTTTGAAATGATGATGAAAGTGTGTTTTGTTTGTTGATCTGTAAATAAGTTAATTGATTTGGGACTTGATGAATTTAAGCACCTTGAGTTGGGACTAATATTATAATTTCGAAACAAACTTTGTTTGCAGGTTCGTCTGTTAAATTTCAAACTGATTCTGTATTATTTATGTATGAACCCTGCTGTTGATAGTTTTCAAGGGTCGCGGGAAATCGCGTAAAAAAGCTATTCTTGCTATACCTATAATAACTCACTAAACTACTAAATTTACTATTCTTCTTTTTTTTTATTAACGGCGGTCCACCGCGGAATTTTGCAGTGATTTTGCCAGTGTCAAGTAAGTAGCGTAAATCAGGAAAGAGAAAAAAATGTAAAAAATGCTGGAAATCTTTCAATCAACCATCTTCTCTCCCCGAAGGTTACCGGAAGACCCTTTTACTCTCCCAGATCTTACCCACTTACACAATGATAATATGACAATACGAAAAAGGTAACTAAAGAGAATAAATCTATTTAAATATACCACCAAAAACATATTTTAAGAAAAAATAACAATTTAATCTAATTCATTTTCATTGAGATAACGCTTCACCCGCCGTCCTCATTCACCCATACGTTTAGCGCGACATCAAAACAACCCGTTTACATTAAGCGCCCTTTATTTTACACCCCTATAAAATTAACATCCCACGGGCGGGAAAGCAATGATCTTGAACAGTCCATTCGGAAAACGTCCAAACGAAGCAAACAGGTGAACGTGTCTTATCTGTGGTTGTCATTGGGACCGTTAACGTTTGCCACTGTTTAAATTTGGATCGTTATAGCGGTTGGTGTTTTAAGATATTTTGGCCGTGTTATTAGGACAATAGCCATAGCAGAACGGCGTAAACGCCAGCCGCTTTAAGGTTCGTTGTAATTTGAACGGCTAAAATTACATGTTCAATGGTAGGTCTATACATTTCCATCGAAAATTGACTCGATTTCTAGTGTTGGGCTCTGAACGGTCAAACGGTTGCAATGTACCCATTGTCGGTTGCCTCGAATATTCTTAGCGAAAATTAAATACTGTTTTCATATTTTAAATTGCAAGATACAGCAAAAAAGTATTTAGTGGGTAAGTGAAAAAAGTGTTGCTGCTGAGTTTCTACTCGGAACAAATCCGGTTCAGTCATTTTTAAACTTATCATTTTACCGTAATTTTACCAGATATTATTAATTTATTATAGTAAGTTTTTTCTGATTTAGAAGCAATTAATTTTTATTTTTTTGTTCGTTAACTAAAATTTGTTTATTTTCTAGATTATTCTCAAGGATTATAGTAAGTTGGCGTTACGAGACCGGCAAATCCAATGGATGCAAGTGACTCTGAACCAACCTTTTTTGAGATCCTCGGGGAAGGCGTGAATCTAGAAATGGTCGGCTTTTGGCTTATGATGATGATGATGCAATGGATTGTTAACACCCAATGGATTTTTAACGCTCAAACAATAAAAAACAAATGCCATGTACAGAAATATTAAAGGAGCAATGTATGTTACACATTGCACCATGATCGAAACCAAAACTGCTGGCAAGGTAAACGCACATATTGAGGGCGCAGCACAGATGTGTAGGTCCCTGACGCAGCTGCGCGGTGTGTTTGCACGTTTACCCTAATTTGGATATTAAATGGTAAGCAGCTTTTTGTTGGTACAGTCACTTTAATTGTTGTGCCACTATGGAACCCTGTCATAATTTATTTATTTATTTATTTATTTATTTATTTATTGATAAAAACGTTTACATGACATTACAGTATAACCAATGCGTCACTAAACTTAAATGAACAATTAAAAGATAAAATTTCACAATAATAGGTAAAAAATCAAATTGGAATAGTTGAGCATCTAGCATCCATCGCCTCACAGAATCTCAAGCATTCACTACACACTGCCTTCCATCGCCACGCAAACAAGTCGCACTCGGGTGCCGATGCCAGGAGCGCATTGAGCTGTGCGCAGGCGCGGGGCAGTGGCGAGTTCCTGCACGACACGGTGCGCGCCGGCAGCACGGCCAACAGGTCGCGACGTCGTGGTCTGAGGGCGATCCTCAGGACATCCGGGACAAGCAGTCGCACGAGACGCTCTACAAGTTCGGGGCAATCCGACTCACCACGCAACGCACGACATGCCGTGATCATGAGTCGATAATTCCGCCTTACCTCCAAGGAGTTGTACCCAAGAGAGCCAAGAAGGTACTTTGTTGGGTACAAATACGGGTAGAATCCGAAAGTTTTCTTAAAAAGGAACCTTAAAAACGCCTTCTGAACTTTTTCAAGAAGTAAGGCATACGTCGATTCGTAGGGATTCCATACGATCGACGAGGCCTCTAACTTACTCCTTACTAAGGCATTATAAATCATTTTTATGGCCACTGGGTCATGAAAATGGCGAAGGTTTCGGATTATGAAACCCAGTTTTCGAAAGCAGCTCGTAGCTAAAGAGGAAATATGCTCGTGAAAAGTGAGCCGCGTGTCGAACACCACGCCCAGATCCTTGACGGAGAAGACACGGTTTATCGGCTGTGACCCTAACATATATTGAGCATGTTCAGCGGTACGAGAGCGGCTAAATGTACATACACAACACTTGGCTGGGTTAAAATGAAGTTTGTTCTCCATACTCCACCGAAACACCAAGTCGATGTCCCCTTGCAACGTCTCGCAATCAGCTCTTTGCTCTACCCCGTATACCAACTTTAGATCATCAGCATACAGGAGACACTGAGCCGCCCGAAGAACCGATTTGAGATCGTTAATCATGATACCGAAAAACAAGGGCCCTAAGATAGAGCCTTGACTTACGCCAGACCGGGTATGGTAAGGAGTCGAAACAAAACAACCATGTCGGACAAACTGCTGCCGATCACGCAGATAACTGGCACAAAAGGTAAGCAACTTGGGAGAGAAACCAATTTCATCAAGTTTCCTAAGCAGCACGTCGTTATCCACGCGATCAAAAGCCTTCGTGAAGTCAAAATAGAGTACATCGACCTGAATTCCTCTATCAAGACGCTCAGCAATGCTGTCCGTTAGTATTAACAGATTAGTGTCGACAGAGCGACTAGGCCGAAAGCCATGTTGCGCGTCACACAAAAACGGGCGAACCTGTGAGGATAAGATTCGGTGAAGTATGGCCTCAAACAGCTTACCAAGGGTGGGAAGAACGGCTATGGGTCTATAGTTCTCGACGGCGGAAGTGTCACTCGCCTTCGGGATTGGTCTCACTCTAGACACCTTCCAACTTCGAGGATATGACCCAGAAGAGAGCGCCAGGTTAAAAATATATTGTATCGGGATTTTAAGGAACTCCATACAACCCTTAACAATATACGCCGGCAGGTTATCAGGTCCAACGGAGCTATTGGCCTTTAGGCGTTTTATCCCAGCTTCAACCTCCTCCAATGAGATTGATTTGATATCAATGCAGTTGAGGCTAGGCTTCCGATCGGCTCTTTCTAACAAGTTCGAATCAAGAAGCGCAATGTCAGGGAGAAAAACTCCTGAGAAATATTTAGCAAAAGCGCTAGCCACCTCCCTACCGACGAATTCTTCATCTTCAAACTTTACTCGGGCAACAAAACCACCTCTTGTCTTGAGACCGCCCACATGCTGCCAGAAAGCGCGGGGATTAACCTTAACTGTACTTTGGATTCGCTCAATGTAGATATCGTAAGCAGACGCTAGACGCTCTTTCACCTCTGACCTCAACACTGCGAACTTTTTGTACACATCTTTATCCCGCGTAGCCTTCCATTTCCGATGCAGATTACTTTTTTGCTTGATGTCACTGATCAGATCAGCCGTAAACCACACAGGATATCGTCTACTCGAACTAGCTGGACGTTTCCGTTTAGGTACGCAGAGGTCAAAAGTACCATATAGTATATCGTAAAGTGAGTCCACAGCGGAGTCGACATCGCCAGCACTGAGAACCTCCTGCCAACTTATTTCAGACATTAATTTGTACATAAGCTCAAAATTACTTTTAGTAAAGTTCCAGTCCCGACGTATGTCCACATTGCTGGGATCTAGACGCTCCGCAGCTGGTCGACGCACACTCCCTACTGGAAGGGAAATCTCCAATGGAGGGTGGTACGCATCAGATCTTGGGACCAATCCCTCGCCCGCCATCTCTGAGACCACAGCACCAGTGATGCGCTCCGACACCAACACGACATCAAGCTTACTCCCATGTGCATTCGTCACTTCGTTCATCTCATTCAAACCACAAACAGATAAGAGATAATTATAATAGCTAAGGACACTTTGGGGCGTATACACCGGGTTCAAGTTCAAGTCGCCAATCACAAGCACTACACCTGTAAGAGTTTCAATCGCTGACTCCACTTTTTCAAACCACCGCATATAAGTTTCAACTGAGGCACCGGGAGGAATGTACACAACACATATATAGAACGCCACTTGCTCCGCTGCAAATGTGACCCATAAGTCTTCGCCATCCAGCGTCTCTAAATCCGCCCGACGCAGGGGCTCGATGCCAGGTCGTAATGCGAGGAGCACGCCGCCGCCGCGAGCACCGGTAACGCGGTCCCGGCGCAGCACGCTCCACCCGCTGCACGCTAACTCAGCATCATTAACGGCATCCGTGAGCCAAGACTCCGTTACCACGACGACGTCACAATCAAGAGCTAGCAGGTTTTGCCTGAAGTAGTGAAGTTTCGTGTTCAAGCCCCTGACATTTTGGTATATTATATCTAAAATCGACCCCACTCTCGTCTTGGGACTTGGGCTTCTCCAGGCATGTGCCGTTGCTTTGCCGCCTTCGAAAAAACCATGCCTTCACCCGAGCATTCTCAGGCCAGACATCTGCAGATAGACATTTGTCATACAGTTCGCCCGGGACGCCGATTTTATATGACCTGTAAGACCCCTTTGGTTTGAGCTCAAGGACCGTGCAAGTTATCTCGGGACACATCGTTTCCAAATATGCACGTATCTCATCAGCGCCTGACACCATGTTCCAAAGGTGTATGTACTTGAGGAACCCTACCGCCTTAAGCGACGTAATTTGAGGCCCAGCCGTGCATCGCAGCGAGGAGAAACGCTTCTTTGCAGTAACTTTGTCCTTACCTAGATCACGACTAACGAGGACAGCATCCGTTTTATCTTCCGCAGAGATCACACTACTTCGCCTCAAAACGTCGCACCTATACTCAAGCGAGGGCGGAGCTGCATCGCTGGCATTGTCGTCACGAGCCGCCACCCCTGTACCACCTTCCACATTTTCCCTCACTACTGACGCAGATTTCCCCGCATTCCGCGTCCTGCGTTTCCGTCTTGGTTTCAGCTCCGATACATCGACGGAAGGGGGCTCTACACTGGGCTTCCCAAAGCGACAGTCCTTTGCCGAATTAATTTCAAGCTGTTGTAACCGCTCATTGACAATGTCGAGCCTAGAAGAGCAGTCGGTGAGCGCAGCATGGTATTTCGCGACAGCGGCAAGGGCATCCGCCAGCTGCTCCGATAACATACTCATTTGGTCACGAATAGCGCTCATCTCGACGGCCATGGACGCAGCTTCACCTGTTGATGATGTTTGCGTACATAGTGTAGATGGTACGGGTTCTCCGCTTTTTTTCCTGACGCAAACGTTCTTGGTTGTTAACGGCGTACCGACTGGAGTCCCACAATTAGACCCTGGTTTTTTTTTAATCTCAATTCTGCACTCAGGGCACATCCAAGTATCTCGCTCAGCCAGCGTAAAAGTCTTATTGATGCATAGTAGGTGATACAGCTTACCACACGACGTTACCATGCACTGAATATACCCCTCACCGACAGCCAGCTCCTGTTTACAGCCATGGCAGATCAACTCTGCGCTATCGCCCCGCCGCATTTTTATATTGGCGAAGGTTTCACCACTAACCTGCTCCTTATAGGGCTTAAATTAGCACACCACTGCACAGGTAATCCGGCGTAGCGATGCAATAGTGTTCGAGGATGACGTCGCTCTTGTAGCTCTTCGTAGCACTTCGTAGCGCCGTTGGCGTAGCCGATGCCCACGCTCAAGGCTGCGGTGACGTCTGCGTGTGCGCGTCTCAGTACTTTATTTCGTCGCTAGCCCAGAATGAGACTTTGGCTCAGCGGCGATGACAGCGGATTCGCAATCTTGCGCCTCGGGGTCGGTTCCGGCGAACTTACAATAAAGTTGTCGTCTCTTTCTAGGACCGCCCACAAGGAGGAGTCAACGCATAACAGATGCACAGGAGGAACAAGGAATCCAGTTTAACACTTCCAACCAATCACAATTTAAATATTAGAATTAATAAATACAGAATTGTCTACGAGACCGACACGTCCGCTCTAAGCGACCACGAGCGGAAGACATAATGACAGCGTCAAGTGACGAGATAGAAATTACATGGGAATTAATCGTAGCTTTTATACGACAAGGTTCTATAGTGGTGTATCAAATAAAGTCCCTGACCATCCAAGAGCTTTGATAAGTTTGTACAAAAAGCATTCGGAGACGCAATATTAAACGAATAAGTTTCTCACGTCATCCATCAATATTTTAGCTACATACCTTCACACCACTCTCGGAGTGGGGTAGGCAGATACTATGGAACGCCAGATGCACCAGTCTAAATATACTGCTGTCGTTTCCTCTAAATGTATCAACCAGTATCATCAGATTCAGTCTGAAATATCTTCTTTAGAGTTGTATATAGGATTTTGGTGATCTCGTTTACATTCGAATACTGCCCTAGGAGGATAATAAACACTATCTCTGATTTAATTGTGCCCCTCTTAGTAATGAGGTTGTGATTGCTACATGAGTTTTAATTGATTGCTATTTGGCTCAGCAGGGCAGAATAGATAAGTAAAACACTGCAATCTTTGTTTTATACAGACATACAAATGGAGATAATACAACACAGTCAAAGCAATACATTAGGTACACATACAAACAAACAACGACATTACTGTTACGTTATTTGAGAACAAACATGAATCACACGCAAGAGAAGAGTAGCATATTTAATTCAAGACTTTATTTATTTGCAACTTTGTACACGGAGTCTACCTACCGGTACCTCCGGGGAGGGAATATAGCCGATTGAAAGATGTCCGGCTTTGTACTTTTGATTTATTATAATATTTAATGATTTACTCTACACTCTTGACACTAGCGAAATCACTGCGATATACCGCGGTCGATCGCCATTATTAAAAAAAGAAGAAGAACTTTGTACACACTTTGTTTTTGCATTTATTATTTTTTACTGTCAAACGTGCAAAATCTAAGCTTAATGGACGCTGTCTATTTATTAATATTTCAAATCTTTCTCGGCGTTGTAAAAACAAAATAAACGCTATTGCATTAAAGGGATATACCTATTATTTAATGCGCTTGCCACATCGTGTATGCAAAAGTCTGATTGAAAAGACATTTTATTCGGAAAAAAATAAATGAAAGGCTACTGCTCCGTGGTTTCATTATCTTTTATGCTATATAACACGGGACATATCTACAGCTGTTCAAAGTAAACAGACACCAACAATCATGGTAGATACAATGTTTTGTAAGGAAGGAAGGAGCAGGCTTGAGTCACCAGAAAAATCATCTTATCCGACAGGCGCAACGATCCCCGACACGCCTTTATTACAGACCCATTAGACCGTATTATAACTATACATCATACCGAAAATGCTTTAAGACATACCTTATAACTATTCCTTAGCTTCCAGTAGCTAATCCTAAGTATGACGTAATTAAATATGCGCGCTAACTCCACACGACTTCACTGGAGTTTAAAGAAGATTCTAGAACTTGCTCGAATTATATTAAAGGGTATTTTAATTTAAGTCTTCAGTTCACTTGAATTCGCGCCGCGGGCGCTTAAAGTTATCCCGCGATATTTGATTGTCTTATTTGAGCTTGAGTAGGACTTAGTCACAAGGTGACATTTTAATCACCCGACTGTCGAAGGAGGGTAATGCGCATATCACCCTATCATCATCATCATCATCATCATCATGTCAGCCGAAAGACGTCCACTGCTGGACATAGGCCTCCCCCAAGGCTTTCCACTCAGACCAGTCTTGTGCTTTTCGCATCCACCGCGGTCCCGCGATCCTGACGAGGTCGTGACTCCATCTTGTTGGAGGCCTACCTACAGCTCGTCTCCCGGTCCGCGGACGCCACTCCAGAACCTTCTGACCCCATCGGCCATCAGTCCTGCGAGCAATGTGCCCCGTCCACTGCCACTTCAGTTTAGCTATCACCCTATATAAGCATGTAATTATGTTTGTATCTCAAGTGTCTCAAAAGATATAACAGATACAAAATTCAATATGGCGGTAACCAGATGCCATCTTGTAAAAAAGAGGCAAAATAAAGTCGTCGAACTACACTCAGGAGCAAAAATACCGGGTCAGAGTGCGTTTTTCATACAAACGAGACTATTTCGATGCCTTGGTTCCTCGCCAGGGGTTGTTTTGAGTGAGGTTTAATGGTGGATACTCCAAGGTTCAATAGAGGAGGTCAATTTTTTTTAACATACCTAACTGATCGCACAATCAGTTAACAAAACAGCGGGAGAGTGTGGGTCAGCACTTGGATTTCCTTAAATTTTATTGCCATTTTAGATGTTTTTCTGAACATGCACAATTCCGGCGTTAGCCGCAGATTCATTCAGTTGGGTATCCTAGGTACTCTGGAAGTCCTGTATCGATGCTTGGGGTATTCATCATCAGATTTCACTAAAAGCATTCCCTGGCGAGGAACCAAGGCATCGAAATAGCCTCTTTAGTATGAAAAACGTACTCTGACCCGTTATTTTTGCTCCTGAGTGTATGATTGAATAGGTATAAATATCATCTCCAGTTTCTTTCATCATTTTTCATTTTGAATGGTCTTGTAGAATGTATAGCGATTAAGTTGATTTGCAACAGTTGGGTTTTTAAAGGTCACTTTTTGTTAGAGTTGTTTAATCTCTATACCTATGCAATATATGGAGAAATTAATGAATGTATTGACGACCAAACACATTATTTCCACCCAGGGATAATAACACACATTACATTAACTCTGGGTAATGCAACGCATGCAACGTACGGCGGCTGCAACAGTATAAAGACGTCTGTCCGACACATTTAAACAAGTGCATTTTCAATTTGGCAGCATCGCTTCTGTCGATAACGATAAGATCGTCCGTATAAGGCTGCCTAATTGAGAATGCACGCGCTGAAATGTGTTTTGTTCGCTCTCACGGGACTACTTAAACTCGCCGCTGCGACACTCACTCCCTCGTTCGTCCGCGTTTGACAGAATCACACCTACAGTGGGGCTAGACAAGTTGCCAACGAATACAAACGCTAGCGCTAGTGATCACCTATCGCTTTGCGTTGTCAAAAATATAAAAGATAGCCAAGTTGTCCTTACATACCGCCTTAGATACCGACGTTTATATCGTAATAGTGCTCGTGTTGAATTTAACCTGTCAATGTAGTACCGCGTAACGACGTAAAAACATCAAACCTATCACTATTCGATTAGCGCGAGTGATCTTATCTTATCTTATCTTTATGGTGGGGTCCTTACGGATACACTTCGACCCTATGGGATCTTTTGCGCGAGTGATAGTGATCACATTACTGCGTGTCAGTTGTAACAAGTGATATATCACGTGACTTATCTCAATTCCATAGATTTTTGTAAGTGACAGGTGATCACCAAACGCTAGCGTTCGTATTGGATCGCAACTTGTCTAGCCCCGCTGGATAGTGACTACGATCGCCTTACTGATTTAGGATTACCAACGTATAACATACATTATACGAGCCTGTGTGAACGCACCCTCGACTCCAGACGCTGCACTAAATAGGTTAGCTAGAATACCAAATTAGCCAGCTTGGGACGCGTCTTAAGAATGAACTACTTAGTTGTGTTACGGTTGAAATAAATTTGGTTTCCTGTGATTTTGAAGAAGACGAGTCTTAAAATAAATAACTAAAAAGTATCAAGGGACGGGAAGGGATCTCGCAAATTGACCTAGTCCCAAACTAAGCTCTAGGCTTGTACTATGGGTACTAGACAACTATATAAATACGTATATAGAGAAATAAATACATAGAAGACATCAAAGACACTGAAACAAATACTCGTGCTCATGATACAAATATTTGCTCATACCGGGAATCAAATCCGGATCCGCTAGCTTCGTAGGCAGGGTCACTACCAACTAGGCTGTCGCGTCGTCTTTGAAATCATTTTAACCGCCCAGACGCATACAGTTTAACGTGTGTATGTACCTATCCGTGTGTTTGTGCATCTGTCTATGCCATTTTTGCTCCTAATCGGTGGTCCTTAGCTAGGTTTGATAAAGTTTGGTTTGGCCCTTCAAGTGGATTGTGAAGCTGTTTCTATTTTCATGTAAAAAGCGTTAACATTTTTCAGCCCGTAAACATAGACCGATTGTAATAATTTTTAGATATGTTGTGTGTAGATATAATGACAAACTACGTCTGTAAGTTTTGATTATTTTTTTAATATTGCTTACGTTAAAATTTATTTGCACCTAAAGATCTATATGTTTTACTTAAAAACTTTCTCCTTCGTTTTTATTATTTTAAATCAACTAAACTGATTTACCTAAAAATTATAAGGGGTCTGTCAAGTTCATAAATATGTGTACACTTTAGTACCTTGTCACTTTAATCGATGTAACAATTCATTATATGGCAGTTCAGATATAACATTAAATAGACAAGGTACTAAAGTGCCCACATATTTACAAACTTGACTGTACAATATTCTATAGTAAGCAGTAATAATAAGCGTACCATATTAATAAGATTACCTACAACTTTATTATTGCTCTAACCATTGAATTGAAGTTCTATAACTTTATTGTAATAGACAAAAACAAAATACAGTATTCACAAAATATGGATCAACAGCGGTAACGACAGACAATTTTGAGCATTAACCTTTCGTTTTTAGAGTCTACCGGTTATTTACCCACTCAAATCCCACCCAAATGTCAATGCTTCTCGCTATCATCATGTCCAAACTTTGCTAGATCTACCGTTAATGGCCCGTGACTCCATAAAGCAACTAATTCCGATACTATTTTGGACTTTTGGCACTTCCCTCATAATGATTGATCACTTTCTCTTGTTACAAATTACCAGAGACTAAGTGTAAATTAGGCAATCAAGAAACTTCGTCATAATTGGATTTGTAAGATCATCTGAGTAGATTAGCTAAGGGAATTGAATTTTGAAGTTTAATCGTAATTTAGCCAAATCGTCGTGGAATTATGCTGATTAGACGCAGACAAAAGATCAAATTGTAAATAATTTTGGGATTAATTTTATGAAAGGTAAGATCAATGATTTATGGTTAAAATTTAACACAGACCGGCGATAGTTTTTAAATAAAATATCACGAATTATCCATTGACATCGTAAAAAAAAACGATTATAAGATAAACGTGTGTATACAGGGTGGAAAAAACAAACCGCACATGGACGGCAACTATCTTTTTTATTTATTTATTCTTTTATTTATATATTAGACATGCCAACAGCACATAAACATTACAAATTGAAATTGGTACGTATATAGACAGTGAAAATTCAAGTTTATGCGCCAATAACGCACGCGCCAGCAATCATACAGTCTGTTTAGGGACTAACACCAAAAGCTAAAACAACTCATCTTGAATAGGTACAATAACAAATTAAATTCTTAGGATAATGTAAAATATTTTAAAAAAAGGGTTAAAAAACATTCATCAAACACATTGCGGAAAAAATAACATGCCAGAATGAAACAAAAATAAAAGTAAAATACTTAATTCCATAAAATGCTTGATTCCTTATTAACCTCGTGATTCTTTTCACGAGGTTAATCAGGAATCAAGCACTTTAAGCTTTAGGACAGGTATGGAGTCATAAAAGATGTCAATAACAAAGTCATTTGCTAAGGCCTGATCGTTGAAAAACGGACTTTCCCAGTTTGTTTTTGTACTACCAGGGCGAAACGTAGTGCGCCGACAATCTTGGAAACAGCCAATTCTGTGCAAAGAAAACTGACTGCTGATAGTGATCATTCATGTCTATAATTATACATAGTTACACCTTTAAACTAAATAAAGACCGTAAAATCCTTCTAATAAATAAAATTATAAAGTCCCGGTTAAGGCAGACGAATTGTCAAAAAATCATAAATTAAGTTTTTTTTTAATAAATCTAAACGGATGTTCCGATTCAGACAGGTTATTTTTAAAGACCGCTGTTTTATTAATGGCCTGTATTCTACAGGGTAGAACTATTATAGCCTTTGAAATATTATCATTTTCTTTATCTATCCAAATGAAGGGTCCACGGAAAGAACATGTCTAGTCACTTTTTTTTGAAAATGAGTTCTGGATTTCGATATGTAGAGGACAAAATGAACCTACTACTTAGTTTCAGATATAAATATTCATATAACTTGTTTTTTTCTCTCTTAAAAAACCACTACACGAAAATTTCGTACAAAATGACATGGTTCCCAACTTTCAAATCGCGGTATCTCAAAAAGTTACTAATGTGACTAGACATGTTCTTTCCGTGGACCCTTCAAATATCATAAACCCTCCATGATACCACCATAAAATGGACTGTTTTGTTAGAGCAAATTTGTTATCTGTAAAATTCCTAAATCGATTTCGATCATCGAACATCTCTGAAAAACAAATCTGATTAGACCTCTTTTCTAATATTAGTCGAGATAACGTTTAGTTCGGAATGAATTGTCACTTTGCATACAAATTTAACAAATGTTGCACGTAAGTAAGACATCGAACGATATGATAGTTGGAGCCGACTCTAGTTTGTCTCTGAATTTAAATAATTACTATGACAGCTACCGCCAGAAAACTTTTCAATCTTTTCATTAACGCCATTACCAGTTAAAATTTGCTTTATTTGTAAAAAAATGTTCGATTTGTTGAATTTAAACCATAAAGTGAGCGATCAAGGTGATAAAGATATTTCGGCGACGCCTCCTGATATCTGTGACAAAGCAACTAACGTCATAAAATAATAACTTAGTGGCCCTGAACAACGCTGCGATGCCGGTCATGATATGAATGCATCATGGAGGCTTATGATATGTGGGTAGATAAAGTAGTGTATGTAACTGTACATAATTAGGCATTAAAACACTTGTGTGATGTCATTATGAAACGAGCCGAAGGCGAGAACCCACAATCGTGTTTTATGCAATTCATTATGTAGTCACATTAACTACTATTTTTAACTCGGCCGCCATTACTGTCAACTAAATGAGAGTTATAGTAACGTTAACAATACTATAACATGTCAAAGGCAATATAGCTTTACCCAGTAGAATAGACGCCGAAGAGGTCTCTGAAAGTAGGGGTAGCCATTATCTGGCATTTCAGTTCGCATGGGTACCCCTCCATAAGTTTAATGAGAGGGAAAGATAAATACGAATTTGTCCGACAAAGTACGATATCGTTTGATTATTCAGTATATCGTACATAACTGTTAAATTGTTCCCATTCGCCCATTCGATTTCAGTTTGATACTAAGCCCCATTTGCACGGTACAGTCGGGGCGTTTGCGTTTAATTCCGGTACAGTCGCGGAATAAACAATGCTATTCGCTTTACAGTTCGTGTAATGGTAAGAGAGAAATGCGCTACTTTTTGTTCTCGATTTAAAGTCGAAATTATGTTACTTCTTTTAATAAAATCATGACTTTTTTTGTAGATTTAGCTGCAGTGAGGCTACAGCACTTGTTATCAAATTGGTTTAGCGACGTAACGAAGGCTTTAGAGGCCTTAAGGAACACTTTAAAAATAGGGTTAAATTATTACCATACATACGTTATCTTTATAAAATATGGCTGCTTAATTACTTTATGCTTCAATGGTTTGTCTGCAAAATAAACCTATGTACGATTACGTGACCGATAATGACAAGTGATATTTCACCGTTTAGGTAATTTTAAGTTCTAAAACTTTTACTATGGCGGGTTGTCCCAAAATATCTTTGTATTAAAAAGTTATCGTCACATACAGACAGTTCGTATTTAGACATAGCTCCATGTTCTTGTGACATTTTAGTTCGGTTATTGAAATATGACATTTCCATTTGCCAAAAAATAAAATAAATAAAAATACCTATCCGATAAAATATCGCTTACTGTTATTGGTTTTAGGCTCGGGCATACATTTCTGCCCATCCTGCTTTACAGGCGAGTTTTACGCAGCCGATTATAATTATTATTTATTTATTTATTAAACCAACCACAAAAAATACAAATAAACAAAAGCCCTGCAAAACCGTTTTAGGACCCTTTGAGCTGTGGTGGTACTTATATGGTGCCGGGGCATTTGTAGTGTACGATGACCATAAAGCAACCCTAGAAACACTGACAGTAAATTATATTGAGTTTATTAATAAATATTTAGAACTATATAAAGTTAGAACCACGCACCTACGCTATCGAGTGAGTTCACGTAGTGCCGCCAGCGGCCCGGCCTTCTCAATCTGCGTGCCCACACTGCAACAGCCTGAAATTAGATGTTCCTTTGGAATTTTAAAATTTCATCTCACTCGTACCAGAGTCGAGTCCAATAAAGTCGAACGGTTGTGTTAGAATAGTCCGTTACATAGAGGATTTGAGAATAACGTTTGTTCAAAGATATAACTTTAGTTACAATTTGTGATGTCGATTTAAGTTGTCATGGTCCTTACCTTCCGTTCCCTTTGTGGTGGGGTGTGACTGGTCAAGTGCGAGTCGGACTCGCGCACTGAGGGTTCCGTACCACATAGTAGGTATTATTATTATTATTATATTCCAATTTCGAATCGAATCAGCGTCAGCCTAACTCGCACTTGACCATTTATTCTGTTTTTTTTAACTACCTACTGTTTTTTGGGTAAATTTAAAATAGTGATGGCTGCCCGGACGGATATTCTTGGGTTTTTTATTAATTAGGTAGTTGAATGTGTTACTGCCACATCTATACCTTCGAGACCAACCAAACCAAACAGGTACGAAGGGAAGTGCTATGGAAACTGATACTATATTGTTTATATGACCGACGCCAGAGATCAACTCTACTTGTGATAATCTTTTTAAGTTTATTATCTATCGTTAGATCAATTCTTTAAGTCAGGGTTTTTTCAATTACTTTTTAACTTTTTAAATTTGATCTAGTACCAGCTTTTGGGCCACTAAAATCTCCGCTTCTAATTAGCACTAAAAACAAACACGATACGTCTAGAAAGTTTAATATACACCTATTGAAAACAAGAATAGCCCGCATCCTTCAAAACCTTTCAAAACCTACTCCTTTCTGAGCCACCAGTGCGCAACGACTTCAATGGGAGAGTTTTAATGGCGGAGTGAAACAACAAACTCTGAGGTCGAAACAATGTTAATTAGCTTAGTTGATCGAAAACTTAAATGAAGGGTGATAGGGTAAAAAATAACTTTGGACAGAGGTGACCCTTTTGGGAGTTGAGGCTTTGTCACGTTCGGGTTTAGCCGTAGTTCCGGTTGGAACTGGATTGAAACCGGAACAGGAACTGGAATAGAAACGTACCTTTAATATCAGCAAAGCTAAGTCTGAATAGGAGTTATGTAATTTTTTACTTTTAAGTTTTAAAATGGTACGTATTTAAAATAGATGCAAAAGTTCAGGACGACGTGATTTTTGAAGCCATACATTTTAATCTCTTCAAAGATTTGCTTTTTAACACATCAGTACAGAAACAGTTGTTTCTGGTACTTGTCGTCGTCGTCGGAACCCTCCCCCCCCCCCCCGACGATGAGTGAGAAGCGAGTAGAGCCAGCGATCAACTATCAATATAATTATGTTTGGATGGAGAGAGAGTTCTCGCTGGCAGTGTAAATAGCCAGCGATCAATTATATTAATATTTGTGTCTCTTTTATTGACCTGGGACCTATATCTTTTATACGTTTCTAGAGCGAGAAAATACCTATAGCTTATAGCCAATAACTTTTTCGTAGGCAAAGACAAGAAAGACAAGTGACATTAGGTTCAATCCATTCGTCCATCCACAAAACGATATGTAACACTTTCAAATAAAAATTTAATATATTTTGCCACCTTGTCGACATTGAGTTAGTTTCAATACAGCGGCAATTAGAATACGGCCCCGGATCTGAAAGGCTAAACAGTTTCTCCATTATTCAACATGTGGCTCGGAATCGGCGCCAAAGGTTTAGTTTAAATCTACAAGGGTTTGTTTCGATACTTTTCGGTTCAAGTGAAGTTATTCTTATGGGATTTTTAACTCAACTGTCGTTATTTTACGCACTAAATATACCGTAAAAAATCAAATAAAATCATTAAAAAATCATTAAACTTATAATATCCCTCTTTTTTGATCGGCGGTTAAAACGTGTTAACTGCCAGCATGTACGAGTATAAGGGTCTTCCCAGACCCTCCTTACCCGTGGTACTACCGGTGATACTACTAGTAGTACCACGGGGATTATTTTTTGCCCGTAGTACTACTATCCTGCCTAGTAGTACCACGGGAGATTTTTCATTACCCCTGGTCCTACTTATCATTTAAAACTTATGGGTCACGGCGAACTAGCTCCACAAGTCCGTGCTCCACATATGGGTCACACTAAGAAACAACCAGGTACGCTGTCAGATTTGCTGGACGGGGAAATCGACATATTACCTATAGTATGGGGACTGTGAACGTGTTAACCATATAGTAAATAAATATAACAAACGGTTATGCTCATGCTAGAAAAAACGGACCTATTGACGCGGTATCGGGTTGAGCCGGTAAGAAAAAGTTTTATGTCCGTGCAGGACGAATGAAAAAGGCGTCGTTCGACTCGGCTCGATTGGGCGTTGCGAACGGAGCGTAGTCGTTTTCGCTCTTATTGCATGGACATAAAACTTTTTTCACCGGATCAAGCCGATTCCACGTCGATAGGCCTGGGGAGACCCTTACTTTAAGTTTGCACTCTAATCATATCAATATTCTACTCTATATTTTAGATAGCCCTGCCAAGACGCTACGCTAATTAGCGTTTCTATTCGTTTCGTTTTTAACCAATAGCGTTACTGCTAGATGACATGATACGAAAAGTCACGTGATCTACCAGTGACGCGATTGGTTAAAAACGCAGCGTAGTGCTTGCCAGGGCCCTATCTAACTATTCAATTTAGAATTATATTTAGGTACCCTTAGAAGCTGTTTCGGGGTTAACGAAAATTGATTCTACACCATTTTGAAAACGGTCTAAGAATCAATGTCCTTGACTGAACTTGTGTCTCGCTCGTGCTCATACGCTCTTATAAGAGCTAAAACTCTTACTAAGTATATTAAGAGCGAGTGAGAGAAAATAACCAACCCGAAGTAACATCTAAGTGCTCACAAACTGAACGATTTATTCTATTTCAATAGCGAGAGAAACCTTTCTATAATAAAAAACAACGCCCAAAACCGATTGAATGTAAATGTTTATAAAAAATGTGTTATTTATTAGTCTATGAGTCATGCCAAAGACGGTCTATTCGAGCGTGACGAACGAAGAGAGAAAGCGAAGGAAAATGTATTAAAAATCAGTGATTCGACACGAGGTTAGCCGCATGGGGGCTACTAAGGAAACCAATATTAAAAATGAGTAATAGTACCAATAATAAATTATGAGCAAACACAAATTGTGTTATTTAAAACTTTATTACACAGTGAAAGAAAAGTAAATGGCGGACTTTATGCCTTAAGGCATTCTCTTCCAGTCAACTGTTGAAACAGAAAAAAGTCACAGGGTGTTGCTAACTTTAAGGAAACCAAATAAACATACATTATAGAATATTGGTATACAATAACAATACGACGGTTTTTTTTAAAAAAGATAAAAGAAATTTATTCAGTAAGTAGGCCGCACGGGCACTTTTACACGTCAAGAATCTACCAGTGCTTCCCAAGAGGACCAGTGCTAAGAAACACCGCAACAAACTCAGCGGAGTGTAATTTTTTTCCTCTATTCCCACTAGTTCAGTTGTTTAGTTCAGTTGACTGAACAAGTGAGATTTTTTTACTCGTTTGTTCAGTTGAAAATAAAACAAGTTATAACTGAACTAGTCAGAATTTTTTTCTCGTTTGTTCAGCTGAATAAAATTAATATTTTGTATAATTTTTAAATAATTCTCACTAATTAAATAGTGTATTCCCCGTGGCACAACTATTTGGCACTACTGGTCAATATTAGTATCATTAATAGGAGGTAGGTTTAGGTTATGTTAGTTCTTTAGCAGGCCCGGAGGGCCAAACTACCCAGAAATAGGAGCTCTGCGATAGCAGAGCTCCGTCGACTCTATTAAATTTGGTTTTGAAATAGAAATCATTGGTCAGTTGTGCCACGGAGTAGTACCACGGGCAAGAAAGGAATTAAATCAACTGAACAAACAAGAAAAAAACATTCCCACTAGTCCAGTTAACTGAAAAAATGAGAAAATAAAAATAATAATAAAAATTCTGGCCCAGCGCTGGGACTCGACCCTGCTGCAGCACTGGGTAAGCCTGCACGTTCTAGCAGCGGCGATGCCCCGTCGCTTTTGATGTGAGGGTTTTTTTTGTTGTTTTTTGTGTTTTGTTTTACCTAACCTTAGAATTAAGTTTTTATTTTTGTATGTGTTGCCTACTAACAAACTATGGATTATGTCCGAAATAAATGTTTATGATTTTTTGATTTTGATTTGATTTGATTTCATATTACAATGGTTTTTCAAGTATTTTATCTTTTTTATCTTTTATATATAAAAAAAACTCTCTCCAGTCAATTCAAATTGTAAGTTCCAAAAGAGACCTAAATCGAGTTCCCACCAAAACTCACTTTGTGTAAATAGTAGCACCGCAAGCAGCATAAATCGAAGCTGTTGGCACGCTGCCCACTGCTTCCGACCCGTAATTCTTCTTACATTTGCTCCAGTAATATTATTATTGTCGTTATCCAGCAACACGATAACTTATTAGTATACTTGTAAATATAATACTCCAGAGATATCAGTTCCACGTTAATTTGGGCTCTTGTTTGAGACTAATTGGGATATATCGAGAAAGGAGGTAAATATATGCGATTTTATTAATTAATATTGTTACTGGCTGCCCTCGGCGAAGATTCGCTGTTTGTTTTTAACGTGGCCCTCTATTATGGGTAAAACAATATTATCTTAGAAATTTTATAGAATGATTAACAGAACTAACTAATATTTTACCAAATTATAATTTGGGAAACTATATCATTTTACGAACGTTCATTTCGCAGAGATACTTCCCCCCCGTATTGTTTTCACAGTTTTTAAGGTCAAAATTCTAACCTAATCTAACTTATTCAATAAGCCCATGTAAACTATGCTATGCCGATAAAGCCCGAAGAATAGCTAGACTGAAGTGGCAGTGGGCGGAGCAACTTGCTCGCAGGACTGATTGGGTCAGAAGGTTCTGGAGCGGCGTCCGCGGACCGGAAGACGAGCTGTAGGTAGGCCTCCAACAAGATGGAGTGACGACCTCGCCAGGACCGCGGGAGCACGGTGGATGCGAAAAGCACAAGACCGGTCTGAGTGGAGAGCCTTGGTGGAGGCCTATGTCCAGCAGAAAAATGAATGAATGAATGATATTTTTTTTCCAAAGTAAGTCACAGTATGCATTGCATATTACGTCAAAGTACAAGAAATTACATTGGAATCGTCAAAAATATACACAAATTTTAATATAACCTAAAATAGAAATAAGAAGTCAGGATAGCAATAAAAATACAGAACTAAGGGGTTATCACCGTTAAGGATCCTCTTAAACACAGGTGCAACCAAATTAGCAGTGGACGTCTTTTGATGATGATGGTGATGATGATATGAACCTAAGATAAAAGATAAAAAGATAAAAGATGTTTATTCAGTAATTAGGCCGCACGGGCACTTTTACACGTCAAAATCTACCAGCGCTTCGCAAGAGACCACTGCTGAGAAGAAACGCCGCAAGAAACTCAACAGTCAGTCGTTTTTTAAAACTTATGATATTATACAATTATAAAGCTTAACCTAGCATGATATAAAACAATGAATTTAACATAAAATAAAAATAAAAATAAAAAACATTCAAGCGTAGCTTGTGCAAGAAAATGTGTCAAAACTAAGAATTTTCATAGGGAGTAATAAGAAGTAGTAATAAAAAAAAAAAAATATTTATATAAAATATGTATATATATTAAAAAAAATATATATACTTTCCTATGACAGTGCAAGACAACCACCACATACAAAGTTTCGATACATTCTCCTACAGAAACCGTGTCCCCTAGACAATATACAATATTTACATATTTTTATGCCTATTTTATTAATCAGTTATTTAGGTGTTTAGTTAAGTTTAGGCCAAGCATTTTTATCTGTTAGATAGTCCTCGACCCTATAGTAAGCCTTAGACATCAACGACTTTTTCAAGTAACTTTTAAGTACTGGAAATGGTAACTTTAAAACTGAGTCAGGTAATTTATTATAGAAAATAATGCATTGACCTACAAATGATTTATAAACCTTACGGACACGAAATTTTTTAATAGCAATTTTATTTTTATTTCTTGTATTCAAATTATGTATATCACAATTCTTAACAAAAGAGTCTTGATTTTTAATGACATAAATTATATTCTCATAAATAAATTGTGACGCTACTGTTAAGATACAAATTTCTTTAAATACTAATCTTAAGGAATCACGGGAGTTAAGGTTATATATAGAACGAATGGCTCTTTTTTGTAACACGAATATAGTCTGTATGTCAGCAGCTTTTCCCCAAACCAGAATACCGTACGACATAACACTATGAAAATAACTATAATAAACTAAGCGAGCTGTCTCAACATTGGTAAGTTGCCTGATTTTTCTAACAGCATAAGCTGCCGAACTTAATTTGCCTGCTAGTACTGCTATATGGGGACTCCATTGTAAGTTTTTATCTATAGTTATCCCTAAGAAAAGCGCCTTATCTACCATTTCCAAACACTCATCATTTAGAAATAAACTGGATTCTACTGGTCTAACATTAGGCAAAGCGAACCTAACACATTTAGTTTTTTTAGCATTGAGTAGCAAATTGTTACTAGTAAACCAATTAAGTACTTTACCTAGCGTGGCATTTATCCTACTGTAATCGACGGATTTTCGTTCTACCTTGAAAATTAATGATGTATCATCAGCAAATAGCACAATATCACAAAGGTTATCTACCGTGCGTGGTAAGTCATTAATATAAACCAAAAATAAGAAAGGACCTAATATAGAGCCCTGAGGCACACCTAGTTTAATAGCTGCTCCCATGGACTGTGTTTTGTTTACCACAACCGTTTGTGTTCTATCACTAAGATATGAAGACATAAGATTTAGAGAATTAATTGACAGACCATAATGTTCTAATTTTAATATAAGAGTCTCATGATCTACGCAATCGAAAGCTTTGGAAAGGTCACAAAAAATTCCTATTGCATCACAAGATTTCTCCCAAATATTATATATATATTTAATGAGTACAGATGCTGCGTCAGTTGTGGATCGTCCTCTGGTGAAGCCGAACTGATTACTGTTAAGCAGTTTATTTCTATTGAAGTGACCTAACATATCTTTTAACATTAACTTTTCAAAAACTTTACTTAAAACAGGTAGAATAGAAATGGGACGGAAATTCGTTAAATCACTCATCTCGCCCGATTTAAAAAGTGGTATGACTTTACTATATTTCATAAGATTTGGAAAGACCCCCTCTGAAATGCAATTATTGTAGATTAAAGCTAAGTGTGGTGCAATTATATCTATGATATGATGGATGACTTTAACTGACGTTCCCCATAAATCCTCGGTTTTTTTTAAACTGAGTGATTTAAATACCTTTACGACTGAAAATGAGTCTACATGGCTAAAATCAAAACTTAAATTACATTTAGTAACCTTACCACAAAGTAATTTTTGAGCTCCAATCGCAGATGATTGAAGACATTTCGTGGTATTAATGGCTATGGTGGAGAAATAATCTTCGAACGCTAAGGCCACGTCTTTGTTTGATATGATTTGTTTGTCACCCTTGTTTATGGTGATTTGATTATCGCGAGTTTTTGATTTACCCGTTTCTCTATTTATTATTTTCCACACAGTTTTTACTTTATTGTCAGAAGCTTTGAGCTTAAGACCTAAAAAATTTGACTTAGCAGTCAAGCAAACTTGCTTAAAGGTCCTAGAGTAATTCTTAACATAAACTAAGAAGTCAGCATTCTTGTTCTCCTCTAAGTTATGTAATATGTATTGAATTGACACATTTTTGCGAAATAAAAGTGTGTAAAGTTATATTATGTTTGTCAATCAAACGTTTGGTCAAATATACGATGCTTAAACCGCTGTCCACATAATTGACAACATTTCATTTTGGTGACACCTACAAATTACTATACAAATATATGTGAGACTTGGACGCTAACACAAGAAGAAGAACACAAGCTTTTGGTAGCCGAGACAAAGGTGTTCCGTAAAATATTGGGACCGGAGAAGAGAGAAGACGGAAGCTTCAGAGTCCGGAAGAACGCCGAAATAGAAGACCTGGTAGCCGAGCCCAACATCATTGGCGAAACTAAAGCTCACCGCCTGCGTTGGCTCGGCCATGTCCAGAGAATGGCTGAAGATCGCGGAGCCAAAAGAGCGTACCTGGGCCGACCAGTGGGGCGACGCCCGGTCGGCCGGCCTAGGTACCGCTGGAACGATGTCGTGGAATCTTCAAGCCGTCAACTGGCGAGAGACGGCGCAGGACCGGGACAAGTGGCGCAATCTCGTGTCGGAGGCCAAGACTCACTTTGGGTCCCTGAGCCGCAGCAGTAAGTAAGTAAGTAATCGAAAGGGTTTTGCCTCCTGCACACGGCAAAATATTTATTAAGATTTATTTTTTTGATTTACAAAATTACAAACTAAGTTAAAAAAAAAAACAAGTTTTATCAATACTATGCCTGAATAGATATAATACCATTGCCTTTTTCACGAGAAAAAAAGCTGTCATACTTCAAATTTGACATTGACACTATTTTTTTTTTTTAATACAGATTGGTCTTACGTAATATGTCCATTGTGTCGTAGAAATGAAGTTACGCCCTTTTAGAATAAGTACATCTTAATAAATTAATAATAATAGTACATTGTGCATCAAGGGTAGTATGAAGGGAATTACTAACGAGAGTGTTAGGAACCCGACGCCGAAGGCGGAGGGCTTTTAATGACTCGAGTTAGTAATCCCCTTACTGCCTGTGATACACACAATGGTTTTCATCACATTTGCGAGGAAAAAAACAAAGAGAAAACACTTTAACTCTGCAAAATATAAAGAAATAACTTTGGACGGACGGGAACGTAAATGGAAACGATTTTTTTTTGTGACCACAGATACTGCGTTTAGTTTCGACCTGGATTCGAGCCAGATTTAGCCAATTTGATAAAAATGTATAATTACTAAAATTAATGATAAATGTTGATATAAACTTGAAATAGGTATAAAAATAATGAACTTTAATGAAGCGTATAGGTTTTGTGTAATGTAAGTTAGTCTATAGCTAATTTTAAAAGATGAAATTAGAAACCGATTTAATTTTTGGCTGAAAAATAAACCTCCTTAGTCAGAAATTAGGTACGAAAGAGTTGCAAATTTTAAAAAGAAAGTCATTACTCCCTAGGGTTGACAAACTCGCCATAATTCCCGCGGGAACAATTTAGGCCATTGTCCTTCTGTATACAGGCATGGAAAAACACCATTTACGAGCAAGTGTGATGAAAAATAATCATTCATGCTAGAGAAAATTTAAAACTATTAGTGTCTTCCTCCTTCCAAACAGTATCTATAAAACGAATAAAATTAAAGTCTTGAAAATATGAAATCTTGTTAAATTAAAAAAAAAAGTTAAATGTGACTCCCGTCAACAGAATGGGATGAAATTTGAACCACATACGTAAACACGATGACAATGCAATATCATGGTATCTAAGAGCTGATCTGGTAATGGAGGCGGAAGGTGGCGACAGGATCTCCGCCATACTTACCGTAGACCCAGCGTGTTGGGACTCAATAGTTTTGTCTTGATAAGCAAAAAAAGATTATGCAAAAAAGAAGTACGGTCGGCAACAAAAGCTTGTCCAAAAGATGAAGTTTTTGACAGAAACTTACTTGAACATTTTGTAGTTATTATTAAAATAGTCTTGTAGGCTTTTTTTTTCTTTCCATAAAATATTTTCTTGGCAAAGAAAACGTTCATATTTAAAAATCGTAAAAATCGTGCTAGGTTCAATTGGAGAGAAAAGTTATCTCATTTCGTATGGACATTTTCTGCTTAAAAAAAAAACAATAAACGACTTTTGCATGGACAAAGTCGAGGCAAAAGCTAGTAGTTTCTAAAATGCTTCTGGTAGTTTCTCTAGATCGGTATAAATTGAAATGAAACATCGTAGGGTGTAACGTAGAACAATAAACATTTGCATATCTGAGAACTAGTGGTTTGAGTTGTTACACACGGAGGAAGCTATGGTTGGCTCTTTTCTTAGGGTTCCGTACCCAAAGTGGAGAAACGGGACCCTATTTCTAAGAGTCCACTGTCCGTCTGTCTGTCTGTCTGTCTGTCTGTATATCGGTCTATCACCAGGCTGTATCTCATTAACTATGATACCTAGACAGTTGAAATTTTAACAGATTGTATTTCTGTTGCCACTATAACAACAAATACTAAAAACAGAAAAAAAAGGGACCCTTGAAATATTCACAGAATATTTTAGTTGTATATTCACTTTAAACATAAATAACTAAATTAAAGTGAAATTAATATTTAAGGGGGGCTCCCATGCAACAAACGTGAAACGTGGGATTCTAGTCTTGAGAATTTTTATGGGTCACAGACGGTTACCTATTTTAAGTTTGAAAAACTTTGTCCGTTGTTTCGTTTGTCCTTAATTTTCATTTGTCTGAAAATATTTTTTCTCTTAAGACTACGCCGAGCGTCCAGTGGCGCCCTCTTCACCATTGTTGTGTTTTCTAATAAACTAAATTATTGTCTTGAAATCGACGGATGTATTTTTGCTGTACAAATGAATACACAATTTATAGGGTATATGACTCAACTTAATAACCATTGAACTATGAGTGAGTAACTTAACGGAAAAAAGTGGCCACCTTTTCCTGTTAAGTTGACGACGCGAAGGTTAAAGGTTATTAAACTTTGTCTTATATGCTATACATTGTGTTTTCATTTGTACTACAAAAATACATCCTTCGATTTCAAGACATTACTTTAGTTGATTAGAAAACAAAATAATGGTCATGAGGGCGCCACTGGACGCTCGGCGTAGTCTTAAACCGTTTAACATTCTTGAATTATTATAAAACTAAACTTTTTTCTTAAGCGGGGTTTGACGGACTCTCTCCTCCTCCCACTCTCGCACGAGAGTAGAGGGAGCAGCCTACCGTCTAAAACCACTCGAGCGTTTACCTCGCTGCTGTTTTAGTGATGGTAGGACCTTGTGCAGGGTCCATCTGGATCGCTATCACCATCCATCCATTAACTCACCGCCAAGCAGCAGTGTTTGCATTACTGTGTTCCGGTGTGGGGATAAGACAACCCACGAAATTACTAGCATAGAGGTATTCCATCTTAGTCCTCAGGGTCGGCAACGTATTTGAACTCTTAGGATTGCAGTTTTGAGATTGTAGTCTTAAGATTTCGAATGTCTTAGGATCTCAGATCCCGCTTACCATCAGGTGGCCTGAGTCCCGTGCATTCTCATTGCCATTAAAAAAAACTATGGGCTACCGAGGATGCAACGATTGGGCGCCCCCCCACTTATAAAACTAACCTATTGTTACTTAACCAAATCTACACAACATTATTTTATTATTTTGAAAAGTTAATGGGTTCAGAGAAAAGTGATTTTCGGCCAAATCTAAATTTCTAACAAAAGTTTTTCCAAACATCGATAGGGTACCGTCACAGATCACACTTACCATAATGTGGTCTATGAGCTTAACTGCCTTTCCGTTCCAAAAAGAAACAAATCAGTTCGTTTTAACAACCAGTTACCTTCACTAATAGCTTCGCATGTGTTCCCGCCCTAACCACGCATAGCCGAAAACTTGGACTATTAAGATAACACAAATCGTTCTTTGGTTATTACAAATCGTTTTTTAATGTCCCCAGATATGTGCACTAAGTGAAACGCCTGTTTTTAATAAATCTTCCTGATTAATTGACTTTGTAAGTTAAAGCGGTTTCGAAGTTTTGGTATTTTTTGCTTGTTTCGTTCTGAATCGGTAGCTTGTTGTCAGTTGTTTTTAATACAAGCTTTTATTTATTTAATCTTCATCGCACAAATGACGAACTTAATACCTAATGGTATTCTCAACCAGTCAACCAAATAATAAAGATAAAGATAAAGATAAAGATACGTTTATTCGCAACAATACAATATTACATCACATAAATCCAAAAAGGAACAAGACAGAGAAATTGTTGCGAAACGGTCCCAACTCAGCATTCGCTAGCTGTAAAGCCAGCACTGATCTCCCGTTGGAACCGCTAGGAGAAGAGACGTAAAGGGACACACTTAACAAAAAACAACATGAATTAAGAAACAATAATTCGTTCGAGATAATCTCGAACGACCAAACATTTGCATCCAGTTAATCATACAGAAACTAACAAAATTGGTGCACGGAAAACGAAAGACAGAATAAAATGACTTGCAATGTTTGTAAGGTCGCCGTCAATAGAACTTGCAAAAGATGTAAACAAAGCCAAACGAACCAATTCACCATGAGGTCTTTGCAACGATTTATACACTAGCATTATTTTCATATTAAGTTTACGGTGAAATAACTATTAATAACACGTTATTTTTAATAAAAACATGCTTGGTGAATATTTGAGGTTATGTGTCAAACAGTAGGTACGTAAACTGGGGGTACTTTGATTTACGGGGTAACACTGCCCACCCCAAAAACTATATTTAATATTTAATTATTCTATTAAATGTTTCATCAGGACTAAGCTACTCATACAGTTATATAATTACTTGAACAATTTAAGAAGATAACAACTAAAAAAGTTATCGTTTTAAGGTCGGGCAATGTTACCCCGTAAATCAAAGTACCCCCAGTTTACCGGTACTAATTTGTTTACATCGTTCACAAGTTCTATAGACGGCGACTCTATGTTAGTTTGTTTTCGTCAAAAATTGCGGGCTGATTATAACCACCTTCCGTTATTGTAATGGGTTGAAATTCGGAATACATTATATAAACCCGATGACAATACAATATTATGGTGTGTGTGAGCTGATGTAATGTTGGAGTCGGAAGGTTGCGACAGGATCCTCGCTGTACTTAAAGTAGACCCACCGTGTTGGGGCTGGTTAGTTTGGTCTTGATTAGTATATAAATACAGTAAGAATTATAAGTTGGCTCCACGGTCTCTTTTACACGTCAAAAATCTACCAGCGCTGCCCAAAAGGAAACCACGCAAGAGGAGACTAGAATAAACGACGCAAGAAGTATAACGTCAGTATTTTTTAAAGTATTATTTGCTACAATGACATAGCATTATATAAATCATTGAAGATTAAATAATAATTTTATGCGTAGTTGAGCAAAAAAACGACTCATACGCAGAATTCACAAAAATATACACTTATACGACGGAGCAAGACAACCACATAACATAAAGTACGTAGAAGACAAAATTAAATAGAAACCCTCCTGATCTAAAATAGAAGACAAATAAAGACGAAGACTTATTCAATACACAGAAGGCACAAATGTAACAAAGAAAAGCAAACAAAATAAAAAAAGGAAAACAATGTGTGCCCTGACACGGCAGTGAATACTTTTTACGTCAGTATTTGTAATGTTTTATTTACTTTACCGACAAATGATATCAAGTTTAATATGTCCTTATTATTATTTATTTATTTTCAGCAAGTAGGTATAGGTAGTGCGACACAAAAGAGAAGAAATTCAAAAAAAATACCATACTAAAGTGTTGCCATGTTTAATAATTTTACGTCAAAAATGTGACAGTTACGTAGAAAGTGGCGCCCTCATTTAATTTCTACTCTTTTTTGTTGCACTGTAAGTGAGAACTAGAACTATAGAAGTTTGCATTCTCAAGACAACAAATCTAATACTGCAAAGAGCATCAAGACATAACAAAGTGAACGCTGCTGCTCAGAGGTAGCTTAAAGGATAAGATGGTACTAGCGATCCGGTTGGACTCTGCATAAGGTCCTGCCACCACTAATAATAATAATAATATACCTTTTATTTCGGACATGTCCATAATATGTTAGTTATAATAAAAAACTTAAACCTATGTTAGAGTCAAAACATCATTTCATAATTTATTACAAATAATCTAATAATTATAGTTTTATAAAGGTGCGGCTACTCGGCCTATGGATATCATTCCAGTACCTTGCAAAAGGACCATCAAACCTGTCTGCTACCGTGGCTAGGATGGAGTTCGCGCTGCCGCGCACGCGCCGCGCCAGGGACGCGACTCTCTTGCGCATAATTGCATGGAAGCCGTCCACACTCGCCTCTGCAAACAGCCCTGACTAAATCTATGCCCAGAATCTAAGCAGTAAAAACCATACCGTCTTTGACCTGGGCCTCTATTAAACACGGTATAAACAATATCGTAATTGATCTGTTATCGCATTGTTACCGTTTTGATAGCTCTTAATCTATCTTAGTTATAAAAGATCAAAGACGATATTGAATTGTGGGCTGCCAGCGTACTTCTGATCGGCTTGACTCCTTGGCGCTGCGTAGAGATGTAGCCTCACTCTGCATTCTCTATCGCTTGTACAACGGGGAGTGCTCCGAGGAGCTGTTCGGATTAATTCCTGCCGCATCCTTCCGCCTTCGTCCTACGCGACAGAAATTCTACCACCATCGTTTAGACGGTTGGCAGTCCACAACTGTGTGTTTCAATCGGAATTTCCTGCCTTGCACAACTAAACTGTGGAATGGTCTGTCGCCTGCGGTATTTCCGGACCGTTACGACCTTCAAACCTTCAAGAAAATAGCGTACTCTCATTTGAAAGGCCGGCAACGCACCTGTGACTCCTCTGATGCTGCAGGTGTCTATGGGTGACGGTAATCGCTTTCCATCAGGCGATCCGTCTGCTCGTTTGCCTCCTATAAAAAAAAAAAAAAATTTACCGTCGGGAATAGAAGCCCTGTTATCCTATTGTCAACGTTTTGATAGCTCTCAGGTACATTCCCATAAATATACTCGTATTAATAACATTAAAGTAGGGACAACGAGTGATGGCACTTGACACATCTGACAATAGTGTTGTGAAACACTCCATTTAACTATCGTAAAAATTCTGTCAAGTGCGAGTAGTGGTTTACCATTGAATTGCCGACAGAATTTTAATCGAATATTATTTCAAAGACAACGTTTCAAGTATTTTCATTTCATCGACAAGTCATTGCGTCGTGGACTCGATACTAGGTAATTTGAACCGAGGTCATTTAATTAGTAGTTGACATAATTATTTCAATAAAATTCATGTCATGACTAATCATTTATTTTATTTGTTTGACTGTTTAAATCAGTACTTTTCGTATGTTTGGGCATAGTGACGAGATCCACATCAGAAGCGTAAACGGAGTCCAAATAGAAAAGCAATGGTCAACAATTAAGGGCAGTATGGGTGTCCAAAATTTAACGCCAGGTAAAACAGATTCGGATCACATGTACGCAATACGTAGTAATGTTAAGACAAAACTGACAGCGAATGAGTGACAATTTAATAAAAGAGGATACTAAAAAGGATTTATTTAAAGTACTTATATAAATAAAAAAAGCGTATTAAAAGCGTGAAGGGTAAAGTATGGAGGTGAGTTCAGGGCGTGGGTTAAATATGGAGACGTTTTATTGTATGCCAATAGAGTTTTTAGATCAAACTCTGGAAATAAACTGTTTGGCTCGAAGAAGACGACATTGTCAGAAATTTGAAATATTGTGTCAAAATATACAAACTAAAAAAAACATAACAATATATATGTGGTTACCTATATAAAACTTCATAGGCTTACATGTAAATTGCGGTGGAAGGGGCGTCATTTTAACTTAGACGAGCTCTACGTTTCAGTACCTTGTTTATTTAATCATGTTAAAACTGCCATATATATAAATCTCACAGCGATTAAAGTGACAGGGTATACTAAAGTGTACACATGTTTGTGACTTTGAGTGTACCAGTCAGCGATCCTTTGTTATCATCACGCGAATTGTTTTTTTGAGATGTTTTTTATTAGTTATGATTAAAACGATGAACGCAACGAAAAGCAAATAAAAACGATCTCAAGATGAAGCTAGTTACGATAAATGCGTTTCGGTAAATTACAGCCTCAGCGGTACATCACTATTCCGGTGCCTGCAACAATGAAGTTTGACATCTGTTCCTTTATACTTGCTGTCAATATTTAGGGAACTTCATGAGTGAGCAAACGTCAAGTCAAACGTCAAGTGCCATCACTCGGTGTCCCTACTTTAGGTCCCTTCCTTGAGCAATCAGTTAATAAAAACAAAAGTTGGATAGAAAAACTTAGACTATCACTTTAGTTTCAGACTTTCTGTCCCTAGGACCTTGTAACACTAACTTATTTCTCCAGTATCTTTTGGTATAAAGCTGTTCAATCAGCAGTGAGCGAAGCACTTCTTCGTCACACCGCCGGCGTGTCACCAGCCGGCCGCGCAAATAAAGAGTTCTCAGGGTAAGGCTCTAGTCATAATGGAGGGAGAAAACGCGACGTGTAATAAAAGTTTTTTTATAGTTTTATACGAATTGAACTAACCCTGAACTAAACTCTAGGCTAGTGTTATATATAAAAGAGAACGATATATACAGCACACATATCTAAAAATAATTCAACAATTTGATTCCTAGGCCACTATGGAGTATGTCAACCGGAAGTTGTCAACCAAATAATAAGAAGTCTCTTACGTTTGGTTTACAACTGTCACTTTAACATAGTCCATAGTGGCCTAGAAATCAAATTGGTTGAATGTATCAACCAATTTGATTTCTAGGCCACTATGGACTATGTTAAAGTGACAGTTGTAAACCAAACGTAAGAGACTTCTTATTATTTGGTTGACAACTTCCGGTTGACATACTCCATAGTGGCCTAGGAATCAAATTGTTTGACTGTACTGCGTTGCGCTGCATAATGTCTGTGTAAAGAAAAGATTTAAAATTCAAGAGCATTTTTTTGGGTTCATCACTAAAATTTTGGCCTTTTCTGGAGTCGATCCCGGATCATCGTTTCATACGCAGAGTCACTACCAACTTGGCTTACCTCTTCGTCAAATGAGAGCTTCTCAAATATAAATAGGCTGTCTAGTTGATCTTTTTTTTCAAATATGAAATGAGTAAGAAAAGGTACTAAAATATTTGATGTCCTGTTCCTGCTGCCGGCACTGGTATATAATTCATTTGGAACCTACCTACCCACCCTATCTATTGAATACCGGCAAGCAATATTAAACTGAATAAATATCAAGAGAAACTCACATAAATTGACGAAAACTGAACAGACTATACTCATAACCATACTCATCTTATATGATCTTACTTAGTAATAATAAAAATGAGAAAGTTTGAATGTTTGTTACTCAATTACGCCAGAACAGTTAAACGGGTCTAAATAAAATTTGGCACAAAAATAGATTATAGTTTACAATAGTACAAAAGCTATTTTTTATCCCGAAAATGTTTACCGTTCCCGAGGGAAAAACGAAAAACGACGTCTCGCCAACTTAGTTGCGCCTCAGAATGTTTTTCTTGTTTTGTTTTACGTTTTTTAATAGTTATTCTGCTATTATGCAGAGACAATTCCAACAAATCAAAGATCATAAAAATCGGTACAGCCATTCTTGAATTATAAATAGCGTAACTAACCCGACTTTGTTTTATATATAGATATCAAATACTACATTTATCAACCCGCTCCCTACACACCCGGGAGTGGTGGTGGTGGTGTGGCTCAGTAGACTCACCACGATAACATACTTTCTGGCTCTTAAACAAATAAAAAAACCGCCGCGTTTTTCCCACATCCTAAAGCCTAAACTCACGAACGTCTGAAATTAGCGGACGCAACGCGTAGTCTCGGCACGCGCCTAATCAACCAACTTTACCGAAGTTTGATGGAGTTGCGAGCGAACGGTGTAAATTACTTTGATAACGGGACGTGACTTGACTCATCTGTACTCGCCCTTATACTTCAGACGTTCGAGCTAAGTGTGTGCACGCCTTATTTTTATTGAAGGGGAAATTACGTTTGGAAAATAATTTCAGGTTTCTTTTGACAGCGAAAAAGTATCCAAGTTTTTTTTTTATTATGTGGTAACATTAGAAACTAGATTTTGCCCGGTTCGCCTGTAACTAACTGACTAACTATTACACGTGTCCTTCATTATAAACTTCTCCGTAAGAAGTAAATTCTCCTGCAAAAAATACATTCGTTATCAATCATGACGTTGTTTTTTTTTGCCATGGCATGGTAATGTTGCCAGGCCCAAACCGCAAATGCGTTGCCAACCCTGAGGACTGTATACTAGTACTTTCACCGATTGTCATTTCCCCACACCGAAACACAACAATACAATTGCTGTTTGGCGGTAGGCCTGCACAAGGTCTTAACGGCACAAAATATTTAAAAAAGATAAAAAAAGAGAAAAGAAATTTATTCAGTAAGTAGGCCGCTCGGGCACTTTTACACGTCAAGATACTACCAGCGCTTCCCAAGAGGAGACCACTGCTGAGAAGAAACGCCGCAAGAAACTCAGCAGTCAGTCATTTTGTAAACTTATTTCATATTACAATGGTACAACTTAGTCTAGCATTATATAAAGCTACAAGTATTAAATTAAATATAATATCAAATAACAGTAGTTCAGCAGGAAAACATGGCAAAAATCTTACGGGAGAGAAAGATAGAAAATAATAAAATAAAATAAAATAGAATCAACTATTTATATATGTGTATATGAGATGGTGCAAGATGACCACATTTATATAAACACCTAAACAAAGCAATAAACCCACTGCTTCCTTATAACTGGAACAACCCCGTAAAATATCTTCAAGGCTATTACAGCCTAGACGCAAGTCGTCCTAAGATCAAGCCGCTTCATTATTTTCAGTATTCTACGTAGCTTTTATCGCTATTGGAGCTCACATATTTGTTAAGAAGCTAAGACAATAAAACGATTTTGTCGTAATTTGTAATAATACTGTTCACGTTCACACACACGTGATCATAATAAAGACTTACAGAAAACCACAGCCTAAATTAAGCAGCTAGAAATACTTGCAATATTGAAGTGTAGTTAGTAGAAGTAATATTTGTATTAATATAATATTAGGATTTATTACTATTTTTTTGTAACTGAAATGGCAGTCGGCGGGGCGCATTGCTCGCAGGACTGATGGCCGATGGGGTCAGAAGGTTCTGGAGTGGCGTTCGCGGACCGGAAGACGAGCTGTAGGTAGGCCTCCAACAAGATGGAGTGACGACCTCGTCAGGATCGCGGGACCGCGGTGGATGCGAAAAGCACAAGACCGGTCTGAGTGGAAAGGCTTGGGGGAGGCCTATGTCCAGCAGTGGACGTCTTTCGGCTGACATGTATGTATGTGTAATATTAGGATACTATTATATTGTTAGCCTAGTTGCCTGCGAAGCTAGCGGTCCCCGTGGTAAATCCCGGTAAGCGAAGATATTTGTGAAGTGGTGTTGGAGTTGTAGTGGAGTTTATCGTGATCTAGAACTCATAGTCATACACCGGATTGACGGGGGCAAAAATGTACCAGTGCTAGTGATTCATTAAATGTCGGCTTAGTTTATCGACATCGATAACAAGCAATTTCTAATCATCATTATCATAAGTAATGACCAAGTTTGAATACCTTTTAATTATGCAAACGTCTTTTAGTTATACTTATCGCAACTTTGAACAACCGGTATCTGACATTGACTCTGGACTTGAATAAATTTTGACAACCATTAAAATTACATTGAATACCAAATACATTCAGTACAACAGTATTCTTTAGCATTCCGACCAATTGAGAAGCTTTTTGTTTTTAAGTCGGTTAAAAATGCCTCGAAAGAAAAAAGATCGTTTATCTTAATGGAAAGCTGATCATTCAAATATAGAAGATAAAGGTACGACCTACTTTTGCAAGAAATGTAAGATCCATATGTCACGAAAAAAGTTGTCGATAAACTTAGTCGATATTTAATGAATCACTAGCACTGGTACATTTTTGCCCCCGTCAATCCGGTGTATGCTCATAGTAGAAGCCTAGAGCTGATTTATTTGTACAATTAACGTTCGTAGAATGTAAACAAACAAAACCACGTGGCTGTTAAACAACCAATCAGTTCTTATTATTTTTGTTTAGTTACATTTAGCTAAATACCTGAATAGTAGTCCCACCGCTTCCTTATTCCCGCAACATCCCCGTAAAATCTCCTCATGGCTATTACAGTCTAGACGCGAGCCTTCCTAAGACCCAGCCCGTTCCATCATTCTCATTATTTCTACCGTCAGAGATGATCGCTTTTTCAATTTTACTTATCTGAGCTTAAAGTTCCTTGGAAATTAAAGCTGGTGTACAGTCGCGTGATATTACTTGAGCTTTAGAATAAATCACTGCGTTCAATTTATTTTTCACTAAGGTTGTAACGTCTAGTTTTTAGGGTTCCGTAGTCAAACTTAAAGTTTCGCCATGTCCGTCCGTCCGTCCGTCCGCAGCCAAGCTTAGTACTAGAAAGCTGTAATTTGGCATGAATATACATATTAGTCACGCCATCGAAGTAGATCGTGGTCGTTGAAAACGTCTTTGAAAAATATTGCGGGTTTGTGAAACATAATACAGCTTTAAAGCGGTAATTTTTTTGACAGTCAAAAACTAGGTTTATTGCTATTAATCCTGCCACCAAAGCTGGCGGTCCCGGGTTTGTCCCCTGATGTTTACTTTTTTTTAAATATAATAAGGGAAAAAAGTAATAACTAATTTCCATATTAGCTCGATAAGGTATTGTAAAATCGATACAATCTACTAGACGAAGAATTCTCGGTGACATGGAAACAATTTAAGACTCAGGAGCCAAAGACTCGTCGTACTACATTAATAACTATTTGAATTTCCAAACAACCTTTGCCTAAAATTCAACACGTGAATGTTCGGTATAAAATGTATTTTTTTCATACAAATAGAGTACCACTATATCTACGTATTGGCACATTTATCAGCGGCGCGGCGGTGCTATGCGACGCAAAACCGCTTAGAATTCAGACAATAACAGTTTTGTTCATGCCCAATAATATTTCCTTTCAATCCATAAAACCAAAAACGAACGAAACTCAACCATATTACCAGGGAATACATTTTTTATAAAATATTTGAAGAGTTTTGGTTAGTTGGTGAAAAAGATATGTATTTATACTGGCTAAAATGACGGACGGATGTACGTTTTTCCACGCTGGATATGAAAAGCTAGAAAAATTGATGAAAATGGCGATTCATTTTTTTGTACAGTAGAATGTTGTGTTCAGTATCTAGGAGCTCTTTGTTGAATGTACAGGGTTGGGCAGATTAAGTGTCCTAGTTAAAAAGCGCCATAAAATTAAAACAAGACAGAAAATTTTAAAATTTATCACGTTCTTATTTTTAGCGTACTCTATACTTAAAAAAATAATTCATAAGTTCAAATCGCTCGCCATCAGCTTTAATAACTTGACGCATTCTTCCATAGAATGCATTGCACGCGGCACGCACTACCTCGTCTGGTATTTCATCCCATATCTTGACTATTCGATGCTTGAATGAGTTTAGATTCATGCCCTGTGTGCTCCCAATCTTGCTCAGCATGTAACCCCATATCGAAAAGTCCAAAGCATTCAAATCCGGCAATGATGCAGGCCATTCTTGCCAAGGTATAAAATCTGTCAAATTTGTTCTACACCAGTCTTGAGTGCGTTTAGCTTTGTGAGATGGGGCACTATCTTGTTGGAAGCAGAAATAGTCGTTTCCATATAATTTTAGAGCATTTTCTAGAAAATGACCCTGTAACACGTTCTGGATGCAGTCTTGGTTAATTTTGACACCTCGATCAATAAACAGCAGCGGTAACTTGCCTCTAGGCGATATCGCACCCCATACCATGACAGCTGATGCACTCTGGAACCGTTGTACGGCTAATTTGTCCACAATGCCTTCAGAACTTTAACAGTCTTAAAGAACACAAATATTTAATTAGTAAATGTAAATTACAGATAATTTCATTCAAAGCAAAGAATGATGGGCAAAAATGAATGGAACCCGGCCCAATCGTCAATATAATTATAACTTATGTAGGCTTATTGATCCCACATTTTGCTGTAATTGTTGTAAATATTAAAATCGGTTAAGCGTGAGTCGGATATACGGGAAATAGCATTGCAACGCATGCGGGGCACAGCTAGTAGTAATAAACGTAGTGTGTGTGTGATTATATGAAGGCTGATTGATAACTGTCTTCTCCGGGGTTTTTGTAGTTTGTCCCCATATTAGAAAATGAAGCTTATGTAACTAGCTTTCACGTGGTATACATGAAGTTTGTACTGGTTAAATGGGCCAATTTGCCCATCATTCTTTCTTTGATTTTGAAAGCTAACCCGTCACATATCTCATAAAAAGTTGACTATTATAGTCAAATAAAACATTAACCTAAGTATAGAAACTTCATTAATATTGCAATTACTAAAATAGTCTATAATAGACTATTTTAGTAATTGCAATATTAATGAAGTTTCTATACTTAGGTTAATGTTTTATTATTGAATAGCTGTTGCCTTGCGTAGAAAAATAACTTCGTTCATCAGAGATAATGTAGGATTCTAATGGTGTTTTTTTTTCGAATCGTTCCAGAAGAATTTTGGTAGCCTATTCAATGCAAACGCGTCCTCTTTACATTTATATTAGTGTAGATTAAACTAAATAGGTGCGTTTGAATATTTTATTTGAGTCAACTCTAAAAGATAAAGATAAAAGATAAAAGAAATTTATTTAGTAAGTAGGCCGCTCGGGCACTTTTACACGTCAAGATACTACCAGCGCTTCCCAAGAGGAGACCACTGCTGAGAAGAAACGCCGCAAGAAACTCAGCAGTCAGTCATTTTTTAAACTTATTTCATATTGCATATTACAATGGTATGTACAACTTAATCTAGCATTATATAAAGCTACAAGTATTAAATTAAATATAATATCAAATAACAGTAGTTCAGCAGGAAAACATGCCAAAAATCTTACGGGAGAGAAGGATAGAAAAGAATAAAATAAAATAACTACAACTACCTACTTATATATGTGTATATGAGATGGTGCAAGATGCCCACATAAAAGTTTCGATATGTTTTTCTGCATCTAGGATTACCTTTACGATTATAACCGAAATTTCCCAAGTGTCAAAGTGGAAATAATCGTACTGTAACATTTTTAACAACTTTGTTACTTTGAAATTGTATACTACTGGGACCTGGAACACAGGAGATCCTAGCTCAAGATCCAGGACTAAGGATTTTGTATGACCATTGCGAATGAAAAATCATGGACCCAATTGTGTACACAATATACGAGTTAACACATATAAAAACTACCACTTCATTTGACACAGCATAGAGCACAGCACTTATCTTCTGTCCAATAGATTGGAAACCAGCCCGATACAGAGCGTTACATGAAAATATTTTGGGCAATATTTAGAATTTTATATATGAATATGGCGTATGAATGGCCAAAGAGTAATGAACAGACTGTAAAGTTTGGCATATTTAGGGCTGCAGCTATCGCTGTCATTGTTTTATGCATATACGAATCTATTGTCGTAGAGAGTAAATCACTAAATTGAGCGTTGAGTAGGATTTGTTTTATTTTTAATTAATTACATCATTAATGAGCTACATTTTATTTGTTTACTAGCTTCTGCCCGCGACTTCGTGCGGGTAGATACACATACACACACAAACTTTCGCATTTATAATATTAATATGATATCCGAAAGAACAATGTAGTTTAACGTTCATAGTTTTATATTAAGATATGTCTGGCGGTTGAGTTTTTTGCGGCGTTTCTTGTTTTATTTTATTAATTATTTTATTAAACATTTTATTTTTATACATTGCACAAAGCCCGTCCAGGTTTGGGTTTTGTAAGGTCCGTCCTGATCGCTGCCGCTGCGCTGTTGGCAACGTATTTGCAGTCTCAGGATTGTAATCTTGAGAATGAAAATCTGCATGGTACTCAGATCCCAGTTACCATCCGATGGCCTCTGTGCTCATTTCTTTTCTCTTTGACATAATAAACAGATGTCTCTGTTCTAGTTAAAGTAAACTATTTACTCTCCGTCGTCATAATAATATGTCCATTCTATAATTTTATTCTTTGACCAAAGGCTTATCTGAAGCATGTGAAAAACACAAACTGTCGAAACAGTTGTTACAGGAAACAGCGTTTCGATGAACAGGAATAGAACATGTATCTTCGAATTATCTATTTCTATTTTTGCTGAACTATTTTTATAACAAGTTATATTAAGTTAGTTATTTTAGTCACTTTTCAGTAATTTGGACGTCAATTTCTGCCAGAAGGTTGAGTTTGGGCTGCTAAAAAAAATACATGTCTGTTATTTTAAACTACTCTCTAACACTTGGCTACCTTTCCTTGTTAGTCACTGGAGTTACAGTATTTATATTCCATACACTAAGTCCAAAACTAAAACGTTTTGTCATTTTGGGAATGAGACAACTAGTAAATTACTAACATAGAAGCATTTCCGGGTGTCCCTCGGAATCCCTAATAACGTTTTTCCTAACGCATCGTTTGTCCGAATATAATTTGACCTAAATTGGTTTCAGCTGAGTGAGACAACTTTTTTAGTTCTCCAAAATACCAGCGGTTAGGTTAGGTTAGGGTTGTACAACACAACAACACTAAAATCTTTTAAACTCAGCCGGAAATAGTTTTAGGATAAATGAAAATTCGAACAGACGATTCATTAGGACAAATGACGATTAGGGATTCCGTCCTCAGGGTTGGCAGCGCATCCGAAGTCTTATTGTAGTCTTGAGAATGCCTCATTTGCTGTATGGGTCTCAGATCTCACTTACCACCAGGTGACTTGTGTGCTAGTGTGCCTTCTCCATGATTAAAAAAAAACATTTGAACAGCTCTGTGTTCTAAAACGCTTAATATAGGTGGAATTAAGATGGCGGCCAAAGCGTTTGGTCAGTAATCCTTTTAATTAACATTTGAGAGACCCTTTTGTCTACGAAGGGATGTAGTGGATAGGAGTAAAGACTTAAGAGGATATAACTTATATGAAAGGGTCTCTATTCCACATTGTATTACTATCGAGATCGTTATCATATTGTTAATGTAAGCTCTTGTACATTTGACAGTGAGAAATGGAGTTATATTCTACTCGGAATAAAAAAAAATGGTTTTCCATCACGGCCATATAAATAGGCTATCATAACCTCGACAATACGATAACATGTCAAAAGTAAGAGACAACAGTGTGATTATGATATCGAAAGAACATAGGCTAAATCGCAGTAGAACGAGTAGTGAGCCTCTCTAAACTACTTTGTTTTACCCCTATTGTAATGTATGTACATACAAACTATAGTTATATAAGTAACTGATACATAAAAAAGCTTGTTAAGGTATTGGTGCCGAGGTTAAGCGCGAGATTGCAGCCATTTTAATTTAAAAAAACCGCATTTTAATCGGTCCATCCGTTTGACACACTTATATAGACACAAAGATACACTGACACATATACACAGATACATAAATATACGTATTAAACCAGTGCTTCCTAAAGTGGGTTCCGAGGTATCTAAGGGTACCGTGACAAAAACTACAGAGACCAAAGTATTTAATGCGGAGTTCCATACATTAAAAGGGATTTCGTGATTGTTTCATTATCTTAAAAGTTTGAGAACCCCTGCGTTAAACTTAAAACACCCTTCTTTTGTTAGGGTAAAAAAATAATAAGGCATGTCCCCGTCACCTTTGGTCTATATTTATAACCGCTGCGTCATCGAAATCTCACAAAGAGGTTGTAACACGAAAAATGTTAATACGCCACTTAAAGAGTTAATTAAAATGTCCCATACGTAATGAATGGCCAGCCGCCGTTGCGGCTACGCCGTAGCTGATTGCTACGCTGTAGAGGCGCTACGAAATTGTGTAGCTATTAAAATTTACGTAATTTGCTGTTCGATGGTTGTAATTACTTTTAAATAATTGTAGGCCATTTTGTTAAAATGGTGACATTGAATTGACGTTTTTTGTAGAAAGTGGCTAGTTGGGTTGATAACAGGTGAAATATTATATTAAAGTTAAGCGAAGCGGGGATTTTGGTAAGATGGATGATTCAAATTTAGCTTTAGGAGGGCGTAAGGGAAAAGATGGAGTTTAAGTGATTCTTCAAATGTTTCTTTCCTGTGGCGATATTATAGAGAACTAGCATTTCAGATTAACAGTCGCGTGTTGAAGAAACTTTCTGACTTTATTTTAAATTATATTATGTGTAATTTTATTATAACGGTCTATTCAGCTTCCCTCCACTCTTAGATTACAGGCGTGAAGGAGTGATGTATGTATGAAATATGACAATACTGAAGGTCAACAAAGTGGTTTGTAAAATAATAATAAAAATAGACTCCATGGATTCTAAAGCCACGGTATGCCACTAAAAGTCCTAACCTAAGTCATGTGTGTATGTTATATGTATGTAAATACTTTACTGTATAAACAGAAAAATAACAAAAAACAAAATAGACAGAAACACAAAAGGTATGTACAAAGGCGAACTTATCCCTTTAAGGTATCTCTTTTAGTTAACCTTTATAGCATACATAGCATAGCATAGTTCACTCACACGACGCACCGTTTCTACTAAATATGCCAATTCACTTTGACACAGACGAAGGTAATAAGCCGCTGCTACTCCAATTGCTTCGCCTAGACCTTTCCCATTTACTGGATTATGAATATTTAACATTGAAAGAGTTGACCTTCGTCGTTACTTACATTATGCTGAATATTACGCTTTTCATAATTTTCATATTTTATATTTGAACGACTCTATAGGCTTAAAACCGTTGCTGAAGATAGTCAAATGGAATGTTGCTGATAGCATAACTTTTTGAATGCCTTACGTCGAATACAAAATGCGTCACGCACACGCCAAACGTGTTTCAGTAGAAATCAGTGTTCATGAATAGATACAAGAGGAAATGATACAATCGAATTATTGGTTAAGTACCCATTACAATAATTTCCGTCAAAGAAATAACTTTTTAAACCAGTTTTTGTGGCCAACTGTATTTTTTTTTGCAAAGTCACTATCTGCGTATGAAGACCTAACTAATGAGTACCGACACGGTGGGTTATATATATATAGCGATCCTGTCGCATCTTACCGACTCCATCATCAGATCAGCTCTTAGATACCGTAATAATTGTATTGTCATCGTGTTGGTGCAAATTTCACCCCATTCCATTAAGGGGAACTGTAACAAAATTGACTACCAAATTTTGACGGACAACTTACAAACGAGGTAATATTCAAACAGTACTTATTTGACCTGGGTCTGGTATTGTTTATAATTCACTGCCATTACTGTCAAGTAAATAAGAACTATCAAAACGTTGACAAAACGATAACAAGTCAAAGACGATATGGGTTTTACTGTCTAGAATCTCGGCCCAGTGCATGTTAAATAAAAACACGTAATTAGGCGTTTTTCTTCCCGCGTACAATTCAAAATGGTCACTTTTCTCGTATTGAGTCATCATCATCATCAGCCCGGGGGCGTCCACTGCTGGACAAAGGCCTCCCCCAAAGAGCGCCACAAGTCACGGTCTTGAGCCGCTTGCATCCAGCGGCTCCCCGCGATCCTAACCAGGTCGTCAGACCACCGGGTGGGAGGCCGTCCAACACTCCGTCCACCGGTGCGGGGCCGCCACTCGAGAACTTTTCTTCCCCAACGGTTATCAGTTCTCCGAGCTATGTAGCCTGCCCATTGCCACTTCAGCATGCTAACTCTCTGAGCTATGTCGTTGACCTTGGTTCTCTGGCGTATTACCGTATTACGGATCATATCGCGCAAAGAAACTCCGAGCATAGCTCTTTCCATTGCACGCTGAGTGAACCTGAGCTTATTTATGAGGCCCACATTCAGCGGCCAAGTCTCTGATCCATAAGTCATCACTGTCCACTGTGTGGTCACTGTCGTATTTAGTACTCTTGCTTATATTATCGCTTTCCGAATCATTTCTATTAGTCATCCTCTCCACGTCGCACGGAAAATAAATATTCATTCTGTAGTCGAAAATCCAATTTGGTAACGCGAACACTTCCGATCAGCAATATTGCGTCGGAGATGTTACACGATATGTGTCTTCAAACATCATATACACTATTTACTTTCTCAAACACGCGCCATACAAAAACCGGCCAAAAACGAGTTGGACTAGCACACGAAGGGTTCCGACCATTCTTGTATTTTGATTTTTAATGGTGATAGTAGCTTATTACGATCAAAGAGTAAATAAAGAGTAAGTGTAGTGTAATGTAATGTATTTTATGTATGTAATACATAAAATAAATATCAGACAAATCTCACTTACATTGAACTACTCCCAGACTAAGACTTTGTACTATGGGTACTAGATAACGATATAAATACGTATATAGAGAAATAAATACTTAAATAGATAAAGCATTCAAGACTCAGAAACACTCGCGTTCGTCGCACAAAATTTATTTAATTTATTTATTCTGACATGAAAAGTTTTATTAAGGCCCTGTCCTGAGACCCTAGAGCTGGCGCTTACCTTTCCCAAAGGATTGGGCTAGCCATCCAGAGAGGTAATGCAGCCAGTGTCTTAGGGACCATGCCGCGAGCGGACCTGCTAGAGGGGGTGTTCTTTTTATAGTGGTGTTTAAGTTTAATTTTTAATATTTGAGTAGCTTAGTTTTATTTTATTTTATTTTAAATAAGTTTAGTTTTAACTTTAACTTTTAAATGTAAAGTCATTGCAATTAATTAATAAATATTTGTAAACAATTTTATTAAATTAATTTTCTGTATAAAAACATTAGTCGCCTTTAATTTTTTTTATTTTGCGTTACAGCGACTACAGTATTATTATACTCTGTAAATATTTCAAGTGTCTAGCTACTATTTACGTTTCATGAGACACAGCCCGCTGACTGACAGATGTACAGCGGAGGCTTGGTAGGTCCCGTTGGCACCCTTAGGGTACCGAACCCCAAAAGTATCCTCGAGCGACTCACAAAAGTGCTCGCATTTATAGAGCGATGCTTGGAAATGCGTTAGCGATATTTTTCTTACATCCCCCGGATAAACAGATGAAGCACGGAAGGGTGACGTTAAAATAATAAATATAAATATGGATATGTGTTTTTAGACGTGTTTGTTGCCAGGGATGAGGACAATCGACTGATATTTCTAGCAAATGGCAAAACAAAGAAATGTTATGATGTCATTGGATAAAGAATGCAATATTATATTATTATAAATCTACTGTGAACAGGGTAAGGTAAAAGCTCCTATTATAGACAGTGCTGAATATAAGTTTCTGAGATTGATTAAGTTTTAGTGTTACAATTAGATTATATGAAATTATTCGGGATTAAGTACCACTATTTGAATAAAATGTTTAGTATTGATAAGTTTCATTTAAATAAATGTTAATGTTAATCACTGGATTGTCCGTAATAGGTGCTTTTACCTTAGCGCTTTATTTTACACATTACATATTGATTTGAAAAGTAATAGGAAAAAAAATGGGCCTCTATTTGACATGATAAAAACCATATCGTTTAATTTCTTTTTTTTTTTTTTTATGACATAGAGAAGGCAAACGAGCACACAGGCCACCTGATGGTAAGCGGAAACTGTGACCCATAGACATTCGCATTCACAAGACTACTAGACTTAGACTGCAAATGCGTTGCCAACCCTGAGGACTAAAATGGAATGCCTCTATGCTAGTCATCACACCGGCTGTCTTATCCCCAAACCGGAACACAACAGTGCGAACACTGCTGTTTGGCGGTAGGTTAATGGATAAGATGGTGGTAGCGATCCGGACGGACTCTGCACAGAGTCCTACCACCCGTAAAAATAATCGCAGCCGAGTCACGAACAATACCACAACAAGTCATATGATTTGGATTTTACCGCCTGGAATAATAGCCTAGCCTTTGGCCTACTTTGTGACCCTGCCTTCAAAGCTAGCGGCCCTGGGTTCAATTCCCGGCATAGGAAAATATTAGTGTAATAAGCGCGAGTATTTGTTGCTAAGTCTTAAATGTTAATAATTTTTCAAATATTTATTTCTTTATACATAAGTATGTTTATCTTTGTCTTATTTATTTATTTTTCCTTTACAAGGTTTTAATTATATTAATGATGCACACGCCTCATGTTTAAACAGCAAAGCATGTTAATAAACTGTTTTTATATGCTTAAGAAATGTTTAAGAGTGAGTAAACTCTAGTAAAAATTGATCTATTTTAATTAGTATGTAGCGCATTGATCGCTAAGATTCCTCACAGTTTTGCCAGAGTCTAGATAAAAACAAACAGTTTAGGTAGCTTATGTCAGTACCTATTAACTTCTATTCGTCATTATCATAAATCAATTTGTGATTTATAAATTATTATTTTTTACTCGACGTTGCTCTCAAGTTGAAAAATTTCAAAAAAAAACAATCCTCAAATTCAAACATACACCCAGCATTAACAGTCGCTCGTCGTTCCAAATATGATTGTAGCGGTGGCAGCTACTTAGCACCAAAACAAAAATTAAGTCGTTGTGGCGATAAGGCGATGTCTATCCATCTCTTTCCGCTGCCCACCCACCTCTCACAGCCACAGTTGTGGTCAGACCGCACTGCTGCGTATTTACCAGAGCTGACCAAGGCACGTACAACTGGAAAGGATATTTAAAATAAATAATAAATATTAGTGGATCATTACACACAACTATAAAGTTACATATATTTATAGAGAAATACATTATTTCTCAAATACTTAGAAAACCTCCACATACTGACCTTGAAATTTTACCGTCTAACGAGTAAGCAACGTCAACGTATTGTATCGTAATCCAGTAAACATTTATGGCGATTGAAACACCGCCTTTGTGTCCGTGTTTAGAACTCAACATTCATACATGAGTTATGTTTACTTATAATAACATATGGAAACGTGAGTCCGTTTTAGGGGAGACACACAGAAAGAGACACGTTATCAATGAGCCGAGGAGATAAAACGTGACGTTAGATTGATATGTTCATGCCTGAGATACAGATCACAAATAAGGCTGTTTATTTGTAAAACTCATTCCCAGCTTAAGTCCTCGTACACAATAACAAACAGTATTTTATTTCCCAATCGTATTTCGAGAGCAAAACATACATACTCACGTAGTTTTTAAACAGCGTGCCCCCAGGACAAACAACAAAATCCCCACTTACCGTCTTAAAACAATTTCCGCAGTCCAACTAGTTGTTCGGCACGTACAAGGGACGCTGGCGTAAGTGAATTTACTAGAGTTTTTCTCGGAGTAAAATGTTGACAGGTGGTACAGGGTTAGTGACGGTTGGGGGTAGGTACCTGGGGAAGCGAAAGGTTACACTATATTTTTACAATATTATGGTCATTTAAAATCCATTTCGGAGAGATTACTTACCCAAATTATCAATATTTGAATTATATGACTTTATTGAAAAAATATTCGTATTTTTATCTTTGACGTTTGTTTGAAGGTTGAGGACTTTGAAACCAACGTCTTTTTAGGATTCCGAAATTAAACTTGGAATCCTTGTAGTTTCGCCATGTACCGGTCTGGCTCAGTGACGCTCGGTAATTAGAGAGTGGTAATTTGCTATAGTTATACATTTAAATAACGCCAACAAAGTTGTAAAACCAAATCATTATAACATCGAGTGTGGTATCATTAGATAGCTCTTAAAAATCATTATGTACATATTTTTATGGAGTTTTAGCCCCCCTTGTACAGCCAAAACTACGAGTAATAAAATCTGAAAATATTTTAAATAAAAGCACATTTATAAAGAATTTAAATGAAAAACTAGCATGACTAACTAGACTTGGTCCTTAAGATACAGGGCGACTTAAATGTTTAAAAGTAAATACTAAAAAACTACTTGTTGTTTTTCGAGATTGTTTTTTGTTTTTATAGTAATGGCGTCGGAACCCTAAACTGTAATGAACATGGTCCGCAGGCACATACTCGGTTTTTTTTAATATAAGACCGCCTTTAAGAAGTTTTATGAATAATTAGAATAAAGTCAGTGACTAAATTCACTGAACCATCTACGACAAATGGGAGCTCTTAGTAACTTAACAGGCAATTTCAATCATAACATATTAACACTAAGACTAGGAATATTATTATCTTTTGCCCATTTAACTTCTACATTATACAACTCTTTTGTTAGTGTAATAATGACAGTTACAGCTACTACGAAAGTTACACAAAAATGGGCCAAAATAAAAATGTTCCTGAACAATTTTAAATCATTTAAATAATGAAACTTTTCTGCTCTTTTTTCTTCACACCTCGTTTCCACTGCGTTACCGTGCATGTCGCCGTCTTGGCACACAGTCCAGAAGCTGGTCCCCTGGGGCGGCACGTGCGCCGTGTTGAGCTTCCAAAACTGTCACTTGCGAGTCTTGCGACACTGCGAATCGAATTTTAATACGTGTAAACTAGTGCTAGTGTTTAATATAGACACAATTTCAACACGTTTAAACTTTTTAAGTTTTGCTTGCAATTTATAAATTCGACGGAGCCCCGCTGTGCGAGGTTCTGAAGTTCGACTGATTTCCCCCCTTTGGGGATGAGAAGGTACCTAAATAACTAACTCTTTGAAAATTTCGCGTTCTTTAGTGGTTGTAGGACGTTGTGGAGTGCCCGTCCGGATCGCTACCTCCATCCATACATTTAACATGCCGCCAGGCAGCTGTAGGTGGGCCTCCAACAAGATGGAATAACGACCTCGTCAGAATCGCGGGACCGCGGTGGATGCGGAAAGCACAAGGCCGGTCTGAGTGGAAAGCCTTGGGGGAGGCCTATGTCCAACAGTGGACGTGTTACGGCTGAGATGATGAAGCAGCAGTGTTCGCATTATCATGATTTTTCTATTTACTCCTTATACAACTATTTATTGCAAAAGTACCTTTATTAGTGATATAACATTACCACAGAATGGGGCACATTCAAACCGGACAGATGGACCACTGCAAGATTGCAGCGTAATCAGTCGGCGGGTTTACTCAGTCACGCGTCGAGTGCCGTGGCTGATATACGGCTGTGGTTTGCCGTGTAACACACGGGGTGATACTGAATGCACAGAATTATAGATTTTAAAAATCTTAACTTACGGTATGTCTAATATTCTAAACGATAGACTTATAATAAAGGATTAAGTTTCGAGCGACGCGCATCAACGCAACTCTAAAACCCGAGCGGCAATAAGTAACAGTAACTCTTAGTAGGGTAAGTAATTCATTCTACTTTTGCTCGTGCCTTCTCCGTACAATAAAAAGAGATTTTGTCAACTATAATTATTCAAAATCAATTAGCTGTACGATCAACCACCTTCCTTCAAGTTTTAAGCGCCTAATTGAAGAAATAAAAGAGGAAAAATCTTAATGTCAACCAATCAAAATATAGGTAATATTAATTAGGGACCTGAAGTTACCAATTAGTGAGATAACTACCCTTATGATATTAAGTAGTGGTCATATAATTTGACCTTTCCATATTTACCACCAATCAAAAGTTCTTGACAAATTTTATTGCTAATTAAAATTTACTTTAGGTCATTAACTAAGGTTTTAACTGATGTACAGTGAACTACCGTTTAAAACGGACTTTTTATTTTATAGGGTGTTTAAACCTTAGTGCTGACGCGTCCATATAAAGTTTTACTAGTACTATGAAAGCCACACAATTATTCAAATCTTTTTGTGGGTGGTAGGACCTTGTGCGGGGTCCGTCCGGATCGCTACCACCATCTTATCCATTAACCTACCGCCAAACAGCAGTGTTCGCATTGTTGTGTTCCGGTTTGGGGATAAGACAGCCGGTGTAATGACTAGCATAGAGGCATTCCATCTTAGTCGTCAGGGTTGGCAGCGCATTTGCAGTCTTAGGCTTGCAGTCCTGTGAATGCGAATGTCTATGGGTCACAGTTTCCACTTACCATCAGGTGGCCTGCGTGCTCGTCAGCCTTCCCTATGCCATAAAAAAAAAAAAAATGAAAGATTCGTTTCAACAGTGATCGTATAAAATTTAAACCTTAGTTTACTAGTTAACGATAAGTGTAACTAAAAATGAAATTGGTAAAGAACTTATTGTACGGTTTTCAAAATGAAAAGTCAAAGTGAAAGCTACTGTATAGGAAAAACGCAAACGTCCCTAAGTATGTGACCACCACTGAAACTATCGACATAATATATCAATCAAATATAATAATTATATCAAGAGTTTATTGATATAAATAGTGATCGTTATCAACGTGCTGTATTGGTAGCAAAGTATGGTTGACAAAAAAACAAATACGCAAGTATTTTAAACAGAATATATTTCATTAGATTTGTTCAACAGATTTCGCTGTCAGTCGTTCACATCTATTAGAAAAATCCATTTTGATTTGCTAAATGACCTAAATGACCTTTCTACATTAATAGAACATTAATAGAAATAGGAAGGTAAATTAAGTATTTAAAATAGTGGACGCAATTTTTACTGATGCCCTCCGGCATATCCACCTCTTTGCCTTTTATAATTTAATGTTGAATTTATTTTATGAATAAAAATGAATATTCAAATGTATTTGTTTTTCTGCACGTTGATAACGATTACTAGATATAAAATACTAAATATAAATCCTATAAATACTACGTGATTTTTTTCTAGAAGCGGAATTCGCGTCGTGTGCGCCGCGCCGTATATTTCACCGTCGTTCATTTGTTATAGAACCTGCATTCACGCCCTAAGTGCTTGTTTGCTAGCACTAACTCTCAAATTGTTTTATTTATAGAATACGTGAAGAAACCTTCAACATAATAATAATGATTATTATTCTGTATGCTCGCACTAGGTGTCGAAGTAACGGATCGTATCCGGAACAACACCTTGCGCTCCATGACTCAAACAGTAGACGTAGCTCAGCAGGCTCCCAAGTTAAACTGGGATTGGGCTGGTCACGTCTGCCGCATGCCGAGTGCCCTGACCAAAGTTGCTAAAGAGTGGAAGCGGAATAACTCAATATGGAAACGCGGCAGACCTCGTTGGTAATTACAGTACAAGTTTCTGTTTTGAACAACTAGCTAGAGACTGCCAAGAACAAGCAAACGTGAAAAGGGGGGGAAGTTCTTTGCCCAGCAGTTGATATATGTATGATCGTTAGGTCATCCGTAAGTTTCACTCCTAGACATAGTTCTTTCCTAAAGATCTCCAACATGATCAGTGTTGTGAATGCCGTCTTGCGACCTCTACCAGATGGTCAGTTCATATTGTGTATTTTATTAAGGGCTAATAACTCCAGAGATCCTATTCAAGACGCAAAATGACCTACAGAACCATCGGTCCTACAGAAAATATAAATTCGTATTAATTTCTCAAATCTTTATTTTATTTATGAGTAAAGGTCTTGTCGGTGTAGTATCATGCAATGACCTCCGGTGCGCAGTAGGTACCCATGATTATTACATCGAAATTAACATCATCGAAATTTATTTCATCGAATTTCACCTCGACCGAATACTATTTTCTGCTGAAACCATGATGTTTTTATGTCAAGTGACTATCAAAAAAAAGTATGCAAGCGGCGTGAAATGTCTTTCGATGAAGAAAATTCTGCGTAACGAAATGTTCATGAACAAATATTTCGATAAAATAATAGGCACCCGCACTTTTCCCTATACATGGCTATTTTTTACCTTCTTATGGCGGAACCCTATATTCAAACCGCGGACCAATTGTTATATTACAATTTGACACATTTTGTAAGGGCATATATTATGTCACATTTTAACCCAAAGTAAGCCTAATCTATCCGTAGTTAGAATACAGGGTTCGGCCGTTATACGACATGATAACAATTTTCTTTTATTTTTTACTCATCAAAAAGATCATTAAAAAAGGTTATAATCCTTTTCAGTAACCACGCCCAGTTCAAAATGGCCCCACTTTGTTACAATTCGCGTCGTGTGCGCCGCGCCGCATATTTCACTGTCGTTCATTTGTTACTGAACCTGCATTCGCAGCCTAAGTGCCTGTTTGTTGCATCAACACCCTCTCGCATTTGTTTGTTTACACGGTTTCGCTAGTTTGATTATGATGTAAATTTGTAGACGTGTTAAAGTTACGATGACGTAATCTTGCTTATTAAAGTTAAGTCTTGCGAATTACAATTAGAAATGACATTTGTATTTTAGAGGTTCAAATGATATCTCACCTCGATTTTAACACCCACTCAGTACGATGCCGAGGCAAGGCATGCCGCTGATTTTCAGTAGAGCCCTTTACCGCGAACGTTACAGCAGTAGATAAAAAAAAAACAAACGTAACGATATAACAATAAACACTAAACTTGATAAAATAAAATAATAACTAACAAACAATAGTGAATAAAATAAAACAAAATATCAGTTTAACAACTCATCATCATCATGTCAGCTGAAAGACGTCCACTACTGGACATAGGCAACCCCCAAGGCTCTCCACTCAGACCGGTCTTGTGCTTTTCGCATCCACCGCGCTCAGAGGGCAATTCTCGGGGTTTCTCTGCGTGATAGAATCAGAAATGATGATATCCGCAGTAGAACTAAGGTTTAACAACTAATTTCGTAAAATTAATTCAGTTATAAATCACAAACGATCTATTTGTATTTATACCATAGAATAGCATATGAAAAAAGAGAAAATGATTATACAGCCACGTTGGAAATGTGGCACGATAACGACAATACAAAACGCAAAAAGCGCAAACGACTCGCTCCCCCAGAGACCTCCCATCAAAACAAACCTTTAAGAACGTATTTCACATCCATTAATTGTTAGTGTCATCTCCAAGCCTCTAGATTATTTTCTCCGTCTCTGTCTAACCAGTTATAGAGCTCCGCGTAAGGGAGACGGCAGCATGAATTTGCAGATTTTCTGACATGAGTTGACGGTTGCATGGGACAGGTAATTTTCCTCTTGCCGCACACAAAAAGAAAGGTAATGCATAGGGTTGAGCAAAATGCTGTGACACGGAGTATTATGATGTTGTTATTTAAGAAGGGATAAATAAAGATAACACAGAGCCATTCTATGCAATAAAAATGGCGCTGGTTTTTGAAAAAGCTATTGGAGTTCCTATGGCTCAATGGTAGGATAGGTCTAATAAGTATCTTTACTTCTTGCTTTCTTTTTTTTAACATTGTGTTTGAACTATTAATAAAAGCGACAAGGTATGTATAGGGCCGAATGTAGTATAATTATTACTGTATTGTACTCATATCGGAATTGCATTAATAATAGTTAGTTAATTAGTTAATTCTAGGTTCTAGCCTATGCCTACAAAGCTAGTGGTCCTGGATTCAATACCTGGTAAGGGAAAATAATCTTGAAGGATACAAATGTTTAAAAACCGGCCAAGTGCGAGTCGGACTCGCGCACGAAGGGTTCCGTACCATTATCTTTACAACATTAGCAAAAAACAGAAAAAAATCACGTTTGTTGAATGGGAGCCCCCCTTAAATAATTATTTTATTTTAATTTAATTAGTTATTTTTAAAGTGAATATACTACTAAATACTTCGTCAATATTTCAAGTGTTGCTGTTATTAATAACGAGCAAAAAAATACTCAATTTATTCTGTTTTTAAATTTTCGTTTGTTATAGCGGCAACAGAAATACATCGACTAGCTATCACGGTTCATGAGATACAGCCTGGTGACGGGCATACAGACAGACGGACAGTGGAGTCTTAGTAATAGGGTCCCGTTTTTACTCTATGAGTACGGAACCCTAAAAATATTAGAGGACATTCTCACAGAATGTGATCTAGTCTTAAAGTAATGTATTTGTGTAAGAAACCCAATGTGTCTTCTGTCAGCTGAGAAGCTATGAACAAGTATAATAACAATAAGATATATAGATAAAACCCCCCACATGTGACCCTTTCTGTTAGAGCGGATATTTCTTAAATGGCCCATCCGATTTTCATGTAACATACCTAAGCATACCTAAGAACTGGCGCTAAAAAACCTGCTTTCAAATAGGTTCATACTTTTAATAGCTACGGTGCCAAAGGCATATACACAAACAGACACACAACGTTCAAGTAGATATTTTCATCTCCTTCCTCAAGTGCCTCACAAACTATTGAAGGTTGGCAACTAACTTCTGGAATTGTTGTCTGTCCTTAGCGAGCCGAAACAATTCCAGTCCACTCTCGGATATTGCGGAGCCACGACTTCTTTCTCCGACCAACTCGACGTTTACCGGCCACCTTGCCCATAATTATAAGTTGCAAAAGGTTATATCTATCATGCCTAAGCACGTGACCAATATATGCAGTTATTCGCCTCTTAATGTCAAAAAAAAGTTCCCGTTTCTGCTTAGCTCGCCGCAGAACCTCCTCATTTATGACTTTGTGCGTCCAGCTTATTCTCAACATACCCCTGTATGCCCACATTTCAAATGCTTCGATACGTTTCCTGAGGTCTTCATTAATTGTCCAAGACTCGCATCCATGCAGCAACTATACGCCAAACGTAGCAATGCAAGAGTCGGGTATGCAAGTCGATCTTTAAACTTCGGCAGCACAGTACGGATCTCATAGTATTAAAGGCACTACGAGCAATCTCCACGCGGGTTCTTATTTCCAACTCACAATCCCAGTTTTCCGTGAGCCACGTTCCTAAGTACTCGTACTTATGTACTCTCTCAAGAGATCGCCCTGACACTGTGAAAATCGGGTCAATATTGAGATTCCTGGCAATCACCATGAACTTAGTCTTGCCAACATTCATCCGTTGGCCTTTCACTACACTCGTTAATTCTGTCAACGATCATCTGCCAATCAGCTGCTGTAGACGCTATAAGGACTGTGTCTTCTGCGTATCTAATGTTATTGATACCACAACCATTAATCCTGACTCTACAATCCAGGTGTTCCAGAGCTTCTGCTATAGTCGTCTCCGAGTATAAGTTGAACAAGGTAGGCGATAAAATGCAGCCTTGTTTTACTCCTCTCTTGATCTGTTCGGTACACTCGCCATCAACGCGCACCGCTGCCTGTTGATTCCAGTACAAGTTCCGAATAATGCGTACGTCTTTGCCGTACGCATCATCTCTTAAAAGCGCTATAAGGCGATCATGCAATACTCGGTAGAACGCTTTTTCATAATCAACAAACCGACCCCAGACCGAAATCCAAACTGGCTTTCACTCAGTTGTTCATCGCATTTTCCTTTGATTCGCTCATGTATAATCGAAAGAAAGAGCTTCAAAACTTGATACGTTAAACTTATAGTTCGAAACTCTTCACACCTTTTGGCGTTTTTCTTTATAGGAAGAGTCACAAACGTCGATCGATGTAAGATATTTACATACATACCAACCTTCATTAAATCACGTTTGTTTCCCAGAGTAGTAGGCAGAAACCACTTCTTTCCACCTGCTACGATCCTGACATATTCTTCCATATTCATAGTCATACACACACGTCGGTTTCGGGTATTTAAGATTAGGCCCTTTTTCAGTATTTCTTCGATTTGATTCGAAAAAATACGCTTCGGGTGGTCCCTTCCAAACCCACTCACTTTCGCTTTGTAGGTATATCGCTTTCGCCAATCTTCTCTCATCCTTCCTTTCCAAATGGCCGAACCATTGAAAGCATTCCCTTTCCAATTTTAGTCACTACATCTTTTTTTAGGTCACATTTCTCTCTGATCTTTTTATTCCTTTCTATCAATCAGATTCACACCAAACATTCTATGCAAAGAGCGCATTTCAACTGCATCATACTGTCAAGCTTGTCCTGCCAAGCAGATATTTACTAACTTATAAATACCCCGATATATTTATTCATCTTAATTCAGACTTACATGTATACTTATTTAGGGAGCAACGATAGATCTTTGATTAACAGCACATGTCAATGTGTCTCGTTTTAACCTTAAAGTTGAAACAAGGGCAGGGAGGGCGGGACCTCATTTCCCCCAGTGTCGCTTTTTGGAGCAGGCGTAACGTTTGACAGCGATATTCGTTAAGATACGCCAAATGAATTGGAAGTTTAGGAGGAAATTAAAAACTGTTCCAACTAACGAACATGTTGAACGAGAAAGATGCTGTGAAATTGAAACACAAACAAGCATTGTAATGTAGGTAATGTAAGTAGAGTTTAAATTTCATGGCTACGTTGTTAACTTAACATTGTAAAACCTTCTTGTTCTTGACGTGTTTCCGAATCTTCAACGTTTTGATAGCTCATATTTACTAGACAGTTTTGATGACCGAATTAAACCAAAACAATATAATAACGTCAACGGAATAACCCAGTGATCCTAGGCAAGATGCGTTGTTCATCATCATCAGCCGCAAGACGTCCACTGCTACACAAAGGCTTTCCCCAAGGCCTTCTAGATCGATCCTCGATCCTCTGCTGCTGTCATCCAGCGGTTTCCCACGACCTTTATCAGATCGTCGGTCTACCTTGTGGAAGGCCTGCCGACATTATTTCGTCTCCCGATTTGCGGTCGCCACTCTAGAACCTTGTCGCTCCAACGGCCATCGGTTCTACGAGCAATGTGCCCCGCCAACTGCCACTTAAGGTTTGCAATTGAAAACGTGTGAGCTATAACTGCTATGCGTGGTTATCTCAATCGAATATTAATAGGAGTAAGCTGCCGTCGGTCATGTCAAGAGCCTATGGCAGTTCCATACGATTTAACAGTTTTCAAAAAAAAATGGCACTATCAAAAATTCCAACTCAAAACTAACCGTTAATTGTTACAAATCTGTGTGGGCTCGAGTGGTATGTACCTACATTAATATTTATTAATAAAATTACTGTATAGTAATTCCCCAAATTCATAAGAAAAAAACAGTAGAATTATATTTTTTTTATAATGCTGTAGTCATAACTGTTACATAGATAAAAACCCGATATAATGGTGACCCCTTCTATCAGAGCTGATATCTTGAACGCCCAACGGATTTTCATCAACCATAGCTAAGAAACACCGCAAGAAAACCTGCTTTAAAAAAAAAAACCGCACCCTTATCGGTTCACCCGTTTAAGAGCTAAGGTGCCATAACACCCTTCTTTTAGCATCGTGGGTTACGATATAAAACATGTGAGTAGAACTCCTCTTTTGTAATCTCTACTATCTTATGCTAGTAAAAATATTTATAAACCTTACATTTCCTACTGTATGCATTCCTACTGATACCCTTCAGGTCCAATAACTCTTCCCACAAATCCAGTTCCAACTTGCATGGAACACTATAAAATAAATATAACCCGTACATTTCCGAACAGGCATAAGAATACGGATAACGTATTAACGTCAGTATCTGAACAGAATTCTAACACATTTGACCGTTTGTAAATCCCTCGTTCTATCTTGAATTCGATATTCTTTGAAAACCAGTTTAAACTCGTTTCACATTAAACTCCATAAAACATAATGCATTTCTGAATACGCGTAGGGGTGATACGTTACGTATCTTATCAGTGTACGTGCAGTTTTTAGCAGCCGGGAGCAGTAAATTATATTAACGTGCATACGGCCGGTGCTATAAATGTCAGCGGCAGCAAACGGGACCGCCGGGAGCTGGTGTCAGCTGCCATGGCCGCGTGGAGTGAGGCAGGGGAGATAGAGGTTTCAAGAGATACGCAGTAATGTAATTTGATGTTTTGTAACAATTAAAGAACATTAAAGGGTGTGGGCGGCGGCTATAGCTGTGGCAATGACCAGCTTATGGCAGAAACAAATGCATAGAAATCGCCTTATCGCCACCGTGGCGACTCGTGGCATGCTACAACAAAGAACCCTTTTAGTTTCTCCATGTCCGTCTGTCCATATCTGTCCGCGGTTTAAATAACTCAGAAACTATTGGTACCACAAAGCCGTAATTTGGCAAAGTCATACATTAAAATAACGCCGAGAAAATGGTAAAATATAATTTAGAAAAAAAAACGATTTCAGGTATTTGGACCATTCTCAGTATAGGGTTCCGAAGCCGTTATAACAAACACAAAAAACTATATCAAAAATGTGGTTTAGTCTATGACTTTTAGAAGGTATTTATATACTTTTTATATACATATTAAACACTTTAGCCGCCTGTATCTCAGGGAACCAATCATCTACTTACCCGTGTTAGCTTGTCGCATATTTGTATATATTTAGTGTAATATGTATATATATATTTAATTATTAAATATGTATGTATATTTATTTATACTATATTGTAGACTCTTTCAATTCTTCTCAATTTAATTAAGTAAAGGGAAAGTATTGTCTTTTTATTGCACCTACCTACTTTTTTGATTTCTGTTTCACCTTAAGGTTGACTGGTAGAGAATGCTTGAAGCATTAAGGTCGCCTTTTGTACACTATTTTATTTTTGTGCAATAAAGTATTTAAATAAATAAATAAATAACGAAGTACTTTCGTTAAAGAAACAAAACAAAAAAAACATTAATTTATTTTACAACTTAGTGGCATAACTTGAATGGCTGGAATGGACAGACGGACAGACGGGCAAGGCGAAACTAAGAATTCCTTGTTGATTATGAAACTTTAAAAAGAGAGAGTAACGCAGAAGGTAAATTTAATTTAGCACATGTTTCAGCGAGGCAGAATCACATTGAATCCCACGCTAAAGCTTGTATTTTCCGCCAGCTCAAAATTGTGCACTATCGAAAATTCGATTCATTAAAAATGTATCGAAACTATCGTCGATGTACTGAAATTTGCTCCCGAGGCTGCACCGGACATAAACATATAAAATTGTCCAGCCGCAGTATTTCTTGTATCTCCAAAACGTATAGATCATACCACTATCAACTTTATAGCAAAGCCGTCAAAGCTTTTGCTAGCGCATTGATAAGATAGTTTCAGACATGATTCAGCTTTCTGATGTACAGTACAGAACATGGTCAGCGTCGTAAGAAAATTATAATTTTTGTACCTTATCAATATTTTCTACTACAAAATTTTTCCCGCAAGTATGTCCGCGTAGAAATCATAGACTATGTGATCGAAAACTGATTAAATTTCTGGAATAATACGCATTTAGCTTAGTTGGTAGTGACCCTGCCTACGAATCTAGCATTCCTCGGTTCGGTTCCTCTTATGGACAAATATTTGAGAGATAAGCGTGAGTATTTGCATGTATGTTTTCTACGTATTTAAGTATGATATTCTCTATATTAAATCTATACTAATTAAAAACCTAAAGCTTAGTTCGGGACTAGGTATTTTTTTTATGAATTTGTCCCCGGTATATTTATTTATTTAGATGCGTTTATTACTATCTCCGAACAAGGCGTAAAACTAAAAAAAAAAACGCACTTCGCGTAGTTTGCATTTACAAAATAAAAACGCTGTAAAATCAAAAAACAAATACACAAAGTCATAATCAATTAAGCGCATAGTTTTGTTTAGTAGTAGCGTTATTTTCTCCATTACTAACCAAAACATAATACAACGTTATCCATGCAATTAGCGTTGTATACGGTGGTCGATATGCCTAATGTTGCGTTACAGCATATTACCACTATCTACAAATTGCCATCTTAGTCACAATGAACACTAAATTAACGGTATCGCTTCAATACAATGATACGTAATTACGCATTGTGCGGCTCATCGGCGGCCATGTTATTTTATAACATTATAGCGTCGAATTTACGGACGAAACATTTTAACCTCCATTTGAGAACTACAATTTTATTAAATTTCATTTATTTAACGAAAAGCTAGGCTGTCCGCCATATATATTCCCATAAATATCATAAAAGCAAAACATCATATTACGAGTATTATTCGCAAATCATCATAGTAAAACCATCATTAGATAGCGTCGACGGAGCTCCGCTATCCTATTTCTGGGTAGCCTACCGTAAATCTAACATAACCTAAACCTACTTGTTTGTTATTTTAAACTACTCTCTAACATATACCAAAATGAATAAAATCGGAGCCGGACAGTTGGGTACCTTTCCTTGTAAGTAGAAATGTGTACAATAGGGTCAATTTAGATAAGACGAGTATAATTCATTCCTTGTGATTTGACTATGCAGCAGTGTCCGCATTGTTGTGTTCTGATGGAGGGGGTAAGACAACCGATGAAAACACAAGCATATAGGCATTCCATCTTGATCTTTTCCTGAGAAATGTATGCATCATAGATCCCACAAGCCCTAGCCTTTCTGTCACTTACCATCAGGTCGCAAGTGTGTTTGCATGCCTCCTGCAATAATGAGCCAATAAAATCGAAAATGTCCCTTTTGCAATAACACCACATCAAAAATTAATGTTAGTACTAAATCTGTGCACGCATCGGCGAGAGCTGGAGCCATAGATGTAGCGGATGAAATGACAAAGTAAGTCTTGTATTATATTGCAAATTAATTCATCGTGTAAATTTCTGGTTATACATATATTTAAATTTATATGTTTTTCGACACTCTAAATAGCTGACACCTATTGACCCATCAGGTTAGGAGGAGCTTACTTCAAAGAGGTATTCGTGGCGTTCTACCATCTTTAAATTTGTGAGAACTTTTGAGGAAAACCGGCTGGAAAATCTTGACCTAAAGTACCAAACTGAAAAGGATACACCCACTCAGAATTCGCAAGGTCAGCTCTATTGAATCCCTTACCATACTCAACTCAACTCAACTCAACATTTATTCTTAAACAATACAATGATTTTGTTTGAAATTAAGATAAAGCGAGTCATATTAGGGCTCAAACTAGAGATACTCAAAATATAAAAATAGTTTTTTTTTTTTTTATGCCATAGTGAAGGCTGACGAGCACATAGGCCACCTGATGGTAAGTGGAAACTGTGACCCATAGACATTCGCATTCACAAGACTGCAAGCCTAAGACTGCAAATGCGCTGCCAACCCTGAGGACTAAGATGGAATGCCTCTATGCTAGTCATTACACCGGCTGTCTTATCCCCAAACCGGAACACAACATTGCGAACACTGCTGTTTGGCGGATAGGCTCGCCGTAGCCTTCATCATAATGAGTCAGGACTAGTATATAAGTGGCCGAACAGATTCAGATGAAATTCAGTAAACGATATATTGATTCTCTATGTTCAAACTGTTTGACTTTTTGGGATAATAAGTGGCTTAAGAATAAAAAAAAAGAATAATTTATAATAAATGATGCCTGTTCCTATTGACAATAGTGCAATTCCATGCCTTCTTATCCGTTCACAAGCCGGAGAAGTAAGATACACTGCCCTGCACCGGAACACAACAATGCTAACAATGTTGCTTGGCAGCAGGTCTAACGTTACAAACTTAAATAAAAAAATTGTTAGTAGTAGGTACCCAGTAAGCCAAAAAGTCGGCTCAACGCTGGACTCAAAGCACGGCCCACTGTCAGTAGGTACCCTGTTATCCTGTTACCCTGTTACCGTGTTCCATAGTAAACGGTTTATGTTTGTTAATTCTATTATTTTTGAAGTGATAAGTTCTTATGGGAGGGCAAACCGCTTCGATACGTAACGCGTTACGGCTCCAGCATATAGGTAGGAAAGCATAGAGGGAGTATAAAAACAGCTAACCAGCTAGCTACTCTTCGCACCTGTTACAAATGCCCTTCGTAAAAAAGAGACGTCTATATATGACCTCTTTCAACTGTGTGCCACTTTTTAGATTTGTTAGCGTGTGTCACTTTGCATTAGTGTGCGTAAGTTTGCAATCAGTTAAACAATTTCAATATTAAATACTTCAACTTAGATTCGTTTAAGTTATCACTTCTGTCGGGCGTCCCGAGAGCACACTTGTTTTTTTCTGTAATGTGATAAATTCCTGGTTTTTAGTTTTATCGATCCTCACTGTGCTAATGCTGTTGCACGCCTGTAATTGGTGTCCAAACAGGAATATTTTCTTTGTATCTTATGTATTTGTATTAAATAATTGTGAAACTGTTGGTGTTTCTTATTGAATAATTAAATAAAATAACACATTTAGGTCAGAATATGGCTGAGCTAGGAAGTAGGTCAAAATTGTTTACTTTTATTCGATGACATTTGTTTTTGTAAAAAAAATATAGTAAGGCGCCTCCAATTTTGGGCATTATTATTTCTCTAGAGCATATTTTAGATACTAAACAGTGGCTCTACACTAGGCCCGCGGCTCGGGCCACTATCAGTCCCTTGGCGCGCTTTGTTTTGATTAAAAGCAGATAAACGTGTTGCACGCGCCCGGCCGTGAAAAGAGCAGGAATTGAGGTGATAATTTAGCACGGTAATTAGGTCGGAACATGGTTGGAGTATTTTACGACAAAAGGGATCGATATTATCATATTAACATCGGATCGGTGATGGCCAGAAGGTTCTGGAGTGGCGTCCGCGGACCGAATGATGAGCTGTAGGTAGGTCTCCAACAAGATGGAGTGACGACCTCGTCAGGATCGCAGGACCGCGGTGGATGCGAAAAGCACAAGACCGGTCTGAGTGTAAAGCCTTGGGGGAGGACTATGTCCAGCAGTCAGACTACGTCTTTCGGCTGACATGATGATGATGAACAGAAAGACGTCCACTGCTGGACATATTCTTCAAACTTTGAAGGTCTCGTGTGATCTCACATTATTACTTAACAATAAATAAATCCAAACTTAAAAAACTGGGCATAAATCCGTTACTACAAACATAAAAGCTATCTCAAAAATAACGATGTAGAAAAGTGCACCAGTAAAAGAGAGTATCTTCATGGCACTTACGTCATTTTATTGAGAAGTGCTGTTTTTCGGCAATAACTCAAAAACGTATGTCCGATCAAGTTTAAAATAATTTTATTTTATATGTTCAAGTTACATAAATAACTATTCTTATATTACCTTTAATTATTTTTACACTTTAAATATGTTTTAATTGTTAGCGTGTTTCTGGTACGGAACTGTAAAAACTAACCTCCTCCACAAATCAAATAATGTCCCATTGTGCAATAAATGCGATCAATCATAAATTAATAAGGTTATGATCATTATCGATATTTCCCAGATTTCCTAACCTATACTAGCTTCCTGGTGAAAAAGGGTACAGAGCGACTTAACACTTAGAGTATACTAGACTTAAGCCCTTTTTCACTTGATCTTCAGAAGACTTATATACCCTTTTCCCCTAGGACCCCAGTATTATGTCATAACACAACTTGGTACTATATTCAGCGGGAGCCAATCAAGCCTTCCAAGTTCGCGCATACTTTTCAAGTCTTATGAAATTCCAACGAGTTATGAATGACGTGAATTGAATTCTGCAATCAGTGATCGATTTAATTAAAATTCTTATGTTTTATAGATTTGTTTGAGATAAAAGAGCTTCCTATTCATTTCGCATCCGTAGATACTCGTACATGGAGTTATATTTTTCAACGTGGTAATTATAAACCAGCATTTGCCTGAGACTTCGTCCGCGGACATCTCTTTCATCGTTATTCCCTATGGAACTATTTTTTTTTCTGAAATAAAAAGCATAAACTAAAAGTCAAAACGGTAACCTCTCACAAGTGCAAAACCTAAAACTTTTCAAAATATTTGAAGAATAAAAATCTAACTTATGAAAAATCGGACAATTGAAACAGCGGGCCACCATTTTTCGGACTCGGATAGGTAAACATTAAAAACGGTACATGTACAACAGTTTACTCATACAAGTGTAACTAAGAAACAAGCTGACAGTGATACACGGGCTCAGTTTCTCAAATTTAATGATTTAGTATGAATTATCAAAAGTTGATTCTCAATTTAGAATAACTACCAACCTACCTATATTCCGGCCACAAAAGATACTGCACCCTAAATAATTCCAAAAAGTCAAGGCAAAGAAAAGGCAAGGTCTTCAGTTTCCACTATCGGCTGCCTACGGCGTGATTCCACGGAACGCTGTTTTAAGATGGTTATTTTAAAATGTCAAAGAATGTAAATAAGACAGTAAAGCATCACACCTTAAGGTCAAAGTGATAACACGCTAAAAACCAAGAATGCTTCATTAGAGTCTAAGCTAAGAGTGTTTATTTTTTTATGTACAGCGCCATCTGTTACGAAAGTTAGTGACAGTTGTCACTAACTTTGTTGAATCGGTGTTGCCAAATATTAAGCACTCTTGCCCACCGTTTCATCGTTTTATCTCTAATTTACGCCTGAACATTATACCTTATCTCGTCACCTATGACCCGATTCCTCGTTAACTAAACGTACTAAACTGTACTTGCTATTTCTGAGCGTAGTCTTCAACGATGCGTGCTCGGGAGCGGACATAGTGATAATATCTTCATTCGCGGTGCTATCGTCACAACACTATGGCTTCTCAAAAACTAATAATCAACGAGCTATTGGCTTTTATACAGAACGCTCTCAAGGACAGCGATTTAGACCAATACAGCATAGTAAAGACCTGCGAAAACAACTTTACAGCGGAGGAGATTAACAAAGCTAAGACACTGCTTGTGCAGTTGCTGGACAAAGACCAAAAGCCGTCCCTTCAAGGATGCTTGCAGAATCTTTTGGACATCATCGATCTCTTCGAGAAGACAGCAGTGGCGAACGTGCCTGTCTTCGTAGCAAAGCGATTAAACAAGCTGCCGCTACTCCTGTTCGAGCGACCGTCTATTCAAAAACTGGTAACGGAGATACATTTCCTGAAGGCCACTTTGGTTGAGATGCAGTCAAAGTTAGTGGCGGCGCATAACAACGTCAATGAATTGTGTGAGCAAGTGTATGCGATGCACAGCGCTGAACTCAAACAATGTCGGTCACAAGGTCTCTCTAGTAATAATACTGATGAAGTGAAAAGTGCGTCTAATGATACGGAATTGGATGAAGCCCCGCGTCCTGCCCCCCGCACCTCAATTGTTGGAGGGGCAACATCACGTGCAAATATGCTGACTCCTAAGTACCTTTCAACAAAATCTGACAGCGTTGATGTGTCGGACCTGGATTTAGAGGTAGACAAAGACGGATTTATCAAGGTGAAAACAAAAAAGTTACCGCACTCTGTTTACCGGAGGTGTCCATGAAGGTGGGAGTGAGAGAAATAGGGGTCAGTTTAAATTTAATTTAATTACAATAAGTCTTAGAAATATACACAAGATCAATTTACTACTGACGGGACCAACTTAGACTCGCCGGGTCATAATTTGTTGATGATATACAAAACTAGTTATTTCAGCGTATTCATCTAGCTGACCTCTCCCTTATCACGCCGAATTCCCCGGTTCTAAATGTAATTCATGTTATCAATGGAGACGTTGTGCTCGGTAACGATAGCAACATATTTTTTTAAGCTTAACCAATGCCGCAGATAGTTACTTGTTTATACGTGGAACAGGCGAGGGAATTTACCCGATAACGATGAGAATGTTTCAATTTAAATAATATTACATTATATTGTAGTTTCTAATAAAGCAATGACGCACTAAAAATACGTTAGATGTCTTGTGCATTCCAATGCGCGCTCAGGAACGGATGTGCCATAATTACACGGTGAGAATTTCGAGATTCACTGTCACCATCGCGTTATGGCTACTCAAAAACTCATAGTCATCGAGCTGTTAGCGTTTATACAGAACGCTCTCAACACCAGCGATTTAGTTCACTACAGTATCGTGGAGAGCTGCAATATTTTTAAGGGAAAGGAGATCGACAAAGCTAAGACGCTATTGTTTGAGTTGCGTAGGACGACCAAATTGTGCATGTTCAAGAATGCGCGCAGGAATTTTTGGAAATCATCTCTTCGAGAAGACTGATGTCGCCAACGTGCCTGTCTTCGTAACAAAGCAGTTGAACAAGCTGCCACTACCTAAAGTCCTGTTTGAGCGACCGTCTATCCAAAAGTTGATGATGGAGATTCGTTTCCTGTATTGTATTTAAGGTTGTATTTCTCTGTGGTTCCCTATTGGATCGCATAATTTTATTACGCATAACGTATTTTTATGCATGAAATCGTTTGACCTAAAACGATTTTTACAATAGAATTGGTTTCATTTTAATTATTGTGAAAATCTAATCTACCCTAACCTAACCTAATCTAAACAATAGACGTTTGTTAATTTCTGCAATGTAAGACTAAAAGGTCGTTATGCGAAAAAATATATGCGAAAAGTTAATGTGCGTAAAAAATATATCCGTTCCAAGGGGATGTCTTTCTCTGTATATACCTACTTGTGTAAATGGGTATTACTAACCCCTGAACATGATTTTTTCTGAGAATTTATGTAAAATTGTTTTGTCTTGAATATTTTTCTATTTATAATAGGTATTGTAAGCATGGTTTAGTTGATAATTAACATGTACCAACTCGTAATAAACTTTCCAAATTACTCAATTATTGTTTTAACTATGCATATATTTACTAACACCCATCAAGTACAAACCAAGAGTTTAGAACGGGGTAAATCTATGTGAGATAATACCGTGATATTTATTTATGTATTTATTATTCGAATACGATTCTTAGTCTTTTTTTTTTTTAATTTAAAAAGGAGGCAGACGGTCAAGCGAGCCACCTGTTGGTAAGTGATCATCGCGACCCATAAACACCCGCAACTCCAGCCAGAGGAATCGCAGGTGCGCTGCCGGCCTTTGAGGAAAGAGTAGGCGCGTTTTTAATTCCCCAAGTCGTATTGGTTCGGAAATACAGACGCCAAGAGTTGATTATACATACATAAGGTGCGTGGCAAGAAGGCCTTCGTAAAACGCACGGTAGTGGATTTCCAACCAGCGGCATTCCCGCGGTTTTTTGTTACACTCGTTCATAAACCAATAAAGTTAGTCTACTATAAACATAATTATCATAGAGAAATACATACTTAAACACAGAGAAAACATTCACGACTCAGGAACAAATATACTTGCGCTTATCACATAAATATTTGCCCATAACGGAATTCGAACCCAGGACCGCTAGCTTCGTAAAAAAAGATAAAAAAAGATAAAAGATGTTTATTCAGTAAGTGGCCGCACGGGCACTTTTACACGTCAAAATCTACCAGCGCTTCGCAAGAGACCACTGCTGAGAAGAAACGCCGCAAGAAACTCAACAGTCAGTCGTTTTTTTTAAGCAAGCTCACTCTGATCTGACAGTTCCCATCTTGATTATTTAGTTATTTTAACATTATTTCATAAAAACATGAATGAGCACTCGTGTAGCCTTCCTTTTGGGCTTTGCCGCAGTCGGGTAAAAATATGTATGTATGTATGTAAACTCTTTATTGCACATAAACAATTACAAAACATTTTGCATCACTATAGATAATGTACATAGGCGAACTTATCCCATACCTACACTTAAACCAAAATGCAGTAATCACGGCGAATGTGCGCCCGTTGAGGTTAGGATTATGACCTTGAATTAGATTTTCGAGATTAGGCTAACGTGTTATCAGAAATAAACGCCCATACTCTTATTAAAATAATTTTACCATTGTTTGGTTTCATAATTTGAGTTTTTACTAACCCAAATCGATGGCATGGATCGTGAAACATAAAAGTTGGCGAAATGATAAAAGTTGAAGTTGCAAACTTTAATCAGATTTCCGAGTTACCTAATGAAGTTTCAAGTAACCGCGGCTCTGGACGAGGTGATTATGGTAAGTAACTTAATTCTTTGTGAATCGTCGATAAAAATAATAATGCGGCTTAAGTTAGCATTTTGTATTATGTAGTACCTACTCTTTATTATACAAGAATACAACAAGGGTGAATTTATCCGTTTAAGGGATTTCTTCCAGATTTTTTGAGGTGGATATACGTGGATGAAACATCTGCCACTGTCTAACCAGTAAGTGCGAGAGTGACTTATGCTTTAACCACCGCGGTATGTTTTATCCACGGCGACCATAACGCGGGCCCAGAAGATTAAAAATACATACTTTTAGGGGAGTAATGTAGAACTCATTTGTAGCAAGAAATTGTTCTGTTTTGATAACATGACTTTAATAAAATAAAATAAATGTTGTAACGTAAGTATGTAATTTACGTGAAAAAAAATGTTAAGACAGACAGACATGCAGGACAGCTAATTAATTCTAAAATGTTTCCTCTTTATGAAGTACGGATCCCTAAAATTTAGTAGGTATAAACCTCAAAGTAAAAAAAGCACATATGCAAAAAAAAGCTGCTGGAAATTCAATTCTGTACAATTAATCGTAAGAATAAATTTTCAAACGTTATTAAAGGTTCATCAGTTTCCCCCTAGTTTATTTACCTAAGCAACAAAATATTCAATTTGCTGGTGATTTTATAAGCGTGTACGAGGTTTCTCGAAAATTATCTCTTTGAAGTCTTTACCTTTGTGGCAAACATTAATTAAATACAAACGGAGCAAGAATTTACTTGTTAATACCAGCCAGTTCTTAGTAAAGTTAAAAATCAGAGATACTTTTCCAGAGTATATGTGTATGTATGTAAACATTTTGTACTAAACACAGAAACTCAAATACAATATTTACAGAGTAGAAGTTTACGAAGACGAACTTACCCCTCTTCCAGCTAACTTAGTTAAAAAGTGGCAACGAGGAGACATAAGTACAAAAACAAAGTTTGCAGAAACAGTGTACACAAAATTTTAGACCTCACACATAATAATTAATAATTATAATAAATTGATCCGAACATCGATAACCCAATTATAGCTTTCCATAAATTTTATGAAGCATCAGTACTTAATAGTTACAAAAATAGAGTAAACGTAGTTATTTTGCCCTAAGGGCAAACCGCCCAAAAAAAAGGTCCCCGAACACCGCTGTCTATAATTCTCTTCAACCTAACAAAACGTTACTATGAGACCGACAGACAGACTTTTACCGTTACCATGGGTTACAATTACCGTACTCGAATGCTCCATCCCTCGCAGACTTCACAGTATTCTTATAAAGTGCGACAGACAGAGCATTCGACTCGCGAGCGAGTACGTTAAGTGTAACGCATGGCAAGGGTACTTATGCATGATGTATACGGCGACGCGCGACAGACAAACGGAATTCGTAATATCACTCCATCCAAATCAGGCGTATTTTGGTCGCTTAAATCGTGGTGGATAAAGCGTCCGTCACCCTCGCACTTATAATGTTCAGATAGTGACAGATATATTCACAGTGATAAACACGACTACAACAGCCCCGAGCATGATTCAACTAGCTCTTCACTTGAATGTAACTTAAGACAAAATTAGCAAAAGTGACGCCACGTGACACAATATGTATCAGTTGGAATATTAACATCTTTTACTTATACTCATACTTACGTCAGCCACATCGAATGGCCAGACAATTTTAACAATTTAGTTTATATGTATACTAGAAAATTATGTACAGTCAAAGTCAAAGATAAATATTTACATTTTTGGACCTTATTTCAATGGAATATAGTGAAAAAAGGTAAACATATCTTTGACGTCGACTTTACTACGAGAGGCTATATAAACAGAACACCTTAAAAGTCCAATATTTTCTTTCGAATTTTATTTTCTCGATAGCTATGTAACGCTTAGGTTAGCTTAGGTTTAATCTATGAGCGCTATCAAAAAATAAAACCTTCAATCAAATCATTAAAATCGGATTTTTTTTAATTCAAGAACTGACCTATAACGTCCAAAGTGTCACTCTTGATTTTACCGGACGCCATGACTTTAGTTTTTATTTAAGTACTTAGTCTACTTTAATAATCGGCACGTCGAATATACTCTGAATGTCTCTCTCGTATCGCTATAAACTGTTTCCGTAACCCCGCCAGGCACGGAAACGTCACGTGACGGCATCGACAGTTTCATTTGTCGGCGCGGAGTGCTCCGCAAATGTTTGCCTCCGAGTAATTAAGCCGATATTGCGGCGCACTTCGAAAAATAATACTAAATCGACGCCGGTTCGAGTGCAATGGACATTTTTTTTGTTTGACTTTAAAACGGTCATTGGATTTTTGATGTTTTTTTGTTTGTTTCTGTATTTAACCAGTTAAACTAGTTTTTTTTAGCGGAAATAAATTTTGGTAGAAAATTAATGTTGTTCCATTGTGTAACGAAAATTCAATCAGATTATGCTTTATTTCGTTACACAAAGGAAACAATTAACGTTTCTTAATTGATTCCTTAATTACATACAATATTTTTATAAATTCACCCATTATTGACTGTGAAGTTAAATGATTAGATAATACGTATTATTTATAATTATTTATACATAGTATAGCAATAAAAATCCCAAAAATACATGAAAGCACATGTAACGAATTTACAAAGGAAAACTGTCACGACTAATAATACTGAAAAAATTAGCATATTATGGAGGCAAAATATGCACATCAATGACACTTTGTTCACAACTTTATTTTTATTACTGCAAGCCTAAGACTGCAAATGCGTTGCCAACCCTAAGGACTAAGATGGAATGCCTCTATGCTAGTCATTACACCGGCTGTCTTATCCCCGAACCGGAAGACAACAATGCGAACAAGGCTGTTTGGCGGTAGGTTAATGGATAAGATGCGGTGGTAGCGATCCGGACGGACCCTGCACAAGGTCCTACCACCCGCAAAGCCACTACCACTTTACACTAGAAATGAGGCAGGATCTTATTTTTTTGGTCTATCCCGTCTATCCCAATCAGTTTGAGCTTGAGTAGAGTAGAGCCCGAGGTTATTACTTTACTTAGAACGTAACGTCTGTTGGTAGGTACGTTGTTTGTAAAACGCTAAGTTTTCCATGAGCGAGAGCAGGCGAACGCTGCCCGATGACTCAAAAGCATCAAATAAAACGTCCAGCTCAGACGAACGTTTCGAAAATTGCTAATAGACCGGGAGCGGTTGCTTTAAATTTACCAGGAGGTATTAATAAATCAATGTTAAGACGTAAAAAACATTTATAACGATAAACGGCGTCTTTTCAAACAGTCGACCGAGAGCGAAGTCTTACGTGCGAGTTGTAATGTAAGCTACAAAATTTGGACTGCACGCATCTGTAATGTTCTTTGTATATTCTGACGGGAGAGTTTAAACGCGCCGATTAATCATTCTTCTATCAGGTTAGAAATCCCTACCAGCTCCCACTTAACGAGACGTATGATGAAAAGTCGAAAATGTAAATACATCGTGTATTTTTTAAATACTCTCTAAATCGTACTTAAGCAGGCGTGTCGAACAGTTCTTACTACAGATACTTAGGTAATTCCACGTAAAGCAACTTCGCCAGACTAAAATCCATTTATAAATTTGTCATTGTCTGCTATTCTAAACACTGTTTGTTTAGTTTTCAATGAGCGAGCACTGAACGAGCGCTGCCCCGGCGACTCAAAAGCATCAAATAAAACGTCCACCTGAGACGGACGTTTAGAAAATTGCTGATCGAACGGGAGCTGCTGATTAATAAAATTAAAATGCATTAGTGGGTCAAAAAAAAGCAAGATAAGATAAATTACGGTGCTACATAAGTACAGTCAAATAATAGTATTAATAGTACTGGGCTGTCTATCGCTTTCTCACTTTCGCTTTTGTAAATATACTGCCAGACAGAGCGTGACAGTAAGAGACAGTTTAGGACCATTGATATCCTGGTTTTACTGTACCTGGTTTTGAAAAACGTGCATAGGTTTGCCAAATTTTCGCTCAGTCAAATGACATCCAATGGTCATTTAATAAAATACTACTGGAAAGGAAAAATGTGAAATCATTCAATTTCAATCAATAGATTATTATTTTATTTTGGACTCCTAGCTCCTGGGCCATTGTTCTTAGGTGGCGATCCCGCGTTTCCTACGGCCCCGCTCATGTAATATTAATACTGCTACCTGAACTAGCAATATATATTTAAAAACCTCTCAGACCCGAGTGAAACCGCTCAAATGCTCCTTCAGTTCAACGTATAATTGTAAATTCTGCAATACCAAGTGGTGTTTGCGAGGAATGTTTTGTATATTAGACAGACATATAAAGTGCAAAGTATTGTAAAGTTTGCAGGTGAATTTTAAGGCGTAAATGGCTCTATGATTTTGGACGTAGGCACTTTGTTTGGACTGTAGTAAATCGAGTATGGAAGGTACCAGAAATAATATTATGTATATTTTACAACAGAATCTGATTAATTTAAATGTATAGGTAACTAAGCTTTGTAGAAATAAGTATCGTGAGTTAAACCGCGGAAAAGGACAGACGAACATTGGCGAATCTATGTGAGTTCCTTGTTGACTACGGAAACTTACAAAGTAGTGGTTGAATGAGTAGGCTAGTTTGGTCTCTGCTGGATGTCAAACAAGTGTTTTTTTTTTTAAATTTCAAGTTATATTCATAACTAGCTTCTGCCCTCAACTTCATCCGCGTAGAATTCGATTATCGTTATTTAATTGAAATATTTTGATTTTTCCTGGATGAAATGTAGCCTATGTGTGAATCCAGGATATAAGCTATCCTTCTGTCAAATTTCATCTAAATCCGCCCAGCCGTTGTGGCGTGAAAAAGTATCAAACACACACACACACACAGTTAGGGATGAACAATGGCGGCAACATAAAAAAAGGAAAAAGATCTTGGAAAAGACATGGATTAGGTTTAATTGCTATTAATGGATAGTAAATAGTGAATCATCCTCAAGCCATTTATACTACCGTAAACTGCATAACAAAATGCCGAATACTCCCTAAATTTTCGCATCGCTCTATTTGCGGGCAACACCGTCCAACTCCCGTCCAACTTCCCCGCGGCATGTTTTAGTTCCATTATAAATTGTTCGAAACTAAAGTGCATTTTTAATTGTTGTATATATTATGCATGAAATAATGAATGATGAATACAGGTAATAGTTACAAGAAACAATTATGTGGACAAGGTCGTAGACAGGTTACGGAATTTAAAAAAAAATGGTCTATCATTTATTTTAGAAAAGTCGGATATTAAAGGTAATGATCAGAATGGCAGTCTGTCGTCTTGAGAATTCAAATGACTGTGGGTTTCAAATCTCACTCACCATTATGGTGTTTGTCTGCCTTCTCTATATCATAATAAAACACTTTAGCTACAAACATCTCGACATCTTCACAATACGTAGACTATTACAAAGATATAACGTGATTTCTGTTCGATATTCCTAGTCCCAAGGCAATCTATGCGTTACTCCCTCAAGTACAAAGGGGGATACTAAACGCGGATTGATCTAATACAGCTCCCAGAGCGAAACGCCTCGCATCGGTTCACAAATCATGTTACTGGCGCACTTATCAATAACCAATTGTAGCCCGATTGTGAAAATAACGAAGATAAATCGCGACACCTGGCATAAAATTTAATAAAAAACGTTTCACAAACTGATTCATTTCACAAACATTATTTTGCAAAAGGCTTTTTTCCCAAACTGTAAATACTTCAGGATTTTAAAAAAACTAACCTAACCAGGGCTACAAGATGGTTTCGAAATAAATCCTGAAATATTTACACTTTCGGAAAAAATCGTTTTGCTAAATTATGTTTGTGAAATGTTGTTTATCCAGTTATCCGAAACTCTTCGTCACTTACTACACCAGTGAGGTTAACTTGTAGTACGTGGTTATTGTGTATACACAACGTTTTTTGTATCAATGTACGTATGTATGAGTGTGGGTTTAATAATGTTTTATTAAATTAGGAACGATAGTCTCTAAGAAAATTATGAACATTGTTTCGTACTGCTCTATGCACTTACGAACATTAAAAAGGTTTAAAACTGACCACTGTCTTAATTCTGACGTCAATTTAATGTTTTAAATTAATAATAGTTTTAGATTATTATTTTTTATCTTGGCTTAAAACTAAATGCGAATGGCAGAACATAACGACTCGTTTATTAATTTTAGAATTAAGAACATCCTGATTTACATCAAGTACACGTAGACACACATACGCAATAATACATAGACTGTCAAACTTATTAACCTTTTTGTATTCGCAGTCGGGTAAAATAGGTTGTTACAGATACCTTTTAGACCGTCAGATGGCTGATATAACTAAAAATTATTAAAAAATAAGTAAAAATTAAATGGGCTCCTCATAGAAGACACGTGTAATTGCGGCGTTTGTCGTTATATTTTTTTTTACATATTTTTTTAAATACGTAAAACTAAATATTGTATGTATGTACGAAACGTCCGTGTGTGAGCCCGGCTCGCACTTGACCAGTTTTTAATACATTAACGCAACTGTGGTGCCTCAATTTAGCAGGCTGAGTACTAATAAACACTATACGCTTTAGACATCGTATATGATGCTCGAGTAAAAACCGCAAAGCGACGTAAAATAATTCCAATTATCAGTTTCAAACTAACGAAAGTTGACTCCTCCAACCCACTATTAGTTGTTCAACAGTGGCAGCCCCCAATTGGCTTCCCAAATGGAACCAACTTGCCGCAGCCTGTCCATAACCAATGTATTTTTAGCTCTAGTGCCGATAGAAATAGTATGAATAATTAAACATATAAAGTGCTTTGTAACGTATGGAAACTAAATTTGGTCGGATGTGCCGTCTCGTAATACATTACCTTAATTTAAATAACATTTGCGACGTCACTCTGGGCAGGATTTTTGGATTGGTGACTTTGTTACTTCGTGACTATTTGTAAAAAATAGTTATTTATGTGACTGGTGCATAATGAGAGGCATTAATACACGAGTGTGGTTTTATGAAACGAGCCGATAGGTGAGTTTCATAATAAGATCACACGAGTGTTTTAATGCCTAATTATGCGTACAGTCGCATACATAACTTTATCTACATGCATATCATAAGTTTTCTACAATATGTGAGAAAATTGTACCATGTTGCCTTGTATCTTAAAGAACCTGCATCTTAATGTTCACTTTAAAGTTTCGGTCACCGAAAATTTAAAGTGAACATTAAGATGCAACTACATCAATAACCGATACTTTAATGACATGTAATACTTTAATGTTAACATTAAAGTGCAACCACAGATACAGGTTTCTTAATATAGGCTGTTTGTTTATCATTTCTAAACATATAATAGGGAAGTTATGATATGGATGTAGATAAATATGTTTATGGTTCCGAAGCTAAATAGCAAAACGGGACCTTTATTACTTTGTCATTGCAAGCTATCTGTGTTATCGTATAATTGTGTCACTACTAGATATATTTGACAGGGACATTATTTTGATATCTGAATAATATATATGAGTCGTATTTGTTGGTTTGTTAGTAGGTACAGTCGGCTAAGAATGTGGTCTCGGCGTACAACAAGTTCGATTTTCCCTTGCAATAATACGAGGGTGGGATGATAAGTACCTAGCCTAAGTAAAAAAAACTTGAATTTTGGTTTTAAAACTAATTTTATTTTTCGACATAATCTCCGTCTAGGTCTATGCACTTATTCCATCTTCGCTCTAAAGCTGTGATGCCTCCCATAAAATGATTCTTTTCGAGGCCTCCAAAATAGTCCTCTACAGCGGCTATGACGGCATCATTAGTGGCAAATTTCTGTCCACCCAAAAAAGTTTTAAGCTTCGGGAACAGATGGAAGTCGGATGGTGCCAGATCAGGCGAATAAGGTGGGTGGGGCAGCAAATCGTACTTCAATTCGCCGATTTTCGCCATGGATTTAACACATGTGTGAACCCTGGCATTGTCTTGATGGAATATGTTTTTTTTTTTGCTAAGCCTGGTCGTTTTTGCTGAATACATTGATGTAGCTTATCTAAAAGGTTAGCATAGTATTCTCCATTATGGTTTCACCTTTAGGAAGGTAATCGATCATTAAAATTCCACTAGCATCCCAAAAGACGGAAGCCCTAACTTTTCCAGCCGACTTTACAGCCATAGCTTTTTTGGGGCCCGAACATCCAGATTCAGTCCACTGCTTTGATTGAATTTTTGATTCTGGCGTGTAGTGGTGAACCCATGTTTCATCTGTTGTTACAAAACGACGCAAAAAATCAGCTTTATTTTTCTGAAAACGATCCAAACATTCCTTCGAGTTTTGCACGCGGATTCTTTTTTGATCGGGCGTAAGCAATCGCGGCACCCAACGGGCGGATAACTTTTTCATATTTAATTCTTCATCTAGAATATGATGTATCCGTTCCTTTGAGATCCCTGTAGTCTCAGCTATTTCTGATAACTTCAATCGTCGATCAGCCAAAACCATATCGTGGACTTTGTAGACCATTTCTGGAGTCGTGACGCTTTTTGGACGTCCAGGGCGAGCTTCGTCTTGGACACTTGTACGGCCTCGTTTAAATTCAGCCACCCAGTTTTTTACCGTGGCGTATGATAGAGCACATTCCCCCAAAACATTTTTTAACTCATCATAAATATCTTTTTCCTTCATACCCTTCATGTAAAGAAACTTTATCACCGCTCTTTGTTCAATTTTATCCATTTTTAAAACAATCGTCGCAATAAATTTTCAAATGACAGAAAAATCAATATTTTTTTAAGCCATGAATTTCAAATTTCGAACACAGATAGCCAGAGACACACATTTTAAATTAAGCTAGTTTATTTTTAAATACAACCTTTTTAAATAGCTAAGGCCAGTTACTTATCATCCCGCCCTCGTATTATGACAGTGACTGGTGTGTCAACCTTACATCTCACAGAAACTTTTGTCAAACTTGGTAGACCACTTTCTTGGCCGACCGTACTTACTTTGGGAATTCCTCTTTTTATAAGGTGTGTAATATTTTGCATGAATATGCCCAGTTAACAGATTTTGGTGATATGATTAGGTAGCTTCATCATTCATCAAATTTTAAACCTAACTGTAAACATCTCTCATATTTATAATTCACGTCAAATTCTATCCAAATAGCCGTCAAACTTGACTTTTACTGGTTAAATAAAAAGGAGAACTCTTGCAGTTTAATTTACCTAAAACAATATCTACCACGTTTATTTAACGCCTCCCGTTGATGAGAAACAAGATGGCATCCCATTAATTTTAAATTACTCTATCTCTCTCCATCAAAATGGAAGGACACGGTACAAAATAATTAATTATTACTCGGAAAATAACAGTTCAGTTCGTCTTTTATCTGTGTCAGAGAGTTTTAGCTTTTGTTTATGCTTTACAGCAAAACGCTTGCGATGCTTATGTTTTAAGTAGAAATTAAGTACGATTATATTCAAAGTACACCACTCTCTCACAATTGGGATATCTAAATCGAGAGAATATGTAATTTTAAGAGACCAATTTCATTAATTTTGTTTTTGACCCTGTAGTTTTGTTTTAATATCTTTATTTATTTAGCAGATATTTTATGGACGTTATTATTTTAAATTTGGGATGGCATTTTCTAATAAATTACAACAAAATGATATCTAATAATGAAAACTGATTGTAATAGTGTATTAAAACATACTATTTCAAGCGGGACATTATTTATAAGTTACATACTTACTGTATTTTTTTGTGATTAATAAATAAATAAAAAATAAAATAATTAAAAAAAACTGTTTTCATGTAACCCGTAAGATACACCTAGGAGGGCTTCAAGCCGAAAACGAAAGTCAAACTAAGGTTAAATATATTTACGTCGAAAAATTGCTACCGGTCGCCAATTATTAGTAATTAACGTCTTTCGATAAAAGTAATGATGCAAAAATGAAAGATATATCTTTGACGTTGGATGTATGTATTAGCCACTTTTTTAAAGTATCACGTTCTCGCACACTATAATTTTAAAACCTACATTTATCATTTTCATTGACCAAATTTACCCAGAGAGCTAATATTGATGCGCAGCAAAGAGTTTCTACGAGTTGTATTTCTAAAAAAATATACTTTTTTTATATGAATGAGGATGGGCAGGAGGGCGTAAAACACGATAAACAAAAGAATGGGTCAGAGTAGCATTGTACGAAAAAGTAATTTCTCAAATTGTGAAAGTTTCTTATGAGAATTTCTCGGAAATTTCTAAGAATATTCTTTAATGGTCTGGAAAAAGAACATTGTCAATGCTCTCAAATGTTTCCTATAATATTCTCAGTAATTTCTTGAGAACATTTCGTAAATTCTGATAATGTTCTGCAACTTGTACATTGCTAGGTCAGAGTAATCACATGGCATCAATTGCGCAAGTTCAATCGTAGCCAAAGACGATGAAAGAGTTTGGGCAATCAGTATGATTGCACAAATAAATTGATCATCTGTAGGGTGCCTTAGAAATCAAAATCAAAATCGGTTCTTCCCTTTGGGAGTTACAATGTCGCAGACAGATACACAAACGTGTTTGCGTCACAGGTGAAAAGCATAAATCATTAATATTGTGTAATTAATAGAGATGTTAACAAGAGGCTCTAGTTAAATATGTAAATCATTCTTACCGCCAAAGCGTCAAATACAACTCTCCTATTTCCCCTTCAGTCTTTATGGGATAAAGTCACGGCTTGAAGAGGGGTGAAATGTGGCCATGAATTTATTAAACTGGACCTAGAGTCAATGAATTTATTAAACAAAATAGAGGTTTGTCTTTAAATAAGTATAAAATAATACGCGCCGTATCGAGGAATACTTTTTTGTGTGGGAATACCTTGAAAATCCGAATATACATTACTTTTTTTTCAGTTTTACGAATGATAAGTTACAGTGGAGCTATTTTAGATTAAATGCATAATTTAATTGCTATACGTACGTGGGTTAGATTAAGTTTCATTTATAAGTAATATAAAAAACAATCTTATTAAAACATTGCATTCAGAGTTATGAAAATTCGGGATTTATGTCTATGGAATTATGCAGTCGTAGGTGTGGCCCTTTTTGGTATCTGACTTTTTATTTAGCCTGGAAGGCAAAAGGATAGTTTTTGTTTTACAAGTAAAGTTCCTATAGTTCCTATATTCAAGAAACGAATCGTTTTCCTTACCGTTTACCGGCAGTAGCGTTATGACATTTGCTACGTACAAAATGTGTGAAAGTTTAACGAGACGTCACAACTCTACCAATGGTTTTGAATATAGGAACGAACCACCTTTTTCCGCTAAGTTGAATACACGACAGTTAATAGTAGATTGTTCAACAAGGGACTAAAACAAGCCATAATGCATGAGATGTTTAGCCACCCATTAAGCGGAGCGCGGGTGGCTATAGGTCGAGTGTCAGTATGGTTGTTTAGTCTCGCGTTAAACACTCTACTTTTCACTTTTAATGCGAGAAAAAATAACGACGTTATATACAATGATATTTTATATTTAGATACGCTCATACTAAACGCATCCAAAACCCGTCGCCAATTACTAACAGTTGCTACGTTACCACATTTCAACAGACAAAGACGGCAATCCTTAGCGAACGCTATTGTTAGAAAGAGATATATAGTTGTGCCCGTCCTCGTCTTTATCGTAATTATGCGATATCTAATTGTTTATCTCATGATTCACAGATGACAAGGATGCCGCCACGCATGTGCAGTTATTTATTAGTTAATTATTTTCTTTTAAATATTTTTTGTAAAGTGACGCTTTTCATGCTTGCATATTTAGCCAACAGATTCAAACTTGAAAATTATTTTAATACTAATTGGAACATGCCTAATGAAATAAATTCATCCTTAATATAATTAAATAGATTCATACTCGTAATTATTAATAGTGTTTCACGAAATTAAATCGTATTTATTTTATATTTTTGTGCAGTTGTCATTTTGAGGTTATTTTCACGCCCTAAAAATTGTCTATACACAACCACTTGAAATTGCGATAATCCTCCATTCACAAACGCCGTCATTGGCTGTTTAGGCCTTTTCAAAGTAATTTAAAAAGAAAAACAAAAACCCTAGAGCTTAATAAGGAACTTTACTCCCGGTGTGCAGTAAAGTGACATTTTAAGAGCATGAGAAGTGAAAAGATTATTAATACGTTGTGTATTCATTCGTACAACAAAAATCCATCCTTCGATATCAACACGATACTTAAGTTTATTAGAAAACATCATAGTAATGAAAGCGCCATTGGACGCAGTCTTAAGAATAAACTAGCAAAGCGAGCAAATTGTGAGCAAACTGAGACCATATAATGGGATCCTGGTGAAAAAGGGTACAAGTCGACTCAACTCGTAATAAAAAGGGCATATACAGTACGGAATATACTACACTTAAACCCTTTTTCCCTTGATCTTCAGAAGACTTATACCCTTATTCACTAGGACCCCGTATTTTTGCACCTTGTAGCGTGTCAAAGCGTCTTTGCAAATTTCTTTCGCGTTCATTTTTCTGCCGTTTGTCCATTAAAGTTTAAATCCGGTCTGCGTCGAAGTTGCTGGCGCTGGCGCCGCTGTGCAGCTAATTGTATTAATTTTGCTAAGAATATCTTGTAGTTACAGGCTGTCATACAAATAAAATGATAACCATTACAATAAAAACAAGAACACGCTCACTCCAAAATATGATGTGCCCAAGAGGGTCCACAGTTTTAGACGGCACAGTTAGTTCCCAGGTTCGATTTTCGTGAGAAGGACGTGTTTCTATATGTATAAGTATGGTTATCGTATCCTAGTACCCTAAGTTCAAGTTTAGTGCTTAGTTTGGGATTAGGTCAGTTGGCGTGAGACTGTCGCCGATATTTATGTTTATTTAATTAAGTAATATTTACTACCGAACTAACTTAACTTAAGCTAAAAATCTTAGCCAAAAAACAAGCTTTTAAAACTAACAACAAGTACTCGTCGTCTACATAATAATATTTTCGTATGTATACTTCTTATGTACTAAGTGTGTGTATGTTTTAAAGTGAGTATTGGTAAGTAAAGTAAAGATGCAATTAATGTTAAGGCAATATGCATTTTTAAGATTTCAACTGGCGGTTCCAACGGGAGACCAGCGTTGACTTTACTGCAAGCATTACGATGAGTTGGTACCTTTTTGTAACTACATTATTTTTATGAGTTTCTCTTTAGCCTTTGTGTTGATTGTCACGTATAATGGGTTTTTCGGGTTCCGTACCTAAAAGGAGCACATCATTTTTCGTATCTTTTGAACCGAAATAGATAGTGGGTTAGTTTTTTTTCAGAATGTGTTATTACGGTGGATTTATTAATAAATAAAAATAGTTAAGGGAAGTGAAATAATGAAGAGGGCCCTCATATCTACAAGAAAATATATTTTTTCATGATAATTTAATCTTTGTTGTATTGTAAAAATCAATAAATTTAAAACCAAGTGCGAGTGGTCTCGCTTCGATTAGGAATCCAATTCAAAACGGAATATACCTACTGTGCCGCGGTACGGAACCCTCGCTACGCGAGTCCGGTTTTTTTTAACGAGTTTATCTATCTATTGTATGGCAGCTTGTTAAGAGCCAGTCGCAAGGTCCAGGTGTTCAAACAAGCAGAACTTCCCGAACAGCGATCTATTACGCCTCTAAGGCTTATTGTCCAATAATTTATGACGGACTCCAGTTTTTGTTTACTTCTTATTAGCTCTCGCAATTTACAGTTGCGATATTAACGGTAATTTATAGCTGTTCGAGGATTTCCTTTAATTATGTGCTTGTACACGGGGTGGAAAAACACTGGAAACAGCCAATTCTACGCAAAAGAAGTAACTTTTATTTTTTTTAAATAATAAATACTGCATTGGAAGCCAGGTGGTGAATATGACAAAACCATAAAGTCGTGTTTTATGATAGAGATAGAAAGCGTCTTTGGTAGTGATCATTTATATCTACAACACCTTGATATTAAATGAAACCTTAAAAAAGTGCACTATAATATTAATTTTGAATATTCGACCAGTTCAATTTCCGGTTAAGGCAGACGATCCAAAAATCCATAAATTTTAGTCTCTGTTATCCAATATTTAATAAATATGGTTGCCGTCCACGAGGCGTTCGTTTTTCCACTCTGTATTCCTTGTTAGGCTGTATAGCTTATTGGGGCTGTAACGGTATTATGATGTTAGCCTAACGGAGCTTTGTTTATAAATAATATTAATTAGCCTCTTTCTGATACTTTTTCCTCATCCAATTATTTTGCCATTAACCCTCGTTAACCTTATCGATATTTCCTTTCTTCGACTTTGTTATTTTATTGTTTTTTGACATTTAATGCAAATTGATACTGGAATATTTTTATGTGATAAGTAAATCTACATTACTACTTTTTTTGATGTAGATTGCGTATCTTCATTCTCCGCAAGACTCAAACGGTTTCGCCGTGTATGAACGAAAGCAAACCGACATATAAACACATAGATTATTGTATTTTTATATGCGACTGAATAGAATTGGAATAACTTTTGCACAATAACAAAACATGAGCTTCAAAAACCGAACTGTTGCGAAACAACTTCAAATCGTTAAAAATCTTAAATGTTCATTTTTAATATCTATTCAATGAAATGATACCCCAATTTTTTTTTATCAATGTAGCGTCTGAATCTCGTATCGCTTTGAATTTTGATAACCGTCATAAATCATAATCTTGAGTGACACTCATAAGATTAAGACACATCGATTGACATAAGAATCTTCATTATAGGTCCACGCGTTTACTTTCTAGAGCGCCACAAAGGAACAAACATACATACAAACATATTTTGATGGCTTTATCTATATATACATATATACATACATAAGTTACTCTAACTTCGGCCGTTATTTTTAAACCAACAATATTAGGTACGTTACTTTTAAAAGAAATTTGAAAACTCATTCGAGTTACTGTTAAAATTGAAATAAAACTCATTAGTATATTTAGTTTTAGAAACTTGAAACTTTACGTTAAGTAGGTTATTAATGTATAACTACATTTTTTTAACATCCACATAAAAATTATGTTATCTATGTACTTCGTTATATTATGTATCTTCTATTACTGCAAAACAAAAGTACAGTCATATTTATAGGTTCAGTCCAAACATATCTAATTATCTATTTTACAAACTAGCAATCTTAAAAAATAGTTACTGCTATAATATTTACCCTTTCATTTTTATAATTAATGCTTTTGACTATGATCCTCTTAATTCCGAATCCGTTAATTAACATATAGTATGTCCGTAATTAAGATCCTATTGCTTTTTTTAAGTTTCCATATACTATATTCCATATACTTTGTATCAGATAGTCTCTTTACTCGTAACAGTACCAAAAAACAACTTTCTAAATCCGACCATCCCATAATCTAGACGAACAGACCAACAGAGAGATTAAGGTTTCTGGTTTTTTGTTCGAACTTTATAAATGTTTGTATCTCCAATGCCAGTCATTGTTTAGCACTTGTAAGAATCATAGATTACCAGATCTCCAGTCATATCTGATATCTTTTTTGGACCATTCGATAACAGAATGTCAACCACGGAGTACATCACATATTCTATACTCCTTTTATTCGTTGGTGAAATAATTTGCTTAGACCCTCTAGTTTTGACAAATAACGGTTTGGTGCGCGGTATACAAGCTGACGATGGAAAATATGCAAGTTTTTTGGGAATTCCGTACGCTGCGGTCGATCCCAAGAATCCTTTTGGCGTGAGTACAACATCACTTAAAAAAACGTTAACAGTCCGCGAAATAAGCACTCTTTCAATTAGACACAAATTTATATCAAAAAAATAGTCCCTCACGTCAGCTAATCAAATTAATAGACTAAATACTTTTGGGCCTTATTATCTTAAACTGCATACGAATTTCTACCTTACCATACCTTAGCATACCACTTATTTTGCTGACTATGCATAAATGCTTTGTCACTTTACTTCTAATTGAATTGTCACTTGCACCACAACCTCAGCGCAGTAAATAAAAACGTATTTCTTCTAGTCACATAATTGAATTAGTTTACACTAACAATAAGTAAAACACAACTCTCTGTACTGTACACACCCAGTTAGATGACTTCATTCTAGTTAAATAATCAGCTTCTTTTCCTTTTTTTCCGCAGCACTCCACTGAGATACCAAGATTCGAAGAAGAGTTTATCGCCACAGATGACTCAGTGATATGCCCTCAACAAGACGACCTAGACTTCACCATAGTGGGTTCCCTGGATTGCTTGCGAGTCAACGTGTACGTCCCTGATGAAGCCAGCTCTCAGAACATGCTTCCTGTCATGGTGTGGATCCATGGAGGTGGATTTAGAAGATGGAATTCCAATAGAAACTCATACGGTCCCCAATTTCTCGTCAGAATGGGAGTCATTTTGGTGACATTCAATTATAGACTTGGCCCTTATGGTTTCATGGCACTTAACAACACAGATATACCAGGAAACGCTGGTCTAAGAGATCAATTGAAAGCGTTGGAATGGGTGAAAAATAATATAGCTGCTTTTGATGGTGATGAGGACAATATAACTCTTTTTGGAGAAAGTGCTGGTGCTGCTTCTGTAGAATTCCACATGCTTTCAGGACATTCTGAAGGTTTGTTCCATAAAGCTATTATGCAGAGCGGTACGGTGCTCTGTGATTGGGTAATGAACGAACCTGATTTTAATTCACCAATCAAATTGGCTGAATACTTAGGGTTAGACACAAATGACGTCAATGAAGCTCTTAACTATATATCTCAATTAGATCCCCACGACGTGATCAAAGCAACTACTGGCATTGGATATGATGAATCTTTCAAGGCTATAGTTGAAGATAAATTTGAAGGCGTTAAGACTATGGTTAAGGATAAACCGAGCAATCTTTTAAAAGAAGCTTCAATTTCAATCCCAATAATAATAGGTTTCAACAGCAAAGAACAGCAAAGATTTCTGTACAATTACTTACAATCACCTGACGACTATTTTGAGTCATCCGGAAGGGCTTTCAAACCGAAGATCGTGAAATATTTCGATTTTGATGTTGAGGAGCTAGCAAACGCTGAGAATTTAGTGAGACATTTTTACATAGGCACTGATGATGTGGGGGAAGAAACTGTTGATGAAATGTTAGACTTTGATTCTGACTTTGCCTTTATATATCCTAGTTTAAGAAGCAGTAGATACTATTTACGAGCTAGTACGGCTCCGGTGTACTTGTACATGTTTAACTATGCTGGAGAGAGGAACTACATGAAGTACAGACTGAACATGACGTCATTGCCTGGCGCCGTGCACGCTGACGAGATTGGGTATCTGTTTCATCAGTCCTACAACAACCAGCCCATTACGTCTGCAGACAATTTGATTATTGACAGAATGACCACCATGTGGACTGACTTCGCTAAGAGCAGGTAAGAGCGAAATTTAAATTTTTACGAGAAGAGTTCCTTTAATTCGCAAACTACAAATAAAAGCAGTGCGACTTCGAAATTTAGTATACTTACTCGTAAAAAAACTCTTCATCTTTCTTTGTACTTTATAAAAATATCTGTTGATTTTCACCACTTTTAGCTTTCAGCAACAAAATAATTGTCGTACTCGCATCTACAGTAACCAATCATAATTCATCTCCCATTCATATTGTTAGCATTAAAGTAAGGGTAAGTACCACTACGTCAACAAATTATGATGATAAAAATATCTACAAAAGCAAGATAGGTTTTGCCTATCTTGTTTTGTGGAGACAACGTGGAGCAGACGTAGGTACTAGAGGGCTAGTCATGATGCATAACGGTAATTAAAAACAGCAACTTTGAAAACTGCCGCAATGTATTGAATTGACTGATTGATTGAGTTGATTTCAGTGGTGGTAGGACCTTGTGCAGGGTTCGTCCGGATTGCTACCACCATCTTATCCATTAACCCACCGCAAAGCAGCAGTCTTTCTTTTGCTGTGTTCCGGTGTGGGGATAAGACAACTGGTGAAATTATTAGCATGGAGACATTCCATCTCAGTCCTCAGGGTGGCCACGTATTTGAGGTCTTAGGATTGCAATTTTGAGATTGTTGTCTTGAGATTTCAATTATCTACCGGGTTTCAGATCCCACTTACCATCAGGTGGCCTAAGTGCTCGCGTGCCTTCTCATTGACATAGTGATATGCATCTCCTACTCCATTCTCGTTATCTTATGCCTATATTATAAGCCTAGAGCTTTGTTTGTATATAGGTCAATTTGAGTGATATGGTCTTTTGATATTTATTGTATGTTATTTTATTTTTTCCAGCAACCCCACCCCAAAGGCTTCAGAGCTGATTCCTTTTACGTGGCGTGAATCCAAGGACGAGCCTGAGTATGCTATCATCGATAAGGTCCTGAAGCTGAAACAGCATCCCTACTTCCAAAGAATGGCCTTCTGGGACACCTTCTTTGCTATCTACGGGGATAAGGAAAGGTGGTAGAAGATAAAAATGATGCCGAAATCAATACTAACTTACTTTTCTTCAAAATTATCAGAAGTTATCAATGATAAACGATTACAAGATATAATCTGGTCCCATGAGAAAAACTATGAGAGCTGTCTTTAATTTATTACTATGAGTTTTCTAGCATATGTAAGACTTTACATTTTTCAAGATACAATTTTAACTCCGGACGATAACTTTTCTCACTCCCTAAATTAAGTCAAATTTCCGCGATTTTTGAACATGTTGCAGTTATTATGAAAAACTAAGTTTGTACGTTACCGTTTTTTTTTCTTGGAGTCTAAGAAAGTACGTCTAGTCTTGTAGATATTATGGAAAACTTCTTAATATTCAAAACTAGTAAAAATCGGACGAGATTGGCGCATTTTGTATGGAAATTTTCAGCTTTACAATCCTCTAAAGGTTTCTGTCTCTGAAAATAAAATAAAATGAAAAACTACTATTGTATTTTATCTTAAACTAGCTGTCCACCAGCGGCTTCGCTGCCGCTGCTAATTTCCGACTTTCCCGGGGTTTTTTTTGTCATATAATCCTTGTCCTGAGAATAATAAAGATAACAACGAAATAATTATTCAATTTGATGCACACGTTCGGAAGTTATGCGCGTACGTATTTCGTACGTATATACGTATTTCGGCGATTCTTTTTTTTTTTGTTTAGAAGATAGATACTATACTTACATAAAGTTATCTCAAATGTGTGAAAGTCAAATAACACTATCATATTATTTATTTCAATTATAATAGTCAAAACCTACTCTTAAAGTACTTTTAAGATAGACACATAAACATTGTAATAATCAGCTAAAGAATTGAGCCGCATCAACTAACTAGAACGAAACAGACGATCATCACTTCTGGCTTATGGACGATTAAAATATTGTGTGCTGTTTTTATATTAAGAAGTGTTCAAATTTATTAGGTTAAATCAAAAAGTGTGTCACGGAAAATTATAAAAAAAAAGTTCAAGTCATATGTCACCCCGTTTGCTATAATCAAATCACTTTTCAACCCCCTATTCTAGAACCCTTTTCAAATATATAGAAAAATGATTTCATTTTGTTTTTACTAAAAACAACTATGCAAAATTTTAAGTTGATAGCTTCAACTACGAGTATAGTTTCAGATATTAACTGTGGTATTCAGAGACATTTTACGGACAATGAGCTCGTTCCTATTTCAAAATAGTGTATGAAACACGTCACTAAAGGACGAATAATAGTCATTAACTAACTTGTTTTTTTTTTAATGGCATAGAGAAGGCAAACGAGCACACAGGCCACCTGATGGAAAGTGAAAACTGTCACCCATAGACTTTTTTTTTTAAAACATTGAACTAAAATGTTTTGACGAAAATCATTCTTATCCTCTTTCTTTATACATAATTATCCTTCAAGTCAAAACGACTCAGTCATATTTATAGGTTCAGTTCAGACGTATCTATTGTATAAACTTTTTTATAATCTATGCTTTTGACTATGATCCTCTTAATTCTGAATTCGTTTCTTAACACTATTATGCCCGTAATTAAGTCCCTCAATTGTACCAAAAGTCAATTTTATAAATCCGAGCATTCCACAATCTAAACATTAAAGGGTTCTGGTTTTGTATGTATTTATCTGAATAATTTAATGAACAAAAGGAAAACAAAAACACAACGATGAAGATAAAAATAATGTGAGGCAAACTTATCAATTTAAGCCTTCCAGCTAACGCTTAAGAGGGAATTTCTTCAAATTTAAAAAATGTTCAGATCTCCAATGCCAGTCATTGTTTAAAAGCACTTGAAACAATCAGATAACCAGATCTCGAGTATCTCCTCATATTTTTTTAGGACCATTCAATAACAGAATGTCAACCATGAAATACATCACATATTCTTTTTTCCTTTTATTCGTTGGTGAAATAATTTGCTTGGATCCTTTAGTTTTGACTAATAACGGTTTGGTGCGCGGTATACAAGCTGACGATGGAAAATATGCAAGTTTTTTGGGAATTCCCTACGCTGCGGTCGATCCCAAGAATCCTTTTGGCGTGAGTACAACTTCACTTAAAAAAACGTTAACAGTCGGCGAAATAAGTACTCTTACAATAAAACGATTTTCTATCAAATAAAATAGTGGCTAACTCCGGCTAATCACAAATGTTATCGCTTATCTTATTGTTTTAAAACTGTATACGAATTTCAAGCTTAGGGTAGTATACCATTTGTTTGACTGTGCATAAATGCTTTGTCACTTTATTTCTAATTCAATTGTCACGTGCTACACAAGCTATAAGCAGAATAAGGTCACTAAATGAAAACGTAATTCTTCTATTATCACATAATTGAATTAGTTTATACTAAGTAAGACACATACGAGAAGCGTTCAATAAATTCTCGGTATGAGAAGGAAAACAAAAGCATACGATTAGTGTTTTATTGTTATTTTTCTCTATACTCCCACCCCATGTTTATACACTTATAAGATCTGTCAAGTAATTTTTTTAACCCCTCATAAAATATTTTTTTCTCTTTGGTGTCAAAAAGAAAATCGATGTCCACGATAACCCTTTTTAAGGTTAGGAAACAAAAAGTAGTTGCTAGGGGCCAAGTCTGGACTGTACGGTGGGTCAGTAATAGTTTCGAACCCAGATTAAAGAACAGCAGCCTTGACAACATGAGCAGTATGCACAGGGGCGTTGTCATGAAGAAGCAGCACTCCTCTGGTCAATTTTCCTCTCCTCTTCTCTTTGATTACTTCCCGTAATTAGCGTAAAATGTTAGCGTAGTACTCTCCTGTAATATTTAGACCCTTGTCTTTATAATCTATTAATAATATCCCTTCATAATCCCAGAATATTGTCGCCACGATCTTGCCAGCTGAAGGGACGACTTTGAATTTCTTGGGATGAGGTGTTCCTTTAACGTGCCACTGCATCGACTCTTGTTTGCTCTCAGTGTCATAATGATGAACCCAAGTTTCATCTCAGGTAACAATTTTTTGGAGCAAACCATCAGGGTTTTCACCACACAGCTAAATGAAGTCGGAACAACAAGCAACGCGCGTATGCTTCTGAAACGGTGTCAACATTCGTGGTACCCATCACGCACTAACTTTGGACATGATAAGATGATCCTGGAAAATATCATGTATTGTACCAATATAAATATTGGTTTTTAGTGCTATACACCTAACCTTCACTCAACCATAGCTTCCAGTATAATTTTCTCCACTTTTTGTCATCATCGGTCATCTTCTATGCTCTCCCTCCCACGCTTAAATTCATTTGACCACTTTTGGATGGTAGATAATGAAGGAGCGGACTCAGGGTAGACTAAGTCCATTTCTTCTTTAATAGACTTTTGATTTTTCCCTCTTTAGTCAAGAATTTTATCACTGCTCGAAGCTTCAATTTAATTAACATTGTAGAATCACTCATGGTGATCAGGTTTGTTCAGCAGTAGCAAAAAACAAAAGAACGTGTGGGCTTCAAATTTACTTTTTTTTACTTTCAATGCATCTCTTAGCGACCAGTATTAAGAAGTTTACTAAAAAGGTTTGCACGATACCAATACCGAGAATTTATTGAACGCCCCTTCTACATTTTGTTATTTATGTAACTTTTTAGTTCAATTAAAAACTAATTAACTTTATTCTAGTTAAATAATTTGCTTCTTTTCCTCTTTTGCCGCAGCACTCCATTGAAGTACCAAGATTCGAAGAAGAGTTTATCGCCACAGATGACTCAGTGATATGCCCTCAACAAGACGACCTAGACTTCACCATAGTGGGTTCCCTGGATTGCTTGCGAGTCAACGTGTACGTCCCTGATGAAGCCAGCTCTCAGAACAGGCTTCCTGTCATGGTGTGGATTCATGGAGGTGGATTCAGAAGATGGAATTCGAATAGAAACACATACGGTCCCCAATTCCTCGTCAGAATGGGAGTCATTTTGGTGACCTTCAATTATAGACTCGGCCCTTATGGTTTCATGACACTTAACAACACAGATATACCAGGAAACGCTGGTCTAAGAGATCAATTGAAAGCGTTGGAATGGGTAAAATATAATATAGAGGCTTTTGATGGTGACGAGGATAATATAACTCTATTTGGAGAAAGTGCTGGTGCTGCTTCTGTAGAATTCCACATGCTTTCCGGACATTCTGAAGGTCTATTCCATAAAGCTATTATGCAGAGCGGTACGGTTCTTTGTGATACGGTAATGAATGAACCGGATTTTAATTCACCAATCAAATTAGCTGAATACTTGGGATTAGAAACAAATGACGTCAATGAAGCTCTTAACTATATATCTCAATTAGATCCCCATGACGTGATCAAAGCAACTATTGGCATTGGATATGATGAATCTTTCAAGGCTATAGTTGAAGATAAATTTGAAGGCGTTAAGACTATGGTTAAGGATAAACCGAGCAATCTTTTAAAAGACGCTTCAATTTCAATCCCAATAATAATAGGTTTCAACAGCAAAGAACAGCAAAGATTTCTTTACAATTACCTACAATCACCTGACGACTATTTTGAGTCATCCGGAAGGGCTTTCAAACCGAAGATCGTGAAATATTTCAATTTTGATGTTGAGGAGCTAGCAAACGCTGAGAATTTAGTGAGACATTTTTACATGGGCAGTGATGATGTGGGGGCTGAAACTGTTGATGAAATGTTAGACTTTGATTCTGACTTTACCTATATATATCCTAGTTTAAGAAGCAGTAGATACTATTTACGAGCTAGTACAGCTCCGGTGTACTTGTACATGTTTGACTATGCTGGAGAGAGGAACTACATGAAGTACAGACTGAACATGACGTCATTGCCTGGCGCCGTGCATGCTGACGAGATTGGGTATCTGTTTCATCAGTCCTACAACAACCAGCCCATTACGTCTGCAGACAATTTGATTATTGACAGAATGACCACCATGTGGACTGACTTCGCTAAGAGCAGGTAAGAGCGAAATTTCAATTTTAAAGAGAAAGAGTTCCTTTGATTCTCAAACCACAAATTGAAACAGTGTGACTTTGAAATTTAGAATACTTACTCGTAAAAAACTCTTCATCTTTTTTTGTACTCTCTAAAATATCTGTTGACTTTCACCAGTTTTATCTTTGAGTGACTAAATATATTCGTATCTTCAGTAACCAATCATAATTCCACAACCGATCCGTAGTCACACCAATTTGCCACATTGGTGTGACTATGGTTCATTTTATTTACCCGTAGTCACACCAAGACCGAATTTGCGTCTGTTTCTCTTTCAAAATCAAACTCAACAGAGTCAACGGAGCTCCGCTAACGCGGAGCTCCTATTTCTGGGTTGTTCTGGCCCTCCGGGCCTGATATAAAAACGAACCTAACCTAAACCTTCCTCCTATTTATGTGTTCGTGTGACTACGGATAAATAAAATGAACCATAGTCACACCAGTGTGGCCAATTGGTGTGTCTACGGATCGGTTGGTCATAATTCTATCTCGTATTCATATTGTTGGCGTTAACACTTCGTCAACAAAATATGATGATAAAGATATCTACACAAGCAAGATAGGCAAAAACAACGTGGAATAGACGTAGGGACTAGAGGCCTAGACATTATGCACAACGGTATGAATTGACATTATTCCAGCTAACGTCAATCCTATACATTTTGTCAGTGGTCGAAAGTCACTAACCATAGTGATACGCATCTCCTACTCCATTCTCTTTATCTTATGCCTATATTATAAGCCTGGAGCTTTGTTTGTATATAGATCAATTTGTGTGAGATGGTCTTTTGATACTTATTGTGTGTTATTTTATTTTTTCCCAGCAACCCCACCCCAAAGGCTTCAGAGCTGATTCCTTTTACGTGGCGTGAATCCAAGGACGAGCCTGTGTATGCTGTCATTGATAAGGTCCTAAAGATGAAACAGCATCCCTACTTCCAACGAATGGCCTTCTGGGATGCATTCTTCACTATCTACGGGGATAAGGAAAGATGGTAGAAGATAAAAATGATGTAGTAATCAATAATATCTTACTTGTCCTCAAAATTATCAGAAGTTATCAATGATAAAAATGATTGCAATAGATAAACTGGTCCCTTGAGAAAAACTTAGTATGAGATCTCCCTTCAATTTATCACTATGACTCGCATTTGTAAGACTTTCAAGAGGTTTGTGAAGCGACGCTTAAACTACATAGCTACAGTTATTTTCCATACAAATTTGGCTCCGTTCGATAACGTTTCTCACACCCTAAATCAAGTCTGATTTTGAATATATTGTAGTTATTATGAAAAACTAGATTTCTACGTTTTAGTTCTTCTTTTTTTTACTTCTGTATTTTCCAAAAACATTCTCTTGGAGTTGAAGAACGTACTATCACGAACGTTAATTTGTGACCCAGTTCAATAAAAAAATTCTTGAAGTCGTCGATGTCTCTAGACATGTCAAGCCATTTGTAACTTATAGGAAACTCAACCTTATTGTTGTAGAATGTCAGATTGACTTTGGACCTTAAGGTGGCTCCCAAATTAAAGTTCTCGTCTGTACGTCTAGTTTTTCTTAATACGTACATTCAAAAATCGTAAAAATCTGACGAGGTTTAAATGGAGACATACATTAGCGCATATTGTATGGATTTGTTTACCTTTACAATGCTCTTAAGGTTTTGGACGAGCCGATGAAAGCATCCTGTTGCTGTGTGAACGATTTATGATTATGACATAAAAAGTAAAATAAAATATTGAACTACCATAGTATTTTATCTTAAGCTAGCTTCCCACCAGCGGCTTCACTTCCGACTTTCCCAGTGGATTTTTCATTATATTTTGTGTATAATCCTTGTCCTGACAATAATGAAGATAAATATACATGCAGTTTTATTTATATAGATAGAAGATAGAATAGTATAGTTACTTAAAGTTATCTCAAATGAGTGAAAGTCGAAAATGATAACACTTTGATAATATTATCTCAATCGTAATTCGTAATCGTCAATACCCTAAAAGTATCAGATAGTTACATAAACATCGTAAATAATCAGTTAACATAGCTGCATCCACTAGAACAAAACAGCAGTCGATAGTCACTCCTTGCATAAGAATGACGTGCTTTAAAATATTGTGTGCTGTGTTTATTTTACGAAGTGTTCATAGTCTGTCGAGGACAGACCCTCTGGTTAATACTAAATTGGGTTTGATCCGAGGTTTGAAGGCAACAGACGGCGATTATTCCATGTTTTTGGGCATTCCCTATGCAACCGTAGACAAGGAAAATCCTTTTGGGGTATGTATACATGGACGATTAAATAAGATTCATCTTCTATGAAAAAATAAATCAAAACGGATTTTTTTCAAGTATTCTTATACAACTTTTTTACAGTATTTAAGTATATAATATCTGTAGTGATAGCTACCGCTGTTCCATAAGGGACATTAACGGAAAATTAAAAAGGTTGAAGAAGTTGTGGCTAAATCAACCAGATGAGTCTGAAGCTCTGTTGTAGTTTTAAATGCTGTTTACGTACGAGAAACGAGCTAGGGCCGCCGGAGGGACTCTTCAAGAAACGAACACTTGATTTTCGAAGTGAACTTTAATGTCTCTTAACAAAGGTGCAGATACAGTGAGGTTTATATAACTAACTTAATTTATTGATCCAGATCGATCACACGACCTTATGCTACCGCGATGGAGAACGTAAGACACTCGCGGCACCTTGATTCTCACCAAAGTCGATAATGTTCACTCAGCACTTTCGTGGGAGTCCGGCAATCGGTTATCGGGAAAATTGGGTGACTCAGTGAGTCACGTTGTCGCCGTGTGGGAACCGTATGGCGTAACACCTCCCCTCCTAGACGAGTGACTATTTGCCAATGCTTAATGCAAATGTCGCGGCTCGACGTTCTTCCAGAGTTTGGGTACCAGTGTCCATTCTCGGGAGTTCTATCTCAGTCTGCGTTAAAGTCTTCGGCCGGTGTTTGTAGTAGTAATAAAAGATAATCAGTAGAGTTGCACTGAATAAAATGATGCCATAAGTGGGTATCGTTGTATGGTATAAACTCGAGAAATTTGGTTCGTCTGTCACAGCTGGTTGTTCCATAAGTACTTGATGTTGAATATTGTGCAAGGTGTTCAAGTCGATTGTAGTTAGATTGTAACGAAGTGATTGTTTCGTTGAAGTCGGAAAAAATGCTGATTTGGGCAGCGTCATGATTTCGACAGCGTATCCTCGGGATTTGTCGTCCATGTTTATGATTGTGAATTCGGGTGTCCGTATTTTGCAATTTCGTGGGATAGTAGCCAAGAAACTTCCTTTAAGAGTACGGTGTTCCTCCTGTCTGCATGATATCTGTACTTTAGTTTCTGCCGGAAATGAAATTATATAATGTTGACTATCAAGTTCCAAAAGGGCTTCTTTAGTAAGTGATACGGGCGTGGGTGTGCATAGTGTGTCCATTTCTTGTTCGTGTATAAGGCGGGCTATACAGTCTCGTTGAGTCCGGGTCTGGTGGATGGTTTTTTGCTTGCAGATGTACCATGTTTCAATCTTAGGGCATTCAGCCTCCATGTACACAAATTCCTTGGAATTGGTTGCCATAAAGGGAGAGGGCGGTATAATGATTTGGGAATATTTATTAGGTGTAGGACATAGTCTAAAAAGATCGTAATTTTCTGGGGACAGGATGGGAACTTTAAGTACGATTACAATCTTGTGATCAATAAAATAAGATCCTAAATTAATCATATCATAGTAATTTCTTATATCTATGTCTAATATAGAGACAGGTCCGTAAAGAGCCTTTATCTTACTTATCATATTTCCTAAGTCATTTATCGTTAATAGTGAGTGGTGCATGGAATTGGTGTGACTAAAAGCTAATATATTTTCTAACCTAGTTAGTTCAGATAATAGATCTTGAACATTTTCACTGAAAATACTAATTATCTGGGACAAGTGAGTATACTCAATAAAAAGGTTACTAGTTCCCTTTGTGCTATTAATTAAATGTGCAACCGCTTTTTCTAGCCTGTTTTGGTTGTAAGTTAAATTATTTAGAATGTGAGTTTGTTGGATAGTCAAATCTTTGTACAAACTGATGTGTTTATTAAAACTTGTAGAAATTGCTTGATTCTCTTTTCGAAAGATAGCCAAAGTATGTTCTAATCTTAATGCGTCATCGTTATCCAGGTTACCAGTCACACTTTTAATAAGGGTACCGAGAGGATTGAGGAGACCACGTTTGATACGCTTTGGTTCAAAGGATTCTAACTGTAGCATAGTTTTATTTAATTTAGAAAATAAGTATAGGATTTGGGTTTTAAAAAACGGGAAGTTTTGGTTAGGGAGTTTGTTTGCAGCTTCTGATAATTGGATCTGTACCAGTTCTATTTGTCTTTGAATTTGGTCAAGGTCGATTTCTTGTATGAAAACATGGTCATGAGATATAATTTTCGTTGATCCCAATTTGAATAGTAAAATACCAGGTCCGTCAGAGAGGCTGTCAAGTTGTATGTTGTCAAGTGTCGGTGGGTGGCTGGCTCGGGCCCGAGTCAAGGTTGCCACGAGGGTTAGTATCCTGTAACAATTTAGAATTCGTATATTTTTTTGTCCGTTTAAGTCTGTTTTTTGCTATTGGTCCCCGTTTTCGGGAGGTATATAAGTGTATGGGTGAGTTAGATATAACCTTATCGCATGTATAGCGCGGCGCTAATTTTTGTCTAGACGCAGAGGGATTTCTTATATATATTTCTTGGTTCTGATCGTAATTTATGTCAGGTTCTCTATTGCTATTCCGTCTATTCATCATTTCAATGCGGTTAGAAAATGATTCATCGTGAATAATTTTGTATACAGATTCCATTTTTCCTTTATGTTGTTGCATGTACTGTTGTAAAAGTCTCTCGGTCAAGTTCAAGTCAGTCGGGTTCCTAGGGTCAAAATGTCCGGATAATAGATCGTAAGGTCTGCATTTAGTTAGGCTGTGAATTGAACTGTTGTACGCAATAAGTGCGTAGGAGATTAAATTTTGAGCAGGCTCATTCTTATGCTGAATTTTAAGTAATCTCAGGTGTTCCAAAAGTGTATTGTGAAATCTTTCTATCATCCCGTTTTCATTTGGTGTATGCGGGGCTGTAGTATGATGTTGAATATTATGGAATTTTAGAAATTCACCTACTAATTGGTTCGTGAACTCAGTTCCATTGTCCGTGGTTAACGTTATTGGAAAACCATGGTGAGTACCAAGTGTCATGAGTGACTTGACAATATTCGGAGCCGTGCCATCAGGTAGGCGGTACGCTTGTGCGTACTTCGAGAAGGCATCTATGAATGTTAAATACTTTTCGTGGTCAATTGTCAGTACGTCGGCATGGACGAGTTCAAACGGTTTGGAGGGCGGGGGAACGATTTGAAATTCAGGTCTCATTGGTACGCGATCATACTTAGCGCAGTTACATATAGTGCATTGATTTATATGTCTTGTAATTGATTCTTTTAATTTAGGCCAATAATAGCGTTGGGACAGGGCTAGGTAGGTTTCATTTATACCTCTATGGTTGGTTTTTCCAACATGGTATTTGGAAATGATGTCTTCTTGATTAATGGGTTCGGTAATATCTTGGACTTCATGTTTTACCATAATTAGGTTCATGGAAGAGTTTTTGAAGGTACGTTGCAAAATGGGGACAATTGTGAACATTTTATTGATAGGTTGAACCAAAATGGCTGAGCGAATTTTGGGGTTGACATGTTCCTGAATGATAGAAACTAGGTCATTTTCCAAATTAGTTTTAGAAACACAAACTATCGTTTTCTGGAAAGTGTCAAAAGGTGTGGTTACTTTCGGTTTAGTTCTGATGGTACCTTCTATTATTTTTATGATAAGCTGTCGTTTAAATTTATTCAATGGGTCGTCTGAGATTGGAATGTCTAAAATCGGGTGTTCCACGCTTGTATGTGCTGTAGATGCAGGAAAAATGATCTGTATTTCGTTGTCATCTTGTGAGCTTGTAAAAAGGGGTGGACTAAATAAATTAGGTCTTGGGCTAGGCGCAGTGTCAGTTGAAGAATTACTTCGTAAGGGTCTTAGACTGGGGGCAGTATCTGTTGAAGACTGACTGATAATGGGTCTATCGTCAGGTGCCGTAATAGTTGATATAGAGGATCGTCGTGAAGGAGAATTAACTACCATTGAATCTAGTTCTTCATTGTGAATTTCTATTCGAGATAGGGCATCTGCATTTGTATTATTTTTACCTTTTTTGTAAATTATGGTAAAGTCGTACTCTGATAATTTAAGTCTCCATCTGGTGAGGCGGGAATTTGGTTCTTTGAGATTTAAAAGCCATTGAAGGGGTTTGTGATCTGTAACAACTTTAAATTTACGACCGAAAAGGTAAGGTCTGAAGTATTTTGTAGCCCATACTATTGCTAGTAGTTCCTTTTCGATTGTCGAATAGTTAATTTCACTTTCATTAAGTGTACGAGAGGCGTACGATATTGGTCTGTCTGAACCTATTAGTCCTTGGGAAAGAATGGCTCCCATGGCCAAGTTCGAAGCGTCTGTAGTCAAGATGAAGTCTTTGGAAAAGTCGGGGTATTGTAGAATAGGGTCATTAGTCAAAAGGGTCTTACAGTGTTCAAAACATTTTACATAGTCAGGTGTAAGTGTAATCCTGGCGCCTTTTTTGAGACATGTTGTCATTGGCTTTGTAAGACGAGCAAAATCCGGGATAAAGCGTCTGTAGTATCCTAGGAGTCCTAGAAATCCTTTAATTTGTTTTGCCGTCTTAGGAATAGGGTATTTTAGTATTGCAGATATTTTATCTGGATTGGGCTTCACACCATCTGGAGTGATAACATGTCCTAGGTAAGGGGTCTCGTGTTTCAGGAATTCCGATTTGTCCATTTGAATTTTAAAATTTGATTCTCTAAGCCTATCAAGGATTTTCTTAAGATTTATCATGTGTTCCTGAAGTGAAGTGGAAAAAACAAGAATGTCGTCTAGGTAGACTGTACATATAACGTTTTGTAGACCTCTGAGAACATTATCCATCACTCTTTGGAATGTGGATGGACTATTTTTCAGACCCATAGGCATACGTAGGAATTCAAAATGACCATTTCCATCGCAGACACTAAAGCCGGTTTTATGTATATCGTCTTCGTGCATTTCTACTTGATAGAAACCACTGGCTAGATCTAATGTACTGAAATATTGGCATTTCCCAAGTTTATCAAGAATATCTGAAATATTGGGAATGGGGTATCTGTCATCGACTGTTTTTTCGTTGAGTTTCCTAAAATCTACAACTAATCGCCATTTAATTTTTTTAGACGCATCACTTTTTTTGGGTACAATCCATATGGGTGCATTCCAGGCTGACGATGAAGGCCTAATAATGCCTTGATCGAGCATTTTCCTAATTTGATTTTGAACCTCATGCCTATGTACATACGGATATCTGTAAGTTTTGCTATGAGCGGGAATTTCGTCAACTGTCCTAATTCTGTGTTTAATTTTACTCGTAAAGGTCAATGGCTCATTATCAAGATAAAACACGTCGGCATAATCTTTACAAAGAGTAAGCAAATTGGTTCGCTCCTCGTCATTCATATGTTCCGTGCGCAAGTGCGATAGCACTTCTCGGAAACGCTCGGCCTTGCCCTCGCTGTCGGCAAGTGTCATATTTGGTGTCGGACAACTCTGTTCGCTAAATATATGTGCGTTTAATGGCTTTGTAAAATTAAAACTAATGTCATCCTGGGTGGGGTTAAACAATTCTAATAAAGCATGATTCTTATTTGCGGTAGTTACACAATCTAGTATGTAACATCCACACATAGTTTGAAAGTCTATGCAGACGTCACCATGAGAAATATTAACTGGCACTTCAATCATTTGACTGGACTGTGCGGGAATTGTAATTGTAGTTGGCTTTAAGTTATGTGACTCATACATACGAATCGGATTGTCAGCAAATTCTGTTCGTAATGAGCGGGAGTTGAGATCTATTTTAGATCGCCATTGTTCTAATAAATCGAGACCAATTAATCCGTCGAAATATTCATGAAATTTGTATATATACAATTTTATAGGTTTATTATCTTTGATTTCAGAGAAACAGGGAACTATAACTGAAAAATCATTCTGGGTTGTTGCGTGAATGTTTGTTACGACAAAAGGGTCATAGTTAAACGGGTGATTCGAGAAAAATTGTTCTGCGGCTTCTGGGCTAATAAAAGATTTATTCGCACCTGTGTCAATTAATAGCTTTAACGGCGGATTGGCAATTTGTATGTACGGAAGCTGTCGCTTATCTTGTAGGTTAAGTTCTATTTGGGGGATGTCCGTTGAGGCTTCGAAGAAAAATTTTCCTGTTGGTTTTCATCAGTTTCCGAATTTTGATCGGAAGTTTCATTTTCGTACAACGTCGCGTGCTGGTCACAAAAATCGTCATAGTAATAGTCGGGGTAATACTCGTCGTCGTTATATTGGTAGTAGGGGTCAAACGAATCATTCATATTAATTTGATATTGTCCATTTTGTGGGGTAGGGGGCAAATTTCTAGCAATTGGATGACTCACGCCACTCATGGGTTTTGGATAATTTTGTTGAACACCTGGGCGAGGCGGGACTCTAAACCCGGTGGTCATATTCGATCGTGGTAAAGCTCGCATCATTTGTTGGGTCCTTGAAGGCCATTGCCCATAAGGGACAACATGGGGCTGGGAAGGCGGGGTAAATTTAGATACACTTGGGTTTTGATTAGCAGGGTACTGAGAATTGAAGTTGGAATTATTGTTAGATCGTGGTGGGTTAAAAATATTCATAGGAATTTGCGGGTTATGGGGCATCATTTGAGGGACGTTAAATCGATTAAAGTTAAAAGGTTTTAAAAATTGAGCCGGTTTTGTAGATGTAAAGGGAATCTGAGGCTTTTTGTTTTTTAAGTAAAGGACATTTAACTCCTCCTGTGCAAATTCTAAAGCTTTTTCTAAGGTTTCAGGTCGCATGCATCTCACTCGCGACCCGAGGGGTTCATGTAAACCTCTGGTGTATGTTTGAAGGGCTAATTTTTTGTACAGTTCACGCTTGGCGGAAACCGTAGTAGGTAATGATTCATGTAACTCACAATAGGTCATTATTGTACTTAATAAATTTTGAACTCGTTCGTAAAAAACGTGGGGGGTATCGGAACCTTGTGTTAACATGGATAAGTCAGTATACAGAGCAGATTCATCTCTATGATCTGAAAATGAATTTATTAATGCATTTCGGATGCCATTCCAGTCAGTTGGAATGCCGTTCGCTGCTAAAGTAGTGGCGGCACGACCAGTTATTTTATTTAATATTCCATTTAAAATGGCTGAATTGTTAAGGTTATTCCCGGGGGTTGTATCAGAATATGTCAAAATTAATTTGTCACATATGTCTAAAAATCTGATAAGTACATTTGAATTTCCATCAAACTCTGGTACTAATCTCAAGGCTTTCCAAATTTGATCAATCTTATCTACATTGCGTTCAGTAACATCGTTACCTGAGTTCGCCATCGCTACGCTTTCGTCTTCTAAAATATTTTCTAAAGATGATAGATCTCTATCGAATCTGTGCGTTCGCCACGAATCGGGCTTACTAACACGATTTGCGCGTGGGTGAAAAATTTTGGTTAAAATACTACTAGCTATCTAAGACAAAAGTAACTTAAAATGGGGCTGCAAATGGGGTTGACAGCTAAGTTAACTAGGATAGGTGGTGCTGATAGGGTTGGCAACCAATAGGATTCATGTAACTTCTTAATTCTAAACTCACAGTACAAGTATCTGCATTGCAACTGGAACTTGACGAATCGATGTGTGATACCGTTGTCCGCTGTTGCTACCGGTCACTCGGCCACTCGTAGGTTCTCCTTGTAGACGTTACGTCGACGAACGACTCTCAGCACAGCACAGCACTCGAAGTTGGAGGCACGCACTGATAATGTCCACAAGAACCGACTGCGCCAGAAACGAGCTAGGGCCGCCGGAGGGACTCTTCAAGAAACGAACACTTGATTTTCGAAGTGAACTTTAATGTCTCTTAACAAAGGTGCAGATACAGTGAGGTTTATATAACTAACTTAATTTATTGATCCAGATCGATCACACGACCTTATGCTACCGCGATGGAGAACGTAAGACACTCGCGGCACCTTGATTCTCACCAAAGTCGATAATGTTCACTCAGCACTTTCGTGGGAGTCCGGCAATCGGTTATCGGGAAAATTGGGTGACTCAGTGAGTCACGTTGTCGCCGTGTGGGAACCGTATGGCGTAACATACGTCGTAGTGAATATTACTATATTTACTTATCTATGTAAGTATTTTATTAAAGCAGTTTTTATTTTCTGATTCTTGGATGTATGCACTAATTGGCATAGACCAAAAAAAACAAGTCGTGTATTTTACATTGTAATTCGAAAGAATTTCAAGAGACCATTTTTGTTAATTTTGTATTTGACCCAATAGTTTTGTTTTCATATCATTTTTAATTTAGCTGACATTATATGGATGACATGACTATTTTAAAATTGGAATGGATTTTCCAATAAATAACAACAATTAAATGATATATAATTATTTAAAAAAATTATTTAATTTTTTTAATGATAAAAAGTGATTGTAATAGTGTATTAAAACATACTATTTCAAGCGGTTTTCGTCTAACCCGAAAGATACACCTAGCAGGGCTTCAAGCCGAAAACGAAAATCAAACAAAGGTTAAATATACTTTTGTCAAAATATCCGAAAAAGATAAATATTACTAAACTTAATAATGCAGAACGGCTTTAAAACTCAATTCCTCGAAATGGTTTTCAAATCAGAGTAATTGTAAAAATATGAACAATCCCAATTGTTTATCGCCATTCATTTGTTAATTTGGCTATCCTCTTGCATTATGTTAACTTATTCTACTCAAAGGTTGACTGAACAAATCGAAAATGGGATAAGTTCGTCTATGTACGTACACAATTCGACGACGACTTAGCCTAGTCGGTATCGACCCTGCCTACGAAGCTAGCGGTCCCGGGTGCGGTTCCCGGTATGGGTTAATATTTGTGTGATGAGGAAGAGAAAATGTTTCTGAGTTTTGGATGTTTTCTATGTTTTTAAGTACTTATTTATTTTCTCAAATATGCTCGGAAATACGGTTTTCCGATTGAAAGACAAGGACGGAAAGAGCCTCATTTTACTCCTAGGAGTAAAAAAACCATAAGAAAACACTTTCCGTCCATGTCTATATTTTTCTTAAAAATGCTGTCAATTTGCATACAAAATCAAAAGGACCAAGACAAAAATTCCAAACAGCCAAGGTAACTGCTCGCTTTTTTAGCACAGTGCGTGTGTTTTTTTTTTGAATTTGCATTCCAATTTCTATGGTTAGTATTTAAAAACAATTGACAGTCGGTAACATTCGTTCATTCTGCATAATTAAATTACTTGCTTTTTATATGATATATGATATGATAAGTTTATTGGTAAAAAGTAATATTTTACATGTCACGTACTTTTTAAAAATGTATTTGTATTATTTCCTCACATGTTTGAGAAAAGCATTATGTATGCCTCGGCGGAAACGAGGATTTCCTGACTCGTATTTTAGCAGGCCTCGCTATTGCACGGCCTGCTAACCACCTCGTCAGGAAAACCCTTACTTTCCGCGCATAGGCAACAATGTACTATTCTCTTTATAAGTATTTTCATATGTTATAAGTACAGCGCCAAAGCTTCGTTTAGGACAAGGTAAATTTGTGTGAGATTGTCTATTCGTTTCGTTTTTAAACCAATCGTCACACTGGTAGATGATGTGTCACGTGATCTACCAGTGACGCAATAGGTTAAAAACGAAACGAATACGATCGCTAGTTAGCGTAATGCATCTTGGCAGGGCCCTCTGGTTCATGATGACAACAGGTCAATCCGACATACATTTAAAAAACCAAAACGTAAAACTAAATTTGTATTGAGCTGCAAGTGTGCTAGCGACACTTAAAGTTAGTCTTCTTTTTAGGCATCTTTGCATCATCCTGCATTCGAGGGAATTTTCATGGCCACCAACGACTCAGCCCGCTGTCCACAGCTGGACGACAATAACACTATAACCGGAAGCTTAGACTGCCTCCATCTCAACATCTTCTCTCCAGATTCTTCCAACTCTAACAACCTGCTTCCAGTCCTGGTCTGGATACATGGGGGATTTTTTCAAAGAGGCAGCTTCAGTACAGATATTTATGGAGCAAGGTTCCTTGTCCACCATGACATTATATTAGTCACCATCAATTACCGGCTAGATAAGGCTATGGATTCATGTGCCTTGATACACCAGAGATCCCAGGTAACCAAGGATTAAAAGACCAATTAATGGCTTTGAAATGGGTTAGAGATAATATTGAGGCATTTGGTGGAGATCCAACACGAGTTACGTTGTCAGGGCAAAGTGCTGGAGGTGCTGCTGTAGATTTTCATTTAATGTACCCTGGAGAGAGACTTTTCAACAAGGTTATTCTGCACAGCGGTGTGGCTTTAACGCCTACAAGAGTTATCGAATCTGATAAAACCAAACCAATAAAGCTAGCTGAACATTTAGGGTTGATAACCAGTAACCTGAATGAAGCTCTTAGCTATTTAGCTACTATCGACACAGATTCAATAATAGCGGCAGCACTTGAACTTAATATAGAATTCAAAGCGTGCGTAGAACAGCATTTTCAAAATGTAGACACCTTCATACCAGAACATCCTGCGACTGCTAAAAGATCACATGTTAAAGACATCCCAGTATTAATAGGATCTGTTGACAAGGAATTTTTAGCAGCATACTTCAATCGCGATTCAGTATATTTTGAAAACCTTAATATTTTTGAGGAACAATTAGAAAACACGTTCAACTTCAGTGACAAACTCGATGCTATGCATAGAATTGTGCGGAATTTTTACGTGGGCGATAATGTGATGACAGACAATGATAAATGGAGTGTAATAAACTTTGAATCAGATTTTACTTACGTGTATCCCATTCAGCGGGCTATGAGAAAGTATTTGGAGAGTGGTGCTGAAAATATTTACTACTATGTTTTTAGTTATGCGGGTGGTAGGAACATGGTGAAGTACAGGAACAGCATCATTAACGCGCCAGGGGCAGCTCATGCTGACGACCTGGGTTATTTGTTTGACATTTCATTTTTAACGGAAAATGTATCTGTTGATGACCAGACCATTATAGACAGGATGACCACCATGTGGACTAACTTTGTAAAGGATGGGTATGTATGTCTTATTTATCATTGAATTGAAAATTTCATAGTCTTATGTAGAGTCAGTTAAATGTTCCTACTTTGCTCTGCTACATAGTTACTATTTTATTTGTTACTTATAAGTCAAGGTCGATGACTTTGCTAAAAAGGATCGATGTATACATCCAGCCACGAAGTGAATAAAAGCAACAGAATGATTTTATAACTATGTAGCATTATTACCCGTGGGAGAACAAAGCAGGAACATTTTACGGTACGTATACAAACTACTAAATCTGCAGTATATATTTATTTACAAATAATGTTTTGTGCCTTCATTAAACACTTAAATTTGGGACCCACCTTAGGTCATAAGTCAATCTGACATTCTACAAGAATAAGGTTGAGTTTCCTATAAGTTACAAATGATTTAGGATCTCTAATGACATTGATATCCTCAAGCCATTTTTTTTAAATATGTCACAAATTAACGGTCGTCACCGTACGTATGTATATTAATATGTATAAATGGTCGAAAACCGATTTTGACAAATGAATTTTGTATCGATTCGTCTTCATTGTGTGATGATTTTAGGCTACAGGTAATGCCTGGCTGTTAATATATTGGATTTTCCTAAATTTGGCCTCTACGTCATCATTCGAGTACTAGGAGTGGATCTATTGTAAATTAGATAGCCAATACCAGATGCTGGTAACAAGTGTAAAACATTACAGAGGTCCAAACTTGATCCGTTCTTTTTTGAAGACGGGTTTTAGTTTTGTACACACTTTTTTGCAGTCAGGTTTTTGTTATTTAAACTTAATAACTAATTGTGTTCTTTTAGAAATCCTACTCCTGTTACTTCGAAGCTGATCCCTTTTACGTGGACTCCAATAACTGCTAAGAAATGGTACTGCTTGAACATAGACGAAGAGCTAAGACTCGAAGGACGACCTTTCCACGACCGAATGGCGTTTTGGGACCTATTCTTCAGAACGAACAAAGACCTGGAAATAGGTGTAAAAACCAACTAAATCTAATTAGAATTTGTGTAATTAAATGTTGTAATTTTTGTAAAAGTCTTAGTGATTTTTTGGTGAGAACTTGGGTAGCCATTTGTAGTGGCATGTGATGAAAGACCTATACAAAATAGATTTTGTTTATAATCAAACCAATACTCTTATGTGCATCGGAGCTGAGGTATTAAAACATTGATGCGTGGGTGTACTTTTAGTACAAAAACTTAAGATTTAAATGTACAATACCTCGGTTACGATATTATAATTGCCTTGAATAATTATACAATTAAACAAATCTGTTTTAATTAAGGGTAATAGGAGAATGTTCTACTAGTAGGGGGTCTTTATTACAAATCCAAGTTTCCCTCTTTGGGGTCTTACCGCGGGCGCACAATGTAGACGTTTTTTTTTCAGATATCATTAAATATATCCTAAACTGTAGGTTTTAGGCATTTGGCCCGCCGCCGAGATGAGCGAGAAGCAAGTGAAGCCAGCGAACTATTTAACTATTAAACCTATACCTGGCATAACATTTTTATTTTAAATGTTGTATTTTAAAAACATGTTTTTTGGGTTTTAAACAGCGCTGAAAAATCCATAAATTTAATTTGTGTTTTATGTAATGTGTCCAAATTGTAATACATACATGCTTATATAACTACTTATAAACAAATGTCAATACAGTCCACACCATGAAGTTAGTATTAAATAGATCGTTTAGAGAAACGCACGCATTTTTATTAAAAATTAACTCCTATAACGAAACTCGACCCTATCGTAATAAACATATGGTCCATAATCGAACCGGATTGAGGAGACGGGTCGAGCGAGCCGAGAACAAAAGAGCCTGCATTCCTGAGAGATAAGGAGTGACCGGGCGATGAGTTTTTAAGAAATTTTAACTAAGTGCGTAATTACGTGCAAATCTTATGTGGAATTGAACTTAAATGTGCGTTTATACCTACTTAATACGAGACAATGAGTGAGTGAGTGACATTAACAAACTGAGTGCTGTGTTATTTCGCAAGTAACTGTTAAGTTCATGTTATTTTCGAGCTTGATCTATTCCGAGTTACGAGATACGAATTACGAGTTATTATTGAGTTGAGGTTATTATGGAGGGACTTTGTGCGTATCAAGATGAGTTATTCGAGAATTTAAAGAGGGCTGAGAAAAACTTTAAGAAGTCACCGAAAGAACGAATTACGACATCGTATTTAGAAACTAGATTAGAAACGCTAGAACAGCTGTTTAAGGACTTTAAAGACGGACATAAAACGATTATTTCGGAGGCAACAAAGGAGAAAAAAGAAGCATATTTACGTAACAACGATTATGAGGAATTTGAAGAATTGTATACTCAATACAAAAGTAATTTGCGTGAACACTTGCAACCGATATTGACGGTTAGTTCGGCAACGTCACCAATATCGTGTTTAAATGATAAAAATGGCGAAGTGAAGTTACCGCGCATACAATTACCAATATTTACTGGCAAATACGAGGAATGGCAGACCTTTTATGATATGTTTTTGTCGTTAATTCATGAAAATAAGAGTTTATCGTCAGTTCAAAAATTACACTACCTTAAAGGTAATTTAAGTGGAGAGTCCTTGAACCTTTTACGTAATTTTTCAACAACAGGAGCCAACTACGAAGAGGCATGGGCACTGTTAGTGCGACGTTACAACAATAAAAGGTATAATTCTAATGCAGTTATGAGAATTTTGTTCACGCAAAAAAAAGTATACTCGGAATCGACTAGTGCTATTAAACAATTACTAGATACGACATCTACATGTCTGAAGTCGTTACAGAATATGAAAATAAGCACTGAAGGTTGGGATCCAGTTATAGTCCATCTTGTGGTCTCAAAGTTAGACATAGAATCTATTAAACAATGGGAGAATCAACTTAACACCATGAGCAACGACTTACCTACTTGGTCAGAATTACGAGATTTTTTGGAGTATAGATTCCGATCACTTGAGATGATTGACACTAACGTGACACGTCCAGCGCCTGCGCCGAAACCTGTACCTAAGCCAAAAGTATTCCATTCAGCGGTCGGGACGGATAAACTTAAAAATAAAGTAAACAAGTGTGCTATGTGTCATGAACCCCACTATTTGTACTATTGCAAAAAGTTTGAGCAACTGAGTGCGAGAGACAGGCAAGATTTTGTACAGAATAAAAATCTATGTTTTAATTGTTTATCGCCCACTCATGCAGTGATAAATTGTCGTCAATCAGTGAGCTGTAAAAAATGTGGAAAGAGACATAACACTAGACTACATTTCGAGAAGGAGGACAAACAAGAGATTCAGTCATCAAGCGAGGTTATGACGAGCGCGGCAATATCCAGTGAGCCACCGGGAGCGAAGCCCATCCAGAGTACATCACGAGGTGAACCTACCGTTACAGCTGCCTTTTCAAGAGAGGAGATTCATCCCGCTGGCGTTCTATTGGCGACAGCTGTAGTCAAGGTAATAAAGAATAATGGTTGTAAACTAACAATTAGGTCTCTTTTAGATCAAGGTTCACAAGCCTCTTTTATAACAGAGGCTTCAGTTCAATTGCTAGGACTAACACGTAAACCAGTTAGTGGTTGGGTGTCAGGGCTGGGAGATGGTCGTACTAAAATTAAATATATGGTCTCATTTGACGTCGAATCGCGTACTAATCCTGATGTTAAGCTTAGAGTCAACGCGTATGTATTAAATTCTTTAACGTCACTGCTTCCATCTACACGTCTTAGTCCTCCAGAGTGGATTGAAATAAAAAATCTGCCGCTAGCAGATCCCACGTACGCCATGCCAGGGAAGATTGACGCGTTACTAGGAGCTGAAGTTTACGGCGAAATATTACTGGATGGTATTATGAAGTCTTCGCAATGTAATTTAATAGCACAGAATACAGTTTTTGGTTGGATTTTGTCTGGGAAAATATCTGGAGAAGATGGAGATCTATTAAATGATAACCTCGTTAGTATGCATGTACAGATGAGAGAGGATGAGTTACTAAAACAATTTTGGGAGTTAGAGAATGAGCCAAACTTGATACAAAAGGAATTAACAAAGAGTGAGAAACTATGTGAGGAATTTTTTGATGCAACTACAGTTCGAGACAGAGAAGGTAAATTCATAGTGAGAATGCCTTTCACAACCGAGAATCCGCAATGCCTACAAGGTCATTCACGAGAAATTGCTATTAAGCGATTAGAAATATTAGAGAAAAAACTAACAAAAAATCCAAACCTGAGAAAAGAATATAATCTAGTGATGAGAGAATACTTAGATTTAAATCACATGGTTTTAGTAGAAGATGGAGACATAGAGAATCCGAGAGCCCTATATCTACCACACCATGCAGTTGTGAGAAACGACAAGGATACAACAAAAGTGCGTGTTGTATTTGACGCGTCGTGCAAAGGAGATAACCACGTTGCTTTAAATGATGACTTGTTAGTGGGACCGAAACTTCAGGCAGACCTGAGACACATTTTAATGAGATGGAGAAGGCATGAGATAGGTATAGTTGCAGATATAGTTAAGATGTACCGAATGATAAAGGTTGCTGACGATGACATTAACTTTCAGAGAATTGTCTGGAGGTTTGATCCATCTGAACCAATTAAACACTACAAACTTTTGAGGTTAACGTTTGGAACAGCATGTGCGCCATATTTGGCAGTTAAATCACTGCAGAGGCTGGCAGAATTAGAAGAGCCTAATTTTCCTATAGCAGCAAAGATCGCAAAGGAAGATTATTACATGGACGACCTCATGACTGGAGCTGCTACCCATGCCGACGCATTAACTATTTATGAACAAATGACGGGCTTGATGCATGCCGGTGGATTTCAGATGCAGAAGTGGAACAGTAATAGTGAACATTTTCTAGAGCAAATTGAGGAAAAGGATCAAATTGAGATCAAGACTAAACCAATTAAAATCAACAACCTAATCAAAGTATTAGGGATTAATTGGAATAAAGAAACAGATAATTTTGAATACATTCTTAACTTACCAGAGCCTAATGAACTAATTACTAAGAGGCAGGTCTTATCAGATGTCGCTAAGTTATACGATCCTCTAGGTTGGATCGCTCCCGTGGTTATTACTGCTAAAGTTTTCATACAAAAGTTATGGAAATCAGGTCACGGTTGGGATGACCACTTGGCAGAGGAGCTGCTTCAGCAATGGTTAGAGTATCGGGCAAATCTACTAAATTTAGAGGATTTAAAATTACCGAGATGGATGAACGTTACTCGTTCATCGAAAGTTGAGCTACATGGCTTTTCAGATGCCTCGAAAATAGCCTTTTCTGCTGCAATATATATTCGAACCACTGATAAATTTAATCATGTTCACGTACATTTAGTGACTGCGAAAACAAAAGTTGCGCCTATAGAGAAGGAGATCTCTATACCCAGACTGGAACTCTGCGGAGCAGCGTTGGCAGCGAAACTAATGTTTGAAGTATCGCAAGTGTTAAATGTGCCCAAGGAGAAATTATATGGTTGGACCGATTCCACGATTGTGCTAGCGTGGCTTAAGGGTGGTTCTAGCCGTTGGAGTACTTTTGTAAGTAATAGAGTATCAACAATATTAAACATATTAGAGTTTGAACAATGGGGCCATGTAAGTACACACACGAACCCCGCTGATTGCGCGTCAAGAGGGTTACAGCCTAAAGAGTTAGCTAGCTACGAGCTGTGGTGGAAGGGGCCGCAATGGTTGTGTAATCACACAATTAACATCGACACATCATTTGTGGGAGACACACAGGAAGAGCAAAGAATCCAGTCTTTAGCTGTTATATCTGAGGTAAACGAGGAACGTATTTGGTTAAAGTATTCGTCATTACCAAATATGTTAAGAGTCCTGTCGTATTGCAGAAGAGTATTATCTTTAAAAGTACCAAAAGGGCAACGTCCTCTAAGGCCGAAATATATAACTACAGAGGAATTAAATCAAACTTTATTAATATGTATTAAACAAGTCCAGGACCAAGAGTTTTCGAGTGAAATAAAACAATTAAAAACTGTAGGTTGCGTACAAAAAAAGAGCAAGCTCCGTACTCTTTGTCCCATTTTGGATCAAAATGGGATTGTAAGAGTAGGCGGACGCATTACGCAATCGAACATTCATTACGAGACGAAACATCCTATAATTATGCCTGGTAAAAATCATCTTACTTGGCTTTTAGTGTTGGATGCTCATCAAAAAACGTTGCATGGAGGTCCGGGTTTAATGTTAAGCAGCTTGAGGAGTAGGTACTGGATAATTCGTGTAAAGGATCTCGTTAAAAGAGTTTATAGAAAATGTGTTGTTTGTATGAGATATTCAAATAAAAAACATATTCAAATTATGGGGCTTTTGCCTGAGGTTCGGCTAAAACCCAGCAAGCCTTTCAAGGCCACTGGAGTGGATTATTGTGGTCCAGTTAATATCAGGTTCTCACCAGGCAGAGGATCCAAATCATACAAAGGCTATATTTGCCTATTTATATGTATGGTGACCCGCGCGGTGCACCTAGAAGCAGTCACCGACTTAACGGCAAAGGGATTTATTGCTGCTTTTCGGAGATTCACATCCCGAAGAGGACACTGTCAGGATTTGTATAGCGATAATGGCACCAACTTTGTTGGTGCAGATAACCAACTGAGAGAAATGTTTGACAGTGCCAAGTCGTCAATTCCAACGGAAATTGCAGAGTTACTTACGTTAGAAAGCACAAAGTGGCATTTCATACCCCCTCATTCACCAAACTTTGGAGGGCTGTGGGAAGCGGGCGTTCGCAGCACAAAGACGCATTTAAGAAAAGTAGTTGGAAGTAGTACCCTGACGTATGAAGAACTGTCGACGGTTTTAACGCAAGTAGAAGCGTGCTTAAATTCGAGACCAATATCTTTACTTAGTGACGACCCCAGCGATCCACTTCCCTTAACACCTGGTCATTTTCTTGTAGGTGAACCTCTCTTAAATATAACTGATGAGGATTATGCTAAGTACAATGTAACAGGATTAGATAGATGGAGATTAACTCAAAAAATGGTCAATGACTTTTGGAAAAGATGGTACAAAGAATATTTAGTAACTTTAAATAATAGATATAAATGGAACACTAAAACAAATGACCCGGAGATTAATGATATTGTAATTGTAAAAGACGATAATATTCCGGCTGCTAAATGGATACTTGGTCGAATAATTAAAAAACATACCGGACCTGATAATGTAACGCGCGTAGTAACAATTCAATGTAAAAATGGTGAACTTAAAAGACCATTAAGCAAGGTTTGTATAATAACCAAACCCCGAAGTTGCGGTGGCAATAACGTCAATTAACTAGGGACTTCCTTGCGATATAAAATTTATCGATAACTGAATGCTTATTTGGAAGTGACACTTCATATTAGCTGTAAAGTTTACCTACAGAATAATTGAAAATTAACTAAAATGTGATGATCACTACCCGTCAATGTTACCTATATAGGAGTTTTTAGGACATTAGTAGGAATTTTAAAATTCAAATAAAAATCAACCTTTACAACTAAATTTTTATTTCATCAATTTCCATGCAAAGTAAACTAAAGTAAACCCTGTTAATACCGTGTGCTAGACATGTCACGTGGGTCATGTTACAGAAAACGCGGCTTAAATTTTTCCCGGCTTTAACCATATAAGGCACGCCATCGGTTAACAACAGTAAAACTTTGTGAGACTGGTTTGCACCCAATACATTTTGGAGAGACTCTGTAACTAATTGCGTTATTGTATCACTATTTGTACAACGCAACGCCTTACTTGCAATTAAATGTGGCCTGCTCGGTTCGTCTTCAAGTTTACCAACTAAAACATTTGCAATTTGTTCTCCTTTCGCATTAGTCGTTTCGTCAACGGTCACATATATATATTTGTTTGTAATTTCAGAGTATATATTTTGCATGGATTCGATATACACTTTCGGAAGATAATGCTGTCTTATATATGATTCCGAAGGTACGGACGAATTCTTGTATTCTCCGTTGATACAGTTCTGTATAAATAAACAAAAATTTGGATTATCTAATTGATGCCATGCAATGTTACATGTTACCAAGAATTTTGTTAATTCCATATAAAACGAACGATTTTTCATGTGGCTGCCTTTAATGTGTGTTTCACTATTCAAATGCTTCTTGACATTATATTTCTTAGCTACGAGGCTTATCTCACATTTAGTACAAAATATCTTAGATCCACGTATGCGTAAATCCGGAGAGTTTTTTAGCCAAGAACTTAATAAATTTTCACGACACTGTTTTCTAGGTGGCATTTTACGCGTAAAATTAATTCCATCGATTCTCTGACAAGATTGTCATATTATGTCAACGCCACGTCTATACCTACATCCATAAAGTATGAAAACCGTTATCTTCTTTAATCGACCTTTACGGACTTCAATCTTCATACTGTATAAATGATACAGTTTAATAGGTATTGCAAGTTGCATTAATAACATACGTCATCTCATAGTCATCATAACATACCTAACTATTGTCATAAGAAAGTCCAATTTATCGATGAAATAATATCGCGTGGAAGTCCCTAGCAAAATTTTATTCGTGCCACCGCAACTCCGGGGTTTGATAATAACCAAATAACCCTAATTGTTTTTTTTAATTGGTGTTTCCTTATTATAATTAGATGTTTATAAAGCAAAGTTATACCATCCTAATTATGTTTAGATTTTATTAATGTCTTTAATAGATAAATAGTATGTCTGAGAAGTTACCAACCACCGCACATACTAATTTTATTTTGTTTACTTTGTAAAAACATCAACATAATATGTGATATAATAACTGTTGTTAGTAGCTTTTCTTACTGAGTTCTGTTCACTTACTGGTTGTGAGTAGTGTAGCGGTGGTAAGCGGTTAAATGTAAATACTTTCTTTACAACTATAATATTAAGTTATAATTAAGTAAGTAATATTTTTTATAGTTAATCCTACTAACTATAAATGAATTTTTAGGTATAATGCTTCAATGCATATACATATAGGTATGTAAATGTAAATAAAGTTTAGTGTTAGCACCTTAGGCTTAATAGTTCGGTTTGAATGTAATAAGACTTGACGTGTATAATAATTATATTAGTACTTATAGGATAAAGAACCTTGTTCTTTGGTGGGCGGAATGTCCAAATTGTAATACATACATGCTTATATAACTACTTATAAACAAATGTCAATACAGTCCACACCATGAAGTTAGTATTAAATAGATCGTTTAGAGAAACGCACGCATTTTTATTAAAAATTAACTCCTATAACGAAACTCGACCCTATCGTAATAAACATAATGTATCTATAGATACACAATACCTGACGTCAATAATATGTATATGCAGGGTGTCCCAGAACTTTACATGGCCAGTTACAAATCTCTCTCTCTTTATTTAAGAGCCATGCTCTTGTGGGTGGAGTGATGACTAACGGGTCAACTGCTTGACTTTCTGGTACGACCCAAAGTTAACCTTCTCTTTTATTTGCTCCAAGTAATTTCTTCTTGGTCTTCCTCTGCCTCTCTTTCCTTCTATATTTCCTTCTATGATGTTTTCAACGTCGTGTAATATCATTATTCCTCACCTATTTTATATTGTTTCTAGTAAATTCCTAGCACTAATTGACTACACAACATTTTGGACGACTATTATGTGCATGAACTGGGGTGCTCCTGATACTAAAAATCTTACCTAGCTGCGTTACTAAACATTTGCATAGGTAGCTTCAACTTTTAATTGTCACCAACTCAAGATTCTGCACTGTTGAAGAAACACTGAGTAACTGGAGAAGAAAGACCAAGAAATCTGACCCCACCATGTGAGATTAATAATAGCTATAGCTAGGAAGAGAGAGAGAGAGAAAGAAAAGGAGTAAAAAAGGGCTAAATGCCCATAGTTTGAAGTATCGAACTTGCCTTTATTGGTTTTGACAGAGTACCAAATTCTCCAGCATTATGTTGAGTCAGTACTTTTTCATACACAATGCTCTTAGGTAACGATGCTCAAAACGACCATATATTTTGCGAAATTTTTCGAGGTTTTGTTTTCATGATTGATTTATATTTCATTTGAATTAATTTTTACAGTAATTTAATTTCAAGAGCACGTATGTTGTATAAAGTTTATATCTACCAATCAATCTATATTTGCATTTTATTAAGCAAAGATAATAAATGATATCAGACTTGTTTTTCAATTGTATTATTTTTTGAAATGATTATTGATCTAACGAGTAATGATCGATCGAATTCGATTAATTTAAGGCAAATACGTCAACACTAATTTATTTATAGAAAATTCGTTATCTCATATTCTTGTTTATGTACTAATCTATTTCATCTTATTTCAAACGCTTCTTATTTTAATAAGCATTCTAATCTAAATCTAAATAGCATATCTAGTGTCTCGCTGCTAGGGAAACGCCTCCCCCTCATTTCTTCGTCATCTCTTGTTCTGGTTAATCCTTGCCAGTCTGGTTCAAACTACTAGGTGTGAGATTTTTCCTTGTCAGACATTAAAGACGAAAATTCAAATTCAAATTTAAAATAAAATATTTATTTGTTAAATGCGACACAAATTAGGTCTCTTATAATTAAAGGAACATCTACTTTTTATCTGCAAATAGGCAAACAAATTCATAACTTCACTATGATATGGGTGTCATTAAAGTAAGTAACTATATTTATAAAAGCATTATTAGTGTTATAAGTTATAAAATTATTTTATGCAAACATTCAATCTAAAGAACAATACTATTATAACTATTGTAAACTTTAAATTTTAAGCTTTATAACGAATACCAAAGGTTTTTCCTATTTTGTGGCTCCTTCATATATTAAGTGTTTCAAAAGCGTTCCATTGCTTAGAAAGTTTAGAAACAAAAGATTGCTACGTAACTGTTATGGTATTGTTTTTGACTCAGCCGCCATTCTTCTTCTTTGGCGTAACTCTTGTCGGAGTGGTCACGTTGATTTTCTGGCCTGCTTCACAATGCGAAGCCATTCTTCGCGAACTGCCGCCCTCCTGGTACATTCGTGTAGAGGACCGTCGACGGCGGTTTTTATTTGGTCCGTCCACCACATTGGCGAACTTCCGCGTGCTCTGATGCCCTCGAGTTTTCCTAGCAATTTTCTTACCAGGCGTTTGATAGCCGCCATTACAGTCAGGTACACAAGAACTATCTGAACACCAGTTTGACACCAGTCGAATAGAGGCATTCAAATGTATTGTTTAAATATTGTTTTAATTCTCGTGTCGTTCTTCTAAAAAAAACTAATCAGCCCACTTACCCGTACTTACAACTCAAATACCTAAAGGTCGCCAGGTTGTCTCCTAGAGGGCCTGAATAATGAAAACTAATTATTTCCCAGACATTATGAATATGAATCGCCGGCGGTATTTTTCCCGGACAATATTGTTCCGGGGTAATGAGAATAAATCTTTCCCTTGAAAGGAGACGTTTAATTACTTTCTTAGTGCTCTTGGACCGGAAAACGATTAGCCGGAACTGTGCTGGGGCGTAGGGGTTACTTTTGGAGGGGTTTGTTGTATCGGCTATGAAGGCGGTGTTTTATGGCCAAAATAATTATTAAGGGAAGGTTCTTTTATTAAAGGGCTCTGTAGACCTGGTCTGATACAAGAACAGTTATTACAATGGCAACGCTCGTTATTGAACAGTTTTGTTTGATTACGCTACGCGTGTTAATCTGATACTGTTCAGGATATATATAATATATATTATCGGTTAACAGTACGCGAGTATAAAAACATTTAAAAGGTGACATCGATGCAGTTAAAAATAATAAAATGTGTCAGGAGGAGGTGTGGTTCTTCGAATGTATGTATGTTTAATTCCTCGCCACGCTCTGCAGCCTAAACGGCTTGATGGATTTTAACATGAGGTGTGGGAGTGACATAGGAGATGATATTTTAGTCAAGGTAATGAGAGGGGGAAGGTAATTAACCCTTTATTGACGAGATTAATAAAAAATGCAAATGCCACTGCTGCCAGCGGGATACTCAAACAGGCAAAAAAAAAATCCCCGACATGCTCGGAAATGTAAACCTTACTTGTTGTATTTACCAACGACAAGGGCCGCAAAAATGTATGGAATATAATTACGTACGCAGTGTTTTACTTTTTATAACCATTTTTGGACTAGGATAACTAACTCGATACAGCCAAACACTCGTACAATCAAAATTAATCCATGTTAATTTTACTTTATAAATGTCATTGACTACGCGTATTTAAAAGTGTATCAAAAAGTTTGACAATTTTTTTAAGAAATTGCTTTCACAAACAAAATAAATTGCTGAAATACCTACACACAAACACATAATACACAACAACGCTAACATAAACGCATAATAAATACTATTATTTTAACTTTATTTTATTACGTTTAAATTTGTGAATTTATAGCCTCAGCCGGGAAGGGCGGTTGCTGGACTCGTATATAGCGCGGCCTCTACTGCGTCTCGGCCACGCTAACTCATACTCGTCCCGCAACAGCCAATGTCCCGGCCTCTGCAGTAATATTATATTACACAGTGTCGCTGTTAGATTTAACAAGCGTACAAAGATGACAATAATAAAACTTGCAATCGGGGTAAGAGATTTGTTTTTGTTTAGATTTATTTGCGAAAAACTGTAGACTAAAAGGGATAGTTTTTCATTTACTTCCCAGACATAAACGCACTTAGCTAATGCAACGCAAACACCATTGCTTTTAATTTAAAGATTATCTCAAACCACTCCATTTATTACAGTCCACAGTAGAATGAAGAAATATAATAATTAAGAGCGTCATTTCTCTCTCTCAGTTATTTATCACGCGCGACCTTTTTGAGCGTCAGATAAAAAGTGACGTGACATTTCTATTCATCTTGGGCTGTGACGCCTGTGACGTCATTGAGACGTGTTTGGGATGACGTTTCGGGAACTCATCCTTTTTTTATCTTTGGTGTTTTTGTGTTAAAATACACTCAGGAGCAAAAATACCGGGTCGGAGTGCGTTTTTCATACAAACGAGACTATTTCGAAGGCTTGGTTCCTCGCCAGGGGTTGTTTTGAGTGAGGTTTAATGGTGGATACTCCAAGGTTCAATAGAGGAGGTCTAAATTTGTTAAGATACCTAACTGATCGCACAATCAGTTAACACCACAGCGGGAGAGTTTGGGTCAGCACTTGGATTTCCTTACATTTTATTGCCATTTTAGAAGTTTTTCTGAACATGCACAATTCCGGCGTTAACCGCAGATTCATTCAGTTGGGTATCATAGGCACTCTGGAAGTCCTGTATCGATGCTCGGGGTATTCATCATCAGATTTCACTACAAGCATTCCCTGGTGAGAAACCAAGGCTTCGAAATAGCCTCTTTAGTATGAAAAACGCACTCTGACCCGGTATTTTCCTGCGGCTCCTGAGTGTATATACAGGATGTCTTAATCTGAATTTTTGTAATTTTCCCTTAGGTCCATGTTACGAAAAATCATTTACTAAGATGGAATGTCTCTAGTAATTCACTAGCTTATTCTAAAGACATAATGAAACAACACCTCTCATTGCTGACCGTACCCAAATACAAGGAATTACGCGTCTTGCTAATCAGCACTCTATTTGTATTGCAAATACACGCACAAACACAAGAACTACAAATTAGCGTGACCAGCCACACAAACGTGGAACATAACGTCGCAAGTACAAATAAAATTAGTCCCAATCCCGACCCAAATCTAAAACATCATAAAGGTGCAGATTGCATGCTGTTGTGTGAGTTAGGATGTTCTGTTGTAGCTAGTTGGGTTGTGGACCTGTAACGGTGTGACGCACCGGCGCGTCAGCGGGACGTGTGCTGCGTGCTGAGCGTCATCGGGATAATCTGACGCTTCTGTAGGTCACGTAGCGTTACGCATTGGGAGGAAAACGCGGCGTTTTATTAAATAGAAGAAAGAAAGTTTAAAGTTAAAAAGCAGAACGAGACAGAAACTAAAAAAGATACAGGGTATGTGTTAATAACAATTTCTTAACTAATATTCATTAAACTAAAAGAACCTAAGAACTGCCCCGATTAAATTGCCGCGATAATTGTCATTTATTTGTACATTACTGCATTCAAACGTTTGATTACCAAGTGGATGCGTGTGTTCAATGACTTAGATCTTGACAGAGTGTGGATGGAAATAAAACTCGTTAACGATTACTTTTCAATTAATATGAAGTCGACCAGTGCATTGGTTGTTACTGCAATGCTAAGTTTTTTGTCTGATAATAGTGATAATATACAGTATGGAAACGTAGAACCAAAATGGTTTAATACAACTTCACTATTAAGCTCTGTAATAGCGCAAACTAATCCATGTTTTACATAAATCATCATTATCATGATCATCATCATGTTAGCGAACGTTCACTGTTGAACATAAACCTTCCTCGGAGATAATCGTATAATGGTATAATAATATTTTTTTAAATTACGGACTGTTTAGTTGCTTGTTGCAATTCTCAACAGTGGTTTCCTCTTTAGAAGGGCTGATAGATTAACGAGATATTGAAGTGCCCCAGCGGCTTACTTAAAAAATAAACATGTTTACTTGATCTTTAGTTTAATGATTTTTTAATTAAAATAACCTTACATACTTAGTTGTAAACGTTTAAAAAAACGCTCATAAAAACGTCACATTCCCCAACTCAGTGCGTAAACGCAATCGAGCAAGTTTTATGAGCGTTTACCGGCTTTTCTGCCAGAATTAGTGCTTACACTGCTCAGTGTGCTTAACGCTAATTACTGTTTATAATGTATGCAGCCCCGAGTTAGCCAATTTATTACGTGAACTGACTTGAGACGGCTGTTAGTCTTGACTCTTGAGTGCGCTTGCCTTAAGGCTTAGTGCTCTTTGATGTGAGAACGTTTTAGTTGTAAGATTTGAAACAATGGCGTAGTGGTTTAGTGCGTGTACATGGTCCGTGTGGATAGATACCAGCATTTTTAGGGTTCCGTACCTGAAAGGTAGCCCAACGGGACCCTATCAATATGCCTACGTGATGATACTAATAGTGGCTTGCTCTCCATAAAGACAGAAAGACCCTGTCTACCCTACTATAAATACAGAATGTAATGTGTTCATCTATTATCAATCAACAAAATCATTAAATTTTAAAGATAAGATAAAAAAAGATAAAATAAATTTTTTGCAGTAATTAGGCCGCACTGACAGTTTTACCTACACGTCAAGAACCTACCAGCGCTTCCCACGAGGAGACCACTGCTGAGAAGAAACGCCCCAAGAAACTCAGCAGTCAGTCATTTTATAAACATATTTCATATTAAAATGGTACTACTTAGTCTAGCATTATAATATAATGCTAGATTATAAAGCTACAAATATTAAATTAAATATAATATCAAATAACATGCGTAGTTCAGCAGGAAAACATGCCAAAAATCCTACGGGAGACAGAGAAAAAGACAAAAGAAAAAATAGAATCAACTACTTATGTGTATATAAGATGGTGCAAGATGACCACATAAAAGTTTCGATATGTTTTCCTGCATCAACGGTGTCCCCTAGACAGGAAAAGCAAGATAAAGCTTTTGCATTTGAACAAATTAAATCTTAGATTAGCGCCATCTGTCCGCTCATCAGTGTATAATTTTTTCAAATTCGTTTTGATTACTCTAACTCGATGACAATGGTGACGGCGCTGCACCAGCGCCGCAGGCTACCTTGCGGCGAAGACACAAACTAATCATGTTTCAAAATATCCATGTATTGCCTCGTAGCGACGCGAATGAAGTAGTGTAGTAGTAGTTCCTATAAACGCGCGGCACACTATAGCCCGACTCACGCACACAAACGCAGCGGATAGACAGTGTCTTTCAAGCCGAGCGACTACCAAGGCTTCCTATTAAATCCGAACTATTAACTTAGCAATTTTAGAGTTGCATTGCTTGAAATAATTCGTTCTAAGTACGGTGTCATTTCATTTTTGCCGGATGCGTTTCAATGACAATGTTTATTTATGTTAAGAGTTTAGTTGAAAAAAAAGTCAATTTCCATTGTGAAAGTTGTCGTAGTTTTGTGTGTGTGCTAAATATTAAAGATATTGCGTTTTCAAAACTTTCTTTTGCGGAAAAAACGCAATTAATCGAGAAGGGTCCGTGTACACCGGATTTGGTTTTTTTTTGTCTACCCTGTCTAAAATCTCTGTGCACGCCACTGTCTATTAATATGCCTAAGTGCAATAATAAATCCCCATAAATAAAACTTTTTTTTCAACGTTCTATCGTTGAGTTCAAATCGGAATATAATACTTAACACCTACCTTGCGGGGGTACGGAACCCTCGTTGCGCCAGTCCGACTCTTGGTCAGTTTTACAAACTGGTCTTTAACTGAGTAAGTGCAGCCATAATAAGACCTCACAAACTCTGGGACATGCATGCACAATCAAAGTCATCTAAATATATAAATGAAGAAACTGATTGACATATCGACGCACAGACCAAACCGCTGGACATAGAAATTCACAATTTGACACGTATCTCTTATAAGGTCTAGAGGTGCATTAACAACGGATTTCTGAAAATGACCCCCATCGGGAAATAGGGATAGTACCGGTAAATCAATTTTACGCGTACGAAGACGCTTCTCTTGTAAATACATACTCGTAATTCACAAAAAATGTCTACACGCCCCTATACGACTAAAGATAAGGTCTATGTATACTCGTAGGTATAATTGACGGGATGACTGTGTAGATGATAATACTTTCGACTGTTCCTACCTGTCTGTATATTAAAGTGCATTAGTCATCATGTGTCAGAATGTACTGCACAATTCATAATAATAATTTATCAAAGTGCAGCATTATGCTCATAACTTAGATTTAGTGCTAAATGTTGGCATAACTGCGTGATTAACGCTTTTCGGTTATTAAATTCCTTCATGGCATGCGTTTGACGCGGTTTATGTTATAGCCTTATTAATTAACCGCTTTGGCCACTATGGCTTTAATATATATTGGCTTTGGTTATAAGTTACAGGGAAAAACTAGTTATTAAAACAGTATGAGAGTGTAATGACGAATGGATTATTATCATAATAATAATATTGTTATTGTAAGTGAAGAGCAGAAACTCATCAGACATCTTTTCATGTTCATTTGCCATTTAATTATTATAGTAGATTATACACCGAGGGGATAAAGCACTGTTTTATATCACGGGCGCGATATTACATCCTGAGCAAATGGTGGACTTCAGATTTAACTCCCGAGCGGAGCGAGGGTGTTACGAGTTAATTCCTGAGCGAAGCGAGGCAATTTAAACGGTGTCCTGAGTGCAGCAAGGGATTCAAGCTCGCCCAAGACGAACACAGCTTTATCCCAAAGGAAAATACTCTACTTTTCTCACCTTTCGAGACGATAAAAAGCAAGGCTACTTACTAGAAACAACGTTTTATTAAAACTTAAAATACCTTATTTTAAAAAAACGTACAAATTGTAATTTTTCATACGAATTCAAATGTCATAATATGGTACTGAATCTCATTATAACCAGCTGGTTGATAATGCGATTCAGGACCATATCATAACCAGCCGGGTCATAATTATGGTACTTACTAAATCTCATTATAACACGCTTGTTAGCTGATGGCTATAATGACTTACTTTAGGTGAGGTTTGCATGATATATAATTGGGCAATTTCAAGCATGTGGTGTGAAAAAAATAACACTGGCCAGTTTTAAACTGTTACTGCCAGGTTACTGCTAAAAAAAAAAACATCACATGAACCACAGACCTACTACGTGAACCCTCAAATTCCATAACAAAAACAATAACCGGCCAGTTTTATAAAGCAGTGCCAATTCTCAAAGCCGTGATCCCAGCGATAACAGTAAATCGTAATTTTATCGCGCCCGCGCGTCCTAAGTACACATCTCATGAAAAAAATATATTGCAATACAAAAGGAGGGAACTAATGCCGCGGTCGGGCGGATATTCTGAGAGCGGTGGTTATTTTGATAAAGAGCGTGAAAAATTAATGTTATAATTTTTAATTCTAAAGTACAATGATGATGTCTCGTTTATGTAGCCAAAAATGTAAAACGTATGGGTAAGATTTTTTAAATTTTGGTTGGACGTAGAAATATGTTTGTACATATTCATTTACTTTTCATAATAACTTTTCTTAACCTCGTCCTAAATTAAGGACATTTGTTAAAGTGACTTGACTTTAGTTGACCGACACAAGATTATTTTTAAAACTAACAAAGGTTTATGTGGGCCTTATGAGGCCATAGGGTTTTAAAATTAAAAAACAAGTTTGTTGTTAACAAACCACAAGTTGAAATACTAAGAATCGAAAACAAAAGAAACGAATTATTTCCAAACTTTTGCGTTCACAACTCATATTAGACATCTTAGTCAATGTGACATTTTGGCTCGGTTGCAACAGCCAAAATCAGTCTTACCGTGACCACCATGACTAATGCAACCTAGTCGAAAGTCGAAACGTCGGATTAATAGCAAGGCATTTGTTTTTTTAAACGAGAGAACATCACAACCCAAATAAACGTATGACCTCGGGTTTCAAAATGTCCTAATCTAAGACGAGCGTGTATGAGCGTTTTGATTCGAGATTAAAAATAGAAAATTGTCTTCAGAATACCTCCCCTTCGACTCTCGGGAGCGATCACCTTTCTCTGTTTTATGCGCCACTACTGCGCCCGCTAGGGCAGTGAGGCTGCTGGGCCTGTGGCGAACTATTCTGAACTCGGTAGGGCAGTGAATGCCCGATTATACGGGAGGTGAGTAAGGTATAATAATTTGGTAAAATGGAGTTTGAAATAAATGAATGAGGGCGTTGCTCGCATGTTGCTCGGAAAATCATAGACAAAATGTTTTTTTTTTAAATATGTTACTAGGTGTTGCTGCTAGTTTGTTCCACCACGTCAAGCACCTTCTACAAGCTTTATAATGTTTGTTTATTCATTTAGGTCAAACCTTGAAAGTCAATTTGGAATCAATTCTCTTTAATGGAATGGGCAACATTTTGGACCACATATGTTAACCTGATGTGATGACAATGCAATATAAGGGTATTTAAGAGCTGATCTGATGATGAAGTCCTATACTTAACTTAGATCCAGACTCATTAGTTTTGTCTTGACAAGCAGATTTTGAAGTTGCAAAAAAATGTACAGTTCAGTTTTTTGACGGAAACTTATTAGGAAGATAAGACAAGCTCGTTTCGTTGATGCTTAAAAGAACTTTATTACAATTAAATAGCGTACACGTTTTTATGTACAGCTTATTTCTTTCTGCATAGAAATCGTTGATTGCGAGTACCCTACGCCCTTCCTTAGAGCTTAAGCTATCCATACCAAATTTCGTCGAAATCGGTTTAGTGGTTTAACCGTGAAAGCGTAACCGACCGACAGACAGAGGCAGATATCTTGGCATTAATAATATAAGCATAGATGGAGAAAGGCTGTTGAAAAAATATAACGCCTCAAAAAACCAACGCATGTTACAGACGTGTTCATAAATATGTTTACACTTTAATACCTTGTGACTTTAATCGTTGTGACAATTCGTATATGGCAGTTTAAACATTACATTAAATATAGACCAGGTAGGTACTATAGTGTGTACATATTTATGAACTCGACTGTACAAACATATCATTCTCAAACGTGAGTAGTTTTGAGTGACGTGAGACAGACAAACGGAAAGGGGCCAAAATTACAAAGCTAAGAAACATCTTCAAGCCTTGCATTATTTAGACAAGATTATAAGACTGAGTACAGTCGAATACAAAGAGATGTATCAATTTTATAACCATATACTCGTATTACAATGCGGTAAGGTACGAGGGCAGAGTGAGAAGTCTGGTAAAAATCATACTAAAGGTATTTTTTTCACAAATTAATTAATATCAATTTGTAATGCAGCCTTTTTGGAGGTAAATCGTATATTTTCAGCCAGTTCGCACGGATAGTTTTTTTTTGACAGCTATGAAAAAGAAAAAAAAACTTTGGTGTTTGCAAAGATGGAGAAAAGTGAGTTTCGTGTTCTGATTAAACATTATTTTTTGCGAAAAAAAACCATCACGGATACAAAAAAAAAACTAGACAAGTATTATGGGAGCTCTGCTCCATCCATTAAAATGATTCACAAGTGGTTTACGGATTTTCGTTGTGGCCGTACAAGCACTGCTGACGCCGACCGACCCGGACGCCCAGTTGAGGTCACTACACCAGAGATGATCACCAAAATCCATGACATCGTATTGAACGACCGAAGAGTAAAGGTCCGTGAGATAGCTGATATTGTAAGCATTTCAGACGAACGGGTTCGTAATATCCTCCACACTTATTTGGATATGAAGAAGCTCTCCGCCCGTTGGGTGCCGCGATTGCTCACAGTGGATCAAAAACGCACTAGGGTGGCCCTGTCGGAGGCATGTTTGGCGAAATTTAGGTATAATGAAAAGGACTTCTTGCGTCGTTTCATAACTGTTGACGAAACCTGGATTCATCATCATACACCCGAAACCAAGGAGCAGTCAAAACAATGGATTGCTTCAGGTGAACCTGCACCAAAGAAGGCCAAAGCAGTTTTATCGGCAAATAAAGTTATGGCTACTGTCTTCTGGGATGCTCGTGGTGTAATATATGTTGATTACCTTCAGAAAGGTAAAACAATTAACGGCGAATATTATGCCAACTTGTTACAGCGATTTCATGAAGTTTTAATGGAAAAACGACCCCATTTGGCGAAAAAGAAAATCATTTTTCACCAAGACAACGCACGGGTCCACACTTGTGCAGTTGCTATGGCTAAAATCCACGAGTTGCGTTACGAATTGCTCCCGCATCCGCCTTATTCTCCGGATTTGGCCCCCTGCGACTATTTTCTTTTCCCAAACTTAAAGAAATGGCTTGGTGGGAAAAGATTTGGTTCCAACGAAGAAATCATCGCAGAAACCAGTGCGTATTTTGAAGGGTTGGAGAAATCGTACTATACGGAGGGAATCGAAAAGTTAGAAAAGCGATGGACCAAGTGTATTGAGTTACATGGGGACTACGTTGAAAAATAAATATTTACTTGGACCAAAAAAATAAAAAAATGTTTAAATTTTTCCAGACTTTTCACTCTGCCCTCGTACGTGTCCAAAAGAGACACGTACATAAATAGTGGATCGCTGGCTTTCCTCCACTAGTTTGTCGAAACAAAAAATAAATCCCGTGTCAATAAAAGAGACAAATATTAATAGTTGATCGTTACCTCTGCTACCATACTGACAAATCAAACTGCGTAAAACCAGAGCCAGAGCGGAACTCATCGTAAAATCGCTACCACGTCACGGTGTCCGAGTGAAATCGAATATCGAGTTTTATTGCCTGAACTCCGCCATTTGTAATCGTCATTTGTCATTTGGTGTCGCCATTTAAAAATATCAGTTGCAACTGTCACTTATTTCTATCTATCTCACTTACAGTCAGTGAGCACTTAAAAAGTGCTTCGGGTTTTTACTTCTCTTTCACTTGTTCTTAATAAGAGCGTATGAGAGAAGTCAGAGACAAGTACAAATCCAAAGCACCTTCTAAGAAACCACCCCCTATAACCTTTCAGTATATCTTCCAAAATAAACGGCAATGTATTCAAAAGATAACAGCTCTTTTTAAGAAGAGGATGGACGGATAGACAGTTAAGTCTCAGTAATTGGGTTGGGACCCGAAAAAAAAAAGTACCAACTGTTGAACCGAGTGTGTATAAGCTCCACATACTTTCCAGATCCTTACTAATATTATAAACACGAATAAACACGAACACGTGTATGTATGGATGGAAATTTGTTACTCTTTCACGCTGCAACGGCTGGACGGATTTGGATAAAATTAGAAATGGAGATTGCTTATACCCAGGACTAACAAATAGGCTACACTTCATTACGGAAAATTTAAAAGTTCTGAGTGAATAACGATGTTCGAAATCTACGCGGACGAAGTCGCGGGCAGAAGCTAGTTGTCTATAAATGTTTGAAACGATATAGATTTACGTGTATGGTCGCTCTCTCTTCCCTTTAAGCTGTCAAGCTGGCCGTCTGTCCTTGTACATGCAAATATATTAATATTTTTTATCTCACGATATCCAGTGGTATTTCATGCTGTTTTATATTACCATGTTATAATAAAAAACGGTTTTTCTTTGTGGTCAGCTTCTTAAGCACCGACTTACTGTTTTATTTCGCTACACCACGAGAATCTCCATCCGGCTAGGACACCTGCGGGATTACCCTGGATGACCCTGGATGGAACCTGGATTTAGGTTACCCTGGATGGGATACAGCAACTGGTTATGGGCCCATACCACGAGCTTCTCCACCAGGTTAGGACACCTGCAGGAGCCTACCCTGAATGGAATACAAAAACACCAACTCTCATACGGTTGCACTCATGACGATTGTTGTTCCTTGATGTCAATTTTTCAGTCACAAGTTTGAACATGTTTAAAAAACCCGAGTGTCGCTAACCAACTTTTAATCGTTATAAATAATAAACGATAATTTAAAATGAAAAAACCTAAAGATGATTATTCAAATAGCTGTCCAGCGATTTTTTTACTATATTATGGTGTCTGTTTTCCGCTATGTTCAATTTTTATTATTGTTATATCTTTAGTGACACACAAGATTAAGACAAATCGATTGACATAACACATTACTCTCCTTTACGTCACGCAATCCAGTAAAATAGGAACGAGTTTATCGTCTTAAAAAATGTCTCATAATGCGACCGATACCTAGTAAAATAATCTATCTATATTCCCATTCCATACAATTCATTTACTCACCGCCAAATCGATTTATAAACATAATTCAAAGGTAAATCAACTCGCCCGAGCCGAGGCCGGTCGCTTCCCGAAGATTGCGTCCACACCTGTCTATCGAATACTTTGGGCTTGACAGCTTTTTTATTGGATTCCTGATCCGCTATTCGATAAGTTTTGGGCATGGTCCTTGATGTGTGCCACTAGGTATAAGTAAATTGATAACGAACTGTTGGGTGATTTTCTTTAATAACTAAGAACGAAAAAGAAGCATTTATTCGTGACAAACAACAACAAAATGATAAAAAAATAAATACACACGTAAAAAATGTAGTTGCGAAATGGTATCAGCGAAATTGTGACATTAAATTCAGCGGGTCTTCCGTTACTCTTTTTTCAGTTAATCGTTTTTTTTTAATGTTTATTGAGAAACAAACGGTCGTAGGTATACCTCGCACCTTCATATAAATAAATTTATGACTTGAAGTTTGAAAGCTGAAATTTTGAATAAGGTCAAATAGAAAAGTAGTTAATCTCCGGCCTGTTAAGACTTCCTGATACCTTTGCCACTCGGGCGATATCACAGATTATTAAGGTATGTCTAAAGAAAAAGACTGTGTCAAGAATGACAGGGCTCCAAAAAAAGTTAAAAAAATGGACTCCTGCAAAATATACAAAAGGTCGTCCTACAAAGGAAATTGATGACTTTATGGTATTTGTCCTATATCCGTCAGAAGGATACACTACAATATTTAGCAAAATTGTAAGACAATTTTTACGGGGACATAATCAACAAGAAGAGAAAAACCTCTTTTTAATTTAAATATTGAAAAAATAAAAACGAATGCCTAAGCGCCCTCTGATGTTGAGTAGATAAACTATTGCTTAAATAGGGAGATGTATAATTACTAGGTACACCTACTTTTAATGAATAGTAACTTACTAAATGAATGGAAATACAGTAATAATTAATCATATAACTTCAATTTTAGTATGGCATTAGGTACTCATTTTCTTGATAATATGTCGACTCATGTAGATTTCCGCCTGTAAATAAGAAACGCGTGAAAAAGAAAATTATTCATTTAATATGAATTATAAAACGAACGGAAAACTAGTTCTACGCTGACAAAGTCGCAATTTTTAAATCAATCCTTTTACGATATTGATATCTTTATCGAAAGTGCATATTACTTCAATATCGAATTAGTAACATCCCAATCAATTAGAGTTAGATAGGTACCGGTAGGTGGACGGTAGTCCAATAGCTAAAATAAACGTTATTTTAAAACAACTCTGTCGAAATATTATGTGCCTCACAATGATTTATGCTGTTTTTTTTTTCATTTTCTTTTACATGACAATGTATGAAGTGGCATCCCTGAAATATTTATTTTTATTATTAACTACCAAACTAATTATAAGTAGCGGCTTTTACAAAACACCTATATTCCAAATTTCATTAATGTATCTCGTAGTTTTCGAGTAAAATGCCTGTGACATACAGACGGACAGATGGACATGACGAAACTATAAGGATTCCGCTTTTGCCATTTTTCCTACGTAACCCTAGAGACAAGGATTTTGATATCCCAGAAACACCAAATAAACTCACTTATTTACTAAAAAGTTTATTAAGAAATAATTTTTCGATAAGTTAAATTTGTTAACCGAGCGAGGCAGACACATGACATAGTCCTACCTTATCTTAATAATCTGTGACCCTTGTAATCATGTAAATACAAAGATCTTTCATACTACTAGATCGTGCACCGAAATAAATTGTTTAGCTGTTATGAGATCTGTTTACATACACTTAGGGTAGCTATTTCCTTATAAGTGGTGGCTAGATAAAAGCCGGTCCTGGCGAGAGGGCTCCCGCTGGTAGTGTGTCCTTGTCTGACGGCTTGCTAGCTCGATTAATCATTGGGTTTGGTAGAAACGGTAGAAAATTTTATATTTTTCTTTTTTATGATTTACCAAAATGAATGATTCATAAACTTTGAAACGTATTTAAATATTATACAGTTCCTATAATTAATAATCAATTCGTTGTATTTTAATAATAGGGTGGATTCGCCTTTTTGATTATTTCTTAATATTTTTTCACTTTTTTGAAAATTGTTTGTTTTTGCGTGTTTAGCGACTGAAATTTAAAGATATAGTAATAAGCTTTAAAAACCTGCAGGAGGCACCATTATCCAATCATTAAATTAGAAGTTATTGGTCTTCAAAGTTAACTGCTTGAAATGGTAATGACGTTAGTAGTATGGAATGACTATTTTAGCAATGGTAATGATTCCAAGTAACTGGTAATGACGTATAATAAAATGTTTTTTACACACATGTTTATGTAATGTATTTTATTGAATATAAAATAAGCTGTACGACACTACGACTACGAATATCAACAATTTCTTAAAAAAAAATAGTTTCTATTAATATAAGCTCTTTGGTAATCAACATGATTTTGGAACAATTTTCTTTAATTAAACTAAAATACGTAGATCTTTTCCTTTTTGTTTACCTTTTTAACGACCAAACGTAATAAAATCTTAATAATATTTAATGTTAGGTACTTACTTAAATCCACAATATCTTCAAAAAATATAGTTTCTATTAATATTAGCTCTTTGGTAATCAACATGATTTTGGAACAATTTTCTTAAATTAAACTAAAATACTTAGATCTTTTCCTTTTTGTGTACCTTTTTTTACGACCAAACGTAATAAAATCTTAATAATATTTTACGTAAGGTAACTTAAATCAACAATATCTTCAAAAAATATAGTTTCTATTAATATTAGCTCTTTGGTAATCAACATGATTTTGGAACAATTTTCTTAAATTAAACTAAAATACGTACGATCTTTTCCTTTTTGTGTAGGTACCTTTTTTTACGACCAAATGTAATAAAATCTTAATAATATTTAACGTTACTTACGTAAATCAACAATATCTTAAAAAATATAGTTTCTATTAATATTAGCTCTTTGGTAATCATCATGATTTTGGAACAATTTTCTTAAATTTAACTAAAATGCGTACGATTGTAATAAAATCTTAATAATATTTAACGTTACTTAATTAAGGCTGTTACTTTTTGTTGATTACAATTTTACATAAAAATATAATATAATGCAATGAACAAAATATATAGCCATTACACAATATGGAAACACAATAATATTATAAAAACAATAAAAAATCGAATAAATCAAATTATATAAATACAAGACATTATTATAATCTTTGAATCAACAGCCATTGATGGAATAATTTAATTAAGTAAACTTATTTTAGGGTAAGAGATAGTTTAGTTTTTTCTGTAAAATATCAGTTTTTTTTACTATGATAAGTTTATTCGACAGAATCCTTATATTTGAAGGACCCGCGACATTGACATTTGTTTCAACACTTGAAGTCGATGCCTTTGGCGTGTTTGTAATGTTGCTAAGAACTTCATTACCGTGACTTTTTGAGGCTATGAGAGGTTTGTCAAAAATAGATGGGATTAAATATGCTTTGGGCAATTGAAGGAAACCAAGATGTTTCCCGTGCAAACATATAGTTCCACAGCCACACTCAAAGCAACTTGCTTTGCGAAATGTTAGGTTTAGAGTCCCTTTTTTCCACAAAACTTGATGCACAGCAAGGGTGCCTTTGAATGGTGGTACTTTTATTGGGAACTTTTTATCTTTTTCTTTGATGACTGCTTCAGGGACATCAATTGTTATGACATTCTCCACGTTTTCTTTGATTACACGCATGAACTTATCATAACTACCTACATCAACGCCGTGATTAACGCAGGAATCAACTGTCCGCTTTAGCGTTCCTCCCACACCATCAGGGGCACCTTTGCCGTGACCTGCCTCTGAGTAGTTCCATGTTATTGCATTTATCGATGGAAAATCTTTGTGAAGTTGTGATATCATGTAAAAAATATATTTATTTCTGTACTGTGAGGTTGGGGAATCTGTTTGAAAATGTAATGTATCTATGAATGGGTTATCATTTATAGCTCTTTGAATCAATGGTGTAATATGAGCCCATACAGCGGAAGCATCGTGTCTCAAGCAAGAACTCGTTGTACAAACGGATGTTGGCTTAATTGAACTCATTCCAAAGTCAAAATTATATATAACGGCTGTATGAAGACTTACTTCCTGTCGGCTTCCTCCAAAATAGTTTCTATAAGCTAAAACGATTAGGTTTAATCATTAAACGATGTAAAAAACATTTTTTTTAGTTTATTTCGCTTTAAAAATCCTTAAGAAGCACCAGTTCGTCATTACCTGTCACGCTAAATCATTACCATTTACACGGAAAAAATGGTAATGACGGCAATGGTGATGACGAATATGGATTATTTTCAACAGAACTCTAAAATTACTGTTTAAAGCAGAAAACTCGTCAGCCATTTTGGGAATACACACAATATACTAAAAGCACACAACATGGTATAAAACAATTCAATGTTATCTTACCTGGTTAACTGTGTTAATGGCGATGACGCAAAACTGTGACAAACCACTTTTAAAACTATATTTAGGGCCAAATATCGTATTTTTATTATTAACAACTTGACGTGCGCTCGACTCCGCTTTGTAGTAGGGACTGAGGAGTGGGGTAAGCGTGGCGGTCCAGGTAATAAGCCGCGTAAAACAATAAAAAAAATACTTTGACGGTACCGCAATGGTGTTGACGAATTTCCGTGACAAATTTAAAAAAAAATATTACTCTTAGATGTTATGTATTGAATTGCATGGTATTTTTTTATATCGATCAGGGCAATATGTACTTACAAAATATTTTAAAAAAAACGCATTCCGTTCGGTGGGATTTCTATGACAATTATACAACTAACTATACCTCCGATATTTTCTGATATGGTAATGACGTTTAGGGCGTGTTAAATTAATTTTAAAATCATGTATAAGAAATAAAAGATTTTGTATTGCGGCGCATTAAAGTGAAACACGTACCCTAGCGTTCTCCCAAAGAATAAATAATGAAAAAGTAATGTGTATTTTTTTATTGGCCGGAACACCTATTTTTATCCAAAACGCGAAATGACCCAATAATTCATTAATACTGAGTAAGAGTAGTACTCAAATGTTTGGGCCTGGTAATACTAAATACAAGATGGCGGTTTGCTCATTGAGTAATTTGAACTTGTTTTGTTGAGTTTTGTGGATAAATTCTAGAATATGGTGAATTCTTGTTGTGTGACAGGGTGCAACAATGAATCATATCCTGGTAGCCGCTTTTCTTTCCACGGGTAAGTAAATCAAATCATTTAATGTAAAAAAATACACAAAAACAACAATCGTATTCTTTAGGATAACCATGAATTTTGTTGATCAAAGCTTTTTTACAATCTCGTTGTAGTAGGTAGAGTCTGGCAAACGAAAGCTGCCACAAAAAAGGGCGGCAATTCATAAATTAGCAGCTGGATAAGCTGGATTAGGCGATACTAAACGTAGTTGATATTATTTTATTCGTCAGAAATGTGAAATGATTGTTTCTATCTATCAACTCCGTTTGTTTAGTGTACAGACATTGATATCTGCTGCAGATATTTTGAATTGCCGCCCGTTCTTGTGGACAGCTTTCGTTTGCCAGACTCTAGGTAGATACCGACTGTTTTATCAATTGGGGATGTACCGGTCACCGACCGTGTTGATGTTGTCGTGTCGTTAGCATCAATATATCAGGATACTTAGACAATCGTTTTTACAAGCAATTTATCCCGTGTTCTGTTTGGTCATGGTCACCTCATTAGAAAGGGACACACTACCAACGGAAGCCCTCTCGCTCGGACCGGTTTTTGCGCCGTAGTACACAGTCTAGTAGTATGAAAGGTCTTTGTGTAAATAAAATAAATGTCAGCGTCGCTGAGCGTCGTGAGACTCGTGAGCTTTAGACATACTCATGATATACTTATAATCTGTGGTCTTGAGAGGCGATAAAGACATACGTTATAATCTGTGGGCGAGACGAATATTGATTTTCTATCAATCACATTGTTATTGTGAATAGACATACCTTAATAATCTGTGTTGTGAATATTCTCATATGGTTATTGCGAAACTGTGAATCTCTGAGCTTTGGCAAATTAAATTTATAGATTTCTCACTAGCGTCCTACACTGATATTATCAAGATAATATTATTAATTGTCCAAATACCTTGATAATCCGTGGTGTAATGTGTTAAAAATTTGCACTTTGTGCTGTGCAAAATCCAAAGCAAAGTATAAACTATAAGTAAAAGTATATATTACTCATATAAAAATGATGGACCACATTAGGCTGATCGACTGGTGAGTAAAATATATTTTATAGATATAATTATAACAATGGTGTTTTAGGAAGCCGGCTGCCCTTGAAAAAATGATAGAATAAAACGGAAGTTATATGGCAGCTACTTTACACTAAAGTTCATAAATTAAGTGAATATAAATTAAAAACTATAAACTGAGATTACAAAAGCCTGCCCCAAAAGTTCATAAATTGAGTGAATATAAATTAAAAACTATAAACTAAGATTACAAAAGCCTACCCCAAAATGATCTTCTCAGATAATGTGCTCAAGCATTTCGTGGCATTGTAGTATTTTGGGAATACTCCTCTATATTACATGGACATTAATCCGCCCCAAGCTTGTATGCAGATCTGCTGTACTGCTGCTATAAAGCATGTCATGCAGTGCATGCAGAATGTCTGCACAATATTATTTTTTGATCTTCATGCAACAACAAGGAAAAGTCGGAGTTACAACTGATTATCGGGTGGAGATATAATATGTTCAATATCTTTCACTCTAAAAATGAAAAACAAAGTTTACAGTTCTATTGGTTGCTTATATGCAGTAATTAAATTTCACAGTGCCATTTAGAGTGAAGCGCTTCTGTAAATTTCTTGTGTGCTTTACACAAGTGATGTTTTATGCAGATTGAAATTTAAGGTTTTTACCTAAAAGTAAAAATTTATAATAATTTAAGTACTAAGTCTTTTGTGGGTTCTGGAAATTTAAGGCATTTTAAGATGTAGCTGTCAAATGTTTTTTTCAAATATCTAGGTCACGTCGTAGCGGTCAATCTCAAGAATGTCAGGGACATCGAACAGGAGCGGGGGGCCCTGTCGGTGCGGGTGAATATGATAGCTAGGAGGTTTGCAGGGTGCTCCAGGGACGTCAAAGTTACCCTGTTTAGAGCCTTCTGTACATCCCTGCATACCTGTAGCCTCTTGGTGGATTATTCGCAACGGGCCTATGGGGCCCTCCTAGTCCAATATAATAATGCATTCTGGGTGATAGTGGGTACTGCCTCGTAATCTGTAGTTCAATGATATGCGGGCGCGCTGCATCCCTGGTCAGCCGGGTGTGGGACAGTCCCAATAACCATTCTAAGAATGATACATGATAAGCCTGATTGTGCTATTATGTTATGTCACACTGTGCGGGATTGCATGTGCCCACCAACCAGCATTATTAAATGGTAGTATAATGCTCTTAAATAATCTTTGTAATATTTATGTGTCATGTTACATGAATATTTTCTTGAGCCTTAATGGAATCTTGGCCTTAAGATGTTTTTCATGGCCTAGTATTTCGTCTATGTCAAGGTTATTCTCCATTCTATTTCTTTTTGAGTGCGTATGGTTATGGTGATGGACTCCTTTTTCTACACTTAGCCTGTGTTATGGGTGCACTCGTTGAAGTAAATTATTTTTTCCACATATACATATGTATTCTGTAACATATTCAAGTACGCGGGCGTTTCCTATACTGACTGGTATTTTGGAATGATTTCTCATTACTATTGTTGTAGTGCCACTAAAGTGTTGACACTGAACAGTTAGATGTCTAGTTATTGTTGGTTATATAAAGATTAAGTAACTTTTGATCATGTCTTGTCAAAAATCAAATTTATGAGACTTAATAAGAAGGAAATATATTCAATTGACATAATCTGCAGGTTTAGCATAGCTGTCCACTTTTCCAGTAAAACCTATGCTTTAAAAGAAGCGTTTCTTTCCGAACATATCATTAACATATTTATATAGTGTAGGTAAATGTTATCAATCGTTTCCTCAAATATTTTACCACCAAGTACACGATTATCAGGTATTCTATGATAATGTTGCCAATATACTGCACTACCCGATGGTTATCTGATACTATACCGTTTGTAAGCTGTGCTGGTGTGTCGCTGGGAATTTGTTTAAATAAACAATTTAATTTGAATAAAGTTGTTTCATGGGCTGGCAGTGACTGTGTTAACACCCACTGTCTAAAATATCCAGGCCATTATTATACATTACAATTATAGTTCGATCATGCCCACCCCTACATTACCATGCTTACAATAACATGACCGGTGACATTTTAGTGTACATGATGCAGTTTATATGAATCCCGGTAATGTAAATACTTATTAACTCTGATGTATACCGAAGTGTCACTTGTCACCTATGATTGTCAGTATCATGAAATAGTAGGGGCAGGACCAAGTGACAGGTCATAATATAAACACGTAGTCTGTGAGCTGTTAGAAGGTACTTTGGGTTTGTACTTCTCTCTCACTGGCTCGTGATAAGAGCATATGAGAGTGAGTGAGAGACATGTAAAAACCCAAAGCATCTAACAGCTATTGCACTGTATTGCACTTGCGTTTTTGAATTTTAACTAATACTACAATGATAAAAAAACCTTGCTATGATGTTTTTATTTTTTAATAATTAACACCATCACGGCAAATTATTAAAATGTAAAATTAACCACACTTGTAAAAAATAAGATTATTTATCCTTATACAGTATTAAACAAGGATTGTATAGAATTGGCATAGGGTAGAAGTACCGTTTCTGGCCACTGTACCTGTTTTGCCCACTTAATGTTGAAATGAGTATCAAAAATAGTTTAATAATGTAATATTAATAATAAAACATGGTTAAGCCTGAAGATTAATACAAAGAAGTGTTACATAGTTTGACGAGGCCGTGGCCTAGTTGGTAGTCACCCTGCCTACGAAGCTAGTGGTCCTGGTTTCAAATCCTGGTAAGGGCAGATATTTGTGTGTTGACCGTGAGTATTTGTTCCTGGGTCATGGAGGTTTTCTATGTATTTAAGTATTTTATATCATTGCCTAGTACCCATAGTACAAGTCTAGAGCTTAGTTTGGAACTAGGTCAATTGGTGTCAGATTGTCGTCTGATATTTATTTCATTTTTATTTTTAGTTATACCTTTGTTTCATCTTTCATAAAAAAACTTATGACAAATGATTTTCCGTATAATTTAAGGTACATACATAAACTCACGCCTTCGCTCCCAGATAGACCGGGAGATACTGAAACAAAATTTCCGGTCATTAGTACCAAGTATGGCGACCCTTCAAGGGTCTAATTACGTAATGATGAAAAGGAAAATGATGCTTATAGCACTGGTACTGGCGGCCCAATCGCCTGGGCGTTAATCGAACGTGTCGGATAAATTACAAAAGTCGAACGATTTGTAACACAAAAAGATATTTTCCGATAGTCGATGAAAATAAAGAGTAGGGCCGTAGCGTTACTGTCATACTTCTCCGGTGTGGCTTACAGCCCGCCATCCCGACGAAAACCCATTAATTAAAAAAAAACAATTCAACCATTTGTACCAGGCTAATTTTTGCACAGCTTATCATCATCGAGTAGCCATTCACCAAAAATACACCATGCCATACTTTTCCGACGGTTCCAAATGGCCGCCGTACCGCAGCAAAAAACGAAATTTTATTTGGTCACCCGTGTATAATTTTATTTACCAAATAATCATTTGGAACTCGTCACAAATAATTGTAACGCAGACCCAATGTTTGGCTAGTGCACGTTTAAATGACTTACTAGTCTTACCAACTGGTACTTTCACCAAACATGTAGTCAAATGTTTCAATTGGCATATCATATTTTACGCAAAATAAAATAAGGCAAATGTGGTCAGTTTTCAATTTACCATTTCTTTTCAGTTGATTGCTTAGTCAATGACAAAAAAATTGCATCTTTATATCAGTTGTACAGAAGATACAAATTAAATTACAATATCACATATTTATAGTGATGAAAATATACCTGGAAGCCTTAAGTGGGACCATCGCTACGCTTCGCTTCTGTTCTACTCCGACCTGCTGGCCTATTGCCTGACGCACTCGCCATCGCAATCGGCTTCAAAGCGGAACAATTGTTTTCATTTTGCATGCAGACAAGCATTCGATTTTCAAAATGAAAACGATTGCGATTGCGACTGTGTTAGGCAATAGACCCTCTGTATTGCTCGCTTGGTTCACTCGCTCGCCGCAACATGTTATTATTTCGAATCTATTCTTCAGTTAATATCTATTGGGGTCGGGTTCGTAGTTAAATAATTATTAAAATATAATTCCCAAAAATCCTATTTTTGTCTGTACACTTATTGTTTGTTATAATATAACAATTCATTTGACTAAATGTTAAATGTCTAATGACATTTTGCTTTAATAAAACATTTCATAAAAGACCCAATTACCTTAATCTCAATTTCCGTAGTGTAATATCGTGCTGAGTGAAAATTTAGCCAAATGAAAATATACGTACTGAAATAATTCAAACGATTGCATCGGCAAATAACCGGTTGTTAAAATTGTTTGGGTACTGCAATATTACCAAATGTTGGCAAAACGTCAGGATCCTTTACATATTAGTTAAAATTTAGAGTGGCCGAAAACGGTACTTTTACCCTAGATAAGAACAATGTGTAACTTCCTACTCAAGTGGCGATATTAAAATGTATGATGAAAAATATCTGCAGCAAAATGTTTAAAAGTCTTGACATTATTTCCAGGAGTTGCCCGTCGGACACTGGATACTTCGTGACAGAGGAGGTCCTGAGAAATTCTACAATAGAAAAAATTCTCCAAAATCGTTTCCGTGATCCTGACATCTCCAGCGACTCGGAGGATGAAAATAATAAAACGGACTGGACGGCCTTGCTTAGGAAGAATCGTAACGTAAGAATACTGCGTTTTGCGGGTGGTAGGACCTTGTGCTGGGTCCGTCCGGATCGCTACCGCCATCTTATCCATTAACCTACCGCCAAACAGCAGTGTTCGCATTGTTGTGTTCCGGTTTGGGGACAAGACAGCCGGTGTAATGACTATCATAGAGGCATTCCATCTTAGTCCTCAGGGTTGGCAGCGCATTTGCAGTCTTAGGCTTGCAGTCTTGTGAATGCGAATGTCTATGGGTCACAGCTTCCACTTACCATCAGGTGGCCTGTGTGCGTCAGCCTTCCCTATGCCATAAAAAAAAAAATACTGAAGTCTACTATCACTCAACCGATCAGGCCTATGGAGGAAACCTAAAGATGATATTTAAATACCTATTCAATGATACCCCACATGTCATAGATCGTCGACTCAATTTTTTCTTTTTTAGAATATGGCGTCTGGTTGCCGCCAAATTTGATTACCTACTGTCATATTTTTAGTGACAAACACAAGATTAATACAAATCGATTGACATAAGAGTCATCAAAATCGGTTCACGCGTTTAGTTTTGTATCGTATCGTATCATATCGTATTCACGCAGTACCACACGAACATTTCTGAGAAAATACGATGGATAACAATTATGCATTACACCTGTAGCAAAAACAACAAGATACAAAAAAAACTCAAGTGTAAGTTGGACTTGCGCTGATTAGATTCAAAGGCGGAATATAATAATACCTACTGTGCGGTGGTTCGGAATCTTCGGCGCGCGAGTCCGATTCGCACTTGAGCGGTTTTGTTAACCCGCCCACTAACAGTACTCTCACTAATCTCAACATATTTTCAGCAGAACACGTGTCATCGCCTATTCATTCCCGGTCTCAGGGCCAACCCCCTGTTCCCGAAGTTGTCTTTGCTGTCGGAGCAGCAGCATCTCAGCTGCTTATCAGTGCTCTGTGCAGAAAACCCGAAAATCCTCCCAGACGAGTTCGTGGCGCGGCCGACCAAGGTCGACTACAAAGTGTTTGAGGTATGTTGGCGTATTAATAATTGTTTTAGTGGTCTGTTGTGAAGTGGACCTTAGAGGTTAGTGTGGTGAGGAAAATCGATCATCATAATACTAGAGGGATCCCTTTACAACTTACTTCACTCAATTTTAAAAGTTAGAAATTTGGTTTTTGACGCTTCATGTCAGATATGCAGAATGCCAGTTTGTCGAAACGCGATATTACCAAAACGCCAGATTCTCAAATTTTAAGACAGTATTATTAGATCGATCGTCAGAAATCTATAAATGAAATTCTGAGAAGTGACAAGTCAATTTGACGACGTGTTGGCCTAGTTGGTAGTTACCTTGCCTACGAAGCTAGCGGTCCTGGGTTGAGCGCGAATATTTGTTCCTGAGTCATGGATGTTTTCTATGTATTTAAGTATATGTATTTATATCGTTGTCTAGTACCCATAGTACAAGCCTAGAGCTTAGTTTGGCATTAGGTCCATTGTTGTGAAATTGTCCTCTGATATTTATATTTATAATTGGCAAAATGAGAGAAACTTTTTATTGTACTTCTATCTGCCATCAGTCACAAGGATAATGAGTTTTTTTTTTAAGTTAGTCCTTTGACTCAGTTAGGGATAGCCCTTTAAGTTTTTTTCGCATTTCTGGGTTGGAGAAATTCTTTCATTTAGATTTGGATGCAGACGCGTTACTAGCAGCTACTTCTATAGCGTTCAGTTTCCATTACGACGGTTTGCATTACAATACCTATAGACATGTTTTACGTACCGAATAAAATTTAATAAATCATTATCATTTACTCATTGTTTACAGGAGGCCAAAGAAACTTATTTAAAGGAACAGGAAGAGTATATAGCTTGGGCTAAAACTTTGTGGACAAACGGACACTGTATCAGGGCCCTCCGGCCCAAGCCTGAGGTACAGCAGGTCTACGAGGCGGAGTTCAGAGTGCGAGCCAAACAGATGATAGCGTACCCCACGGTGTTCGAGGTGGTCGCGCAGATCCCGCTGGATGGCAAAGGGCAGTTCGAAATGGTGCCAATGGAGACATTTCTTAGTGTAAGTATCGACGAGAGTGCCCCACGCGTTTTGCCTAGTTGGTGAAAACTGGCTTCTAGAAAACGTATTTTACACTTTCGACGAATTACTGTGTGTTCCACTAACGCTATAAGATGTAAAATGACAATAATTATAGAAATATACATATTATATTATTAGTTCAAAATAATTGTAAATTATGAATTGCAGTACAACCTGATTTTAACACTACTTCTTAATTTTCTCTGACTTGTAACGAAATACCGGTATTATCGAGAACCCGTAAAGTGACCTTTGTGTAAAATCTCTACCAGTCTTGATACCGGTACCCGTTGGTACTGGTATTTTACCGGTAATAGTACCCATTGGTTTTTTTTTCACAGGCGATGTTAGGCGACGTAAACTTGATTCCGTTTTGTATCATTTCGCCGGGAATTGCACCTTTATTCTGCTGTTTAATAAAAGAGTAATAATATATATATAATAGGTCAAGATTGAATAATGAGAACAGAGAACGATATCTAGGTGACAATCATCAATATTATTAAAAAGATTAAATTGTCTAAGATTATGGAGGGACATGAAGTCTGCCAGGCCATTATGTAGTCCCGTTGATCAAAAATCCATGACGGCGGCTGATGATTTATAGTCATTGGGATCAGGACTCCAACAAATACTACCGACATTGAAGTCGCCAATAACAATTATCATGCCGTTACCTATTTAGGTAATAGCATTGCTGATGCAATCCAAGTTGTCCATAAGACGCTCACAGGAAACTGGAGGGGGCAGATAAGTTGCGTAAATATTTAACACGTGTGAAGATTTGGTAGAGCTGGTAGTAACTTGTACCCAAATATTTTCATGGATGCTTTCGTATGCAGATTGTCTAGATGTTTTTTTTAAACTGCTATCAACACCCCGCCACCCTCAGACTTGGAACTACCAGAGCTATGTCTGGCTATCTCTTCGACAGATTGCATAATTGTCATTAAGTATTTCAGCATCAAAAACACTTTCATTCAGCCAAGTTGCAGTAATTACAATAATGTCGTAACTAATATTTAGAGATGATAAGTACAGTTCGTGGAGTTGGCCCCGTATACTTCTATCATTTTGATAGTAAATGCTAAGTTCAGTCATTTTAACTTAATAACTGAATAGGTAACAAAAATTATATGCTTACTAAAATTCTTCAACGAAAACAGTAATAAAGAGAAATAACGGTAACACGTACTTGCGATTACTCTCTACTGTGTGGCTAAAAACTCAAAATCTTTGATGCAAATGGCGGTCGACGCATCATCCTTGCTCATTAAAATTCTTCAAGCTCGAGCTTGTGCCTGGAGTGCCCTGTTCCGAGTGACAGGTGTTCAACGACGTATATTTGATGTTTCTCTACAGGAGCAATACCAACATGGGATGAGTTAGCTTGTCAGAAGGATAAGCTTTATTAAAAGTCATGCAGGCAGCAAGCAATTTTTGGCCATTCGAGAACAAGATAAAATGTCCTTTTCCACGATCGGACAAGACAGTATGTTACCAAGTTGAATAATTGTAGAAACCAAGTTCTCATGGCAAACATTGGATTTCGAGATTATTTTCTCGTGCTTGTTGTTCCGATTGTGCCACCCTGAAGTTAAGGTCCTTTATGTTTTCATTACTTTTCATGCAGTTGGTTATTGACAACTTTCAATTTAGACGTTTCCGCGCGCAATTTGAAATTTCCGTTTGTATATCGTTGTTCGTTGTAGATAATTCCTCGATGGTTTTAACTAGGTTAGGAATAACTGAAAGGCTTTCACGCAATATTTCGAATTCGAATTGTATTTGAGACTCGATTGAAGCACGTATACAAGATTCGAACAGTTTAAGGCATTTGTCTATCATGTCTAATGAAGGCAAATAGATTGCTGCGTCGTCTATTTCTGTTCCTTTTATAGACATTTCAGTGCTGTCGCGTATTTTGCGAGGTAACTTGCCTTCCGGGCATTTCCATGAGGTTTTAGATCGCGCGGAGAGCTTAAAGTTTTTTTTTTTCTTTAGTTATGTTTGCACAAGCGTAGTGGAAGATACCCGAACACGACGAACAAGAGATCTTTTCCGCTACGCTTAACGATTGGCGACATCCACTGCAGGTACTCATCGTCACAATCGTCACATCAAGTAATGGGCATGTATCAAGGTTTTATTATTTTGGTCGCGTGGTCAGTATCTATGGTTGATTTGCCGCAGCCAGCGGTCGAGACAAAAATCACGTAGTGTATCTGTATTTCGCCGCAGTGATCTCACGCAGTTTGGTCGAACGGTTACAACGCAAGACTATTAGGCCGCGCGCTCCGGTTCGAATTTGACTTGCACCAAGAAATACAAAAAGATGAAATCCGTCAATTTGAAGCAACCACTGCAGCACAAAAGTCGCAATCTCAGTCATCAAAAAAACCTCAATTTATTTTTCATATCACCTACTCGGAAAGGGGACTTTTCTTCCCTGCTAGGAGGGATCAAAGTGGCACTTTTCTGTTCAAGGACATTTTGTTGCCAAATTTGATAATTGTTGTTAAGTGCGATTATTTCCTGTTGTTAAATTTGATAATTTTAGCATTTCTAGAATGTGTGAATAATTAAATTTGTTTCATCACTAAGATCTTTTATTTTCCTCATAGGTGATGTGAAAAGCAGTATGTGTCACACGGTAGCAAAATTATTTCCACCTTGGGCGTTAACACTTGAATCCCTCACTACGCTCAGGATTCTATTTTAGAATCCTTCGCTTTGTTCAGGATTCAATGTACGCCCTCGCCTTAAATATGTCATTTTGCTCCCTTGTGACACAATCTACTATTTCAGTTCTTCTTTGTTTTGTTTTTAATTTGTACGAACTCGGCGACGAAGCTGCATCAAGTGTCCAAAGTTGGTTTGAAGTCACTTTCCAATTTCTCTCGATAGATGGCGTTGTTGGTTCAGCGGTTTCAGTCAACGGAAAATTGAAAATGCTTATTTACACTTTTCACTTTGAAAAAATTACGAACGTTTTACTTTTTAGAATTTAGAGGATGATTGTTTCATGTTCATAACTTTACTTGTTGTGTTTATTGGTTTGTTTTTGTGATATATTTTAACTTATTTTGTTGTAATACAGTTTGAATATCATGTTATTTAGAAAATCACTTGGAAACTATTACTTCACAATTATCACCTTTAACTTTAAAGATACGTAATATTCATCCGAGATAACACACACAAGCACTTCGTATATCTAGGAAAGAAAATTATAATATTTATTTTAAATTTTAAGCAAAATATTATACATTTAGGATTTTTTAAACACAGAGCGTATTGTTTACCGTGGCAACTAGTGCCATCTTTATGTAACATAGATCGGTGAACATACGTAAGAAGACGGGTTAGTAGTAAAATAACTAGGTCGCAAAATTACTTTATCGCTTATAGTCAAAAAGTTTGAGTTGAAAATGCCTACGGTTTTTTTTCTTCATTTTATGTCATCATCATCATGTCAGCCGAAAGACGTCCACTGCTGGACATAGGCCTCCCCCAAGGCTCTCCACTCAGACCGGTCCGTGCCCCGCCCACTGCCACTTCAGTTTAGCTATTCTTCTGGCTATGTCGGTAACCTTAGTTCTACTGCGGTTATCATCATTTCTGATTCTATCACGCAGAGAAACCCCGAGCATAGCTCTCTCCATAGCCCTCTGAGTGACTTTTAGCTTCCTTATGAGGCCCATTGTTAGCGCCCACGTCTCAGATCCGTAAGTCATCACTGGCAACACACACTGGTCAAAGACTTTTGACTTCAAACACTGCGGTAATTTGGACGAAAAGGTGCTGCGAAGCTTCCCGAACGCTGCCCAGCCGAGTCGGATACGACGAGTGACCTCTTTCTCAAAGTTAGACCTACCTAACTGGACCGTTTGTCCCGGGTAAATATAGTCGTCAACAACTTCGAGCGCAGAGCCTCCGACTATCACGGGAGTTGGCGCGACATGGACATTGGACATGACTTTCATCTTGTGCATGTTCATTCTCAAGCCCAATCGGTCAGAAGCTCTACTGAGGTCAGCGAGCATTGCACTGAGGTCCTCCATGGTCTCAGCCATGACTACGATATCGTCAGCGAATCGAAGGTGAGTGATGTGCTCACCGTTTATGATGATGCCTCGTCCTTTCCAGTCCAGAACCTTAAAAGCATCCTCCAATGCAGGGGTGAACAGCTTCGAAGAGATCACATCTCCTTGTCTGACTCCCCGCTGCAGAGGAATAGGCTTCGTGCTCTGGTCCTGTAGTCGGACGGACATAGTGGCGTTTTCGTACAGACACTTCAGCACTTCGATATATCGGTAGTCAACTTGGCACCGCTGGAGAGACTGCAGCACAGCCAGTAGTCCACAAATGCAAGGCAAAGGGGGAGGTTATACTCTTCGGTCTTCTGTATAACCTGCCGCAACGCATGTATGTGGTCCACGGTACTATAGCCTTTTCGGAAACCGGCTTGTTCGGGAGGCTGGAAATCGTCAAATCTGCGCGCGAGACGATTTGTGATGACCCTCGAAAACAGCTTGTAAACATGAAGTAAGATGGGTCTATAATTCTTAAGCAAAGTTTTATCTCCTTTCTTGAAGAAGAGAACCACTACACCTCTGTTCCATGCTTTCGGCGTTCTCCCTTCGTGGAGGACGGAGCTGAACAGCGTCTGAAGGCCCCTAAGGATGGGTTTACCACCCGCCTTCAGGAGTTCGGCTGTAATTCCATCCTCACCAGGGGCTTTGCCATTCTTAAGCTGTTTGAGGGCTATACTAATCTCGTACAGGCTGACGTCAGGGAGATCTTCGGTATAGTCTCGGGTTAATCTAGCCCTCGGGTCTTCAGCTAGATTTCCGACGGGTGTTCGGGTTGTCGTGTACAGCTGTCCATAAAACTTCTCAACTTCCGCCAATAGCTCAGGTTTGGATGAAATGACTCTGCCGTCGTCGGTCTTTAGCTTCATCAATTGGCTTTGGCCAACAGACAGGTCCCTGGCAAACACCTTAGAGCCCCTGTTACGCTCAATAGCCTCTTCAATACTTTTAGTATTGAATCGGCGTATATCACGCTTCAGAGAATTCGAGATCTGTCTGTTGAGCTGCCGATAACGACAAGCGTCACCAGAGGACTGCAGAATCATCTCGCGCCTCACCTCCGTGAGCCTAAGCGTGGAGTCCGAGAGCTTGCTGGTTTTTTTACGGCGGATCTTGAAGAACTTACACCCGACTGTTTGGACAGCTTCCAAAAACCCGTCGTTGTAAACGTCCACGTCGCTACCAAGGCACTCGAAACGATTTTGAAGTTCGAGCTGAAAGCTCTCGGGGTTTTGGAGCTGAGCGGGTGCCGGGCGGAGCGTAGACTTCATCAGTCGAGACCTTTCAAGCTTGAACTGGATACTCAATGAGCCTCGTACCATACGGTGATCACTCCCGGTTTTAACCGCACTGATCACGGAGACATCATTGAATATGTGCTTTTTCGTCGACATGATAAAGTCTATCTCATTCCTCGTTACACCATCAGGGCTCATCCAGGTCCACTTCCTATGCTCACGTTTTCTGAAGAAGGAGTTCATCATATAGAGTCCCTCCTTCTCCTTAAAACCGGGGATTCCTACGCCCCACTCCAAAATTCCCCACTCTCTGCTCTTCACCGTCTCGTTTGCCCAGTTTTGCGTTGAAGTCCCCCATAACAACCGTGAAGTGAGTTTTGAAGCTATGCATGGCTCTGGAAATATCCTCATACATAGCCTCCACCTCATCGTCGGAGTGTGTCGCGGTTGGAGCATATACCTGTATGACCTTCAACGAATATCGTTGGGTCATTCTGAGTACAAGGTACGCTACCCTGCTCGACACACTCGATCTTCACCACGTTGTTCACGAGGGACTTGTGGACGATAAACCCGACACCTCCCTGGGACTGGTGGTCGCCCTCCCGAAAATAGAGCAAGTTACCGGACTTCAGGGTTATCATGTCCTCCCTCTCTCTACGGACTTCTGACAACCCTATGATTCCCCATCATAACCTGATCAATTCCTCCTCCAGTTCCAGCAACTTATCGTCGGTCCGCAATGTTCGGCAGTTGTATGTTGCCAGGGCCAAAGGTTACTGGTCGTCGTTTCTGGTAGCCGGGTCTCTGCCGGAGATTACCTAAAGCACCCCCCGCCCGCTGTTACCATGGCCGCTACCGGAGCCAGGAATAGCGGGGCCGCCGGGGACTAGGGGTCTGGGCTGTTTTTGTAAACTGTAATACCATTGGGGGGAAAAATGCCGTAGTTGCCACGCTTGGCAGGCGGGTTGGCGACCGCAGTTATACCATGTAGTCCGTGGAGGACGCTGCTGCCCATCCTCCGGTTTATCCCTTAGTCGCCTCTTACGACCCCCACGGGAAGAGATGGGGTAGTGTTATTCTCGGCCGGCACCAACACAGCATTTTATGTGTGTGTTAGCAAAGTGGACGGAGTCCCGCATGGCGGTGCTACTAATCCTGGGCAGTTTGCTCTTCGGGCATTTGAAGTTGCTTATCGAACCTAGTCTACCTACTACGCACGGACATTTTATAATGTAGACTAAAAGCGATATGGTCGTTTCGCTTAGTCGGTTATTTTGCAACTTAGTCCTTCTGAGTCCTTCCGCCGCATATAAGCGAGGGAAACTAAACATGTATGAATATTACCAGGTGAATACTATGAAGCTGCCGCAGCTGGCGTACCCCGCGTCGATCCAGCAGCGGCTGACGGTGCTGCGGCCCTGCGCTAAACCTGAGCCCTGCCAGATGCACCCTGTGCGGTTCGTGCTGCCAGGTAACATCGTTCACTGTTAGGTCAAGTCTGTCATTATTAGTTTTGGTGACAAGTGCAAAATGAGAGGAATTAATACACGAGGAGACGAGAAATCAATCACTTTATCTACATGCACATCATTAGTTTACTACAATATGTGAGAAATCTGTATTTGTGCTTGTAATTTTTCATCACACTTGCTCGTAAATGGTGTTATTCCATGCCTGTATACAGAAGGACAATGGCCTAAATTGTTCCCGCGGGAATTATGGCGAGTTTGTCATCCCTAGGGAGTAATGACTTTCTTTTTAAAATTTGCAACTCTTTCGTACATCATTTCTGACTAAGGAGGTTTAATTTTCAGACAAAAATTAAATCGGCTAATTTCATCTTTAAAAATTAGCTACCTATATATATAGACTAACTTACATTACACAAAACCTATACGCTTCATTAAACTTCATTATTTTTATACCTATTTCAAGTTTATATCAACTTTAGTTATCATTAATTTTAGTAATTATACATTTTTATCAAATTGGCTAAATCTGGCTCGAATCCAGGTCGAATCTAAACGCAGTTATTATTTGTGGTAGAGGTCACAAAAAAATATCGTTTCCATTTACGTTCCCGTTCGTCAAGTTATTTCTTTATATTTTGCAGAGTTAAAGTTCTTTGTTTTTTTCCTCGCAAATGTGATGAAAACCATTGTGTGTAGTGTAACCGCCTTCGGCGTCGGGCTTCTAACACTCTCGTTAGTAATTCCCTTCATACTACCCTTGATGCACAATGTACTATTTCATCACACTTTCACGTAAACAGTATCTAAACATACAGGTTAACTGAGCCGTAAGCCCCATATAAAACCCTCGACCTTTTTTTTTTCGTGAAAGCCTAGGTCGGTAAGTAATTTTTTTTTAATTTATAGCGCAACACACCGTTCGTGCAAGTTCAAGCAAGGAGTTTACACGAAATTGAAAAATTGTTTTAAAATGTTATCTAAACAGTAATTTCATCACACTTTCACGTAAACAGTATCTAAACATACAGGTTAACTGGGCCGTAAGCCCCATATAAAACCCTCGACCTATAAACTTATTTATAAATTTTAATAAATAAGTTTTTTCTGCCCTATAATTTCATTTATTTACTCGCAAATGTGATGAAAAACATTGTATGTTTCACGGGCGGTACGGGAATTACGAACCTCGACTCAGAAAGCCCTCAGTTTTCGACTTCGGGCTTCTACTAGAGCCTCGGTCGTAATTCCTTACTTACCGCCCTTAATACACAATGTACTATTATGCACTCGTATCATTAAAGCATCGGTCACCATTTGGCCCGTTCACATGTTGGACCGCCCTCTGGGCGCTAGTTACTGACCAACCCCCCCAGGCGAGAGCGCGGCGTCGGTGCTGCCGGTGTCGGAGGTGCACGCGGAGCTGGCGCGCTACGCGGCGGCGCGCGGCGTGGCGCTCGTGGCGGGCGAGGCCGCGCTGCGCTGCCTCGTGCAGCGCCGCGCCTGGGCGCTGCCCGTCTCCGTCTGCGCCGAGCCCGGGATGAGTACGTACAACGCGCTCAATTAACTGCACACCAACTCCTTGCCGACGCGAACAGACCGGACCCTACAGACAGCACCCCTTCACGAGTATGACGCGTATCTCAGCCGTCGCCCTCAACCATGTGTGCCGGAAGGTCGCGACCCGATTAACGACACTGCCATGAGCAAAGAATCGCATCGCTCCATCTTGCCTCAGGCTGTGGCACAAGACGTTTGCCGAGGCGCGTTCTCCATTCAACAACAACGTGCTAATTCGATTCGAAAATAGATAAATTCCCCCTAGACAAAAAAACATGATATAATAATATCTACCTGAGTTCGACTCGCAGTTGACCGGCTTTTTAATTTCCAGCACCCCATATTCTATCGTCCAGTTGGCTTTGGCTCTTAAATTGCTGAAAATACTTGATAACATCGCTTTGTCATTTAATGACGATGGACGAAGGATACCCAAATAGAAGAGTGATGGATGAGTGATGACTATGAATGTGGATAGATATTATTATAAGGGTACACGAAGATAATAAAGGTTTGGATGGACTGTATGAAGCGTGACATGTGTATGAAAGGTGTGAATGGATAGAGAATAGTAGAAGAAGAAAACATGTGCCGACCCCACCATGGTGAGGACTTGATGACATCGCTTGTGTTTGTTACAGATGGCGAAACGTTGAACGTGCTTGTATTGGGAAGCGAGTTCATGAACAAGCCGGAGGACGTCCTGTTAAGGACGTTCCGCGCTTACCAGCGGCTCCTCGAACACGCTTTCGTACCGTTAGTGTCTATCGATTTCTGTCTATCCATGACTTCATAAGCAGAGATCGGGCGACTTGGCGTCATTAGTGTCATCACTAGCAATAGTGATGATATGTATGTATGTATGTATTCAAAACAAAAGCAATACAATGAAGATTTATATATATATTTTTAAATAAAAAGGCGGACGTAGCGCTTTAAGGGATCTCTTCCGGCTAACCCTTGAGAGATTGACAAAAGTGAAAGGTTGTGCATCGAGTAGGCAAGAGTACAACTTTATTTTGAAAAAAATCCATACAAATTAAATTCACAAATAAAACCTGACTATAAAAAATAAGGGACATTACTCCAAAGTTTTGAATTAAAGTAATTGATTACTTACCTAAAATTGAATTAAGATCCTTTTTACGTACATGAAGAATACAAAGACGTGAAGAGTGGCCATTCCTATTAAGTTACTTAAGTTTGCTCCATTAACATCACCTTATAAGTTTATTTCAAACGTGAAATCGAATAAACTAACCTTTGAAAATTTAGATAAATTACTGTTTATTTACTTTAATCAATGTACACAATCACAAGACTGTGTTTATTTATTTATTACTGTCCCGCATAGGATCAAAATTAAATTTTAGGTAAGAAATCAATTCATATATTTTAATTTGTTTAATTCAATCTTTGGAGTCATGTCCACATTATTGCCAGTAATGACGATAACTTGTTCGATCACTGTTTATGAGTTAACCTAAACAAAAATATTACAGAATAAGGCAAAAAATATTACAGGAAATTTTGAAATAAATATCTAGTGCAAAGGAAGTAAGAATTTATTTTGCTCTTATGACTCATGATCAAATGTGCATGATCAAACTGCTAGCGATTCATTAAATGTCGACTAAGTTTATCGACATCGATAAAAAGCAATTTTTAATCATCATTATCATAAGTAATGGCCTAGTTTGAATACCTTTAAATTATGTGCAAACCTCTTTTATTTATAGTTATCGCAACTACAAACAACCGGTATCTGACATTGACTGTGGACTCGAGTAACTTTTGACAACCATTTTAAATTACATCGAATAACAAATTAATTCAGTACAACAATATTCTTCAGCATTCCGACAAATTGAGAAAATGCCTCGAAAGAAAAACGATTGTTTATCTTCATGGAAAGTTGATGATTCAGATATAGTAGATGCAGGTACGCCTTACTTTTGCAAGAATGTACCCGAGAAAAGTTGTCGATAAACTTGGTCGATATTTGATGAATCGCTTAGCACTGGTACATTTTTGCCCCCGTCAATCCGGTGTATTCATGTTCAAATTGGAAAATTGACTTTATTTCATTCATAATAGATTCATATTCCATTGACAAATTTCATTGTATTGTGGACCTTAGAAGGTTATCCTTTTGAGTACCTATTCAGCTTTTACCCAATAACACAAAAAAAGAAGAACTCGTGAATTCAAACCCATTTAGAATCAGCATTAAAAATTAACAACATAAATAACAATAAAATAACATTATTTTATGATGTGAATTTCCATCGCCAGGCAAATTATCTTTTTAATTATCCCGAAAAAACTGATAGTTACATAGAACAATAAATTTGATAAATTATTTAAAAAAAACTGCAATAATCAAAGGTTAGTTTATAAATTATAACTAGGCTTGGGACTTTAAGGTGCATACCGTGGTTCTAGAATCCATGGAGTCGTCATATGTTAAAATTATTTTTTCAAACTTGAAAGTCTTAAGTATATATTACTCATTTAACACAAAGACACGCTACTGTTAGTAAACAAAACAAACTAAAATCAATACTTTAAGTGAGAACAACAAAATAATCGTCTTTAATTGTCTAATATTAGTCGTAACTCTTAAATGTCTGAGGAGGTACTGGGTTTTGGATTGTGTGACATAATCATCATCAATTACTATTTTGTGTTCATCAAAATAGTAGTATCTCACTATGGATCGTTTTTTTTTTTCTTTATTTTGTCGGGTATAACAAGTTCTAGATTGATCAAAAACTCTTTTGTGTATTGGGAACGAGAATGCAACGTTTTATTTTAAACCATGAGTGTGACTTCGAAAATACATTTTAATATTATGACGACTCCGTGGATTCTAGAACCACAGTACGCATCCAAAAGTCCCAAGCCTATTTACAACATTACATTGTTTTCAAATTGTTGTCTAGTCCGTCGGAGATGTTGAAATGGTCCACGCAACACGACGAGAGCACACAAGAAGCCACGGGGAGCGACGAGGCCACCCTGCAGGCCAATAACGACTACAACCCATGGCTGGACCAATGCGGAGCCTACAGCGACGACGAAGACGACAGCCGCTTGTTCATCGACTTCGGTATGTGAACGTTGATCTTAATCTACTCTAATGTTATAAAGAGGAGATTTGTTTGTTTGTAACGAATAAACTAAAAATTCTTACACCATTAGAATGCTACATTATCCTTAATTAAAAAAGGCCATATTTCATCCATGAAAAATGAACGGTCCCAGTGGGATTACAAAAATACCAATTCTACGCCAACTAAGTTGCTGGCAGGAGCTTTATTAAATCAGTTTGTTATGTTTCAGACGAAATGGAAGCGAGTAATAATGGAGCAAGTGAAAGAGAGGAAAAAAAAGAAGACAACATGCGCTATGAGTACGATTTAAGGAGGACGCAGGAAGGCGGAGGAGGGAAGGCAGCGAACCAGAAAGAGAAACAAAATAAACGGGACATGAATAACAGTAACTCTGGAGCTTTCGGCGGGTTCGAGTGTTCTTGTAAAGGTATGTTTCTTATTGTATTAACTGGGGTCCGAGTGAAAAAGGTCGTAAGTCTTCTGAGGTTAAAACGAAAAAGGGTACAAGTCTAGTTGACTCTGTATATATTTTATTAGTATAATGATTTGTTAGATCAATTTTCTAAAATCGTTATTTCTTAGATTTACGACGGAGCTCCTATTTTTGGGTTCTTTTGGCCTGCTGAAAGACTAACATTACCTAAACGTAACTACCTTTTTCGACCTAGTAATAAGTTGCTTGTTCGTCATCCTGCTAGCTAGGCTGCTTTTGAGACGTCCTGCTCCATAGGCATCTTGCTTTTTTGACATCCTACTCGATACACTACATAATTCTGAATTGAATAAAATTCCGAATTTTCATGATTTCGAAAGAAATGTTTTAATAGAAATCTTTATTTCTTGATAGCTCATATATCAAACCATAATCATATAAAAAAGACAAGGTATAACTTTACCTACGTTCAGCCATTAAATTGTGCATTTAAAATGGGTGCCCCTTGAAATCTCGACAAACTTTTCATCGAATTTCATTTTATCGAAAACGGTCCATAGAATATTTAGTATAAATATTATCTTTTGTAGTATTATGGCTGCATCGACTATTCATTATAAATTAAATCAATTATTAGAACAATGGTACAAGGATTTTTAAATGCTAAAAAATAAATTTCATAAACTATTCAAGAGAGAGAACAACTCAGTATAATTACTATTACTAAAAACTTGTTTGAATTGCAACACATTGATTTGTAAACAGAAGTTTGTTATGCGACAGAGTACAAATAGGTGCGACGACGAGCGAAGCGAGGAGGAGTGTGTTAGGTGAACTGCGACCTAACAGTCAGAACCGATTATTTTGTTTCCAAAATAATATATTGGATAATAAAGTATGAAATAAAAATCTGTCACATAAAGTATATAGTTAATAATATTTATAAACATTAAAAATCGATGTTTTAAAAATACATCATTTAATCGTTCGATGTAGAGAATATTCGATCAAATGAAAATAAGCGAAACGTTGACTTTGAACTGAAATTCGATTAAACGTTTGTCGATATTTCAAGGGTAAACCATTTAAAATATCTCCAGCATAACATAGTTTCGGAAAAATAAAAAAAATAGCGAATGATTATTCGGAAAAAAACTGAATTTTATGATATGCACTTTCATACCCTTTTGCAGTTGGACCCCAAGTTATAACCTTTAGTAGGGTTTTTGTTATCTTAATGAAATGTGAAAAATATTGCCAACGTATGAGAGGCTAAAGTTGTCTAAGACTTCCTCGTCGCGTTTGTGTGTGTATTTTCCCCTAACTGGTCGACAACGAAAGAGACGCTTTATACAAATAGATAGAAAAATCAAATTAAGCTTTGGATTAACCATGATTTGAAAGAAAAAATACTAAGTAAAGTCCCATGTGTCGGGGTATGGACCATCTCTACCAATTATCATATTAATCTCTAAATGCGTTTAATCGTACAGGCATAACAAGCCAACAATTTATGTAAATTTATCGGTTTTTCGACACTCCATAGAACTTATAACTTGTATTGTACTAGTGTAAGCATTTTGTTCCACAGGCACAATATTCGAGCACCCGCCCCCGCGCTCGTTCCAGAAGTGGCAGTTCAAGAACAACACCAATATGGAGCACCACGAGATCCTCGTGCACTGCGCGCATAAGTACAGAGTGAGTTTCATAATTGTCAAGGGACCAAGCGATGGTCAGGAAAGTGTTGAGATTCTAAAGACGACGCGTTAGAATAGTTGGTTGTTATCTAAGTATATAAGTATTTCGTTCTTTCTATATGTATGTTTGTCGGTGTCTAGTTCGTAAGTTTACTGCAGTGAATTAAAAGTCGGACCTTAGGCTTCGAATTCATAAATATGTATACACTTTAGTACCTTGTCACTTTAATCGCTGTGATAATTCGTATGTGGCAGTATGAACATGACATGAAATAGACAAGGTAATAAAGTGTATACATATTTATGAAATCGAAGCCTAAGGTCCGACTTTTAATTCACTGCAGTAAACTGACAGAGCCAAATGTCATTCTGAGAAATAATGATACCACATTTATTTAAATAGTGCTTGACACGTTCACCTAACGAATGATTTGATCAAAGAACGAACTAAATATTTTATGAGCATTACATAGGTACTTAGCTAAGTATATTTTTTTATTACATTTAGCTGATCAAATTGCTTGCAACAGAATATTAATAAAAAAAATATTAATATGAGACACGAGTAAGCCACAGACTAAACAAAAAAATATCGCATTTATGTAACATTAAAAAAACAAACCTGCTCAATTCATAAAGACAGTGACATACTTAAATCAAGTGAGCTGTAATAATTATAAATATAAACCAAAAACTTCAGATCACATATTCATGCAATAGTAATTAGTTGGTGTAGGCGTTCTAGCCTTAGCCTAAATATTCCCGCGGCATTTTTTTTAGCCATAGGTACAAATATTTATTCATTTCTATTTTTAATTATTTGTGTTGATATCATTCATTCATTAGGCAACATCACTATTTTTTATACACCAAAAACGGACAACACTGAAGATGTCATTATACTGCACTGAATTAAAAGTCGGACCATAGAGCTTAGTATGGGAATAGGTCAAGTTTTGTGGAAGTGTCCCACAATATTTATTTATTTCTAATCTAATAAATAAATATTGGGAGACCATGGGGTTAAGTCCACGCGCTTGTGTCAAATCTACTCGTTGACTTACAATATGTACCAAATTTATGTTCTGTCACTGTCACCTTAGTAAAATATGAAACAATCGGGACAATTGTTACAAACGGTTACTCCGTTACCTTCAAATCTTACAAAAAAGTGGTAACACTAGGGTGCTTCGGGAGAGATGTTGTTGGAGCCGATCTGCGAGTACCAGGCGGACCTGGGCGCCAGCAAGCAGACGGAGGACAGGCTGAGGGCCCAGGCCCTCTCGCTCGCGCTCAGGCAAGGTGCCGCCGGCGTAGTGAATGGTAAGCTAACTACTGCTGTGATGGAAATTGACAATCATTCACCATCATCTTAGCCGAAACACAAACAAGTTTTTCGAATTATTTATACTTTGGTTATTTTTGCTCATAATCAAGTAGTCACTCACTGATATAATAACTACATCCAGAAAAAATCCGTGTTAAAATAATTGTGACGCTAAACAGAGTCCGATTTTTACGATTTTTGAATATGTTGTAGATATTATGAAAAACGATGTTTCTTTATTGCCGTGTTACTGAATCTCGCTCCCTGGTGCCCTATCTCTCTCTCAGACTGCTGTCCGAAGATAGAATGGCTAATGTGACAATAAAAGGCAATAAAAGGAATTAACTAAGGTTCGGAGTTTTCATAGCATGGTAAGATGAAGGGAGCTGTGGAGTCGACATTAACATTAAACTCAACTCTTACTCATACTCATACTCATTTGTTTATTTTATTCCAAAATGCTTTTATATTCGCCCTGATCCCATGAGTAAAGCTGCTGAGCTAAGTAATGAAAGATTACGATTAGTTAATAAAAAACATGTACAAATTATTTAAGTATGTAATGAATATATTTATACTTAAAAAAACGAATGAATATGAGTAAGAGTTGAGTTTTATTGTTAATGTCGACTCCACAGTTCCCTTCATCTTACCGCGCTATGAAAACTCCGAACCCTGTAATAACCAGAGTTTGATAAAAATATACCATAATTAGTGACGAGGGTCAGAAGTATATACTTTATTGTATTTATAACGAATCTACACCTGTTTTAACGAAATAAACATATTTCACAAAATAATTCTACCAGCCGAATTCTGCCAATGCTATACGGACAAAAAGACGTTTTGTAAAACACAAAAATGATGATTCTTCATAAATGATGAATTTAATCAACAGTTAGGCTAGACACCAAATCCGGCGACGTGATCACAATAGACGAGTTGTCGCACGACCAGCTGAAGGAAGTGCAGTCGCCCGAGAGACTGGCCGCCGTCCAGTCGGCCATCCACACCGCGCTCGACCAGCTGCAGGGCTTGGTGCCCGGCTACTATGTCCTGATGCACGAGGTTAGTAGATGGAAGGCAAGGAAATTAGTGTCCCACCGCGAAAATGTAGTGATGTATTGATAGATTTGATTGATAAATTAATAATTTTAATATTCGTTCGTTTCTTTTGTAACTTCACTGGTATGAAATCTCGTTGAAATATATTCAAATTACGGGTATTTCTTTTTCTTCTTGGGTAATATTACCCAATTATGGTAAAAAAAACCTCCTTGATACAATCATTACGTTTTCAGAAAAAAACTTACATTCAGCTTGAATATATAAATCGCGCTGCTTCGCAGCCTTCCGCAGTTTCAAAAGTGCTCAATCCAATACTTTATCAATGAGACTACCGCATAAAAAAATTACAGCCATGTATCAAGATAATTTGCACTAAAAATGTGTCATCCATCACATTCGACAGCATTTTTCTCAGCATAATCTAAAGCATTTACAACTTAAATAATTATAAAAAATAGTACTGACCGTCAACTTTATGATCCCTAAGTAATATCTTGAAAAATAATCATACAAACACTGTGAAATACACACCAGCAAATACGGAAAGTGAATGATTTTAATACACATGACAACGCTCTTATTTATTTATTTATTTCGACAATAATAGGTTTACAGTTTTATCCAAATCGCCTATCATGTTAACAAGTATTACAGAATATTACAGAGATACATAAATAATTATAGACATAAAAGAATTAACATTTACAACAAAAGAGACAAAAATAGTAGACGAGTACACAAATAGGGTTATTACGATTACAAAAATGAAAACGAAGTACACCAGAACGTGCAGATACTATGATTTAAAACGGGCCAGCGGTCGGCTAGCACGTCGGTATCCTGGAGCTCGGCAACATTTTAAATTTGGCTGTTGGCCGATCTCGTTCGCGCCTTAGCCTTGCACGCGCATCGGTATAGCGGCAAGAAAAAAAACAACGCGCCAGCCGCCATTTTTCGTAAATAATTGACGGCTGTGACGAAGATAGTTTGGATTAATTATTGTGAAGTTTAATATTAACGAAAATGTAATTTTACCAACTTTTTTAATATTTAATTAAAATTTGACTAAATGAAGTCTTGTTTTTTTTTCGCAAGTGTGTTGAAAAACGTCGTATGTAACACGTGTGCCTGTGACCATAATATACGCGGCTTTCTTGTGGCGCACTAGCTTTCGCTCGTGCGCACACAATAGCGCCTTGTATACAATGGTCAACTTAGCACACTTGTATCATAATGTACTATTTCAACACACTTGCTCAAAACGACCTTTTTATTCCACCGATTTTTGGCTCATAAACCTAGATATTATATACGCGTGCTTTTTCAGTATATTACGCACAAGTGCCTTTAGTTTATTAACCCAAACAATTTACATTTGTAGCCTAGTACCAAGTTGTAAGTACGAAGAAGAAGCGATATAATTTAGTCGGGTCATACCTTTTTTTTTCTTAGCAACAAACAGTTTTTATGCGGCAAATAACATTATTTACATATTTATTTCAATAAATTGGTGAAATCAGCTTTATTACTATAAAATAACTCAATTTCATTAAAATCATTTAATTTTTTCTGTAATTTGTATTTTTTTTCGCAAGTGTGTTGAAAAACGTCGTATGTACGAGGGGCGGCTGAAAAGTTCTAAGCCTAAGGTATTTTGAGGTTGCATATGCGTTAGCGATACTGGCCACTAAAAAGACCATTTAAAAAGTTAATAAATAAAAGAAAAAAATGTCGTCTTTTGTTTATTACATCTCGAGATATCCGACGCTAAAGGTCATCATGTGTGAATTATCAACGCATATCACGAAAATTGAGCACCGTGCAGTCATTAAGTTCCTCACGAAAAGTGACAAATCGCCGAAAAGAATTTTTGAAGAAATGTCTAGTATTTACGGTGAATCTGGCCCTTCTCATGCCACTGTTAAAAAATGGAGTCGACTTTTTAAACTTGGACGGGAGTCGATCGAAGACGATCCTCGCTCAGGAAGGCCAATATCGGTTGTGACTGAAGAAAATACTGAAAAAGTCAAAAAGTTAGTATTAGAGGATCGAAGAATTAAGGTTTGGCAAATAGCTGAAGCCTTAGGTATTAGTAAGGAAAGAGTTGGAGAGATTTTGCATCAACATTTGCATATGACAAAAGTAAGTGCTCGTTGGGTGCCGAAAATGCTCACAGCTTTCGATAGAGAACGTCGTGTTCAAACTTCTCGCATTTTTAGAATTATGTGAAGAAGGTTTAGATGAAGTTTGTTCCCGCATAGTAACTGTTGATGAAACATGGATCAGACAGTATGATCCAGAGTCGAAGTCTGAATCTATGCAGTGGATCGAAAAGGGTGAAAGGCCGCCAAAGAAATTCAAGGTTCAAAGATCGGCGTCTAAGCTAATGGCCACCGTGTTCTGGGATTGCGATGGCATTCTTTTAATAGACTATTTGGCGAAAGGCTCTACAATAAATGCAGTTTATTATGCTGAGCTATTAAGAAAAGTGCGACAAGCCATAGTCGAGAAACGAAGGGGCAAACTGAGCAAAGGCATTTTGTTTTTGCAAGACAACGCCCCCGTTCACACCGCTCGTGTTGCCAAGCTTGCTCTGAAGGAAACTGGCTTCGAGGAAATTGATCATCCACCTTACAGTCCAGATATGGCCCCTAGTGATTATTTTCTATTCAGCAATTTGAAGAAAGATTTAAGGGGAAAGCGATTTGGCAGTGATGAAGAGATGAAGGCGGCTGTACAGGAACATTTCGACAGCCAAAATAAAACTTATTTTTTTAACGGTCTAAAAGCATTATTTAAAAAATGTAATAAATGCATTGAATTAGAGGGAGATTATATTGAAAAATAAAAATAGTAAAAAAAATCTGAACATTTTTTTTCTACCTTAGGCTTAGAACTTTTCAGCCGCCCCTCGTAACACGTGTGCCTGTGACCATAATGTACGCGGCTTTCTTGTGGCGCACTCGCTTTCGCTCGTGCGCACACAATAGCGCCTTGTATACAATGGTCAACTTAGCACACTTGTATCATAATGTACTATTAAAAAAGATGGAAAAGTAAAATGCACTAGTGCGAAATAGGAAAGGTAAAAAGCACTAGTTCGGAAAAACCCAACTTTCCGCACGATATACAGCTACGAAAAGTATCACTTTTTGAGCAACTGTATTAAAAAATTGCATTCGGTTCTTGTGACAGGTCGGACACGGCGACAACGCGCTGCTGTACGCGGCGCGCGACACGGGCGAGGCGCAGCAGCTGCGGCTGGTGTTCGAGGCCGGCGCCGCCGAGCCCGACGTGGCGCGCACCGTGCGCACCCCGCCCGCGCTCGCGCCCGTGCTGCTGCCCTGGCACAAGTACGTGTAGTGTCCTGTACGTGTGGTGGGACACGGCCACGACGCGCTGCTGTACGCGGCGCGCGACACGGGCGAGGCGCAGCAGCTGCGGCTGGTGTTCGAGGCCGGCGCCGCCGAGCCCGACGTGGCGCGCACCGTGCGCACCCCGCCCGCGCTCGCGCCCGTGCTGCTGCCCTGGCACAAGTACGTGTAGTGTCCTGTACGTGTGGTGGGACACGGCCACGACGCGCTGCTGTACGCGGCGCGCGACACGGGCGAGGCGCAGCAGCTGCGGCTGGTGTTCGAGGCCGGCGCCGCCGAGCCCGACGTGGCGCGCACCGTGCGCACCCCGCCCGCGCTCGCGCCCGTGCTGCTGCCCTGGCACAAGTACGTGTAGTGTCCTGTACGTGTGGTGGGACACGGCCACGACGCGCTGCTGTACGCGGCGCGCGACACGGGCGAGGCGCAGCAGCTGCGGCTGGTGTTCGAGGCCGGCGCCGCCGAGCCCGACGTGGCGCGCACCGTGCGCACCCCGCCCGCGCTCGCGCCCGTGCTGCTGCCCTGGCACAAGTACGTGTAGTGTCCTGTACGTGTGGTGGGACACGGCCACGACGCGCTGCTGTACGCGGCGCGCGACACGGGCGAGGCGCAGCAGCTGCGGCTGGTGTTCGAGGCCGGCGCCGCCGAGCCCGACGTGGCGCGCACCGTGCGCACCCCGCCCGCGCTCGCGCCCGTGCTGCTGCCCTGGCACAAGTACGTGTAGTGTCCTGTACGTGTGGTGGGACACGGCCACGACGCGCTGCTGTACGCGGCGCGCGACACGGGCGAGGCGCAGCAGCTGCGGCTGGTGTTCGAGGCCGGCGCCGCCGAGCCCGACGTGGCGCGCACCGTGCGCACCCCGCCCGCGCTCGCGCCCGTGCTGCTGCCCTGGCACAAGTACGTGTAGTGTCCTGTACGTGTGGTGGGACACGGCCACGACGCGCTGCTGTACGCGGCGCGCGACACGGGCGAGGCGCAGCAGCTGCGGCTGGTGTTCGAGGCCGGCGCCGCCGAGCCCGACGTGGCGCGCACCGTGCGCACCCCGCCCGCGCTCGCGCCCGTGCTGCTGCCCTGGCACAAGTACGTGTAGTGTCCTGTACGTGTGGTGGGACACGGCCACGACGCGCTGCTGTACGCGGCGCGCGACACGGGCGAGGCGCAGCAGCTGCGGCTGGTGTTCGAGGCCGGCGCCGCCGAGCCCGACGTGGCGCGCACCGTGCGCACCCCGCCCGCGCTCGCGCCCGTGCTGCTGCCCTGGCACAAGTACGTGTAGTGTCCTGTACGTGTGGTGGGACACGGCCACGACGCGCTGCTGTACGCGGCGCGCGACACGGGCGAGGCGCAGCAGCTGCGGCTGGTGTTCGAGGCCGGCGCCGCCGAGCCCGACGTGGCGCGCACCGTGCGCACCCCGCCCGCGCTCGCGCCCGTGCTGCTGCCCTGGCACAAGTACGTGTAGTGTCCTGTACGTGTGGTGGGACACGGCCACGACGCGCTGCTGTACGCGGCGCGCGACACGGGCGAGGCGCAGCAGCTGCGGCTGGTGTTCGAGGCCGGCGCCGCCGAGCCCGACGTGGCGCGCACCGTGCGCACCCCGCCCGCGCTCGCGCCCGTGCTGCTGCCCTGGCACAAGTACGTGTAGTGTCCTGTACGTGTGGTGGGACACGGCCACGACGCGCTGCTGTACGCGGCGCGCGACACGGGCGAGGCGCAGCAGCTGCGGCTGGTGTTCGAGGCCGGCGCCGCCGAGCCCGACGTGGCGCGCACCGTGCGCACCCCGCCCGCGCTCGCGCCCGTGCTGCTGCCCTGGCACAAGTACGTGTAGTGTCCTGTACGTGTGGTGGGACACGGCCACGACGCGCTGCTGTACGCGGCGCGCGACACGGGCGAGGCGCAGCAGCTGCGGCTGGTGTTCGAGGCCGGCGCCGCCGAGCCCGACGTGGCGCGCACCGTGCGCACCCCGCCCGCGCTCGCGCCCGTGCTGCTGCCCTGGCACAAGTACGTGTAGTGTCCTGTACGTGTGGTGGGACACGGCCACGACGCGCTGCTGTACGCGGCGCGCGACACGGGCGAGGCGCAGCAGCTGCGGCTGGTGTTCGAGGCCGGCGCCGCCGAGCCCGACGTGGCGCGCACCGTGCGCACCCCGCCCGCGCTCGCGCCCGTGCTGCTGCCCTGGCACAAGTACGTGTAGTGTCCTGTACGTGTGGTGGGACACGGCCACGACGCGCTGCTGTACGCGGCGCGCGACACGGGCGAGGCGCAGCAGCTGCGGCTGGTGTTCGAGGCCGGCGCCGCCGAGCCCGACGTGGCGCGCACCGTGCGCACCCCGCCCGCGCTCGCGCCCGTGCTGCTGCCCTGGCACAAGTACGTGTAGTGTCCTGTACGTGTGGTGGGACACGGCCACGACGCGCTGCTGTACGCGGCGCGCGACACGGGCGAGGCGCAGCAGCTGCGGCTGGTGTTCGAGGCCGGCGCCGCCGAGCCCGACGTGGCGCGCACCGTGCGCACCCCGCCCGCGCTCGCGCCCGTGCTGCTGCCCTGGCACAAGTACGTGTAGTGTCCTGTACGTGTGGTGGGACACGGCCACGACGCGCTGCTGTACGCGGCGCGCGACACGGGCGAGGCGCAGCAGCTGCGGCTGGTGTTCGAGGCCGGCGCCGCCGAGCCCGACGTGGCGCGCACCGTGCGCACCCCGCCCGCGCTCGCGCCCGTGCTGCTGCCCTGGCACAAGTACGTGTAGTGTCCTGTACGTGTGGTGGGACACGGCCACGACGCGCTGCTGTACGCGGCGCGCGACACGGGCGAGGCGCAGCAGCTGCGGCTGGTGTTCGAGGCCGGCGCCGCCGAGCCCGACGTGGCGCGCACCGTGCGCACCCCGCCCGCGCTCGCGCCCGTGCTGCTGCCCTGGCACAAGTACGTGTAGTGTCCTGTACGTGTGGTGGGACACGGCCACGACGCGCTGCTGTACGCGGCGCGCGACACGGGCGAGGCGCAGCAGCTGCGGCTGGTGTTCGAGGCCGGCGCCGCCGAGCCCGACGTGGCGCGCACCGTGCGCACCCCGCCCGCGCTCGCGCCCGTGCTGCTGCCCTGGCACAAGTACGTGTAGTGTCCTGTACGTGTGGTGGGACACGGCCACGACGCGCTGCTGTACGCGGCGCGCGACACGGGCGAGGCGCAGCAGCTGCGGCTGGTGTTCGAGGCCGGCGCCGCCGAGCCCGACGTGGCGCGCACCGTGCGCACCCCGCCCGCGCTCGCGCCCGTGCTGCTGCCCTGGCACAAGTACGTGTAGTGTCCTGTACGTGTGGTGGGACACGGCCACGACGCGCTGCTGTACGCGGCGCGCGACACGGGCGAGGCGCAGCAGCTGCGGCTGGTGTTCGAGGCCGGCGCCGCCGAGCCCGACGTGGCGCGCACCGTGCGCACCCCGCCCGCGCTCGCGCCCGTGCTGCTGCCCTGGCACAAGTACGTGTAGTGTCCTGTACGTGTGGTGGGACACGGCCACGACGCGCTGCTGTACGCGGCGCGCGACACGGGCGAGGCGCAGCAGCTGGGCGGGTCTCGACGGCAGTACGGGGCACGCGAGAGCCGATCGTAGGTTTACAGATGCTGCGACTGCAAATCACAGGCGATCCAGCGTCTCTGCGGCTGAGACTGCTGAACGTAGATTTACAACCACTGAGGTGTGGTGTAAATCAATTGGCGAAAGCCGATTTCGCGTAGATGGTTGTGGGTGATGGGTGATGTCCCTTAAATGTTAGCATTTCGCTGATTTGGAACCATTTCATGACTACATTCTTCTTTTGCGTATTTCTCTTCTTTGTTGTTTAATCACGAATAAACGTTTTCCTTTATTTATTTCATAAAGTTAACATACTTAAAATATAAAATTATTTGTTCAGATTCCGCAAGACGCTTCCCTGCAGCTTCACCTACTTTCCCAACTTAATTGCTCGGGAACCGAAAAAACAGCAGACGAAGCAGCGAACGCCGCCGCAAGCCATCAAGGTATAACACATTGTTAATATCTTTATAGCTATGCAAATTCCCGGTGATGCACCCGACCGAGGTCGACCGATCTGATACAATAACCTGCCTCTATTCTACCGGGTTAAACAATGTTACTGTTGTCATGTTATCGTATGGTTACCGTTATGATGACTTATTTACTTGACTGCAAGGGCTTTTTTGGTACCGATCAATTTTAAATTATCTATCAATCGTCTGTACTATTTTGTTGATCCCAATAATCGTTTTAGTTATTTATTTAAACTTTATTGCAAATAAAAAGTAATGACAAATGGCGGACTTAATGCCTTAAGGCATTCTCTACCAGTCAACCACTAGAGCAAACTGAGAATAGTTGAGCTGGGTGCAAGTTTTTCAAGAGCCTTGCTGAATCGCCTGAATCGATGATGCAAAAAATTTAAAAAGAAATATAACGTTCTTACTATTAAAAACTTTAATATATAATCACACTATAGATACACTTTTTTTTTGGAAAAAAAGACATTGGAAAGAGTAAATAGTTTTGGGTGTCATTCTGATCATTGTCATGTATAAACCTTTGGAGTTGGATTATATTTAACCATCGTTGTGTTGTAATTTTGTCCTTGAAAAATATTTTTAACCTAGATTTTTCTTTGTTAGCGAACCATTTTATGTAGTTTATGTAATTACATAAAATAATATATACAAAAGTTATTTTTTATTCGCAATATTTTCATTATTCATTTGATTATTTTCGTAATTTAGTCTCACTACTGGATTGAACGTGAAATATTATTGTAAATCTTCGTTTTAATCTGCAATGCGTTTACTCCGCCTTATATACGTGGACTAGCAACAAATTCAAATGAAGACCAAAAACATAAACAATATAAATAAGTTTTTTACTCCTGAAACGTCAGAATGTGACAGCAGTCAGAATTCTAGAGAATTAAAAATCAAGGTTTATGGTTTAGTTTGAAGCACAAGTAAATTAACTCCTTATAATGGACGCAAACAATAATCTTGTTTTGGCTAATTTACTGCATATGTCGTATCATACCATGGACGTAATAGGAACGTGTCAGACAAAAAAGTATTATTTGTACTGAAAAGTATGAGACTGCCCACTAGACCGTTCCGTCACCGACCAACATTTCAATACTAATTACCTTCCGGGCCTGATACGTTCATAGCACGGTCATGGTGAGTACGGGGTAGTGGGAAGACACCTTTAGGAGAACATTCAAAATTCAAATCAATTGTAGATTTGGTAATCTGTGTTTCGTGAAGTAAGTCAACTTTACATACACTTCCTATCACCAAATTAACTTGAAAGATAGGTATTGGGATTACTGAATTGTGTTATGAGTTATGATATACCTAGCGAATTGATAATTCGAATAATTGGGGAAATCGATACGGAACAAGGTCTGGCGATGGATGTCAGTAGATAGTGGTCTATCGATCGCCGTTGGTCGACTCGGTCGGGACCTTTAGGAGAACATTCAAAATTCAAATCAATTGTAGATTTGGTAATCTGTGTTTCGTGAAGTAAGTCAACTTTACATACACTACCTATCACCAAATTAACTTGAAACATGGGATTATTGAATTGTGTTATGAATTATGATATACCTAGCGAATTGATAATTCGATTAATTGGGGAAATCGATACGGAACAAGGTCTGGCGTTGGATGCCAGTAGATAGTGGTATATATCGATCACCGTTGGTCGACTCGGTCGGGTCACTTGTTTATTGGCATTGCCTAACGGTCGGTTGAAATCCTCAATCTTTCTCATGTATCCTACTTGAGATATAATTTCTTATCAATCTTTAATTTTCAGTCTTAGAACGACGAGGATGGCTATTATTATTTTTACAGCTAGATAATAAGATAAGATTGAGTTTTATAACCAACGTTTAGCTGCTATTGGTTTTGTGTGCGACTTTAACGCCGCCTAGCGGTTTTTTACAAAATAAAATGTGGTTTACGGTGACGGCAACAATGTTTGACACTTGTAGCTGGAGACACCAATAATGGACACTTAACTCTTGATTTAAAGATCATAAATTGATTGTTTGATTGCCTCAAATCAAATGAGTAACCTTTCTCTTCTGTACCATAAGAATTAAGTGTCCATTTTCAGTCCTTCTTCATTACTGGTTCCATCACCCTAACTTCCAGGTTTAAAATGAACTCTTCCGGTTTTTTGGAAGAATACTGAAGTAGGAAAAATGTTTTATGTAGGGCATAAGCTTTATAAATATTTATTTTTTAGTTTTGTCTTGTACAGTCAGCCAAATATGTAATTTTCCACTGTACGCTTCAATTTCGCTTACACACAAATCAAAAAAGTTCATAAAGTCCATTCATTTAAGCAATCGACAAGGATATTTTGATTTGACAAAAGTTGTGACATTTAAAAGAGAAAGACCACTTATTTGGCAGACTGTAGGTGCAGTTATCGATATATAAGCTTATTTATAATATAATCTTAATAACATTGCTACTAACAAAAATACACACATGAAAAATGTAACGGAAAATTTTCATGTGTGTACATACACAACTAAAACGCGCCTTTGCTAAAAAAAACTGACTGACGTTGCTGACTATCTAATATTGAAAATAATATTGAAAATGTAACGTAACGATTGAATTGAAAGCATTACTTCACTCAAGTTGTTCTGGCACTCTTTTAACCATCGTTATCCTATCCTCGTAAGTCCTTATACATATTTTAGTTGGTTTTAATTAAAACCTCGTTAAATCAACCAAGGCTGTATTTAAATATTTTTAATTTGTACTTTATGAAGTACTCGGGGACTTACGAGGCAGTATAACATCCTCAGAAACGAGTGCCTGAAATGAATGAAGTATACCGCCTCTAACCTTTTTTTTTGGTGCCTACTTAGACTAACCTAACATATGGGAGTTAAGATTTCGCCCGTCTCTCTATCAGAGCGGCTGACACAAGTTGCACGCGATTCATTTGTCGCTCGGTAATCCCTGTCTACAACGAAAGAGGTGCACTGAGTGACAAGCGGGAAAATATAACTTGAGCCGTACAGAATTTATTACGAAAGAAATCGCGGGCAATGTCTAGAAATTGATAGAGTTTTAAATGGGACAGCGATAATGTGTCGAAGCACAAAGTTTGAGCAATACAATGTCAATCCAACAAACGACTGATCTTGAACCTAAAGATAAGCAACGTATCCGCGGTGTGAGTAAAAAGGAAAAACATGGCATGAACATACACGTAGCCCTATTTTGGGCAGTCCCCCATCGGCTCAGACTCGTTCTGTTTCGTAAAATGTCTTCTTCTCTAAATGGCCTTCCTCCACATTGTCAGTTTCCTATAATGACTACTTCTTACATTGTCTGTTTCCTATAATGACTACTTCTTACATTGTCTGTTTCCTGTAAAGTCCACTTCTTATATTTGTCAGTTTCCTAAGAAGCCTGTTTCTCGTAGCGACAGTAGACAACAAGAGAACAGTGCAGAAGTAAGCCTAGAAGAACTGGCATGTCTCTCAATCGTCCTGTCTATTAACACATCTCTGGTGATGTTTATCGCGACCTTCCGTTTTGCGGTTGCGCCACTTGTCTGTCACTCTTCTTCCAGCAACTTCAGCCACTTCTGCCTGCTTCTGCCTGCTTCGTGCTGAAGTAATGTTATGACAGCATATTGTTATCGTTTACTCTCTCGGTTAAGCTATGTGTTTAGAAACACTTGTATGTCTTGCGTACTCCTTAAACATAGCAATGGCGTAATTATAAAATCTATCCCCAAGGAATATATAAGTCGTCATGTTTATCAAAACGGTCTTCAAATATGAATCGTCAGATTAATGTAAATCAAGCTGTCTGAAATTCTGAATACGAGGCCTGTTCTCAAAAAGTAACTGACAGCAACAAAAATATAACATTTCTCTCAACGATCTGTGAGTCAATTCATTCGTTCAATCATCAAAATGTTAGATCTGTCACCTAACAAATAGATCAGTTCTTAATCTATGAAAAAATGCTTAATAGATGCGGAGTCAAATTGTCGGGCTGTCAAAATTGTCAAATTTAAATCATATATATCACCTTTGTTGTGAGTCACGTAAATTGATGTAGGCAGTCGTTGTTGGAGCCGACAGTGTATTTTAAAATGTTTAAACTTTGATAAATTGTTTGTCATCGCCGTTCACGGTCTGATTGAGATTTTATGCTATTAAGGAGCGAAGGTAGTAAGATGATTAGATAGAGATAGAATCTGTTAGATTTCCATGTCATGCTGGAAACGTCCCCTAATAACAAACTATCTTATTAAGACAGTTATCAGTCTTTTTCATACATACAAACTTGGAGAGTAAAAGTGAGACTTAACGGTGAAAGAATCAAACTAAAATAAAAATATATATCACCGAAACGATTATATACACTATACTGTCAGGTACCTCCGGGTCTTTTAGAGCCCAGGGAATGGTCTGTCAATTTTTTTTTTTGTATATTATTATATTTATAATATGAGTGAGAACTATGAAAAGTAAAATTTAAAAATACGTCGTAATACGTTTGTTTTAACACAGGACTTGTTTGAAATAATTCCTAGCTAATTTTATACGCGATCACGTCAATTCGCGACGATTTACTTTCACGTCAAAACAATGCAATGCCATGGCCCCGTCACTTACGACCTTCTTTACTTCCCCCAACAACTGCTATCCGCATGCTACGCGCCAAAATGTGCCAATTGACGCGCGCGTTGAAGACTTGATTGTTTGTTTGTCAGTCACATGACGCTATCAACTTAATCTCAGTCTATGCGCGGACGCCACAGCGGACGGGTGTAAAAAAAACATGGCTACCGATATAGTAAAGTGTACACAGTGCAATATCGTTATAAACGAGTTATTATGTTTTATTCAAAACAAAATAAACATAATGGACGATAAAAGTTTAGTGGAATTAAGTGCAAGTGCCTTTTCTACAACGGAAATAAGTGCTGCAAAAGATTTACTTTTTGCGTCAGTATCTACGACACTTCAAAATATCTCAAGGAGGGTAGATAAAGAGAAAAAGGAGGTGGAAGATATTATCCGTGTACTTAAAAACATAGATCCGGACAAGACTCCTATTTTTGTCGCGAGGGAACTACACAAGCTCCCCCCTTTAAGTTTCGAACATGTTGATGTCTCAAGATTGTTAAAAGACATTATCGTATTACAGTCTGAAGTGAGAGCCATTAAAGAATCCTATATCACAGTGGAACACCTTAAGGACGTGAAGTTGGAAATTGAAAATATGAAGTATGCGTCTTTAATAAATAATGGTCATAGTGATATGCATGTAAACAGAAGGCGAGGCGCATACTTATTAGAAGAAAGTGGTCCGTTCGGTATTTTAAATTTATCAGCTACCCACCGCACGGCCAATAGCACCCCCGATAAAGAAACGGTAAAGACGCAAAGCCGAGCGAGCTGTATGTTGTCTCGTTCACATTCATCGCCACCTAGTACTGCGCCTATAGACAACAATGATGTCGCATCTTATAGGCAGGCACGCACAAGCGACTCGAGCGTTAAATCTAGTAATAATGAGCACCCGGACCAGTTTATTACAGAGCGACAACAGCTGACCGCGGCCGCCTCTCACACCGTGACGAGTGTGGACAATGATGAAATTGTAAATAAAAGATCTTTCGCCGAGGTATTGCTACAAGAGAACGAAGCTGATCGTGACGAAATAAATAGAAAAGGCTGGAAATTTGTAGAATATAAGAAAAAATATAAAAACAGAAGAGAAAATGTTACGGGTAACGCGATAATTAAACCCAGTGACAAGTTTAAGCCGGCTGATGTTAAGATCTCCCTCTTTGTGTCAAACGTACATAAAGACACATCTGAGAGTGACATTGCTGAATATATTTTGTCTAAAACGAAAGAGACAGTTTCATTACAAAAAATAAAAATGAAGACTGAGAAACGGTACAATTGTTTCAAAATAATGGTCTCAAGACATAATAAAGACATATTTTTGAATGATGAGCTTTGGCCAGACGGTGTAACTTGTCGTCGTTTCATGCCGTATCAGAAGTTTAAGTCCGAGGGTGAATAGTCCAGATATGTTACGGTGTAAATGTATAGTACAACACTGGTTACATATAATTGTAAAAATATTAAAAGATCCGTGGAAGGTGTTAAGGATCTCTGTGCCTTTGCGGATATTATTGCTCTCCAGGAGACGTGGTTGCTGCCATGTGAGTTGCCATACTTGGCTAACATACATGAGGATTTTGGAAGCACCGGGGTGTCGGCGGTGGACACGAGTGCGGGCATGCTGAGAGGCAGGCCGCACGGCGGGGTCGCCCTCCTCTGGCGTAAGTCGATGTTCCAGAATGTAAAAGTGATTCAGTGCTCAAATTCGCGTATAACAGCAGTGCGTATAACAATAAAAGATAGGCCAGTGTTGATTTTTTAGTGTTTATATGCCTACTGACTGCGTTGAGAATATGATAGAATTTACAGACTGCTTAAGTGTGGTGCATGCTATTATAGAAGAAAATGATGTAGAATCTGTTTTTATACTTGGCGATTTCAATGCACATCCTAGTGCCCGATTCTACAACGAACTCGTTGCATTCTCGGGAGCACAGGATTGGTCTTGTGTCGACATTGAGAAGTTGGGCTTATCGACCGGTGAGTTTACTTTTATTAGCGAGGCTCATGGGAGCAAGAGGTGGCTGGACCATTGCGTCGTCACGACCGCCGCGCGGCGATGTGTTGTCGATGTCAATGTTAAATATGACGTATACTGGTCTGACCACTTCCCTCTAGTAGTGCACTGTGATCTCAATGTAATCAATAAGAAGTCGTTCACCAAAACTTCGGTCCCCAATAAAATACTGTGGGGGGACAGATGTAAAGACCAGATAAATGCTTACCATAATATGTGCAATAGCCAATTAAAAAATATAGACTTCCCATTAGATTTTGTAAAATGTTGTGGGCAATATTGTAACAATAATAGTCATAAGAATATTATAAACAAACTGTATAATAGAATAGTAGATATTTTGTGTCAGAGTGCGATTTCTACGTACGGAAATTATAAAAAGAAAAATAAAACTGTGATAGGCTGGAACAAGCATGTAAGCGAGGCGCACGCGAGTGCTAGGCTGCATTTCAATACCTGGGTATGGCTCGGTAAACCATGTAGCGGCCCAGTGTACAATAGCATGATAGAAACACGAAAACGTTTTAAAGGAAAGTTGAAATGGTGTCAAAATAACCAGGACCAGATAAAAATGGATTTATTGGCAACATTTCACTCGAAATCAGATTTTAAAAAGTTTTGGAAGTGTACTAACGAAGTCAATGCGAAGCCTGGCACTCCCGTGTGTATTGAGGGAGTTTCTAGTCCTAGCGACATTGCTAATTTATTTTTAGACCATTTTAAGGTACGGTCGCCGCTTGGGACGCCTAACACGCAGTTTGACACTGAGTCCATTGGTGGAATAAACACAATTATTCTAGCCAAGGATGTTAAGATCGCAATTAGTAGAATGACCAGAGGTAAATCGCCAGGACACGATGGTCTCAGTGTCGAACACCTCCGGTATGCTGGCGTTCACCTTCCACGAGTCCTCGCCTTGCTTTACAATCTCTGTTTAAATCACTCTTACCTGCCTCTTGATCTGGTGAAGACTGTGGTAGTGCCCATTATCAAGAATAGAACAGGGGATGTCTCAGACAAGTCAAACTATAGGCCCATCTCCTTGGCCACTATTTTCGCTAAAGTGCTTGACAGTGTGCTCAACTCCTATTTGAGGAAGCATGTTCAGTTACATGATGCCCAATTTGGGTTTGTGCCCGGCCTGTCAACTGAAGCTGCGATCCTTAGTCTGAAGCACACTGTCAGGTACTACACGGATAGAGAAACGCCCATCTATGCCTGCTTTATGGATCTTTCAAAGGCCTTTGACACGGTCTGCTATGACATCCTCTGGAAGAAGTTGAAGGATACTGGGTTGCCGCCGGAGCTTATCTCGCTGTTAAGAAACTGGTACCTGAATCAAGAGAATAGAGTGAAGTGGGCAGGCGAGTACTCGGCTCCGTGCAGGTTGGATTGCGGGGTGAGACAGGGGGGGTTGAGCTCGCCCCTGCTTTTCAATCTGTATATGAATGCGTTGATTGGGGAGCTAGGCACCATGCATGTAGGGTGTTTTGTTGACGGTGTGTGCGTCAATAATCTCAGTTATGCAGACGACATGGTGCTGCTGGCTCCCTCAGTCACCGCATTACGACAGCTGCTGGCTACATGTGAGGCGTATGCGGTGTCTCACGGGTTGTCTTATAATGTTCAGAAAACTGAGTATATGATTTTTAAGGCGGGAACCAAGAGTCCTTTCTTCTTTCCTCCTATCACACTCAATGGTGTTCACCTTAGAAAAGTGCATCAATTCAAATATCTTGGTCATCTATTGACCGAGAACTTGAAAGATGATGCTGATATGGAGAGGGAGCGCAGAGCATTGTCAGTTAGGGCGAACATGCTGGCGCGCAGATTTAGACGATGTACGGATTCAGTAAAAATTACGCTTTTTAAGGCTTTTTGCACATCTCTGTACTCGTCGAGTCTGTGGGTCAGGTATACTCAAAAGGCTTACAATGCTCTGCGCGTCCAGTACAATAACGCCTTTAGGGTGCTATTGCGGCTGCCGCGGTACTGCAGCGCCTCTTCCATGTTTGTGGAGGCACGCACAGACAGTTTCGATGCTCTGTGGCGCAAGAAAACTGCCTCATTAGTAGACAGGGTGCGTGGCAGCGGGAATGGCATCTTAAAGATGATTGCCAATAAATTTGATTGTCCTCTGATGTGGAAACTTACACAGAGGACAAAATCACTGTTATTTATTAATTACTAACATTTAGGATAAGAATTACTAATAAAACTGTGGACCTATCATGTTGTCTGAATAAATAAATTATTATTATTATTATTATTATTATTAATTCCTAACTAAATAATAAATTGATTACTAAGGCAATTTGACATTATAGATATTAATACGTTCGTACGCTTTTTGTAACAGTTCATCGTGTTGGTTTCTATATCATACTTTTATGAGGCAAAAAATGTTATTTATATTTCGTTTAGAATTTGTATGTAAAAAAAACAGTTACAGGTACTATCAGCCCATTGGAAACCTGACCCACCCTAGGACTGTGTCAGTGTCGTTATGATTCAAGTTGTAAGAAGTGCCAAGCGAATTGTTTTATAATGTCACTGTGACAAAGTTCTATAGCAAAATTCCGATGGGTTAGTACAGTCAACGTCATATAGTTGGTAGCGTCCAAAGTAGCCAAATAGTACGTTACACGTCATTATTACCGTAGTAACAAGGGCGTGTAACGAACTATTTGGCTCCTTTGGATGCTACAAACTATATGACGATGACTGTACCTACCTACGTTACGTACACTCAAAATTAACACTAAGATAATAATTAATAAATTATTCCAAAGACCATGCTTGCTCTTTATACAAGGTGTTTATACATTTGGGATATGATAGTTGCATATTCACTTAAATTTCACCACGTAAGCCGTCGCGTCTTGACCGGTTCACTAAATAGCGTATACAAGCGCTTTCACAGTTTTGAAACTCACTCACCTGATATTTGTATCCCCGGGGATACACCGGCTGTTAGGTAATTATGACCGAAGACGGCGGCGAGTGACACATCTGTTACGAAGTAACTATGTATTGTATTATATAATATGTGGCAACGCATTGACGTTATACTTGTCCAAGCACTGCAAGTATGCAGACAGAGGGTTGGACACTTAGGATGTGCGCGCACTGCGGAAAATAATCCGTAACTGGTTATAAATCGAAGGTTTTCTGCAGAAATCCGGATACGGATTATTTTCCGCAGTGCGCGCACATCCAATAGGTTCTATACTTTACAGTTTAGGCGGAAAAAACACACGGAAACTTACCGCGGTGCGCGCTAGGCGGCGTTTGACTGATATAGGCATACTGAACCAGACCATTCCTAAGGGAACAGCCATAAACGAATTCTAAGCGGATGCAACCGCGGACAATGTTAGTAACTAATAATGTATGTAATTCATTTCGGTAATATATTTATGGCTATATCACACTAGCGGTTTTCCACCGTATTTCCCCACCGCCGGAAAAACGCTCGCTTACCGCCAGCCTGATATACCTCTAACACCCAACTCTTGAAACTACCTGATTGTCACAAAGCGTGTACACCTGCATAGTGCATCGAATAGCCTGCGAAACGGCCGTACATATCAAAGGATTTAACAGGTAAACGTATGATGTGTTATTTAATAACGCTTTTGGTTTAATAGATGTTTGTTCCCATTAGTTGCCAGATGCTGCGGGGGACCAGCGAAGAAAGGTTAGTTGCCATACGAGATTTTATACTAGTTGCTGGTTCCAGCGAGGCCGCAGCAATAAGGTGATGTATTAGGACAATATGCGTTTTAATGGGACATCTGTGACAGAATCGCAATTTTTTCTTCCGTATTTTTTCATTTGTTGATGTTCAAAGCACTAGTAGATTTACTCCCTACTGCCATTGTGTAAAAGAGCTCTCGTGTGGCAAAGGACAATGCCAGGTCTCCAAAGAAGTTTTGGCCTATGAAAAAAATGTAATGGATAATTATAGAATTAGGTTTGTTTCATGTAGAAATGCAAGCGGCTCAAGACCGTGACTTGTGGCGCTCTTTGGGGGAGGCCTTTGTCCAGCAGTGGACGCCCCCGGGCTGATGATGATGATGATGATGATGATGATGATGATGATGATGATGATGAGGATGATGAGGATGATGATGATGATGATGTACAAAAATATTTAAAATAATGCTGTGGAGTTAGTTTTTCTGAAGAACTTGTCAAAAATATTTATTTAAATATAATTGTAACAATACGTTACTCGCAAAATGTCTTATTTACAAAGTATCTTAATACATGGCTCTATTTTTCGTATAAGTTCCCTAAATGTGTAAGTAATAGAATACTGAATTTAAATCTCATACAAAACAGGTCATATCAACATCGTTCGTATCCGCGGGTTTTTTTTAAAGCGTTTTAAGCCAAGATCTGGCATTGTCCTTTACTAAATAAATATCTTGAGTCTGAATTTTTAGCAAAGGTCAGGTTAATTTTTTGTAGTAGGGATAGCAGAACTCGTTTTGCAGACTTATTGGTTTTTGCAGTAACTTTTTGGTTTGTTATTTAATTTACATGATTTAGTTCCGCTCACTTGTAATTCTTGTAAAGGAATTAGGTATTTTTGCAACATTGTACAACGATCATTATTTTTGTAGGTAAGGTCAAAAGCTACCCAGTTGAATGGTTTTTTATTTCTCATTGTTCCTTTTTTTTATTTAACTATCATCCAGTGGAATGAACATTACGCCTTATGTGATGATCATTTGATTAAGTAATTAGGCTTAGACTACTTTGTATGTAGGATGGAAAACAACGCCACATGGCCGTTAAAATCAGACATTTTGAGTATACTTCCGGGTTGATGATGTTTGATTGAGTACAGTTGTAGTATATTTCTGGGAAATCACAAGTAGAATCATGATTAATATCCCTACATCAAAGTGTTAGACAAACATTAAGATGTTTCCTCTGTCATGTAATAAAGGTAAAATTTTCAACATTATTAGGTACTTTATATATTTTTGCTACACAATGTACCTATTGTAATGACACTCGTTAAATACATCAAAATTTATTTTTACTTTCTGACGATTGAGTCACGACGCTTTTATCTTTCATTGCTATTGTGGTTAGCGCTGTGAACAGTAGTATTTTATTGGCTTAATTTTATAGTTAACACGCTTAGTATTTAGGTATAGTACAGTCGGCAAAAACGTGGTCTATCACCCTACAGTTGAAGTTTATTTGCACGTCATGATACAACAAGTTCGATCTTAGCGATAATTAGATCTCACAGAGACTTTCGTCAAAACTGGTAGACCACTTTCTTGGCCGACCGTACCAGATGTCCCATTAAAGATTATTTATTTGTGTTAACTGTGTATGTAGGTCCCGTCGCAACAGAAGATTGAAGAGTCCTTGTAGAAGCTGGTTGTGCGTATCGCCAGCTTCTCAAATGTACATGGTATTGGTTTTTACCACCGATTATCCCGGAAACAAAACTTTGTTTGACAATCAATCTGTTTTGTCATTACACTGAAACATTGAACTATCAACATAACGCCAAAGTTTTACAATTAAATGGAAATTGACCATTTCTATGTTGAAGTTACTAAAAACTTAAAAAAAGGAAAGTTTCAAGTGAAATTGTGAATTAATACTAGTAATTTACCTTTTGAACGGATTATGTCAAATACTAAATGTGTCACTCGCACACCTAACACGTTTGCTATGATAAGCAAATTACAATCTAATTCATACGAAACAAAAGTATCTTTTTATCTTTTAACTTGTGCCGGCCCACGACACACCAGATCAGAGTTCAAAATTTTAAGGGTCTGTTTAATTGAGATACACCATAATTTTACAATGTATGTACATTCCAGAACCCATTCGAGTTAATACGCTTGCAGATCCACTCATTGTCTTTTTTTTTTATTACTTACAAAAATCAATCCAAAAAAATGCTGAATACAAAATGATTTAATTAAAAAAAGAATTCTGTTACATTATTAAATAGACCAATGCAATTAAATAATAAAACATTTGTTTACAAAACAAACTAATTGTATACACAAATAAAATGTATAATTAATTTTAACCGCAATGTTTGTGCGTTATGTTGATCAGTTGCTTTCAGAAAACGGTCTCGGAGAAAATAGTAGTTTTTCAACATAAATCCAGTGAATCAATCTCGACCAAGAAGTTTCAGTCTGTTTGTCTCACTATCGGTATACCATAGTATAAGCCCTAAATAATTTACTAAACGTAGATTATGTGCACAGCGAATGTTCTGCTTACTGTAAAATTAGTTAGATATATTTACCCTCTTATTCTTAAACGCGCAATAGCTAAAGTGTTTGAAATATGTTCTGTCCTTATCTACCATTATGAAATTTAAATTTGACAGAAAGGGACAAAGAATATTTTAACTAAAATAGGTTAACTGTACGTTTAGAAATAAGAGGATTATATTTTATGTGTTAAATGTATAATAAAAGCTAAACTAATCTTTATCTTAACAGTAAATAAAAGCGAAGGTTAGTTTCGCTTTTATGTATGGTCGAAATGCTACCTTTTCAAAATTTTAAACAACAAATATGAGATTATTTCTCCTGACAATTTAAACAAAATTAATACAGATGAAGAGAAACAAGTCGGGACGATGAAAGTGATGATATATATATACTTCCCCAAGGTGCCAAGAATGCCACAATAAAAACTATGTTTAACTATATTTGGCGGGACGGTCGTATAGATATTGGAGCTTATGACTATTATATTTTCGGTTGCGTACATAAATATGTACGTAAGCGGACTATCGCATAATCCGTAGCTTCGCGAAACCCCCTTTTATTATGTGTTACCCTTAAGGTAATTACTTCATGTGTTCGTCTGGATTAAATCAAGGATTTGCAATATACGGGATAATACGTGATTTACCGATTGTATAGTCAAGCAAATCTAGCCGGGTTATACATTTCCCGGCGTGACACGACTAATGGCACGTGAAAAATGTATAACCCGGCAAATTGACGTATTATGTCAAATTCATCTATTGTACATTCCGTCATCTAGTCTCGTACTTGGCAAGTCGCATCGCATGAACCATGACGACGAGTGAAACGAGGAGCTGTGTAGTGAACTAATCGCATGCATGCATAATGATAAATATTAATCACTTAATTTCGCGAAATGGAAATTGGACGATCCAAAACGATTTTTTTCCCTGACGTTATTAGAAGCCGATTTAACACTCCTCGAGCATAGGTTTGACATCGTAACTAACACTAATGTGTCTAATTCGACAACTGTAATGTAAACTCACACTTTATTGACGTAAACTAATCCAGACTGTGGCTGATATACTTAGAGCCTGACGATGCTCTTAGCTCGTTGTGTCGTCCTCGTCGTCGTGTTGCATGTCATTCAAGACAATATTCAATGAAACTAAAATGCTATGATGACATAACTTCGTCTTCGAAGGACATCCTGGTCTCTATTCCCTGGGATATTCCAAAAATGTCATGAATTAAAACTATACAAGATTGCTAAAAGCCCAGGAAGGATAGCATCAAGCCAACTTCTCAAAAATCATTTTAAAATCATAAACATCCATTCTGCGGTTTATACGGAAAAGGAAAACACATTTTTTAAAAGAATAACATTTTGGGTGTAATCATAGAACCTCGTAACGTACATAAACATGTTTTTTCTTGATTTAAATCACTTACAGTAGCGTCGCCCAAGTGGAAACTTGGCTTTATATTTTCCCTTGATAGGGATATTCCCAATCACTCATGGGGCTTATTCGTATATTAATTGAAATTTGTTTTATGTCTGATGTAAATAATCGATTAATCGGTAGCTAATTAGCATAAAGTCGCAAGTATTCAAGGGAACGCGGGAAGTGGACGTAATTATTCCGTTTACTAAAAGACGTATAAAATACGTATGTTATTACATTGACGTTCTTTTGCGTCAAATCCATATTAACGTAACCGTGAAAAACCGAATTAAAAACACGATTACACGTTTGATTCAAATAAGGCAATCGTCAATTATGTTGATAAATATTCAATAAATAATATGTCAAAAAATACGGCTTACGTAGTGGGGCCGTTCCCTGGAATTTATACGTAAACAAGTCTTCGTTGAGCTTTAACTAGTTAAAAGGTTTAAAATGTAACATAAAACGTATCATTTTAAGAAGCGAATTTTTGAGATTCAGATCTTTTTACTATACTAAATTACCTCCCGATTTGATCTCTATAAATATGCAGATGCGAGTGGCCTGGCCAAGGGCTTGTGCTGCGGCGGCTCGCGGCATGATTCGTTAATGTCTGTGCTTTTGTTTGATGCGCCCGCAACTCATCTCATGGCCAGGAATGAAACGAACAATTTATTTGAAACTATTGGCAATCTAAACATGCATGAAGCATAACCGACTGAAATGCCCGAGCATGATTTACTTTCTATTAAGTAACGTGAACGTATCGCCATCGCACTAACTCCAACTGAATCACGTTTTTATACATCACTACTCGATGACGATACGAAAGTTAATGTCAACCTGCTATCACGTTTAACTAGTTCATGCAGAGGGCTCTGATATCGAGCGCCACACGTTTACTCGATGGAAGGTAAAAGTATCCGCTCGGGGCGCTGTGCATTCTTGTGGTACAAATAGTAATCAATGTCTGACACCCAATTATTGGCATCCTATTCACTCATTTATCCATGGTGCGAATAACCGGTAGGGTGCCGACAATGGGACAGGTATCTCTCTATGTGTAAAGGATGATTTCCACTAAACGGCTCGCATCGCATCGCATCGGATCGGTATGGATACGAAAGAATGCGGCGACGGCCAATAGCGTCGAATAAAATTATTATTGACTATTTATTACGGCTACAATCGCGTGTCACAAAAGACGCCCGCGGTCAATTTGCTGTACGTGGCTTGGTAATATAGACTTTAAATGCTGTGTACATGGTTTAATATATTTTAAGATAAAATCCGTTCCTATCCAATCCGATGCGAGCCTTTTGGTGGAAATGATCCTTAAATGGACGTACGCAGGCAACGGGTTGCTTAGCCAGAAAGGTAAGCTCTTCAGTATCTCAGCATTTTTGTTACAGTGGCCCAAGAAGAAAGCAGGCAAGAAGAAGAAGAGATGAAAATTAAAAAACGAATCAAATAAAGTGTTTTATTTAAATAACTGCAATAAAATATAGGGGTATAATAGTTTATATATTTCATCATTAATATTGAGGCACTAAGCAGCTTCGTCGAAATATCCGTCTAGTTGAATAGCAATCTGAAACAATTTCAATTATTAAAGCTTTTATTGTAATGTACATATTTTTAACTTGTACTGGTATGAGCTGTTGGTTATTCTGCTAGCTCTGGCTACCCCACGAGGAATGAAGGCGTGAGTGTACTATTGCTCAACAAGTGGTAGTTTTTGTAGCTTTTTCTTACCCATACTTAATTATTCAAATGGCACTGTGGAGTTTTTATCATCAGACTAAGAATTAAGTAAAATTGACTCTTAAATACCTATTGTTTTATTTTTGTTTAACATAAGTATGTGTTAAAAAAACGTTTGATACACGTGCGGAACTGTCATTTTGACTCGTCCCGAGTCTTGTCCCTCTGGCCATGACTAAGTCGATCGATGAGTAAGACATACTTTCCGCACTTGCCTCAAAATGTATTATTTTGATTTATCAACTTTCTTTCCTATCAGAATTGTAGCGGAACCTTTTAAAGATCACCGTCAAAGTGTACACACAAGATCGTCTTTAAAGGTACGCATCGACGCAAACCTATCGCCAGAGCCGAAAGAAGTATCAGAAACTCTTTAAAGGGCGTTCGATAGAATAAGAGTTATGAAAGTAATAATGAATTGAGTCTTGAACACCACGTCGCGCGCTAGCTTTATAATCTAGCGCCTGCTAGTAATCCGAGGGCAATAACGACCCGCGGCGCTCGCGCGACCTCGCAATATTTTAGGAGTTTTATTTTTAGCAATGTGAACCTCACTTTTCTTCATCAACATCCACTTATCATGATTAGTCTTTTATATTTTAGCACCAGATATCTTTTAATGATATAAGCTATAAAATTTTGAAGAAAGATCATCATTTAGTAAAATGCATCTGAAATCTTTGTATTTTATGTATGTAGTATAAACGGTTCGGTAATTTACGATTTTTTACCGTCCCAAACCAGTAAACCGGTTCGCATTTCCATTTATAATCATCGTCATCCACTGTTCACCCCATCTACACAAACAGTATACATACGGTACTACCAGTTCTTTATTATAGTGTATTCAAACCACGACGTGCCGCGACACTCCGTAATTTTTCATACATTGACGTAACAGTATTCATTCGTCATAGTTTCGACTAGAGACAACTGGGAATAAATAATTCTCATTTGTCCTCAATCGTCACAAGTGCAACTAAAAAATCCAAGTTGTACCTACTCATTTGAAATATAGTAATGTTATTTTACAAACAATAAATTCACAGCCAGAGTAAACATATGCGTGTTTTCAGTGTAACAGTTTCACCAAAGAAATGGGAATAGACCCGTAACGCCAATAGGCTATTTGACTAATTTTAGAAAACGTTTTTAAAATGATCCTTTATCACATAACAAGCACACTACATTGATATTTCCTTGAGATTCTACTGTATTATCAATAAAAATGTAAGTTAAAGTTTAAATTTTCAAAACAACGCGAAAAACGCTGTTTCTATCTATGGCGGACTAGTGTGACGTCACACGCAAGTAAACAAACAAGTTCATTTGACAGCTTAGCATATGAAGTGAATTTGGGGTTTGTTTTGTTTACTTGGATGTGACTTCACATCACAGATTATAAAGTATTTCTAACATCACATAGCGTTTTTGCCACAGATTAAATTTCAAAAAAAAATCCTTATTATTTCGTGTAATTTCCATAAAAATAGACATAATTTAATGTGAAATAAAGTGAAATACGTTATTTTACGCTAGTATCAGATAGGATGACCACAATTTGTAGTATATTTTCAATGTTGTCAAATAGCCTATTTGACTGGCGGCCTGTCGTGAATTGAGAACACTCATTCAACCCTAGTTTTTCTAAGAAACACGCGTGACAAATAATACTGTCAGCGTCTCCATTCTACTTGGCAATAAAATATTGCCTTTAACATGTTATTGTGTTGTCAACGTTACGATACAGATGTAGTGCATAATTGTTTTCCTTCGTATTTTCACGGAAACGTACGAACGTGTCTTGCTATTGCAGTCGGTCACAGTACAAAAAGTACTGAGGTTGACTGAAGTAGCATGACATGTTCGGACGTTTCCGTGAAAATACGAAGGAAAGCAATTATGCACTACATCTGTAGCTCGTATTTACTTGACAGTGATGGCGGCCGAAATAAAAACAATACGCTAACACGTCAAAGACAATATAGTTTTACATAGAATAGAGGACCTGGTGCTATTGCTTTGTCAGTGACAGCTCGCCGTACGCTATTAAGCTGGGAGTACCGTATGTATTTAAAATAATGCTCATGAAACTCATAAGATTTTATCCACAGCGGCGTCGTGGGAAGCGATCGAGGCAATCAAAGCGATTGGAAGCGCTTCGCCGCCAAGAGCGCTTAGAGAAACAGTTAAAGTACTAAATTGATGCCAGGTCTGTACCTTGCATACTTTTCTATAGTATTTTACCTACTTATCTAAAACGCTTTTAATGCTGGCACGACACATCGTCCAAAACACAACTGCGAAGCGAGCGATTTTTATCGCTCATCCAACACTCGAACTTTTCCAAACCTCGGCGACATATCAATACCTAACCTAATCATGTTATGCAACCGCGGTTAGGCAATCGCAGTGTTGGACGCCCTCAGACTAGGGCCGTTGGCTGATTAGTTCGGTTGTTGGACGATAGTACAGTGCCAGCATTAGGAAGGAAACTATATATTCGGTAATATAATTTAATTATATACTCTAATCGAGCTTATTAGACCAGGCAGTTATTGGCCATTAATGTTCAGGAAATATGATTTGCGATCATTTTTTCTGCGTTAAAACTTATCGCACCTAACCTTAACCTTTCAACCCACTGTGCTGTTTGAAGAACGAGGGCAACCTTTTGTTTGATATAATCAAAAAGATCGTAGCGATGATTACATACTTACAATTCATATTTCCTGGACTATAACGTATTTAATATTCTTGATGTTTAAAATTTCTAGTCAGTATTAATCTTGTTCTGTAACGCTAGCTTAAGTTATATCATTGTAATAAGCGATTTATGTGAAAAAAAGACCGACTGTTGAGTTTCTTGCGGCGCTTCTTCTCAACAGAGGTCTCTTACGAAGCGCTGGTAGACTCATAACATAGGAAAATGCCAACATTTCCTATTTCATATCCTTTACAGTAAATTTATAAATTTTACCTTGCAAAAGGTCGGGTAGCTACCATTTTTGGACATGTTATACTAGTCATTAAAAAAGTAGTTTTTGACCTTAAGGTTGTCTGATTAATGCATTTATTTACTAACATAATAACCATTTTAACTTATTGTTACGCTGTATTAAAATATACAACGCTAAATAATTATGTATACGTAAATATTTAAGGCGTAATAAAGTATTTCTCGTCTAAGCTGTTGTTTAACTTGCTAACTTTAAATATTATTGCCGTAACAAAGTTTTACGTTTTATTTTTAAATCAAAATTAAAGTAATTTTAAGCGTCTTATAAATGCTCCGATGGCAGCCTCGTACGATGCTATCGTCATATTATATATTTCGCATTTGGTTTAGATTGTTTTTTTTTTATGGTATAGAGAAGGCAAACGAGCACACAGGCCACCTGACAGTAAGTGGAAACTTACCTATAGACATTCGCATTCACAAAACTGCAAGCCTTAGACTGAAAATGCGTTGCCAACCCTGAGGACTAAGATGGAATGCCTCTATGCTAGTCATTATTTTCTTTTTAAATAATTTGAAACACATTTTTATATTAAGTAAATATGTACCATTATACCGCAATATCATAGTAAAATGTTGACACATGAAAAATATATATTAGTATTTTACTTCAATTATCAATACAAACACGACGACCAGCTTAGCTTTTATAATACCTCTTTTAACGCCACTTACAGGCATTTTTTTTTAACATAAATTGCCCGTCAACATTACGTACATATCATCCTCACGACATTAGATTACGACAGCTATACTGCCCTCCTAAGACAAAAAGCAGTATACCAAATTCTATAGCCAAAGCAGTTTAAATTCAATTTTGTTAGTAATGAGGTTGATATTGCAACAGAAGTTTTATCTGAGTTACTGCCTTTTGCCTTAGCAGGGCAGTATAATTGCCGGTAAATGTTGCCGCTTGCAGAAAAAAAGATAAATATAAAGGTAACCTACATAGCGTACGTTCGAAATTTGTCTCCCAACTTTCATTTGTCAGGTATTCATAAGTTTTCCTTATTCTATGTAGTTTAACTATGGTAAACTGGGCAAAATAAACAGGTGCCTAGGTTAAGGTTATGTTTGTTCATCAAGAACCGAACAGATTGGGGTGCGGACGACTGGGAATAGCCCATATTTTATAACATTATTTCTACAAAACTCTCCTGGCTTACAGCACAGAATAACAACAAAAAGTTGATTGCTTTTACGAAATACGCTTCCGTCGTACGGCTTATGCTGCAACAGGCGTTATTAACTAGAACCAGTGAATACTGACCTGCCCCGGCGTGTACTTGACGTACTTGTCCGGGTTCTTGGAGAAGGGCAGCGCGGCGTAGGCGGAGTGGAAGCGCGTGTAGGGCGGCAGCAGCGCCTGCTTGTTGTCACGCTTGAGGCTCTCGCGCAGCTCCGCGTCCGGCACGCTGTAGCGCCGCTGCGCGCGCGCCACCTCCTCCCACTCGCGGTTGAACGCCTAAGGGGGAGTGAGATACAACTAAGAACATGGACAGTTCCCCAAACGGATTCTGCGTAGCAAATTTTCCCTTCGCATTTTTCTTATCAATTTATTTTTTTCCTTTTAGGGTTTTCCACACTTGCATGTTTTCCCAATTCAAAATTACACTTTCACTACGTCAACGGGGTTCTGGGTGTTTTCTGGGTGCTTCGGGTCTTCAAACTATTTTGACTCGATTACATTAGAAAATTTAGCGAGAGGATAATATCCAAAATGGAAAAAATTGAGAAAAATGCGGTTGAAGAAAAGTTTGTTACGCGTAATTAATCATTTTGGGAACCGATCGCTACAAGTCAGCGTTTCAGCTAGAAATTTCGAAAAGTAACCCTTGCTAAGTTAGGTTAGGTTGAGTTTGTTAATAATAATAAAGCTATTGAAAAATCATCAATAACTGGCCACTTAAGAACCCACTGAAGTTGATTATGCCAAGACATTAACGCGCTCATTTTTTTTTAAATTACCTGTAGTGACTAATACTTAAGTAAGAATTCATAATAATCAATTTCAGATCTGTAAAGAAAAACAACAAGATAAAAAACTGTTTGCCACAAAATATACTTACAGCGAATTTATCCTTGAGCATCTGTCTGTCCCGGTCCCTGAGCTTCGGAGGCAACGGCTCGTCCAGCACCAAGTGCGCAAGCAGCTTATTCCAGCTGCGATAAACATTAACAGTAGATTGATGCAGAGGCTGGGAAAAAGGCGGTTGCTGGACTCGTATCGAGAAAACGAAATCCACACAAACAAATAGTCAACTACGATAGCATTTGTAGTTTTGTTCAACAATAACTTTAATATTCATGGCAATAATTAATAAACGGGTTCTTATAGCGGAACAAGGTCATGAATGGAGTAGAGATAGAGGAATCATGTTATTAATATAACTCTGAAAAGAACCTTGATCTTGAACCTGAATCTTGCCACGTAACATGAACCAATATCACGGTTACCGCGCAGGTAACAATGTGGTTACTATGGCAACGCGCGCTCCCCTCGCACCGCGCAACATACCGCCTACCTGTGACACCTAAAAATCTATTTTCGCGCATTCATGTTACGTGGTACGCTTATACCTTCTTATGTCTTATTCACATTGGGATAAGAGCGAAAAAGGTACATCTTTTAGTACTGTACCTCTGCAAGTAGTTGCTCTTGTACTCCTGAATCATGGCGTTGTAGCTGGCTTCGCAGTCCGGCTCCACCGTCATTAGGAAGTCTAACAGCCCAAAGCGTTGGAGACCCTGAGAACAACACCATAGGAAAACATTCGCGACGTTTATACTACCGAGCAGTAATCAGTACGATTTATAACATAGGGCAGCTATTTTCAAAGTGTGCTCCGCCGAAACATCAACCTTAAGGAACACGTCAAGTATTGCCACAACACAAAGCTTAAATTAATAATAACGCTATTGTCAAAAACAAGAAAATATCGTGAGAGTCAGAATGGCGGGTGTACCTTCACAAATATATAAAATGATTATACTAAAAAAATGTACTCAAAATGTACTATTTAGTACCTACTTTAAAATAAATTGTACCGCTCCACAAATAATGTTTTTACAATGTGAAGGTACACCCGCCGCCGTTCTGACAGTCAGGACGGCGGGTGTATGCCAATTCACCATGAACTGATAGACTATTGACTAATGTTATTACTCCAAAAAAATGTACTAAATTTGTACTTTAATATGCAGTTAAAAGGCGTTATCACTAAAAAGTGTACCCAATTAAGGACTGAAATTAAGGAACTTTAACTTTGTTAGTTTTGTGACGAAAATTAGCCATAATTGCGGCCGTCAATGTATAGCTAATTTTCGTCACAAAACTGACAAAGTTAAAGTTCCTTAATTGGGTACACTTTTTAGTGATAACGCCTTTTACCTGCATATTAAAGTACAAATTTAGTACATTTTTTTGGAGTAATAACATTAGTCAATAGTCTATCAGTTCATGGTGAATTGGCATACACCCGCCGTCCTGACTGTCAGAACGGCGGGTGTACCTTCACATTGTAAAAACATTATTTGTGGAGCGGTACAATTTATTTTAAAGTAGGTACTAAATAGTACATTTTGAGTACATTTTTTTAGTATAATCATTTTATATATTTGTGAAGGTATACCCGCCATTCTGACTCTCACAAAATATCTCGTAATTTAAATATTGTCGACGTTAATTAATGAAAAAGAATATTGATTATAGAACCAAGTTTTGCTTTTCTTAGTGCTCTGTAAAATATTAAGTTTTATAAAGTTGGAGAACCGGTGACCTCTAGGAGAAACAGCTCTCTTGTTGGTACCCTACCGATAATTCGCACCATGAACTTTATTTCAAGTTAATAGAGGAGTTAATTCTAAAACCACTAGGTGCCTCATTCCTTTTGTGGGAGCTCATTATTTATCCTAATTATCCTTTGAATCGGTCCTCAAATATATATTTTTTTGTTTTTTCCAACAATACCTAAAAGAAAGAGTGTACATTCATACCTGTTGGTTAATATAGAGTTATAAACGCACTGAAAAGTAAAAAAAAACAGGCAGCAAGCAGTAATCAAATAAGAAATAACCTATATGAACTCTTTAATACACTTGACGCAAAAAACAAAGCTTAATCTCGAGTCTCGAGACAATATGTCTTCCGACTTCACGATGTCATTATGAAAGTTCTAAAACGTCACAACTTCTAAATTCAAATTACCTGCAACAAATACAGGGTGTTGTTGAGCAGGAAGATAGCCTTCAGCGCGTCGGGGTACTGCTCGCTCTTGTTGCGCAGCACGAGGTTGAGCTGCGCGAGCACCTTGCGCATGTACGCGGCCAGCAACGCAGCGTGCTTGTCTTGTGGGCTGCACGCCGCCGCGACGCGAGCGTACGCCGGCTCTTGCGCGAGTGCCGGGCCTGCAAACCATATGTATAAGTCTTATCTACTTAGTAGTACATTAATCAGTGATAATAGCTCACCTGCATAGGTCAAAACTGACCTACACAGATCATAGCGCACATACACTGATCACAGCTTACCTACTCTGATCATAGCTCACCTACATTGAACATCTACACAGTTCATACCTGACCTACACTAATCATAGCTCATCTACATAGATCATAGCTCATCTACATAGATCATAGCTCACGCACACAGATCATAGCTCACTTACACAGATCATAGCTCATGATCATACCACACCTATACGGTTCAAAGTTCACGTACATTGATCATAGCTTACCTAACAGATCATAAGCTCACCTACACAGATCATAGAGCTCACTTACACTGATCATAACTCACCTACACTGATCATAACTCACTTACACTGATCATACCTCACCTATGACACCTATAGCTCTAATACTAATCATAACTCACCTACACAGATCATAGCTCACCTTCATTGTTCATAGCGCACCTACACTGATCATACCTCATCTACATTGATCGTAGCGCACCTACATTGATTATAGCGCACCTACAGTGATCATAGCGCTTCTATACTAATCTTATCTCACCTACACTGATCAAAGCTCATCTACACTGATCATACCTCACCTATACGGTTCATAGCTCACGTACATAGCTCAGCTACACCGATCATAGCTCACCTACACTGATCATGCCTCACCTACACAGATCCCAGCTCACCTATGGTGTCGAGATGCTGCGCCAGCGCGTGGCAGTGCGCGAGCGCGGCGACGGCCAGCTGGTGCACGGTGCCGTCCACGGCGCCCGCCGCGCTGTCCCCGCGCAGCCCCTCCACCCACTCCTCCAGGGACTTTATACACTGCGCCCAATTAACCATACATTACGGGTTGTTCCCATATCTTACTCTACCCCACAGACTTTGCCACTTTTGGCTATATTTATTATTTACTAGCTTCTGCCCGTGACTTCATCGTAGATTTCGATGATCCTTATTCCCTCGAGAGCCTTAATATTTTTCAGGATGAAAAGTAGCTTATGTGTTAATCCAGGATATAAGCTAACTCCATTTTCAATTCAATCTAAATTCGTCCAGCCTTTGCAGCGTGAAGAAGTAACGAACAAATACACAAACTTTCGTATGTATAATAAATAACAAAAAATACTTAAATTTGTATGATTAGCACGGACCCCACGTTGGGTGCCACTTTGAGTTTTATAATATGGTTTTAAATTAATAGTAATAAAATGATTTAGGTGAAAGCAATAATTATATTTTTGAAAACTAAGTTCAGTCAGACTCGTTCATGGCGGGTTCCGCACCGCCAGTATCGCCACACAGTAGGTATACTACGGTTTCAATTCGATTTCGACATTAATCAGCACGAGCACAACTAACACTTGATCATTTTTAGTACGTATATTTCTTCAGGGTTTGTGGTATAATCGTACCAAATTTGACGTTTGTACGTTTGACCATTTTTAAGATACAAATATAATAATAATAAGTTGAAGAAAAAAGTTTCATGTATGGGGAGGGTACTGATTTTACTTTAAAAAAACGTTTGTAAATCGGCAGTAATAACACATATTCTGTAAAAAGAAACCTGCTATCTATTACAGTTCTCTGAAGTTCGGGTACGGAGCGCTAAAAACGAAACGAGTCTGCATATCATGAAAATAAATAGTTAGTGGTACTAGCGACTGCTAGCAGGTGTGCTCACGTGCGCGTGGCAGTTGGCGAGCACGGCGGCGTAGGGCGCGGGCTCGGCGGGCGCCAGCGCGCGCGCCACGTCGGGCTGCAGGCGCTGCAGCCGCGCCAGCAGCGACCAGCACGCGCTGGCGCCCGCGCTGCTGCGCGCGCACGCGCGCCGGCTGCGGGAGCACGCGCGCTGCGACAACCAGGGAACTCATTACAGATACTATTTGGTATTCGACCGAATGTTTCGTACTATTCAGCCGAATATCGAATGCCAAAGAATAATGAAAAAAACGCATGGCGAACACATAAGCAGGGTTTCCACTGCGAGCGGAGCGGGCTCCGTATGCCAAACGGAGTCCGTACTGGCTCCCCAAGTAGTAGCATTTAGTAATCCGACACGGCCATACTGACTGGCACCACGCACCCCGCATTCTAGGCGCGAAGGTACATCGGCGGACCTCACTATAGGTCTTACTAACTTTTTGACCGGCTTGTTTAAAATACAAAATGTGTCAATCACACGCCTGAAATATCTGGTATGGCTCAAGTCTTGTTCGCCTGAGGCATTTAAAAGGCTAATGGGTTGAGTTGTGGGCGAATAAACTTAAATTATGCTTTAAACATGGAAGTATAGAATTGGAACGTTTGATCTGAACTCTGTGTTGTTAGGAAATACGCCTTTTGTATTATTTTGACAATATCTATTAGTGAAATGATTTGTTTTTTTTACATGTCTTTGACAATCGTGATTAGGATAGGTGCTTTTAATTTCGACATGTAATACAAACTTACATTGTATTTTTTTAATGAAATAAATAAACTAAACTAAACTAACCTTTGTACTACTTTTATAGGTACTGTAATTTTAATATGTGTTTATGTAATTATTTTAGTTAGTACATTAAACTGTTTACATACATGCAACCTATACGCACTGAACCGTAATCCATACCTCGACATCCTGCGCCAGTATGGTGAAGCAGTCCTTGAGCACCTCGTTGAGCAGCCCCGGCAGCCGCGGCAGCGGCACCAGCCCCAGCAGCGCGCGCTGCTCGTGGCGCGCCAGTCGCGCCAGTGCTGCCGCTACCGAACCTGCCACCATGGCGTCCCACTCTTCTAGGGCTTCGTAGGACTCTTCTGTGTCTGAAAACGAATAAGGTATGCTCACTAAACTAGCCACTGGTCTCAGGACCGTAACAATATATATAAGTATAACACCATCCTAAACACCATAAAGGGTTCGTACGATTCCTCCGTCATGCTGGATTTCAATCGTCTTATGAAGGAAAAACGGAGACTCAATGCCTTATGTAGACTGTTTATGTAGATTTAGTACTAACAATATAACTAATGTAAGTTACTGTACTAACAGTTTTATTTAGTTGTCTGATTTTGAATGATAAATTAAATGTTTTTTCGTGAATTTTCAATCACTCCGAGCCCTCCGAGGAGTATAAGGAAGCAGTGACTGCAGATTCTTCATTATGTGTCCCTAGCAAGCATCTCTGTACCAAATTTCACGTATATCAAGTACAAAAAAAGAGGACTTCTCTGTTGAGACGAAGCTCTACAAGAAACTCATTATTTAGTCATTAGTTAAACCGTGAATATGGAATAAAAATACACACTTAAGCATTTATATTGTTAATAAGCAGAGCCCGGATTTTTCATGGCAAAACAAAACACCATCGTAATCTGGCTAGTGATAGGAACATCATTTTATCGATATCGAGTATTATTTATAAAAGCTGTGCTCGAACGAAATCCTGAATATGAAAGTTTACGAGATAGATCTGAAAATTGTACTCAAACTGAAAATTATACCAATTACAATGAACTTTATAAATTTGCTCCCTTGACGTCAAGTGAAGTTGAACGTACATTTAGTATATATAAATGGCGTTATAGTGATAAACGAATTTGTTTGCTCCCAGAGAATGTTGAAAAACTAATGATTATCTACTCCTATCACCATTACACGAATAAAACGCCATGTGCTGCTGTGTGTACTAACGTGGATTACGACGAAGAAATTGAATATGTTTCTATATAACTTCAAACAAACTATGTATACATGTTCTTTCATGTTGTATAGGTATGTCATTTTATTTGGTCACGTTTTTTATTCTATTACACAATTATCGATATCGATAAAATTATGTTTCTATCACTAGCAAGATTACGATAGTATTTTGTTTTGCCATGAAAATTCCGGGCTCTGTTAATAAGGATCACGAGAACTTACACGATTCGCTGACGGAGCGGCGCGGCCCAAAGGCAAGCCCGGTAGAATTCTCAAAGGTCTGAGAAGCCTTCTGGATGATCTTGTTCGCGCGCTTTTCAATACTGCAACATTATAACAAATCTTCATGTGTAATGTTATTTCTCACTAGAAAATAGTAAAGGAAAGTGTTTTCAATACTGACACTTTTTGTATCTTGCTTGTCTTCTTCGTCGTGCTATCCGAGCGGTGTAACAGGTTCTTGGCTCTCTGAAATAAGTCATTATTAAATATCGTCATGCTCTGGTGCAAACTTTTTGGGTCATCATTCTCTTGCCTTTAACCTAACTTCTTTGGGTTCTTTCATACTTCTCCATTAGTCATCATCTCGGTGACTTCCTTTCTAGCCATATCATTTTTCACACTGTTTATTTTTCGTTATTTTGCGAATACTCTTTGGATATAAGTAGATAATAAGTTAAACAAAAAGGAAAATCAAAATACAATTGGGTTCGTATTTCATTGGATATGGGTTTTTTTTTCAGCAGTATATGGAATTTCAATTAACAAACCCTTGAATTTTTTTGGTTCAGGCAGATAGCAAAATTTTATATTACCTAAGTATTGAGGTACATTTGTCCGGAAATGTGTAGGACGCTTTAAGTATCACTGTTCAATATTACATCTATTTATTACGATCGGAAACGTCACATTAGGTAAATATATTTGGTAACAAGTCATTATGTATTTTCTAAGAAATTATTACGTTTTCAGGATTTTATAAATCAAACCTAACCCAACATAGCCTTGTCTACCCATTAGATTATTTTTAAATCTGAAAAGTTTACGGTTCCAACGATATAAAAATTATGACTATCAGTAATTAGACATAATGTCAGAATTGGACATCACGATCAAAAAAATATGGGAATCTCAATCTATAGGTGAGGTCAAAAGATATCTTTAGGTTGCTCGTTTCTGCCTTCCTGCCTCTTTACTATACAGTCTCACACGAAGTTGAGGTATAGATGGAACTGACCGTGATGAGGTCGTGCGGCACGGAGCGCGCTTTGAGATGGTCCTTGAAGGCGGTGAGCGCCTGGCGGGCGGCGGGCGCGCGCGCGGCCAGCAGCGCCGGCGCCGGCGCGCGCCCCGCCGCGCTCAGCCAGCCCGCCGCCGCGCGCAGCGCCTCCAGCGGCAGCGACGCCTGCGACCCGCTGCCCGTCGCGCTCACGCTCACGCTGTCCACGCTCGAGTCTTACAAACAATACGCCTTACACTGGGCCGACCGAGCCTCTCCAGCGACAACTCCTATCTACCGACTCGCCAGCGCCATCCGCGTCAGATAGCGCGACTAAAGTGCTCAACGAAGTTTCTGCAGTCGGTTGATATATACAGAGTGAAAAAAATATGAATCCCCTAGGGGAACTGTCTTAATTTCTTAAGTTTGATCATTTTACTTAAAGGAAAAAAAACTTCATTCTTAAATTCACTATTAGTTCTTTGAAAATGCGTTTTAAAAATCAATGCATGCACGATATAAAGCACCATATTAAATCATCAATTATCAATTTAATGTAGCCATTTAAATTAACTACATTTATTGGTCCTTGGAACCGGATACGTACAGCAAAGTACCTTGAAGCTCCACCGATCACCAAAACAACTGATTCAAAATTATCTTGCAAGATAATTCATAGTAGTAGTACTAAATGTTATTTACTTAGTGCAAAATTATTAGCCGATCTGTTTTATTACTCAAAAAGTAAACTTAAAATTATTCCCAATTTTCAAAGTAAAAATGGTTTTCAAATAAAATTCAAATTGACTGTTTTAATTTCTCCAGATGCTAACTAATTGTATGATAAGTATCCGGGCAAATTTTCTGATGCTCCAACTATTAACATTATCGAATTCATTATACCTTCTTCCAATGCTATCATATCCATCAAAGTGGTGGGGGACAACGGCCGGGTGTTGCGATTTAACATTTCTTCAAACGCATTCTCCAGTTTAAGAACCCCAGTGTTGTACAGTTGGTTCTGTAATATGGAAACCCATGTGTCATGGAAAGTCTTGTCAAGCTCATAAAGCCCACCATGCAATCAAATAAAAATATAAATATCAAGAGCACGAAATTGCAATTAAAACAGCATCAAGAAATGATCACACTGACCATAACTTGGCTTGATGGTGAAAAATGTACATCGACGTTAAAATATTACTACAAACTTTAAATGACCAAAATGACAGTGTTATTATAATATTAATACTTACAATATTTTCTAGCTCAACACTTTGAGGATTGTTTTTGTTGAAATAATTCTGAGCTTCCGCCAGTTTGTCTAATGCCTAAAAATAAAAAATAGACTCATTTTACTATCATATATCATCTATCATCACATTCACCGTCATTCTAACCCACATTACCCAGCAGGTTATTGTAGTAAAGCATATCACATAAAAAAACTATTGTTTTATGGGTATCTTGGAAGTTTCCATCAAAAATTACATTTTGAGACAAACTTTTTTCAACTAAACAATTGAATCCCAATTTAGTGGGTTTACATTAATTAGATATGAACGCATGCAAGTCAATACAATTTAAACCAACACGTCACTTGACAGTCATACAAACAAAACAAGTTGTCGGATGACATAAGTAACAAGAAGAATGTTTACTCCACTTGTAATGACCACATTACTTTGTATTTTGAGTGAAATTCTTTCGCATACTGTACGGCAAATTCCCCACTCGCCATACCTCTAGGTAAATATTGAGTGTGTCTGAACTGGAAGTGTGCGGCCCAGCCTGTATGATGTCTGCGAGCTCCCGGGACACCATGTAATAGTTTATCACATGGTCCAGGGCTTTTACGGTACGCTCCATGTCTGGAAAATACAGACAAATCATTTCATTTAACTTAAAGATTGCAATATTTGTCATGTTGAATCACAATCGCAGTGCTATATATTTTTTGTTGTATAAAAAAAAATGGAAAATACAGACAAGTTCGAGTAACTGATTGCAAACCTTTACTAGCAGGAGAGGCACTAATAGAACATTAAGATGTCCAGTAAATACAGAGAAATAAAGTTCCAGTTCAAGTTTAAAGCAATATTTTTTATTTTATTGATAAGCAAAAATGAATACATGAATGAACAGTATTAGCTACACTAAAACTTCTAATGGAATAAAGGCTGGAAGTACAGCTCAAACATGGATATAATAATTGTCGCAAAAGTAATAACCTTGTCATAACATCTGCTGCAAAATTCAAGTTACAAAGAAGTTTAACAGATGGCCGTTCAAAAGGACTTTGGGTTACAAGGATGACTGCTTGAGGTTGTAAAAGGCTTCCTACTAGGCTAAAATGCCGTAATTCAACACGAATTTGAACCTAAACAACATACTATGGTGAATGTGCTGCAGCCTAGCAGTGTCACCATACAGTGGTAACACAGCAGTCTCCAGCTGCTGCAAACGTTGTTCACAGGCGCCCAGCACGTTGCACACATCTGCAGCCAGCAGGGAGCTGCGATTGGCTGCTGCCTTTAACTCCTGGATGTTGCTCATCTCCTAGTAGGTAACAAGTTAGCGATATGAAGGCCTAATTACTAATTATTATAGCATTTCTAATTCTAAGATGTGTTTGAGACGCCTGAAAATATTAGGAACAATTTGTAATTGAACAATGAGATTATTTGGTAACATGTTTACCAAAATTATAGTCTAAGTAAAACGCCCCTCCAAATTAATGTATTGTTTCATCATTAAAACCACTTCAAATACCTCATTAGAATAGAATGAAGTAAGTAAACTGAGGTTTAAGGGAATTTGTAAATTTTATTTTAAGTTAGTTCAGTCGAAAGTTTTGACAGAAAAATCATAACAAATTACTGATGAACACAAACCTTCTTCAACTTCATTTCGATGTCGAATTTCTTCTCGATTGCGTACATTATTCGTTTGTTTATATAATTGTGAGCTTAAAAGTTATCTAGTTGAACTAGAGTTTAAATAAATTACACCTCATCCCAACTTGAACTAGGCGAAAATCATTTTTTGTATACTACTGTACGTACAGTACACAGTACAACAAATATTTTCACTTTTTGACATTTAGTTTGACAGTTGATTAGTCGTAATTCCCGTCAGGATCCTGACCGATCCCAGACTGTCAAGTCAAAAGATTCAAAAAACTTTTACAATAATACTTTCAAATAACAAGCAGCAAAGTTTTTAAATTTGAGATTTTAGGAAAAAAGTGAGGATTATTTATACTTAGTTTTACTTAGCCATACTTCTAGTTTTACTTAGCCATAGTAGGTCTAATTGTTGGTTTCCAGTGCCACAACTTAAGTTTTTAAATTTATAGTGATGTTGCATCGTACTTTGCGATTACGATGATGACGGCGATCGATTTGACTTCGATAAATATTATGGTAATCATTTTTTTTTATTACTGATCGAAAATTAAGAATAGTATTGTTTTAAATATATTTTCAAACAATACACGCAAATATTTCTTCAAGGATTAGCCTATAAGTTAAAGCCCTAAACTAGTAACTAAAACTCGCCAATCGATAGTTGAATCACAGAATGTCAGGGCAACACTAATTCTGATGACGTGCGTGAAATTTTCGATACGTGGCTGGCTGACGTTTAGTAATTTGTGCCGTTCTCTTCGCAAGTAGACATTTACCTGCCGAATTCTTTGCTTCAACGCAGTTTTCTAACTGGAACCGTGTTAAATTTAATTTTTAAATAAGTAAGTGCTCATTTAATAGTGAGATTATTAACGTCGCGTGTATTCTAAGTGTGACTTTATCTAAGTTGCGTCCTAATTTTTTTCAGAATGGATCAGATCGCGAAGTTCGTGGAGCCTGGCAAGCAATTCGCTAAGGATTCTATCAGATTGGTCAGGAGATGCACGAAGCCAGACAGGAAAGGTGCTTATCTTAATATATTTTTAATATGCACTATGTTATGGTATGGTCATATGGAGGTAATACTAACTGTAAAATTCGATCAGTATAGTTAGCCATTCGATTTAACCTATTTTGGGACATAAATTCGGAGTCTTGGGCTTGATTTTTGCGTTTCAACATTTGGCTCTTGGCCATTATGTGGATAGTCTTACTTATATATTATTTATGTATGATGACAGCAGCAGAGGACCGATCGTTGTGGAAAACCTTGGGGAAGGCCTTTGTCCAGCAGTGGACGTCTTGCGGCTGATAATGATGATGATGATGATGATGTACCTACTTCATTATTTCATTGAGAGACTTTTTGATTGTTAATTAACTTTTACAATATAATCCACATTATATGGATCTAAACTCAAAGTCAAGTCCTGGGTGAATAATCGGGTGCTTCAACCGCTGATTGTTGTCTTCAGTATATTGACAAAAATAATGATAACTAGCAGCAACTTTTGATGTAAAAATCAAAAAGACCTGGGGGTAGTATCCATTCCATTTAAAAGACCAAGAAATTTAAAAAGTTTATCTTGAATAATATGCCAAGGCAATAATGCAACGGTTAAAATGATGAATAATCACTGTCCTGCTTGTTGAACTGTTGACTCATAAACTGATCTGTTTTTTAAAATCATTGTTAATCTATGAATTTAAATTTTGTAGAGATATTTTAACCAAACATGCACAGATATGGCTGGCTGTATCATAAACTGACATTTAAAATGCTTTTTCGACATTCCAAGAAGTAATGACAATAGTGGACAGAATAGTATAGTATAAGATATTTTCTTATTTGATAACTCTCTAACATAACACACACACACCTCTCTTTAACATTTTTGCCTCTAAGCAAATTTGTTTAGTGAACCAAATGTGACATCAACATTTGACTAAAGGGTTTTTTTTCAACAGTAATTGAGGTCTAGGCTCATGGTCTTTTGCAGTCCCATGTCAGAGCAGTCAAGTTTTGTTTCCACAATTGTTTCATTTCTCCAAATAATTCTGAGTCCAGTAACTTTTCAAGATGTTAAAAGAGAACCTTTCGGGTTTGTTTTATAACCAGTGATCGGGGAAAACGATGCAAAACTTTAACAAAACTTAACAAAACTTACATTACAGCCATGAAACTATTAATAATCCTTATACCAAATCAGAGACTCTGATATGGAGTTAAATTGAACACTAATCTACCAATATTATTCTTATTTTTAATAATATTGTTGTTTTTCTTGGTTGCAAGTTCTCCTTTATGTCAGCTTCACAAGTTTTGTTAAAGTTTTGCACAGTTTTCCCCGATGACTGTTTATAACAGTCCTGGAAAGTTAAATGGTTTCAGTTAGACATGTATTTCTAACTTATTATAATTCAGATAAATGAGACAGTTGGGTACAAATACTTGACCTTGTGTACTGCCTTTCTATTCATAGAATCATATTAAACTGTCATTGGTTTTTAATAAGGTTGGAAGTGCAATACAATTTATATAGTAGATGTGCTTTTTTTCTGTAGGAGGGCAGTATAGTTCAGGAAATATGATTTGGCTGTCTGTTATCTACTTCACGATCAGCGTTACGACTTACTGGACCTAACCTTATACCTTACAACGCACTGTCCTGTTTGAAGAAAAAGGGCAGTTTTACAATTACCTTTTGTTCAATATTAACAAAAAGATCTTGGTGAACATTACAGACGGCCAATTCATATTTCCTGAATTATAAACATGAAATGCTGCTACACTAGTCATTGTAACAATAGTCTTACTTAGAGTCCACGGTAGTTAATATTTCCTTTCTTGTAACAGATGTGTATTACTCTGTATAGCATTACTGTTTATATACATTAGCTCTTAACCAATACAACAAAATAATGTTTAAAAGTCCGCATTGACAGCATCTCATATCCAATACTTTAAATTTTAATTTGTGTAAAGGACAAATGACGCTTCATGCAAATCATTGCATCAGGCATCATTTTCGCTTTACCCAAATTATCAATAATTATGATAGGTTTTTATTATATATATTTATTTGTATATTTTTTATTCTTTTATTATTACTAGTTCACACATTTTCCTGCTCAACTACGAATGACTACATTCATTTTTTATTTTATGTTAGATTCATTGTTTTATATAATGCTAGGTTAAGTTTTGTAAATCTATATCATAGTTAAGCTATATTTAAAAAACGGCTGACTGTTGAGTTTCTTGCGACGCTTCTTCTCAGCAGTGGTCTCTTACGAAGCGCTGGTAGATTTTTGACGTTTAAAAGTGCCCGTGTGGCCTACTTAAAGATTTTTTTTATTATGTGATCATTATTTTTTGTCTTGCTAAAATCATCTACGTTGTATCATAATTTATAAATCAAATTTTCTCTTTTCAGAATTTCAAAAGATTGCCATCGCGACAGCCATCGGATTCTGCATCATGGGCTTCATCGGTTTCTTTGTGAAGCTCATACATATCCCTATCAACAACATCATTGTCGGCTCGTAGATCCCTAGCTCTAGATTAGATATAATTCTCTCTCGGAGGCGGGCAGTGTTTACTCAAATAAATTCCTTTATTTTGTTCACCGTTTAGCACTAGTATTTCTCTTTTCTGTTACCCTAGTAAGATTTATGAATGTTTTAGTATGGTTTTTAAATTAGGAAGAACATTGTATTTCCAATCTTTGTTCTTTTTTTAAATAAAATGAGCTCCTTAACTATTAGAGGTCAATTAGACTGAATGTTGTCCGTCTCCATTATATTAAGGCCTGGACACTAAGTTAAAACATCCCCCATTTTCTTTTATATAATGTTAATGCAATGAATAAATTATTCGACTTCTAATAATGTTTCAATTGCTGTTGTCATTTTCACAGATTTCTTAAACTTGAGCTAGTGCAATGTTAGAACTAAACATTTAGTTCCCTCACCTTCAACGAATTATTTTCAACTTCTTTGGCTATCGGAACTACAAATTTCAAGTTACGTAAGCTCCAGTCCATTTGGCTCGATTTAGTCTCGAATAACGAGTGAAACGGATGGGGCACCCGGAGTTTTGAATCCTCATGGTCCGAGTCTTTGAAAATCGAAGTTACGTTAGCTACATCCCTTTCTGTCGACTTAGTCTCGAGTGACGAGTGACAGGGACTCTGTACACGAAGTTTCGAATTTAGTGGTTCGTGGTATAACCCAGGTTCAATGGCAACTACGGATAAATCTGTTGGTTGTCCGAGCAAAATAGACCTTGTATACTCGTAAGTTTGAAAATTGCGATACCTACCGTTAAAGCTGCCATCAACCAATTCCCATTCCCTGCTGCTTTACATCGAAAATCGATGTTCAACTTTTGGAGTAGATCTCTGCTTTCATGTTGCCACTATGAACGCGACGGGACAGATTTAGTTTGACAAGTAGCACCAAGATTAGATAAGCGGTTATTCAGGTAATATCCTTCTTCCAGTGCCACTTCATTCTTCAACCGTGAAGGTTGGCCGTCAGCTTCTTGTACTCGTGTCTAAACGCAACCAGCCGGAACAGCTGTTCGACGGAGGCAATACTGGTCTACTACCGGATGTTCCGCAGCCGCGATTTCTCCCTTTGAGCAGCGCGTCTTTTTCCCTCCACGTTGCCCATCATTATCATCTGCCGCAGGGGTGTTATTCTCTTAAAAACGAATAAACGCGGCGAATCGGAGACTTTAAGTAGTCCCGTCAGATTGTGCAAAACACATTTTAGCGCGTGTATTCTCAATTAGGCGGCAGGGTTTCTGCCGAACGATCGAACGTGAAAAGGTTGCCTAATTGAGAATGCACGCGCTAAAATGTGTTTTGTCCACTCTGACGGCACTACTTAAACTCGCCGGTTTACCGCGTACTGACAATAAGGTCTGTGTAAACATATGTTTGGCGCGATGACCACGATATTAGTGCTTTTAACTGTAGACACATACTTTACCCAACTGCCGAAGGAGGAGGGTAATGTTAGTTTCTTTGTTCCCTTGTAAAGGCTGAACATATGGCCCCTATTTCGACAAGCGAGGTGTCGTTAGGTTCGTCTTAGCGTCGCGGGTGTCACTGGAAATTATTTTTTAAGTGGGAAATAAGTGAAATACAAAGTAGGTATGTAGGTAGGTACATGATAACTAAGTACATTATATTGACGCCATCATCCAAACAGCAGTTGGATTTTTAACAAATTGCTTTTTTTATTTGTAGGGTCAGGGAGGGAACAGTAGCTCGGTGGGAACAGTGGCTCGAATGTGCTGTACTCGAAAGGGAAAGATCTATATTCCTGTCTTCTACATCAATCGGAAGCATTGGGTACCCGATCATGCACGAACTAGTCAGAGACCCACTCCGGCGCCATGCGGACGGTTGCGATGCGTTTTTGTTTTAACCCCTGACAAAACTACATTTTCAGGTAAGTTTCACTTAATTTTTTTCTTAACTCGTACGACATTTTTGATTAACTATGTTTTGCACTAAGAGTGTGTCTAATTGACTTAGTATTGGCTGATAATTCAAGGCCCTCAGCTTTGGTGTTTGCTTCTAGTTTGATCTAAAATCCAAAATGGCGACAGGGACAACAGTAGTTCGTTTCGGGAAAGTACACAGTCGCTCTCGAACCACTGTGTACCTACATGCAACTCTTTACATTACAGTATTATTTAAAAATGTATTAGTAGGTAAATGAGTTCTATGGCAAATAATAGGTGAAGGTCATACTATACTATGGTTTATTGGCTTAACTTTAATTTGATTTATGATTTTAATGCAGCATTCTGAATTTTACTGTATTTATAATTTACTTTTAACATTTTAAAATTGGATGTTATTTTTTGGTCATTTATTTAAAGTGCGGAATTTTGTAGGTTTTCGAGTATGTAGGTACCTACTTACCATGAAAATAAAATTTCATTTGCTGTTCATTGCTTATAATATATTGTACCGTCAATCAAACCCTCCAACTTTGCCTTAATTTGACGCTTTTTTGGCAGCAGGCAAAAAAAATGTTACGTACCTACGTATATTAATCAGAATCGCTGCTAATATTCTTTAAGCAAATTCAATTTAAGTTAAAAGATTATGCTTGAAAACATTATCTTCTTTATTATTTATTAAAAATTATTAACGAAAACAATTACAATAGGTATATAAATAGAACATTATCCCACAAAACTGGTTACACAGTTTGACTGTAGGATCATATAACTTTACTTAAAATTAATTTTAAAATTTATAGAATACTCACTAAATAATTGAAGATTCTTCTTTTAAACTTTGCCCCTACCCTAATATGTGTGGGCAAACTATTGAGAATGTAGGTGTGTACTTTATCCGGGGACACATTGTATATATATTTTTTTAAATTATTTAAACCAAAATGACAATTGTTAAATACTGAGTTTATTTAAGTTACAAGAATATTGATGTTCTTTTTATTTTTGCCTTAAGAGGTATCTCTATTGCCTCTACAAGGCGCTAAAATGTGATTTAATTTTTATGAAAATTATTTCTAAGTAGGTAGTAGATACCTAGACATTACAACTTTAATAAAAAAATAACAACCCTTATCAATTTTTAATTTTTCCTAAAGATGTCAGAACCTATTTGGTCATTGAATATCAAAACGTAGCCATTGTGTACTGTAAGAACAACTGTATACTAGGGAGTGTACACAAAGGTTCGAGCCACTGTGCACTGTTAGAACCACCGTGTACTTGGGGGTGCTAGTGACTGTGTACAGGTCGTAGTACACAGTCGCTCGATTCCCATTTTTTTAAAAATACTAGTTATCTCTTTTTTGGTAAAAGTAATAAGAAATCTATTTGCTACATATGAAACTTCAATAATGCACTGTGCTTTGTATTTGCAATAACGATTTCAGGGATTTATATCTTTCATGCAATAGCCTGTTGAAAAAATCCTAGCCACTGTTCCCTCCTTGACCCTACCTATTTGTAAATATCTAAAATCGGACAGCTCGACAAACACTTCCTCAAAAATGTAAATATTTGAACGGCAACGGTCTGAGAAAAACATCTCAAACAAAAACATTACCGTCCTCCTTCGGCAGTCGGGCAAGTTTTAAAAACTAATCTCTCTAATGAAAAAAAATAACCCTCTCATTAGCTACCTACTTAGAATAAAAATTTACTTATACCTAGCCTGTGACCTAGCCTATGTCACTCACATAACCAAGACGATTCTAACTACAGCCCATTGTCATGTTAAAATCCATTAAGCCTGCAGAACTGCAGAGCAAAGAGCAGTGTAATGTACTTACTGCAATGTGCTGCAGAGCCTACCAAATAGGTACATAGACGCAGTCGGGTAAAATAAAAACAGAGTAGTTATAACAACACCTTACAAATTATAATTTTATTACTTATAGAAAAGTATATAATCAGTAGGTATAAATTTATACTATAAAAAATATACAACCAAAAATATGGCAAATTTTAGGCATACAACATACGCAGGCAATACCAAATTACAGAAACACTCTTAATTTATATATTTAACAACACCTACCAATTTAAACAAGAGGATCTGGAACAAATACTTATTGATTCAATTTGTTATTAATTTATAATTATAACTAATAGGTACCTAGGTAAATATTTTGTTACAGATAAGATAAAATATTGTATGTGCTATAAATATAAAAAAATCTGACGTATTTAGCCTTTTGACTTATCAACGCTAATGTTAACGTTTTTTTGAAAACATGGAAGTATTTACAATTTGTGACCTAAGTTATACATTATAAACTGAAAAGAATTACCTTGAAACATTCAGAAGCCTAGAGCGCATAAGGCGCCCGTTCGCAAAACGTCGCTTCACCAAAAATACCTACGACCGATTCGCAAAACGTCCCGTTTGCAAACGATCCCGTCTAAAAAATGTCCCATTCGCTAAACATACCTGTCTTAAAAGGTCCTATACCTTTCGGAACATCCGGCGACAATGCCGTCTGTCGTCGTGTTTTATAACTCTGGGGGAGCCAGCAGTAGGTATTTATTTACTAGGTATAGTCATTAATAGTATAGACAAAGTATAAGTGCTCACAAAAACATTATTGTACAAGCTTGCTATACACATAATATTTGAACAAATTAGCTTATTATCGTATTTTATTTCATTAAATTAAGAATTAATTGAACGGGGCGTTTTGAGAACGGGACATTTTGAATAAGGGCCTCTTTGCAAAAGTGAACTTTTGCGGACAGGACTAAGCTAGAGACATTTTTCGAATGGAACGTTTGCACCCTAAACAGATTTTGGTAGTCAAGAGTACAATAATGGCTAGTTTCCCGCGCATTAACTTGTTGTCGATTAAGGTCAGTTAATGACAGATGTTTTAAATAAGTAAGAGGTAAAATGTTTTTTACATTAGGAAGGCATAAGTCAATGCTGACACCTGTCACTGCGCAAAATAATTTATAACCTATTCTTGGGTTTGAGGTTAGGTATACTCTGTACAGTTAAGGACTTTAATTGTTATGCCACTATGAAACCCTGTCATAATTACAGCGTCATGTGACGAGATAGATATTACATACGGGAATTAATCATAGGTTTTTATACGACAAGCTTCTATAGTGGTACATCAGTTAATAAGTCCGTGACCGTACTGAGGCCCTACTTTGAAAATCGAAGTTGACAGTTGACTTAACTTAAATAAATTAAGTTAGCTAATTAGCTCCACCCCTTTCTCTCGATTCTCAAATGCCAAGTGACAGGGATAGAGCTGACGTAGTAGCTTCGAATCTCGATTTTCAAAGGGCTTCTAAAATGATTGGTTTCAGGATATTGACATCTACCTTCCTTTTACCGTAGTAGTTCTATAGGTGGACTAGATCACTGAGGTTTCGCGATAACGTGAATATAAAACCCGGGTACGGGCACTTCCGATATCGGTTTGAAGTCCGCGTAGATGTTGTGCTTGCTCTTCGGCCCGAACGCTTCGAGGAGCATCGTCTTGAATTTTTCCAACTTATGGGGGTAGTAGCAGAGGCGGAACTCACTGGAGGACAAACATTTTATATATGAAGGGCAATTTATCATAGTAAGTGTTAGGGTAGGTACCTAAAATGAAACTTCCGATTAACTCCGGATCCGACTCCGGTTCCGATACTTTTCAATCAGAGGTCGGAACACACACAATTCATTTTTGTCTCTATCTCCGACACCAATTTCGGTTACGGTTCCGAATTCAATAAATTTAAAAACTCCGACTCCGATTTCGGTCCCGATAAAACCACCTCCGTAACACCCTAGTGGGTAGATATGGCTTAGATAAAGTTTGACGCACGAAGGTAAAATCATACACACACATGATACTTGTTTTTTAAAACCAAGTTGTTCTAAATCACTATCAGAAACGAATGAAAGTAACAACTGACCTCCTGTCGTTGGTGTCCCCGTCCTGCGTGCCGTCGATGCAGTAGTCGAGCGTGACCAGCTCGGGCCGCCCGCGCACCACCAGCACCGACGTCTTGATGTCCACCGGGTACCTGCACTGCGCACAACGGACCAGCGTGAGGGTGGGGTTCAGTCAATTTAATATTAAAATGCTAATATGACTGTTTGTTTGGCTGTTACGCTTTCTCAGGTAAGTGGACTGAATTTAATGAAACTTGGTATGGGGGCTGCTTGGACCCCAAGAAAGGACGTATAGTACTTTTCATCGCGGAAAAATACATGGTTATTCAGGAAATAGTGATAAACTTCTTCTATGCGGACGGATTCTAGCTTCCACTAGGATTCATATAGTAATTTTTGCAAAACAGAAAAAGTTCAACATTGTGGATTAGCACTAGCGCCATCCCAATACAATTCTAAGGTAAGAAGATATAAATTTTTACTCAAATGACAGTTCTCCAATCTGACCTAATCTATTACTTACATACATACACTCACGCCTTCATTCCCAGAGGTAGGCAGAGCTACAGAATTACCAACAACTCTAAAAACTTGTTATTAATTCTGTCCCCACGTTTTGCACAATCAGGTTAAGTTGTTCAGGTACCATGTGTAGGTATATTAGTGGTAATTATCTCTCATACTAACGTTGTAATATATCGAATGCCCCGGCGTGGCTCCGCTGTCAATCATGGCGTCATAGTTCCTGTGATCAATGAACAGCAGCCCTCCAGGCTTCAGGCACTTGGCGAAGTTCTCCAACGCGCGTTTCTGGACTCTCTGGTCTCCGAACTCGTCCAGCAGATGGGCGAACGAGTTGCCGAGGCAGATGACTGCGTCGAACTGCTCTCCTGGCATGAAGGCCTGGACGTCGCGGTGCAGAGTTTCCCAGTTTGCTTCCTCGATTACTGGAATTAGAGTTGGTTAGTTTTACTTAACGTGAAACGATCGGCGTTATGGCTTAGATGGTTGAAAAATTGAAGATACCTTTTGTATCTCTTGTAAGGAAATACTAGGCTTTCATAAACATCACGTTCGAAAACCAGAAAGGGAAATATTGATAATGTTGGTAAATTTTGAACACCTATTTTCGACTCATACTCACTCATTAACTCCTAAGAAGGTAATATACTCGTAAAGACATAACTAATGAACCATGACGTAAATATACCTGTCTGCGGTGCCCAGAAATGACGCTATGATAGCAGCAGCTGTTAGAAGCATAGGTAAGTATATTTTCAAGGGCGCAGTTAAAGTAAATAACCTCGCATCGGACGCATAAAAAAAACTAGTTTACGCTGATGTAAGTACGCACCCCATTCGTCGTATTTAACGTTCCTCCGCTTCTCCCACCGCGCCTTGAGCGCGTGCTTCAACATCTTGTCCGAGGCGTCCACCGAGACCACCTGGAACCCTTCGTCCACCAGCATCATGGAGTCTATCCTGGAACGTCACATATGTATACTAATTAAGTTTTACCTATATTCACGTCCTGGAGGAGGCAAATAGCACTCAAGCTACTTGATGGTTAGTGGGCTCTTGCAATCTTACAACTGATATTCTACACTAGAAACTGTTAGTATGTTTATTTGCGCGTTTTGTAGCAGGCTGAGTATTTTCTATTAATATCCAATAAGTTAAGCTAACCTACCTATTCAAGTTTCTTATTTAAATGGTTCGTAAAAGATTATTTACGAGCAGGTATATTCTGCTAAGACGAATAGCGGTATCTCTGACTAAACTCTTGTAGAAAGTGCAACCTTATTACTCAAAGGAGAGGATTGAATCTGCTTAGGTTATTAATTTTGAGGGTAGAAGTACCGGTTTTTGTCATCTTTACACCGTTTTTAACTAATATGTAAAGCATTATGATATTTATATTTTATTTTTATATAAATCTTCACTCTTAACAATATTATTATTAATTTAATTGTATTTTTGATTTTCAACAGGCCAATAAGGATACAGTGACCACAAATGACACTACTACCCTTCCGCTTATTGGCTTATAGTGTAGCAAAACTTGCCACTGACTCAAAATTACTAATTATTTCAGACGTAGGTAGCTTAAAGGACCATTTTACGATTAAGTACTTACTTAACAGTTCATTTTAAATTACATAACTTAATCCCATAGAAGTTTTTCATCATTTTCAAGGAGTAATTTGTTTCAAAGGCCTGTTGTTATGCCGTTTGACCCCAAGCTTATCGCATTTACATCATCGAATATTTCTCAGTTGTTATCACTTGTTATTATTCTGTGTTTACATCTGTACCCTATCTTATTGCCACGCCGTTATCTTGGTTACATGAGATTTTGAGCCAACCTTTCAAGTTGCTTAAATAAAGAACAGCGATTTAGAGATGAGCCTTACCCTGTTCCACAAGCCGCGTCTAGAACTCGGACGCATCCGTGGGCTTTCAACAGTCCGATCAGAAAGTCCTTGTAGTTCTGTGTTCTCTGGTTGCTGTCTCCTACGAACTTCTTCCAGACCCTGGCTGCTTTTCCATCAGCGTATTGGTCCATCACTCCCTCGGAGGGAATGCCCTCCGAGCGAGGGTGGAATACTTTATCCGCCATTGAAGACATGATTTCTATCTGAAATAGTCATATGGAGAATTATTTTTTGTTCGTCAGAATTTTAGCCATGTTTGTCTGACGTCGTCTAGCGCCTACAATTTTTTCGAAAGTGCTTCGGGAATAATTAGGTTATAGGCGAACACAAGAATGTTACATCGTATCGCATGTTTTTTTTAAATTATAGAGTTTAGTATTCAGCAGAGAGTATTAAAAAATGCTACGGTCGATATAGAGTTTTTTTAATGACAAAAACCATAATGTTATTTTAAAAATTATTGAAGAATTACTATTCGTAAAAAAAAAGATTTGCGTACCGGTTAAGCTAAAATATAAGCCGTATAAGCAAAAAGTTTATATTACCTAATTCAATTGCAACCTGTACAGAACTTACTTAAACAGGGAAAAAGACACACTGAAATCGAAAAAACCCACAGCTGCTTTAATTTTCCTGTTATTGAAAAGGTGAACCAATTAATTAAATAATCATTGGTTTGCACAGGAAGATGCTTAGATTTCTATCATTGTACAATTAACAGCATAAATAAGTGATCATTTACCTTGGCACTATCAATCGTTTCACATTTTTTATGACTTTTCAAACACGACGTTAAAGTGACAAGGTACATAAATGATCACTTATTTATGCTGTTGACTGTACTAGCTTGAAAACTGTCTTACACCTTCATATATTAAAAAAAAAAAAAAAAATTAAAATCAATTTATTTCAAGTACCTAACTGGGACTCATAATTAGGTAGGTACAAATATGATAAAGTAAACACACACAACAAAAGTAAATTAGATTAAAATCAGTCAAATTTCATCAGGCTAAATTCATGTTAAAATTATAAAATAAGATTTAAAAAATAAAATTAAAAATAATAAGATTAAAAATTAAATATGTCAAAATACATCATTAACAAAATTATTAAATTAAATTATATTGAATTAAATTACAATGTTTTGGTGCGTGATATGTCTGGCACAGCAGTGCCGTATATAGGGACAATCTAGCCTGTCAGCAATCATCGCCAGAACAGTGTTGGCGCTGTCGCGCACTCTACGCACTAACGAGGCGGCGCGCAAGCGCATGGTCGCGTGGAAGCAGAGCGTGCGCGCCTCGGCAAACATGCCTGAGGCGCTGCAGCAGCGCCGCAGCCCCAACACCGCCCTGAAGGCGTTATTGAACTGTACACGGAGGGCATTGTACGACTTTTGAGTGTAGTTTTCCCACAAACTGCACGTGTACAATGATGTACAGTAAGCTTTAAAAAGCATAACTTTAACTCCGCTAGAACAACGCGCGAACCTTCGGGCGATCATATTGGCTCTCACGCACAAAGCCCTCCGCTCCCGTTCGATATCGGCATCGTCTTTGAGGTCTGACGTAACAATATGGCCTAGGTACTTGAACTGTGTCACCCTTACTAGCGGGGTGCCATTCAACCGGACGGGTGGAACGCTAAACGGTCGTTTGCCGCCGGCCTCAAAAACCATGATTTGACTCTTGGACTCATTGTATTTTAAACCATGGCCACAAGCGTACTCCTCGCAGATCTGTAGCAGCTTTCTCAGGCCACAGACCGACGCACTCAGCAGCACCATGTCGTCTGCGTAACTCAGATTATTGACACAAACTCCGTCTACATGGCAGCCGAGATGTTGGCTACTGAGCGCGACGATCAGTCCGTTGATGTAGAGGTTGAAGAGTGACGGGGAGCTCAATCCCCCCTGCCTCACCCCGCACTCAAGCTGATACGACTCCGACATTGCCCCAGCCCATCTGACAAAGTTGACCTGATGATCATACCAGAACCTAAAGATGTTAACAAATTCACGCGGCAAGTTAATTTCCTCCAACTTTTCCCATAAGATCTCGTATGATACCAGGTCAAAAGCCTTGGACAGATCCAGGAAACATGCATACACTGGGGTATTACGATCCGTATAGTATCTGACGGTATGCTTAAGGCACAGTATAGCACTTTCCGTAGACAGTTTAGGCCTAAACCCAAACTGGTTGTCGTGCAGTGTCATGTACTTGTCTAATTGGGCATTAAGCATAGCGTCAAACACCTTGGCAACTACCGTCGCAAGAGAGATGGGTCGGTAGTTACTCACGTCACTAACATCCCCAGTTTTATTTTTGACTACTGGCACAACAATAGTTCGCATCAGGTCAGAGGGAAGGTATGAGTGACTTACACACAGCGAAAAGAACATTGCCAAAACTCGTGAGATATGCGGCCCAGCGTATTGGAGATGCTCAATAGAAAGACCGTCGTGGCCAGGACTTTTGCCTCTCGATATTGACTTAATGGCATTTGCGACATCTTTTGCAATAAATTGAGTCACCTCTTCTTCGCTTGCATCATCACTGTTAGCCGTAGTTTGCCGAGGCCCTAAAGCAGACTGTACACGGAAATGTTCCTTAAAATGGTTGGCAATGGTACACGAGTCACTCACACCACCGATATACCTACCTAGATCACTTATCATAAAACTTAATGCGGAACCTCTAACTTTATTCCACGGCTATTCAATATACTTCAAAATAACGCTTATTTTATTACAAGCATAACAAAGAACAAACGCGAATCAATGACATAAAAAAGTAAATTCAAAATGGTTTCAAATTTGGAAGCGTAACTTTTTAACACGTACCGTATGATGCAATGTTAATCAACCTTCGATCAGGCACACGACTTCACGACGAGCCTGCCGCGGAAACATTAAAATGGTTTCTGTTGTGAAAATACCGTTTTACTACGTGTAGCATACTAGGTGTGGCCTGCGGGTTTCTCGTCTTGGACTTATTTGATTAATTATTTTATTTTATGTACCTACGGAAATTCGCAACGTTTACTTGAGGTTCCTTAACTTTTTATTTAAATATTTTTCAAACATAAGAATAGATGGAATGGATTTGGTTTCTGGAATAACTCTTTCGATTGTTTGTTTCCAAAATTGATACAGTATGTTTTAAAACCCCTCTTCTCAAATCTCTCTCAAAGATCTCTGGCAAAGTCCGTCTGGATGCAATGCAAGCACCATCTCGCTAGCTAACCTGCCGCCAAACAATAGTTCCCTCTACTGTATTTCAACGAGAACCGGATACTCGATATTACTAGCATTGAGGAATTATTTTTTGGTCTTTAGGGTTGGCAACGCATTCCAGTGCAAAGCCCATTAGGTGGCCTATGTGCTCATTTCCCTTCTTGAAATAGAATTAGATTTTACCACGATAAAAATAGCACGGGAATAAATGGACAAACATGTCTTCTTTTGTTTGTATAAGTGGAACATGACTTGCGGATAAATAGTTTTTTTTTGCTTCTGCATTATTTCCGGATAACCATTGATCAGTGCTATCAGAGAGACGGAATGCTCAATGACGCAATTTCGTGATCTTCGGCAAAAAAAAAAACAACTTTGAGGCGACACGTTTTAACTTTGAACAGATGTTAATAATGTTATATTGCTACTACGTAGAGCGAATTATGCTAAATCACGAAGCCAGTGACATAGTAACAGTTCACCTAATTTATTCGCTCATTATGGAGTCCGAGTCTTCATGTAATGAAACCTGTTTACAATTAATAAACGATAAAATCTTATTCTAAAAACAGCATTTTATTTTCGTTTACTTTATGAAAATAAACCACTTGGAAATCAATAAGTTAAAATATCACAACGCTTTAGGCAGGATTACCTATTAATTTGAGATTAAAACATTTTTTCACTGATTTAGTGCCTAGAGTATAAATGCGTAGGGGACTTATGGGGAAGGCAAGGAAACGTTCTACGCTACGCTACCAGTCTAGCTAGAATATCAAAACCTTGATTTTTTAAAGGGTTGAAAAAATATTATATACAGCTGACGGAGACCTTGTGAATTTAATTGTATATACTCCGAGACAAATGGCATGGTATTCACCAAGTTAGCATTTTAATAACTTGCTGAATGAGAAAGCTGAAACAAACCCTTGAATAAAATTAAACGGGGTTTATCTCCCAATTAAAACCTTGTACAACTGTAGAGTGACGTAACACACTCTCGCAGGACGTTATCACCCACACTAGGTCACGTTCAATCAAATGAAACACCAACTTACACGAGCCGTCAGTAAATCATAAACCGACAATAACAAGACTCTAACACGTTGGAATAAAGAATATGTTGAAAAAAAAACAATTTCAATACTGACATTTTTAAATTGTTTTCTTAATATACTATCGATTACTAATCGATTGTTTATGGGTAATAACGACAGAAGTCACAATGAAACACGTTCACATTGTAAACTATACCACCTTATAATTAAGTTATGATATTAATTAAAATAGAGTCTTAAGTATTGCGACTTGTAGCATTATTTTTTAGTTACCTATAAGTGGAATATATATTAGTTGAATGGCAGATTTGTTCTCTCAGCTGATAATTATATTAACCGCGATAAAAATCTTGTTCAAACTGGATTGCGTTGTTTAGCGTAGAGCGTTTCGTTTCAATGAACTTCACTGAAGACAATTTTATTTAGATAGATAGATAGATAGATTCATTTATTCGGCTATTAAATAAAACAAAGAAAAAAAAACACATGCATTTGACAAAACAAAAACAAAAGTACTAACTTATTTATAACTACTTAAAATTAAAATGAGATAGCCGAAACGGAGTGCCAGCTAAGCATGTGCTGTGGCACGGAGCCGCAGCGCTGATTTTCAGCTGGACCCGTAAGAGATGGTAAGATAGCAAACAAACAACAAATGAAATATAACAATCACATAAAAAAAACATTCTGGACACACAGTTAAAATAATAAAACAATCTAGATAAATACTTATAAATCACAACATAACAACAAAGTGAGATCTAGCGCTCTAAACGCATTCTTATTTGCTTACATTCATAACTAAATATTTATCAAACACAACAATAAAATAATAATAATAATAATATGGTTTTTTATAATGTTTATTTTTTGTATTAGTATTGTTATTTAACTTTTATATTTAAATATTTATTGTAAAAAACTTAACTTACAGAAAAAATAATAATAATATAATAGTTAAAAATAAACCACAATCACAACCATATCATAAAAAGTGATCTGTGAAACCGTTTATTTGTAGCGACAAAGCTAGCTCTTTTAATTTGTTCTTGAAACTACTTATGTTTGTATTCGTTATTGATAGATGAAGTGTACCTATTAAATGATATAAAAGTTTAAATAAACAAAAACACGCCTTCAAAAATGCAAAAAATAACTTTTGATAGGTCAGTCCAACTGTATTCGGCTTTTGGTTTAAAATATTGTAGGACGTCGACTTCAGTTGGACTGAGCTACCTACCATTTTATAAAAAGTTATTTTTAGCATTTTTGAAGGCGGGTTTTTCGTTTTTTAATATTTTATTTTATTTTATACTTTTTAGTGATCCTATTTATGCTGTTATGTAGTCCCATTTCTCAATTAATGAGAAACTTAGAACGTTTCATGCTCGCCGCAAGCAACGCCGCGGCAAAATCAGTTATATTTAAAAAAAAAAACTGCTTCGTCGTAGTCGCTCAACTAACTTAATCGAGAAATCTTATCGCCACCCTTCAAATAGGTACCGTTAAGGAGTTCCGGTGGCCATCTGTGGTCTTCATCATCAGTTCCACTTCACCATATAGTACTTTTCAAAAGCAAATACACGAGTAACATTGAAAAATACCGAAATCGCTATAGTATATAATATTTGAGGAGTTCCCTTGATTTCTCCAAGATCCCATCATAAGATCCTGACATCTTAACAATGGGACCAACTAGAAAGTATACTCATTCAAACAACGAAAAGATTTTTCAAATCGGTTTTGTGGTCTTCGAGTAATCGGGGAACATACATGAAAAATAAAATAAAAACCGGGCCAATTGAGAACCTCCTTGTTTTTTTGAAGTTGGTTAACAATGGTTAGTTATATTACATTACTGCAGAGACGGGAAGAAAGCCATTGCGGGATTATTATGTGTTAGCGCATTCGAGACGCAGTCAAGGCTCGCAATATAGCTACGTGTCAGCAACCGCCTTTCCCAGCTTAGGCTAGCATAGTGCTTTTCTCCAACAATGCGAGAACATATAACGCAATTATAAATTCTATATTTAGGTAGGCACTGTCCCTAAATTCATCATCATCATCACCATGTCAGCCGAAAGACGTCCGCTGCTGGACATAGGCCTCCCCCAAGGCTTTCCACTCAGACCGGTCTTGTGCTTTTCGCATCCACCGCGGTCCCGCGATCCTGACGAGGTCGTCACTCCATCTTGTTGGAGGCCTACCTACAGCTCGTCTTCCGGTCCGCGGACGCCACTCCAGAACCTTCTGACCCCATCGGCCATCAGTCCTGCGAGCAATGTGCCCTGCCCACTGCCACTTCAGTTTAGCTATTCTTCGGGTTATGTCGATAACCTTAGTTCTACTGCGGATATCATCATTTCTGATTCTATCACGCAGAGAAACCCCGAGCATAGCCCTCTCCATAGCCCTCTGAGTGACTATGAGCTTCCTTATGAGGCCCATTGTTAGAGCCCACGTCTAAGATCCGTAAGTCAAAACCCCTAAATTACCGTCAATAAATACATTGCCACCTTTTAGTATTTTTTAAAAAGTTTACAATAAAACTGAAATATATCATTAAGTTAATAAAATCACATTTTTTAATGCAATACTGCCAATTTTAATAAATTGGGTATTTAAACTTTAACATTTACTCGTGTAACGCCTAAATTGTTAATAAATGCAAGACTGTTAAAAAAGAACTATTTGAGACACTTTTAAATAGGTACAGTCGTGTTCATAAATGTATAGTAGGTACTTTGTCTATTTAATGTCATGTTTAAACTGCCATAATTGAATTATCACAACGATTAATGTGACAGGTACCTACTAAAGTGTATACATATTTATGAAGTCGACTGTACTTACGCTGTAAATGCTTATAATAACTAATAGGTAAATCAATAAAAGAATGATTTTTTTAATTACTTTGGCCTGAAACGAAGAACTTCCCGTGCTATTTTTTAAACAGTACTTAAGGTGAAAATGTAGGAGATAAATAATTTCTTAACCACATAATATCAGGTTTAACTTTTTAGGGTTCCGTCGTCAAAACTCGTCTGTCCGTCCGCAGCCTATCTCAGAGTCCCTTAGTACTAGAAAGCTGTAATTTGGCATGAATATACATACACCGTGTTTTTTTTTATTTCCGTTAACCCCCGCATATTACTACGTACAACCATAGAAACCAAGTGGTTAAAGAAAGAATAGATTTTTAAATATTTCAAAAAATAAAATTGTTATAGCCTCCTAAAGCCCAAGGTCCTACCCATAGTACTTATTAACTTTATCATTCAGACCCAGCTCCTTCGATAGTTGTGTAGTCTTAGCGTACCACGGTCCTACCAGTAGGACTTAATATAAAACCCGCTATTTTGTCTTCTAAGTACTTGGGTCTGAATGAGTATAAAACAATAGTACTACTGGTAGGACTACGGGCCGTAGTGACTACATGCTGAAGTTTTCGTTGGGCCTCAGGAGGATAGAACAAAGTAATTAAATGTTGTGTCTACATTCACTGTAAAAGGGTCTTTTGAGTTACCTAATAATTACCTACTGTCAAATATGTTATTTTTAACTATGGAAATTACCACGACAATTCTGACATTGTTATATTTATTGAAACGTGACCATAGCAACCTTTTGTAACGACCAATAAAAACAGAATTCAGTAACCAAAAGTGCGTTTGTTTATTATGTTACCGTAGCAACGACCAATATAGACAGATTGAGATTGACGATTGCTGATTTGACGTGGTTTTTCGTGATTTAAAAATTGGCATTTGTTATCAGTTATTTGTCATGTTGTGTGTGTGCCGTCGGGAATATATCATATAAGAGCCTTTTACACTAGTTTAACGTCTATTCTTAATTAAAGAGTCTTGATTTTTAATAACATGAATTATATTCTCAAAAATAAATTGTGACGCTACTGTCAACATACTAATTACGTTAAATAGGAATCTTTAGGAATCACGGGAGATTAAGTTGGCTCTTTTTTGTAACACGAATATAGTCTGTAGGTATGTCAGTAGCTTTTTCCCAAACCAGAATACCATACGACATAACAATAGGAAAATAACTATAATAAACTAAGCAAGCTGTCTCAATATTGGTAAGTCGCCTGATTTTCCCAACAGCTTAAGCTGCCGATCCTAATTTACCTGCTAGTACTGCTATACAAGGACTCCATTGCAAGTTTTTGTCTATAGTTAACCTTAAGAAAAGCGTCTTATCTACCATTTCCAAAACTCATCATTTAGAAATCATTAGGCAAAGCGGACCTAACATTTAATTTTCTAAGCATTGAGTAGCCAATTGTTACTAGTAAACCAATTAAGTACTTTAGCTAGCGTGGCGTTTATCCTGCTGAAATCGACGGATTGTCGGTCTACCTTGAAAGTTAACTATGTATCATCAGCAAATAGCACAATATCACATCACATCACATGGTATCTACAGTGGGTGGGTAAGTCATTAATATAAACCAAAAATAAGAAAGGACCTTATATAAAGCCCTGAGGCAGACCTGATTTAACAGCTGCTCCAATGGACTGTTTTTTGGTTTACAACAACCGTTTGTGTTCTATCACTAAGATATGAAGACATAAGATTTAGAGAATTATTTGACGGACCATAATGTTCTAATTTTAATATAAGAGTCACATGATCTACGCAATTGAAAGGTTTGGTAAGGTCACAAAAATTGCTATTGCATCACAAGATTTCTCCCAAATATTGTACGAGTACCTATATATATTAGCAATTATGACAGCTACCACAATCTATGCATGCATGTAGGTGTATGTTTTTTATCGCACAAATAAATATTTATACTAGTTTCCGGTTTACATTACCTTTTTCCTTTTATCTACTTTTTCATTCGTTTTATTTTCCGAGACTAAAATTACCTATTAACAATAACGAACCAATGTCACAATATCAACAAATTTGAAGTAATTCCATACGTTCTATTCTAAAGCTACTAAAGCACATTTTTCTTCATTTACCTACTAAGTCATAAGAATTATCCCGAAAGTTGAATAAAGAAGTAGCAGCACACTTTAGTGCTTCGTCACTTTGACGTTATGTTAGGTCTGTTGCACTAATCTTTCAAAGGCGTTAAAGCGACGAGGTACTTAAGTGTGAAACTACTTATAAAGGCGACTTACATGGTGCCTTTGATCTTTTTTCCTACATCAAAATATAAGTCAATGTTTGTTGATGACTTTAGAAAGTATTTTTGTTCATTCCAAAGACCTAAAAAACTGGTGGCGTGAAACTTTTGTAAAACATTGACTTAGGAAGTGTTTTTTATGTGTTCTTATTTCCGTTAGATGATTATCATTGATATTTGCAAACTGCTTGGAATGTCCATTACAATTACCCTTATAATGTCCGTCCGTTTGTTAGGTTATGTTATGGCACCTAGGGAAAAAGGCATCACTACCTTAAACTAATATTATATCTTACAGTTAAGAGTACTCTAATTGTATAAATAAGAGAGTATTTAAATTTTCGTAGTACCTATTACTTTATTACATTGTTTTCTTTTAAATTTAACTGTCTTGTAACTGTTACCAATGTAAAGATTACTGTAAAATAAGCTTCGTTCGAAGTAAAGATTTAACACTGCCCCTAAAAATTGCCACCCTTGGCAGTAACACTCTAAGTAGAATTAGGACTTCAGAGTTCCACTTACCAACTCCATTTTATTATCTTTATTTGAACTGAAGCTATTTGTTGAACAAAGTAATAAATACTAATAATTTCAGTCATATTATCAACTTTTTATACTGAAAGGATGGCCTTATCATCAATCGCCTTTAGTCCATATTATCAAAAAACAATTGAGGGGTAATCCCAACAATAATTAATTCTAAGGATTCCCGGACCATAAAGCAACACATTCTAGTCTGTTGTTGATCCTTTTAAAACAGCTAAAGGTGTTTATGTGAATTTTAGACAAGTTTTAAGTAATCTTTAAAAACGTTTAAACAGTAGAAACGCATTGTTTCAAATCAAACTCTCTGCCCTGACTGTTGTGCTAAGGCGAGGAAAGGAGGTGATAACTCTTCCACACCAATTCGCAACACCAACGAAAATGTCACCATGAGGAAAAAGGTCCCTCAACAACCATCGGGCCCCAGCAAGTCGGACGCCGCCGCAAACGAAAATGTCGCCACGAAGAAAAAGGTTCCTCAACCACAAACTCAACAACCACCGGGCCCCCACAAATCGGACGCCGTCGCCAATGAAAATGCCACCACGCGGAAAAAGGTATCTCAACCACAACCTCAACAACCATCGGGCCCCAACAAATCGGACGCCGCCGCCAATGATAATGCCGCCACGCGGAAAAAGGTACTCCAACTACAACCTCAACATCCGCCTGGCCCCAACAAATCGGACGCCGCCGCCGCGGGTCCCGTTAGCGGGCTCCAGTCTCTCTCCTCTGAAATGAGTCTTTTGCGGAAGAGTGCTACTGATATGTGGGACTTATTTAAGGGCCGTCTTGATGAATTATGTGACAAAATTGCGAGCCTTGACGGCAGGATTAAATCTTTGGAGAAGTTAGAGGGCGAAAATACTATGTTAAAAGCTAAGATTGACGATCTACAGACTCAACTGGAAAACCAGGCCCAGGCAGCTCTTAGGAATGAGGTCGAGATCATTGGTCTCGAAGAGCTGGCAAATGAAAACCCCTATCATCTGGTCCTTACCACAGCGGTAAAATTGGGCGTCGAGCTTAGTGACACCGACTTGGTACACGTAACCCGAGTTGGCCCCAAGCGCCACGGCGACCCCGGGTCTGGCGGCGACGAGGCTCCCACTCGCCGCTTGCAGCGGCCCCTAGCCGTTGTCTTTGTTCGTAGAGCAAAGCGGGACGAATTTCTCAAACAGGCCAAGATTCGCCGTAATATCAAAAGTAAAGACATTGTCGTATCGGAAGGACCTGACTCAAAAGTTTACGTAAATGAGCGGCTCACCAGCAGGAACCGCCGGTTATTTCGTATCTCCAGAGAGTTCGCGAATGAATACAAATACAAGCACTGCTGGGTACACAACGGTGCAATCTTCGTCAGGAAACAGGACGCAAAATATGGGAGCCCTGCAATTAGGATCAAATCCGATTACGACCTCTACAGATTGTCCAACTCTCATGTGCAGTGCGCATCCGCCGCGGACCAGCCCAGCGCGGAAGCAAACGCCCCATCGTGTTCCATGCGGTCTTGATGTGTATTTCTTGTTCCTCGCTCTTGTTCTCGGTCTTTTTGTTAACTATTTACTATTGTTAGAATATTATAAATTGTACTTTATAACGCACACCTACATTACTACCCAAACACCCAACTCATGCACACTTACACTTACACACTTCTGCACTTTTATGAACTTAAGCGTGTTTCCGTATTACAGAAGGACATGTCCTGCGCCCGAGCATGAATTCACTTGGCAGTTTTTGGCATCAACTAGTTTTGAGAAATCCATTTCGTTTATCAATTTTCTATTTCAATGGGTACTTTGTTTTTGTTAGATGAAATTGACAAATCTTTTGAAATAAAATGCCATTTGACAAATATTCCGGAAAATTGCGCTCAAATCATATCCAAGTATTCGTTGAAAATTTTAAGCCTGAACATCCGCAGCATAAACAAGAACTTTGATAGTTTTCTTGTTCTGCGTGAGAGACTAGATACTGAGTTTGACGTGATCGTTTTGAGTGAATGCTGGATCAATGAAGACTCTATTATTAACCAACTAAATAATTACGTTTCCTTTAGCTCTAAAAAATTTATAAATAAGTCGGGTGGCGTGATTGTTTACGTTAATAACAAGTGGTCTCCAATATTCTCAGAAGTGAATGTAAATGATGCTAACTGTGTGCTTGCACACGTGCCAAACGTATTCTCGGTTGTGGGTATTTACAGGTCACCAAGTTTCCATGACATTGACGCTTTTACTACATCACTTGACTTAGCCTTAAAATCCATTGCTCACTCCCCCTGTCTTGTTCTCGCTGGGGATCTTAATATAGACATACTAGAGTCCTCTCAAATCAGCACCCAATCCTCAGAGTACTTATGCTCTCTGGCTAAGCATGGTTTGTTACCTTGCATAAACACTGTCACTCACCATAAATCTTGTCTTGACCACATTTTTGTACCAGCTCAATGTCAAGCAGAGTCGATTGTTTGCTCCTCTGATGTAACAGATCACGACGTTACTATGGTGGGAATCTCGCTTCTTTCAGAGAAACCTATCAAACCTGAACGGTCTAAAACTGTTATCGACTACGACTCTCTGAAAACTGAGTTAAAATGCACAGACTGGTCATCCATCCAATGTAGCAGAGACCTCGAGGCAGCTACGGATCGTTTTTCAACAATGATTAGAGATGCTGTAGTCAAACATTCCAAAATTGTAAAGATTAGTCGTTCAAAGTATACTATCAAACCGTGTATGACCCCAGGCTTATTAAGATGCTCGAGACATAAAGATAAGTTGCACCAAGAATCTCGTAATGATCCCAATAATAGTGTCAAAAAACTAGTTTATACCCGCTATAGAAACTTTTATGTTTCATTGTTACGAAAACTAAAGGCAGATTTTGATAGGAATGACCTGACTCAAAATAAAAATGCACCCCGTAAGCTCTGGAATTCGATAAATCGCATTACGCATAAATCGTCCAAAGTCACTTGTTCAGAGGACCTTATCAATGCTGGACGCTCACCCGAGGAAGCCCTTAACAAATGTAATGAATATTTTTCATCGGTTGGCTCAAGGTTGGCTGGTTCAATTTTGACGAACTTAAACGAAACTCAGGAGTCTCTAGCCAGGAAGCTTTGCTGTGACAGTGCCACTCCTAACTCTTTTTACATTCACCCCACCACTCCACAGGAGATCATCAGCCTTATAAAAGTTCTTGACCCTCGCAGTGCTACTGGTTCTGACAGTGTAAGCAACAGGCTTCTAAAAGAGATATGCCATGAAATCGCCGAACCTTTAACATTCATTTTTAACCTCAGCATCGCATCGGGCTGTTTCCCTCATAGCTGGAAGATAGCTACAGTCATCCCAATACATAAAGGCGGACCTAAAAACACTCCAAATAATTTTAGACCAATATCTCTTTTGGGAGCCTTCTCTAAACTTCTTGAGCGTGTTGTGAACAAACGTCTCGTCGAGTACCTGGAGCAAAACAAACTTCTGTCTGACCGTCAATTTGGTTTCCGCAAAGGGAAGTCTACTGAGGATGCGGTAACAATGTTAATAGATACTGCGGTGTCTCATCTCGATGGGGGTCGCCACTGTGTCGGAGTCTTTCTTGACTTAGCTAAAGCATTCGACACGGTCTCGACTCCCATGCTTCTGAAAAAGTTGGAATCCTTTGGCATCCGTGGAATCGCGCTAGAGTGGTTTGCTAGTTACCTGTCGGACAGAAGCCAGCTTGTTAAAATAGGCGATAGAAGGAGTGACCTCAAACCTGTATCTTTTGGCGTACCACAGGGAAGTATCTTGGGTCCCTCGCTTTTTGTTGCATATATAAATGACATCATGTCTCTGGACATTTATAACAGTGAAATCCTGTGTTACGCCGATGATACTGCGTTATTGTTTCATGGTAACTCTTGGCAAGATGTGCGGGATGCGATGACTGAGGGTTTACAAAGAGTTGTACGCTGGTTAAATCACAACCTCTTAACTGTCAATGCAACCAAAACACAATTCTTATGTTTTCATAAAACCGCTTCGTCTTGTCCTCCGATCTCAATGGAACACCTTAAAATGCATGAACCAAACTGTGTTGTCTCCTCTGTCGCTGGTTCGGTCTGTGCTTGCACTTCTATCAGTAGAGTTGCATCCCTGAAGTACCTAGGTGTTACATTGGATGAAAACCTTAATTTTAAGAAGCACATTTCAGTCACGTCCGGTAGAGTGCGTAAATTTATTTACACCATGAAATTTTTAAGACATTGCGCCGATGAGTCTCTGCTGAAGATGGTGTACATGGCCTTGTGTCAATCTATCTAGGCGGTCGGCCACCTCGTCCTCTCGCAATCGTAATAAACGATATGACCCTACCACAAGCCCTCACCGCCAAGTTTCTAGGTGTAACACTCGACTCAGCACTGAAGTGGGACACCCAAATAAACATAATCTGTTGCAAACTTTCAGGTGTCTGCTTTGCTCTAAAGCGACTATCTTTTGTACTGCCACCATCCCATACTCGTAGTAGTTACTTCGCACTCTTCCACTCAGTCATAAATTACAGCCTGGAGTTTTGGGGAACCGCCGCAGAATGGCGCCGCGTCTTCATCTTGCAGAAGCGAGCAGTCAGAATAGTAGCACGTGTCCCTCCGGGTACACCTGCTCGTGAGCTCTTCATCTCGTTGCGGATAATGACAGTGGCATCACAGTACATTTTTAACATAGCGTGCTACATTAGAAAAAATATTAACTCTTTCCCAGTAAGATCCGACCCACGCATAGGTTTAAGAAATAATCACGCCGGAAAACTCAAGACGGTGACCTGTAAACTGGCTAAGTCTACCAAAACTACCCACGTAATCGGCCCAAAAATTTACAACGCCTTACCTGACGGCATCAAAAAATTGACAAACGAAAATTCCTTTAAAAACGCATTGAAAAAAATTCTTATTAGTAACGCATTCTATGAAATATCAGAATTCTTCGATTTTACTAGTAATATGTCATAGTATTAATGTACCGGATAAATATCAATAATATATATATTATTTAATCATTAATACCCATTATTGTACCTTGACTTTAAATGAAATATTTTTGTAATGATTGTGACGTGTAATATTCTGTAAATATTATGAATAAATGACTATATGACTATATGACTATATATATCCTAGATTATTGTATTTTAGCCTGGGGTGGTTGTGCTAAATCCTCTTTGATACCTCTAGAAAGAGCTCAAAGAGCGGTTCTGAAGGCAGCTTTTTGCAGACCACGGCTGTACCCTACTGCGGACCTTTACAATGAAGCAGAAGTTTTAAGCGTCCGGAAATTATTTTTATATCGAGCGACAACCACCACTCATAAGAAAATTCTTCAATTGCCATCCTATCCTGACTTATTAAAGAAAAGAGTATTTAGAATTCCCATACCAACAGTAAAATCCACATTTGCAAAGAGATTTAAATCATTTCTATTTCCTAAAATTTATAATAATATTGCTAACGTATGTGATATCAACATGTCACGAATCCCTGAGGCTAAAAAGCGAATACGAGAGCTCTTGTTATCTTGGTCTTACGATCAAGCTGAGGCAGCTTTGAGGTAATGGGACACTTCGCACCCTTCCCTCTTTACTCACACTACACTCACTCACACTCACACTTTAACACATTCACACTGTTTAAAAATTGTTTAAACAATATTTAAAAATTGTTTAAAAATTGTTTCATAACTCTTTTCGTCTTAAAAATAAAATAAATATATAGTTAAGCAGATAGATTCCTTGGAACTACTGTAATATGTATATAATTTATCTTTCACAAATGTCAATTGCCGCTTTTCTTTGTTTTTGTAATTCACGTGTATGACTTGACTCCCACGATACAGGCTATGCCTAGTGTGGAGGTCACTGTTTATAATTGATTATTTGCTGTAACTTTCTTTTGGTAAATAAATTATTCTTATTCTTCTTATTCTTAAACATTTTTGAATAGTGAATCCTATTTACCGACGAATTGCGCAAGAATATCAATCACATCATCCTGGTGTTGCTGCAATGGTTTACTGCGAATGGTATGCAGGTTAATATGGAGAAAACCAATCTTATTTATTTTTCACTGAATAATATGCCTCAGCCGCCTTTAGACATATTAGTTGGTGGTATACAGGTGGAGTCCGTGGCACAAGCTCGATTTGTAGGATTTGTCTTCGACAAAAGTCTGCAGTGGCAACCTCACATTGATGCTCTATGTACTAAACTTAATTCGGCCTACTACGCCATGGCCCGCTTGGTTCAAACTCTGTCATTGCAAAATCTGGTAATGACCTATTTTGCTTACTTCCATGCACATCTAGCGTATGGAATCGACCTCTGGGGCTGGGCGGCTGACAGAGACCGGCCGTTCATTCTACAAAAGAAGGTCATACGCCTAATTTGCCGAGTTCCCCACGATGAGCCGGCAAAGCAGCTCTTTATAAACCTGGGAGTCATGACAGTGCCTTCTCTTTACATATTTGAGGTTGGAAAATATGTAAGGAGCAATCCTGATGAGTTTGCACCCAGTAGAAGCTACTCTGTGAGGAGGAAACCGGGACTGGCCGTCCCCGCACACAGACTAAGGAAAACGGGAAAGTCCCTCTCCATAGTGGGTCCTCGCATTTATAACCATTTTCCTGAGTCGATTAAGGCCTCAAAAACTGACCGCATCTTCAAATGTAAATTAAAGGCATTTTGCTGCCAAAAAGCCTTTTACTCTATCACAGAATTTTTTGACAGTTGAGTAGGTAAATGTGTTAAATAATTTAAGTACCAAATGACATAGTAACTTAATAAATGTATTCACAAATGTAACTTAGTTAATTAATCCAATGACATAATGCAATTAAATTTATAATGATAACTAGTTTATTATGCAATTGAATATAATATTATTAATGTAAAAATGACAATGTATGATTATTACAAATAAAAATCGGCATTAATCGTAGTTTGCGTGTCAAGTAACGTCAGAGACTTCTTTGGTGATGGGACATAGTACTACGATAGTATAACAATAGGTATTTAATACAGATTTACATAAAGCGAACGTATACTCAACATCTTAAATAGATTATAATTAAATTATTTTCATGTTTAGTTATTTTAGATGCAGGATATTTAATTAAAATGTACGCAGTTAATATTTTATCATGAATGGAACTTCATATCGCATCGCACGACGACGCGACGTCACTACGTAGGGCAGTTTAAATTCGCTTTACTCTTTTATCTTCTTGCGAGTCACCACTTCAGACACGGGACTTCCCCGTAATGTTAAACGTTGGATTCTTATTCTAGTAATTATTGCATTTCTATATCGATACAAGATACGAAGAGGATTTTTTAACAATGTTTTTTTTTGTCGTCATCATCATGCTGACCAATTAACGTAGAACCTTGTCGTTTTGAGTTCGTTTGTCTTGGATAGTAGTGTAAAACACCAAAATACCAGTCACTACCACCTACTACCTCGATATATTTTTCCTAGTGGTAAGACCTTGTGCAGGCATCGAAACATAATAAGTATACTTATACAGCCCGTCACGTCTGTCCCACTAGTCCCATTTAGTTGTCCCATTATAGGACAACTGAGACGATATCGTCCCAGTAGTCCCATGGTATAAGTGGCACTAATATGTTTGTCTCAAAAGTCCCAGGTAGGTTTAGGTTACATTAGTTCAGCAGGCTCGAAGGACCAGACCACCGCCGACACTATTCAATTGATTTCTGGAATGAAGAATGCAAAAACACGAGAGGGCTAAAGGAAAAAAGAGACTATATGTATACGGTGATGACGGTAATAGGACTAAAATAAAATATAAATATTAGTGCCATGTGACTTATGGGACTAAAATAAAATATAAATACAAAGGGCCCATTTGTCCCACTTGTGACTACTGGGACGTAAAATAAAAGTTGTCCCATAATGAGACAACTCAATGGGACTAGTGGGATAGATGGGGTCCGTTCGGATCGCTATCAACACCTTCTGTTTACAACTTAATCTTGTCTTAAGTCTCAAATCTTGAACTTGCGACGGCTCTAGCCGTCGTGGCGTCAGGCTGTTTGTCCACCGCCGCCGTCACCGTCACGTCACCGAGAACGAGATGACGGCGCCGAAGTAGCGGTACATACATTTACTTAAGCCGCGTGTCCACCGCACATCCGTCACCCGTCATGTGCGGTGGACACGCGGCTTAAGTAAATGTATGTACCGCTACTTCGGCGCCGTCATCTCGTTCTCGGTGACGTGACGGTGACGGCGGCGGTGGACAAACAGCCTCAGTGATACCACTTTCAGTTGACGGCTAGTGCCGTCTGTGGTGTTCAAAAGGCCTACCATCATACAGCAGTGTTCCCATTGTTGTTTCGTAGCGGGGAGACAACCGTTGAAATTATTAACTTTTTAACAACAACGCATCGCATTTGCAGTATTGAAAATGCAAATAACTATGGGTCTCAGATCCCACTTAGCATTAGGAGCTCCGTGTTAGCGGAGCTCCGTGGACTCTGTTGAGTTTGATTTTGAAAGAGAAACAGACGCAAATTCGGTCTTGGTGTGACTACGGGTAAATAAAATGAACCATAGTCACACCAATGTGGCAAATTGGTGTGACTACGGATCGGTTGTGTTCATCTTGAACTTGTGACGGCTGTAGCCATCGTGGCGTCAGTAGCACGGCTTTCAGTGGATGGCCAGAGCCAGACCCAGAACAAATACACGTACTCATCACACAAGCATTTGCTCGTACCGGGAATTGAACCCGGGAGCGCTAGATTCGTAGACAGGGTCACAACCATCTAGGCTAACGCGTCATTAAAACGAGAATTTAAATTAGGAGTTACTGTGCTTCTCTCTCATTCTAGGTTGTTAAAGTTATTGTGCCAAAATAATTAGATAATAAGCATTTTAGTAAGACTGAATAAAGGTACAAACTTAAATAAAACATTAGTTACGTGATCACCGATTTTATTATCACAATACAAAAATATGTAAGTCAATTTATAATAATGAAAAAACGACCACATCACAAGTGTTTGACACTGACCCGTTGGAATATACACAATTGACATTATTATTTCAAAAAATGAGGTTAACCGCCAAAATAAAGCATTAACCACTTAAGCATTAACCACTTTTTGAAATAACATTCTCTTTTATTTTCCACACGGCCGTTACTAACTAGCTAACTACATACCAAACGTACGAAATAAACTTAATAATGAATATACAATGTACGTGTTTTTGGACATACCACTGATTGGTTTTTTTAATCAAAATATAATTAAAATAAACATAATATATATTATGTTCTTATTCTTAATTGGAACAATAGTTGTTAATATACAGTCAGTTACGAATGCCTTTTCATGGCATCGAAATATATCAAAACGTGTCCATGCATTTTCGACAACGCAAAGGGCTTACGAGACACTAATTGCTTACATTTTTGTGTGCGTTTATTGTTATATTCGACAAAACAAGCTGTTCCTTTGGTATTGCTTACTGTTTATTCTTATTAATCATATTTTGTAAACAAAATTCCATCCTAAAAGCCTAAAGTTTAAATAAAAGTTGTAATAATGATGTAGCCCTGGGCAAATTATGTAAATTATCTTGCTTTTTTCATTTTCTATCTATAAAGGTGAACATCTAGTGAACAGTTTCATTTTTAGGTTAGAATTCCTTTTAAAAACGCTATGATAAAACAACATTTCATTTAACAACTTTCTGGAGTGCAAGATTGTCGCTCGACATTTAACAACATTGATTCCTGCAATTTCGACGCAGGGCAGTTTTAGCCGCGTCAGCTTTAATTAATAAACCGTTAACTATTACATGCCCGCGACATCGCCCGCGTCGATCCCCAACAACGCGAGTTCATCCATTTCCTCTTTTTTCTTCGCTAAGTTCTCCTCCATAGCCTTCTCCGACGCCTTCTGCTGGTCTTGTTTATTCTGCACATTCTGATTATTTTGGTCTTGCGTACTTTGATTACTTTGCTCGTTATTATTCTTGATGTTATTTTTGTTTCTGTTATTGTTCCTATTGTTGTAGTTGTTGCGTTGTTTCATGTTCCTGGTTTTAGGGCTGGGTACCAGGGGCACATGGGTGTCGTAGAGCTGCTGGCGCGGCTGGAACAGCGAGCCGTTCATGTCGAAGCCCATCATCATGCCGGGCAGCTGCGGCTGCATGAGCCCAAGTGGCGGGAATGTGGGCATGACCCCCCCGAGGGGGCCGAACGGCATGGCCGCGAACAGTTCCTGCTGCGCTAGCTCCGCCTGCTTCTTTACTTCTGAGGGGAAGATGATGTCGAGCGCGTCTTGGAAGTCCTTTGAGAGGTTGGTCGGCGGAATTGGCGGCGTTCTGAAATAGTTAATTATTTATAAATTTAATATCTACCAACTATCAAACATCGCAACCAAAATTGAAGAAGTTTAGGTAAAATCGCAGCCCCGGAAGACAGAACAACGCATTGAAATCGGTTTACCCGTTCGAACCCTAGGCGACGATAAACGGATGGACAGACCCACCGGGAAATGATACAGCACACACAAACAAATAGCTTCGTTCACTTTTGACATCTTTGTATAACGGTGCATCATTTATTTAAGTTTTTTTTTTGAGGAAATCCGACAGTTACAATTAGCGTTGGTAACGACTAACGAGTTTTTGAAGACTACATTGCAAGAACTCGACTATTATATCTAGTCGTGAGACGAGTCTTTTTTGGAGTCTTAACAACTCCAGTTTTGAAAAAGATTCAAGCCATCGTATACCAGCACGCGTCAAGAAACCGTTTTATCTGTATCTAGATGATGCAAATCCTAATGACATAGGGGATAATACCTACCTTTTACACCGAGTGGGAGTATCTATATAGAAAATAAACAATATCGACGTGCATGGGACACAGATACTTTATAATTTTTGGCTAAACACGTTCAATTCAGTCACCATTCGTGCAAAACAGCAGTTCCCATTCCATGATGCACAAAGCGTTTATTAGTCAAGTTAAACAGGCAAAACACGAGTCCAAGATACACAAGCAAAATCAAAAGCGAGGCAAAGGCCATTCAGAAAATAATAAACCAAACAAAATGATGAAAAAAATCTTTAACCACTTTCGAGAGCACATTTTTTTGGCACAAAATGAAAAAAAACCAAAATATTTAAATTTTCAGTCATGTTCCCAAAACCGCTTCTAGGTATCAAAAATTAAGAGCTTTAGTGTCGAAAATTATGAAATTTTCACTATGGTCAAATCTACCTCAAAGCCCACCATACTCCAAACTGGGAGTTATTTATGAGCGGGACTTTGTATCTACCGGCAAGGCCATAAAGTTCAATTACGTTTGTTCGATAATGCCATTTTCAGTTTATGAAAATAAACTTCATTCTCGATTGCAATACAGTTCAAATGAAATTGCCTTGAATATGTACATGCTATTGCACACTGCCATTGAGCAAGCCATGTATAGTAAGACTTTTTTAAAGCGGGCCGATCTGCTTCATGAAGTATGAAGCTTAGACGATCGAGCCACTTAAAAAAATCGTACTATAATTGGGTATATGCTAACAAAAAAGTACCTCTATGTCTGGTTTAGTGTCCGTAGCGGGCTAGGATGGAACAGTTAATGACCTTAGGTAATCATTTTCTTACACTTAGCTAAATCAGAAATCTGTTGTTTGTGAAATCAAGTATTACATGACCACGCTAAGGTAAAGATCAAGTTGTTGGGTTTCCCCATATTTGCTATGAAATCAAATAATATAAAATTAAATGCTATAATCATTAATTTGCTATTAAAGCCATTTTCAATAACGTTTAGTTAATATAATTTTCAAATGTCTAATATACATTCATCAGTCATCAGTGTCATCACACACATAACAATTAAACTGTTTATTATTGTTTTTTTATAATATTTAGGTATTACTTGATTTTACCTAATATTCAAAATCTAAAGTATTAACAGTGTCTAATGATTTAAACCTATAATTCAACAAACGCTGATTTGCGAACTAATGTGTCTGCACGTTATTTATGTAATTACCCTTTTTATTATTATTTCCATCCTATCTGTCAAATTTAACCACGTGTCTTGAAAAAAACACGGCGGAGCCCAAAAAAATCTACCTATCTTATAAAGAATACTAACACAGGGTGTCCACTCTACATCCTAAAAAAACTTCCCTGACTTTTCCCTGACTTTCCCTGACCATATTTGTAAATTTCCCTGACCAAAAATACAGCATTACCTACTGAATATAAATTTTCTGAAGTCGCTTTTGAACAAAAGTCTATCTTTTTCCGTACATTTTGCCTCTTTTAAAAGGAGTTTAGCTTCATAGCCAATATGGATGCTCTCCGTGGCTAATAAGTTATCCGAGCTACTCAAATCTAAATCTTTGATGTTTTCATCAGAAGTGGCCTCAAGTTTCTTTGTCTTTTCAATTTTTGCCATTAAGTTTTTTACTAACTCTAAAAGGAAGGGTTTATTATCCCTTGAAATCGCCGTAAAAACGGTTCACAGTCACCTACAACTGACCTTACACTTGCCAATTGCGCTTTCAGCAAAGGTTTTTTCATAGCTGTTTTTAATGTTTTCTTATTTTCGCTTATAGGTACAGAATCATTATCAACAAAGTCTTTTACTTTATCGAAAACTTTTAAAGCCCTCTCTAGGCATGGACCATTCTCAAGCCATCTTATGGATGTGAACTTAGTGGGATATTGTGTACCTTCAGTTATTGTTGTATAAAGTGCTCGACGAGCTGGGCTGTCTTTGAAATAATTGTACATTGTTCTCAAAACTAGGTACACGTCCCAACCAGCCTGCTTATGTCCGGTCTTGACAGCACCACTGACGGTGTGTAAACCACATACTCCTAAGTCAATTAATGAATTATTATAATTTTCTGCAGCAAGTTCAGTTTTGAGTTTTTTTAGAAACCTAAAATTCACATTAGGTCCATCCATTGAAACTTGTAACAGTTTAGCAAAGTCTAGGTCTGACAAACCCTCTAAAAAACTGGTTAATAGATGTTCAGCAGTTGACCGCCCCAAAAAGACGCTATTCCAGTATCTAGTATCAAATTTTCCTGTACTAGTATTCCAAAATCTTATCATTAAATCCATTTGGCATTTTTGTGCGACTTTATTTAGGCTCTCGTCGAAAGCAACCACAAAAAAATTACACTCTTTCAGATCATTAAGCAAAGATGTTTTTATATATGGTGCTATCCCGTGATTTATTACGTACGCGACCTTTGCTTTGCCCATTGAAAAATTAAGTGCTATCTTGTTGTCATGAAACATTATTTTAAATGCTGCAGAAGTCCTGTCACAAGAATTTAGACTCATTTTATTAAAAATTACCTGTAATGCCCAAACAATTTCAGCGGACGTAACCGAATCGTCATGATATGTGAAGTCATAAGCAGTCTTGGGGTTCAATGTAGAGATTTCGACTGTCGATGTTGTTATACTAGGAGTTGCACTTGTACTAGGTTTGATGTCGTTATTGTCGGATTTTTCAATTCTTTTTTGTTTAAATAAAGAAATAATAGGCTGTTTTTTTTTTAGTTCAACCATTTTTATATGTTTTGGGCCTTTTCCATGAGACACTACTGCTTGCTTGCCCATATTACTTAGTTTAAACGTTCTGCAGCACACTTTACAGTAGCCCGATAAGGGATCTTCAGGGAAATCGCTAAGCCAATCCACAAAATCTGGCTAAAGTTTTGCATCTAACCACACTCTATTAAATGTACAGTGTTTTCCACTCATTTTGTTTTCACACTTCACTTTTATATAGGTATACTTAAATCACACATATATTTCACTTTACTATAACAAACAGGACACACACATTGTAGGTACTAAAAAAGAGAAATCTAATTATGATAATAAATCATATTATAGATCCCTCATATTACTGAATCATATTATTTATTTGTGTGATGAGCACCAATATTTGTTCCTGAGTCATGGATGTTTTCTATGTATTTTAGTATATATTTCTCTATATAAGTATTTATATCGTTGTCTAGTACCCATAATACAAGCCTAGAGCTTACTTTGGGACTAGGTCAATTTATGTGACATTGTCCCCTGATATTTATTTATTATTTATTTTTATTTATTTTTTATCCCTCCAATGCTGAAAATAAAATGCATATAGACTGGATTAAGGTCAGCTAGAGCATGAAGTGTCCCTCATTTAACAATCACTGGACAGAATTGATGTTGGTTGGAATGAATATGGAAGGAAAGCATCTTTTGAAAAAAAAATCCCTGACCTCCCCAGAACTTCCCTGACTTTCCCTGACTTTCCCTGACCACCCTTAGCTTCCCTGACTTTTCCCTGACTTTCCCTGACTTTCCAGAAAGTGGACACCCTGTAACAGTAAGATTTTTTTATGGCTCTGGCCCCCACGGGACGCATATTGTTTGAACCACGGAGTATCCACTATTAAACCTCACTTTAGCAACCCCAGGCATAGAATAGGCCAGGCTTCAAAATAACCTCGTTTTTTGTATGAAAAACTGTTCCGCTAATATTGTCCCCGGGTGTAGTTGTATATTACATAATTAATAGGCTAATAGCTTCAAGCTTCGTGACTTTAGGCATAAACTGTAATGGCGTAGTCGACTTGTGCATACTATCCCTAGGCAGAGCCGAATAATCATTATGAATAGCATTGATGATTTGAAAAGGAATACAAATTATTCGCATACAATTATTAAGCAGAATATGATTACAAAATTAACGTTTTGGACACACATCTTAAAAAAAGATAAAAAAAGATAAAAGATGTTTATTCAGTAATTAGGCCGCACGGGCACTTTTACACGTCAAAATCTACCAGCGCTTCGCAAGAGACCACTGCTGAGAAGAAACGCCGCAAGAAACTCAACAGTCAGTCGTTTTTTAAAACTTATGATATTATACAATTATAAAGCTTAACCTAGCATGATATAAAACATTGAATTTAACATAAAATAAAAATAAAAATAAAAAACATTCAAGCGTAGCTTGTGCAAGAAAATGTGTCAAAACTAAGAATTTTCATAGGGAGTAATAAGTAGTAGTAATAAAAAAAAATATTTATATAAAATATGTATATATATTAAAAAATATATATATACTTGCCTATGACAGTGCAAGACAACCACCACATACAAAAGTTTCCATACATTCTCCTACAGAAACCGTGTCCCCTAGACAATATACAATATTTACATATTTTTATGCCTATTTTATTAGTCAGTTATTTAGGTGTTTAGTTAAGTTTAGGCCAAGCATTTTTATCTGTTAGATAGTCCTCGACCCTATAGTAAGCCTTAGACATCAACGACTTTTTCAAGTAACTTTTAAGTACTGGAAATGGTAACTTTAAAACTGAGTCAGGTAATTTATTATAGAAAATAATGCATTGACCTACAAATGATTTATAAACCTTACGGACACGAAATTTTTTAATAGCAATTTTATTTTTATTTCCTGTATTCAAATTATGTATATCACAATTCTTAACAAAAGAGTCTTGATTTTTAATGACATAGACTTAGATTGAAAGGTCTATTCAAAAGCTTATTATGTAGCTAGAAATAATGGTTTTATTCGTTAAGATATGCATGTACAGTCAAAGGCATTAATATAATATCTATGCGGTCAATCGCGTCAAAATACAGTATACATAGACCTTATTATCAGTGGCGTAGACGCGTACACATATTTTTGGCGCCTTGGGAACGTATATAGTATTTATGTCTTTGACTGTACGTGAGCAAGCAAACAAGCAAGCAAAAAACCTAAAATCGAAGGCTTAGGGAGCTACGCTATGAGTGCTATGACTGATGATTATAAAATTAAATTAATGTTATAGAATTATAAATAGAAAATAAGTTTAGAGCATTTAAAACTCATGGTAAGTGAAAATTATGGAAATTAACTATTATAGCATATGAATTTCGAGGAAGTGCAAATTATAGCCATTGATTTTATAGCAAATAAGTGGATACTCAAGTTTTTTTCGTGAAAATAGTGTTTTGTCGAGTCAGTGTTTCGAGATTATTGTGACTTTGAAATTTGATATTATGGTTAAAGTGGCAAAGAAATAATATCAAACGAAATCACAATCACAATTATGGTTATTAAGGGAATGAGCGTTCTTCTCTGTGGTCGCCGTTATTTCAAGAACCGCCCGGACAAAATACGGCCATTCAAATAAAGATTTAGTGTAAAGAAAGTAATAGTAGTTTATGCAACTGATGCATAATGCTCTAGGCCTTAAAATACTGCGTGTGGTTTTATGTTTGTTTATGTTTTTCATAATAGGATCCCACGAGTTTTTTAAGGCCTAATTATGTACAGCTGCATAAACTACTTTATCTACACACATATCATAAGTACTCTAAAATAGGTTTAGAAGCCAACGACTTCACGACAAAAATAGCGGCAAAACAAACTTGTGCTGTGTCAGTGTCACAAATATGAAGGTTTTTTTAAATCATAGACAAACGAATAAAGTCCCTATTCTCATGTCACTCGATATCAAATGTCATACGGTTTATAGAAATAAATAATACTGAATTGACGTTTCGTATCGATAACTGTTTTAATATCTATGGATACTAGGATAGAGACCCTCTTGAGTTTTGACAGCTGTTCCAAATTTGAACTTAAGTGTTATTACATCTGTACAGATTTTACCTACTACCACAGACAAGAAAGTACTCATAGTAAAATTGGTTGTAATAATGCTGGTCATTTCCTACGGTTTCTGAAACCATAATAGAGGGCTTATGATATGTGCGTAGTAAAGTGTAATTTCTCTTGTTTCTCTTTGTTTTTATGACTAATGATCAAATGAAAAAAATGTCTTAATGTCATTTGTAATAGGTTTATATTCCAATGTAACATTTAGTTGTATGTTGGGCCGTAGGAGGGATAAATTTTGTAATGTTCTTTTTACGCAGAGTACTTACCAGCGAGCCGTAATTGTTACTGATGCACGTAAAAGTGTGATGTGTACGCGGCTCGTGAGCCTGTTCTCCATTAGAAGTTTGTTACTGTAACTGCTACAGTTACTGTTCGTTAGTGAATATTTTTACTGTAACACAGGCTTTAAGGTGTGTACGGACTAGAGGCAGGCTCGTCACGCATGTTGCGCGGCGAGGTTACCTGGTTAGGTAGATGCTCCCAACGGTTAACGCGAAGCTCTGCACTTATTTGGATTTATTTTTTGATTAAAGAAGAACAAAAACCATCACATTGGCGGACAATTTGATATCTAAAAATAGAAATCGTTACGGAGAAACTTCGCTTTGCGAAATTCGTTCTCAGGCGTGCATGCATTTGAGGAAACGGGGCGAGCTGAGTCTGGTTCGTACGCAAGTTATAAGATTATAAAAAAAAGTAATGTGTGCAACGGTAGATAATTAGGTGTTAAGGCGCTCGCAGCAGTGCGGGCGGCAGCGCGGTCGGCAGTGCGAGCGGCAGCGCGGTCGGCAGTGCGGGCGGCAGGAGGCGGAACACTCACGGCAGCAGCGGCGGCTGCGGGTGGGGCAGCGGCGCGGGCGGGCGCGGCGGCACGGGCGCCCCCAGCGCGGTCGGCAGTGCGGGCGGCAGGAGGCGGAACACTCACGGCAGCAGCGGCGGCTGGGGCTGCGGGTGGGGCAGCGGCGCGGGCGGGCGCGGCGGCAACAGCGGCACGGGCGCCCCCAGCGCGGTCGGCAGTGCGGGCGGCAGGAGGCGGAACACTCACGGCAGCAGCGGCGGCTGCGGGTGGGGCAGCGGCGCGGGCGGGCGCGGCGGCACGGGCGCCCCCAGCGCGGTCGGCAGTGCGGGCGGCAGGAGGCGGAACACTCACGGCAGCAGCGGCGGCTGCGGGTGGGGCAGCGGCGCGGGCGGGCGCGGCGGCACGGGCGCCCCCAGCGCGGTCGGCAGTGCGGGCGGCAGGAGGCGGAACACTCACGGCAGCAGCGGCGGCTGCGGGTGGGGCAGCGGCGCGGGCGGGCGCGGCGGCACGGGCGCCCCCAGCGCGGTCGGCAGTGCGGGCGGCAGGAGGCGGAACACTCACGGCAGCAGCGGCGGCTGCGGGTGGGGCAGCGGCGCGGGCGGGCGCGGCGGCACGGGCGCCCCCAGCGCGGTCGGCAGTGCGGGCGGCAGGAGGCGGAACACTCACGGCAGCAGCGGCGGCTGCGGGTGGGGCAGCGGCGCGGGCGGGCGCGGCGGCACGGGCGCCCCCAGCGCGGTCGGCAGTGCGGGCGGCAGGAGGCGGAACACTCACGGCAGCAGCGGCGGCTGCGGGTGGGGCAGCGGCGCGGGCGGGCGCGGCGGCACGGGCGCCCCCAGCGCGGTCGGCAGTGCGGGCGGCAGGAGGCGGAACACTCACGGCAGCAGCGGCGGCTGGGGCTGCGGGTGGGGCAGCGGCGCGGGCGGGCGCGGCGGCACGGGCGCCCCCAGCGCGGTCGGCAGTGCGGGCGGCAGGAGGCGGAACACTCACGGCAGCAGCGGCGGCTGCGGGTGGGGCAGCGGCGCGGGCGGGCGCGGCGGCACGGGCGCCCCCAGCGCGGTCGGCAGTGCGGGCGGCAGGAGGCGGAACACTCACGGCAGCAGCGGCGGCTGGGGCTGCGGGTGGGGCAGCGGCGCGGGCGGGCGCGGCGGCAACAGCGGCACGGGCGCCCCCAGCGCGGTCGGCAGCGCCACGGCGGGCGGGCCCAGCTCCGCCTGCGCCAGCTGCGCCTTCGCTATCTTGTCCTTGAACTCCGCTACCTGCACACACCTCACCACATCACTCACTGACACCCCGAACGCGACGAAAGTTATAAAGTACATTTTATTTGTTTCAAAATAACTGAATTTTAATTAATATACTACTGACAAACATTTCTCTTTTAAGTTATCATCAGTAAAGTTAGGACTTTTGGTAGCAAATCGTGGTTCCAGAATCCATGGAGTCGCTATTTCCTAATTATTTACATAAATAACACTTTGATTTTGACCTTCAGTATTTAAATATTTCAAAATTCATTTATTCGTTATTCGGCCGCACCAATTTAAATTAATTTTGGTATTTAGGATATCTCTGATGTGAAAGCGTTACAAACAAGCAAATATTAATAGGTATGAAATAACCGAACTAAATATGTATTTAGTTCTTTTTTGAATATGATAATACCGAAGGTCAAAATCAATGTGTTATGTATTATAATAATTAGGAAATATCGACTCCATGGATTCTAGAACCACGAAATGCCACCAAAATCCTAACCCTAGTCATCAGTGATGATTTGAATAATACTAGTAATTTATTTGTATGGTAAAGTTTTTTAAGTACTACAACAAGTTGGGAACATTTATTGTAAAAGACCATAAATGGAAATATTGGATCAGTTACATCCGTTATCAGTTAATGGAGCAATAAGTCACAGTTATTACAGTTTTATCTCAAAATTAATAAAAAAAAGTATAACATTTATTTATACCTTTTTCTGTATTTCCGCATCCATCTCCTCTCTCCTCTTTTTGGTAGCTTCCTCTTCTTCTTTTTTCTTTTGATCTTCCTTCTTTTGATCCTCAGTTTTAGTACTCTTTGTAAGGTTCTTGTACACGGGCATTTTTCCTGAAGAAAACATGTCTAAAGTTCATCATCAGTTCACATACGATGGGCTCCAAACAGACGTCTCTCGGGCGTTGGGCCCATATGAGGAACCCGAAAGATGTTTTGCTTCGGAGAATGGAAGGCGAAACCGCGTTACTCAACGGCAGCCCTAAATGCTGGAGGTCTAAGTCACAGTATATATATATAGCTAAAGCAGTAATGAAGCTCGGCCTAATTTTCAAGATAAATGCCTACTCTCCAATTGAGTGTCAGGGTTGTCCCCTAAAATTTTGTAAAATTGAAAAAGTTTTTGTTTAGTAGTAGTAGTAGGTAGTTAGTGCAAAATCGATGCCTGCGACAGCGAATCCCTTGACAGATTGACAGATTGACGAAATGTAGCCGCCATCTTTAACTTTTTCATTATTGGACTGATTGCTTCCAAAATTGATATTTGGGAATCTGTGTGGCCTCCGACAAGGAATCCGTTGAAGGAAATGGGAAAAAGTAGCCGCCATCTTGAACTTTTTAGTTATTCGACTTATTGCTTCCAAAATTGATATTTGGGAACCTGTGTGGTCTCCGACAAGGAATTCGTTGACAGAATGGGAAAAAGTAGCCGCCATTTGAACTTTTTAGTTATTCGACTTATTGCTTCCAAAATTGATATTTGGGAACCTGTGTGGTCTCCGACAAGGAATTCGTTGACAGAATGGGAAAAAGTAGCCGCCATCTTGAACTTTTTAGTTATTCGACTTATTGCTTCCAAAATTGATATTAGGGAATCTGTGTGGTCTCCGACAAGGAATCCGTTGACAGAATGGGAAAAAGTAGCCGCCATCTTGAACTTTTTAATTATTCGACTTATTGCTTCCAAAATTGATATTAGGGAATCTGTGTGGTCTCCGACAAGGAATCCGTTGATAGAATGGGAAAAAGTAGCCGCCATCTTGAACTTTTTAGTTATTTGACTTATTGCTTCCAAAATTGATATTAGGGAATCTGTGTGGCCTCCGACAAGGAATCCGTTGAAGGAAATGGGAAAAAGTAGCCGCCATCTTGAACTTTTTATGTTCTTATTTGTCCAAAAAAAATTCTCAAGCACATCTTGATTGAACCTCCTTGTAAGTAATCCTTCCCTCTATTACCAACCGACCAACCACTCTGTCCACCTAGGTGGACGGTTAGTAAGTTTTTTTCTTAACCAACAACCTAGTTGGTCGGTTAGAACTATTTTTTCTTAACTGCCAACCTAGTTGGTCGGTTAGAACATTTTTTACTTAACTGCCAACCTAGTTACTCGGTTAGAACATTTTTTTCCCAACTGCCAACCTAGTTGGGGGGTGGTTAATAAGTTTTTTCAAAATCGACAACTCAGTTGGTCAGATAATGGTCTAGCTACCCACCCACACTAACCGAATTTGACAGCTAAATATTTAATTCGTGAGTTTGTCGTTTATACAACGAAATGGTCAAGCATAATGGTTATAAGTACATACATAAATCAGTGAGTTATATGCACACATCATCTCTCATATTTCTCAAGAACCAGATTGATTGTGATTCTTATCTGGGACTTAATGAAGTACTTGACTATTATCAATAAATAATTACGTACCTCTTTCCTTTGCGACTATTATGATTACCTTTTTGTGCAACATATTTGATTTGGATATACGTTCTTTATTTTGAAAATACAGAATTCTTTTTGCTGCATGCTTTTGTTTTGGTTCATTGTCAAAATAACATTGTTTGCTTTTTATATTGTGTGCAATAAATATAATACGAAAAATGAATGAATTACAATATATATCTAGAAACGGTGGCAGAGTATTACTTTGTGATGGCTACCAATACTTCAAACAAAAGGTTTATAAAAACCAAAGTACGTTTTGGATTTGTGCCCAGCGAAAAAAAATTAAATGTATGGGAAATATTACAACTATGGTAAGTTATAACTTTAACATCTTTTGTTATCGATAAATTTCTCTCCCTTTGACACTCTGAAACAAACATAGTTATTTACAGGGTGAAACCATCACACGGAGAAATGCACATACTTGTATTCAAGATTTCAACAAGAATGAACTGGACTTACAACTAGATTTGTGTGTAAAACGATGTAAACAATCTGATGATGTCCCTATACCTCAAATTTATCAAAATGCAGTCGGTTCTCTTCAGGATAGAGGTATAAACCTATTATGCAATGTCCCTCCATTTCGTAATATAAAGTCAAGGATGTATTATAATAAGAATAAAGAAGCGGGAGTGTCAAAAATAGTATGTAAAACTGTAATGGATGTTGAAGTGCCTAAGAAATTCAAGTATCTCTTATTGGCTGACTACCAGGACCATGACGAAGGAGTTCGCATATTAATTTTTTGTTCAGAAGAAGCGAAAGTTATTATGGGTAAAATAACCTCTTATTTTAGTGACGGCACCTTTAAAAGTTGTCCGCAACCATTTGCACAATTGTACGTATTACACGGAGATTTAGGGAGCACAGACAATAGTACAAATATAATTCCACTTGCTTATGCCTTACTATCCGACAAAACAAAACGTACCTATGAGATATTTTTTCAATTGATTAAAACAACAGCACCAAATTGGAACCCTTCAAAATATAAAACTGATTTTGAGGAAGCTGCTATGCAAGCTGTGCTAAATATTTTTCCAGGAATTGATCTGCATGGGTGCTACTATCACTTCAATAAATCCATATGGAAGAAAGGGAAAGAATTAAAGCTTACATCAAAAAAACTCACTAGAACTATTATCGCTCTGTCTGCTGTGCTCCCTTTATTGCCCGATAATAAAGTATTAGAAGGTTGGGACTATATAAAAGCAGAATCAATCGGAATGGAGAATGACAACCGCTTAGTAAACTTCTTCAGTTACTTCGAAAATTACTGGCTCCGTAGCGAAGAATTTATAAAGATATGGTCAGTTTTCGGAGAACGGCATCGTACGACAAATTTTCTAGAAGGCTGGAACTTTAAGCTCAACAGTAACCTAGGAAAGAAAAAGGTTAACATTCTCCAGCTACTCAATTTCTTGCAACGAGATATGGCATATTACACCGTCTGCAGTATGCAAATTCATGAAGGTAGAGCCCCTACAACGCGACAAATTTCTGACATTAAAAAGACGCATATATATTAAGAAGTCAGATGCAACTTTTGAATGGTGAAATTACTGTAGGGCATTTTTTACACAAAGTTAGGTAAAAAAAGTATTGTATAAATGAAATGTACATATATAAATAAATTGTAAGTAGGGTGATATTGGGGATTCTGGATCATTTTTCCTCGCTGCGCTCGGATGATCCAGAATCCCCAATTGATCCATCGATCAGTGAACCAGAATTCCATCTCGACTGATACTGTCGAAATGTAGGTTTTACCAGTTTCATTTACAAAATTGTTCAACAAAAGAAGCAAAACCGGAGTGCCGTATATAATTTGGTTTTACGTATATTTTGTTTACGGCACTCCGGTTTATTTTTTAATAAATTTATTTTCTTTCTTTCACATATTCGGGCTTGTTCCCCACACTTTCTGACAACCATTATCATACTAATGTAGGATATAATAGTCCGCTAACAGTTTTCTGGAGTGGCCAATTCCATACTAATTTTGTTTAAGGACTAGGTGGTCTTTCATTACGTTCCAAAGGGGCGCCTCCTCCGTACTGATAACTACTCAACCAAGATAATGTTAGAACGCTAATCTATATATACGTCCGATCATAAAAACTTTGATAGCGCGATTTAGGTCTTTTTCAATTAATACTGTCAAATCAAAAGTCATAACTACAAACAATTTTTGGTTTCGTGCTATATTCAGTTCTTATTAAAAACCACATTATTACAGGAGTCGATCAAGTGAAATACATTAACTATTCCAACATTTGTATATTATTCAAGTCATGCGAGATTGTTATGACATCTATTAAGAAATATAGGTACTTAATACTGCTAATCGGATAACAAAGTGACTCATGCGCGACGCTACTGCAACTAAGAACTTTGCTAATCAATGTTATTGTTTAGCGCAAGATGGCGTTAGCGATGTTATTAGCATAGAATACTGCAATTAAATTATGGTCTTTATTAAGTAAAAATTCCGACAGTGAACTGAAACTTTGATAAATAAATCGAGTGGAACTATTGAGTTAGGTATATTAACATTGTTAATTATGTGTGTTTGATTCCGAAGCCTACTAATATTTTTGCACTTGCGGTGTGCACCAAATTTCAACTAATCTATAATTATTAAAGTAATAAAAATAGTTGCGATATCTATCTCAACCAGGTGGCAACTTTATTGCTAATCGGACAAGAAACTCAACTGTTGATGGTGCGATGGCTAAAGGCGACTTGTAAATCCTTGAGAATTGAAAGTTTGGAATTATGGAATTCGGTATTTTTAAATGAAGATTTAAATAATTCGAGATTTTTTAGGGTGTTCCCATTCGGTGCATAATAAACGCAAGTACATGCTGCTACCATATACGAATAAGGTTTCAGTTTAACGCGACTAGCTGGCGCCGCGCCTTATACGTGTGAAGGATTGGGATTGATTCACAATAATTATATTTCGAATACTAAAAGACAAGCGTCTGTAATGCAGAATTAAGGTTTCATTTTGTTTGGACAATATCATTTGAAATAAAAAAGATATTACTAATAATTTTAATTGGTAACATCTAAATGCAGCCTTAGTTTCTAGGGTTATAAATGGAACATCCTTTTATTTGAGCATTCAAATCGTTGTGACAGTGCAGTGAGTGAAACAAGTGTCTAGAAACAAGTTGCAGCAAGTATGTACGTAAATTATTATCTTTTATTTTATTACTATTGTTAATTGTGTTTGGTTAGTGATGCTTGTTCAAATATTTTTATTAAAATTTTATTAAATTATTAAAATAGGTCGTCAGTGTTCAATCCGTTCGACTCCGATGAGGAGATCAGTGCTGCCCAGCAACAGCCTGCATCTGCTGCATCTACGAGTTCGGCGAAAGTTAAGACGGTAAAGGCGAAGCAGAGAAGAACTAAGAAGGCGGCGGAGCCCTCTGCACTGTGCGACCGTGATTCAGACCTGGATAGCAGCACAGCGAATGCATCAGCTGCTCAACCGAAAAAGAGACGACTCGCTGCGTTTCTTGATTCCGAGGTAAGATGCCAATCTCATTATCATTGTTTCTCAACCTACTTCGCAGACATGGTAGCTTAGTTGGTTTGGTAGTGATGCTGCCTATGAAGCTGCCGTTCGCGGGTTCAAATCCGGTGAGGAAGATATTTGTTCCCAACTCTTGGATGTATTTAATACATTTAAATTAATTATAATATTTAATTCTCTATATAAGGTTTTTTTATTAATAATTATTAAATTAGTGACTCGCTAACATAGATACTCACAATTGAGTTTTTCTATAGGTATAACACTTATTATTTTTATAAATATAAGTGTTTTCTAATTATAATTTATAAAGGTGAATAATAAGATTACGAAAAAAATTTCAGGGTGATGAAGATGAACCGATTAGAGCCGCTCCGCTGCGCAACTTTCTGACGAGGCGCACGGGCTCCGGGTACACGCTGCAACGAGACCCCAGCCGGCGCGGGGAGTACTACGTCGAGCTCCGAGTCTTCACCACGCGCGAGCTCGAGCCGCTAGCGACGGAAGCAACCAGGTGGAAACATGCTTTTTTCACATATAAAGGGGCTGTAAATAACAATAGCCCCGTTTTCAAAGCGGTCGGGCAAGTTGCTCAGGCTGCTAAAGAAGAGTATAAAGGCATACAACCTGTGTTGTACCCGTCAAATACTTTTTAACAGATTTTAGTGTTTTTTGCAGTAATCTACTTTTATTGTTTTTGTAGTAATCTACTATTTACACTCGATTACAGATACATTTTAAACTTTTATGGTTTTCAACAAATGTAACCTTTGCAAAACAAAGATCTTAGAGTAAAAATAGTAAAAGATGTTTTTTTGTGATGTATGTAATGTTACGGTTCCAAAATTAGCAGCACATAAAAAGACTAATATCCACAAGTCTAATAGTTTGTTAAGTACGCGGCATGAAAACGTTTTTATAATAGCTAATGCTTTTCGCAATAGAATAGTTAGTTATAAAATCAATCCCTCAAATACTAATATTACCCCGGATTCATTTTTATGTGAAAAGTCTGATATAGCACAAAGTCTTATTAAAGATTCATTACAAAAGCACGTTTCACTCAAAGTTAATTTGGAACTTTTTGTAAAGTATTGTTTGCCAAAAAATAGTGAAAGTTCCATTAAGTCATTTAACACTAAGTACGATATAGTTTTGCAGAGTACAGACGTTTTGACATTATACAAATCACTTGCTGATGTACTAATTACCAAATGTACGGAATTTGAGCTCTCGGAATCAGGATGGACAATCGAATCAGTCAGTCACTTAGAGATAAACATAGTAAAATACAATCCTTTGAGAGCTGGATCGTATATACCATTACCAAAACATATTGCTAATACAAAAGCTTGTTTAAATATAAATAATGATGATAATCATTGTTTTCTATGGTCTATAATGGCTCATTTGTACCCTAGCAAGGCTAACTCTAACAGAGTTTCATCTTATCCTAAATACCAAAACATGTTAAACACTTCCGGCATGACATTTCCGCCAAGCATGCGCGATGTAAAGTGGTTCGAAGCCAACAATATTGATATTAGTTTCAACATCTATGGTTTAACAAAAAATGGTAGCGTAACAGGCCCCTTATATAAAACCGCTAATCGTAAATTACAACACATTAACTTGTTATTAATAACTAAAAAAACTAAAGCACACTTTTGCCTAATAAAAAACTTTGAGAAACTTGTTCGCAAACAGATAACTAAACATAAATCTAAGATACATCTGTGCGAAGATTGTTTTTTATATTTTTCAACAGAGGAAAAATTAATTAAACATAGTTGTGCAGGGGTACAAACTGTTTTACCAGAGATAAATACACACCTTTCTTTTTCTAATTTTGAAAGAACTCAGGAGGTACCTATTGTGATCTATGGTGACTTCGAAAGCTTATTACGAGAGTATTCAGATAAAAGTAAATCTATGTACGTGGAAAATATTCAATTGCATGAGGCATCTTGCTTTGCGTATTACATTTGTTGTAGAGGTGATCCTTATTTAAACGACTATGTTTCTTATCGCGGTTCTAACTGTTCAAAAAAGTTTGTGGAGTCTATATGTAACGATGTGCAGCGGTTGTACTCAATATTATCTGTTAGCAAACCTATGATTCCGCTTACGCTAGAGGAACAGCTATCATTTGAAACTAGTACTGTTTGTCATATTTGTAAAGACAAGTTTTCGTCTAGTGATAACATTGTAAAGGATCATGATCACTTCACAGGACGATATAGAGGGCCCGCTCACAATAGTTGTAATTTAAATTCAAAAAGTTGCCCATTTATACCAATAATTTTTCATAACCTTTCCGGATATGACTGCCATCTGTTTATTAATGAACTCACAAACGTGTGCGGTCGAATAAACCTTATCCCAAAAAATAAAGAAAAGTATATTTCATTTACGAAGTTCATTCCGATAGATCAGCAAAATGTGGCTCAATTAAAATTTATTGATTCTTTCAACTTTTTAAGTTCAAGTTTAGACAATTTAGTAAATACAATGAAAAAAGATGATTTCCAACATCTAAAATCATTTTTTGGAGATGAGGTCAAGTTTGATATAGTGAGAAGAAAGGGTGTCTATTGTTATGATTATATAAACTCTTGGCAACGATATGAGGAAACCCAGTTGCCGCAGGCTTCCAATTTTTTTAGTAAACTCTCTTCAGAATCTACATCTTCTGAGGATTATAATCATGCCTTACATGTTTGGGAAACTTTTGCTATTAAAAACTTAGGAGAATATACAGATTTATACTTGAAATGTGACGTGCTTCTTTTATGCGACGTTTTTGAAAAATTTCGAAGTATGAGCCTTAAACACTACAATCTTGATCCCTGTTATTACGTATCATCACCATCATTAAGTTGGGATGCTATGTTATTATACACAAAAGTAAAATTGGATCTTCTCTCCGATATAGATATGTATCAAATGCTGGAGAACGGAATAAGAGGAGGTCTTGCTCAATGTTCGCGTAGATACGCAAAGGCGAATAATAAATATCTTCCAGATTTTAACATTAACGAACCGAGCAGCTTTTTAGCCTATTTAGACTGCGTAAATTTATATGGCTATGCAATGATGCAACGTCTGCCAACAGGAAATTTTAGGTATCTTAACGATGATGAATTAGCAAACTTTAACGTTAAAAATCAGTCACACGATTCTGATACCGGTTTTATACTTGAAGTCGACCTTCACTATCCTGTTGAACTTCATGAATCCCATTCAGATATGCCATTTGCAGCTGAAAAATTTACTCCTAGGGGAAGCAAAAATAAAAAATTAATTGCCAGCCTCTATGATAAACATAGATATATTATTCACTACATGCATTTAAAAGAGTGTTTGAAACATGGTCTTATTTTGTTAAAAACGTATAAAATTTTAGCTTTCGATCAAAGTAACTTTTTAGAACCATACATATCTTTAAATACCACCTTAAGACAAAATGCTACCTCAGATTATGAAAGGGATTTTTTTAAAAAGCAAAACAATTCAATCTTTGGCAAAACGATTGAAAATAAAAGAAAGCAGGTTGATGTAAAACTTGTTAATATCTGGAAAGATGATTCAAATAACACAAATAAGGTTTGCGGTGCGGAAAAATACATTAGCGCTCCCAACTTCAAAAACTTGGCAGTTATATCCGATTCATTAGTAGCAATTCAGTTGCAACAGACAAAAATCGTTTTAGATCGACCCATATACGTAGGTTTCTCTATACTAGAAATAGCCAAAAGTCATTTGTATCGTTTTCATTATGATGTGATGAAACGTGTTTATAAAAATAAAATTCATCTGTGTTATACGGACACTGATAGCCTTTTGTATTTAATTCATACGGAAGATTTTTATGAGGATCTCAAAACTCACATAAAATATTTTGATACTAGCAATTTTGATGTTAACAACATATTTAATATGCCCATGGTGAACTGTAAAATTCCAGGATATTTTAAAGATGAAATGGGGGGTGAGATCGTGAAGGAATTTGTAGGTTTGAGAGCAAAACTATATTGCATTGATACCCAAATTTCAACAATCAGGAAAGCAAAGGGAATAAAGAAGTGCGTTACACAAAAACTTAATATTAATAAATACAAAAACGCTTTATTTCAAAATGAATGTATTAGAGATAATATGTACGTAATAAAATCTAAAAATCATAAAATTTTTACACAAAAAATCAATAAGCTAGTTCTTACTAGGGATGATGATAAAAGGTGTGTATTAGAAGATAATGTTTCGACTTTGCCTTGGGGACATTACAAATTAGCTTTTTAATATAGCAACACTGTAAAGTAGGTAATGTAATTTACTGCTAATGTATGACTTGTAACATTTTTATTATTTTATAATAACAAGAAATTTTACTGCTAATATACAACTTGTAACATTAATATAATTTTTATAATAAAAATAAATTTTAAATGTATTGCTATTGTTTTCTTTCATTTACCTCCACCATTAATTATTGACATGCTTAGTAATAAACCTGCCTAACTCAAATACTACTTATTAATTTTTCCATATTTCAAGTGTAATAAGATTCACTCGAGGTTTAAAATAAGTTGGCTTTTGTTTGAATTACGTTGGTTTTTACACCTATTGCAATCGTATTGTTTTGACTTGCTCGCTTCTACTGCCAAGTTAATAAGAACTATCGCGTCGATAATACGATAGCAACAGGAAAACAGACGATATAGAGTGAGGGTCCGTATAAATATAACCAGGGTGGTCAAATAACATGTATTCGCTTTACTATGGACAATGTATGTAAAGTTGTATACCTCCAAGTTGGCCACCCTATACATAAAAAATAAATATTATTAAATGGGACAACCTCACGCAAATTTACCCCAGTCCCAAACTAAGCTCTAGGCTTGTGCTAGGGGTAGTAGACAGCGATAACATGCTTATTATAGAGAAATAAATACTTAATGGATAGAAAACGCCCAAAGCGGGAATCGAACCTGGGACTGCTAGCTTCGCAGGCAGGGTCACTACCAACTAAGCCAACCACGTCGCCAATAGAGTGGTTGAAATATTAGTTAACTTTAATCTGTCAGACCACCGACTTGCTAAGGCTGGGTTTTATAAACAATGTTATCCTTTTATTTCGTTATAATTGAGATTCAGACAAGGAAATTGATACTGTTGCAGAGAAACAAGTCATAACATGTTGAACGAGTTGTCTCTGCTTGTTTAAATTGGCTGGATGCGGCTCCATAACGAAACGCTGGCCGGGTGATCGGGCGCGCGGCGCATGACGGCGTCGGTTGTAGTTACGCTACAATGCTGTTGCAGAGGAAGCAAGTCATAACATGTTATAACGAGTTATCTCTGCTTATTCAACTTGTAATGTATGTAAATTAAGTACCACATTCTATATTGAACATCATTTATTTAATCAAGGCTGATAATAATATTACACTTAATGAGGTCAAGGTGTATACAGCAATAAAATAATAAATATCAGGCAGATTAACAGACTTCTTACAAACCATTATCTTTATTACCTAATTTGCACTTAATGAGACATATACGAGAGGTATTCAATATATTCGTGGTATAGTAAAGAAAAAAAGTTATCGATGTAATAATATTTTTATTTTTCAATATATTCGCCTTTTAATAAAATAGGTTGTAACATATTGGTACCACGAATATATTGAACACCCCTCGAATATTTAGGTCAACATCAAATTATTTGTTAATAACAAAAATTAAGAAATTTATAATAAAATTAAAATGCTATATTAATTATAATCAGTAATTATTACCTACTATCTTCTTTCTTAATTCAAACTTAACAGTAACTTATATTAATTGGTCCTGTAAAAGTAAGTTAAATACAATATAAATAAGCATAAATTGATTTTATAATTCATTACTATAACATAAAACAAACAAGCTACTTTACAATGACATAAACATGGAAAAATAATAGAAACAAGTCACAATTATATAACTAACACGACATTAATCACTTTCAAGTTTTTTCATAATTTTCTTCACCACATTTTCTATGCTGTCCAACACATCATCATACGGATCACACACAAGATATTGTGCACTAACTGATCGATCGCTGTAACAATCATCCATCGTCTCAATGTTTATTTTTATTAAATATCGTCCATTTCGAATATTATTTTTAATCACAAAAGATGATCCTTTTTTAGTACGATCCTTTTTATTAACACCCGTTTTGTTATTTATAGCTTTCTGCTCTCTTTTCTCTCGCGGAGCGTCAGGCCCATGCGTTACGACTGCATTATGAACACACATGTTTTCGTAGGGTGTTCTGCGGGCTAAAAGCTCTTGCCGCTTTTTTTCCACTTTTTCTAAGTATCCATCAACGTCTTGAGCATAGTAAAAAGGGTGATCCTCCGGCACATCGTGGAAAACGGGGCTGACATCATATATGCTGCCAAAATCAAGTTGATCATTCTGTGTGCTGTCTTCCATAATTATCTGAAATATAAATTTTTCATAAGTTTTCATTTAATAAAATGGTAATAAAACCAATATAACTAAGATGATGCAATAATAAATAGATTTACTTACCTATATATTTTAAATTCGGTGTGCCCTACGTTAGAAACGAGAGAAAGGGTGACTGCGACTGACGCTTGAGTAGTAGCAATTTAGGTCTCGGTGTTGATATTCTTCGCCTAATATAGGACTGGAATGTGTAATTAGAGAAATGATGGAGACTTATAAAAATTACATTTGATTTGGGACAATTATATTATTACAAGAATTTATTTGTTATTATATTAAATTATTGAACAGAAGGCAATGAAGTTTATAAAACAGCCTTTGTCAATAGAAATCAATAAAATAATAAGTGATGGATCACATTGTGATAACTATCATAGCAGACATAGCGCGCTTCTTCCTAACTCTATACGATGTATTATATGTGGACCATCAAATTGTGGAAAGACAAATATAATTTTAACTTTATTGCTTCATGAAAATGGATTAAAATTTCGAAATGTCTACATTTACTCTAAAACGACTTTTCAACCTAAATATAGATTTTTAGAGGAAGTTCTTAAAAGAATTCCCGAAATTAATCTGTTTATGATCCACGATGAAAAAGAGGTAATCTCTCCTCATGAGGCGATGCCCAATTCAGTTTTTATCTTTGATGATGTAGCTTGTGAAAATCAGACTAATATTCGTAATTACTTTTGTATGGGACGACATAAAGGAATAGACTGTTTTTATTTAACTCAGACTTACTCTAAAGTGCCTAAGCAATTAATACGAGACAATGTTAATTTTTTGATAATTTTTAAACAAGATGATGTCAATTTAAAACATATTTATCGTGAGCACGTAAATTCTGACATTAGTTGGGAAAAATTCAAATCGCTTGCCGCAAATATATGGAAAGATTTGCATGCGTGTCTTATAATTAACAAAGATTGTAAATTAAATAATGGTCGATACAGAAAATCATTCGATGTTTTTGTAAAATTTGAATAAATATAAAGGATGTCTAAAGTTAAATCACTTTACTTATAATAATAATAAACATCGGAGGTGTTTTAAGACTGCGTTATTGATTTGCCATGGAGACAGACATAAAAATACAATTAATTAAATCTGTAAAGAATATTAAAAATAAGTTGAAAAAAATGCGAGAAGAGGAGGATGATTTAGAATTAAAAAATAAGAAGATTTTGAAACCATTAACCGATCCGTTAGAAACCATGATGTTTCTTCATAATTCTCCTAAGCAAATAACATCTAATAATGAAAATGATCATGATAACAAAAATATATCATCAAATGATGTAAACTTGGATTGCATAAAAAATGATAAAATCAATATTCCCAACATACCTGAAATTAAAACTCCCACTAAAATGGATAATAATGTGGCAAAAGTAAAAAGCTTTGAGGTTGTTGATACTAATTTGCAAGTTCCGAATAAACCTTTTAATGTTGCCTTTGGAGTGAGGCACGACGGTGAAACACTTTTGATAGGAAATTCACCTGCAACACTTAAATCTTATGGGGAGAATTCACCTAATAAAATATCTACGATAAATGTAAATGATAAAAGTTATGAATTAACGCCAGGTTTAAAAGAGCTTTTATTTGAAAGTAAACCGAATTGCAACAAAATAAATGAAAAGGATAAAATAACCTATAAAGATATTTTGGTGCACACAAATGTTCATAAGAGAGGATTTAGTCCTCAAGGTCAGATACAAGGTAATTCAGGAATGAAATACTGCCAAATTATTAAACCCCTTTTTCAAGAATCCAACACGGCAAAGCAGGGTGGTAATCTGCCTTCCTTAAAAAAATATCATTCAAATACCGACTTTGTATATTGGGACGATCCTAATGAGTTGATTGAACGTTTAAAAATTTTGATTGCTTCTAAAGATGCTGGCAACACTAACCATGATAATGAAATAATTTCAATCATAGAAGAACTAAAAGAAGCAGGCATCATTAAGGAATAAATAGACTACCAAACCAACTCTTGACTCAGTCTCATTGTGTTGGTTGAACATGAATGTAGATAAGTTTGGACACCATGTGTTAAAAAAACATAAAATGAATAATTTTAATGAACATCCCTTGGCGCTCATAAATGTTGCCGATTGTTTCGATGCAAAAAATAAGATAATTAAAAATATTGGAAAGCCTGCCGATCCCGAGGACTGTGCTACAAAACAGTATGTTGACAATACTGCAGATAAATTGTTTAATAAAATAAAATTAATTAATCAAACGTTAGCTCAGCTAGAGACAGAAGTGAATAGCCTGCAACAAAGTATTGAATCAGTTTCATTTAAGAACAAATACAAAAAATGAGTAAAGAAATCGTAGTAAACGAAATACATAAACAAGCGCGGAAAAACTTTCCTCGAAGAAATGTAGTCATGAAAGATATAGATGATTTATGGCAAGCTGATCTTATTGATATGCAATCTGTTTCAAACGATAATTTACAGTTTAAATATATTTTAGCCATTATTGATACTTTTTCTAAGTATGCGTGGGTATATCCATTAAAAAAAAAGAATAAGGAATATATAACACAAGCTTTTTGTGATTTGTTACAAAAAAATCGAATCCCCAAAAACTTGCAAACTGATTTAGGAACTGAATTCTATAATAAAAAATTAAAGACATTACTTGAGCTACATAAAATAAACCATTACTCTACCTACTCAACTAAAAAAGCTTCTATAGTGGAAAGATTCATAAGGACTCTTAAGAATAAATTGTACAAACAATTTAGTTTAAAAGGAAACTATAAATGGATAGGAAACACACTTTCGGAAGTAATTAATAAGTATAATAATACGGTACATAGAACAATAGGTCTTAAACCAATTGAAGTCGGTGATATTAATAAAGATATGGTATTACAGAAATATAAAAATATTTTAATAAAAAGCAGTTCATTAAAGAAAAAAGAAAAATTTGCGGTCGGAGATTCCGTTCGTATAAGCAAATATAAAGAAATATTTGAAAAAGGATATACTCCCAATTGGTCAACTGAAATATTTACTATTACGAAAGTACAAAGCACAAACCCAATAACGTATATAATAGAAGATGCTAGACATCGACCCATCTTAGGATCATTTTATGCGCAAGAATTACAGAAAACTAAACATAAGAACATTTATCTTGTAGAAAAAGTCTTGAAGAAAAACGGTCGAAAATTATATGTAAAATGGTTAGGTTTGCCTTCGCAAGAAAATAGTTGGATTGATAAAACAGAAATCTTATAAGCAGCGAACATCATAGTTTAACCGCATTTTAATTGTGCACTTGAAACTGGACAGAGTATTTCATCGGATTAAAAATAACTTATAAATAATTTATTTATAATTCAGCAAAAATGGTGCGATCAAAATCTAAATCGAATGGAAAAAACAAGAAAAAAAATGTGTTTATTCCCTCACAGAAAACCAAGTCTGGTGCTGGTTTTAAAAACACTTTCAAAAATATTGTTTCGCTCACAAAAAAACATATTAAAAAGTTAAAACCTACATGTAAAAAAGCGGCGATAGAGTTAGCAGTTGCTGTTGCGCGAGAATTGACTGCGGATTCAGATACTTCAGTGAACATTCCCCGAGTGATACCTGTGCCAAAAGTTGGAGGAGTTTTGCCACTAATACCAATTTTTGCCGGATTGTCTGCTGCAGGTGGTTTAGCAGGTGGGGCAGCTGGTATTGCTAGAGCGGTAGAAGCTATTAAGTCTGCTAAACAACGTTTTCAAGAACTCAAGAGGCACAATCAAAAAATGGAAGAGTTAAGTTTAGGAAGAGGACTGCATCTCAAAGAACACAAGAATGGATTAGGAATTTATTTTAAAAATAAAAAAAACTAATGCATAGGCTACCTAAACGAGCGTTAACTAACATCGACCTTCTCAAATATTGCAAAGAAATTCCCAATTTTCGAGGAGTTTTCATGCGAGATCAGCTACCAAAACGTTCATTAAAAAAAGAATGTGGAATTATTAATCTTGATAGTTCCCAGAATTCTGGCACTCATTGGGTAGCCTATGCAAAATTAAACAATTATATCGAATATTTCGATAGTTATGGTAATTTAAAACCACCTGAAGAATTTTTAAGATATGTTGGTTTAAATATTTTTTATAATTACGTTAACAAACAAAAGACTCATCCTTTCATTTGTGGGCACTTGTGTATAGACTTTTTAAACTCATTTTGGGATCTACATAAATAGCTCACACTTTCAAAAACATTTAGTTCATAACAATGTCTATTACATTCACAATCACTGGAAATGAATCCATTCTTCGATCAGAATTAAATACTCATTTAATATTAGAAGACGAATACGAGTGTGGCTTACTGTATTTTTCAACATTTAATTCAATACCTAATATTAATGACAGCAACAATGTACTTGCTTACGGTAAACAGAAGGATATTACAATTCCTTGCGGCGCATATGACTTGTCTGATTTATATGAATATTTAAAAAGTAACATGAGCAATAATTGCCAGTTTAAAATCGTTCCTAACAACAATACTTCAAAATGTTCAATTTTTTGCAGTGAACCGATTAATTTTAAGGTTAAAAATAGTGTAGGCACATTATTGGGGTTTTCAGAGAGGGTGTTGGAACCAAATAAATGGCATGAATCAGACAACCCTGTATGCATTATTGCTGCGTCTGTGATACGGATCGAATGTGATCTTGTCCAAGGTTCTTACACGAACGGTTTGCCTACACATATAATTCACGAATTCATGCTGAACAGTCCACCCGGATATCAAATAATTGAAGTACCTAAAAATATAATATATTTTCCTCTAAAGAAGAAACATATTTCGTCAATTACGGTGAAAATATTAGATTTACAGGGAAATCTGATTAATTTTAGTAAGGAAAATATTAATATAAGTCTTCACTTGCGAAAATCAAAATGATAATTTTTAACGATGATATCTGTAACAAAATACAAAGACAAAATCGTTGTAACCCCACTGTCAAGCACAACGTCAGACGAGCTAGACGTAAAAAAGTTGTTGCAATAACAAAGAGTAATAAAGAGTTTCTCCGCGCCCTTGGATTAAAAATATGAGCATCCTTCATATAACCGATGATGTGCAATTCGATAACTCAATTGAAAGTTATGAAATCCATACTTATAACCCATACAATAACAGTTTTAACGAAAATGATGAAATACGAATACCTATCCATCAGCAAGATATATACGTATTACCTTCAGCTAGCGCGTTATACATAGAAGGATATTTTTCTATAACAGCTAAAGACGTGAGTGGTGTAAATAAAGTGAAAAATGTTAAGTTGACAAATAATGCTATATCATTTCTTTTTCAAGATATTAGATATGAAATGAATGGGATTGAAATAGATCGAATTAGAAATGTTGGAATAACTACTACAATGAAATCTTTAGTCTCCATGAATGGTGGAGAAAGTAAAGCTGCTGCAATGTGGGGTTGGAACATAAACGGATTTGATGATCACAGTGGAAGATTTTGCGTTCTTTTACCACTTAATAAATTATTAGGTTTTGCAGAGGATTACAAAAAAATAGTTATTAATAGTAAACATGAACTAATACTAAATAGAAGTAGTACAAATCTGAATGGTGTTGTAACCGCAAAAGAGGACACAGTGGAAATGAAGGTAGATAAAGTTCAATGGCGCATGCCGCATGTTAAAGTTTCAGATCATCAAAAGCTTGCATTGCTTAAACATTTAGAAAAAGATAAACCTGTACAAATAGCGTTTAGGAATTGGGATTTGTATGAATATCCGTTATTACCAAAAACAACCAAACATACATGGTCTATAAAGACCACTTCTCAACTAGAAAAGCCTCGGTATGTAATTTTTGGATTGCAAACTAATAGGAAAAATAACAAATTAAACAATAACGCTGAATTTGATCATTGCAATCTTAAAAATGTGACTTTATTTTTAAATTCATTCTATTATCCATACGATAATCTTAACTTGAAATTTGATGAGAACAAATACAGTATATTATACGATATGTATGCGAGATTTCGTCAGTCGTATTATAACCTCCCCATAGATCCGTTGCTTGATCTTATACAATTTAAGGAAAAAGCTCCATTATATGTGATTGATTGTTCGAGGCAAAATGAGCATTTAAAAACAGGACCTGTTGACGTTCGTTTAGAAATCGAAACAGAAAAGGAATTGCCGGATAATACTAGTGCTTACTGTTTGATTATTAACGATCGATTGGTGGAGTACAGACCTTTGAGTAATATTGTTAGAAAGTTGACGTGATGTCGATAGCAATAGTTGATGTGCAGGGATTTAAAACGGATAACAATTCATTTATTGTCAAAGAAATTGCAATCGCTGTTAAGGACCAATTATTACACCTTCTTATTCTACCGCCTTGCCCGCTGCACAATCTCTCTCCAGCGGAACGTAAACAAGTATCATGGATACAGAGAAACAGACAAATCAATTGGTATGACGGATTTATACCTTACGAAAAATATTTAATGTATATCCAAGAGTTTTTGATTGATAAGAAGATTTATTGTAAGGGTCTGGAAAAAGTTTCCTGGCTTAAAAATATTTTAGATCATAATGATATTATTAACCTGGAAGACATGAACTGTCCTAAATTGTTAAGTTTGTATGAAGATTACAGATTGTCAAGTGAAGTGTTTAACTGTATATATCATCCAACTGTATGTGCGCTAAGAAATGTAACTTGTTTAAGAAAATGGTGTTTAAATAAACATGTTTTATAAATTATTTTTTATTTATTATCTAATAAAGGTGTTACCCCAGAGTTCTCAATCAAATAATATTTACTTATTGAATTAAGACAACGTCAATTACTAATGTCAATTTTAATAAAATTTAATCAAACCAAAAATAATTTTTATATGGATAATTGGGCTACACATATTTTGCACCTGATCATGAAAATGGGTGTTGGAGAACAAACATGGAGAATTGATTTGAATGAACATATTGGCTTTAAAAAAAAAAAGACTGCTTAGTTAATTTATTATCAACTAAACAGAGCATTCAAATACATTTGCACTTCTTCGTCTGTCTGTCTCGTTAGGTTGCAACTACTTGAATTAACTTTGTAACTACAACGGCTGTCATGACGATGAAATTACGTTAATATTCAGAAGACTAGTAATAGAGGGCGGGCGGTATGTGGGTGTGCTGGAAGCATCTCTGGAGGATAGAGTACCTATCGTTGTTAGAATGATCATTCGATATGAATTATTTGTTGGACTTCTAGATCACTGATCGATGGGTATATTGGGGATTCTGGATCATCCGAGCGCAGCGAGGAAAAATGATCCAGAATCCCCAATATCACCCTACTATTGTATATATTAACAGAAACTTCTTTATTTTTACCTAAAGACAGTATGGTTTGCCGGTAGAACCAGATGGTTAGTCGGTTGATAATAGACGCGTATCAACTGACAAACCATTAATTAATTTAAAAGAAGTTTGTCGGTTAGGGCTAGTTATGTATATTACTAACCAACAAACTAGGCGGGTTGTTGGTTAAGAAAAAAACTTACTAACCGTACACACCCCAACAATGCAACAATCTGGTAATTGGGGTACACATAATACATTGACGTTTTACCAGCTTTCTAACGAGCTATTAAAACTAACTGTTATACTCGTAAACACAAATAACAACATTAACTTATGGAAAAAGTAAGCGATTTTTAGTTTTATTTTAAGTTAGTCAGACTAATTTCAGTCAGCCAAATGTATTGGTAATTTTTTCTGTTTTCGTGTAATTTATGTTGGAGTTTGATAAAAAAACATGGATTTTTTAGTTTTCGGCCTCGCATTCTCAAACATCATCATCATCATCAGCCCGGGGGCGTCCACTGCTGGACAAAGGCCTCCCCCAAAGAGCGCCACAAGTCACGGTCTTGAGCCGCTTGCATCCAGCGGCTCCCCGCGATCCTAACCAGGTCGTCAGACCACCGGGTGGGAGGCCGTCCAACACTCCGTCCACCGGTGCGGGGCCGCCACTCGAGAACTTTTCTTCCCCAAACGTGTACAGATATTTTTTTTTTAATATTGCATAAGAAAAGCAAGTTTATCTTGTACAAAAGCAAATAAAAAAAGTTGATGTAAATTCGGTATGTTTTTAATTTTTATTTTTGAAGTGGCATTTGTGACTTTAGTTTCCGCCCGCTTCCTTTGTGATGATTTTTTTTTCAGTTTTTTCCCAAATAATTTCCTACTTGTTATGCATTTTTGGAGAGCTAAGAAAACAGTTAAGTTTTTAAAATAATCTGCAAGCCAAGTTTCATAACGTTTTTTTTTGTTTTTAAGGCATTTTAGTGGAAAGCGATCGCAAAAAATATTGAAAAAATTTCGTATTCCGTCTCGCTTTTTTAAATTTGGGCCGATAATTATTGTTTTAATATTGAGAAATAACCAGTGTTTAATCGTTTTTGTAAATCAGAAGAAAAAAAAAGATTTAAATTGATACTTTTCTTGTAATAAATTTTTCAAGTTGAATTTCCGACTAATTTAAAAAAAAACTAAAAATCGCGATAACTCAAAAATGGTTCACTTTTGCATAATGCATATGGGGGTCAAAATTATCGCAAATAGTCACTCCTATCCCCTCCTAACGGGAATAGGTCGACTTACCAATAACCCTGTATATACTGTGTCTAAGTCCAGAACATTATGTGTAACTGACGTGTGTGTGTGTGTGTGTATATGATACACCCGCCTGGTCGCCGTCGGGCACTCCGAGCGGCCGCTTCAGTCTTCTCGATGCGCACTAAGACTTCTCAATATATCACAAGGCGGAAGACTTGGATTCCACCAAAATAAGCCTCCAAAAGACAGCCTCTTGAGCTCACAAATCTCGATCAGAATTATTTTTAGGTATCCCCTCTTATAGTAGAGTACTTTACCAAGATTTCCGAATGCTCATTAAAGAGCTTAGTTTTAGTAGTCCAGAACGAAAGGAAATATGTAAAAATATAGTCTAGTCAAATAGCTACCTTCCGTACTAAGCCATAGGATTTAAGTTGTAATGTAGCAGGTAGCAGCCTTCCTCAGCGCCTCGTCGGCCGTCTACCTGGGTGAACTCCGACCGCGACATGTTGAGTTTCACAGAATACGTATTCTTATATACTCAATCGTTTAACAAAAAACAAAAACCGCCTTCAAAAACGCAAAAAATAACTTCTTATAAAATGGGAGCTAGCTCAGTCCAATTGTATTATTCGGCTTTTGGTTTGAAATATTGTGGGACGCCGACTTGAGTTGGACTGAACATTACCACCTACCATTTTATAAGAAGTTATTTTTTGCGTTTTAGAAGGCCTGTTTTTAGTGAATATATTCGGATTCGGAATTTTAAGCTTCCCGTATGTATGATGTGGTATTTTATTGTAGAATCGCATCTATATTGGGTAACAATTCCTAAGATCCCAATCTGTAGGTGTGCGTGCGTGTGTGCGCGTATGTTTATCTGGATGGTATGGACTCACCAATGAAGGGCATCTTCCTGATTTCGGGCTTCCTCTGCGGGCTGGTCCGGCGCAAGGGCGAGCGGCGCGCGCGTTCCCGCGAGCCCGAGCGCGCCCGCGACCGCGCGCGGGAATCCCGCCGCTCCGACTCTCTGTACAGTTGAGAACTTTAATTTGGGACCCACCTTAGGTCCAAAGTCAATCTGACATTCTACAACAATAAGGTTGAGAGTCCTATAAGTTACAAATGACTTGACATCTCTAGTGATATTGACGACTTCAAGCATATTTTTCTGGAAAGGGGTCACAAATTAACGTTCGTACATCCACAGTTATCACGTATATTGGGCTCTGGGTCATATACAAAGATTTGGGGTTTCCTGCGGACATACAAAGGCCTAACTTTCAAGCTTAACCCATATCCGCATGTCCGGTTTACTTTAGTCCTATCAGGGTGATTATTCGGCGTTTTAATTGCTGTCATTATTGTCTTCGCATATTATTCAATATAAACTATAAAATTCTTGTTCGTTTAAATGAAATAGATACTACCCCCGGGTCCGTTGATTTTGACATCAAAAGTTGCTGGTAGTTTTTTCGTCAATATATTGAAGACAACAATATTCTAAAATCATAACGTATCTCAAGCTGTTAATTATTAACAGATGTGTGCTAACTCGGGGCATGTTCTAGGGATTTGATATCGATAAATAAATTGTCGATATATATTTATACATGTGTCAGTGAGATAGTCATCGGTGGATACATCGAGAGCATCGAAATATAATAATTATACAAGAAAACCCCATTAGAGTCTTGTGTAATAATGCCGACTTGCACTGTTAATTGGGTAAGTAAAGTTTTTTGAAGGGGTGTATTTTTTTTTCTGATATTGTCTGGTCTGTAAAACCAGAATCTAATTATTATTTTTACTTCATACCATCCATCTAAAGCAAAATATGACTGTTGACAATTTTCTGGGCTTCACGGCAATATACGCATTACCTTAGCCTAAAGGAAAATTAAACAAAAAAACGGAATATGACAGCACTTTGTTGTCAAAACTGCCAAACGAATAACGGTTTCGCTTTAGTCTGCTTACCTCCCGCGCGAATTTTGGCTGACGATTGTTAATACCCATGACGACCCATGCATTCGTTTTTGGGCTCCGATACAAGTTGTTTGCATCATGACATTATTGTGTCTATATATCATGTCTTCATCTTCATATAATGGATACATGATATAATAGTGCAGAATTCTGAGTTTTGACACGTTTTCCTGCTCAATCACGCATGTTTGTTTTTTTTTCAAATTAAATGAATTGTTTAATTTAATGCTAGGTTAAGTATTATAATTGTACAATATCAGAAGCAATATTTAAAAAACGACTGACTGTTGAGTTTCTTGCGGCGTTTCTTCTCAGCGGTGGTCTCTTGCGAAGCGCTGGTAGATTTTTGACGTGTAAAAGTGCCCATGCGGCCTACGTACTGAATAAACATCTATTATCTTTTATATTTTTATCTACGCACATATCGTAAGTCCTCTTTTATGCGTTCAAAACCCGTAGGAAATGACCAGCATTATTGCAACTAATTTTACTATGAAAAGTTTCTTGTCTGTGGTAGTAGGTAAAATTTGTACTGTAATGGTTATAACAGTATAGATTTTGGTAAGGTTTTGAGTTTCAAATTTGGAACATGTTCCAAAATTAACACAATTGAAATAGGTCCAATTCTAGGATCAATTGGAACGTCAACTCGTTATATTTTTTAGTACAATATCGTAGGATATTTGAATTTCGAAAACGACATGAGAATAGGGACTTTATTAGTAGGTATGTCTATCATATGATTTAAAAAAAAACCATTCATATTCGTGACACATGACAGGTTTCTTTTGCCGCCATTTTTGTTGTCAATTCGTCGTATCGTAAGTCGTAATTTGATTTCATTTAGTATGGCTGAATAGCGGTCACACGGACAGGATTGATGTGCAATTGCGCAAAACTATGCGATGCATCTCAGGCGCAATCAAATCCACTCCTATACAATGGCTACCAGCTCTAAGCCACATACCTCCGCCACATTTAAGAAGACAACAAGCCCTTCTGCATGAAAGCAACAAGATAGCCAGCAGACCAGAATTGCCGGTCTTCCACGAGTTCTCTTCTCCCCCGCGGCATCGTCTAAAATCTCGGCATCCTCCTTATCAGACAGCCCAGAACCTCCTTGCCTATCAACCTACGATCAAAAATCAATGGAGCGAAGAGTGGAAGGCTAGTCCGCCTATAGCCTCACTCTTAAGCTATGATCCAACCAGGAAACCTAACGGCTTTTCTGCCCCAAGGAGAGAATGGTGCCAGCTGAACAGACTGCGAACGAGACACGGGCGAAGCGCCGATTATCTGTTCAAATGTGGATGGAGAGATTCACCGGCGTGTGACTGCGGTGCCCCCGTGCAGACTGTAGACCACATTATAAAGGATTGCCCTATCCGAAAATATGATGGAGACCCTCAAGATCTGTTCACCCTTACTGATAACGCGGCCCAATGGGTGAAGAATTTAGATATAAAACTATAGTGCATGTGCTTGACTCGGCTTAATAAAGCCATACGATTAAATTTCATTTAGTTCATTTCTTTGTTGAGTTTATTGTGCCACTTATGAAAATTCTGCTTATCCAAGTAGACAACAATTGATTAACATTGATTAAATTTAACATCGTTTGGTGAAATTGGTAGGTACTTAGATATGTTACAGGTAGCGCTGGTAGCAATGCAGGTCATTTGCCTTTCGGCTTCTGAACCCATCTTAGAGTACTTATAATATGTGTGTAGATAAAGTATTGTACGCGACTCTGCGTAATTGGCATTACAACACTCGTGTCATCTATTATGAAACTCGCCTTGCGGCTCGTTTCATAAACCACATTCATGTTGTAATGCCTGTCATTACGCAACCGTCACGTAAACTACTATTATCGTCTTACAGACACGGAGGTTGAGGGAGTTCACTTTCCTGACGGCTCACTCGGTATCAATCATATTAAGTACGTTAATGAAACATCATTAACCATTGCCTGACCATTGCCTGTGCTGTTGCAAAATAATAAAATGTTTCTGTCTAAAAAATAATTTTTGTGATAAGATTTTACTGCGAACTGTACTGCAAATTTGCAGATTTTAATGATCCACCTCACGGTGGGTGTACGTTAATTATACCGGAGATCCTGTCGCCACCTTCGGACTCAATCATCTGATCAGCTTAGATACCATAATATTGCATTGTCATCAGGTTCACATATATGTGGTCCAAATTCCAGCCCATTCGATTATCGGGGAACTGGTTCATAATTGGTTTGCAAACTTTGACGGACAACCTACAAACATACAAACAAACAATGCAAGTTAAATAAATGCATGTAAAAATAAAGAGATTTTTTTATTTAGGCACTTCATTATGCTAACACAATTTCTGACTTTGATACTAAAGTGTAAACTGATTCACTAAGGGCCGCTTAAAATAAAATGATAAATCTGGTTTTAGATTTCAATCTAGGTTGGACGGTTTTTTAATGTTTTACCAAATCATCATTTGACAAAGTATATCATTTTACAAACTTTCATTTCGCACAGAGATATGTCCCGCCGCATCATTTTACAATTTCATGTAGTCAAAAGTCTAACCTAACCAAACTTATGTGTAATATGTAATGGTTTGGCACAACACATTTTTGCGACATGAAAGTTTGTAAAATGATATAGTTTGTCAAATGATGATTTGGTCAAAGGGCATATCATAAGGTATATCAGGTTGGACATAGTTCCATACTCTTAAACTGTTCACATCATCACACTATCATGGCATAAAAACTCTACATCGTTATAACAGATGTAAAAGCACTTAACTGGTCATACAACAAGATCTACCAGATAAATAGTTTAAAAATCAGACAGACCAAATAACTAATTTATTAAATAAGTCTAAAATATTTTGGAATACACACGTACATTCAATCACGCCTATTTCTGAGAGGGGTAGGCTCTTTTACACGTGGGTAATATGGAGTGAATCTACCAGCTTGGTGTCAGGGCAAACAAGTGAAAACACGCGCGGGAGTCGTCGAGAGTACATCCAATTCAACTCCAAATAAACGGTATCGTCGAGAAATGCGGTAATATTCAAATTCAAAAAGGCGAAACAGTTATTCGTTTGAAAATTTTGACAACAAACAATGTTCTATTGTATTCCTATTTTTTTATTGTTTAGGCCAAGGTAACGTTTATACTTAGTGGCGTATAGCCCAGAGAACTGAGATTTTTCAAGTAGACGGTAAGGTAAATATGTTTTTCTAGGTTATTGATTTATAAACCGGACTGTCAGAAAAAAATTAAACACCTTTTCAAAAATCTTTACTTACCCAATTGGTGTGGAAGCGGTACGGATCCAAAAAAAGCTGAAATTTCATTCCATTATTAAGTAGGTAAATTTATTAAGTAGGAATACTTTTACTTAAATAAAGTAAAAATATTCCCATATTAAAAAGGTCATGATCGATGGTATGTAATTATTAGATTTGGAGAGAAGGCGACCGAATTAATTTTAGTAAAAAAATCATCATATCATCGGACATGGACATAATTACGATATTCGTGCATCAGTTTTTTTTTCAATGAATTGTAATTTGAACCATTTATTTGGTGAAATTTGACTTCTTCACGTCGCCGTTAACACGGAGTGAATATAATCCTAAAGCTTGAAACGTTGTGGACGATGGGACACATTTCAACATCTTATATTTTTGGCTTTATTCTTTTATACTTATTATTATTTCGATGATCGAAAGAGCGAGAAAAAGAATGACACCGTAACACCCCAAGAGCTTTACGGAAGTAAAGGTCGATAAAAATATATATGAAATTTAATGCTGTAATATGTGGTAGTGGGGCGGTCATGCATTAAGTATCGTTCACACCGACAATACGCGATTACAACAAACTATACAAAGAATGAGCATACTCACAGTCGGCGGCAGACAATACGTTTGGTGTGAACGATGCCTTAACCCCACTGCATCGCACGCTACTCACGCACAAGCTACACGTCACCCAAGTGGGCTCATTGATCCATCATCGTGTGTCAACATTTCCACAACAACTGATGCACATGGTGTAGCGGCGTGTCCACATCGTCCGCTGTGCCGCGCGCTGGCGTGCGTCGCCACCACGCGTGCATCACTGACGTCATTACTTTCGAAGCGTGCTCGTGACATTTCGGTACGGAGCGAATTTGTGACCACGTACGTAGCATGTATGCGTGGGGTTTCGTATTTATTTCGTAGTCACGTCTTGCTATGTGCCAAAGTGTCACACAAAAAGCGTACATACAAATTCAAAATAGTTAGACATCCTCTAATTATAAACTGAAAGCCTTTCAATGTATTTCGTCTACATTTAGTTGAATTTTTCATAGATGTCTAGTGAAGGAGGTTCAGTTGTAAATTACACGAGTCTTACGAAGAGTCGCGCCAAGCATACCGTTAAGTTGGTTATATAGATCGACTTAAGTTACCATTTCGAACGAAATAAACGTAAAATTAAGTAACGATCTCATAATTATCGCTCAGTTATCGATAAAACGGTACTACTATAACTCTTTCCACAATTAACAAACCGAAAAAAATTACATCTATTTCTACACAAAAACGTACAATTTGACCGCCTTGTACACTTCTAGGCTCAGGGCGACTTCGTCTACAGTCCTATTTCGTCACCTTCCTAACTCGTCCACAATGCTATGTCGTCAGCATGTAATTCCTAAATGGTCACCTTCCAAACTCGGCCACATTTCTATGTCGTCAATTTCCTATCTTGTCCACGTTTCTATATTGTCCATAGTGCTAAGTCGTTCACATTCCTATATCGTCCACAGCGCAAACTGAAGTTAGCCACACAATATTGAAGAAGTTGACCACACAATAGAAATGTGGACGAGTTAGCACTGTGGACTATATAGGAATGTGGAGGAGGTAGCAAGGTGACAATATAGGAAAGTAGACAAGTTAGGAAGGTGACAATATAGGAATGCCGACGAATTGGAATAGTGGGCCATATGGCATTGTGGACGCGTTAAGAACGTGACGAACGTCCAGGTTTATTTATTTATGGATTTAACATTCAATATTAAAATTTAAAAGCAAGCCGAGCTCAGTTCTCAATATTCGGCACGTCTACAAACTACCATTTGACTAAGCAACATGCTGACACTTTAGTTTTTATCTATACAGAATAAGCTGATACTGCGGCGCTAGTAAAAAAAGGAAACAAGTACACTTAGCTCGTAATAAATAAGGGTAGGGTGATGGCACGCGTGCTGACAGGCACCAGTAATGGACACTTAATGCCTAATTTAAAGATCATACAGTCATAAACTGTTTGTAACAAAACAAATGAATAACCTTTATTTTCTGTAAAATAACAATCAGTCTCCATTACCAGGTCCATCATCATATTACCTCATGTACACAGTACACTAGAAATGCTCGTTTGGCTTGAACCTCGGAAGACTTGTATCCTTTTTTACTAGGGTAGATATTCACCTCTGTCTCACCTGGTACGAGACGGGGGCGGCCCATTGCCTAGCAGATACCTATTCACTCTTGCCTTAAACAAATCCAGATCGTACTGTGTCGGAAGAGGCCCGGTTTGTTGGCTGTGGGAACTGTATTGACAAATAAAAGGTACAAATGGAGTCATTGTCGCCACAGAATAAGTGCAGGGGGACGCTTCATGCAAATGCGATCAAAGGGTTCTTTTTATGGCATACATTTAATATATACAAACGCATGTACGAAGTGCTCATTAGTGTGTAACGGTTATCATTGGTGGTAAATATTTCCAGTACTTACAGATGGATAAAATCATTCCCAGTAGTTAGCACGCTTATAATACCAATAATAAAATAAATAAAATACATAGAAACCTTTTCTCGATGTCTCTACGGGTCATTCAGTAAAACTACCCGGAATACGATCATTGATCATTGGTCATACATATTATTATGTAGTAGTTAGCACCTATTCATTTTAGTTGTACTAGCTGGATTTATCCCAGTGCCCTAACCTTTTTTTAAACAATGCTGATTAACTCAAAATAACAAGGAAAGGCATTCAAAAAGGGGGTGTAATGTTTCGTATAAAAAACAAAAGGTTTAATTTTCATTTTACGTAACACGAATTGCATAATCTCGATTACTATAATAAACCAACGATATAATAATCATAATTCATAAAACGAAATGCATAATTTCAAAAACTATAATGTTCATAAATTAAAAATTAAATATTTCTAACGGTTTTCATTACTACTAATGTGGTCACAGTTCTACCCTAACATAGTTAGAAGAATTTGACTAAGAATGATTAATATCAAGAAAATAATAGTTATACTAAATGAGTGTTATGTTATTCGCTCGTATGCCTGATGAAATTATACAATTGGTTTTTATGCTAAACGTTCATTATGCTTTTTGTGTTACAAAATGTTTTTAGACTGATTGCAGCAGACCCGTTCAAAAATTGTCACATAGGTTTGAGTTTGTTTTCTCTTTCATTCTTATGATACACAGTCATATTTTAATATATTCTCATTTGCACATATTGGAAGTCTATACTCTATGTTTATAAGTCATACAAATACGTTAAATTCATTTGATGAGATAGCTTATTTGTGGTGTCGACTAAAAAAATTTCTTGCACGATAAAAGAGGAAGGTTGATATGATGTCAATTCGAAGGTTTGACCATCCCAATGTTTTCATAGGAAGTTGTGCGAAAAAAGAGGTATTTCACGCTCTGTTTGGGCCGCTCTTACGTGTGAAGTAAATGACTAAACACTATTTTATGTATCAATGTTTATAGGCAAGAATGAAAAGGCTCTTTAAAGGTTGATTAAAAGCTGAATATACTGACGGAGTGCAAGAGAGTGATAGAAGGTGAAATGCCCAACGGCACGATATAATGATGTATGTTTAGTTAGACTAAGTAACTGTAAGTTTGTGTTGTTATGGCTTTAGCTGGTAAGGTACAAATTTGTTTTATAAATAAATATACCACCATGACAAAAAAAGTTCTCCACCCTTTAATCCACCTTTTAAATTAAGTTCAATGTTTATTACTTTTAAAGATAAGCTTCGTATAAGAGCGGACTGCACCTATTATATAAAGTCCTGATTGTCGATCCACGGAGTCGCGCCTCTCTACTTGTTGTAATTAACTTTGACGCCGTTGCGCAGCGTTAAATGGACCGATCGAGACCAAAATAGCTTTGATATTGTTTGAAAACGATATATTATTCAAAATACAAAAACAAAAAATCGCATCACATCGAGTGAAATACAACGAAAGACCGTCATGTCGATCATTCCGAAGCTTAAAATTCGCCGAAGCTGCGTAAATTAAGACGCGTCAAAGATGCATTTATGTTGACGATCTCAATGTAATTTGTATTTTTTGAAATGCAATACATACAATTTATATTTATATATTCAAACCCCGTATCGACAGGAGCAAAAAAGTACCAGTGCTAGCGATTAATTAACTATCGACTTTTATCGACAAAGTTAAAACGCAATTTTCAATATTTTTGCAAACCTCTTTTATTTCTACTTTTGAAACTAAACCGATAACTGACATTGACTCTTGACTCGCGTCTTTTTGACAAACCTTGAAATCACATTGAATAAAAATTAATCCAGAGCAAAATAATTCCTTAAAAATGAAATGAAATTTATTGCATATGGAATTTGAGTTCAAAATCATGCAGATACATTTGCCAGAGACTTGTATAGTCCCACCAAACCCTGCCTTGACAGGCGTATACGCATTTTACAATTGAAAATATCAACTAGTTATAAACATTTACCCTTTTGAAAGTAGTAGTATCCTTAGCATTTCGACTAATTGAGAAACACCTCTAGGTTTTTTCAAGTTGGGTAAAAATGCCTCGCACGAAAAAAGATTGTTTATCTTCATGGATAGCTGATCATTCAGACAGAAGATGAAGGTAGGTAGGTAGGTAGGATGAGGTTTTACGTCATTTTTATCGAAATCAACTTCTAAAATTAGTTTTTTACCCCGGGGAATTTGCACAAATTAAAAACAGCATTTTTTTTCATTAAATGTGTTGAGTATGTTAGACAAGAGACTATTATATTGAATCCCGCGAAAAGTTCACCTTCGCGCATAAGTTTTTTTTTTAAATTGACTTGGTAGAAAAAAATATTAACAGACTTGTTTGTAAGGAGTTTTTGTGGAAGAGACAGTTTTACCAGTAGGTTAGGGAATTAAACATTTGTCGTCCGCGCAACAATGTTTTTTTTGAGATATCTTATAATTTAATTGTATGTTAAGCAAAAATATTAATGTGACAAAATTTATGGTAAATGCATTTTAATTCATATATAACTTAAATTACTTTGCACTTCAAAAATATTCAAAAATATCAAATATCAGTTCAGCCAAAAATGTATCAGAACTGATAGTTGTTGAATAATGGAACATAATAATAACCCATATTAGGTGTTTTTTAATATTTTAATACAATTGTTTTGCATTCGTGTGGTTAATTTTCTTGTAAATAAGTAAGATTTAGCCAATGCATTAACGTTTAACTAAAATCACCTTTGTTAAATTTTTGCCATTTTTTAAATATCACTTATATTTAAATAAATACTTTTTCTCAAAAATGACAGGAAAAGTTGACATTACTATCTATATATTGGGATGCGAAGTACATAGTTTACTGACAGATCTCAAATTAAAAAAAAAAAACATTGCGTGCTCGCTACACAAGCACGCAATGTTGCATACAAATTTCATTACCATCTAGTATCTAACTTTTTAAAAAGTGAAAACGGCCTTAATAAAATGAGGGCACAAGTCTTATTACATCCAAATTTTGTTCGGAATATAACTTTTTTATCTGTATCTCGAATAGCTTGAGTAGTTTTAAAAAAAAGCTTGCGTTTCTCCTTGTCATAAACAAAAGACGGTAAAGAGTAGGTAATATATTGTATAGATTGTGTGGTATTTCTTTCATTTAAAAGAACTTTACTCCAACATAATTTTATTCTTGCGATTTTTGAGAAAAGCACTATATATGCCTCGGCAGGAACGGCAATTGCGGGCCTCGTATTTTTAAACGGACTCGCAAGCTCGTCCGTTTAAACCAATCCTCGCCCCGCAATTGCCTACTTCCGTGCCTAGGCAATAATGTACTATTAATGTTAGGTTCCTTTATTCCAATTTGTTTAATTTTATTTGTAAGCGTATTAATATATTAATTTTAATTATCCTGAGTAAAAAAATCACTGTTAATATTTTTGTTTGAAATACAATTTAAAAAATCCAAAATATTTTTTATTTCATGGACGAATTTGTTGAATTTAATTTGTTTTGTTTAATTGTTTGGTTCTTCCAATTCTTTACATACAGTAACTTAAGTTATCCTGTTAACATTTTTGCCTTGAATTTTATTCACAGACGCGTTTTTTTCTTTTTTTCTTGTTCCGGTCATGGAAAGTGTTTAATTTTTCGATATTAATCGGAGAGCTTTAAATACATGACTCAAGAAAAAAACCGCTGTTAAGATTTTTTGCAAGGTTCAAGGCCCCACAGGATAAGTTGTCGCACTATTTAAACGTCAGTACAGAATTAATTGCTCCCATCAATCCGGGGTTAGGATATTACATTGATGAATAAATAGACTACACACAGTAGACGCATCACTGCGCAACCTTTACGCGTCTTCGTCAGCATGTTTTGAGCTTCAGTGTGGTCTGTGGTCCCTTAACCTTTGGCGTGCTGGAGGGTGAAAAAGCACAAAGCACTCCAGATTAATATTCTATACGAAAAAAAACATGTATGAAAATTGAGCACTAATCAATGCTTCAGCATACCAAAGGTTAATGAAGTAACGGAAACCAGAATAAATAGAAAAGCGGAGAACATCGCATCATGAATACAAGCACCTAGCTTACCCGTGGCGCGTCCTGTGGACAGACTATGGTCCATAAGAATATTTTAATTTGGAACTCAGAGTGGTTCGAACTAAGATTGATATTTTAACACATATTAGGGACGCTTGCGCTTTTCCCATACCATTGCCTACAAATATGACTTTTCAAAAAGTTCTTGACCAGTTTTATTGATACAATTTACTTTAGATCATTTAAACTGATGTACACTCAACACTATTAAAGACGGACCTTATATTTTATAGGGATTTAAAAACTTGTGCTGATGTTTCGGACCGTTCTATCTGTATCCAGAAACATCCTTTCCCAAAACACCCTTTCCCGTCACTACCGTTTTTTTAATAATCCGTTTCCCGATATAAGTGTTTCCCAAAATGTGCTTCTCCTAGAATATACGTTTGGCGTGATATCCGTTTCCCTAAATGACCTAATCGCGAAATGACCGTTGCCGTCACTACCATTTCCTAAATAATCAGTTTCCCAAAATGTGCTTCTTCCGAAAGATGCATGTTGTGGATACCTATAATTAGTATGTTTCGACTGTAGGACTTAAGATGTTTGCTACAATGTATCACTTGTTGGTAACCCTCAATAAAGAAAAAAAAAAAAAAATTAGTTTGTCTTGATATCCGTTTCGCAAAACACCTGTTGTTTTTTTCAAATCCTTATCAAATAAAAGGTTCGTTTTCAACATACATAAACTTTAGTTTATAAGTTAACTATAAGTACAACTAAAAATATTAAATTTCATTTTTTTGATTGGTTTCAAAAATTGAAAAATCGAGAAGAATAATGCAAGCGTTCCTTATTCTGTGACCACCACTATATGTACTGATATGATATGACGTTCCACGGGTTAAAAGAGAGATGAACTCCTCTCCATTTAACGAACGTACCTCTTCCTGCTGGGGTCAAAGGATGGCCGGTCCCGTGCGTCCCGCGAGTCCCGCGTGTCCCGCGTGTCCCGCGAGTCCCGGCTCTGCGCGCGGTCGCGCGTGTCATGCAGCGCGGGGTCGCGGCTGCGCTTCATGCGCGTCTTCAGCGAGTCCAGCAGCTGCCGGTCGCTCTCGTTCAGCCGGGACTCTATGGCTGCGAACTCTGCGAGGGAACAATAATGCGACATTAATGAATTGTACGACGCCCAGCCGTCTTTTGTTCATACAGTAGTTTAACAATTATAACGTCTTAAATCAGAGTCACTTGAAAAATTGAAGTGACGCTTGAATAGCGTACCTGTTCACATTTAATTTTATCGATCTTGTGTGTTAGTTTGGAAATCAAATAATTTCATTTGCAGAATACGTCATCACATGGTAGTTATGTATTTTAAATAGAACAGAACAGGATAGAAATAAACTGACTGTCAAAAATTTGACACAGTACATAACACAAAAAGAAAACAATAAATACACAATAAAATAATAAGTGCGGGATTCAAAGGGAAGGGAAGAGAAACCACTTAATTTCTGCCTTAAGGAGTTGTAGTTGGACAATGGTATGTACGAAAGACCAGTGGGCAGGTATTTTTGCCTGTGAGTGTATATTAAGACGTATGATTTCAGTATAAAGTACTACCAGTTCCCTAATAGCGATCGGCAATCATCGTTTTTGAAATGAAACACGACTAACTTACATACTGCCGCCCGTGAATGCAAATGAGACAGGGATACGGGGACGCTATTATGCTATTATTAAGACGTCAAATATATGTACAGACAATAAGGTTTTGAGTCCAGTTCTTAATGAATGACAGCCATCTGACCAATAGAATCAGCCATGCTTAACTGATAGTACAGTGACCAGGAGTCATATATACGCTCGTACACCTCTAATAATAAAGACCTCAATAATCTAAAGATATCAGATAAGTTTGCGAAAAATGTTGGGGAATATATTATGGCTGATGACTGTACATGTGTGACTCACTCTTTTTCTTCTTCTTGGCAGTGGCGTCGCTGTCCGAAGTACTGGAGGAGCTAGAGGAACTGCTGCTGGAGCTCTTCTTTCTCTTGTTTTTCTTCTTCTTCTCCTTCTTCTTTTTCTTATCTTTCTCTGGCGGCGGTGGCGGCGGGCTGTCCTTACGCTTAGTGTGGAAGCCGTCTGGTAATGAGAGTTGATAATTTAGGTTAGTAATATCAATAACAGGAACAGCGACAGTCTAATCCGCGCGATACTTAGCCAACAGAAGCGCTAGAGAGTGGGATTTTCAGAGTTTATCACTTTATAGTTTATCCCTTTACTTTTCATTAAAACTGATAAAAACATTTTTTTCTGCCACTTGTAACTTTCAGTGGAAGTCATTAAACAATCACGTAATATTTTCTATATATATACAGTAGAGTTCATAAATATGAATACATGAGTAGTGCGAGTTGTAATTGTATAATTGTAGCTATATTTAAAAAACGACTGACTGTTGAGTTTCTTGCGGCGTTTCTTTTCAGTAGTGGTCTCTTGCGAAGCGCTGGTAGATTTTTGAATAAACATCTTTTCTTTTATCTTTATGTTATGATCTAGTAACAAGTCAAAAGTGGATGAATGTTCAACCCGCTCTTGATTCAAAACCATTTTTTTTTCAGACATGGAATTGCCGTTTTCATCCCGCTAGAACCATGGAATTTTTTACTTTTTGAACAGAATAAACGAAATTCTCGATTGTTAACCAAGGGATGAAAGGCACCTATTTCACAAGAGATATTTTCGAATGTAAAATACATGATTACTTTCACCCAAGTTAAACACTCTACGTATAGACTTTTAGGAACTGAATAATAAAACTTACAAAAGTAAGACTTAGTATATCTTTACAAAAGAGTGATACTGTATTTTTTTTAGTGTGGCTCAATAAACGTTTGGGCTTTTGTAATGATCTTTTTACATAGGATGTAGTTATAGGTTTCTGCTACTGCACTGGCCCATTGACATAGTTCTTTAATCAAAACACATTTCTTTCCTAGGGTTGAAATGCATCACTTTCAACACGCTTCTAAAATATACAATGGTCTCCTTTAGAGTATAAGACATGAATAAAAGTATCCCACTTAAGCCTTTTCAAATCCACAGACGGTTACAGCCGTCACAATTTCAACGTCAAAAGAGTTTTTGTTTCGTATGAATTAAGTTGTAATTTGCATAGCATAGCAAACATATTTGGCGTGTCAATGACAATGACCATTTCGTATTCGACGTAAGGCGTTCAAAAGGTTAGAGGTTGGTTTCACTGCGGCACAATGCTGAGAGGGATCTTATTTAACGTAATGTCTTCTTTTTACTTTATACATTTTCTATTGTTTTTCTTCTGTATGTGTTGAATGAATATTTTGTATTCTGTTAATAGAACAGAATACTAGAGCGGTAGAAAATGATGGTAAATGGTCGGCTTACCCTTGTTGAAGGTGATGGTGTGCGCGGCGTACCGGTTGGCCGCGGCGGCAGCGGCCGAGGCGGCGACGGCGAGCTTGGGCTCGTCCTCGCGCTTCACCTTGGTGCCGCGCGCCTTCTCGAACGCCTTCTGCCGGTCCGACATCCAGTCCGTCTCCCAGTGGGGATTCTGCTCCACGAAGTTCTGGAAACGAAGGAGACGTTCATTGTAGAAGAAATACCTCGGTGCAACCCTAGAGTACCCAAGAAATATATGTATATTAGCACCCAATTTGAAATCCCTAGGTTTAGTGGTTCAGGCTGTGTTTTTTTTGGCAATCAGTCAGTCAGTCAGTAACCAAAAATAGACCCCTGACTTTTGTCGTAATGACGTCGCAATAGGGTAGTTTGGGGAGTAAATAAATCGGTGTTAAATAACATGAACATGCAGGAAAAAATTACATAGTAAAAAAATTACTAAGTAAATTAGGAGTAAAGTGAACAATAAAATTATTAAAAATTACGTAGTAAATGATCAATTATCTTTTGGCATACAACTTAAAACCAAAAATGTTTACGTTATACTGGCTTTTAATGAACAAAAAGTGAGCGGCCGAAACAACCAAAGTGAGTTTAATGTACAAATGTACGGTTTGCAGTAATATACCGAAAGATAATATTGATCCATTGACTAGTTATTTTTTATCGATAATCCCTACCAAATAACTGAATAAATTGTAACTGCCCTATTGTGACGTCATTGCTTCAAAAGTCCGGGGTCTGCTAAAGAGTTGTAATTGTATAGAAGGGTAACTAATCATTTTATTGAATTTCAATTCATTGGTTGTATCATTTCATTGAACACATTTGCTGGTGAAGCCATGTTTTCAGGAGATCTTAAAACATTAATTACGTAGGTTTGGCTAGGTTAGGTTAGCCTTGTATATACAAAACAAACTTATACAAATGGTGAGAATTGCCGTTCGATGAAATGAAAATTCTGCGTGAGGATACGGTCGTTACCCGTATAGAGTATGTTGTGGAAGGTGGAACTGACAACTCACAGTATAATTCTTGGAATGCACAATAGACTTCAGATGTGCCGATGCGCAGTGCAAATCCCCTATGAACTGGTCGCACAGCTTGCAGTACCACGCCGTCGACGGCACGAAGAATTGAAGACCTAGAGATAGGAAATATACATTTAATTGTGTAATTACCTAATGTATATTGAGACAAGTGTGGAAGCTTCTGGTGTATAGAAAGAAAGACTATATTTAATTAGCATATTATTAGAAAAATCAAAACTGCCAATATCAGTTACCTTTTTTCAATTGACAGGATTTCATATTTTCAAGACTTTAATTTTATTCGTTTTATAGATACTGTTTGGAAGGAGGAAGACACTAATAGTTTTAAATTTTCTCTAGAATGAATAATTATTTTATTATTATTTTATTAAGGTGTACTTATTCTAAAAGGGCGTAACTTCATTTCTACGACACAATGGACATATTACGTAAGTCCAATCTGTGGGCCTAGTATGGTGTTGTTTATATCGCGTGTCAAATGTGGATTAAGCATCCCTCACTGTCTTACTTATTTACGTCAAAAGGTGACGGATGCCCTATCCAAACTATATCACGCGATAAACGCAGCCATGTTAGGGCCCCTGTATCAAAAAATAATAATAGTGTCAATGTCACATTTGAAGTATGACAGCTTTTTTTCTCGTGAAAAAGGCAATGGTATTATATCTATTCAGGCATAGTATTGGTAAAACTCGATATTTTTTACACTTGTAATTTTGTAAATCAAGAAAAATAAATCTAAATAAATATTTTGCCGTGTTCAGGAGGCAAAACCCTTTCGATTCGTATTTGCAGGTGTCACCAAAATGAAATGTTGTCAATTAGACTAAGGGCCGTATTAATAAACTCATCTTGACTGTGAGGCTCGTCACAAGATACGTCAAAGTAAACGCCAAACCATAGAACACTGTCATTTTTGACACATCTCGAGACGAGCATTAGAGTTGAGATCAGTTTATTAATACGGACCTAAGTAGACAGGATTACAGAGTGTCAAACAAGTCAAGTCGTACCGTTTCTTCTAATTCTTCATATTCGGAAATAAAAAAATGGTGGGTTAGCATTACACTGTCAGTGTTTTTGCATTCGCCACCATATTCATGTCTTATTTTTTGAATATCGAATAAGTAACAGTAATTTTAAAAAAAATGTATTAGACTAGTTCTAAATGGATTGGCAGAGGAAAAGGGCGTTTTTCCTTTCCTCAGCAGAAGATACAAAATGGGCAAAAAAAACTGTAGCTGAAACCGGTTTTTTTTCTGGCAAAAGCCACAAAGACTTTCGAAGCGAGGATCACTCACACCGCTTACTCAAGTCTTTCTAAACTCTGTTCAGACTTACTTGTCTTAGATGGTAAACCACTTTCTAACCTCAAAATGAAACATTTTGGATGACACAGCTCTTTTATCATAAATAAATTAAACAGAGAAAACATTTTGGACATCACTTGGCCTATGTATTGTCCGTTATTGCTTTATTTTATTTAAAATAGCTGTTCAATACAAAAAAGTTGCATTTTGAGTTTAGAAAGTTGTTTACTACTTAAGACAAGTAAGTTTGAACAGTGTTTAAAGTGATACATGGCAATTTAAAACATGATAAATAGTAGCCACGCACCCTACTAGCTACTGGGTCCGGAGTACGTACCTCTGATGGGCGTGCGCTTGGTGGGCGCGACGGGGAAGGAGGGGAACCCGTCGTTGGGGCTCGCCACGCTGTGCCACGGCGCCTCCATGTGCGCCGCCGCCATCCTGCAACACATCTTAGTCTGACGGGTGGGCAACCCATGGCGGTCTTGAGGTTGGACCATTTCCACTTACCATCAGGTAGTCTTTCCCATGGCAAAATAACACGGTAATTCCGAACCTGACGGTTGGTGAGCCGAGCGATAGTAATCTTTTACCGGCGCCCAGCAGATGCTAATTATTATAATTATTGTTGTGAATTATTTTAAACATCTGAATCAATTTCTGAAAGACTTGAAGAATTTATTAAGCCATCGTATGTAATATCATCGTAATGTATTACTCTGAAAAATGATACAGTGGATATTCGTATTGCTTTATTGATATTTTCTGAGAAAAAGTGAGTATGACATACAGACAGACGGGGTTCCTAGTCTGACTTTGGAATTTTAAAAATACGCATTTACCGCTCATTCGTAATACGGCCTTGCAAGCCTTACCTCGTTATTGACACTGAGTTACATACTAAAATACTTAGTCAAAATGATAATTAAAACTCACTTCTGATGGGCTGGCGAGTGCAAATGGTTCAGATAATCTTTTGCAGTGGGCGGAAACTCATTGCACACTCTGCACCAATGCATCTCAGGGTCGTAGTAGACATAGTTAAACTTCTTGCTGCCCGGAGACCTGAAATGTGGGGTATGGTCAGACAAATACAAGGGGACCTAAAGGGAGCAATAACAATTAAATTAGCGTTCTTACAAGAGACATGCTTATGTCAAGCGAAGGAAACTCCGTGTATTAACCTCAAGAACGTCACGAAGGACGTCGTGAAATACACGACGCGAGAACAACTCAACTCGCACCGAGTGGACGCTCAAAGGGTTAAACTTTCTTACTCTATCTCATGCGACACGTCTTCGGATATATCAAAGCCATGAACCTTGATATTATTTAAATCAATTATATAATAATAATATTAAACAAACCAAAATTATAAGGTTCAAAGTCGGGCGCAAGGAACTTTTGAAGAGAATTAGGATCTTCTATAAATTAGTCACAGCATACGAAATGCCGTTTTCCGGCATCTCAGTATTATTTTACCTATTAAGTCGTTTTTGTTTGTCGCCATGCTCAACTTGTGATATCGAATAATGATTTTGTAATTTGTTTATTTGTGCTTTATCAAAGCATGTATACATTGCATCTTATTAAATTTCAATATTTTTTTCTTGTCTTTTATCTCGACTGTGATATATGTTCAACTAGTAAAAACACAACACAAGGAAAAGAAAACATCATAATGTTTGTTCATTTTTTATTACACATAAATATTTTTTTATATCGAGCTATAAATAATCTTACATACTAATATATTTCAATACATCAGTGATACAGTACTTCTAAATGGAAACAAGAACTATATGTCAAAAATTGTATTAAAACTTAAATATTGCACACAGCAAGATAATAAATAAAGCTATATTATAACCGCTTATAAACAGCAAAACGAAGAAATATACAAGTACCATTGCTGACATAAACATTAATATCAGACATAGTAAGTTGTTAACTCGGTGAGTTGGGTCCTCCATAAGTACATTCCTCAATAAGTGGATGCCATATGTTTTCACTGAAACCACAGTGCCACAGTGAAAGCAAACTAGGTCGAGAAAGCGTCTCGGTCATTCCTGTTTTGGGGGATGTATTTCAAAACAACGTATTTGTACACAACCATACTTAATGAAATGCAGTCTTGTTCAACTAAAATTTATAAATTCTCGTGCAAAACCCAAGGTTAGAAGGAAAATTTGAGCTTAACAAGACTAATGTAATTGGATTGAAATTTTAGTATCCACATACCTGGATTTCCTCTTGGTGGTGGAGGGTTTTTGGTCAGTAGAGTCATCAGAGTCATGAGCAGGCTCAGTCGCTTCTTCCCCAATGATGCCATTCAGCATGTCCACCACATTGTTGATGGTCTTCAGCTTATTCTGAATCTCCAACTGGACAAACGCGAAAGATGCAACGCTGGTTACAGATGTGTGTAAGCTCTATAAAGCAAAGCTACACAACTAAACCTTAGCGGTATTAAAAATTCATTATGACATTGCCAAACCTGTAGCTTTGTGTTTTCCTTTAAAAACCGTTTAGTGTCTGGGCTGGGCGAGCGCTTGGGATCACCGCGGAGCTCGTTGCGCTGGTCTTTAAGGGTTTCCAGTTCCTTCTTCAGGATTGCCGCCTTTTTCATATAATCTTCGCGCTGTTTCGACAGAGCCGCCTTCTGGTGGCGCATTTCTGACTCTATAGCGGCTGGATGAAAAAGAATACTGTAAGCCGATTGGTCAGAGAGAAGAAGTGAGACGTCACATAACTTGAATAAGGTTTGCAACTAGATAGTTAAGTGTAGCAGATGTTATGTGATGTCCCATTTAATACAGCAACACGGAATCTCGCTATTGAATTAAGTATATATTTACATTGATCACTTTAGGCAGAGCAAGCATCACCTTAGTCTGTAAGCAGACATTTTCATGGGCACACCATGATGTTGCACTAATAAACTAGAATTATGCAAGAAAGGTGATTCTTCTATAAAACTTAAGCAATAAATTTAGGATGTGCATCTTATATTGAACAGAAGTACCATATCCTTCTGGATACTTCTAAGCAGAGTTTGGTAGTAAGTGTAGGAGTACTAATTAATATTGCTCGAACATATCTGAAATAGAAAGTACAGAAAAAGGCAAATAAATGTATTCCTATGTATGCAAAGTGGAACTATTTTATGAAATTTTAAATCAAAACCTAAGCTTGAATATTTGTACATTTATACAAAACCACATTACAATACAGATACACAATAATTATTTTGCTATTAATTATTAATTAATTATTTTGCTGAATATATTATTACAATACAAATAAAAGCATACTTATATAAAGTTTGTGTGTTACCCTTTTCACGAACCTCCTTCTTCATAAAAATAACTCGTTATAATTTTGAAATCTATAAAAAAACCTTTAGGGGAAATATGCAGAAACAGGCGAATATGAAGTTCTTTATGTATATTCACCTGGTGTATAAATATCTAATCAGATCCCTACAACTGAACAAAGCAAGGTAATCATGCAAAACAACAAATAGGTTTTTAAAGTAGGTATTTGCTTTTCCAACCACAGGCACTTACATATTAAATCACATTTTAATTAGATATACCTGCACTTAAAAGTGACAGATATGAGCATATTCAATTCTTTTACGAAAATTTAAGAAAATTTGTTCCGGATATATCTACCTAATTGTGAAGATCCACCTAGAGTGGCTAACTAGCTGTAAAATGTTGCTGATGTTCAACAGGAATTTGTCATTTGCACAGGCATTAAACCCCTTGAACGAGCATTCTCACACTTCTTGATGGCTATTGGCTATTTTAGAATATTCCCTTCATGGACAGACAACAATGTTTATTGGTGTCAGCAATACCATAAAGGTTACTTTGCTCCCTCAAGGGTACTTATGCTCCAAGGTTACATTGTGGTAATCTGTCTTGTAAATCCTTCTATTGCTTTCATTTGCTATGTGGCTGGATCTATTGATTATTTTTAGCAAATTTGTCATCAACCTCAACTTATAAGGAACAAACAAAATAGTAGACCAATGGAGGAGCAAAGTAGGAACATTATACAAAAAACATATTAACTTTATAACCAGGGAATGGAAATTCCATATGGTAATTACCTAATCTTTGGCAGTGGCAGTGTTGTATCAGTGGTATGGAGGTGGGCTCAATTTTAATCTATTAATATAATTTCCGGGATTTATGAATAAATCAACTTCACCAGCATAAATCCATAATTAAGTATTACATTAAATATTGGAAGTTATTTTTTATGTATACATTTGCCAAAGGTTATTCAATTTACCAGTTCATCTAACCAAACCCAACAAAGTTTAAGGAGCAAATTTTATCCTACATGTAAAATAATTAGTATAAACAGTTTGCAAAATCCTGGAATTTATAATTAAAAAATATATTTTTAGGAAACCAATGCCAATTTTAATAACTTTTTCAGGATTTAGCTAACTTTAGGTAAATATAGTACAAAATTTTTGATCCCTGTTTAAACTCTTCTTTTTAAGCCGTGCAGATGTTGGTTCGTTCTGTAGCATTATGAGTGAGTTATGTTATTAAAACGTTAACAGAGCATTTTTTATTATATTTTGATGTAGTTAAGGTGTAAAACTGGATGAGTATAGTTGATATTTTACACCTGACTTAAAGCCAAGCCAGAAATACCTTTACTAATAAGTAAGTTGGTATATGTAGGGCAGCACTTTTAACTCTGCCAAATAAAGGAGATCGGCGAACATCCTTAGAGTCTTGGGCCCAACCGTTACACTAATGATTTTTAGGCCGTATTGTAGATCACTATGTAGGATATTTACAGGATAAAAATTATGGGCCTGGTCTTTGGAAAAGCAGAGATATGGACGGTTTTCCATATGAACCAAAGTAAGTAGTTAAAAAAGACTTCGATGAATACTTCTGATAAGTTATATTTAAAAAAGCATCAAATAATCATAGTATAGATGTTAAGCATATGCAATATGATATTATTATAAGAACATGAATAAAAATTCCAAGGGCTACAAAATGGTTCAGAGGAGCAACCCACTGTTGTACAAGTGTAAGGATTGCCTCGTCTTCCAAAAGATGCATGCCTATAGCATTATTTCGTGTAATATCAATTCCACAGTTTATACAATGTTCCATCTTGTCAATGGACTAATAAAACACCAGTAATCACAAATCACCACAATGCAATAAAGAACACAAAACGAAGCGAATGCCACTGACATTTATAATTATTATGTTATGGAGGGTACTTCTACCCTCAATTTTTTTAAATGTCCTACTACGGCGTATTACGGTAAACAGAAATCAACAATGTTATTTATTATTGTTATATTTTAAATCCCATAGAAAAAAAGTCTGATACTTCACAAAGAGTAATTAAAAAATACGTCATTAATTATTGTTTTAGTTAGATTCCTGTAACGGCTAGGCCCACTTTCGCCTATCTCCTTTAACTGGCAAATCAACGCAATTAATAAATCATATCATATTTGTCTTGTCTTGAAATCAACAAAGAACACAATGTTTGGTGGCTAAATAAAAAGGTTCATCACCATTACATTACCAATTAGCACAGATTTGACGAAACCCATTTTATTTTTAAATTACCGTCATCACATGCTGCGGTAAAGGACATATTAGTTAATCTTACCTTCTTTTTTCAACTGATCATCAACATTAACAAATTGTGGTGGTGCAGAGGGTGGTGGTGGTAGAGACAGTTGGTTCCAGTTGCCGATGTCTGGTGGTTGTGGAGTTTGGGGGATTGATGACACAGGGGGGAAATCATCATAGATGCCTGAGTATGACTGGGGTTGATAGGTGGTGTATGGAGGGTTAGGCTGTAAAAAAAAACATAGTCTCATCACTTCTCTTGCAAGAACCTCTATTGAGATATGAATGAATGAATTTATTATGTCTAATCATCACCACACAAGTCATTACTTTGTATAGTCAGGGTTTCTATCCCAGAATGGCTAGGTCCGATCATCACCATGCATTAATAACTTTGTTTAGATATTCAAGTACCTCTGTTCTTATTCTTTCACAGACTTTAAATCAAAACAAGTGACAAAACAATTGGTTTACACCTTATGATATCAAACATAAACACAAGTCAATAAGTCAATATGCCTTTATGTTTTGTTGCCTTCAGCTCAGCGCAGGACACATTTTAGAAACATAAAACATTTGCAGTAGACTGTCTTAACTTTTACTGACTCAATATATTTAAAATAATTTACTTTGTTTTTACCTCTGAGGGCTGAAACGTTGGCGGTGGCGGAGCAAAACCAGGATCTTGGAATTGATTCGGCTCCCATAGCTCACTCGGTTCTGGAAGCTTGGATATCTCACTCAAAATGTTGTCGTCCAGCATGTCTTTCTCGGGTTTAATGCGAGGTGACCGGCTTCTACGTTTTTCTTCCCTAAGGGGACTGCGGCTTCTTTTTGGTATTGGACGCCGATATTCACGGTCACGGTCACGGTCACGGTCCCGGTCTCTATCCCTCTCCCGGTCTCTATCCCTCTCCCGGTCTCTATCCCAATCATCACGATTGTAATAACCTTTTCTGTTATCACGAGAGATAGACATCTTCTTTCGCAACACTTTCCACAGTAAATAAAATATTACAAGAAACACTAATAGCACTAACTAATAATAAAATGTCAATGAACGGACTACAGTGTTTATTTAAGGCAATCGTGTCGTTTTATCCTTTTTTATTTAGAAAAAGCTAACACATAAAAGCGCGTCGCAAGAGGACGCCATTTTCACTTTGTTTGATTTTAGGTTACTTAATCTGTCGTCATCTATACCACAGAATAAATAATTTAAAATATGGAATGTGGTAATTAAAATAAATAGTATTTTAATAATTAATAAAACCAGTAGCATTAATAAAAAGAAGTTATTATTTTTTTACTCATGAATGAGTATCACAACAAACAAAACTCAGAAATAATCTTAATAATCTGTGCACAGAAGTATTTGGCACCTTAAAATATGTAACAAACAAAACGTTCTGTTTTACGCAACCTAAGGTTCGGCGGTTTTGATATATAAAATTTAAGATTCGTTTCAAACGAGTTGCAACGAACGCTACGTATAATGAGAAACCATTTAATTACTTAAATATAACTTATATATTGCTATCGTGCACAGAGCCCATTAAAGACTTTAAATTCTCTTCTGTCAAGTATAGTTTTTAAGTGCAACTCTTACTTAACACGAATCACAAATGAAATTACCCCAAGTGCTCCCGATATCGTATACTACGTTTACAAATATTTACTCCTTCACTACTCCTTTCAATCTAGCACGTTGCCTGTGACAGTCGTATTTCTTAATTTCAATAACACGAATAATAATGAAATTTCCATTGCCATCGTTTTTTTTTAGGATAACTTCGTATTTATCTTGCTTTCTCAGTTGGCTTATTGATGGCTGCTGAAGCTAATTGAGAAAGCAAGATAAATACGAATTTATCCGACAAGAAACGATGGGAAAGATTTATTTACTACATCTGAGGTACTGCATAAAATTCCTGAACTGAGAGGCTAATTTTCGGCAAATTCTGCATAATTATGTACCTAATAAGCTAGATTTAATGAATTACGGCCGAGCCATACCGGTTGCTTGTGCAGCACGTAATTGTCGACGTAAACTTAAACGTAGACGTGTGCAGCACCCCTGTCACTACGCATAACGCGCCCGTTGACGCGCACGTCGACGGCACGCGTTGCTGCACAAGCCACGCAGCAACACGCTGCAGCTCCGTAGCGTAACCAGCCGCCATTTGCAATTTCGCATTCAGGTATTGATATAGGTATTCTTAGCTAACACCATGTTCGGTAGCAGTACTTCTGACGAAGAAGAATTACTGTGCTTTTACTTTTATGTCATGATAGTCCTGCGACGTCTAAAAGAGTATGGGTCCATGATGTTAAAGACGAAAACATAGTGAATATCACAAATCACAACCTACCTATGCCTTCATACGACGACAACGACGTACGACGCGCTGGCCTAGTTGGCGGTGACCCTGCCTACGGAGCTAGCGGTCCTGGTTTCAAATCCCGGTAAAGGCAAACATTTGAGTGACGAGCGCGAACATTTGTCCCTGAGTCATGGATGCTCTTAAACAACTTCAAAAAAGGAGGATTTTCACGTCCTTTCTTAAAAAAACATTACATGGGGGGCCCCGACACCCACGCGTCCGCGTCTTAAGTCTCTTCTGTCTGGCCCGCACCTTACAGATCAAAGACGTATTTTTTAGGGTTCCATAGTGAAACTAGGAACCCTTATAGTTTCGCCATGTCCGTCCGTCTGTCCGTCCGTAGCCTAGCTCAGAGAATCTTAGTACTACAAAACTAATTTGGCATGAAAGTCACATCATCAAAGTGGTAAAATATATTTAAAAATAATTGTGTACCTCCCCTACACGTAACTTTGGGATGTTTTTTTTTCTCGTCTACCCCACGGTGTGTCTTTGGATAGATTTTTCCAAAATATTGGGTTGGTGAAAACAACTTTTCGATTAAGAGATTCGTTTATGAAAAATTAAGCTTTGAAGCGTATTCGAGCCAAGTGTGTAGTGTCCCCCAATAACTACAAATACTAAATATGTGAAATATATCTTCAATAAAAGCGCATATAATGAATTTAAAAGAAAAACTATCACTACTAAGTAGCCATCATTGGTTTTTGAGATACAGGCGATTTATTTAACCTACTAAAATCAAATAAACCGGCACCAAATGACTTAAAATGGAAAATTATTTATTAGGTACTGTTGTTTTTATGTTTGTAGTACTTCGCAGCTTCAGAACCCTACACTGAGCATGGTCCGACATGCTCTTGCCCAGTTTTTACCGCCGGTATAGAGGCTGCTGTTTGTGTATCTGTGTGTTTGTGGCATTGTACCTAGCTCCCAATCGGATGGACTGATTTGAATGTGTTCTTTTTAAAGAAAAATAGTTTAATCGGGATGGTTCTTAGCTAGGTTTCATTAAAATCGGTTGGGCCGTTTAAAGCGATGTCAGCTCTGTAAGGGGTCGCGATTATATCGAGTACTATTTACTATCCGTCGTTCGCTTGCCACCGCCTCTGTACCTGCTGTCTTAGAACCAGCGGGTATGATCAGAGATGATGGTAAACGCCCCGACGGAGCTACATTGGTGCCGTGGAAGCTTGGTAGGGCTCTGGTGTGGGACGCAACTTGTGTCGATACTTTTGCCCTATCACACATACCTACAAGCAACCCGAAATCAGGCCGGCGCAGCAGCTGATCAGGCCCAGACCTTCAAGCGTCGTAAATATTCGTTATTAATTAATGATTACGAATTCGCGGCGCTTGCAGTGGAGACCAATACGGACCAATATGGAATTATGTCATTCTTAGAGCCTAATTATTATTCCCATCCTTCGTAAATAATCCAACACTAGCCGGTTGTTGTCCGTGGGAGCATACTTGTAGGTACAGTGTGAACAATCGCTGTTGATGTATCCCATCAGTTAACTAATTTTAACTTGTCTAAACGTCTGCGTGTTAAGGTGCTCCATGTACGCCTTCCAAGGGTCCGGGACTCTTAATAATAACTAGCATTTCATCTTGGTCTTCTGCGATCTTAATATTGTAGTCTTGAGAATACATGTCACTGGGTCACAGATCCCATTTACCATCAGGTCTCATTTGTCTCCTACAGAGGTCTCCTGGATGCTATAAAAAATGTATCAGTACATATCTATCTTTTTTTTTTAAATTCTATTTTAATTTTTTGTTACTCGCGAAAATAATATAAAATAATTAAAGTAATGTATTCAACACAAGATACGATACTTTGAACATGGGCACAAATGAAAATTACTGAAATGGGAGTATTTTGTTTGAATAGATCTCACTTTGTTGTTATGTTGTGATTTATAAGTATTTATCTAGATTATTTTATTATTTTAACTGTGTGTCCAGAATGTTTTTTTTTATGTGATTGTTATATTTCATTTGTTGTTTGTTTGCTATATTACCATCTCTTACGGGTCCAGCTGAAAATCAGAGGTGCTGAGGTGGCACTCCGTTTCGGCTAGATTAGTTATAAATAAGTTACTTTTGTTTTTGTTTTGTTTAATAGCTGAATAAATGAATCTATCTATCTATCTATCTATCTATCTAATAGATTAAGTAATTCATTTTATTTTTCAGACCGGCACTTTTGGCCTATGTATATACCTGTGTCTGACTGTTCGTTATTTCTCTGCCTTTTGGCAAAAATATGTCTAGCAAAATATATCGTTTCCCAACCGTATCATTTGCCAACCCGCTTTTTTCTGTAACTGTGAATAGAATTGCAGAAAAAAGCGAGGAAAAGGATTTTCCGAAATTTTACCCCTAAGGGGGTGAAAAGGGGGGCAAAGTTTGTATGGGACAACGTGATTCATTGGTCCAATCTACTCCAAATTTTGCATAAACATGCTGTAACAGAATTGACGGAAGACGTGTTTCGTATTTTCTTGAAATTCATCACCTAAGGGGGTGAAAAAGGGGTAGAAAGTTATTTTGGGGTGATTTGCTTCAAACTTGATATCAATACTCCTTAGTGCTTTTGATTTACAATACATTTTATTTTGACACATGTTTGAAAACTCAATCTGATTTTATTCAAAAAGGTTGAACTCACATAAAAGCTTGGTGCAATGCAAAAACCCAAACCGCTGAGTCTAAAGATTCCAAATTTGGTGCATAGGTTCCTTATGAGTAAGAAAGTACGCAGTAAGAAAGGATTTCCCCAAAAATCGACCCCCAACGGCAAGAAGTAGGAGGAGTAGCGGGAAACTAAATTTACGCGTACAAAGTCGCGTGCGTCCTCTAGTAATTAAGTAATATTCCACGTGTTCCAAAATATCTGTATGGAAAGTTACTTTTGCGTTACCAAAAACGTATGAATATCGATAACACAAAAGGAACATTCCTGCCACTTTTTTTAAACCAGTTTTTATTAAATGCTCAAATGATTTCCGGTCAAAAGGCAGGATACCATATTTGTTTCCATCACGGCAACGACCCGACCCGTGACCCGGTATTTTTCCTGCCCAATATAGCAATGGCCTGCAACATTTCCTATCTAATCTGCATCTTGCACTAATCCGCAAGTTACGCACTTATTTCAGTATAAAAATTGCGAATTTTGCGTTTGATTGTGCAATTGCATTGCGATAGGAAAATGGTGCATAGTTCGCGGAGCAGATCGCTTGCAAGGTCGGGACTTGACCGAAGTTTCGTTTGAAGTTATTACGTAATTACCTAGTTATTTATTGGTTTTGCCGACCGTGAGATTAACTGAGACTAAGTAATAGATACATTGTTATTGGTTTACGTTAACATAATATGCGTGTAATGTATCTTAAATATTTTTTGCACAGTCACAGGGGATCGATGACCCACTTGCCCTGTTCGTATTTTGGCCGTGTAATGCAAATCGGGTTTAGTCGGTTACACTCGTATATGCAGTATGATTACTCGGCTAAATTATGAAGGGTAGCCAGCTGCTTAACCTCCGTGTTGTGATTGTACAGATATTTTCTGAATACACCTGGACCTTTTTGGATATTTTGTGCAATAACCCTTACCTCTTTCGCCCGCACTCAGAGTCAGAGAAAAAAGTAGTCGTGTTTTCTTCAAAAGGTACTCCAAAAAGGAACTACTGCGAAGAATCCATTAAGTCTTCCGTAGAATGAATTTCATACACAAGTTTAAAAAGGAACTAGTCAATTGTCTCTAACGTGCCTCTGACTCTGAGTACTGCGGGTATACACTAAGCTGTTCGAATGTGTAGGTTTGCAAAATGTGCTGAACATAATCTAAGTAAGACCTAAGCTATAAAATATAAATCTAAGAGACCGAAGACACACTTTTTTTTGGACGAAAGGACGATGGGCATTTTAGTACCCACTCCAATAGTAATAATCAAATAGGAACAGCAAATGTAGATAAGCGCCTTGAGGGCGTAGATAAGATGCAGACGTTGCTAACGTTTCTGTTATCTATCGTCTCTAAATTTATGGAGTTGACACAATCGGCCGAGCTGTCTGTCATCGGATTAACGTCAATCCTATAGATTTTGTAAATTATCGAAAATCGCTAATTTAGCCTTATGCACCTTGGCCATGCTGTGCTCTCATCATTATTTTGAAAAAAACCTCGTATCTCATATTTCGTAACGTACGATTTTAAACATTAACTGGAAAAGAATTAAGTTCAAACTCATTCTCCTCAAAATATCAATTATTAAGAGTTTATCTAAAGTAATAACGAAATACTGTTCCATTGATACATAAATTAATACGTTTCATAAAGGTCACCATCCTTTTTGGGATTTGGCTCGTTTGCGGTGCGGAGAAGTTCTGCCAGCAATAATAGCTTACGTAAGATTCTATAGAAAAACGCGGATTTTGTTGCAAACAGTAACCTGCCCATAATGTGTCGTTTATCTGCCTTCTCTAATTGGAATGAGACAAACGTGGCGGCGAGAAAAGCCGTCTGGCGACACAAGGTCTTTTTAAACAATCGTTTATTTCATATAGCATAGTTTTATGATCTTCTTGTTCATAAAGAGCCTCTCTTACAAAATATGAAGGTTACTTGTTAATTGAACAAATATGTAGTCAGCCGCCATGGACATGTTTCTCGAAACTTACCAGAGTTTAACAGACTCACAATGTTCTAAAAGTCTACTAGTGAAATGTACCGGATTAACAATATTATTACTCTATATACCTAGTTAGGGAGGTGGCGAGCAAAATGTCTATATGATCAGCACACGTGGCAGATGTTATTAATAGCAATAATTATACCTTGAGAATCGTCAAGGACCTCGTCTGCCACCATGGTAGCGCTGCGTTGTCAATTGACAGCGTTTCGAAGGCAGCGTCAGTCATAGATAGTGATTTTCAAGAAACGGAACCCCATAAGGTTCAATTCAGTTTGCACATTGTTAAACAAAATAATGACATCGATAAAATGCGTCTGTCAATTAGAAGGGTCGACTTTAGTACAGTCGAGTTAGTAAATATGTATACACTTTAGTACCTTGTCTATTTAATATCATGTTTAAACGGAAATATATGGATTGTTACAACGATTAAAGTGACAAGGTAGAAGGTACTTAAGTTAATATATATTTATTAAATCGATTGTAACAATTTCTTGACAAATGAATTGGTGCCAACATTTAAAGACAACTTCTTTGGCAAACTATACAAGAAAACAGACGAATACATTAGTTCTAAAGTAACTTAGAGCTCGTTAGTCGATCCGTCGTAAAATATTCCTTGGTGGTATTTAGGGCTTTGTTAATGTGTATTTTACTCGTATGTAACACTCGTACATACATACGTACATATATACATAAAAATCGCATGAAAATCCGTTCAGTCGATTTCCAGATAATCGCGAACATACAGACAGATGCGGTGGGTGTTTTATAATTTGTATTGATGATATGGACTACTTGTGTGATAATTAAAGAATACTACACACTACGCCTCGGAAGTTAAGAAACAAAAACGTATATATAGTAGAATGTAGGACTTCCCAACATACATAATCACGATAGCGAAAACCAACCTTAAAGCAAGACATTTTTATCCCCTATTTTACTCCTTAGTTTTCAAAACGACATTCGCTCAGTTCCTTACCAACATTGAAGCTAGAAATTATAATTAATAGACATCCTATACATCTGGCAGGGCTTCATCTGTCAGACCGTTACGGATTCTGGTTAAGTTACTGTTAAATAGATCGTTTATCTTCCGACACTACGTGGAAAGTCGTAAGAATCGGTTATGTTACGAGCAGTGACAGCATGAGTCATGATAGACAGACAAACAAATTATTTTCACACATCATTTACAAAGCTGTGGCCGAAAACTGCCGGAAGCAAACTGCCGTTTGACAACGGTATATTATCTTTATTAATAGTTAGTCTCAATTAATTAATTAAGTAGTTCTAAATAATAAGCAGTAGTTAGGTACTTTTAGGTCTCATGTCAGCCGAAAGACGTCCACTGCTGGACATAGCCTTTTCGCATCCACCGCGGTCCCACGATCCTGACGAGGTCGTCACTCCATCTTGTTGGAGGCCTACCTACAGCTCGTCTTCCGGTCCGCGGACGCCACTCCAGAACCTTCTGACCCCATCGGCCATGCGAGCAATGTGCCCCGCCCACTGCCACTTCAGTTTAGCTATTCTTAGGGCTATGTCGGTAACCTTAGTTCTACTGCGGATATCATCATTTCTGATTCTATCACGCAGAGAAACCCCTAACATTTTAGGTACCTAATGGTAACTTTCATGTTTTTATCTTCGAAAATACCCGAAGACCTTTAAAACTAATAACTAGATTTTATGAAATATTGTTATGAAGTTAAGAAAGACCGTTTTAAGAAACTAATTTCTTCTATTTTACATTGCACATACATTTTTTCTCTTCTTAGTAAAATAATGTTGAGACACGGTGCCCGTTGATGTCTTTTGGTTTCAAGTCCTGAAAAAAAGGTGACAATTTAATGTATAGACATGACATGTTTTTAAAAGTTTTTTTTATCATCTGTATCTCCATAACCTGACCTAGTCAACCGAGAAATAAATACTTAAATACATAGAAAACGTCCAAGACTTAGAAACAAACACTCGTGCTCGTGACACAAATACTTGCCCATACCGGGAATCGAACCCGGGACCGTCAAAACAAATTATTCTACCTTGACACATTTTCCTGCTCAAGCTACGCTTGAATGTTTTTTATTTTTATTTTTATTTTATTTTAAATACATTGTTTTATATCATGCTAGGTTAAGCTTTATAATTGTATAATATCATAACTAGTATTTTAAAAAACGACTGACTGTTGAGTTTCTCGCGGCGTTTCTTCTCAGCAGTAGTGGTCTCTTGCGAAGCGCTGGTAGATTTTGACGTGTAAAAGTGCCCGTGCGGCCTACTTACTGAATAAACATCTTTTATCTTTTATCTTTATCTTTGTTACATTATGGGGCACCTCTAGAAATATTTATTTTCGTTATTTATATACTAAAATAAGTAGCAGCTTCTGGATACCTATACTCTAACTAAACCGTACATACATGCTTAGAGCACTAGTTTAGCCATGTCCTTTCATCAATGTATCTCCTGTAGTTTTCGAGAAGCCTGTGACATAGGTATGGTACAGACGGACATGATGAAACTATAAGGCTTCCGTTTTTGCCATTTTGGCTACGGAACTCTAAACATGAAAAATCCACCGGAATGTCGGAAGTTTGCAACGGGGGCGAAGCCGCTAGCTGGCAGCTACTCGTTTTAATAAATAATAAGAAATGATACTTTATTCAAAGCACTCTTTTACAATGTATTTATTACTTTGTACTAAATAAAAACAAGAGACTTAAAGTGCCTGAACTATGATGTTACGATATTTCAGGCGTAGAAGGACTTCGACTAACTTGAAATAGTGACATTTAAGAATGCATTATTAAATTATTTTCATAAATAATTGAAATTGAAAACAGATAAAAATACAATAAGTAATAACAGGACGCTTAAACGAATGTAAGATAATGTAAGTACCTACCAAAATCTGTAGCTAGCCATGTTGGACATAATGGAAGTATCTGCAAACAAAAGCAACGAAAAGTTCTCACAAAAATAGGTAGTATAGAATATAATAGAATAGAGTATCATTTATTTGCATGGTTAATTACATAATTCTCTGAACTGTACAAACACATCTACTGCCTGTTTACAATAACTTTAAAATGTTATAACATACAAGAAACAATGTTATTAAGTTTACTAAAAAATATTGTCATTTTATACTAGCTAATTAATAAATAATAATTCAATTTAATTTAATAGTGCAATATTATAATTTTTAGCTATCCAAATATCATAAACCCTCCATGGTGCGTTCTAGAGCCGTACATTATGACCCCCATAAAAATAGACTGTTTTGTTAGAACAAAGTTCTTATCTGTAAAAATGTTATAATTGCTAAATAATTGTGATAATAACATAGATTTCGATAATATTATTTTATTCAAATTTCGAACATCTCTAAAAAGCAAAGAAATTTGATTTGATCTCTATTCGAATATCAGTCGAGATGACGTTTAGTTCGAAATGGATTGTCAATTTTCATACAAATTTGACAAATGTCGCACGTAAGTGAGATATCGAACGATATGATAGTTGGGGCCGACTCTAGACTGTCTCTGAATAAAAAAAAAACTATGACAGCTGGCAGAAAACTTTTCAATCTTTTCATTACCGCCATTACCGGTTAAAATTTGTTTTGTTGTATAAAATTGCTCGATTTGTTGAATTTAAACCATAAAATGAGCGATCAAGATGATAGAGATATTTCGGCGACGCCTCCTGATATCTCTGACAAAGCAACTAACGTCATAAAATAATCACTGTTAGCGGCCCTGAACAACGCTGCAATGCCAGTCAAAATATGCGGCTCCTGAATGCATCATGGATCATATGACATGTGGGTAGATAAAGTAGTGTATGTAACTGTACATAATTAGGCATTAAAATATTTGTGATGTTATCGTCAACCCGCTTAGGGCTGATAGAGCAGCTAAAAAGCTATCGATTTAACCCCTATGTAGGTTCAGCGATTTTCACTAGTTTCAGAGATATTGATCATTTTAATCTGAATTTTTGTAATTTTCCCTTATGTCCGTGTCACGAAAAATCTTTAATTTCATAACCTTTTCAGTGGTATCTTGCATAATTAGAACTTATATTTACGAATCAGCGAAGTTTTTAAACCTAATACCCCGGTTTTTTTCAGGTTTTTTTTAAATAAGCATATAAAGTTTTACAAAGTTAAAAGCAAACACTGGGAACCTAGTATGGCGAAACAAACTTTGTGATTACTTAAAAAAAAAAACTGAAAAAAAAGGACGCGCTTTTAGCCGGCTCATGAATAATGTAGGTACAGAAGCGCTCCTAGGCGCCTTCATAATCTACTCATGTAATTTGTTTAAGTATTGTTAAAATATGGTTAAGCCTACTTTCATACAAAAAGTCTTACCTGAAATAAGCCAAATGTGGACTAAGCTTGATATTTATATTTCTTTGACTTTCATAGAAGGTTCCACGCCTATCCTATACGACTGTAAAAATATACAGCCCAATGACAGACAAACAAGCAGACAGGCGTATGTATGTTAAATTAACAGATAAACTGCGGCACTTGTGTTGATTGTTTCGAAAATCGCAACCGCTTCTCCTGAATTAGTACTAAACGAGTAACTCAGTCATTCACTATCTCTTGCTCTCAGAAACCACGCAGTGTTTCCAGTGCTAATGCAACCTAGCAGCGGCAAAAGCGATTTCAGCAGCGGCCACTCATTCGACTTGTTTCATTTGTTCAGCACCTTCACCTTCGACCATAGCCGGGTCGTTGTCCGCTTCTTGTCAGCGAATTACAGCGATGGTTGGCGGGAAGCAAAACTACCGCGCGCGACATCCCGCCGCCATTGCCGCCATCGCCGCGAACGCACGCATGCGCGGATCGCGTTTCGTTTTCGCGCGCAAATTGCCGTACTTTGCTTGACGTTTACGAAGTGTGTTAGTTTCATTTGTGCGGGACTTTTTTGGAGTTTTTATTAGCAAGATGAAGTATAAGGTATGTTGGTTATTTGATTGTTTTATTTTTAGTTTTATATATATTTTGCCGGTTAGAGGAATAAAAATCATTTTGTCAACAGTTTCGTTAATTTTGTTACTAGTATGTTTTAAGCCATTGTCGAATAAGATAATAATTAAAAAAATATATTTTGTGACGTTAATGAGTATATTTTATTTGCATACTTTGCGGATCGCAAGTTTTAATTTTTGTATACCTACTTTTTTTCAACTGATAATTTTAATAAAAACCCGTTTAGGTTTATAAGGACAACAGTGTATTTTTTTGGCTTATTAAATGCTACAAATGAATGTTTCATAAGCAATAAAATATGTATTAATTTAATATTATATTGATGTAGGTATATTATACATGCATAAACTAAACTAAACTATAAAAAATACAGACAATATGAAACCTAATTATCCTTAGGATTTACGTTGAATGGTAGATTTAATTCCTTATAATATTCTAGTTATATATAAATTTTGCTTTCGATCGATTGAATAAATTTAAAGCACCATTGTGTTAAAGCCAAGTTTTCAAACTTAATTATAAAATACCTACACCTAAAAAAAATACTTTGGATTTTAAAATATTTGCAAAATCATTTCATTTATTTTTCATTTCAAAAACGACTTTTTTTTTACTTAGGTAAGGTAGTTATAAAAAAATCTTTATTGGCAAAGTTCGCACGCGATGATATTTTTTGCATACATTAAATGCGAACACGAATATACGAATAAATTGTATAAAAATGCTGTAATTTCGAAATCCCGATACCGAAGTTTTAAGAGTCAGTGTGTTTTTTTAAGCAATTTTAAATTATTTTATCGTCTTGCATTGTAACTAATTGATTTTTACTAAAACTTGTAGCAATTATTTATTAATTTCAACGTCAACAGTGTGATTACGATATAGAAGTTAGATTGGTTAAACCAAATTTTTTAGAAACAAATTATAGATCATCATCAATAAATGTGCGTGAAACAAGAAACTTTAACTTTACTAATTATTCTGTGGGGAACCCGTTTTTTATTTAATAAACCAAATTGAAATAAAGATGGTGGCCAGCACGCTCTCCATGCCATAACAATACGCCTAAATATCATCTTATATTTCTATACTTAAATTACAGCCTTGGACTGTCAGGCACGCAACTCAGACGACAATGAGCCATCATCGGACTGTGACCATCATTGACCGTTTTTTACCAAACACGGCCTTTTAATGAGGATGCAGTTCTTATCCTATTGTTATAATAACACGAGAGTTTATCTTGTGATCGGTTTTAGGTTATGGACCCATGACGGAGACGCTATAAAGTTTACCATGAATGGGGTTTGAGTGCTTGATACCATGAAGGGCATTTATAATGTGTATTCTTGACTTTAGGTTGTACATTTATTACTATTTCACGACTATATCGTTTTATAGTGCCTTGTCACTTTAATGCCATCTTTGAACTGCTGCACTAGTTCGTCCAAAACGTTAAAGCGACAAAGTGAAAAAGCGTTCTGCTACTTATAAGGCCGACTATACTAATAATTACGATTCAAGTCTATAACCGCTTTACCGATTTTTGATGAAATTTGGTATAAAGAAAGTTTAAGGATACCTTTGATCTCGGAAAATTACATAGTTCCGTTTAATTGGGTTGAAAAAACGAACGCCACATGGACGGCAACTACTTTGGAAATAGCAAGTTCTACGCAAAGGAGACTTACCTACTTTCATTTTTAAAAACAAAAAATACTGCATTGTTGGATTTTTGAAAATGCCTCCCCCTTAACCTGTAATCAAACTGGTCGAATATGACAAAACATAAGTCGTGTTTTATGAATTTTATGATACAGATCGAAAGGGTAATTTATAGTGATCATTAAGTCAATACAACACATACACCTTTAAATTAAATAAAGACCGTAATAAATCCTTCTCTGGAAATGGAGGATTTATTATTTTCAAAGTAAGCCGTTTGCGTAGAACTTCCTATTTCCAATATTTAAGATAAGTAGGTGCACCTTTTAAAGTTTTACTTTTATATAAAAAACGCAATGGTGCTCAACATCTTCAGTTTAAAAACTTCGCTGATTCTTTATGATTCTAATTATGTAAGATATCACTGAAAAAGTAATGTAATAAAACATGAAATTATTGATTTTTCGTGACATGAACATAAGGGAAAATTACAAAAATTCAGATCAAAATGATCGATATCTCCGAAATTAAATAGTAAAAATCGCTGAACCTAAATAGGGGTTAAATCGATAGCTTTTTAGCTGCTCTATCAGCCCTAGACGGTCGCTGGCGGACGTCGGTCTCTGGGACCTCATGTCGACCGACAAAGAAAACACTTTTATTAAAAATAAAACCAATCACAAATTGAATCGACCATTGTCGATAGAACGATATTTACACTAGGTGCTTTCAAATATTTTCATAATCAATAATACTGTTACAGGCTCCGTTTGTTCAGGTACTTTACCGAATGTAAACAAAAGACCGGCCAAGTGCGAGTCGGGATCGCGCACCGTCGCTTCCGTTGTTACGTATGTGAACCTTGATTTTTAATTCCATAGAATTCTGACGTTTCTTGGTCTTGGTTAATTGAGTGATGATTCTGATCATTAATTTTGCCTTGTTAAAAATGCATGTTATGTATTTTATGTACTTAAATCATGTTAAATACTATTGAAAAACCTAAAAAGTCAGAATGTGACAGCAGTCAGAATTCTACGGAATTAAAAATCAAGGTTTAAACACTTTATTGTAAAAATCATAGAAATTCAAATACGATTAATACAGAATAGGAATGTACAAAGGCGATCTTATCCCTTTAAGGGATATCTTCCAACTAACCCTTAGGTGATTCAGGAAAATCAGTAAAGCAGAATGTGACAACGAGTAGACATAAGTACAAAAACAAAGTTGACAGACACTGCGTGAACAAAATTGTACGCCTTTTACTAACATAGATTTAATACGCAGATAACTAAAATCACGTTTGAGGAAAAGCTTTGGGTTTAAAAAAAATTGTTCGTTTATAAAAAAATTCAAAAAATAAATGAGACCCTTCGTATCAATACACATACCTATCTATAAAGTATTTTGCGTGACTTTTTTTTACCAAAAATACATGCGGTCAAGTAACAAAACTTTGATAAATTTCAACTTCATAGTTTTTTAGTTGCTGAGAAAAACTACAGACATACAGATAAACACCGAAGTGTCACGATGAGGGTTCCTATTGTAATTTAACATTTCGAATATCGTTATTCCATTGAGAACTTTTAAATTTTCCGCATTGAAAAGTAACTATGTGTATGCAGAGTAAGTATAAGCTCTCCATATTCAAATTTCATCCAAATCCGTCAAGCCGTTGCAGTGTGAAGGATTAACAAAAGTATTTCGCTTTCGCATTTATAATGTTAAGTAGGATTCTCGGGTTTATGAATTTTGATTCTATATTCTGCCCGAGACTTCGTCGGCGTAGATTTCAATTATCGTTATTCCTTCTGGAACTTTAAAATTTTCCAGGATAAACAGTAGCCTATGTGTTAATCCAGTGTTTAAACTATGTCCATTCCAAATTTCATCCAACTCTGGCCAGCCGTTGCAGCGTAAACGAGTAACACACTAACACACACAATTTACGCGTTTATAATATTAGTAGGATTTGTATGTACTGGAAAGACTGACATGTTATACTAAATAGGGAAAATTTGTGACGTTTTTTCACAGCTTCAGTAATTCATGTAAACGTTAAAAAAAAAAACATTTTTAATAAGCCAACAAATATTGATTCATATCTCTTTCTACCAACACACAATTTAACATGGAGTTTATATGGCCGACCTTACATGACGTCACTGCATATCGGATCTCTCCGTCTAATCGCAGTATAATTAGCAGTTTAAAATGCGTGTATCATCCGTATTTCTTGGCTGATTTGGTTTTTAATTCCACTTTTTGGTGATCTCTTTTTGGTATGGTATTTTCATATTTAGTAGAAATGCGATTTAAAAAATCCATGCATATTCCATATTCGTCTCATGTAACCGTTTTGATTGGCCGTTTTAAAGAAAAAACAACAAATAATAAAAATAGCGTTTGTGAGGTTTACAGAGACAGGCTGTATGCCTGAATTGATGAAGCTTATTATGGGTACTTATCACTTTTTTGACTTTGAAAACACACGTAAACCGAAGTGAAGCGGGGGCGGGTAGCTATAGTTTCTAATCCCATCCCGGTGTGTCTCAACTGTCGACCCGCCTATATTTACCACGATGAGACAGGTGATCATTTACAAGAATCGGGTGACACAAATATCCCAAAATAGTTTCTGTTGTAAACTACGAGTATATTAGACTAGAATTAAAAATGTTTCACGCTTGTTGGAACGATAAAACCATTAATTAATGACTTTATTTACACGTATAATCTTTAGATTTTGAATGTTTGGTGGACGGACTGATATCATAAATTGGCCGGTTTGTACATTGTCCATTGCCTATTTCCCACAGTAGAGCTTATTATTAGGAAATAGGTCAATTTTCGTAAGTTAGTCCATCGATATTTTATTTAACTTATGAATTTAAGATCGCTTTAACAAGCAACAACGACCTAAAATATATTAAATCCACATCAGATGACCTGATGACGAACGCTTTAAAGTTCAACGGCCAAAATTGAGGAAGATTTAGCGCCCGCCAATTTGGGTGCAAGCCACTGATGTTATCAGCTGATGGATCGAGGGTCCGCCATGCATGACGTTCAGGTACCTATGCCGATATGCCGAAAGGTTCCCTCGTTATATATACTGTCAAGTCAGTCTGATAAGCAGACAGAAGTATTTGTGGCACGAATAAAATTGTCATATAGATTTCCGAACGATAGTTTTTGACGCGTAAAAGTGCTCGGGCGGCCTACTCTGAATAAAAGTCTTTTATGTTTTTATGTGTTTTGTTTTTTTACGGCATATAGAAGGCAAACGAGCACATAGACCACCTGATGGTAAGTGGAAACTGTGACCCATAGACATTCGCATTCACAAGACTGCAAACCTAAGAATGCAAATGCGTTGCCAACCCTGAGGAATAAGGAATGGAATGCCTCTATGCTAGTCATTATACCGGCTGTCTTATCCCCAAACCAGAACACAACAATGCGAACACTGCGGTTTGGCGGTAGGTTAATGGATAAGATGGTGGTATCTATCCGAACGGACGGTATATAATATACTCTTAGTATAAGAGGTCGATTAAGGGTCTCCCCAGACCTATCGACGGGAATCGGCTTGTGCCGATAAGACAAAGTGGTATACGCTCTTATTGCATGGTATGTCCATGCAATAAGAGCGAAAATGACGTCGCTCCGTTCGCAACGCCGCTTCGGATAACAGTTTTCATCCTATACAGATAAATAACAAACACGTCGATATAACATGACAGTCTTGTGTGCTCAGGAAGATTGGTTAAAGGTTTTTTTTTACTTAATTATTTTTTTATCCGGTGAACTTAATACCTATCTATTATGAAATGTCACTTTGCAATAAGTATTTGAAACAATTATCGATAAATTTAATATCGGAAGGAAGTCCCTGGTTGAGTGATGTTTTTGCCACAAAAACTTGTATGTCTGTTGATAAGCGATTGATTGAAGTGCCTCCTTAATAAATAATCTGTTCAAGTATTCTAAATATTTAACCACCGACACGGTTGAGGTTGAGCGCCGGTTGTCTACCGTTTAAGAAGTTTCATGTATTTCGTCGTATCCTAGGAAAATGGGCGCAACCATCATTAAGGCCGTTTTTCTCTTCTTTCAAAATCGTAATCTACTATTTTTTCTACACCGAATGGCTTTTAAAAAACTTTAGAAATCATAAAATTAACAAAGATATTACATTTTTTAAATTGAGCCGCAATTGCATGGCGCCATTTGATCCGGCGAAATACGCCGCGACTGTCATACCGGCCGTCTTCCGCGCGGGGGCAACAAGCGGGTCGGGGTCGCTAACGCCTGACCGTCGGTATCACGCGGAGCGCTGACGCAGAAGATAGTGTTTTGTTTCGTGATTGCGATGCCGTAGAACAACATGAAAAGATCACAGAAATTAATTCAAATTGCTAGGGATTTCTATGAAAACAAAAGAAAACAAAAACGGATGTCAATACGTAAGTAAATTTTATAATAATGTAATTTAATTTTGAGAATACTCAACTTTATTCATTTATAAACATGTGAAGTTCTAGCTTATACTTGGTATTACTTGTATTAATAATATTACCACTGATAATATTATTATAATTTCATATTTTTATGAATTAGTAAGAATCAGTTAGTCAGATAACAGTATTAGGCGGTAAACGAGGAATAGAGCCACTAGATATCATAACGCCCTTCTTCGGCGGGTGTGACGAAAGTTGAAATGCGTTTTAGGCAGGATCGCTATGGTTTTTGCGGCTGTATTCGATGGACTTATTTTTTAAAAGTTGTTTTTGACACTATAATCATACAATTTTGTTAATATTAACATTTATAATGCTTTATTACGTTATTATAAAATTGATTTTATGATAATGAATACAAAAAAATAGCATTTTTCTGTTTTATCTGTTTTTTATCAAAAGGCCTTAACCAACGTTAAGGCCATATTGTAAACTTAATGTGTTGTAGATTTTATTATTAATTAATATAATTTTATCATCTCCAGTGCCACCAGGGTCGGAAAATGAGGTATCATATTTAATGGGCTGTATTGGTGATCAGTTAAATGAGGTGGTGAGTACCTATCTACTTGTCAAGCTAAGTCAAATTTTGAGTTTCAATTTATCCTAAGTTATCTGCTTTGTATAAATAATTCGAGTGTTCAAATTTAAGAAGTTATATTTTTAAATAACGAACATTGTTGTAGCAGAAAAAATAAGAAATTGTGTTTTTAATTTATTTTAGAATGTTGTATGTTCTTATAAATATCAGGATTGTCTACGAAGCTTGGCACCCATTTAGATCTCAATTCTTGTGTCGGTTCTTAATATTGAACTTGGCTTCCATTTTCACATTTATGTTTTGATGGGATATTATTATTTTTTGTCCAATAACTTATGTTTTAGTTTGTCATGAAACTTTGTATAAGTATCTATATCTGCTTAAATAGCAATCTAACAAGTCGTTTTAAAATGAGAGCGAAACTACGTTTGTATGGAGAACCGAGCTTCCTGCGAACTCTTAAACCATAAACATTTTATTCGAATAAAAGAAGTTGTGCATGATAACTCTTTCATATTTAGCTACTAATAATAATTAAAAAGCATATTATATTGCTTAGCAACCGCTTATTAAAGTAATCGAATAATCGAATCACAACCCATGAAATAATTATTGTTATTGAGTAGTTCCAGTGAATCTGTGATCTTCATTTATCATCATTAGAGATGGGCCGAATACGGACTTTGCCGAATACGATTATTCGGCCGAACATTCGGTTCAGCTTTTACCTAACCGAATATTCGGCAAATCGCTCCAAAAAATTTACTTAATTAAAACAACTCTGGTTTTTCTTACTTAAGCTACGGTTGTTGCATTGATTGTTTGCAAAATAATTGTATTTATATTTTGACGCATATTTATCTCTTTTTGGTAGTTGCTTAGAAATCTTAGAATTTTAAAATAGGATGTCAATCCAACAAACTACGAAACAACCTACGCTCGTTATTTACTTTGTTTATTCGGTAAATATTCGGCAATGTAACCGAACTATTCGGCCGAATACGAACATTGAAAAACTTGCCGAATATGCCGAATACCGAATATTTACCGAATATTCGGCCCATCTCTAATCATCATCAACAATTCTACTTCACTAAATGTTGGTTTTTAAGAGCAAATGCACGTTTAACTATATGCTAATAATGCTTTAAAAAATACCGAAATCGCTATAGATGTACCTAAAATATTTGAAGAGTTCCCTCAATTTCTCCTGGACTCCATCATCAGATTCTGATCTGATGACAGTGGGACTACTCCGGAAGTTTGTTCTTTCAAACAAAAAAGAATTCTCCAAATTGGTTAATAAATAGTTAATAAGAGTTCTGAGGTAACTAGCATAAATAATAATTAATGATAATAATAAAACTTATAAAATCACTGTTTTCAGTTTTTTTATGTGTATATACACAATTATCTATTCGGATGCCAAATGTCACCTTTCTAGGTCACCTGGAAGTGGGTTAGATTTTTGATGATCTGTCAGTCAGTCAGTCAGTGGTAAAAATGCCGATTTTTAGACGTTGATATCTCAATAACCGTTTATGAAATTTAGGGTTCTATTCTAGTTGATCTAAAGGACTAATTTTAGGGCACGCCACGATTATAAATAACAAAATGTTATAAATATAATGTACATAAAAGTAAATTTTTTAGCTTCAAAATTGTAAGTACAGTCTGCGTCATAAATAGCTGATCACTTTTGAACCTTGTCGCATTACCACCTTTGACAATCTTGTTTGACTTTGCTTGTTTACAATACATGACTGCAAAGCGACAACGTTCAAAAGTAATCAGCTATTTTTGACGCACAATTTTCCTTTTTTTTAATGCTCTAATTATAACAAATATGTTCTTCCTATATTTATTAATAAGATCTTTATTTTTAGTAACCTTTAACAATAAAGATTCGATTTTTGTATAAAATAATAACATGTTTTTTTGGTATTAGTTTTGTTGATTTTAATAGAAAAAAAAATGTTTGAATATTACTACTTAATTAAACATTTCGTTAGACAAAGTGAAGTTTGATTTAATTATACCTTATAGAGTAGCATCCTACCTATAATAGTAAAGAATACCAAATTAAAAAGGCCTCTGATGCGGTTGCGACCCTGAATTTCACAACGAATAAGGCCTCTTCCTTACTTACGTCTCTATTCCTCGATGAAAAATAAAAAGATATTAAAATTGGTGTCGAAAAAGGACGTAAGGGACAAAACTACTTGATAAACTTAGAAAATTATTAAAAACAATAACTCATACGTATCCGTAAGTGATTAAATACCTAAGTTTAAAATTTCAGATCTCTAAGTTATAACCTGATTTATTTAGACACAAAAATGCGTCTCCTGAAAAGTTGACTTTCTGTAATTACGCCCATTTTCCTAGGATACGACGATTTGTCTTTCCTTGTTTATTTTTCTTTATGTGGTGATGTATTGTACTGTAACTTTATCATACTAGAATATAATGTTACCAACATATTCATTATTAACAGAATTCGACATTAATATATTAAAAATTAAAATAAACGTAAAATATATAAATAATAATGACTACTATAAAAAAACCACCCGCTCTAGCAGTTAATATAATATTAAGTATATAAATGAGCATGTTTGGATGTTTGGATAGTTGTTACTCAATCATGCTTCAACCACTGTACGGATCGGGATGAAATTTGGCACAAAAGAAAGGTCCTGGATTGATCCCGGAAAATTTAAAAGTTCCCGAGCGAATAATTATGATTGATATCTACGCGAACGATGTCGCGGGCATAAGCTAGTTTATTATAAATGTGAAAGTAACTTTGTCTTTCGGTTTTTCTACTTTTGCATCTAATCTGCTGAATCGATTTCGATAATGTTTGGCGTGGAAATCATTAAAAACTAATACTAATATTACCTGCAACTATGTTGAACTGTTGATGAGCCATCTACTAAAGTTCAAATGTTGCGCCACATCATTAAAATGTTCATGGCTCTATATGGCAGTGGATGGACGCGCAATTTTAATTAACAAGGAAAGGTACCCAACTGTCCGGCTCCGATTTTGTTGATTTTGATAAATGTTAGAGAGTAGTTTAAAATAACAGACACTTTTTTTTTTAGGGACCCAAACTAAACCTGTTTGGAGAAATTGACCTCCAAAGTACTGAAAAGTGACTAAACCTTCTAACTTACATAGAGATATTTAAAAAAAGAATTGGAGGTTTCATACTGGTTTGTTTAAAAATACCCTTCAAAGATCATCGAACTTGTTACACTTTCTTTGGTATTTTTGAAATATTAGTTTTAGCCGATATAACAAAACACGTGCTCATTATTTTTTCATCTTCTTAAACATTTATTCAAACCACTATGAAACTTGCAATAAAAATAAAAATAATCTCTATAAGTATAGAGGATTTAGTCACTTTTCAGTACTTTGGAGGTCGATTTCTCCCAACAGGTTGAGTTTGGGCCGCTAAAAATAAATAAGTGACTGTTATTTTAAACTACTCTCTAACATATATCAAAATCAACAAAATCGGAGCCGGACAGTTGGGTACCTTTCCTTGATAGACGATTTTTTTATGGTTTATCTTTTTCCTTTCTTTACCAATAGATATTTCGATACTATCTGACTCTAGACTTTAAACTCATTAAAGTGGTAATCCGGACATGAACGAAACCCAAAACATGGCATACTACAAAAACATTGCGTGTGTTATTATAACGCGTTTGATAACTTCATCTCAATTGAAAACAGTCGATACGTTACGCCGTTCGGTGGCGATTTATAGCCTTAAGATAAATGCACTCGAAAGAAGATGATTAAAATGCTTTCAATTTTATAGTCACTTTTATTTCTTCATATCCGTATCAACAACGCTTGGCGAATTACTATGAAATTGATGAAAACTATCTACAATATAATGGAAACTCCTACCTCTAGTTTCCGAGTTAATATCTCCTGAACAAATCCACCGAGTTTCATGAAATAAATGTAAGAACCATCCCAATTTCACGAGCTTTCTCTTAAAAAGAACAGCATCTAAATCGGTTTATCCGTTTGGGAGGTACAGTTACGATGCCACAGACAGACACACAGATACGCAAACACACACATACAGAAAGGCACATCTTATTACCTAAACCCCCTTTTTTGACGGAAGTTAAAGAACAAAAAGACATTTATAGCCAGAAACCTTTTTCTTGATTTACTGTAGTAGTAATACTTAAGTTCAAAATGAGAGCGCAATTCCGTGTGTATTGGTCGGTAACATTTTTGCCCAATCTTTGCGGGCTTAATCGTACATTGTCAACTAAGGGAAGAAAGTGATCAATTGCATCCCGAGGTATTTAGGCTGCGCCAGGGCTTGGGAATGCGCAAATTAGTCTGAGGGTACAAGTGATAGTTTCACTTGAGTATAATTTCGACCAAGAGGGATGTAAACAATAATGTTCTATGTTACTTTTAATTTATTAATGTCATAAAAATGTTCAACAAATCTTGATACATAATGATCTGCCAAGCTGCAAAATAGTGTGTTAGCAGAAAATTAAGTACACTTTGAAAGTAAAGTAATTCATGATTCATCCCACTATTGAGATATTGAAGTCCTTACTGTAGTATTCACCTGTAAGACTCTTCATTGCCTCAAAACGTTGCTGCCGTATTATGACGTTGGAATTGCAAATTGCAATACAACTAATATAGCAGATGTGCCTTTTTGCCGTAGCAGGGCAGTTGTCTATACAACTGACTACAGCTAAGTCTCGCCTTTTGTTTTTCCGTGACCCATTTCCATCGACTACAAAGGCATGCTCGGACATAATAGCGTCCTTTATACGTCCCGTTGTAATGTGCTCCGATTAAGGCCGCTCCGTTACGTTTCCGATGCGATCTTCCGCCTGTGCCGTCACTGAAAACGGTTAAGTTATTATACATGGCATTGTATATATATTATTGTAACGGATCTGATGTCACCTTTGATAAATATAAATATAAATAATTATCAGGGGACAAACACACACTAATAGAAATAGACCTAGGCCCATAAATACTTATGCATATAGATAAATAATCCAAGACTGAGAAACAAATACTCGTGCTCATCACACAAGTGGCAATCGAACCCAGGACCTCTAGCTTCATAGGCAGTGTCACTACCAACTAGGCTATCGCTTCGTCAAACATTGATAAGTTCATTTGTCTAAAAGAAAATTGCAATATACTAAGCTATGCTGAGCAGAGCCTGTATGTTGGGAACCGTTGAGTCAGTAAAAAGCCGAGTAAAATTAAAGGTAAGCATATACATACATACAATCACGCCTCTTTCTCATAGGGTCGGCAGAGACCACTTCCTTCCACATGCTACGATCCAGACAAACTTCCCTCGGTTCCTCCACAGTCAAAAGTCACTTCATACACGTGGGTCGGTTTAGGGCCTACCCTACAGGAGTACCTGTACTCCTGACCTGGCCCTTTCTTAAAACGTCCCCGATCTGATCGTGGAACGTTCTCCTTTGCCTTCCCCTTCCAACATTCCCATTTACTCTTGCCTCATTACTGTTTTGTTAATCTCACTTGATCCATTCTCTCCATATGACCAAACCAAGTTAGGCATATACAATATTCAAAACAATTACAGTACTATGGATGTGTGTGTCTCTTGGTGTGTGAGTGTACATATATGTGAGTGTGTCTGCTGCGCGTGACTGTATTTGTTTGTTTTGTTACCATCTTCCGTGTCGGAACAAAGGACAGTATTTGGTTACTAAGAGAAACACTGTAATCGAAACTTCGGATGTCCTTTCTTTCCCTTTCACTCATCATTTGTAACTAAATCGGATGAAAGAGATGGAGATAACGTACCTTTGATCTTACATTTTCAAGAACGGGTCTTTACAAATAATGTCAGGTAATTTGTGTAAGCAATCTGATAGCCATTTTCTGCTTCTTTCAACTTGGGAAGAGCGCTCTCACATCACTCGTTCGTACTCGGTATCTATGATCTTCACTATTGTTCGGTCAATGTAGGATGAACCTTGTGACAACTGTATTTTTAACCCCACAAAGAAAGAGGGGGGTTATTGGTTTAACGTGTGTGTCTGTCTGTGGGTCGGTGATCCCAAACGGATGCCCTGATTTTGACGTGATTTTTTTAAAGACTGTTCTATCAAGATGGTTTTAGCCAAGTTTTATGATAACCGGTTGACCCTCGACCTTATATAGGTGGTTTTCTTATGAATATGTATGTAATTTAAAACATTTCACTTACAAGCTTTGTATTTTAAAAACAGACGATTCTTCATTATGTAAAATACTGACCAGCGTTGCACCATTTTTATCATATCATATAAGTAGTATAAATGAAAAGGGAAAGAAACGATTATTGTCCGTGTTGACACGAGCTGTCACTGGAAAATACCCTAGATTGACTCTAGTATAGCGCGATTAAAGCGAGAGTTCGATGATGAGCTCTACGCTGTAACAAGAATCCACGCAACTCACTAACCGCAGTATTCAGAGAAATTTAAGATAGTTTATCGTTCTGTTTATAACATTGGTATGAAAAAAACGTCAATAAAAGGAACGACTAACTGAACTCTTTGGGCCGTATAAATAAACTCATCTTGCCTGAGATGACCGTCAAGCCATAGAAAACTGGCAGTTTTAACTCATCTTTGTTTTGGACATTACAGTCGAGATAAGTCTAAATATATAGCTCACCGGATTGCAAACCTTAAGTGGCAGTGGGCGGGGCACATTGCTCGTAGAACTGATGGCCGTTGGAGCGGAAAGGTTCTAGAGTGGCGACCGCGAACCGGGAGACGAAGTGTTGGCAGACCTTCCACAAGGTGGACTGACGATCTGATAAAGGTCGCGGGAAACCGCTGGATGACAGCAGCAGAGGACCGATCGTTGTGGAAAACCTTGGGGAAGGCCTTTGTCCAGCAGTGGACGTCTTGCGGCTGATAATGATGATGATGATGAAGTCTAAATTATTAAGAGGATTGTGGAACTGAAAATATGTCCTTACAAAATGCGATAACGTTTCCACAACCTTTCTTTCTCTTTAAACCTAATTTGATATTTGCAATTTATTCATATTATCATGAAAAACTAACTATGCATGTACTAAAAAAAACGGTAGCGTGTGCCTACTTTGTTTTTATAGTATTTATTGGAGAGTAAAACATATAAAGATAAAATACAGAATAATATGCCAAGGAGAAGTAATAAATCTCTCACTAGAACATATTTGAAAATCGACCAAATCTGACTTGCTCCCTAAAGCAACCCCCCCTAGGGTGACAAGCGTTTTTACAACTACGCTTTTTAAGCGTTGCTTCACAGTCCTGTAATACGGAGTGCGGTAGGGTAACAGTTTTAGTTTGTACTGTTACAATCGTCGCCAAGGTTAGTTCGGCATTTCTTACACGTAACGCCCGATCGCAGATCCTTCCGTCACCCAAATCTGGATGGCATCTTAGGTTCATTGGCTCCGGTGACGCCCGTAGGCGGACAATGGACGGACCGTTACATTAATCTCATATTCCATTGAACAATCGCTTACGGTACGGTTACAGTACGCATTGATACATGATTCGCGAGCGGACGAGCCTTCTGATTAAATTTGGTTTGTCACTGAGACCAAATATTGTATCTTTGTCTTTTTTGCTTGACGCTAGAAATGATGCATGGTCATTTATTTTCATATGAATGTGTCATTTTTAGGGTTCCGTACCAACATGCTAAAAGAGGATCCCTCATGGTGAGACTTCGTTGTCTATCTGTCATATTATGTTATATACGGAACCCTCGGTGCGCGTGTCTGATTGACATTTGACCGGTTTTTTTTAAAACTAAGAACGTGTTTATACATACCACATGTATCATACCATAGTAGTAGTATTTCCTTTTGCATTTTGTCCCAAATTTAGTTTCTATTTGGGTTTTTCTTCCGATGCGTTTTTTCTGTCGCTTTGTTTCCCATTCCATAAAGCAATTTGATAGTCCTTTTTTAGGCTAGTAACTGGCTAGCGTAATGGTACGTGGAAAAAAATGCCCCTTAAAAAAAGACATATTTAGTGAAATCAATGTAACCAGCCCCAAAATCAACTTTTGGTCTCTATCTATATTTTCTTTAATTGGTGATAGTGTGTAGTGTTAAACCTGACAAATCAATGCCTTGCAACAAAATCGACACACACGCACGCACGTGTGATTGAACACTGGTCAGTGTCAGTAATACATTTTGCACACGCCCACAGATAAAAACACGAGTCTCAAACGATAAAGGCACAACTCTTTTTGATCGGAACTGCGGTTTGCCGTCGGAACTAGTAATGATATCACTACATCACAATAGTGTTGTGCAATGACGTAATATCGATGTAATAATTATGATGGAACAATCTAAATGTTATTGCATCATAGATAGTAAGTCATTCTATGAAGTACTAATCGTTTGATTATAATGTGAGATTATAGAACGATCCATTCCCAGAGTATTTATTTTTTTGCTTAAAAGCGTCGGCCGGTAGGTACGGCTAAGCGGGAATTAACTGGCAGTGCTGAATATTATTTAGTATTATTTTTCTACAATATATATATATATATATATATATATATATATATATATATAAATCAGCCATTACAATTTCAGTGAAGTGAGTCCTATTTACCTGTAAATTGGCTGTCTACCCAACTTAGCAAGTCGCATGCTTCGAAACACTTCTCTATTCCTCACAATTTGTCTTTTATATAGTTAATTACGTCTGTGGGCCCTGGAGGCGGAGTCAAGGTGCTCAATACTACGTTAGCGATATTAGAAAATAAATATCAGGGGACAATGTCACACCAATTGACCTAAGCCCAAACTAAGCTCTAGCCTTGTACTATATTACTAGACAATGATATAAATACTTATATAGAGAAATATATACTTTAATACATAGAAAACATCCATGACTCATGAAGAAATATTGGCGTTCATTGTACAAATATCCGCCCTTACCGGGATTTGAACCGACCGCTAGCTTTGTAGGCAGGGTCACTACCAACTAGGGCGCGTTGACACGTCGAAATTGACAGAATGATTGACGTAAAGTTGTCAACTCCATCGAGTCGATAGAGATCAGAACCGTTGGCAGCGTTTGCATCTTTGCTACGCCTACTTCTCTATCGGAGCCCACTTACCATACGGTAAAAGACTGGGTAAAAGAATATCACCTTTGAGACGTTATCGTATTGTTTATAAAATTACTGTCGAATAAATAAAAGCTATCGTGACTATACGATAACACGTCAAAGGGTAAACTATCGATGTTTCGAAACCCTTAGTACGTTGTTTCGTTTGTCCGAAATTTCCACACGCATACACACACTAAATAATTTGTCCGAAAATATTTTTTCTCTGAACCCATTTTTTTAATGTTTAAAGAGATACCTACAGAACCTGCAGGTTAGGTTAGGTTAAATTTCGACCAAATGAAACATCGGACAAACGTTTTTCGAACTTAACATAGGTAACCATGTCAAAGGCAATAAGGTTCTACCCAATAAAATAGAGGCTCTGTAGGCATAGTATGGCTACGTCTATATCGCGTGTCAAATATGGATAAAGCATCCGTCACTCTCGTACTTATTTACGTGTCAGAAGGTGACGGATGCCTTATCCAAACTTATCACGCGATAAACGCAGGTTAGGGCCCCTGGTTTGCAATCGAGCCGAACCTGCCGCCAAGCAGCAGTGTTCGCATTGCTGTGTTCCGGTATAGCATAGAGGCATTCCATCTCAGTCCTCAGGGTTGACAACACATTTGAAGTCTAAGGGTATTAATAAACCCATCTTGACTGTGAGGCCCGTCACGTGATACGTCAAAGTAAACGCCAAACCATAGAACACTGTCATGTTTGACGCATCTCGAGACGAGCATTAGAGTTGAGATCAGTTTATTAATACGGGCCTTAGGATTGCAGTTTTGAAAATGTAGTCTTGAGATTTCAAATGTCCATGGGTCTCAGATCTCAGTTATTGCCATGAAAAAATATAAAAAATATTGCGTTCATTGTTCTCAGGTGCCTTGAACCGTGGAGTCCATTATTTTAAGTATTTTTAAGTTTAGTAAGAGTCAATGAAGTGCTTAATTCCTCGCCGCGGGCGACCGAAGGGCTGCTTTCTCGACGACCGCAATCATCAATCAACTTAAATACCTGTAGTTATTGCGACACGGTAGAGAACCGCTGCCAGAAACCGGCACCGTGACACATTTTTATAATTATAATATCAATTTTTCTTCATTTTTATTCGCGTATCTAAAAAAAGTTCGGAATAAAAACGACTTATCGTAGGGCTCTGTTCTACTCGGTAAAACCATATTTCTTTTGATTATGTTTATTGCGAGACATGGGTAATTTGTAACTTGTAGCTTCGTGAAATGGGCCTCTGGGGCCCCTTTTATCATACGTTGTACAGTGAAGGAATTTAAATCCTATACCACTTTGGACTATGTCAAAATGACGTAATCATTCAAAACGTAAGAGACTTCTTATGATTTTATTTACAGTGTCACTTTGACGTAGTCCAAAATTGTATAGGATTTAAATTCCTTGACTGTAACTTATAATATAAGTGGAAGTATTTTTTTATACATATCGTCGGAAAGAGATTTCCGCTTGTACAAGTTACAAGCTTTTGATAAACAGGGCCATGGGGAGGTGATTTTATTAACTCACTCATGAACTCGACGGATTGAACCAGAAATTGATTGATATCTAAGTACAGAAGCCAACATATTTGTTTTTACATTTTTATTGAAATAAACCAAAACGGAACAATGGTATAAAATAAACCATAAGTACATGAAAGGTCAGTTTACTTCATCAAATAAAAAAAATGGAGTTATTCGATAACGTTTCCATCCCGTTAAATCCAGTCTTTTTTTTACGATTTCTGAATATCTTTTAGACTGATATCTCTTGGAACAAAACGAATAAAAACGGATACGTATACGTACATAGCTTTTCATAATAACTACAACATTCAAATATATACGTACGCTCAAAAATCATAACCCTCCTTTTGACGCAGTCGGGTAAGTGAGAACATCGTCCTTTAATTTTGACAGCTCCATGTTTTTTTAGGCGTTTGTTCACAATCTTCTCAAGTAAGCTCCGCAAAAGCGTAAAGCTCCGCGACACGCACCGAGCCCGGCCGGGCGCGCCCGCGCCGGTAAAAGCTCGCGGCCTTGCATAACGATGCGCCAGGGCATCCTCCGATTGCCTCACGCGGCAGGGCTGCCACTTCACACATTCTATAAATAGCTAAATTAAATACATAGTCGGGTTTTAAATGGGTAATCTTACATGAGCCTTGTGACAGCACATATTTATAAGCACGTATTGTATTACATTTGTTTCTTTGACGATTCATAAATACTATTGTAAGTATATTTATATTCCAGTTTACTTGGAATATATTTTAAAAAAAAATTTAGAGAACCTTTCGTAAATTGTGTTATTAAAACTGTTTGCAGCCATTTTTATTCAGCAAAAAGGAAGATTATGTACATAAATATTTAACAAAGCTATTTCAACGTTAACTTAATTACCATTATAAGTTATAAGATCTGTATCTATATGTATATTTCAAAAACCGCTAGCCGTATTGTCAAGTAAGTATATTTTTAAAATTTTAGGCGGATATTTGTTACTAGTCCAGTACAAATAATATGTATCCGCCACAAGTGCCAATATAATGTATCCGCCAGTTACTATCCTACTTCCTTTTAGTGAATAAAAATAATAGTTTAATCTTATTTCGTTCTTATTAAACTACTTAATGATTTCTCTATCAACTGACTGCGAGAGACAGCCCTGAAGTCACGACGAATCCGAGAATAGAAGTTACGTTAAGTGTATTGACACGATTCTATTTAATATATCGAAATATCATCTATAGGAAGAAACCAGACAAACACAGCTGAGAAAACCATTACATAAATACCTAGGTACTTTGAAAAATTATCAATTCAGAGTTTCAGACCAAATCAATTTAACCAGTTGATCTTGGAACTTGGAAAAGGATTTTCCGAAATTCTACCCCTAAGGGGGTCAAAAAGGGGGGCAAAGTTTGTATGGGACAACGAGATTCCTTGGTACAATCTACTTCAAATTTTGCATTAACATTCTTTAACAGAATTGATGGAAGACGTGTTTCATATTTTATTGATTTTTTTCCCACAATGGGGTGAAAAAGGGGTAGAAAGTTCATCTGGGGGTGATTTGCTTCAAAGTTGACATCAATACTCCTTAGTGCTTTTTATTTACATTACATTTTAGTTTTACATATGTTTAAATTCTCAATCCAATTTTATTCAAAAAAGGTTGAACTCACATAAAAGCTTGGTGCAATGGAAATTATTGCAAATACCCAAACCGCTGAGTCTAAAGATTCCAGGAGCAGAAAGAAAGGATTTTCCGAAAATCTACCCCCAACGGGAAGAAATAGGGGGAGTAGCGACAAACTAATTAAAATAATGAAAATCGCGGGCGGCGTCGGCTATTAAGTATATTTAATGCTGATTGTTTTGAACTAAGTATAAAGTACACTTGATTTAAAATATTACAGGGTGGAAAGTTGAGGTGGGACAGTAAAGGCAGCTACTAGATCCCTTGCTGCTACGCGAAAATGCTCCTAAGACACCTTTATTAAGTTTTTAAGTGATGACAATCGACATTCACAGATTTTTGATATAAGAAATGTACAGTCAGCGAAAAAATCTTCAGATTTGAGTATGTTTTTTTATGCCATTCGGTCCCATTTCTATCAAGGATTAAAATACTCTTTGAGACCATAATCTTTTTTCATAAAATTATTCAGGACCGAGTGGCAATGACTCACTTTTTTTTTTCAAATAAAAGTCAAAATACATGATATAAAAAAAAACTCCACTATAGCCTCCCCATCTGTCTCCATATCTTGCGCTTGGGGTGGTTACGGTCTTGTCCAAGTGCTCAGCCATGTACATAGCCCGTCCATATAATATTTAAACAAATATGTAATGTAATAATTTTGCTTATTTATGACGTTGGCTGTACTTTACACTCATCTTAATCTTGGTCACGGCGAGCCAGGTATTGTCCATAAAATAATTGAATTGTGTCTATAAAACCACTCCATGTTTTTATAGCCTTACATAAAATGCATACATGGCTTCTGATTATAAAAAGTGAATTAAAAATAAGAAATATCCTACAAAAAAAAACATATCAGTATGTTAATGTGCAGGCCAGATTCTCCCATATATTATTGGACCAGCAAAAGTGTTGAAATATACTATCGTATACTATCTAAAGTTATTATTATTGATTATTTTTGTTGGTTTATATTTATATTATTCCAAATTACTATAAATCTTCATTTTATGAAGTAGACAATTCGAGCAGTCGCGTTTTTTCAAAACATCCCCTAGTCCATCTGTGGCTAAATCTTCAAATTTAGAATTAGTCGAATCTAGGTTTTTCATACTAAGAACATTTTAGATAACCGCCAAAAGGAGATAGGTACTATCGAACCAACGGAACCCTGACCCACCATAGAACCTTGTCACAGTGATTGACGTTAGGACTGTCATACGAAGCTATACGACAATCGTACGTCAATCATTGTGACAAGGTTCCATGGTGGGTCAGGGTTCCGTTGGTTCGATAGTACGTATTCGGATTCCGATACCATTATAATTTAATTCAATTTAAATTACTCATATATCCGGTTTTGGGTTAACGTATTAAATAAAATGTCAAAGTTTCAAATCTGCAACCTATTTCGTTTACAGCCTAGAGACCCGTGACGACACACGATACGGACGGACAGGCTAAGTGACCCTTCGGACATGGAACCCTATGAATGATTAAAAGTAAAGATTACAAGTCGGGATATAAATTAATCAAATCATACTTTACTTTAAATGTTACAGTGTTATTATAATTTTTACCTCACTCAGTCGTAAAGTTCATTGAAAACGATTCTGGTTCCTAGGAAGTCTGTGTAACAATAGACGCGGGCGCACCCGAGTGTTACGAGACGTAACGCGCTTGTGCAACTAATATGCCATTATCTGCTGATAAATGCGACGACAAATGGGAAAGTCATCCAACTGAACCTAGGTTATATTACAATGTCCCCAAAAACTTCCAAAATTTTCTTTAATTATTTAAGTTTAGAGTTACTTGTACGCTAGCCTTAGGATATACCTACGCCTATTTGTGCTATATTGAGCGAGTTGCCTACAAAGCAAGATGCCTAAGTATTATGCCTTAAAAGCGAGTTGCCTACAAAGCAAGATGACTAACAAGCATAATGCCTAAGAAGTATAATGACTACCAAGCGAGTTGCCTGTAAAGAAAAATGCCTAAGAAGTATAATGATTTGTTAGATCAATTTTCTAAAATCCTCCGCTACTGCGGAGCTCCTATTTCTACGCGGTTTGCCCCTTCGGGCCTGCTGCAAAACTAACATAACCTAAACCTTTTCCGACCTAGTTACAAGTCGCTTGTTAGTCATCCTGCTTGCTAGGCATCTTGCTTTTTAGACATCCTGATCGATAGGCATCTTGCTTTTTAAGCATCCCGCTTGCTAGGCATCTTGCTTTTTAGACGTCCTGCTTGATAGGTACTATCAGCCCATTGGAACCCTGACCCACCATAGAACGGTGTCACAGTGACATTATAAAACAATTTCTTTGACACTTGTTATGACTTCAGTCATAACGTCACTGTGACAGAGTTCTATGGTGGGTCAAGGTTCCAATGGGCTGATAGTACCTTGCTTTTTAGACATCTTACTCGATAGGCATCTTGCTTTTTAAGCATCCCGCTCATAACGGTTAGGTATTATGTAATTAGGTAAAATGATTAGGTATTAACAAACATACAAAAAAAAAACATACAGTCGTCACCTCCTTCTGTTTTGACGTCAATTTAAAATTGAAAAATCTTTAGTCTTAATAGAGTAAACTGCGCAGGCAGGTAGTCACCAAAATTATCAGCATTCGATTAACGCAAGCGACAGTGAAATCATTATATCATTTCAGTTGCGCTGACTGAATTACCTCGTGACTATCTCGGTAGCTTCCGTCATTCCTCTAGTCTTCCATATAAAATTGCTTCAAAAGTAGTTAAAGCAAAAATACAATTTTAAAGTTCGACGTCACTCTTACTAGTGTGAACAAAAACAATACCTACAATTCATACCAGTACTATACCAAAGATTATAAAAAGCTGAATAAAAATCAATGACCCATTCCACAACAAAAGGCTCATACAACTCATTAGCAGTCATCAACGCCAGTTCCATCGTTCATTTCCCAGGGAAGACTCACTGAATTATGTATGCCATGTTTTATACTGCTGAGTAATTTAATTGCCGTGATTATGGAGGATAGGATCTCGCATTTGCATTTCTGGTTGGTATTAGATGACGGTGGAGGAAACGATTGGTATAGGTTAGTATCTATACTTATTTCAAACATAGTCATTATCTGTGCAATATCATGAAGTACCTGAAAGCAATTCTTTTACGGAAAACGAACAAGAATAGTGCTCTTCTGAGTAATGTTTATGTAACTAAATTAGTAAATATCACGGGACAATCTAGTAGAATCTATATAGCTATGCGCTTGTACAGTCAACGTCATATAGTTGGTAGCATCCAAAGTAGCCAAATAGTACGTTACACGTCATTATTACCGTAGTAACAAGGGCGTGTAACGAACTATTGGGCTACTTTGGATGCTACAAACTATATGACGCTGACTGTACTATGAAAACAGTGCTATGGTTATGTTATGCGCCTAATATGGCTGCGTATATCGCGAGTCAAAATGTGTATAAAACATCCGTCAGTTCCTGACATTAATGTAAGTACGAGAGTGACGAATAAAAGCTACTATACTAGGCTTGCAGGACGATGTACGTCTAGGATACTAGGATAAATAAATGAAAAAATACAGGGGACAGTCTTAGAGAAATTGGCCTAGTCCCGAATGAAACTCTAACTTTGCAATACTAGTACTAGACAACGATAGTACCTACTTATAAGTAGAGTAGAGAAGAAGAAATACATACATTACAGAGAAAACATCCAGGACTCCCTAACCAGGTATCGAATTCGGTACTGATTTGTATTCCGTAGGCTGAGTCAGTGCAAAATAGGTAAACTGTGTATGAGTGGTGCAAATATATCCGTCAATGGCGTAAGTACATTTATTTTTATTGACCGGAGACAGCAGTAGGAACCAAAACCAATTCGTTGTTATTACTTTCAAACGGAAGAGTTTCCATTATACGCTACTAACTCGAACAATGTGTCTAAACAGAAAACATCAATACCTAGTTAAAGCTAGATGAACCAATCATATAAAAGTCTAGTCAATCAAGAAATCAGGCCCTCAGAACAATGAAAACTCGACCGTGAGAGTCTCGCGTGACACCCAACACGTGCGCTTTCCCTCCAAACAAGTTGTCTTTGCTTATCTATGGGTTTCTATGGTTCGCCTGTTGCATCACGTTACGCTATGGGCCCGATAACGACTTGATTACAGCCCAAAACATTCCACATTGAACAGCCATTACACTGCAGCTCTTGAGTCTAATAAAGGTTTGGGTGAATGCGATGAGATTGCATTACGTAATTACGACAAAAATAACAATTGGAAAATAGTAAAGACAATGTCGCTTACGTCTAATAATAGAACAGTAATGTAACCGCCAATTGTTGTAAAGGACGTTTTTGTTACAGTTATAAACGGTAAAGTGAGCTGAAAAGGGCTCACTTTTATTGGTTAACCGATATGGATTGTTATTGCTCGCGTTAATCATGAACTTGAGGTTTCTTTTGGAAAACATTAGTTTCACCCGCGGTTTTACTGGGCGCAGCCAAGCGTTCGAATGCTTACAAATTCGTGAAGACATTTTGCAAGCGCCAAAAGCATCGGCACTCTGAAATTAGAATACAACTAAAAACTGATAAGCGTTGGTCAACTTGTGTTTGTCAGCTGAAATAGTTTATTGCTAATCCAATCACTTCAAACAGAATGTAATGTAAATAATTAAGTGATGCAAAACGCGTAAACGTCTGTTTACGTGTTCATATGTAACATGCGATAATGATCCATCGAATAACTTCAATTACATTATTACGTTATCGATTTTCTTCCCTGTATTGTGAACTACATCTCTCTCATGATTTCGGTTGCATAGATCTATGTTGTTCAACGTTTCGTTTCGCCAATCAATTTATAAAATAAAAAGTATCAAATATTTTTGCGCTATCGCCATTTTGAATTCGTTTCACGATACTCCTAGAGGTTTAACCATACATAAAAACTGCATTTATAATAGGCAATTAAGATCAAATTATTATGCTAGTAAACAGTACGACTCATCCATGGTTAATTCCATAGCCACCATTAACAAAATAGCTTAGAATCTTGTTTTTGTCACGAGTCTTTTGGAATTTTGCGGTTTAGTGGCTGAGAGGAAACTTTTCGATACAAACAGGAAGATTACCGTAGGCTTTTTGCTAATGTGCATCATTACCTGAGTACCTATAACCTCTTCACTTTTTTAAGTACATCAGACAATGTTTCAAACGGTTACAAGGTCGATTTCAATTACCAACTGTTTCGTTTTTCTGTATTTTCATAAGTTAGACACTAACGTTTAACTTTCCTGCGGGCCTTTTGTGATCGTGTTTATCGATGTGGATAGACGTGGATATAACATCTGTCACTGTCTGACCAATACGTAAGTGTGAGAGTGACGGATGCTTTATCCACCGCGACTATTTCGACCATAATACAGACCTTAGATTGTTATAAAACCAACCAACAGCTTCTGTAGAGATATCTCTTTAAACAATTTGAAAGTTTAACGGGTTCAGAATGACACACGCAGAATTAGTGTATTATCTAACATATGATTTACGGACGAAAGAAACAGTTGGGAACAAAACGTCGGACTTGAGATAGGATATTGTGTCAAATATTATGCTGAAGAAGATTTGTGTCGTAAAGTCCAATTACAAATATTAAGGGCATATTCGAAAATCGAAAGCTAGGCTAAATAGGCATCTTCTGGGCCAGCTCGCCTCATCGTCGACAAAATCTTCGTCCTCAAAGGGCGAGAGTTAGCCAAGAGCAAACCCATGATCGAATTGAAGTTATTATCCTATATTTTTCTTTGTTATAAATGTGTCTGTTGTGTGATATTTATGTGGCATTTTCCACTAATATTTATTTTATTTCTTTATTTAGGTACAGTTCAAACTCCGTCCTTTTTTTGGGTTATTTATGTGCTACATAATACTCGTGTGTATCAATTAGGAAAGATGCTTTGCGTTAAATAAGCTTTAAGCCATTAAACACATAAAATGATTACACGATGCACGAATCAATAAAATCAATAAATATCAAGAAATAACGTTTTAGAATATTCCCTAGTTTTAAAAGTTCCAGTATCAACATTTTTCTAAAGCGGTTACAGTCACGAAGGCAAATATGCTAATTTAATTACAAAATACTAAAAGAACACAAAGACACTTGTACACATTGCGAGTACTCTAAAAGGCAAAAAGTGCATTGAGAAAATTAGGCCAACAGTAGGGTTGTCAAAAAACATTAATAAAAATAATGTAATAGTAGAATGACTTATATCTAATGAATATAATTTATTTTTTACTTTTAAATAACGCCAAATTCAAAATATAATTTTAGTATTCTTAAATACCGAATGATTCTAGTGTTAACGGCAAAAGAAAGGTTCATACGATTTGATTTTCTCACCAATAGTTAATTAAATAGAAGTTCATGAAAATATAAACTACCTAGTTTTCAAAAAACTATTAAAAAATATTTATGAAATGATTTATTTATAATAATATAAAATATTCATGGGTTCAAATATTATTAAAAATCATCCTCCAAAGACATCCGACATCCGTCACCAAACTCAATATTTTTAAGTAAAAAAATATTGCAAAGGTAATGTTATATAGATGATAACCCTAGAACCAATAATGGAAGTAGAACATTATGACATAATGGTGGCGCCCGCGCAGATAATAGCAACATTCGAATAACGCACTCACAATCATACAAATGTACGTCATATTGGCAATGCATTTAAAAGACGTAAGGGACAAAATAAAGTTAATTTCGCGTCATTTGCTTAAAGTCAAATAATTAAGTTACTATATGTAGTCATTTCCTTAGTGTTAACCGCGTAAGTGCCTTAATCTCTATAAATAAAAATCTATTGCCGCATGTGTGTTACGGCATCAATTTCAGAAAGACTTGACCGATTTGGCTCATTTATTTTTTGTTGTGTAGTCAGACGTACAGCTAGTTTAAAATACATAACGATGTGTAACTGGAATCAAGGTCACGCCTCTTAATGTAAAGTGGAATATATGATACAAATATTGAAACGAAACAACACTTAGAGAATTATACATGCTGTAGATATTTCAATAAAATTACAACAGAAAAAATAAGAATTCAAGGAAAAAATACCAGATAAAAATAAATATTTCAAGTAAAGTTGATTATCTTAAAAAAGAAACGTTATCTATCACTCAATCCTTGTGCATTCATAAAAACAGGTATAATAAAATGCTGCTCCGCGAAAAAAACTCTAGATAAAGAACATTAGGTATATTTTCCAACCAACTGTTACAGCCATTAATCTAAAAATGCGGAAGATGGCTTTACGATCCAGAACTTTTACTAAAATTTCCTTACTGCCCCAACTGTAGTCTTAACTAAAAGATTTCCGACATTAATTACAAGATAGAGCACCATGTCGCAATTTTTTCCTCGATCGACTCCATGCCGCAACTCGGTCAGTCTAATGTAAAATATTGCACATTTATTTCACTTTCAAATTACTTTCCTGCTTTTATTTGTTTTACGTAAAACTTAGCGAGTTCCGCGGTGTTTAAGTAGGTAGATTAAGAAATTAATTTGAATCAAGCGAGTTTTTGAGGTGCGACCTATTACCAAAATCAATAACGAGTGAGCGTTGTCACGAGGTTGTTACAACCTCCTTTTTGCGTTCCTGGCCACTTTTACATTTCGTTTAAATTCTTTCCAAATTCAAAATTGTCAATGATCTATTGGTATTTGGATCTATAATGGAGTCTCTAGAAAATTTCGATAAGCGCAGACACTGGTCCCGTGTCTCGCTGTTTCATTATATTTAATTTATTTTTTATTTAAATGTAATTCTGTAAATCTTTGTTTCCATAATATAATATTTGAAGACAGCGATTTATTTAAGAGTCTCCCAGATACTTACCATCCTACCGTTAGAAATGGCTCTCCGGCGGGGAGTCGATTGGGGGTTTGGGGGAGCGTGATTTCGCTCAATAGACGTGTCTAAGGGGGTCTTACACTTGTTCAGTCGACACTCATTTCACAGAACGTATCTCTCCGCAGAATTGCGGGTGGTAGGACCTTGTGCGGGGTCCGTCCGGATCGCTACCACCATCTTATCCATTAACCTACCGCCAAACAGCAGTGTTCGCATTGTTGTGTTCCGGTTTGGGGATAAGACAGCCGGTGTATTGACTAGCATACTCAGTCTTAGGCCCGTAGTCTTGTGAGTGCGAATGTCTATGGGCCACAGTTTCCACTTACCATCAGGTGGCCTGTGTGCTCGTTTGCCTTCTCTGTCATAAAAAAAAATACATTTCATCGACATGCTTGTTTTTAGATGACATGGAATTTAGATTTTGTGATAGTCACAAGTCTAACCCAACCTAATCATACTAAATAATATTTAAGATGACATGAAAACATTAGGGCTTTCTTTAATTTATTCGGTGAAATGATAACATCAATATAGAAAATGTAACAACCGTTGGGTTTAAGTTACAGGTCACTTATAATGTATTTTAAAGTCCTGCGTCTTCAATAGCCAATGATTAAATAAAAACATCTACTTGTATTTTAAAAGAGTTTTAGTAGTTGCAAATGAAACCTAAAAAACATTTGCGTATCCGTCATAATTTGAGTATTATATCTCGTATACTCCTATCAACTCTTATCCCAGTTTTGCCCAAGGCTGTAGGAACTAGTTGATAGTGCGCATGCTAAGTAACTCCATACCTGGCTGCTGGCTGATACGTTATCTTCGACACAAGGATGAGCATGCGGTGCGGCTAATTATCTCCAGCGGTAAACTAATGTGACACAAAGAGGTTGTTAAACGTCATCTGATCTCTGCAATGTATAAGTATATATAGCTACCATCACGTTTGATTTTTATGGATTCCTGTTAGAATAAGGTCTCAATGTCTTGATTATTTTGCTGACATTCAGGGTACAATCTGTTACACTAACCTAACAAGTTATCATCCATTAAAAATAAAAATGTTGATATATACCAGAATCGAATCAATACCTACTATGTTTTTGTTTAACATGCTGCAATTTTTTTTAATGATATCCTATTTTATTTTTAATATACCTACTTAACTTGAAATAGTTTCTGGATAGGTATATGTATGTTTGTATGTATGTATGTATGTATGTATGTATGTATGTAAACTCTTTATTGTACAAAACACAGAACTTCAAATACAATATTTACAGAAAGGAACGTACAAAGGCGAACTTATCCCTTTAAAGGATGTCTTCCAGCTAACCTTTATACATGATGTAAACGCCATCCACCCCTTATGTTTGTGGTTATGTCATGTATCGATCGCAATTATAGCACATGTGATAATGTCAATTAAGTTAATATTAGTAAGGTACATATTGTTCTGCGCACATAAAAATATTTTTTTCTAATATACCTTCATAAATAATAAGGGGCAATGTGACAAAAATTAATATACTATACTATTATTAAAATATAAATAAGTAAATACCTAGGTACAATAAAACCAAGACTTAGACTTATTTTACCCCAGAATTATAAACCCAAGCCTCACCTTCATCACTTCTGATTAAGCCAACCGCACCAAGTTACAACTAAACGAGACTAATCTTTACAGCTATTGGAATAACGTAAATCTGTTTGTGGCAGGTCAAGGACATGGACGCCGAGAGCCAGCGCTCGCGCACGCCGCCGGCCATTGACAAGCTTGAGGAGAAATTGTGAGTTAACCGACCTTCACTTCCTCACGGCTAATCGGTAATCTATGCAATTACCACTTGGCGAAATGATGTAAAGCACATTCACTGCCGCCAATTGCAAAATGTATGTAATGTATACGGCCACCGCGATTAGTAAGTGCTCCGTACCTTTAAGCGAAAAAATAAACTATATTTAGACCACTTTAAATTAAATACTAAAGTCTACTTCCCTTCGTAGTGTCGTAGTGTAAACGATATTGGCATGAAGTTCGAAAAATTAGGAAAAAATAAGCAGTGCGTGCGTATTTGGACACTCGCAAATATCTAAATCAAAAACGTATAGAACAGTTTACTTTCCGTTGACTTAAAATCATGAAATTTGGCAAGAAGCAAGGTAACAAGAAAGGGAAAAAATCGAAAACCTTTCATTTGTAGCAACAAAGTCACATGAAGCAATATAGCGCTAGCCAACAGGGCTAGACAAGGTGCCATCAAATACGAACGCTAGTGTTTGGTTGTTTGGTGATCACCTGTCACTTACAAAAATGTATAGAATTGACGTAAGTCACGTGATATATCACTCGTTACAACTGACACGCTGTAATGTGATCACTATCACTCGAATAGTGATAGTTTTGGCGTTTTGTCCGTCGTTACGCGGTACTATTTTGACAGGTTGAATTCAACACGAGCACTATCACGATATAAACATCGGTATCTAAAGGCAACTTGGCTAGCTTTTTCATTTTCGACAACGCAAAGCGATAGGTGATCACCAAATGCTAGCGTTTGTATTCGATGGCTACTTGTCTAGCCCCACTGGTTCTTTTAAAATGAATTGAAACAAACTAAACGTAAACATGTTAAGAAAAATAAGTGTCCACGACTTAAGTCAGACTCAGCATAGCACTGCGTTGGGTCTAGACTACAACAACATCACTGGTTTTCAGCGGCAGCCATTCTGCCTTCCTAAGCCAATTAGAAGTATCTCAGATAAAACCCCTGAACAAAATAAATCTTACTGCTAAGAATATAGAATTAAAACTGTTTTCGTAATAGTATTTGAGATAGGGTGAAGTCACCGGTCAGCCAGAGACCAGTAGTCGACCGTATATGAGTGCGAAGAGTGGGAATTATATCCTTCGTACTCCTTCCACTCATACAAAGTATCAACTACAGGTCAACTACAGGTCTCTGGCTGACCACTGGTGACTTTACCCTACTGCTTATTGGATTCTGTGTCTCAGCACGACAGCTGGGACATAATAGTACTGATAATCACACGAATATCAATTGTTTCTACCTAGGGTAAATCTTAATGCAAGAAGAATGTTATTTTCCTACAAAATTCGCTGGTCAACCCGTTGATTAATTATTCATTGTTCAAACCATTGGGAATCCCAGTGAGAAAAAAAATAGAATACATTTTACCATTATGTACACAAAATCTAAACGTTCCGGTTTACGCTTTGAAGATGCACTTACGTCTTAAAATATACAAAGTATAAAAAACGCGCAAACGAATTTCACGGTCCTCCAAAGGATTACGCAATCATAATGCAAGTGAATCTTCTAAACAAAACAAACATTATTATCTCGCTACGCCGTGTAATGATCGAGTTGTGCTTGTTCACACTAACGGCATAAAAATAAACATACAGAATGACGTAAGTGACCACACGATCGTTTTTAATAAGTGTAATTACTATCTTCATTAAAGCAAGTACGTGGCCTTTATCACTTTTTGATCTTCGTCTGGTTTAAGGGTTCCGTAGTCAACAAGGAACCACCATTATACTTTCGCTATGCCCGTCCGTATCTTTACCCCAACGAAAATATTAAGCACTGTCATATTAAACTTCAAACTGAACATCAAATGATAAGCATGACAATGACAATGGCAGTCCCAATGACAAGGTTGTAAGTATGGTTAGCATTTTTACTGGGTAACTGTAATTATTATTATATTTTTTTAGATTTGCGGGAGCGCTTAGGAAATATTGAACTCAAAGAATGTAATTTTCGAATCAGGTGTTAAAAGTTAGTACGTAGTGTTATTAATATTTTTTCCGACTTACACGATTATTAAGTAAATACGAGTATATAAATTTGATGGTGATTTGGCGAGTAAAGTGTAGACATAGCTTTAACAAGTGGGTCAAGGCTTCGTTTTTTGACGTGATCAGAGGTTTTATTATTTTTCTCGTGCAGGCGGATGGACAGCCTTTTAGAGTTATAAAATAAAAAACTCTTTTCATATTGGATACACCTGGATTTGGATTAAGTCTTTCAGAACTTAGGAAGGTAGGTACTATACTTAATACAGAGTTAGGTCTTGTGTCGTGGTAAGTAGGCGGGTGGTAGGACCTTGTGCAGGGTCCGTCCGGATCGCTACCACCACCTTATCCATTAACCTACCGCCAAACATCAGTGTTCGCATTGTTGTGTTCCGGTTTGGGGATAAGACAGCCGGTGTAATGACTAGCATAGAGGCATTCCATCTTAGTCATCAGGGTTGGCAACGCATTTGCAGTCTTAAGCTTGCAGTCTTGTGAATGCGAATGTCTATGGGTCAGTTTCCACTTACCATCAGGTGGACTGTGTGCTCGTTTGCCTTCTCTGAGCGATAAAAAAAAGATTATGAGTACACAAGATTTTCCCCTTCGATCGAGAAATAATATCCTTTATGACATGTTTATTATATGTCATATCGTTGGTTCAAATTTCTAATGTAAGGGGCACTGGGACACTTGCCTTTCCAATTTCTGTGCCGTTTTTGTCAACTGTCAATAATCAATATCAAAATAAGAAACCTTTCAATGATTAAGTAATATATTTTGAATAGGTAAACCTCTGTACATTTAGTTGAGTTTTTTCTTTATTTCACTACAGGATGTTCTTAATATGATAATACAAGTTTAATGACGTAAGTGATATTAACAATGTCAGTTGTTAACGTCAGATTTTATTGTGCAAAAATATATTGTGTTAATGAAACAGGATCATTAAATCTAGGATGTACATAACCATTTGGTCAAATAAACCGTAGATTTTAACACGTACAAAAAGCGTAAAAAGCAGCGGTATTTCTGCATAATTGAATTCTTGTTGTTTTGTAACTATTTCACTTAATTAACAGAGCAGTTTAATCAAATGTTAGTTTAAGATTTATAATTAACTTTGGTGTTATTAGGTAATCTAGCAAAAAGTGGGAAAGAAGCATTAAGGTTAAAAATATAGGTATAGGTATATATTTCGACGCGCTGGCCTAGTTGGTAGTGACCCTGCCTACGAAACTAGCGGTCCTGGGTTCAAATCCCGGTAAGGGCAGATGTTTGTGTGTTGAGCGCAAATATTTGTTCCTGAGTCATGGATGTTTTCTATGTATTTAAGTATATATTTCTCTATATAAGTATTTATATCGTTGTCTAGTACCCATAGTACAAGCCTAGAGCTTAGTTTGGGACTAGGTCAATTGGTGTGACATTGTCCCCTGATTTTTTTTTTTTTTTTATAGTGTTTTTAAGCTCGAATTAGACTAGCAATAAAAAGCTAGAAGTTGATTGCTGTCTTACTTTAACTTCAGTTCTAGAGCAAGAAGCACAATTTTTCTGTCTTTTTCTAACGTAAAAGTTAGAGTAAGAAAGCAGACAACTTCTGAAATTTGTATTGTTAGTCTAAATATCGCTTTACGCTATCTATATATTACTGTGGGGCTTTTAGATTTGAATTTTGCAAAAAAATCTTAACAGCGGTTTTTTTCTTAAATCATGTAATTTAAACTTAGCTCTCCAAATAATATCGAAAAATTAAACACTTTCCATGACGGGAGCAAAAAAAATATAATAACCGCGTTTTTGTGAATACTGTTCAGTTCAAGGCATAATAGTTAACAAATAGAAAGAAATATTTTATTTTAACTAGAATTGTTAGATACGAGGGTCAAACTGAAAGTTTCGGGAATAGAAAAAAATATGCAGTTAAATCGAATAATAGTATTTTTATCGTTTTTCAAAGTATTCTCCTTTATATTTTATGCACTTTTCCATGCGATCAAACCAGTCATTAAAGCACTTATTGAAGTCTGAAGTAGGGGTCGACAAAATGGCCATTTTAAAAGCCTCTACTGCTGCTTCCGGCGTCTGAAACCGCTGACCACGCAACTTATCCTTAATTTTGGGTAATGTGAAAAAGTCATTGGGGCTTAAGTCGAGGCTGTATGGAGGATGGTCCAGTAATTCGACTTTTTTACCATCCAGGTACTCTGTTGTTTTCCGAGCGGTGTGAGGGCTGGCATTGTCGTGGTGAAGGATAATGCGGCGACTAGGTATTTTTTTTCGGAGTTCAGCAAAGATACTCGGCAAACAAATAGTGCTGTACCAATCGGCATTGACCGTTCTACGATCTTCAAGAGGAATAGTAGCCACGTGACCCGATTTGGAGACAAACGTAGCCACCATCTTTTTGGCCATGCTGCGAGAACGAATAACTTTTGTCGGCTTGAGCTCATCTTCGTAGACCCATACTCGAGATTGGTTTTTATTTTCAGGCTCATATGCATATATCCAACACTCGTCACCGGATACAATGCTAAAAACTGCAGTTGAGCTTCCTCCGTTGAATTTATTCAAAGTTCTGAGGCACCAATTGACAGGAGTCGTTTTCTGCTCCTCAGACAATTAGTGAGGGATCCAACGGGAAAACAACTTTCGCACGCCTAATTGTTCCTGTAAAATGATTTGTATCTGACTCATTCCAATGCCCAAACACTCTTGAATCTCCCGATATGACACATGTCGGTCTTCCTTTATCAGCTGACGCACAGCATCGACGTTTTCTTGCGTGACTGCCGATTTTGGTCGACCTTCACGCACGTCGTCCGTGAGGGATAGACGGCCACGTTGAAATTCTGCATACCACCGGTATATTGTCGTCTTTGAAGGTGCTTCATTACTAAAAGCAACAATCATCCGGTCTCCACATTGTTTTTGTGATAATCCACTTTTAAAGTCGTAATAAATCATAGCTCTTAAATTTTCACGGGACAATTCCATTTTCAGCAGCGACTCGACGACTTCAAAAAACAATTGAAACCGAACCATCGCTTTTTTTTTCTATGTGGCCAGTGTGTTAAAATAATGAAACTTTAGAGATTATAAAAAGGTATGATATGTGTCAAAAATATGTTTCTAAGTATTAGATTCCCGAAACTTTCAGTGCAGCCCTCGTATAGTTGCCGGCAAACTTCTTGAACACGTAACCTTGCTTGCGCAGAAGCGATTTTTAGGTTTCGTTGGGAGCGGGCGGCGGGGGAGCACGCGTCGTTCGCACTCATTGGTCAATCAGTTGACGTTTGCGTCCCGCACCGCGTCGCCGTCCCTCTGCCTCTCTGCACGTATGTGTACGATGCGCGAACTTTCCCCCACTACCTCGCCTAATGTTCAAGAAGTTTGACGGCAATTATACTTTAAAATAAGAATATTAACAAATTTTACCTTTGTTACACTAAAACATACTTCACACAATTAAATCCTCATTTTATTCGTTAAGTTCGATTTGTTAACAATAATTTGATGGGTTTTAATTTCGCTTATCAATAAATTACCCACATAATTTAGAATGCCGTTTACATTAATAACAATTTGACTAGATTCCGTTTATTTTTAATCAATAACTTTTTTGTACTGTTGAAAGAACACAGTCGCAAATGAAAAAAAAAACATTATCCCGTTATCCTATTTATAACCAAAATACTTACGAGCAGATTATCTTAATATTTACAACATATTCATTTAATATTAATATTAACATATATATATTTAGATTGCGGTAAATATAGGGTTTAATGGTTACCACGGGATGGACTGAGAAAGAGAGGTCGGCCAAAGAAAGAATGGGAGGATATATTTAATGCACGTAATCGTAATATGGTGTAAAAAAATATGGTAGTATTTATTTTTTTTATAATTTAAATAAGGGGTCTTGGTTTTTTTCTCACTTAATCCTTACCAGGATGAAATGAATTCCTCGTCCTTAATAAGCATCAAACAATATTTATAAGGCGACGCCGTATCACCTTATTAAGTGTTGTTATAAAAAAGACAATGGCGGTACTAATACCGGTTCACATGGAGTTAACACGTTTCCGACGCAGTCTGGGTTCCGTGTGAAGCCTTCGGGGATCCCTTGTACGATTATTAAAGAAAATAAAACGGTCTTTGTGTCTATATTTAAACTAGGGGCCCCTGGTTTACGATTACTGAGGTGTTATTCGCTTAAAAAGGGTGGTCGATCGGAGTAGTCCCGTCCGAGCGAACAAACACATTTTAGCGCGTGCATTCTCAATTACGCAGCCTTATACGTTCGACAAGTAATGCTGCCAAATTGAAAATGCACCCGCTAAAATGGGTTTTGTTCGCGCTGACGGCACTACTTAAACTCGCCACTGCGACATTCATTCGTTCGTCCGCACGACCGTCGATGTTGAGAACACAGCCTTGGTGTTGAGGAGACACTCTTAGTATACTGCAGTGCAGTATTCGCATTGTTGTGTTTCGGTGTGAAGTTTCAAAATATTTATTTTCAACAATGTTTTCTCCGTTAGACTATTAGTACTACCAATTCCTTTTAGGCGTTCATTAAGGCGCGAGCGAGTGAGCGATGAACTATCGGCGATTTTCTCGCCCAAGAAACGAACAAAAGATAATCGCTCCAGTGTAAATAAAAGAGAGAGATATACATTTGTAGTTCATCGCTGAGCTGCAGGCACTGGTCCCACCGCGAGCGAGTAAGCGCCTAAAGGCGAAGGAAAGAAACACATTATTTCGCTTTTTTTTTTTTATTACAAATGGTAAATGTGTATTATTGATACCCAATTCTATGGTGAATAAGTTGATAAGTGATCGGTGAACTTGTTGATAAGTCAATTATTACAAGAAATAAAATAATAAGAAATAAAAACATAACCATATTTGAAAAACCATCTAAGACTAGTCTTAAATCAATTTTAGACATTTCAATTACACTTAAATCCTAATTTTTAGGAATTAAATACTTATAACAATGTTTTCACTGGTAGAGCACTAATGTACGGGAAATTAGTAAGTTAATAAGTATCTGTGTAGTATGTTGATAAGTCTAATAACTTACAAAATAAGCAGATTTTACGAGAATACGTAAAAAAATAAAATCGCATGAAATTATCCGGTGTGTGTTGCCAGTGATGATTTACGGATCTGAGACGTGGGCGCTAACAATGGGCCTCATAAGGAAGTTCAAAGTCACTCAGAGGGCTATCGAGAGGGCTATGCTCGGGGTTCCTCTGCGTGATAGAATCAGAAATGATGATATCCGCAATAGAACTAAGGTTACCGACATAGCCCGAAGAATAGCTAAACTGAAGTGGCAGTGGGCGGGGCACATTGCTCGCAGGACTGATGGCCGATGGGGTCAGAAGGTTCTGGAGTGGCGTCCGCGGACCGGAAGACAAGCTGTAGGTAGGCCTCCAACAAGATGGAGTGACGACCTCATCAGGATCGCGGGGATGGAAAAAGCACAAGACCGGTCTGAGTGGAAAGCCTTGGGGGAGGCCCCGCAGTGGACGTCTTTCGGCTGACATGATGATGATGATGATGATGATGATGATAAAATTATCCATAAATCAAGCTATAGAGATGAGTTCAAGATGAAAATGGATATTGGAGAAAATGTCAAACTTTAAAATCGCTGCCCTGTAAAATTGCCACTTTGGACTAATCAAGTTCTTCACGCCATGCACGGTTATAACGTCGACATTTACTAGAGTAAGGATGATCTACGGTATAACTCCAGCATCACGAAAATCTTTTATCTACATACGGTACCCAATTATCGGCGCGCGCGCTGCCTCGACGAATACGCGCGCGCTGATTGGTTCACTCTTTTTAACCTTTTGTCCGCTTGAGTCGGCTAGACGAAATTGCAGCTGATCTTCGTGTAACTTCTGCAGTTTCAGTTTTAATGGCTTCTGCTGAACTAAGAAGGAGTAAGCTGAAACAAACGGTTTTATTTATTTATTTAAGTCGAATAGAGTTTTAACAATACACTAAAATGGATCTACTCGACTAAATCATTTACTAAACCGTTCAGACGCGTTTAGTTGCTAAAATACTCGCTATTCGACCAAAATAACTGATGTAGTTCGACCTAGCCTGATGTGTAAGCCAAAAATGAGTGTGTAATATTATAATTATAATAAAATTAGAATTGAATATGTACTTTAAACTTTGTCGCACAAACACACAGGTTTTTAACCCGTTGACTTCCAAATTGACCGTCCAACCCACGTCCGAACTTTTTCAACGGATATACTGCACAGTCCCCCAATAAAAATGTTGAGCATGCTTAGAACTTTGCCATTGTGACTGCAATTGTTATTGTCTTACTTGTCATTTGATGTTCAGTTTGAAGTTTATTATGACAGTGCACTAAAATGCTTAACAGTGTCGTAGGGGTACTGTACATTAACACCATTGTAGTAGTGGAATTAACACGTCCAACACTTATTATATTGTCGCTATCAAATATATTAAAGCACTAACTTCTGCCCGCGACTGTCCGCGTAGATTTTGGTTATAGTTATTCCTTCGGGAACTTGTAAATTTTCCGAGATGAAAGTATCCTATCATCCAAATCCGCCCAGCCGTTGCAGCGTGACGGAGTAACAAACAAGCACACAAACTTTTGCATTTATAATATTAGTAGAATACAAAGAGATCAAAAGAATCTGTACACGCTTTAAAAAAATCAAGTTTACATACAACTGGGGTTCTAGTGAAAATGGGTCTGTCTTCTAAAAGTCAAGTGAAAAAGGGATTAAGTCTAGTATACTCCGCTCATGTATACACCCTTTTTTATTACGGGTTAAGACAACTTGTACTCTTTTGTACTAGGACCCCGGTGACCTCCTTAAGGCACTGGTCCCACCGCCGGCGAGTAAGATTATGAACTATCGACTTTTTTCTAGCCCAAGAAACGAACAAAAGATAATCGCTTCCGTGTAAATAAAAGAGAGAGATATATATTTATAGTTCATCGCTCGCTGTTCACACTGCCGGCGAGCACACTCTCCCAACGCCCGGCGAGTAAGCTATAATTCCATAGAAATTTTACTAGCCTCCCGCCGATTGTCAACTGTTTCCAGAATTTTACTAGTTGGTCGCCGAGCTCGCCGATATCTGGCGGTGGGACCGCTGTTTACTAGTTGACCGCAGCGATAAAAGCTATCGACTATAAAACTAGCTCAGCAATACTTTCCGATGCCTGCCGAGCGTCAAAACTATCAAAACTTTACTCGCTTCTCGCCGCTCGCCCACTCTTTTGTAGTTCATAGTTCTACTAGCTTATAGTCAGTAGCCGGCGGTGGGACCAGTGCCTAAACGTTCCGTTCCGATATACTTCATTGAGACTGCAACCGCTCGAAAACTGCAAATAATTACCACTTACCAGTACCACAAGTGTTGAACAAACGGATGTCTAAATAATGCTAAAACTGGCCGGGACTAACAGTTATAATCAGAGCAGCTTAAGTAAACTAACACTGTAACGGTTGAGTGACCTGCCGGGTTCAAAATAGGAACGGCTGTAGCCTCTGTAGCAATTAACATATAACGGTCAGTATAGTGTACCTATAGCTAGATACCTGATATATATAAGCATCTATAGCTACTTAGGTAACTACTTAGGAAGAGTCTGACCAGTGAGTTGGGACATGAAAATATGTTGTAACGAGGTTGTTACAACCTCCTTTTTGCGTTCCTGGCCACTTTTACATTTCGTTTAAATTCCTTCCTAATTCAAAATTGTCAATGATCTATTGGTATTTGGATCTATAATTGAGTCTCCAGAAAATTTCGATAAGCGCAGACACGGGTCCCGTGTCTCGCTGTTTCATTACATATAATTTATTTTTTATAATAAAATAATTCTGTAAATCCTTCTATTTCCATAATACAGGGTTATTGGTAAGTCGACCTATTCCCGTTAGGAGGTGATAGGGGTGACTATTTGCGATAATTTTGACCCCCATATGCATTATGCAAAAGTGAACCATTTTTGAGTTATCGCGTTTATTAGTTTTTTTTTAAATTAGTCGGAAATTCAACTTGAAAAATTTATTACAAAAAAAGTATCTATTTAAATCTTTTTTTTTCTTCTGATTTACAAAACCGATTAAACACTGGTTATTTCTCAATATTAAAACAATAATTATCGGTCCTAATTTAAAAAAGCGAGACGGAAAACGAAATTTTTTCAATATTTTTTGCGATCGCTTTCTACTAAAATGCCTTAAAAACAAAAAAAAACGTTATGAAACTTGGCTTGCAGATTATTTTAAAAACTTAACTGTTTTCCTAGCTCTCCAAAAACGCATAACAAGTAGAAAATTATTTTAAAAAAACCTGAAAAAATAATCATCACAAAGGAAGCGGGCGGAAACAAAAGCCACAAATGTAACTTCAAAAATTAAAATTAAAAAACATACCAAATTTAAATCATACATTTTTTATTTGCTTTTGTACAAGATGAATTTGTTGTTCCTATGCAAAATTAAAAAAATATTAACTGTACACGTTTGAGAATGCGAGGCCGAAAACTAAAAAATAGATGTTTTTTTATCAAACTCCAACATAAATTACACGAAAACAGAAAAAATTACCAATACATTTTGCGTGCAGATTACACATAAAACATGTACTCGCACTCGTAAACACAAATAACAACATTAACTTATGTAAAAAGTTACAAAATTAAAATTAATAAACAATTGAAATAATCAGGATTTTTATAGTTCATTTTCAAAATGGCTACCTCCATTTCTTATTCTCACATAAGTTAATGTTGTTATTTGTGTTTACGAGTATAACAGTTGTTTTCATTGATTTAGTTAGTTCATTTTAAGTTATGTTTGGACGTGACTTTCTTGTTGCTTCCTTTGTGATCAATTTTTTCCGGCAATCTTTAACAAAATTCATATTATTTTAATAGCTCGTTAGAAAGCTGGAAAAACGTCAATGTTTTATGTGTAATCTGCACGCCAAATGTATTGGTAAATTTTTCTGTTTTCGTGTAATTTATGTTGGAGTTTGATAAAAAAACATGTATTTTTTAGTTTTCAGCCTCGCATTCTCAAACGTGTACAGATATATTTTTTTTAATTTTGCATAGGTACAACAAATTCATTTTGTACAAAAGCAAATAAAAAATGTATTATTTAAATTTGGTATGTATTTTAATTTTAATTTTTGAAGTTGCATTTGTGACTTTTGTTTCCGCCCGCTTCCTTTGTGATGATTATTATTTCAGGTTTTTTTTAAATAATTTTCTACTTGTTATGCGTTTTTTGGAGAGCTAAGAAAACAGTTAAGTTTTTAAAATAATCTGCAAGCCAAGTTTCATAACGTTTTTTTTTGTTTTTAAGGCATTTTAGTGGAAAGCGATCGCAAAAAATATTGAAAAAAATTCGTTTTCCGTCTCGCTTTTTTAAATTTGGACCGATAATTATTGTTTTAATATTGAGAAATAACCAGTGTTTAATCGGTTTTGTAAATCAAAAGAAAAAAAAAGATTTAAATAGATACTTTTTTTGTAATAAATTATTCAAGTTGAATTTCCGACTAATTTAAAAAAAACTAATAAATGCGATAACTCAAAAATGGTTCACTTTTGCATAATGCATATGGGGGTCAAAATTATCGCAAATAGTCACCCCTATCACCTCCTAACGGGAATAGGTCGACTTACCAATAACCCTGTATAATATTTGAAGAATGTGATTTATTTAAGTCTCCCAGATACTTACCATCCTACCGTTAGAATGGGAGCAAATTTAAAATATCACTAGCTGGTAACACGAAATGCGTAACGACTGGATGGGTACGCTTTATGTGACAGCTTGTTTCATAGGTAAAATTGTTGTCATGTGAAGAATTAGAAAAAAATCCTTGTGCCACGACTCGCTGGTCAGACTCTAGCTTCCACGACTTTTTAATATTTTGTATATATACATATTGGATATCTCTATTTCTATCTATTTTTGTGGAAAGCGGAACTTACAGACCTAATTTTTCATAATATTTACAACATAGGTATTCAAAAATCCTTAAAATCTTACTAAGTAAGTTAAAGGAAGAGAAATGATATCACATTTTGTATGGAAATTTTCAGCTTCACAAGCGTCGATGAAGATTTTTTTTATTGTAATGTTTCACGTGATATTACATAAGTTATGCAACAAAGAAATACGGATGTATGGATGTTTGTCACTCTTTCACGCTGCAACAGTTTCTTACCAACCAAAGTACTGTCTTGAAATTGAAGGATGAATTTTTGTTTTCGTTTTAAATATTATCAGAAAATACCTACATTAATAGTAACGGGGGCGCCACAGGACGTTCGGCGCCCTTTTAAGAAAATATAGCAACTTGGAAACTGTAACGCATTACGATCAACTTCCGTTTGCATGGCATGATAGAGCGTCGATAAAAATCAGTTTAAGTCTTGTCACGCGATATTACACAAGTTATACAACAAAAAAGCATTCATATCGATCATTGGCCCGCAACGTCCGCGACATCTATTGAGATTTTTTTTAAACAAATCGTTTGATAATCAATTAAGGTTGTTTGTATCTCTGTACAGAGATAGTTCCAAACGAGACCTACAAAATTAAATGAAATAATTTGTGCAGAAAATTGGCAACATGAGGAGCTCCTTTACACATAAGTAATATGGAGAAAAACTTCGGATAAAATAATAATTGAAAAAAAAGAAACGCCGCGCCGCCGTGTAACGTGTTTTTTACCCCCGATAATCGAACTATCGGAGAATTTAAAGCAATTAACAAAGAACTCTTGCGCAGACGGAGTTTGACGGAGTCACTGGCAATAGCTAGTATAATAATAAGCCTCATCCTTTATAATAATAATAGGTCAAAGCACTTATGAAAACTAAATATAAATGTTTTAAAATAAACACAAAAAAAATTGTTTTCATCGAGGTTCTTGTCACGCGCAAGTCGTTTGAAGTTACTTATTTTTTAGAAAAAATGTAAGAAATAAGGAAAACCCTGAATATTAAAGCGGCTGACCCTTGTATTTGATCAGAGCGAGGGTTCAGTATCAAATATCTGGTTAACTGACACAGATATAAGACTTCGCCTTTGTATATTTCTGGACATAGGCCTCCCCAAGGCTTTCCACTCAGACCGTTCTTGTGCTTTTCGCATCCACCGCTGTCCCGCGATTCTGACGAGCTGTAGGAAGGCCTCCAACAAGATGGAGTGACGACCTCGTAGGGTATAGTATGAACTCTAATGTGCTTAAAATATAAGTAACCAGTTTTTATTTACTTTAAACAGATTTAAAAAATGATAGTGTGTTTATACCCGTATGTTGATGACCTTAGAAGCCAACGAAGCTTTCCAAAGGGAAAATATGTTTTCTATATCATGCTTAAATATTTCTGCTGAAGGTTGCAAAAAAAACTCAAGCGCAAAAATGATATTTTTGTCTAAATATTATTCCACAAGTAAGCTTCTACGGAACCCTAATAAACTTCAAACACGGGCCACATTTGGTGTATTTTATTTTTTTACGGCCTCATAAATTACTCTAATTGTGTGCGGAAAATTTAAAAAGAAATGCGCGTGCGGTCCTTGGTCGTTGAACTTGACACGCGAGGAGTGAGGAGTTGAGTCATGGTCAGTACCCTTACCATGAGTACAATTACCGTACCTACTCGCTTGCGAGTCGAATGCTCTGTCCCTCACAGTATTCTTATAGAGTGTGAGGGACAAAGCATTCGACTCGTCTGCGAACTCATGGTAAAGGTGCAGTACCTACAGTGTAGTGGGAAGAGCATATTCAGCGGGACGATTTTTGAGAATCGTGAATTCGAAAGTTTAATTCGACAAGTCTAACCGAAACGAGGGTTCCGTACCGCCGCACAGTAGGGAGCCCAACACACACTAGACTTTTTATTTGTTGTTTTATTCAGGGTTCGTTATGTAAGTATACCGAAGCTTGCGTTTTACCGTTTTTACGATATAACAAAAAAAAAATTAGTACTTACTTTAAAAAGTTTCTTGTATGGAGACCCCCTTAATTACTTCAATCTCTTTAATTTTTATTTATAGTTGATTCCGCGTTTATAAAAAATATATTCTCTAACCCCATAAGCCAATAAGCAGTATCCCAAATTCATTAACGAAAGCAGTTTCAATTCTCTTCTGTTAATGATAAGGTTGATATTTCTACAGGAAATTTGATATACTGCCTATTGCCTTAGGAGGGCAGTTCTGTGGTTGCTGGGTGAGAATAGTGCCACTCCATGTCTTCCCGTGGAACTCGTAACAGGCGACTAAGGGAATAAACGCTTTTAAGGCTGCGTTTCCACCAGAGATGTGCGAGGATGCGTTGCGAGGGATGTGTTGTCATAACCAATAGAAACGCTTCATTTACCTATCCTCGCTTAGCTAACTCTGGTGGAAGCGTTTCTATCGGTTAATGACAAACGCATCCCTCGCAACGCATCCTCGCACATCTCTGGTGGAAACGCAGCCTTATAGTGTAGTACTGTTAGGCGATGGACTTGCAACCTATCACTACCCACACTACATACACTCGATATTAAAATTTGTTAAGTATGTCATTTCTTGTAGGTATAAATGTTTTACCCTGTTTAAAAAAAATAGAACTTTTCGAATAGCACCAACTGCAGACCTGTCGTTTGTTTCGCAAAAATGGACTCTCCAGTATTAGAATTACGAGTGTCTTCCTTTAATTTTTCAGCTGTTTTTTTTTGTCATGACAAGCAGTGATTTCTTGCCATCTTGTCCCGCTTCCTTATTCATTCATTATTTTGTCTTTATTATTAATTTCCGTTTTGGATCCGGCAATTAAAAGCGATAAATATTGTTTATTGCCTCGACCTCGTCGTGGTCGGCAATTTGCCATAAAGATCCTCCAGAGGTCGATGTCGCATTATCAGAAGTACTTTATACCTTTGATTTCAGTTCGTGTTTAGTAGTGGATGGTTCGTCAACTTCTTTTAGGGCTCCATTTAAAAAAAAAAAAAAAACATAGGGCAATTGAGCACACAGGCCTCCTGATGGTAAGTGGGATGTGAGATGAATAGAAATTGTCTGCCGAAATCTTAAGACTGAAATTGGCTGCCAACCCTAAGGACTAAGATGTTATTGTTTATTTAATTCTGTAATCAATTAGTTATTTAAAGATTCCTTGCATTACAAACTTAACCTAAAACTTAAATAACTCTATGCTAGTAATTTTACCGGTGGTCTTATCCCCACACCGGAACACATTTATGCGAACACTGCTGCTTGGTTTGTCAAAAGTCCAGTGGGGTAGGATCTTGAGCGAGGTCCGTCCAGAATCCAGATATCTATGACCAAAGCGCAGTGTTCGCATTGTTGTTCTGGTGTGGGGATAGGACAGCAGCTGAAACGATATGCATTTAAAGTGGCATTCCATCATAGTCCTTAAGATAGGCAATTCATATGCAGTCTCGAAGAAAACAATCTTGAAAGAACAAATCGTCGCTTAACTTTCTCAACCTCGTATCTGATCGAATAGTTATATAGTAAAAGCACTCTTGTACTCTAACAATAAAGACTACTTTCATGTCTAACTATTCAGTCAGATACGAGGTTGAGAAAGTAAAGCGACGAAGTGGGTTTCGGTTTGAAAAAGTGCAAGGTCATACATTTTTAAGGTGAGCGGCCATTCGTGAACGTGTATATTATGTAACGCATATTTTTTATGTATTTATGTTTATTTAGAGGTTTCATCCGTGACCGGTTTAAATTAAGTCAATAATGTTGCTAATTAGGTATTTATTACACGGAATCGCGGGAACGCGGTGGATGTGAAAAGCACAAGACCGGTCTGAGTGGAAAGCCTTGGGGGAGGCCTATGTCCAGCAGTGGACGTCTTTCGGCTGACATGATGATGATGATGAACATGGAATGTTTTTTTAGGTGTTATTTTGGTTATTCAAGTGACATTGTATTCTCGACAGAGAGACAGAGAATGAAGTTTCTCGATACACACGCAGAAAATACAAACGTTATCACGAGCAACGGCTCATAACAGTAAAATAAGATAAGTACCAGTTATTCTGAAGATTTCTCCAATATTGCGGCGGAAACAGCACGCGAGACAATTCCCGTTCATCATTTTGTTTACCATTTCCTATTCAAATCGAATTTCCTGATGGAAAATAAAACATCGTGGTTTCCCTTATTTCATAATATAGAAGGTAAATGTTATGCTGTATGAATGAGGAAACCATCAATAAGAATGAAAAAACAGAGCTGTGTTATTCTCGTCTCTTACAAAACCCTCTATTTTACGGTCTATCGAGTGAGCGGAAAACAACACAAACACACAACATACACAAACATAATTATACGCATATAAAACAGTCAATACAATTAATTGTAAACACTCTATTGAACAAAACAAAAACAGAACAATACTTACTTAATATAAAAATATGTATACAACGGCAAACTTATCCCTTTAAGGGATCTCTAGTTGTTTGAATAACCTACTAAACATTTGATTTAATCACACAAGTTAAGCTGTTAGTTTTTAATTAGGGATGCAACGATACGGCTATTACGATACCAATACGAATGACGAATACATCGTAATGGCCAAATACGATAACGAATTACGATACGAATGCATTACGATACTTCTTTAATAGCATTTTGATGGATTTATTGGAAGCTTTGTTGCATGTTATTATTGTAAGATAAAAGTATAAAAAAAAGTTATGCATTTTTAATCAATATATTTATTAATTTTATCAATTTTCATCATTAACTTATATTTTAAATTGTTACTATTTGTTACATTTACTGACTATTAATTAATTTTAATTGTAGTCGTAATTTATTACTGGCAAATTCTTATTCAGAAAACACAACATTTGTAAGTTTTTCCCTTAAGTCGGTTTCTTTCATCACTGTGTATCAGTCCTGCTGTGGAGAATAGTCTTTCAGATGGCACCGTTGCAGGTTGAAGGGATAAATATTTCAATGCTATCCTTTTCAAATTTGGATACTCTGAAGCTTTATTGTGCCAATAGTCAGCAACACCAATCAACGTTTAAAATCACGAATAAACAATAATGTTTGTCAATTAATCAGCAAAGGAAAATAAACCTAACCTAACCTCACTCCTGATTAAAACTGTCAATGCCAAAAGTGTTGGATGCGAAGCGTTCAGATATTGACGCGTTATGCGTTTCGTTTCGTCCGAAACAGTAAAAATTTTAAAATTTTGAAATAATTGTATCGTAAAAATATCGTATCGTAATATTTACGATAACGAATGATCGTAAAGGTTTACGATAATCGCCAATATACGATTATCGTATCGGTATCGTTGCATTCCTATTTTTAATGTCTTCTTCGTTTCTTTACATAGTATAAAATGAAGTCGCTTCGCTGTCTGTTCGCTTATATCTTGTAAACTGCTCAAACGATTTTAATGCAGTTTAAGCAATAGATAGAGTGATTCAAGCGGAAGGTTTTTATGTATAATAAGTTCTGAATAATATACAGGTGTTGCAGAAAACTCACATAAACCGAAGCGTAGCGAGGGCGGGTGGCCAGCTTATTGATACTAGTAAAAAACATGGCTATATTCCAATTTCTGACGCATATATTTCACTATCTTCGTAACAAAGCAATAATGCACACTATATAATAACTCTTAATACATTCAGTGATTCTCCAGAAAATAATTTGCATTTAGTATTACACACAAAGGACCATGGAGCCCTCCGCCGCCTTCAAGGTTGAAGGGACAAACAAGCATGCAGAGCTCAAAGAAAGCGCATCCATAATGAAGCATAATCAATTCGTCACATTGTATGCGTTCTTTGTCACTTCTCCTTACTTGTACTTCCTTGATGAGTAAGATATGGGTGGTCTGAAGAGTTTGGGTATAACATGATCATAAAGATGGTTTTCCTTATTTTGTTTTTTGTCACCGGTGTGAAATTTAAATAAATATTTCAATAAATGTCAAGAGACATCGAAATTGAACTAGTCCCAAACTAAGCTCAAGTTTTGTACAGTCAGCTGCAGAGAAAACTAACCCCCCCTGCATACAAGTTGCCTTGCAAAGGGGGTTGCTCTGCAGCTGACCGTACTATGGGACGAAACCAGTTAGCCAATAATTATAGTCAGCAAAACTAAAACTACGGCGTCCTTTTTTAAAATTAATGATGCTGTTTAAACTTTAAGTGTATTTATTAAGTTAGAACCCCTACTTAATTTAGGTTTAGACTTCCTTAAGAAGGCATTATCTTTAAAGTTCCTTTTGTGATCCAACCCTTGGTAATCGCGCCATTAAGGAGAGTACACGCATCACTCTCCTATCACTACGGGTAGATCACAAAAGGAACTAAAAACTAATCCGATAAAAGATTGGGGGCAACGTTGTACGGTGATATGTAGGACAGAGGTCAAGATAGTTTTAACCTCTGTACCACTGCGAGTCCACCTGAAACGAGAAGTAAGATGCCAGATACACGAAATAAGTTTTGCGGGTGGTAGGACTCTGTGCAGAGTCCGTCCTGATCGCTACCACCATCTTATCCATTAACCTACCGCCAAACAGCAGTGTTCGCACTGTTGTGTTCCGGTTTGGGGATAAGACAGCCGGTGTAATGACTAGCATAGAGGCATTCCATCTTAGTCCTCAGGGTTGGCAACGCATTTGCAGTCTTAGTCTTGTAGTCTTGTGAGTGCGAATGTCTATGGGTCACAGTTTCCGCTTACCATCAGGTGGCCTGTGTGCTCGTTTGTTCTTCTATCACTGTGCAACACAAAGGCATAAAAAGTACAAATCACTATCAGAAAAGAACTTTAAACACCTAAATACACAAAAATACAAAACTAAAATCAAATTACACATCCGCCATCTTATGACGTTGCAAATGGCCATTGCGGTAGTTTGATCAATATGACAGTTTGATTTATTGACACAGTACCTTTTTAATTTGCGGACGTTTTGCTCCCATGACGTATTACGTTACTGACTTTTTTTCGACGAGGACGTTTTGCTATGAGGACCTATCAATCCTAATTCCGTCGTCCGTCATCTACATGCGTAATTAAACTAATTAATGATTTGGATATTTCAGCATATCCATATATTTTCAAATAAAGTAAGTACATTTAGGAATAAAAAGCAAACTTTATCACACCTACATAAATACCGTTTACGAAGGCCAATCAAAATGAATGAAGTTTATCATTTCACCGAAACATATATCACATCTTATAAACGTGTACCTATTACGTGTCAGATTACGTTGGACACAACAGTCTGTGTTTGGGAATCACCGTTCAGTCAAGTTAAAGTTTACTAGCGTTTGCCCGCGACTTCATCCGCGTAGAATTAATTTGGCCATCCAATGTGTCGAAGGTCACGACTATCGTTATTCTCTAGAGAACTTTTAATCTTTCCGGGATAAAATAGTAGCCAAATCCGACCAGCCTGTTATTGCAGCGTAAAGGAGTAACGGACTAACACACACAGACACACACACACAAACTTTCGCATATATAACATTACTGAAATAGCGATATATTTTCAAATCCAATTTGGGTTTTTAAAACTGCCAGGCTTTCTGTCTGCTACCAAAATGAACTCGTTTTTGAGTAGGTACGTGGTTTTGAACGGGCGTGAAAGTGCGCGTGCGGTTTACAATAACCAATTACTCAACTAATTCAGTTGTGCAAGTTTGGTAGGCGCAGGCGATTAGTCAATTCGGTACCGGGCCCACTAATTCCCATACGAAATAGGCTCCAAATCGTGTCCTTCACTTTCAATGGGTTAGCGAAAGTAAGACCCCTATTAGGGGGCTATTATGAGCGACATGGGCTCAACGACATTCGATCACGACTATTTCGTATATCCGGACGTCATAATATTATCTGGATAAAATTGGTACGTGTCTAAATTATTGAGCAGTGACCGGACTTGCAAGAAAAAGACCTGAACCAAATGCCCTTACCTAATTAAACGCTGGTCAAAAAATTTAATAGCTTTTTTTTCATATACAAAATACAAATACAAAAATACAAAATAATTTATTTGACGAAAAAACAACATTATACATAAGGGTAGATGTCCGTCAGAGACCAAACTAGGATGAGCCTGTATCTTGGCCGTCTGCGAGTGCGGTACAAAATAGTTAATAATTACATACATATAGGTACATGAAATAAATACGAGCTATAGGTACACATTCAAACATTATGTGTCCTAATTACTATGGTTTAATTTGCGCGTGTGTGTGTGTGTGTGTGTTGACTATAAATAATTATGATCTTCAAATTCTTATTTCAATTATTGGGTGCTGGGTAAGATTTATTTCGCCAATATCAAGTTATTTATAGACTCTGACACTCCCATGGAAATAAGAGGACAATTAATCGGTAAAAGAGTATTTTCTCCAAAGGACTAAACAGAAGCACATGGGGCTAGCTCCACGCGCTTCTGTCAAGTCCTTATGATATTCAACTTTGGTTAAACAAAAATGACAGCACAATAATTATGTCAATGAAAGTATTATCGTCTAGAATATATTATCGTCTCGTGCGACTGCTTGTCCCGGATGTCCTGAGGATCGCCCTCAGACCACGACGTCGCGACCTGCTGGCCGTGTTGCCGGCGCGCACCGTGTCGTGCAGGAACTCGCCACGTCGCCACTGCCCCGCGCCTGCGCACAGCTCAATGCGCTCCTGGCATCGGCACCCGAGTGCGACTTGTTTGCGTGGCGATGGAAGGCAGTGTGCAGTGAATGCTTGAGATTCTGTGAGGCGATGGATGCTAGATGCTCAACTATTCCAATTTGATTTGTTATCTATTATTGTGAAATTTTATCTTTTAATTGTTCATTTAAGTTTAGTGACGCATTGGTTATACTGTAATGTCATGTAAACGTTTTTATCAATAAATAAATAAATAAATTATGGGCAGGGTCATTCATGACAAAAGATTTTTATAAGCAACTTTATGCATAAAGTGTTACGACAAACGAAATTATGAATTACGAAACGACGAACGAACGACGGCGAATGTTATACGACTAGAGGAGACGTTATTGAAACGATGGCGTTAAATGACCAAGAATTTAACCTCTGCAGCCAGCAAGAGGTGTGTCGCGTGGAAAGCCGCGCCCCGCATAATCTGCGCTGGCAATGACCCGCCATTGTCTAGGAAACGTGTAATAACACCCTTGGACGGGGAATCATCGATGAGTATTGATGCGTATCTAAAACGTCAAGGGTGATGGAATTCTGATGGGAGGTTGCAACTGAACAGCTGTTGCATCGCTGCAGCATATGCTGGGTATGGGTGCGCTTCAAATAGTCGAAAAACCTTTTGTATAATGTCATTTAACTAACTTCGAAAAGCATAATGAGCGTTTAGCATGAAAAAAACAATTGTATAATTTCTTCTGGCATACAATTGAATGACATAACACTCATTTAGTATAACTATCATTTTCTCTAACTAGGTTAGGTTAGGTTAGAACTGTGACCACATTAAGAGTAATAAAAGCAGAAATATTTATATTTTAATTTATGAACATTATAGTTTTTGAAATTATGCATCATGACTATTATATCATTGGTTTATTATAGAGGGGATAAGACAGCCGGTGTAATGACTAGCATAGAGGCATTCCATCTTAGTCCTTAGGGTAGGCAACGCATTTGCAGTCTTAGGCTTGCAGTCTTGTGAATGCGAATGTCTATGGGTCACAGTTTCCACTTACCATCAGGTGGCTTGTGTGATCGTATGCCTTCGCTATGCCGTAAAAAAAAAAAAGAGATCGAAATTATGCAATTTATGTTATGTAAAATGAATATAGTGGGATTGGGCCGGTCACGTCTGCCGCATGCACCCGGACTGGTGGGCTAGCGTAGCCACCAAGTGGGTGCCGCAAAATGGGCGGCGTAAACGGGGCAGGCCTAGACGGAGATGGCGGGACGACTTGGACGCATTCCTCAACAACTGGCCGGAAGAGGCACCAAATAGGGACTCATGGAGATCAAGGGGAGAGGCCTTTGCCCAGCAGTGGGACACTCATATAGACAAGGAAAAAAAAAAGAATATTAGACTTTTTGTTTTTATGGTAAACATTACACATCCGCGGGGTATATGCACAACATTATTAAATTTTGACGTGTTATGATATTGTTCGTAACTCTACCGCCGTTTCTGTCATGTAAATGAGTGCTCGTAAAGTTGACAATCCGATAACACGTCAAAGGCAATATGGTTTTACTGGATAGAATAGAACCGCTGGCATGTTACTGAATTGGGAAACTAAATAATGTCAAGATACGTTTTCAATCGTCGAAAACATATAATTTTTTCCAAGTGTTTTTCGGTTTAGTATTTAATTCGCAATTTTTAAAAAGAAGTCATTAATGTAATATGACAAAATGATGAATTAGTGTATGAATATGAATACGTTTTTGTCCGAAAGAAACAGCATTTATTTTTTATTTCTCTTCGCTTTTTGATCTAAGTTTCCCTATTGCTGGGCATCGTGATCCAACGGCAACGGTCCATGGCTGCCCTCATCACCACCTGAAATCAGCTTTACTTTGAGGAGTATCCCATTTATATTATTCATCATCATCATGTCAGCCGAAAGACTTTGACTGCTAGACATAGGCCTCCCCCAAGGCTTTCCACTCAGACCGGTCTTGTGCTTTTCGCATCCACCGCGGTCCCGCGATCCTTATATTATTTGCATCTTAATAAATATTAATTATTAGCTGTTGCCCGCGACTCCGTCCGCCTAGAAGTTGTTATCGCTACCTGGGGGTAAAAAGTACCCAAGTCCTTCCTCGAGGGTCAAGCTATGTATCTCCATACCAAATTTCATTGAAATCTGTTCAGCCGTTTAACTGTGAAAGTGTAACAAACAGTCAGAAAAGTTACTTTCACATAAATAATATGAGCATAGATTTACTTAGCACTTAATTATGTAATTTAAGGCTTGTTATTTTATAGCCAGATAAAAGTATATATGGGTAAAATTTACAAACTCTTGTTATATTACTTACCACCTTTTTGTCCGCTCGCTTTCTTGTATATCTGTTTGTTTTTCTTCCTATCTGCTGAAATAGAGACTCGTTACTTTAACTGGGTACTTGATGGCAAAATGGTGCCAAAAACTCAAAAATGAGGTTAAGCCATTTTGAGTTTAACACCCAAATCCAGCCCAAACTTGTTTGTCTAAAGTCCCGTTGGCAAGGATCTGGAAAGTGTATCGAATGGCATTCGGCTCGTGTCGGCCCATTGTGTGAACGTTGTCACGCGAGCAACGTATTCACCGGTCAGCTGATATTGAATGGATGCTAATGTGAAATTTGGTGAAAATATACCACCGTGTTCATGTTTGTGAAATCACGAGCTGGTGTAAAATATATTTGTGGATCCACACACAAACACCCAACGTGTTTGTGTGTGGATATTTGGCACACGCATATGATGTTAATCCTTTATTAGGGCAGGTACTTTGGTATGTTCTATTTAAACAGGTCCTTAATCGACTCTTATAATCAAAGGTGTTGGAATTATAACTAATAACTTAAAGTTTAACACGTTGCCAATTACTGTTATGCCAGTTAGCAACGAGTACTTACACTCGAAGTATTTTTTAACAAAAACCATGACATGATAATCTACATATTCTACAAAACGTTACTGTTGAATCCTCGAATCTTATCTAAAATAATAACATAAAGAGGAAATATTTTTTTCATATCACCTACTCGGAAAGGGGACTTTTCTTCCCTGCTAGGAGGGATCAAAGTGGCACTTTTCTGTTCAAGGACATTTTGTTGCCAAATTTGATAATTGTTGTTAAGTGCGATAATTTCCTGTTGTTAAATTTGATTATTTCAGCATTTCTAGAATGTGTGAATAATTAAATTTGTTTCATCACTAAGATCTTTTATTTTCCTCATAGGTGATGTGAAAAGCAGTATGTGTCACACGGTAGCAAAATAATTTCCACCTTGGGCGTTAACACTTGAATCCCTCACTACGCTCAGGATTCTATTTTAGAATCCCTCGCTACGCTCGGGATTTAATTGTAGAATCCTTCGCTTCGTTCAGGATTCAATGTACGCCCTCGCCTTAAATATGTCATTTTGCTCCCTTGTGACACAATCTACTAATTGTTGGTTTGTTTGTTTGTTTGCATTGAATAGGCTTTGGAACTACTGGACCTATTAGAATTCTTTCACCATTACAATCCTACATTATCCCTGATCAACATAGGCTATGTTTTGTTTTGAAAGAGAGATTTTTTTTTTATACAGCATACACATCAATAAGTAGTTATTAAAATAATTCACATTAAATGTGTCTGTACCTAATAGGAGCCAGTAATGTGCGAGGATGATAACACTGATAACATTGATTTGACTTTAATAGTACATTATGATACAAGTGTGCTAAGTTGACCATTGTATACAAGGCGCTATTGTGTGCGCACGAGCGAAAGCGAGTGCGCCACAAGAAAGCCGCGTATATTATGGTCACAGGCACACGTGTTACATACGACATTTTTCAACACACTTGCGAAAAAAAAACTCTTCATTTAGTCAAATTTTGCCGCATAAAAACTGTTTGTTGCTAAGAAAAAAAAAGGTATAACCCGACTAAATTATATCGCTTCTTCTTCGTACTTACAACTTGGTACTAGACTACAAATGTAAATTGTTTGGGTTAATAAACTAAAGGCACTTGTGCGTAATATACTGAAAAAGCACGCGTGTTTAATATCTAGGTTTATGAGCCAAAAATCGGTGGAATAAAAAGGTCGTTTTGAGCAAGTGTGTTGAAAAATATGTAATAATTAAAGAGTGGATTTGAAGTGAACAAGATGGAGTGACGACCTCGTCAGGATCGCGGGACCGCGGTGGATGCGAAAAGCACTAGACCGGTCTGAGTGGAAAGCCTTGGGGGAGGCCTATGTCCAGCAGTGGACGTCTTTCGGCTGACATGATGATGATGATGATGGATTTGAAGTAGCGGTTACAAGTTTAATATGGATAATATGACTAGTGCGATTGGTTGGTAGATATATTTATTTATTAGATTGTTTATTGGGCTTACAGTTATCTTATTACTTACTTACTTAATGTTATGCTTGCAACAAACTAGGGTAAAGTCACTAGTGGTCAACCAGAGACCTGTAGTCGGCCTCTGTCTAGGGGTCACAAAACCGGTTTTTCGGGTTTAAAAATTTCATGTGATTATTAAGGATAACAATGGCTATATAATAAAGTCTACATTAAAAGATAGTTTTTTTTTAAATCCAAAATACTCGAAAAAACCGGTTTTTACATAGCTTGAAAACCGGTTTTGTGACCCCTACCTCTGTCTATACTTTGTATGAGTGGGAAGAGTATGAAAGATATATTTTCCACTCTTCGCACTCATATATGGTTGACTATTGGTCTCTGGCTGACAACTGGTGCATTTACCCTATAAGTAAAGAAAAACATTTTATTCTAACTATAGGGAGCTGATGTCTCTTAAACTGTCTAACCGATGAAACCTAGTTAAGAACCATTCCGATTAAATATCTTTCTTTTTTTGTCTAAATCGATCCATCCTTAAAAGAGCTACCATGCCACAGACACACGCATACACATATAGACAGGTTAAACTCATAACACCTCTCTTTTCTGTAGGGGGTCAAGAAGAGTCTGGTCTGGTTAGATAACTGTATTCACAATAATTAGCCCGAACTGCTAAATCCAATATCAGGTACCTATGGGAGTTTCTTGCGGCGCTTCTTCTCCGCAATGATGGTCTTGTCCGAAGCGCTGGTAGATTCACTCAATATTATCGACGTGTAAAAGAGCCCTCATATGGCCAATTTAATGGTTTTTTTTAATTTATTTTGTTACGTAAATTTATATTCCTTACTCCTACATTTTGATCATTTGCCATAAATAGACGTACAAACGCAGTTACCAAAAATAGACCCTTAATTGTGAATAGAACGTACTTATTACAAATTCACTTTCACATAACAATCGGTATTATTTCCATCGGTAAATTGGCAACCGCACGCGTCTCATATGTCACTCTCCCTGAACCCGCGAAACGTGCTTAGCATGCGTGGGCGCATACGGTTCGTCACCGTTACCCGCACGTTCAGGGCCCTGCTCACTAAACACCATACAAATTTGACACGATATTGCGTTCTTAGCATTGAATAAATTAAAATACTGCGATCATCAAACGTAGAGTTAGGACTTTAATACATTGTAATAAAGTTGTTACATGTAATTCTAGTGACTGTACTGGGATAGAGATCGCATTGTCGTTAGCGGTCGGCATGCGGTTATGGCTTTCAATGAGTGAAGAGTTTTTGGAATAAAATGATTGTGCGATTTGCAAGAAGTTGTTTTGCAGCGTAAAGATTATACTCGATAAGAAATGAGTCATATCATAATATGAAGATTTAAATATTTCTTTAAAACGAGGTTGGATGACCGTATTATTACGGCTGTTTAAATATTCACTTGAAAGAGTTTCAGATTGATCCTATTCAGTTAATCAAAGAAAGTATCATCTCCTCCATCCTCATGTGTATTATATATACACTAGAGGCTTTTTGAGCTGATGCGTTGATATTACAGCACTTGTGTATAAAGTTTTTAAAAACTTATCAAGTCTGTTGTCAAAGGAGTTCACTGAGGGTGCACTAATAACAGTTTCTGGTAATGTTAACAGTTTCAAAAATTCAAAATCATTTATTTGTAAAAATAGGTAATAAGGTGTTACAATTTATTGAAGTATCACTTTATTTTGCCGCTAGGCATACAAATATATTATGTCAAATCATGATAGTGCATGCACAAAAATACAATTACAATAATTCATACAAGTAATACTCGTAGGACGGCACGAAGGACACATTATATTTTTATAGTTAGGAAGAGTCAGATAAATATTCTGTTAAAGAGTAGTATGCTTTTTGTAGTAATAAGAAATTAAACAGAGATTTTGTGAACCTCGCTAAGTCATCTAGACTCAATATTTTTTTTGGCAATTTGTTGTAGAGTTTCGGTGCCATTCCCACCACGCGATTCGACAAGTAGTGTCTCGTAGGGTTGCTAGCACACAGTTGCTTGACTAGTTAGTTTCATGGAGCTCCCTCTCAACCTTGTGTTCTGACTTAATGTGTACATGTTTGTATCGAATGGCTTTAACAAGAATAGTGTACTCGTAAAGGAACAGTAAGTACTTACACTTTCTTAGCCGTCGAATGAAAACTTTCGAATGAAAGCTAGAGGAAAATGAACTAGCGTGTCACCTTATGTGAAGTGATCATCGCCAACCATGGACACCTGTGCAACACCAGACTGCGCTGCCAAGATGCATTACGATAAATAGCGTTTCTATTCGTTTTGTCTTTGAACCAATCGCGTCACTGATCTGCCAGTGACGCGATTGATTTAAAAACGAAACGAATAGAAGCGCTAGTTAGCGTAGTGCATTTTGAAAGGGCCTCGCTCGCAGTTGCTCGTGCCTGCTCGTCTGTTAAAGGTCCCCAAGTCGTAGCGGTTCGGAAATACCGCCGCAGTACCTAAGCTGATTGATTCCATAACGCTGTCGTGCGTGGTACTTAACAAATTTCGTCTAAAACGCATAGAGGTAGACTGACAATCATCGAGGTGGCGGGGATGAAACTTAATGATTATGTTCAGTCTTATTACTTTATTTTTTGGGGCAATCCACCTTACAGCCGTAGTAAAAACTGATCTCCGCTGAGATGCTGGTCTCAAGATACATCGTAGTAAACGCCAAGTCATAGAAAATTTTCATATCGGTCGTGTCTTGGGATGGGAATCCCAACCAAGATTAGTTCAATAATACGACTGTTAGTTCTCAGTCTTCTTGAGATTCCAAATGTTTTATGAGTGCCAGTTCCCATTGGCCACCAGGTGATCTGTGTGTGTACTTTCTCCTTGCCATAAAAATTCCCGTGAGACCGTTAACCTTAGAATACTGTTAAACTTAATGGCTTTTTAAAACCTGTAAAAAATGTCTGTGGAGTTTCTTACGACCTTTCCTCTCAGCTGTGGTCTTCTATCGGAAGATTAGGAGAAGCGCTGGTAGATCTTTGACGTGTAATAAGGGCCCGTGCGGACTAGGTACTTGCTGAATGAACCTCTTTAATCATTTTTTATATTTTATGTATGTTAAATCAATGAATAACATTAACATCGTTATAGACGTGATGTATGTGGTATCAGCAAAGTTGCGCATTTCGCGAAAAATAAGTGGACTCGCCCTAATTTACCAAAGCGATTCCATCACTTTGTTTTAAGATAGAAGTGCAGATTTACTAATTGGCAAGGCAGTGGATATGTGACGTAACATGTTTCTAAAACTAATAAACTTAGTATTAATGCAAGTCACAGATACTAGCATAAACATTATTATGTAAGTGTACCGGAAGTGAGCAGGACCGATGCCGGTCGATGTCCGCCAAGAGAAACTCGGATTTATCAAACCTTTCCTGGACCTTATCTATAATTTCTTACTAAGATAATAAATTTTGTACATTATAATCTTTATTTGCCTCCGTAGTAGTTGGTAAATGGTCTAGGTACAGTCAAAGACTTATATTTGTGACCCTCTTTAGGTCCAAAGTCAATTTGACATTCTACAACAATAAGGTTGAGTAACGCAATGAGGTGAGGTGATACACATCACATCTTTCAAGTTTGAGCGATATGAGAGCAGTCATTGTAAAACGTTGGCGAATCCGTTTTGTACTCCACCTAAGCTCTGCTAGCCTAGTAGTTTTTATGAGGTTGTATTTTTTTTAATGGCATAGCGAAGGCAAACGAGCACACAAGTCACCTGATGGTAAGTGGAAACTGTGAATATACATTCGCATTCACACGACTGCAAGCCTAAGACTGCAAATGCGTTGCCAACGCTGAGGGCTAAGATGGAATGCCTCTATGCTAGTCATTACACCGGCTGTCTTATCACCAAACTGGAACACAACAATGCGAACACTGCTGTTTGGTGTGGTGGCGATCCGGATAGACCCTGCACAAGGTCCTACCAACCGCAAATTAGCCGGTTAGTTCAAATGTAGATAGCATTTCTGAGTTCTCCAAAACTTGTGCAGAACATAATTTTTAATTTAACACACTCTTCTCAGAGTGTCAAATCGTGATGAGCTGCAAAAATCTGTAAACCAATCCGATGATGAGTCCAGTCCGTCTCGACACGCGGTGATGACTATGCTTGAAGCCCTAGAAACGAGTAAGATACATAATAGAAACACACACACACACACACACAAGTAATCAGGTCAACACGTTGATCTTGTTATTGTTGTTGGTATTATTATCGGGGTTGAAAAAAAAATCTGTTAACGGCGCACGAGTAGCAAGTTAGGCTGACACATACGACCTTTTACGTAAGAGATAATATGTACCTATCCAGAAATTTTTAGTTCTCAATGATTTATTTCAGGGAACGAACAGTCCGCTGCTCATCAGTGCTAATCGGCGCTCTAGGGCTGTCGGTGATCGCGCTTGCCGTGTACACCGCAGTGCTGGTGCTGACGGAGTACTGGAGCCCGCGGCCCTGCGTCAGCGAGGAGTGCGTTGGCACAGGTCAGTCACATTTTCTATGGCAGGCCATCTGAATGTAAGTGGGATCTAGGACCCGGTGGATATTTGCATTCTCAAAACTAACTTAACACTGCAAATGCGTTGCAAACCCTGCGAATTAAAATTTCACAGGGTGTGCTTGCCATGCAAAAGTTAGGAAATCCATATTGACAACTGAAATGGTTTAGTAGGTTATGTGTAGTGTCAATAAATTTAATTGATGAGCCAGCGGAGAACTCTGGCATAGTGACAGGATTAAGTCACGAGAAAAAAAGCATGAAACAATATCATTTATTCGTGAAAACATACAACAGAGAACAGAGAAATACGCACGAGAAGCATGTAGTTACGAAATAATCCCAACTCAGCATAATGCAGGCATTGGTCTTTCGTTGGAACCATGAGGTGAAACCACTGGAACACAATTATTTGCCTATTCATTTAATTTTTAACCGTTTATCTGTATGAGATAATAGCAGGATAAAATTTAATTCTTTGACTTTGGAGAAATATACACTAAACTCAATTCCTAAGAATATTTCTATGTAAGCAATAATGCGTGAATGTATGACTAATGCTATCAGTAACGTTTCATCACATACTTCTAGAACAAATAAAATTATACGAACTAAAATTACTAACTAGAGTCAAAACTTCTTTCGGATCTCATGACATAAACATCCTGCATTGTTCACAGTTCAAGGTTGGAATTCATCGAAATCATGAGAATTGTTGCATTTATGAGCCATTCAGAAACTTTAAGTTGCACGTTTACGCTCCCAGTTACAAACAGAACTATGCAACCCCGATGTTAATGTAGTTCTTAAAGCATTGATAAATGTGAGACAATCGAGAATGGAAACATCGATGAATTTTGATGTCCCGATTTTGGTGCCGCGACCAGGATCCAATGCCAATGTTTTGTATTGTTTTTTAATTATCGGTCCTGAAATTACTTGTTAAGCTTGCGCAACTGCTAATATCGTAATCATGATCATACATATTAATATTAAAGCCTTATTTAGTAGTACATGAAAAAGCACAAGATTATAGAATAATAAACGTTAATTATGCTTGTTTGTGTTAATAACAGCATAACCGAACGTAATTAGCATAAGAAAACAAATTAAATATCGATTTAAATGCTTTACTGACATAAAAGTGACAGTAATAATTATCTGCAATGCAGTTTGTACCATTTGCTATGCATTAGTGCCATTCCAACACATCTGCTTCCTTTGATTTACCAATAAAACCGTAAAAGGTAAATTGTCGATAAATTGCAGTCTTATGTCATCTCTGGCACTTCCATAGAGCCTGGAATCTCTTCCATCGTCATTCGATCGAGTTTTTAGGGTTCCGTAAACAGATGATTTTTTTTACTGTTCTAAACATATGGCACAACGTCACAGGTTATCTATGAAACTTTTTGACGTGCACAGTCATCAACACATTCAAATTATTGAAATGGTTTCTAGTTCCAACATTAATTACTCTTTTTCGTTTTGTATGATCAAATAGATGCAGTACCAATAAAGTGAATGTATGTTTTCAAAAGTAGCATAATCCCTGAAATATATGTAATGAAAATTCAAGAGCAAAATAACAGAACCATGAAATTCAAAATAAATATCCGTAGACACGGCTAAAATTAACGCTCAGCTTCTTTACTCTAGTTAGTATTCTTAAATCATATACGGGGCACTCAGTGCGCGCCCCAGACGCTAACTTGACTGGTTTTTTAATTATAAAACGCGCCACAGATTACATATTCCACGTGCCCCGAGACAAACTGCGACGTTTTCGCGGGAAAATGCTACAATTACATCTATTAAGTAAGGATTTTGCTTCCGAGCGTGGACTTTTAATGCGTATTTTATTTGTCACAGACACGTGGAATTTATAGTGATTCAAAATCGTGACGTCATTCGATTTATGTGCATTTTAATTAAATAAGGTGTCATGTGGAGTAAACACATTAGAAATTTATAAGCTTTTAATTAATTATTCATTTATTTAGAATTAATGAGAGTAGACACAATTATTGTGTAAGATTCATGGATCACTGGTTAAGAACAATAGACATATAAATATCGGGGATCCAATTTCATCAAAACTGACCTTCAAAGATAAAAAGATTTATATAGAGAAATTAATACCAAACCTACATTGAAAATATCCCACATCCAGAAAAAAATACTCGCAGTCATTACACAAATATTTTCACTACCGGAAATGGAACCCGGGACAACACGCTTCGTAGGCAGGGACCCAGGACAACAGCGTCATCGTTGTTTTTCCATATTTCAACTTCCATTGCTTGGCTAAAACAGCCTTACTCGTTACTGAAAGAGATCTTTATCTACGAATAATATTTCAAAAATGGTCTTTTAAATTAAGCCTTTTTCCCCTTGTAGAGTAGTTACTTAATAGACAACCAGTGACGTGGTCCATGTAGAACGCGTTCATTGCTTTTTACTGCTTTTTTTTATCGAGCACAGAGGCCATCTGATGGTAAGTAAGATCTGAGACCCATAAGCATTTGTATTCTCAAAGGTATAATCTAAAGATTGCAATCCTGAGACCGCTAATGCATTGTCCCTGAACACTAAGATGGAATGCCTCTATGCTAGTAATTTCACAGATTTTTTTATCCCCGCACCGGAACAACGTTAACACTGCTGCTGCTTGGCGTAGGTTGAACGATAAAATGGTGGTAGCGATCCAGACGGACCTGGCACAATTTCCTACCACCACTAAGGGATTAATGTCCGTATGAATAAACTCCTTTAGTCGCTGAGTACCTAAAACGCAGTCTGCCAATTTCGCGTAATGCCTAGACCTAACAAGTTATTGGCATATTGATGTTTAGACCTATTACGTTTTAGTTCATGAGCGAAGTAGGCGAATTGAGATTTAGGTTTAGTGCGTATTAGCTCAAGGGCGAGGTAGGTATATTGAGCTTTAGTTCATGAGCGAAGTAGGCAAATTTATCTCAAGTCTAATGCTCGTCTCGAGGTGCGTCAAAACTGTCAGTGTTATACTTTGACGTATCTTGTGACGGGCCTCACAGTCAAGATGAGTTTATTAATACGGCTCTAAAAGCATCATAGTATGTATAGTTTCCGTCAAATCCGGCGTTATCAAAATATTAACAACCAAATATCCTCTCAAACTTACTTGTTTATAATAAGTACCAGTTGGAAGTTAGAGTAGGAAATAGGAATGTAAGATTAGTAGAATTTCATGATAAAGTCTTTGTTTATAATAAAGTCTTTGTTTCAATCATTATTGAGTCGTAATTTTTATATCGCTGGAACCGGAAACTTTACAAGGCTAGGCTTAGGTTTTATTTTTAAACATCCTGAAAAACCAAGTCTCTCAAAAAACGTCTCGCGATAATTATCACCTAAAAGACCCACCTCATAGCATTATTTTATTGTCTCGTCTTTTTAGTAGAAATCAAATCACATTTCTCACTACAGTAACTGAAACTTACGTACCTATTCCTTGCCATACGCTTTATTTCAAGAGACGAACGGGGCCCTGACCAAAGTCTCCACGTGGGATCAGCACGTGGCGAACCATTACTGCGCTAATTACCAATATATTACGCTGTTAAATCACGAAAGATAATCGAGTGTTGCATCAGCGTCACGCTCGGCTTTTGCGCAGGCGATGCGCGAATTCGTCGCCATTTTCCGCCGTCCGCCCACAAGTCTCCTTGAAGAAGTGCACCAGATTCCTACCATAACTTTGTTTTCCTTCCGTTTGATTTTTCTGAGGGTTAGAATTGAGTCAATAAATCGACATTTCAATAAGAGTTTTTATTCATCAGTTTATTAATAAATAAACTTAGTAATTTATTTAGTTGTAGATAAGCGAACTTAACGCTGTAAGGCATACTCTGCCAATAAACAATTGGGCGAAGTAGAGATTGTAGCGGATATTTTCTAACGTTGTTTGTTATAAATTTTGAAATAAAAGTGTATAGATATAGTAACATCTTATTGTCAGTCTGGGTCTCTATTCTAGGCGGTACAAATGATATCGTAGTTGTCCTGTTATGGAGTTGCTTTCACTGTCAAGTAAATAGGAGCTATCATAAAGTGTTGACAATACAGGCAATAAAGGCAGGTCAGATGATATATTTTTACTGCCTAGAATACCGGCCCTTTTTTGTTTCTCATAGCCATTGACCATTTGATGCTGAATAATGAAATGGTCAACTGCATGTATTTCTTCGGATGTGGGATACAGTCTCGTAAAATAAAATAAAATGTTTGACGTCGCGGTTTGCGAGTTTGTAGTTGTCCTTATTAATTTATTTATTTAACAAATAGCGATCATGCCTACAAAACCAGCGGTCTCAGGTTCGATTCGAGTGTGCAAATATTTGTGCGATCAGCACTACATTTAAGTACGTATATTGTTTTGTCGTACATAATACAAGCCAAGAGCTCAGTTTAGCACTTATCCATAGTTGCGAGATTGCTCCTTTTACATTCTAAGCCCCAAATAGTCCCTAATGGTTCCTAATCTCATTCACAGCATCCAGAATCATCTCAGCACTGAATAAGGAAGTGGATCCCTGCAACGACTTCTACGAGTTCGCGTGCGGAGGTTGGATCAAGAAGCACCCGGTCCCGGAGTGGGCCACGTCCTGGGACCAGCTCGCGAGGTAATTGGACAGGTTTAGAAGTAGTGTGACTATTTTTAATGCTATAGTTAACTACTGCTGTAGTTAACAGTCGGGCCAAACGGACGACTCCGTTTTTTTTGGTGGGCCACTGACGATTGGTAATCGGCTAATGTATTATCAGCAAATTGGAACCCTGACCCACAATAGAACAGTCACATTGACGTTATGATTCAAGACGTAAGAAGTATTATATAAATTTTGGTTATAATGTCGCTGTGACACCGTTGTTTGGATAGGTCTGGCTTCCATGGGGCTATAGTAACTACCCACCCCTTATTTCCGCGGTCCTTTTTAAAATGTTGCTAAAATTAAATTTTATTCTAAACTGTGGACTAACAAGTGGATTTCTAGGCGTCTATGGAACTATGTCAAAGTAATGTAATATGTCAAATCTTAAAAATGCTAAAATGATTTAATAGATTACTTTACTTCACATATGGTAGACTGTACAATATTCAAATAGGCCGTATTTGTGTGTGTATACATCTGTGATCCGTCTTGTCACAAGTTTTTTTTTAAAATGTTATCCCTATTTGTAATGAGCTGAATTTGTCCAGGCTACGGGAGCGGCTGGTGGTAGATCTGCGGGAGTTACTAGAACTGCCTGATGAAGAAAGTCTTCCCCAAAGCGTAAAGAAAGCTAAGGCATTATACAGGACATGTGTTAATACTGGTGAGTGGCTTTATTCAGCATGTTATTTTTATTTTTACTGCATTCAATTTTTTTCTTATCTAGATACTATAATGAAGGGAGGGGGGGGGGGGGGACAGTGTGATAATCGTCCCTTTTTTATACGTTATTTATTTAAGGATTTTGGAAATATTTTAATTTTAAATGTAAAAAATAAACAATAGTTATACAGCTTGTTTAGCTTATAAAAACCGAAGCCGACTGACATAAAAGGCCAAAAAATATACTGTTTCGAGATTAAGTCTAATTTCTATTTTTAATTGATGGTGAAACGTTATGCGGATATGCGGATATGAATACTATACATTAAACAAACATTTGTCAAAAATACACTGCAATACAACAAACATAATCAAAAATTTTGACAGAGAAAACAGAACAGACAGAGTAGAACAATATTATTACAGGTCAGTAGCTACTCAGTAGCTTCACTGCTTTTAGCGTAAGGGTTTTGCATGCTATACCGATACCTACCCTACAAACTAATTCACACTTTCAAAATCCTCTTTAGAAAACCTAGAAAAAGACGGCATCAAACCGATCCAGAATGTCCTGGAACAGCTGAACCTGACCACCACTCCTCCTGAGGAGGTATCTGCGAACTTCAGCTGGGAGGCGGTGGCGGGCAGAGGGCGCCGCCTGCTGGGACTCAGTGTGCTGCTGAGCGTCCAGGTGGCTGAGGACGTGAGGAACACCAGCAGGAACAGAGTCGTGGTATGAGTTTTTTTTTTTACTCCCAACTCGACAAGACTAACGAAAAGAACCCGATTGCAGGTTTTGTTAGTTATCATGAATACTTTTTTTTAATTACCCGTATTTTGACCCGGTGGCACTTGTGACGCTAATACGCATCTTACGACACCTCGTTTGTCGAAATCGGGCCATCCGTGTAATCTCTACAAGGGAACAAAGAACATTCAGGCCAAAATCAATAAAATAGTGGAAACGATCCTGAAGCCTGCAATGGTAGGAGCTTAACCGTCTTAGTGGTGCTAGGACCTTGTGTAGGGTCCTTCCGGATCGCTACCACCATCTTACCCTTAACCTACCGCCAAACAGCAGTGTTTGCATTGTTGTGTTTCGGTGTGGAGATAACTCAACCGGTGAAATTACGGTTCCGTATCAGAACGCCTGAACTTAATAAGCCTATGGGTTTTTTTCTGAAACCGTGAACTTTTCAGGGTTTTTTAAAAGGTCCTTGTAGATAACTCACTAAGTTAGGTTAGGTTTGTTTTATAACAATCCTGAATAGTTTACGATTTCATAAAAAACTCAATTAGGTATTATGAACTTTATGTGATAGGTACATTAGGCTTATAAATATTACTTGTTCCAATACGTAACCGTCTTGAGAATGCAAATGTCAAATGAGTCACAGATTTCACTTACCGACGGTGCCGTGTGTGCTCGTTTACCTTCCCTATCAAAATATACTTACCGTTTAATGTGAACCACCATTAAAAACACAAACACTAAAAGTACAAGTTATTTGCTTCTTCAGATCGAGCAAGTGTCTCCTGGCTTCAGCGAGCGCTACCTCCTGGCTCCGGAGCAGTTCGCCCATGAACTGGAGCAGTACCACACCTACATCAAGAAGATGATCGCCATCGCCCACCCCCCGACCAACTCCACTGCGTTCGCTGATGACATAGTGTCCTTCAGCAAGAGTTTGGCAAAGGTGAGCTTGTAGAACTTTGATTTATCTGAAAAAGGAGGCAGAAGAGCAAGTGAGTCAGCTCATGGTAAGTGATCATCGCGACCCATAAACACCCGCAACACCAGAGGAATCGCAGGCGCGCTGCCGGCTTTTGCAAAAGAGTAGGCTGGTTATTTGAAGGCCTTCAAGTCGTATTGGTTTGGAAATACAGACACCGAGAGCTGATTCCACATACATAGGTGCGTGGCAAAAAAGCCGCTAATTTTTAGGGTCTATCAGCTGTGGGGAACTCCCACCTAAACGCTACTCACTTAACATAAACACATATGCATAACATACACATATAAATACATTAATACACTTTATTCGTTTAGCGTACTGTCCGCCTGTCACACTCGGAGCTGGCTGAAAATCAGCGCTGCAGGTGTTTAACACCTCATGCTGAGCCAGTGTCCGATTCACTGCCGCGAAGACACACTCACTACTTGTTTATTGTTGTTACTGTTTTCAATTATTTATTTTTCTGTGTGTCTTGTGTGTGTAGTGAATAAATGTATTTTTCTTCTTTCTTTCTTTTCTAAATATTTATGTACTGTGAAGTGAGAAACGTTTAGGTGAGAGTTCCCCACACAGATATACTATTGAATTTTGATACATTTGAGGCAATTTATATCAGGTGATAATATATAGTGTGTGTAGGCTTGGTCATTCGTGTTTTTACCTCCCCCTTAAAAACTCCTACAAATTAACCTAGTCCCAAACTAAGCCCTTGTGCTATGGGTACTAGGCAGACGAATATTTGCCCATACCGGGATTTGAACCAAAGACCGCTAGCTTCGTAGGCAGGGTCACTATCAACTAGCTAAACGCATCGTCGGCGAATATAATGGTAATAGGTAATAAAAATACATATTAGGTAACTACTATTAACTTTTGTCCGCGACTCCGTTCACGTAAAAACTACTTATTTCTGTCCCTTTCACGTCAACATGATGAGGCGTTGAATTTTGAAGGCAGAACCCGCGGAACAAACGAAGAAACACACTTTCATCTTTAAATTAAGGAATAATAAGTTGCATGAACTCGTTTTCGAAAAGATAAGAAAACGCAATCAGAAAATTACTGTCGAATTCACACTTTAGTACCTTGTATATTTAAATGGCTGTGTTAATGTTTAAACTGCCACATACGAATAGTCACAGTAATTAAAGTGACAAGGTACTAAAGTGTACACTTATTTATGAACTCTGCTGTACCAACCAACTTAGACACCCGGCGCCTGAGCTTTAAGAGATTGTATGAAATCTAAGATCAATTTATGCTGGTTGTTGATATCTCATACTTGTTTTTAGTTCGTTCAAGATCCAACATTCAATACAAATGTTATAAAATAGGCTCTTGAAAATTTATTATTAGTAATTTACGTAACTGGTATTACAAGTACTATTATAACTATTATAAGACGGTTGTATAAGTCATTATAATAACACGACATTCAAGCAGATATTGTCATGTGAATACATAATTACAACGACTTTTTTCACGGACTCGATTGTTTTTATTTTCCCACGCAATTGAATCAACTTAAACTAGATAATTTTCTCAGTAAGTGTTTCTCATAGTTGGTTGCAGACGTAAATGTTTTATTTATTATTTATTTCATGACAGGAATTTGTAAAATTCAGTACTTTCCTATTGAAGTATTAACTTATGCCCGGTTCCTAAATTCAAGAAAAGAATCGTTTTCCTTACGGGCCGTAGCGTTATGACACTTATGACATTTGCAACGCACAAAATGTGTCCAATTTTAACGAGGCGTAAGGAAAAAGATTCGTTTCTTGAATATAGGAACCGGGCATTAACTGACAAGCGGCTTTAGTAAGTAGTTATTATATAATACTGGCTGCTGCCAGCGTTTCGTCCGTGCAGAGGTCGTTTTTCACGATTCAGGCTGAAGATTAATATTAAGATGAAATATAAATTTCATAATCCTTTGGTATAAGTGGCCAAAACGGTCTTAAGATGGCGAAAACCGGTCCTTCTACTAATATAAACTATTAGTTATAAACATCAATCGATGCCTGTTGGTAACTCTCTTAAGGTCTTCTTTTACCCTCGTGATGTGCAGATCATGACGCCGGTGGAGGTCCGGCGCAGCGGCACCCACCTGTTCCACGAGGTCAGCGTGCAGCAGCTGACGCAGGGCTCCAGCGGCGGGCCCGCCAACTGGAAGGAGGTATGACCAGCCCTGCTACTGCATGTAGTCTAAAAGACTAGTCCAGAGAGAGAAGACTTTTGAATCACACTAGTAAAGTTCAACCAGCGAGTGACACAAGCATTATTCTCAAATTCTTCATAATATGGCAACAAGTTTATATACAGTTGCTATATGCATTTCGTTTTACCAGCTATGATATGTTAATTTGCCGCCTTTTTTTGTGTACTACTCGCTGGTAGAACTGAGTAATTTTGAAGTTCATACGGACACCTATTATTAGCTATCATAGGTGTAAGAATTTCAATCATCGGTGTGATTCAAAAATATGACCTTCTAGAAATCCGTAAGAATCTACCATTTTGGTGAGCTTTAATAGTCACCGGATAAGATTCAGGGCCTCTATTTCTGTTTGGTAAAAACCATATTGCCTTTGACGTGTTTCCGTATATTGTCAACGTTTTGATAGCTCTTATTTACTTTACAGTAATGTCACGTGACGTGTTACAAAGCAATATTGTTTTACGGTGTTGAATAGAGGTCCTGGGCCCGTGTTATGGTCTTTTTTATCGCGGTGGATAAAGCATGTGCAAGCTGTCACTCCCGCACTTACAAAGTCAGAGAGTGACAGATGTTTTATCCACGTTTTTCTACGACAGGCGAGACTAGTATGGCTTCCTCTATATCGCGTGTCAAATGTGGATAAAGCATCCGTCTCTCTCGTACTTATTTACGTGTCAGAAGGTGACGGATGCCTTATCCAAACTTTGTCATGCGATAAACGCAGCCATATTAGGGCCCCAATATATCAATGTTTCGAATTATCGAAGAAGCTGGGAGCACTGTTACTTCTCCTCGGTAGTTAATGTTGTCTGAACTTCTAACGTCTACCCTTCAGCATGATTGGGACAAGTATCTGAAGCTGGTGTTCGCCAACACCAACGTGACCCTGGACCCCGTCACCGACCGCGTGATCGTCATGGACCTGCCCTACCTGCAGAAACTCTCCACCCTGCTGGCGGACTCCAAGCCTGTCATCGTTGGTCAGTTGCCCACAGGTTTCTCTAATCTTCTCCAAAAAAAAGAAGGACGTCTTGGGGTTAGGGACTGCGTCAGAAGACTCTTTTTAGGGTTACGTTCTATCAGCAGAATAGAACTCTGACCTAACATAGGACGGTGTCACGTGACAGTATAAAACTAGTTGTTTGACACTTCTTAAGACTTGAATCAAAACGTCACTGTGACACAGTTCTATGTTTGGTCAGGGTTCCATTTGGCTGATGCGTATGAATAGGGTTCCGTTGGGTACACTGACAGTCCGTCAGTCCATCCTAAATTTAAAGAGTCAAGTCACAGAGTAAAGTATATCTGCTGAACCGTATATGTATAGAGAGGGGGGTTGATTTTTTTTTCAGAATATTTGTTATTAGTTGCGTTTCTACACGGCATAAAAAGTACAAATACGGCTTTTTCTCTTTGTCAGGATTAATATTTGGGTTCCCAACAAAATAACATTTTAAATGGTTTTTTTTCGTTTCAATCATTTTAATTTGAAATAACATTTTTTTTAGTGAACGACTAATAGGGGTCTCGAAAGCATCTCTTTTTTTCGCTTATAAGTTAATATGGATTTTAGCGTTGTGAAATTGGAAATTAAAAAAAAACTTATTTTAAAACCTACATAAACGAATTCGGCATCCCCTATTTATACGAAAACGATACGAAACTTGACTTAGTAGCTTAATCGATGCAGATATAAAGCTAAAGTTAACACTCCCCTCCACAAAAATCTTGGTGGCTCCACTTCTAAAACCATCCTTGGGTCCTAAGGACCAATCCTGCCAAAGGAACAACTGCCACTATATTACGGCGTATTTACTAACTTTTTTTATAAAGAAAGTGAAATAATAAAGGGACACCCCCATCCAAGAAACGTTTTTCGGCTATGATTATATTAAAAACCCAGAAGAAAAACAACAAATACTAATAATGGTCCAGTGAGCGTTGGACTCGCGCTGATTCCATTAGAAATCGAAATCAAATTGGAACATAATAATACCTACTGTGCGGGCGGTACAGTAATACGCCATACGGTAATACGCCAGAGAACCAAGGTCACCGTCATAGCTCAGAGAGTTAGCATGCTGAAGTGGCAATGGGCAGGCCACATAGCTCGGAGAACTGGTAACCGTTGGGGAAGAAAAGTTCTCGAGTGGCGGCCCCGCACCGGTGGACGGAGTGTTGGACGGCCGTCCACCCGGTGGTCTGACGACCTGGTTAGGATCGCGGGGAGCCGCTGGATGCAAGCGGCTCAAGACCGTGACTTGTGGCGCTCTTTGGGGGAGGCCTTTGTCCAGCAGTGGGCGCCCCCGGGCTGATGATGATGATGATGGGCGGTACAGAAGCCTCGGTGCGCGAGTTGACTCACACTTGACTGGTTCATTTTGACATAGTTCCATATACTTAGTGGCTTTACTATTTACTTCGTTGACTGTTTCTACCTCCATCACCATCGGTACATGTAACAAACTAAAATTTAACGATATTTTGAGTTTTACCGACTGCCGTTTTGATGCAATACAATTCAATGAATGCAACTCTTATATCATAGACGCCAATACAAAAACAACTTCTACAATAGACGCTTTGATCGGTTTACATCATGGTTTTTACTACGCCGTCTGTATTTATATTAACTATTGTGTACTCCGTACATAAATCTAGGCCTTAACAATATCTGATTCCCACTTGAATCCTTTACCTAGCCTAGTATTGCGTTTATCGCGTGGCAAAATGTGTATAAAGCATCCGTCACTCTCGTACTTATATACGTGTCAAAAAGTGACGAATGTTTTATCCACATCTTGTCACGATATAAACGCAGCCATATTAGGCCCGCATAATAATAAAAATAACGAAACAACGTCACACAACATTGAGCTAGTCCCAATTCCCAAACTAAGCTCTCCATTTCGAAAATCGAACCCCGGGACAGATAACGCAGTACAGCCGAAACCGCTGACCTAGGCACTTAAATTTGGGCTCAGGGCGACATCGTCTACAGTCCTATTTCGTCACCCTCCTAACTCGTCCACAATGCCATGTCGTCAGCATGTAATTCAAAAATTATCACGTTCCTAACTCGGCCACATTTTTATATTGTCAATTTCCTATCTTGTCCACATTCCTATATTGTCCATAGTGCTAAGTCGTCCACATTCCTATATCGTCAACAGCGCAAACTGAAGTCAGCCACACAATATTGAAGAAGTTGACCACACAATAGAAATGTGGACGAGTTAGCACTGTGGACTATATGGCCGAGTTAGGAAGGTGACAATATATGAAAGTAGATGAGTTAGGAAGGTGACAATATAGGAATGCCGAAGAATTAGAATAGTGGGCCATATGGCATTGTGGACGGGTTAAGAACCTGACGAATTAGGACTGTGAACGAAGTCGCCCTGAGCCTAAATTTGTTGGGAATCTTCCTTGGATACTCTAGGGGTGCGTTAACAAAGATTTTTTCACTAATTAACCTCAAGCAAGGGGTAGAAATAAGGAGAGTAACATGAAACTAATTCTGCGCTTATGAAATCGCGAAATCCTTTATCTACACTAAGATTTGTATTATTGTATTTTTGTATGTTTGTAACGAATAAACTCAAACCCAACGAAACCGATTTCAAAAATTCTTTTACCATTAGAATGCTAAATTATCCCCGAGTAACATAGACTATGGGCAACAACTATCTTTTAAAAACTATATTCTAATTTTCAGAACGATTCCTCTGGTGGAGCATCTTCTCCACCGTGGCCCCGATGACTTTAAGCGCTTTCCGCGACCTTGGGTTCGCGTTCAGTCGTGCCGTCTTCGGTTTGCAGCAGCGCACGCCGCGCTGGAAGAGCTGCACGGCCAACGTCAACGCTAACTTTGGAGTCGCTCTTAGTTACTTGTACGTTAAGAGACACTTTGACCAGACTTCTAGGCAGAAGGTGAGTTGGGAACTGCATTGTTACTTTTATGAATGCGATCGGATTATAATTAAGAACGTGACTCAGTCAGTTAATGTTTTAAACGCCACAGACGGCTCCGACAACTGAAAGTCCTGCCACTGACGCCACGACGGCTACGGCCGTCACAAGTTCAAGATTAAAAGAGACTTTGTTTCCTATCAATGAGGTATAATTTGCATAGCATAGCAAACATGTTTGGCGTGTGAGTGACACATTTTTTGTATTCGTCAAGGCGTTGAAAAGATTAATACATAATATCAGGGTCTGTCTCGTTTGAGCTACACATATGCACGTCGATAAATAGTTAAAAACGTTCCAACCCACACAGCCTTAGTTTTGAGATATCTTTTATTTTAATGTTAAACAGACTAATGTTCAGTGTTGGATTATTAATATCATTATATTACTTTATGTTGGTGTTAATCGTAATCAAGATATTTTTTTCTTTTTTATACATATACAGGGTGAAATTTAAGTCGTGAATCGTAATCATGTTTTCCGGTAGTGCTGCTGATGACTAACACGAGGCACTAGTAGGTATCACAATTAACGAGCTCCTTAATTAAATTTCTTTAAAAAGAGCAAGTTGATACCCAGTTATCATCACCTGTGGTCACCCTACTCGCTTTAATTTTCTTTTGAGAAATGTTTACAATGCTGACGTTATTGACGATTAATGCCAAAACACTATCCAGCCAGTAAATTGCAAAGAGTTTGAATATGTTCTCTTCGAACTTTGTGACAACTATCTGTCGTAATGTAGGGTGTCCAAGAATTTTAAATAAATTAAGATAAAAATTAAACTTTAAGCAAAGAAAAAGAATGATTTATTTGAGTTACCAAAAGGTGTAAGTGATTATTAAACGAGTAAGGATTTAGGAAAAAAAATCACCAATCACGACTTAGATTTCACCCTGTATAAAATCTAATAAATATGTTTTGTTAGATAATAATGAAAAAAGGGCGTGGAACGTTTTTAATTAATTAAGTTTTTTTAACGCGGGTCCTGTATCTATTCGTCAATGTAATACTGGGAAATACTTGGAACGTTTTTAAAACGTTCCAAATTATTTAAACTGTAGAAACCATCGACACGCATGCCTCGGCTTTGCACCGATGCAATTTGTAAAAATGATATCCTCGTTTATCACTCTAACCAATAAGCAAAGACCGTGTTAAAATCAGTCGCGTATTTTGAAGAAGTAAGAGAAATACTTGGAACGTTTTTATGAATTACATCTAAAAGGATATACACACATACATATATACCTTCACGCCTGTAATCTCAGTGGGGTAGGCAGAACTACAGAATTACCTACTTAACTCTTTAAAAACTTATTTATAATTAATTCTGTCACCACATTTTGCACAAATACTTATGCTAAAATATTTTACAGCGATCAATTTCATGGACACATTTCACTAAAACGTACCAGGTTACTTGGAACGTTCTTGTGTTACTTTTAATCTTGAATATCATGAGTCATGACATGATACATATTTTTCAAAAAAGTTCCAGGCCGCTTGGAGCTATTTCGTATAACATTAACAAGCATCAACCGTACAATATAACAAAAATGTTTCAGACAGGTTAGAACGTTTCTGTGTTTTGTATTCACACCTGCCATACGTGTGGGTTGGACCACTATGGTCATATCTACTAATACACACAAGGTAACTTGGAACGTTTTCCCTGTATGAAAATACCATGTTGACTGTTGTCATTGGTATAGATAACTCATTTTTAACCAAGTTGTGGTGGGAACGTTTTTAATAATCTACGTCCAAATTAATGATTGAACGTATATCATTTCCCAAAAAGCAGTTTCTTGCAGTCTTCAGCCTTAGCTAACCGACGTAAAAAGCGGTTTTAATATGCCGAAATTAGAAAGAACTCTTTCATTTCGCATCATATTTGGCAATACAAGAGCGGACGTAGGCGTTGACAGCCATGCCCAGGACGTTTGCAGTTGATTTTACATTTAGTTTAGACTAACAGGGAAAACGTAACCAGTCAGCCCCTGACCCGGAGCTTGATTTCAGTCTGCCTCCCCTGCCTGACTGAATTCTAATTCAGCCTCTTCACCTTCCTGTTTCCCCAGGCGATTGAGATGGTGGAGGACGTGCGCTCGGCGTTTGCGGCGGCGGTAGAGGAGCTGGACTGGATGGACTCGGGTACACGGCTCAAGACCCTCAACAAGCTCGGCGCTATCAGGAACTTCGTCGGCTTCCCGGCCTGGCTGCTCACCAGTGAGGACTTGGACAAACACTACCAGCATGTGAGTGACCTGCTCAATATGAGAGCCTATATTCAACGTTGGGTTAACGATATGGTTTCTAATCGCTTAACCTTGTCAGCCGTGCTACTTTTGATTATTGTAATGAAAATTACCAAGATCAAAGCCTATATTCGTAATTAAATCATAAGAGCTTATAAAAAAGCAAGATGGCTGGGTAGGTTATGTTAGATTGCTGCATTATTCAAAACTGAAACCTACCTAATATAAAGCTATATTTTCAGGCGGAGGTTGTAGAGGGAAATCTGTTTGGAACCTACTTGATCCTGACGAGGGCTGCCATAAAGAAGTCGTTGGAGTCGTTACGAGAAACGCCAGATAGGAACAGGTACAGGCACCAGCAATGATGTATTATTCAATAATATCTGACACGCTCTTATGCCTCTAGTACTATTACTAGGTAGGTAGAGGTGTCACTCGTGGACTCAACCAATCATAACCTTTGTCATCATCATTTCAGCCCGAGGTCGTCCACGGATCATAGATCATCTTCCTCTTTGATCATAACCTTAATTATGATAATTACTTACTTAGTTACATTAAAAAGATCATATAGAGTTCCATAAGCATTTTTAAAAACTAGGTAGTTAATAATAAGATTTATTTTGACTCACGAAATTGATTAAATTGCTTCTAAACTACTGTGCTAACTAAAACTAGGAACTTGTTTGAACGTTTAGTTTTAATCAAACATTTTATAAATCCCCGACGTAGAATAGGGAACCCAAAATAGGTATTTTCACAAAACTACCCATAACCAATTTTATTTTTTTATGGCTTAGAGAAGGCAAACGAGCACACAGGCCTCCTGATGGTAAGTGGAAACTGTGACCCATAGACATTAGCATTCACAAGACTGCAAGCCCAAGACTGCAAATGCGTTGCCAACCCTGAGGACTAAGATGGAATGCCTCTATGCTAGTCATTACACCGGCTGTCTTATCCCCAAACCGGAACACAACAATGCGAACACTGCTGATTGGCGGTAGGGTAATAGATAAGATGGTGGTAGCGATCCGGACGGACCCTGCATAAGGTCCTACCACCCGCATTTGGCTAGACTAGATATTGGTCTCCAGTACGAGATCATCAGTGCTGTCTTGACCATCTAACATGTTTTAATTCTTCCCCAGATGGGTCGCAACAGCTACTACGGTTAACGCTTTCTACTCGGCCACTCTCAATTCAGTCAGTAAGTGTTCTCATCAAACTTACACAATGAAGTTAGGTACCAAAATATTATCTATTTAGCACTTTTGGGCCTGTCATTCCTGCTAGATTTATACGACTGTGGTGTTAAAGAAAACCGGCCAAGTGTGAGTCGGACTCGCGCACGAAGGGTTCCGTAGCATTATCTATAAGTACAACATTAGCGAAAAAACGGCATAAATCACATTTGTTGGAAGGGAGCCGCTTTAATTATTTTTTTTTAGTGAATATACCTACCACTAAATATTCTGTGAATATTTTAAGTGTCTACCTGTTGCCGATATTAATATCGAGCAAAAAACGCCAAAAAAAAACACGTTTGCTGTATAATATGGGAGCCCCCCTTAAATATTCAATTCATTCTGTTTTTAGTATTTGTTGTTATAGCGGCAACAGGAATACATCTTCTGTGAAAATTTAAACCTGTCTGAAAACAGACGGACAGACAGACGGACAGCGGAGTCTTAGTAATAAGGTCCCGTTTTTACCCTTTGGGTACGGAAACTTAAAAACATTACGTGGTATAAAAATGTCTATAATTTCGTCCCAGTATAATTTTGACAAGATGTATGTATGTTGAAGTATAAAAGTGTCTACATTAATTTAGGTCAAAACTATATGTGACTAAAATATAGACGTCCCCTTACTTCTAGAACCGACTAACTGCATGAAGTATAGTTTTGAGAAAAACGCATTTAAAGGTTTGAGTGTTTAGATTTCTAGTCAAGCCCAAATATTTGAGATTTTATTAGGAGTAGTTGTTAGTAATCAAAACTGTACGTAACAAATTAGTATATTCTTAAAACAAATGCGTTAAATTGAGGGTTTTGTAAAAAAGGTAGTGCAAATAGGTACAGATGTAGTGCATTATTGTTTTCCTTCGTATTTTCACGGAAACGTACGAACGTGTGTTGCTATTTCAGTCGGTCACAGTACAAAAAGTACTGAGGTTGACTGAAGTAGCATGACACGTTCGTACGTTTCCGTGAAAATACGAAGGAAAGCAATTATGCACTACACCTGTAAGTGGTTTTTGCTGTAGAGTCAATTTATTTTATAATTAATTAAAAACAATTGAGACACTTAGCCATCAAGAATAATTCAATAAAGTTTCTTACTTGAAACAACAATAAAATTATTGCATTACAGTACCTACTGTCAAATGGTATATATAGTTAGTATACACTCGGGAGCAAAAATACCGGGTCAGAATGCGTTTTTCATACAAACGAGACTATTTCGAAGCCTTGGTTCCTCGCCAGGGGTTGTTTTAAATGAGATTAATGGTGGATACTCCGAGGTTCAATAGAGGAGGTCAAAAGTTCTTAAGATACCTAACTGATCGCACAATCAGTTAACACCACAGCGGGAGAGTTTGGGTAGTTCTTGGATTTCCTTACATCTTATTGCCATTTTAAATGTTTTTCTGAACATGCAAAATTCCGGCGTTAACCGCAGATTCATTCAGATTCAGTATCCTAGGCACTTTAGAAGTCCTGTATCGATGCTCGGGGTATTCATCATCAGATTTGACTAAAAGCATTTCCTGGCGAGGAACCAAGGCTTCGAAATAGTCTCGTTTGTATGAAAAACGCACTCTGACACGGGATTTGATAAATAGACGTTTGAATACCCTGGCTTTCTAATAGTCAGACCAATTTATTTTTTGCAGTACTCATTTTTGTACCTTGTCATTTTTTCTTTATGTCCATAGTCGTATAAATCGAGGTACCGCTACTTGCCGCCACGTTTATCTATTTCGCCATTCCCGTCAATGGTCAGCTTATTTTCATTTGATGTCAAAAAGGAAATAAGCTGGGGAACATTGTCTCCTACTGGATTGCTAAATATTTCCATTATCTAGTGATGACAGTTGTTGATGAAATTCAATGACTATATTTTTTTACAACGTTATTATTAATTACAGCATTCCCTGCTGGCATACTGCAGCCTCCTTTCTACGGCAATGGAATTGAGTAAGTCTAAAATTTATTTTATTTGGTACTTAATACTAATAAGCTCTTGTATTATTTATTCCGTGGCATAAGTTTGCGTCAATATTTACGATCTCTGACGTTTTGCTTTGTCCTCTTACAGAGCGATCAACTATGGATCAATTGGTGCCATAATGGGTCATGAAGTAACACATGGCTTTGACGATCAGGGTAAGTTGATAAAGAGAGAGTTGAACTTTTACGTTAGTATAGGCCAATGACAGTTATGCGTTTACATACTTCTTTGAAATGATAAACAGAAGGGAGCCAAGGATGCTTCCTTGAGGCACACCAGAAGTAAAAAGCATGTTTTGACTTGTGAAGTTACCAACTGTAGGCCAAGCCAAGATGCAAACGCTGGCAACGTTGCTCTTTTCTATCAACAGGCGCGCTGCAGATGGGCACTAAAGTGTCGTTTGTTTAAGACGGGTAATAACAGTGTCTTAAGCTTTAGATAGGTCTAAAACCCTAACAATGTATAATTATTAGTACAATTATCCCCATGGACTACAAAATGTTCTAATACGGCCTATCTAACATACCTAATCGAGCCATAAGTTCTGTTACTAAAGTAACTATTAAAATTTAAAAAAATAAAAAATAACGAATTTTACATAAATCTGTTTATTAACCAAAACTTTGATTTATATAAAATAAATATAAAAATAATGTATTCTAAAACGATTGCAATTATTTGATGTACGAACTTGAAGTAGTCCCATTCGGGACTAGGAAATCATAGTAGTTTACGCACGACGATGATACTGATAACGGCCACAACTTTTGTTAGAGTCCTTGTAGAGAGTTCAAATTTGCGTGACATATTGAACAGACTTTTAGCTTTATAATATTAAACAAAAAAAGTTGCGTGTTTAACAAAAACTAACTTTTCAAGCGTTTTTAAAAAGTGAAATTCACCGAAAAGTCATGCGTAATTTTATCGATCCCGGCTGTGAATGCTAAAAGATCGTACCAGAAATTGCGGCGAATATATAGAATGATTATTTGTTCTTAAAAAGGTATATTAATTGGGCTTTTAATTTTTATACGTATTGAAATTAAAAAATAAACATTAGTTTTATTTGACTCAACCTTAGTAACAAAACTTATGGCCAGACTAGGTATATAATCCAACACAAGCAAATGAATTTAGCATAAAACATAGTAATATTAATACAATGAGGTAGATTAAACTAGGCACTTATCCTTAAGGCACAGCGTTTAGGTCAAACGTGCCTTTCGCCCTTTATTCATTTGCATGCAACCCAACACTTTGAAAATAAAGACCCATCAAGTCAGGGCCGTCGCGGATGTACTCAGAGCTTCGCGCCTAACGCGCGGAGTGTTCCTTGCCTTTAGTAGCTAATTCCGTGGTATTACAGGTCGACGGTACGACGCGATGGGCAACCTCAAGCAATGGTGGTCAGCAGCGACTCTGGAGCATTACCACGGGCGCGTGCAGTGCATCGTGGACCAGTACTCGCGCTACCGGCTGCCGCAGCTCCCTAACTACACGGTAACACTCAAACTCGGTCTCGCATTGTAGGAAGACTAGAGACATGCTGTGACGAGTAGAAGAGACGCCATCAACGATAGAATCTCCAGCAACAGATAGGGCTACTAAATCTGACAGTACAATCATGGCGCAAACGTTTCTTCAGGGCGGTTTAAGAAGTACTAAATTTAAAACTGGATGCCGTTTCTACTTTACATTGGAGAGAATTAGGAGAAAGGTGGCGATAACGTATTTTCTTCCTCCAGTTTTCAAAGTAGGGCCCCGAATCGATTCTTTTATGTATATGAACTTCGGTCTCCTCTCCAGGCATCATTCGCCGCGTTAAAGATTTCTCTTTTTGTAAATCTTTCTCCAAGCCCCATGACCATCCGTTCTACGAGCACCTAAGCAATTTACGAGCATCTGGTCTAATGTACTTAGACTTCGACCTTTGATTTGTAATCCTACAGGCTGTCATAGGCATCCCATCTTAGTCATCCGGCAGGGTGGACAATGTATTAGCAGTCTTGTGCGCTGGTTTATTTTCTTCAAGCTATATAACAATTCTTCAAACTATAGCGACACTTGTCCTTATCCCGTAACAAGAAGACAATCAACTACGACAGCGTCCCCAGCGCCAGATAATCCTACTGCTTAATCATCGCGGTTACAAAGTTTTACAGGACATCTTTTCAAGAAACTATATTCGCTTTTCCTTTGCTTTCGGGACGTCCAGCGCTCCAGGCGTCTAAAACCCAGGTTGTCCCCAGGTGCACGGCTTCAACACGCAGGGCGAGAACATCGCGGACAACGGCGGACTCCGCGCGGCGCTCAACGCGTACACGCTGTTCAGCAAGCGGCAGCCCACGGCGCGGCGCGACACGCTGCCCGGCCTGCCGCAGTACAAGCCGGAGCAGCTGTTCTTCCTGGGATTCGCTCAGGTAAGGTGCAAGGAACGATTTTGGCAGGCTTTAGACAAGATTCTAGCAAAAAATACAGTGAATATTCCAACAAGTTCTAACGCGACGGTAATACGCTATTATTAGCGCTGCGTATTATCAGTCGCCTCGGTTCCAGATTTGAAATAAGTAGTAGATCATCCCGAACAGACACCTTACGGTTCTTTCACGTAACTTTGTAAGCCCCCAACCGATCTAGTTCATATTTGAACTTAAAAAAATATTCGCTTCAACCACTCTTCTATTAAATTTCATAAAGATCGGATCAGCGATAATTAGGAAATTTTTCGAACAATTTGAGTCTAAGATCTCGATTTCTTTGGTCGACTACTAATCCAATTGTATAGTGCACCATCAGACTTTAGATACGCAAGCATCTGCCCACCAAACACTACTTTTCGAACATCATCGTCATCCAGATATTTTAACCTGATAGCCCACTAATATTCATCATGTTTTAATAGATATGGTGTGGCAACTCGACGGTAGGCGCTCTCAAGTCCAAAATGGTGGAAGGGGTCCACAGCCCCAACAAAATACGAGTGATCGGGACCCTCAGCAATTCCAAAGAGTTCGCTGACGCCTGGCAATGTCCCCTAGGGTCACCCATGAACCCTGAACATAAGTGTGTGCTATGGTGATATTGTACCAAAGACTGATGAAGAAGTGACGATGACCGTAGAAGTGCGATGAGCAAAGTTTAGGTAAGGTTAAAACGGTCACATTCACTTTTGCAATTGTGAAATTATTACACATGGCAATTTTGTGCAGGCTATGGGACCCTGCCATAATGACGTGATATCAAACCATAACATTGGAATCTTCAAATTGCTCTCGGCTCTTTCTGCGACATGGTCCAATGATGCCCTCCAAATGAAACAGGCAGTATAAGAGTATGATGTCCTTATGCGTATACTACCTTCTGCTTTGGACAGCAGTATGATGGCTTAATTTAAAACAGTGGCCGTATGAGGTATGTGTCGCTATGTTGGAGCCTTAAGTGAATATTAAACCAGATATATTTATTCAAGAATATGTCCAACACAGTATAGGTATTCTTTAATAGGTTACCGCGAAGTTACCGCCTTATATTAATTAAGTCAGCGCTAAAAGTATTTAGTCTGAAGTCATTTGTACTTATTTTTATAGCATTTTTATCCATAGAGATCTTGTAAGGTACATTTATCTATAATGTAGAAGATTTACTGTTACCATCGTAACCGTCATATAATAAGGGCTAAAAGCGCGTTTCCACGCGAGCAAAGCTGAGCAGAGATGACTAAGAAAACAACAGAGCAGAGCAGTCAAAATATTTCAAACATCTGATCGGCTGGACCTGAAGTTGATTTCTTGCTTGTTTACGCTTAATTTTGCAGCGAAGCTTTAACTCTAGTGGAAACGCACTCTAAGAATAGATCTAATGCTAGTGCTTTTAACTGTTCACTTATGTTGTACCAAATCATAATTTGCGAACTATATAATTTCACAAACTTTCATTTCACAAAGAAATACTAATAATAATTTGTGGTCAAAACTCTTACCTAACCCAAGACCAAGTAAAATATATAATATGTAATGGTTTAAGCACAAACACGTTTTTGCGAAATGAAAGTTTGTAAAATGATACGTTTGTCAAACGTCCTTTTGGTCAAATGAACGGACCCCGTTTTCAATCTACGAAGACCCTCTCACTTAATTCGTCGTTGCAAGATTGCATCAATGGATAGTCGTTCAATTATTTAATTGAGCATACTAAGAACCAGGTCGCCAAATTACCAACTTACAAACATAATAAAACGTCCAAGTCGCAAAATTACCACGTCTTTGCGTTACACGGTAGGTTAGGTTCGTTAGGTAACGTCAAAAGCCTGAAGGGCAAATTGACCAAGAATAGGAGCACCGCCATGCGGGGCGCCGTCGACTTATTGTTAAGATAGACATAAAATGAAACTATTAATGTGGTAATTTTGCGACTCGGCCATTTTAAGTTGTATGCCACAAACCACAATCGAGCGATCTAATCAATTACTTACTCACTTAATTATTACACTGACTAGTCTGACCTTTTCGACGTTATATATTTAAATTCTTAGGGCCGTAGAATACTTAGTATAATCTCAAGTGAGATGCTCATTTCAAGACGAGACAAATCTTATAGGTTTCAAGATACGTCTTGAAAATTGCGTTTTTAAGACCAGTTTTCATACAGCGTTAAAGTCGTAAAAGTCGAAACTATTACGATACGCGTACCGTTTCACGAATCGTGTCCAAAGTACAGAATTCAGTTTCCTTTTTACGCTGCACAAAGTCCAACATATACTTAGTTAAAGTTTCAAAAGAAGTTTAAAACTTGAGAACCATGGTGACAAAGCTGAAGACTGCGTGTTTTTGAAACCTTGTGTGGATATTTTATTGTACTGTCGTTAGCGTTGAAACGGCAACGCCTGTAACCGTTTTCCTGACGTCACCCAGCCTTGAACGCGTATGTGCGTTTACACATACTTGTATTGTGTTGTGTCCTGGGCAAATGGACAATATATAGGACAGTAAATATGTATAATATAATCATTTATTTCTTAAGGAATGTTGAATGTGATAGTTTATTTATAAGGACCATTAGTTTAAGTTAAAATTAAGTTAACCAAGACAACAAAAGGCTGGAAAAGTATGAAAAAATAATTAATGAACAAATTTACAATTTGTTAAAAATATTTTTTACCTATAGAGATTTTTAGACATTTTTGATTTTTTAAATTGTTAAATAATGTCAATTGGGCTAGCCAAAATTCAGTATTACTTAAAATTAGGGATAATCTTAGGATTTAAAGTGCATTTCGACATTAATGACAAATACTATTTATTACAAATTGAAATAAAAACAATTTTTCAACTTACACGTTTTATTTTTTCCTTACGTATTGGAATTCATACACTGGAGCGGAAACTTTGGACCCTTTCTTGACTCTTTTTGGCTTAATCTTGGTGCTTTGCAGATGTTTTTTGATTTCCATCTTCTGTTGGATGACCATCAATTCCTTTTCTCTGTCAATCCTCTTTGACAGCTCCTTGTAGACCTTGTCTTTTTTCTTCTTTAGTTTTTCAATGGTCTGGAAACACATTTATCAGTTATTTTACAAATTATAAGAGGTTTATCCCTTTCATCGTTAAAAATTGTGTGTAAATATTATTTAATTGAGGATAGGCTAAACTGAGAGGGACACAGCGTCTAAAGTATGAAATTTAACGTTACATATAGACACCATTAAAACTTTTTGAAAGCTTTTGTTTTATTTAACTCCACACATTAGTTTGTTCTTTAAATCTTACAGGTCAATTTTGTACACGTTCCTGTAATAAGTTATAACGAGAAATGGGCTGAAATATTTTGGTGATTAATAAATAACTGATGTGATGATGAAGTCACTATTCCAGAATACTAGTATAACTATATTAAATAGCCACATATATTTATCATATATTATGTGGGTAGAGCTTCTACGAACTACGAAGGCTGCCATTAATGAGATCAAAAGGGTGAATAAGGGTATTCACGCATGTGTATATAACAGATAGCGAGTTCTGAATTAGAACTACATTTTAAAGACAGTACTCGCACAATTCCACATCCTAACTTACACTTGTTCCATTTGTGGCAGCTCTTGTGAATCCGATTTATTGCTCTTAATTTAAACTAAACTCACCCCTTCATCCACATCAGGCAGTTGTATCTTATCCAGGTCTGCGAGTCTGGGCCGGTTTGACTTCCTGCCGATTAAGGCCGGGTGTGTGTCCAACCTCTTGGCGAGATCAAAATCCTTCTCCTCATCCTCATCTATGAAGAACGTGTGCGTGTTTGTTGTTGTTTCTGCTATGTCCGTCATGTGAAGCTCCGACTGAAAATTAAGTTAGAAATGTGTTATGAGCTAAAGTTTCAAATCACATATATTCAACACAAGCGTGCTTGCGACTGCATTCACCGAGAACATAATTCAATTCATACTTAACATGATTACCAAGGGTTTGTAAAGTTTTCTGAGTTACATCATTTTTTAACACCTGTGTCTACCAGCAGGCTGCATCATAGGGGGGTCTGTCTATGGAAATCCGAGCGCTTGGCATTGAATGTGTGTATTAAAGACATGGACATGGACACTACCATACACCAAATGTCATCCTCATCCATTTAGTTTTATATGCCATTATTATTTAACATTCTTTTAGATTTATTATATCAGTAAGGTTTACACCAGACTGGTCACTTATCGTAACAACAATTGATGACCACAACCACTCTGGCAAGATTTCACCAACTAAAAAGAAGAATGATTAGACTAAAATTAGTAACCTGCAGCCTCTGTATCCTGCGGCTCTCCATGGTGCGCTTCATGCTGATGTACTTGACATCCTGGGACTGCATCAGCTTCAGCTGCTCGGCCGTATGCTCCTCCTCCTTCTTCAGCTCATGGTGCTCCTGTCAGGGTGGCAACCGCAATTATTATTATGGCTGGAGGGATGTTGTTCAGAAGTTTTTAAAGATATTTAATACATGACAAGGTGTCAACAACACATACCATGACACCAAAAGTTGCTATTTACCTGCCTATGACAAAACGTAGGGCTTCTTTCAACGAGACAGCTAGTTGTAGATGATGAATGTAGATATGTTGATGTGTGTGATTTGTGTGTATTTTATATTTTGCACTATCAACAGTGAACATGTCATTGTGGTGTGAAAAAAGTTAGTTTTACTTCAAACTTAAACTTTAAATTTAAACTAAAGTTTAAATTTCTGAAAACCTTTACAATTACCAAAATATAACTGTGACCAGAGACATACCTAGGTAGTTGTTAGAAACTTGAGACCTCTATTTTTTCAGATTATTTTCCGGCGGAAAATGATAGCAATTTTATTATTAGGGTAACAAATATCTCATTATTTGACCATTACAATTTCAAACAAGATACTTATCCAGATTATCTTTATAGGAATGTTTTATACCTAGTTACAAAAATTATGAAACAATTATTTGGAACAGGTAGATAAATCAAATCGGAGAAATACTGGAAAAGGGCTGAATCTTAAGTACCCGAAACCGACGTGCGTGCATGACTCGATGTATGAATATGGAAGAAGCGAAAGACATTTGTCAGGATCGTAGCAGGTGGAAAGAAGTCGTCTCTGCCTACCCCTCTGGGAAACAGGCGTGATTTTATGTATGTATGTATGTAGGTAGATAAATTACACATGACACCACAGAATACGGTAAATAGTTCAAAACAAGTTCTTTCGTTTGTTTTTGTAAAATGTTAAAGTATTATTACGATTAAAATATTTCGTTTTGCAGTATTTACCGTATTCTCAATTATAGTAATGTACAATATCACTTTGTTAAAAAAAAAATACACTATATACACTGTACAGTAATAATAATTAGAATAAATAAAAACTAGTGAAACCTATTATCTATTTGTTCAAATGTATAAGCGAAATAAAAATGATAATCGATGCGAAGATTAAACTACAAATAAAGGATTCAACTTACCCCATTTTTGACTCTAGAATTGATCATATGAAAGTAGAACTCATCAGGATTCTTGTCCAACGTTCTCTTCCTGAGAATTTTAAGAGTTTTACCCTTGTCATGATAATCTTTCGCACGCTTCTTGTAATCCGACTTCTTTTCAAGTAAGCCTAAATGTTTCCTAGCTTCAGGCTGGTGACGCTCTCTGTGAGTCTTTTGATGAGCCTTAGCGGCCTTTTTCCACGACGACATAGCGTATTATTTATTTTCTTGTACGTTTAAATAATTATTTTACTGTAAAATGTAAATAACACCGCGAAGGCATGAAATACCCACGTGAAAGTGAAGTTGAGTTGTCAACTCATCTGTCAAGCAACTGTCACTCGAGCTTTTAAGAGTAGACCACGGCTTGTAGTACAAACTGCCCACTCACAAGAGAATATTACTTATAATATAACTCTTCTAAGCGTCAGAAAAATACGCAGGATAGTCATAGTTACTACTTAGAGCCTTTTAAAATAGCAGTAACTATAACTCGTTACCAGACATCGGACTCGCAATAATGTGGATATGACTCCAAAGATTTTAATTATACAAATTAAATTACTTTAATTGATTACTTAGTACCTTAAAAATATTGTTGATCCTATGAAAGACAGCTATATATAAATAATACAAATACGTGAGGAATGGCCATTAATATTAATATATTTGAGTTTGCTCCATTAACATCCGTGGATTTCGAAAGGAGCTTTTCACCTCATAAGTTTATTTTTAGCGTTGAAACGGAATAAACTAGCCACGGCATAATTTATATAATTAAAAAAATACCAAGTACCTATCTATATGTATTATTTATTTATTACTGTCTTGCGAAGAATCAAAATTATTTGTAGGGTAAGTAATCAGTTAGTGTAATTTGGTGCCGTATGGTTGCCGGCTTAGAATAGTGCCACTCCAAGCTTCCTGTCGAAGTCGTAACCAAAGAGTATATAATCACTACGTTTTTTACGTTTGGTCGTAACAGACGACTGAGGGATTAGGCTGCATTTCCACCAGAGATGTACGAGGATGCGTTGCGAGGGATGTGTTTGTCATAACCAATAGCAACGCTTCATTTACCTATCCTCGCTTAGCTAACTCTGGTGGAAGCGTTTCTATTGGTTAATGACAAACACATCCCTCGCAACGCATCCTCGCACATCTCTGGTGGAAACGCAGCCAAGGCTTGTTGTATTGTTAGGCGATGGGCTTGCAACCTGTCAGTAATATACACTGGTAAACATCGTGGCCTGTATGTACTGTGGTTATAGAATTATCAACAAGTTGTTAGAGTTGTTGGTAATTCTGTAGCTCTGCCTACCCCACCCTGGGATGAAGGCGTGACGGTATGTATTTATGTATGTGTATGTAATGTAATTTAATTTGTTTAATTAAATTCTTTGGAGTCATATCCACATTTTTGCGAGTAATGACGCCCATTTGTCCCATCTATGCTCATAACAGTCATAACAATGATTAATAATGGACCAAACATCATCTTCTTGGCATTTTTCAATAGTTGTCGTGGCCCCCCTAAATTTGGGTATTTTTAATAGCATTCTGGCGGAGCTTATGCCAGCTACTGCCAGAGTGCTTTTTACTTAATTTAATAAGTACCTACCAGTTAAGTCACTGGATATACTGGAGGCTTTTGCCTAACAGTGGGACATAAACGGCTAGATAAGTAAGTTAGATGAGGGAATTATGGAGCTGACATGGGTCCTGTAATGCCAGCTCTTATAAATAAATAAAGATTGATTCTTTATATGAAGATTTTCATAAAAAAAGTTTTTGATTCAAAATGTAATTTTTTATTATTTTCACCCTAATACAAAGGTTTTTAAACAAATTCTAATTATTTCTGTCGCGAATGGACCTGTGTGACAGTCGTGTCCATTTTCGAGGCTTGGTTGATGGCCGCCGGCACTCGCACCAAGAGGAAGAATATAAACTCCAGCGCGCTGAACAACCCGACCCCCAGGAACATGTTGAATACGCCGCCCAATGAGGCTGCAAGAAAAATAAACACTTAAAAACTAAACCAGAGTATTCAAAACTCGACTGCATTCGAAGGATAGGAATATTTACACTAAAGTTTTATTATGGTTAATCAAGATCGGTAAGTACCTAAATTTTCATTATTGGTCCCATGGTCCGACCGTTTTTATAATCTGTGGCCTGTCTTGATTGGTAAGCATACTGTCAAGTGTTTTTCTGTGTTTGCTTTGTTATAATATAGCAGCTTCGCGATTCGGTTCCTTCTTAGGCGATGGAATACCCCTATCCCGCAGGGTGGGTCCCCACTTCAAACCTGAGTTAACCCTAAACATTGCTAATTGACACGTCTATCTTTCGTTGGCACGAACTTGTTCAACTATAACGCTAGCCGCTTTGTGGTGTTACCCAGACCGAGGATTAGGTACTTACATAACAACGTGAACCAAGTCTCCGTGGGCTGTCGTGTAAATATGCGGGACCCGCCCAGCAGCACCCGGAGGTTTAGCACCGTCGACTCGCTCACGTTAAGGCCTGAGCTAAAATAAATAATTTAAAAAAAAGCGTAATGATAAAATTATTCAAAGCTGTAGTTACGAGTAGCCTATGGTTAGTACTTGTCCCACCGCCGAGGATATGCGAGTAGAGTCAGCGATCGACTATTAATATATGCGTCGGCTTTTTTTAGGGTTCCGTACCCATCCGAACGGGACCCTATTAATATTCCTACACTGTCCGTCCGTCCGTCCGCCCATACGTCCGAGCTGGTGGTTTTTTGTTTTCAGAATATGTGTTAAGTATAACGGTGGATTTATTAACAAATGATGAAACAAAAGGTTTTAAATAAAGTGAAAATGATAAAGGACGTCCCCATACATGGAACATATTTTTATTTTTATTAAATATTACCTTAATACAAGTGTTAGCTGTGCTCGCGCTGATTCCATTCGAAATCAAAATCAAAACGCAATATTCCCTGCTGTGCGGCAGTAGGTAAGGTTCGGAACCCTTGGTGTGTGAGTCCGCCTCGCACTTGACAGGTTTTTCATTGTTATATATTATATTATACTTACTACAAGGGATCTAGAGTGTAGTCGACAGACTTCATCGGGGAATTTTCAAGAGACAGATCCGTGGAAAGTTTTTCACAGGAAGGCATACAGTTGCATGATGATTTTTCTGAAAGATAAGATTCTGTCAAAGTTTTATTTGAGTTCAGAGATAAGATCCTGTCGTTGACTGAGTCTTTTGCAGTGGGTAAAACATTTTTTTACATTTCACGATCGAATTAGGTAGCATTAGATAGTTAGCTCTTAAAAATTATGATGTAAGTAGGTATCATAGAGGTAAAAAAACTTAAGTAAATAGGTCTGACCTCTTGCATGTAGTGTACAAAACTAATATAGAATTTACGTCAAATTTCAAATATATAATGCCGAACGATCTATACAGATGGGTTACAACTACATGCAACAGATCATTTACTTTAGTTTTTTACCGATACATGTTTTTACCAATTTTTAGATTTCAGGGACCGTTTACGAAATTCTATTTAGAACTCGAACAGTATCATATTCTCTATAGTTGGGTGTCCCATCCCGCTAGAGCCAAAACTACTAATATAAAAATTTGAAAATATCTTAAATGCTTCGGAACCCTACTCTGAACATGGTCCGACATGTTTTTGCCCCGTTTTTGATGAAAGCAATGAAGGAAAAGGCAAACGAGCACACAGGCCACGATGGTAAGTGGGATCTGAGACCCATACACATTTCCATTCTCAATACTACAATTTAAGACTGCAAATGCATCTTTACACAATTCACTTAAAATATGAGAACTTAATTATTTTAATAACATTATGACGATAATATATATGTATATTCATATATGTAGAACGGAACGCAAGCGAGTGACAGAGATAGAATGGCGGTAACCACGATCTGTGCGGTGTGTGTTTGTGTAAACTTTTATTAAAATAAAGTTATTAATTGTCAATCTGCGTTTCATTCCTTTGTCAATATCCCACATATACATATATATTTATGTACAGTCACCAGCATAAATAAGTGATCATTTATGTACCTTGTCGCATTCAATCGTTGTACAATTTTGTATGACATTTCAAACACGACGTTAAAGTGACAAGGTACATAAATAGTCACTTATTTATGCTGGTGACTGTACAGTCAACCAAGTTGATTCCTAGGCCACTATGAACTATGTTAAACTGGCGGTTGTAAACCAAAAAGTAAAAGAATTCTTATGATTTGGTTGACAACGTCACTTTGACATAGTCCATAGTGGCCTAGGAATCAAATGGGTTAACTGTATAGTCACAACCCTGGAATGTTAAGACACTTGCCACTCTTCATGAAGCCGAGTAATACATACCTACCGGATATACGGTTATACATATAACAGACTAATCTTGTTTTGCATTACATGGCAAAAATACTAACAGTGGCAAGTGCTTAAACAATCTCGTGTTCTGATTGTAGTCAGAGTCATAAATATATACATAGGTACCCACGTTCCCAAGGCGTCAAAGATATACAGATGTAGTGCATAATTGTTTTCCTTCGTATTTTCACGGAAACGTACGAACGTATCTTGCTATTTCAGTCTGTCACAGTACAAAAAGTACTGAGGTTGGCTGAAGTAGCATGACAAATACGAACATTTCCGACAAAATACGAAGGAAAACAATTATGCACTACATCTGTACCTACGTTCCTAAGGCGTGAAAATATATCTTACACGCCCCTATGCCACTGCAAATAAGGCCTCTGTTTACGGTATGACTAACCTGTAACCCTCAGGCAGTTGAACTGAGACACCTGGCATGGCGGCGGAACGTCTACTTCATCCTCGAAGATGGTCCGCAGCGGGTTGGAGCAGCCGCACCGATTTTCCATACATTTATCCTAGGACATAAAGTTCATTATTACAATCCATTTGCATTTAATAGTGCATTAGTACCCTCAGATCATATAAAGGACTAAGTAGGCAGTGGAGGCGTGGTGCTTGACGCCACGATATGCACAAAATCGAACAACGCGGCCCGCCGTAGCGCAGGGCTGAGCTATAGAATTAACTACAACTCTAAAAACTTGTAGATAATTCTGTAACCACATTTTGCACAATTAGGCTCTAGCAGCGTATTAGTGACAGGTTGCATGCCCATCGCCTAACATTAGGTACTCATCATCATCATCATGTCAGCCGAAAGACGTCCACTGCTGGACATAGGCCTCCCCCAAGGCTTTCCACTCAGAACGTACATACACATTACACATTATTCCGTTACATTACGTACTACAAGACTTTATTCCCTTGGTCGTCTCTTACGACATCGCCGGGAAGACATGGAGTGGCACTATTCTAAAGTGGCAACCGGACGGGTAAAATAAAAACAAATATTTTGATCAATTAATTCCATTTTTACCAAGAAATTGTGTCAGCCCTTACCATACAATGCGTCCGTGAGTAGAACTCGTTGGAAACGCAGGTGCCCGCCACGATCTGCTCGCTGTCGCCGTCCTGGACCGAGCTGAAGGTTAGCTGGGCCAGGTACTCGGATCCCGGCGCCAGCACCACGGAGTTCACCGACTCCTCGCCTTCATACTTCGTGAAGAACTGGACAATAAAAGCCTCAGGATGTTAACTAATGTTCAACTAAACTATACATATAATCTAGTAATATGGATTGAAAAACTATAAATTATAATAACAAGGCAAAAACCAACATATCATAATGTTTTTTTTTTTATGGCATAGGGAATGCTGACGAGCACACAGGCCACCTGATGGTAAGTGGAAACTGTGACCCATAGACATTCGCATTCACAAGACTGCAAGCCTAAGACTGCAAATGCGCTGCCAACCCTGAGGACTAAGATGGAATGCCTCTATGCTAGTCATTACACCGGCTGTCTTATCCCCAAACCGGAACACAACAATGCTAACACTGCTGTTTGGCGGTAGGTTAATGGATAAGATGGTGGTAGCGATCCGGACGGACCCCGCACAAGGTTATGAACCCCAAAGCCTTGATAATATTGTGGTTTTTTTTCATCCGTTATATTTAAATTCGTTATTTTATAGCAACTAAGTATGTACTTAAACGCAGTTTTTCACGAAATTACAAATTACTTATTTTTACCATTCGTTTAATAGTGTTAAGCGACTTGCGACGTCATAGTTCAGTATCAATTTATAAAGCGTTTTAGCACCAAAAATATGTAAATAAATAAAATAGCTTACTGCTCTTTACCTGACAACCGTAAAACAAAGACGCGTTTGAGCACTGCAACACCAGCCCTAGTCGTTTATTGGTGTCCCCTATCGATTGTTCCGGAGGTTTGTTCTTTATCCTTCAAAAACACATTAAAATGGTTGTCAATGATAAGGTAATTCAACGATAGGATAAAGGTGTCATTCGGCAGCCGACCGCAGAAGGCAACGACAGACGGCAGCACAAGGCGTCGGCCTTGCCGTAGCCGTCTGCCGTTCCTGTCTGCGGTCGGCTGCGAAATGATACCTTAAGCAAACCCAATAACCAAAAGTGCTCGTAATTCTAAAGCCTACAATGTAACAGATCTTGTAAGCTTAATATTGTTTTCCGTTAATCTTATGGCCCAAAACTATACATCACAAGAGGCGAGGGTAGGATAAGTAACAAGTCCAACGAAAAGCCAGCTTGAAAAAACCCATCTGCCGTTTGGATAATGTCGTCAGAGTAATGTTACTTATCATGTATTTTATATTTCGCCTATTTCACATTTAAATAGTTTGAATATAGCTTATGACGCTCTCATGGTTAAAACGAATCTAACCTTGTATAATTTATTAACGGTTTAATCGTTTAGCAGTTACAAGCGGACATTGAGTCGGACATATATACAACCCAAACACATAACCCTCCTTTTGCGCTTTGCCGCAGTCGGGTAAAAGTAATTTAATGTCAGGTCATCGCAATGATAAACTAATGCACTTACTTATTAGGCTGCATCACACAGCACACGCCAAACTGCGTCAGCTGCCGATGAAACAGCTGTTCACAAGGCATCATGGTGTCCTGCCATCGACATCTCTTGGCGAACTCATGGCATGGCGGCATGTTCTTGTAGAGTGCATCCACCACGGTCACATTGTTGGCGATGAAGAGCTGTTCCAATAACAGCAGGTGTTCCTGCTGGGCTTCCTTGCCTTCAAGGATACGGGCGAAGGTCAGGATCAGCTTGCGGACGACTTTTTTATCTGATGACCTGGCGGAAGAGAACTTGAAAATAATGAACAGTGTGTACTAGTATCGTAAATATTGGGTCGCATCCTACAAAGTCCTCAATTAAGCGTGATTTGATGGTCACCTTCTGTGACTAAACAAGATTGGTTAGCAACTTAGCACCACTTGCAAGTGATGCAAGTCTTGCAACAAGGTTTCGGCAAAGCAGGGTGGTCACGAAGCACTTTATTCGAAAATTCGGATTATCCATGCTTTACACTCGCCATCCGAAACTGAATCGAGAGGAAGAGATGGAGATAGTGTAACTTCAATTTTCAAAGTTGGGCCGTAGACCGTGGTAAATTCAGGTACTCAGTATTCAGAACTTAACACGCTGCTGCGCCAGCAGACACGGGCACGATCGGCAGGGTCAGCCGGCAACGCAATCTTCAATCACAATCTTGATCATAAGGGCGGCCGTACAGTACGGCCACTAGACGCAGCCACTAACTGCGGACACTGGTGGTCTGAGTGTGCGGCTGTGCGCACGAGGGGAGAGACAAAACGCCGCCAATAGTAGTGAACGCGGACGACTTCCGCAGCTTAAGGCTTGGACGCCGTCACTCAAACGCTCGGTATTCGCCATAGCTATACAAAATGTTTGGACTTACAAGTGTCCAACCAGCAGGTAGGCCGTGCTGACCGCCGGCAGGCACACGGCGACGGTCGGCAGCGGCAGCGGCGCCGTCATGGCGGAGCGCAGCGTCAGCAGCGCTGGCACCTGGAGGAAGCGTGCCCACAGCACGGCGCAGAGCGTGCCGGCACAGCACGCGCTGGCCACGCACCACGACAGCCAACAGATGCTGCCGGACAATTTTATTTTTTAAGCGAGAGGAACACGAGCCTGCTGTCGTTGGGAAAGAAGTAATCATGACAGTGTTTGATTTGATGCGATGATGTATTTTTTTTTTTTAAAGATCCCACACTCCCCGATAAGATTTAGAAAAATAAGTTTTTGAATTTCTAAAAGCAAATGAAAGTGGTCTCTACCTTCCCCTCTGGGAAACAGGCGTGATCTAATATATATATGTATGTAAAAGCAAATGATGACACATGCTAACCCTGTTAGGTAGGTCTATGATTATAGGGAATAGGTACAATGTTTTAAAACCATTTTGGCAGCCTTTAATATTAGTTCAAGTATACGTACTACGTATGTGTGTACAATAAGGTTTTAATTTGTAAAATAGACCTTATTGCACGGTACTTTTTATACCATATGTCGCATTTGCATTTAAATTTTTAAATGTTTAAAGCAAATAGCTCAATAGAATGTCATCTGGTTTTTTAGCAGAATTGTTGAGTCTTGACCGAGCTACAGAGCAAGGCACCATGTATAAGATATACTGCCCTCCTACGGAGAAAAGGCATAAGTGCAATTAATTAATTGAAGCATATTAAACTCTCTACGGTTATAATAAGGTTGGAAATGCAATACAATTCATATAGTAGATGCGCCTTTTTTCCGTAGGAGGGCAGTATATTTATCATAACGAAATAAAGTATACCAAATTCGTTCAAATAAACAGTGTTTATTTCAGAGATAAGATCCCCATCTTGACAGTACTTAAACTACTACACTACTAATGGAAAATACAAACAAATACCTAAATCATTTCATTGTTAATTTTTTATTGTACTACAAACGAAATATACTAAAATATTTCATCCGTAGCGTAAAAAATAGTCTACCACTAAAATAGATCACAGACCAGACAAGCATCGCGTGCCAGACTTTATAGGTTGATGAATGGCAGTCTGGCACGTGTAGTAATGACCGGTTTTAACCGGCTACCGGTAGTTTTAAAGCTGTACTGAGTTATGTAATCGTTAAAACCACTGTTTCTACTTTGAATAAAAGGACTTAAGCAGATTTGGTAAACCTAAACGGGGTATGCAAAACCGCCTTCAAAAACGCAAAAATTAACATCTTTTAAAATGGTACTAGGGAGGTACCTAAAAGTCAGTCAAACTGAAGTCGGCTTTTGGTTAAACATATTGTGAGTCACCGACTTCAGTTTGATTGACCTATAGACCTAGTACCATTTTAAAATAAGTTATTTTTTGCGTTTTTAAAGGCGGTTTATTGTTTTATAAAACATTATTTTAAATACTTTTTAGTGATAATAATAAGTCGTTATCTAGTCCCACGAAACTTTAAGACATTTCAATCTGGCCGCAAGCAACGCCGCGGAAAATGCATAGTCATTTCAAACAATTAAATATTGTTCGTTATAGTCGCTCAACTATCTTAAACTATATTTTTCGGGGCCATCTGTGGTCTTCATCATCAGTTCCGCTTCAGCAAATGATACTTTTTGAATGCAAATGCTGGAGTTGTCACTATAAAGATACTGAAATCGCTATATGTTTGCCTACAATATTTGAGGAGTTCCCTCAATCCCTCACTGATTCCCTCATCAGATCCTGGTTTCCTTGTCATGGTACCACCACCATGATATCTCCTATCCAACAAAATCGGTTCACCAACAAAGGTGTCCGCTAACAAACATAAAAAAAATGTATACTTACACCGAGGGCCCAAGTAACCCGAAGCATTATATCAGCTCATTCCTGAGGTTATATGGAGTTAAAAATGTTATACTAACATAGGTCCAATTCGGCTTTTATAACTTTTCGTTTGTTTGATACAAGTTAAATGGAATATTTTCACTTCTCCAGGAAATAAAACCTAAGGACGAGCTGGCAACGCTTTTATTGTAATTAGCACTTGTTTACGGGAAATCCCCTTAAAAGTTATGAATGTGAGTAATTTGTCCCTTTCTTACTTGTGATGTAAGTAAAAGAAAGAGAAAAACTAAGAAAACAATTTGCAAAGGATTGTAATTACAAAGGAGGTGTTATTAATTTATTTCCATTTCTGAACATAAGGATTTTATGTTTTCACTACGTTCATCTCAAAAATACTATGTCACTATGGGTAGCTTCAGACCTTGCCGGTTATACTTAATCTTAAATTATCCGGCTTTTCATTTTAAAATATGTTAAGTAATGTATTTCCATTTTCCATTATGTTTTGATAGAACTCGAAATCAACCCTTTATTCCACTTATTGACATGTGAACAGTGACAATGACAGACGCATCTGTCTTGTCATATTCAATGCCATGAAGAAGAAATGAAAGAATGAAGTGCAATTAAGTTCAGGTCATGTCGACAGTTATAATCTGTGTTTACATAAGTTTTTCAAGTAAGTTATTACCTATGGGTGAGTTTCGCCTGCGACCGTTTGAGGATTTGATTAAGAATCGCCCAATATGTAATTGGCGTAATAGCGGCAACGTCGCAATTATAAAGGCTTGCTGCACCAGAGTATTCGTAACAATTTTTAAGTTTTTGAAAACAGATATATCTCAAAAAGTAGTCCGATTGGAACCAACTTGATACGACGTTTTTAACGCGAAATAAGTTCAGGAACATGCTTTTAAAATCTTTCGGGTTACTTTTTTGAAGTTGTTAAAAAAATATTAATCTTTTCAACCCCATCTCAAATACATAGGTACGCACCGGTACCGCTGATTTCAAATTTCGCTCGGGCATTACGGGCATGATATAAAAGATTATTTTATTTAAGCTGCCAACCGTGACGGATAAATCAAGAATGAAAGACTACCAAGCCAGAGGGTCTCTTGGTAGAGAGCAGTCGCCGCCACCGATGAACAGGTACAACATGAGGAGAGGAATCTCAAATGACAATTACGATGGGATCACTGTGATGCGGACATATCCGTAAAGAATGAAAATTCTTACTCTTTTTAAAAATTTATAGCACTTTATAAAATCGATTGGATCACAACATAAGTTTAGTACATCGAAATTATATTCATTGCTATTATTACGAAAACTGTTACATTAATTCTGTGCATCAAACAAAAGTTTCATTAATAGGGTAGAGGCTTGTATAATGTCTCATTTCCAACCATCTTTCCACTATTATCCGACCTGGTACAACGTTGATAACAGGCATCTTAAAAATAAAATAAAACTTACCGGTCTATGTAAAACCCCGAGTAGAGGTACTTGAAGCCGTGAAGAGTAGTGGTCAGGAAGAACTGCCTCGTAGCCCGGTTGATACCCGTTTTAATCATTCTTAGGTCTATTCCATCACATCAACAACTTTTTTAGGTTATGTTGCGTTTGGTAGGGACGTACCGGTAGGTACGTACCGGTTTTCAATGGTATTTAGATCTTTACACACTTAGTTAAACTGATAAATATTTGAAATTTAAATATTTTTTAAATAATCTACTTATTTACTTGTTTTAGAAGAATTTTTCGATACCTCAACGAACTCATCAGCTGATTGCACAATGTAACCCAAAGCTGTGACTTCGTAGCACTGATTACTGACCTTTAACTCTTCAAAGATAATTAACGAAACTCACTAAAACTTTACAAACGGATAATAGTTTCCAAATGCTTAATCGTTTTTTAAACACAACCTTTTCCCTCCAAATGCAAGTTGTAAAGGACGGTAGAACATTAGGCGTCCATTTTAGATAAAGATCGGTCTGATCGACTCGTCTAACTACATGTCCCTGACTGACCTGCTGACCCTGGCTGAAGGTCAATGGTGGCTAATGGACTGGGGTAATGTCAAAGTATGCTTCTAGCCGCCCGCGACTTTACTTGGCTATATTTATAGTATGGATGACCGAGGCTTTGCTTTGCAATATTAATATATTATTATGTTTGTAGTAACGGCTTCGGAACCCTACACTGAGCATGGTCCGACATGCTCTTGCCCGGTTTTTTATTTTATTTCGCTTTGATACTCGTGAAGATTCTCACCACAGTGTACATACCACATCGGTATAAATCTTTATTATTACGATGCCAGATGCAAAACGGTGCACCGCTTCGTAAACGTTTCATCCCTAGTTATTACCGGTACAACATACCTTTTTTTTAAATGTACCGGTATCTCGTAAGGCTTAGAAACTATACTCGAACATCTAATTAAAGACCAAAATCCTGACCTCAACGGGCGCACATTCGCTGTGATTACTGCATTTTGGTTTAAGTGTAGGTATTATTATCAATAGAACATACCCTAATTTTATTGGTTACACGAGTTCTCATTCATGTTTTTATAAAATGTTGCATGTTGTGGATACCTATAATTAAGTGAGCATTAAGTGTATGTCTCGACTGTAGGACTTAAGATGTTTGCTACAATGTATCACTTGTTGGTAACCCTCAATAAAGAAAAAAAAAAAAAATAAATGTTTAAATAACTAAATAAATCAAGATGGGAACTGTCAGATTTTGGTCTTTAATTATATTTTCGAATATAGTTTCTACGCCTTATGATACCGGTACATTTAACTAAAAGGTATGTTGTACCGGTAATAACTAAAAAATAAGCATATTTAAAGTGCAGCATAAATAAAATTCAATCAATACCGGTGCTTTTATTTATGCCCGCTACCAGCGAATATAAAATCAACAACGATTTCAATAGAAATAAAACAATTATTCATTGATTTGATAAATGATCACTTTATTTACAAATAATATTAAAACTAGTTTCATCTTTGTATACAAATCGTATTATGTCATTTGTAAGTTGATTATATTAATAAAAAAACGTTATTATTACTAAAACTATAAAATAGTGGATTATTTCGTTTTGACCTTCACGGACGGAATACCAGTATTTAACAAGAGAGAAAATTGGGTTTGATCCTTTGGGCTGTTAAAATGAAAACGATTGAGATTGCGAATTCGTTAGGCAATAAGCCCTCTGGTTACCAAAGGAACATATTTCTTCTTATCAAATAGAATATTCTTTTTTGTCATGGAGAAAGGAAACGAGGGCACTTGCCACCCGATGGTAAGTGGGATCTTCAACTATTCTGGTTAAAGTGGAAAAACAGAACAGGTATCGAAGAAAGAAGTACTTTCCTTATAATTTATCAATCTTGGTTTGTTGGTATAAAAATATACACAACTAACATATAGAGTAGCGAAGTGTACTGTGTATTATTTTAGATATCTAAAAGGCAACCCTGACTCACTGACTTAGATATCAACGCACAGCCGAAAATACTGTACCTAGAAACGTGAAAATTTGTACAGGGGTTCCTTTCATGATGGAAGTGAGCACTAAGAAAGGATTTTTGGAAATTCACCCCCTAAGGGGTTAAAATAGGGGAGTAGAGGGATACTAATTCTACGCGTACGAAGTCTCGGGAGGCCTCTAGTATTAGATAAATGAAATAAAACATGAGAATCCGAGCCTTGCCAAATAATATAGCAGAAAAAAGGCATCTCAATATTCATTTAAATATGTTTTTATAACCCTTAAATATTACTACTTTAATTTTAGATTTGACATATTGGCATTATGGTTTAATATGCATTCATAGATTTATTTTTATTACTTGTAAAAAGCACCATGTTCAAGATCATACAACTCAAGTTGTCAACTTTGATAAATAACACATTGATCTTGGCATAACAGTCTTTCGCATCAAAAACTCATTGGCATATCATTTTTCATATTCCAACATTTCATTAAAAACTTGATTATTTTCTCGTTCAATCACTGCCAATGTGATTGTAATTTTATTCTAGCAAATATCATTTTATTAATCCGTAAAAAATCATTAAAATTATTATTATGTTATAATAATTTGCACATCAAGTGACCGTTATTTTGTATAAAAAAATAATTCCGGGCGATAACCTCACCCCCTTAATCAAGTCCGATTCCCACTTTTTTTGGATATGTTGTTATTCATGAAAAGCTAGGTTGGTACTTTCCCGTTTTTGTTTTTTAAATTTGTATCTTTCCAATAAATATTTTCCTGAAAAGAAAAACGTACAGACTGAGTTCTTCATAATATCTACAGCATAAATAAAAATCGAGAAAATCGGAGTAGTTAAGGGATGAGAAACGTCACCGAATTCGGTATGGAAGATAAACAGAATCCTCTTGAAAACTGCGTACTTGCAACATTTATAGGTTATTTATCCTATTTTGAGGTTTAACTACATGGAATCCGAGGTCAAAGATACATAAAATTCATGGTTGGCGTTGTTTCGTTACTCTATTCCCATTGCTCTAGCAAATTATTATAAATTTACATACGATATAAAAATTCATCTCCATAACAAAAATAATAAAATAAAATAACATTAACTTGATTTACTAGAATCTTAAATGCGATCTAACTTTTAATATCCTAATAGCATTGAGATTTTTCCCGTTTCGCTCAGTCTGTCATCCCTGAACGTTAGCGCACGAATTTGTTAGACGAAGTTTTTGTTATTAGTTTATTTACATCTTGATCTCAGACCCCATTTCAAAGCGATTGACTAAACTTTGATTTAATTGCACAAACGTCATCGTCTAATGTCCAAATACCTACTGCTGACTGATTTCTAAATTGACACCGAATCAGCCGTTCACCAAGACGCTGCCTAGCTGGACTGTCTGAAATAGAAAATTATACCCTGTAATTACGTTTTAGATTTTCGAGTTTGAGTTTTTAACCAATATTTGGCAAATATGGATAAGAAACCGCCGAGCTTGAAAATAAAAATCTAAATATGCGATAGATTCGGAAACTAACAAAAAATAATTCTGGGCGTATAATGTTGATCCTTTTAAAATCAGAAATCATTCATTATAAGAAACAGGAAACATAATATTATGGTAATTAATTGAACGTTGAGCAGAAGGCACACAGCGCGGCATATTGGCACCAGTACCAGCTGCACTAGTCCTCCTGCACTGACCTGAGGGCGGGGCACACGTCGAGCAGGCAGCACACGGCGCGGCAGACGGGGCACGAGCAGCGCGCCGACAGCCACTCGGCCGGCGCGCCGCCCGCCGCGCCCGCGCGCGCCGCCCACCAGCGGGCCATGCACGAGCAGCACCAGAGCACCCTGCCAACAACATCGGGTTTTTATGTCATATCATGGCTGGTTTCAAAATCGATTTACACTTACTACCGGTCAAATGTTTAAGTTCACTCTGTGAAATTAGGGTTTTTATTAAAGTCTATTTAAATATAGAGTATATTTCGAATTTCTCAAGTTTAATTGTTTCCATGACTACCCAGTAACAAAATAAATATCTCTTCGAGGAATTGTTGTAGTATTATTCGCAAATTCGATCCGTTTAGAGATTATTTTCCTATGGGATTTATTAAAGTTCGAAATCATTAAAAGTGGGTCGCAAAGCCGACGTAAGTGTCGAAACTCGTGCTGTTATCGTAGCTCTGTCTAATGAAGACACGACACGGAAAATCACCGAAAAAATCAAGATTTCTCAAACTGCTGTCGTAAGTGCTTTGAAACGGAAACAAGAAACCGGTTTTAATTCCAGTCGATTTCGTTCAGGTAGGCCAAAAGTCACCTCTAAAAGCGAAGACCAATTTATTTGCGTGCAGAGCAAACGCCTTAATACTCAAACTGCCCTAGAAATTCTCGAAGAACTCAACGCCACTCGAGATCAGCCAGTATCGGTTTCGACAGTGCAGCGGCGTATGCGAAACTATGGTTTAAAAGGTCGTATTGCTGCCAAAAAACCTCTGTTACGTAAACAGAATAAAGGTTGCAGTGGGCTCGAAAACAAAGATTAGAGAAAAACGCCTGAGCAGTGGTCTAAAGTTTTATTTTTGGACGAATCAAAATTTGAAATTTTTGGAGTGAGACGTCGTCAATATGTCCGACGACAACTAGGCGAACGAATGAAAAAACAATGCGTGATGCCAACAGTGAAGCACGGTGGAGGATCAGTTATGGTCTGGGGATGCTTTGCGGGCGATAAAGTTGGTGATCTCGTGAGAGTCAATGGCATAATGGATAAGAAAATGTACCATAACGTTTTGCAACGTCACGCTTTTCCATCCGGAAAACGAATTGTAGGCTTAGGTTTTGTTTTTCAACAAGACAACGATCCCAAACATACTTCAAAATTATGCAAGAACTACATTTCATCGAAAGAAAAAAAAAAGAATTAAAATGTATGGTTTGGGCCCCTCAATCGACTGACTCAATCCTATTGAGCTATTACGAGATGAATTTGGCAGGAGTATGCGAAAAATGCGGCCTTCTAATCAAGAACATCTACGGGAATACCTGCAGATTTGTCGGAATCAAATTTCGGCACCAACACTGCAAAAATTAATTACACTAATGCCGAAAGTGTCTGCGTCAGACTTGAAAGCAAAAGGCGGATATTTTGAACAGTCTAAAGTCGGCAAAAGCTGATATATTTTTTTTATATTCGTGGTATTAAATTCGAGGATTAGCTTTGTTTTTACTTGTAATAAAATACTATTAAATATTTTTATAAATAAATTCTGCTATAACTTAATTCAACCGAAATCACAGTGAACTTGAAATTTTGACCGGTAGTGTACGAGGGTCCGAATGGTCTGCGAATACAGAATCGGAAAAAGTTATATAAAATCTTGAAATAAAACCGAAAACAAATGTTAATAAATAGTAATGTGTGTTAATGTGTAAGTTTTTCTTCTTGGGTATTGCATTGCACCAGAAAATAGTTGTAATCGAAATTGACGATAAATGAAAAAGCATTCTCCGTTTTCTTATATCTTAAAATCGATTTTTAACCGAGTTCAAATAAAGGAGTGGTTCTCAGTGTGTCAGCACCTTGTTACCCAAAAACTGCGACTTAGCGTAACGGTCGCCACGTAAAACACGTTTTTACCAACGAATACAAAGATTTAGATTAACATATGTATAGGTATTGTAATACCGGTACATGTACCGACCTGCAATTGCACTGTTGGCACTCCGGCGGGCCTCCTTGCACATGGGCCGGCGGCGGCATGCAGCGGCGGGTTATCTTCACGTCAGCCTTGGCTTGCATGCACCCGATGCAGTCTTCCATGTCCTTGGACAAGTATTGACATGTTAAGTAACTCAGTAGGAGAACAAAAAGCTGATTATTCATGTGTACATGTTTTCCTTTTACTTTATCTATATACGAGTAGGATTTGATATTATTTGGGGGTACGCAAACCATACAATACCTAAATTATAATCATGCAAATTGCACGGTTTTTTAAATATTTTGATTGGTTAAATAATTAACCAACCATGGGCAGGCATGCGTCACACACAATCTTAATCCAGCCTTTAAAAAATATATCAGGTATCGGGGCAAATACCCTGTATCGGTATGAATATTTGTTTGTATAGTTCCAATGAAGTAATTAGTAAACTGAAAAGATGTCAGAGCAAGAATTAGGGTACATTGTTAAATATAATTGACTCATGATACAAATTTCATGCTATATACCAAGAGGAAGATAGGAATATTTTTCCTTTAGGCCTACAAATAAATAAATATCAGGAGACAAAATTACACACAATGACCTAGTCCCAAACTAAGCTCTAAGCAAGTAATATGGGTACTATACTAACTTACCCGGGACCACTAGCTTCATAAGCACCGTAAAAACCAACTATACCTATTTTGTCAGAAAATAGGTGGTTTATAAGCACAAAAATATGTGTAAACTACAGAAAAAAGATTACCTCATCAACATAATACACCGGATTCTGATCCACATGGTGCTTAAACACAATCACAAATCTCTCAATCATTGTGGGCATCAGGGAGATGTGGGCTGGGACCCTTACGGGGTTGGCCAGCCGGACCTGCAGGTCCCTCAGGGCTGCTGTTGTGATCCGGAATGTGAAGGGGCTGATCACAGTCCGAGAGGGCACCACTCTGATGTTCACGTATTGGATCTCATCCTCGCTGGAGGCTGTGAGATCTGGGATGTCGGTCTGTAACATTTGTAACTTTATTAGAAAGTTGCATTTCAATTTTTTTATTGTTTGTTAGGATTTCATAATTCAGGCAAAAACATGTTCAAAATAATGGTAACTTATTTTTATCTAAAAAAAAACTTAACTGTATGTGGGGTCCTATTCTCAAATAGTTTTTTTTAAATGTACTGTTTTACCGGTTTAACCTTTATTGGCATCTGATACACGTAAGACTTACATCAGTAGCAACAAGGGCACATTCAGTCTGTTTGATGATGTTGAGGCTGTATGACGAGACCTTGATCAGCCACGTCTCTGTGGCAATCAGCTTGCTGGTCGCTGTCAGAGGGATGGACACTTTGTCTACGCTGGAAAAACACAACAAAATCAAACATTGCCATGAAGTAATTTTATAAGTCTCAATTTTATACATACACACGAAATATTTCATACTTTAGTAATAACTTTATGAAATGTGTTAGAAACAGAAACTCAAGTCTATGTTCTCAAAACTTGTTGAAAAGGTGTGTAGAATAAAACTAAAACTAAACCTTATAGCGTCAATTTGTCATCTATGTATTACAAAAACCAGTAGTAAAGCTAACTACTACCACTACTTAATCATTGCCACTAATTCTAAAGGGGTTAACTATATTATAATATCTACACAGCAAAGTGGTTTGTTATTCAATTAATTAAGATAATTAAAACTCTTTTCTTAATTAACTTATTTACTCCAAATTTAGTAAGTATGTATATGATAAATTTAACAACTAAGAAATTAAATTACCACGCATTTAAAGAGAAATGTAACACACAAGTAAAATAATACATAGTATAATACCCTCTAAACTCAGTGTTTAGCGTAGCAGCGACCACCCTCCAATCTCCGTCTACAGGTACAAATGGAACCAGCGCTCTAACTGCTGGGTGCTTCGTCTTCCGCTCCCACCAGCACAGAACCCAGTACAGCACCACCAGTGGTAGTATAACAGCCCCCACAAACGCCGTTAACAACAAAGTTCCTCGTTCCCCACAAAAAAACATACTGGCAATATAACCTAAAGGCAATAGAGAGTGAATAAAAGAAGTAATAGTGATCCTCTTCATGTGATAGTTTATAAAATTCACATTTTCGGAACCCAAGTAGCTATCAAAGAGGTGGCCTATCGTAAAACCGGCGGCCACGAATTCTGTTGGGGGGTATACCAGGCATACTGTGAAGACTATGTAGCCTAGTGTCAGTACCACGTTCATTGTTACGGTTTTGGCTTGCTGAGTATTAACGTTAGATCATGGCTTTGGTCAAAGTTGGTCTTTTGATAATTATAATAAAAATTAACAGATTGTTGCAGAATAACAACGACGATTACATTTACATACACGTCAGAATTTTGACAGTTCGTGACAGCTGATTGCAATACTGTATAATTTTGAACCTTTTAACTAGCCACTCAAATGGCTTATCTCAATAACATGTTGCCATGATAGATCAATTATCCACAAAGTAAAGGTAAATTAATCTAACAGGACGCCATTTATTGGAGCGTAGCTGCATTCTTCCCCGATTCGGATTTTCGTTTGTCCGCATACTCCTCCCAAACTATTAGAGATATCAGGATCGAATTTAGCCCGTAATACGACGTCCAGCCATAAATGGTTTAGAAGAAATAATATTGAAAATTGGACATACCACGGAGGAATAATCACCGAAAATCTGTTCCCATAGACTTTCAATGGGAAAATTGGGAAAATTAGACTTGCACTGGGGACGGTAAGTGAACCTAGTTCCTATAATCGACGTTATGGACCCTACACGTTCACTGATCATGCACCAGCGTAAGGAACGCAGCAATACGAAAGGGTGAGATGCAAGAATATGTTGCTCGCTCTAAGGTGTAAATGCGTCTCTTTCGGCCCATGATCCGCCAACGTGTAGGGTAGGGTCATCAGAGGGTAAAGCAGGTTAATTTTTTTGTAAATTTAAGAACTTTGTAATGATTATAACAGAACTGTTATCATAATTTGACTTTGGCTTCGCTGTGGGAGGCTATGATAAAACTTTTTGGTCCAACCGTTTAAACCTAATAAGCCAAGCCAATAAAACTTATTACGACAAACTTATTTTTATCAATCTTTTAGTTCATATAAGTGCACATCCTTGCTGGCCGTACCACCCACGGCGCGACAATAAAACCCTATTCTTTGTTATTCTTAGCACTCCCACCAACACCACAATCGCTAAGTAGGTACAATATCCGGGGTAACCGGGAAGTTGAGACCTTTGTACTTTTGTGCCGTCCATGAAAGGTTACTAATGCCCTAATACGGTCACGGCCGCAGGTAGGGTGGCAATCGTGGGGATGGTGTCTTGCACTAATTACCCTGCTGCCTGACGTAAGCCCGGAATTTGATTGGTTGGTTATACCGCCAAACATTACAGTCGGTCGCTACAGCCTCATTTGTTAATGTGACAACTTATACTATATGTATATAATAACTTTTTTATGTTTAAATAAAAATAAGACCGTGTTAACAATTTCACTATTAGGGGACTGTCCCTCTTTTTTCTAACTTTTTTGGCCATGCTACATTTATAAGTAAATGTTACATTGAACTTAGAGTTAGAGGGCGCAATTCCATACAAACAGTTTAAATCAAAGTTGCATCTATGGCTTAAATTTAATATATTTTACCACAAAAATAATGTAGTTAGCCTCATTGTAGACTGTGTAATAGGAGGAGTGTTTTCATGTAGACTTCATAATTTAATAATGGTATGCGCAGTTAACCACAAAGTTACATAAAACTAAATTTGCATGCTAGTATCTAGAAAGATATTATGTCATCGTACAAGAATAATAAACACCACATAATTGTAAAATATTTTAAAGCAAATAAATTATTTCAATCTTAGGTCTGTCTAATGAAAGCTGAACCTGGATTTTTCTTGGCTGACGAGTCTGGCAACACTATTTAATATGACGTTTGGACTTTGTTGTTGTTAAAACTTGTCAATTCGAGATCTAAATTGATAAAAATACGGAGTAATCATGCCGTCGACGATAAGAGGCGGTGTCCGGGAGATTCTGTATACTATTATACAGAAGTACAAAGAAAAACAAGAAGAAAGAAAAGCATTATTGATGCAAAAAATTAATTGTTTAGTTACGGTGACCAAATTTATAGGTTAGTACGGCTTTAGTACGGCATGTTCATTTTGATACTTCTTATTTCTCTATGTGCAATCCTAAGTTTAATTTACCTTTTTCTGTCTATTATACGATGAGATTAAGAAATTAAACGAAATTAAATTCGTTTCAGAAAACCTGGACGTGCACGTTGACAAAAGTGTGCTGGAAAACGTAAAGCAGCTGAAAGAGGTTGAGGAAACTGAGTTAGCCTGCCAGACTCAGACGAAATATTTGGAAGAAGTATCTTCAATGACCGGTAATTACTAAAATTATCATTGTCTTTCCCTATATAATAGGTGTAGGTACCTATTGTCTGTCCCTATATCATGTTGAATCTCTTAGCATTCACAATTTTATTAAATTACTTTAATAGACAGATGATTAATGTAACTGACACTCATAGTTTCAATAAAACAATAAGGAGGTGTTTAGTTAAAAGATATCATAAACATATTATTTGATATGTATTTTCTGTGTGCGGAGCAAACAGCATTTTGTTGTTTATGAACCAAATGTACACTGTACAGTCGATTTCATAAATATGTGTACACTTTAGTACCTTATCTATTTATTTAATGTCATTTTTGATCGGCCAGATATAAAAGATGTTCGGGTTATATGAGTCTTCCTTGTTCTTAAACCGTTGCGATTAGAACCTCACCGATGCAATTTCATTTCACCTAAACCCAAATGTTTTTAGGGCTGTCGGACTGTACAATGGGGCTGTACTGCGCAACCACACAATGTATTTCTAAATGGTGTTCTGTTTATTTAACACTTTCTTTCTTCTTACAGATATCAGTGTTTCATCTTTAAAAAGAATAAGTAATGAGGGAAAATTAAACAACGGTGTCTTTAGTACTCCCGGAAAAAAGCGACCTCACAAGGCCGGTGTTGTCAGTGGGGTCCTGTCTGTTCACGCTTGCAAGAACCTGTTTTCCAGTTAGTTATTTTAGTTATCGTTCCTGACGTAGAGACCTCGTCATGTTGTTCTCCTAGTCACTATTTTTAATTTACTCAATGTTATTGAGCGTACATTTGTAACGACTAAGTTTGTGTTGTTAGAAATAATTATTAATTACTTTACTACCTTGTAATGTTACTTTTAAGAATAATTGTATTTTATGATTGGAAAAAATGATCTGCTGGAGTTTCTTGCGGCGCTTCTTCTCCAAGATATAATTGTCGTTAGATAGAGGTGTAAGGGTGATGAGAATAATGTTACCTCTAATTACTTTATTAAAAAGGTTGAATATAATATTCCTCATCATCATTGTTTTATTATGCTGTGTGCGACACAGACGAAAACCTCTCGTATCAATGAAATCTATCAACAGCACGACTAGCACAAGTTGCTCGTGACTTGTTTGTCGCTCGGATCTCCCTTACTATCTAGTCTGTTACGATAGAGACGCACAGAGCGACAAGCGAGAAAATACAACTTGTGCTACACGTGCAGATCACTATATTTTCATGTCAAATATATTTCGAAAAACCAAATGTGCTCCAGTCACTCATCGTATTTTACCTAAAGTGCTTTTCATCAAAATATAGCGCTCGTAATAATATATATGAAAATATAGTACGCGTTTCCTCTTCCTTTGTGCCCACCAAAATAAATAAAATAATAAAAGTATCAATATCGTTTATTCCTTCATTGATCGGTAATACCATATCAAGATTTTTTGAATTTGCCGCTTTTTCCCAGGTTCAGCTTTCATTAGACAGACTCTAATTGAAATTACTAACACCATGATGTGCGACGAAGGGCGTTAAATTAGGGGGATTGCTGATATCCCACACTGACGCATGGTAACATTTTGTATAAACTGTCAAAGACTCATTGGTGGACACCACGGCCCTATAACTTCATAGGAAAAAAACTCACCTTACGCGCTGTCAAATCGATGACAAATTCCGGAGTTATATTACAGTTTAACCCATCTTTTGTCACTACACCAGCCCAGATCATAGACTACCGCCGTCGAAATAAATAAATCGGCGCCAAGTGGCTGTTGAGCTGTTAAGTCAGTTTCTAATTGTCATGTCATGTCACTTTTGTCATCATTTTGTTTCGAGTAAAGAAAGTGAAAAAACAGAAATGGTATTTTTATAATACTTTAAATTTAGGCTGCATTTCTGATGCTGTAAATAACCGATTTATTGGTATGTTTTTGGTGTATGACCTAAAATTTTCAATACTTACTTACTGTTGGTATTTTGTTGATAAATTACATTTTATTAGTAAGTACCTATACGGAATGTTTAATGGGCGCTCCATATTCGGGCACGAACGCGCGAAAATTATGCGCGAATGCGTGAAAGTTTAAATGTTGAAATTTAAGTTTAATTGAAGATGGCCAGCGGAACTCCTTAACGGTACCTACTTATTTAAGGGGTGTATATTTAAGCGACTAAAACGAAGAACATTTAATTGTTTAAATATGACTCCGTCCGTCCGTCCGTCTGTCCGTCCGTCTGTCCGTCCGTCCGTCCGTCCGTCCGTCCGTCCGTCCGTCCGTCTGTCCGTCCGTCCGTCCGTCCGTCCGTCAGTCTGTAAACGGGGTAAATATTGGCTGACATTTAATTGTATAGATATAATTAGTACTAAGTAGGTATGTATTTTAAGCAGCGGTGGAGTCGCACAAAGCCGCGCCTTAGTACAAAGTTATAAAATATGCACCTTCTTCATTACGATCAATCTATATTTCTTTCAATTCATATTTCTATAGAAATTTGGACGCGACATTGCCACACATACAATCCGTCGTTCCATTTCCGTCTGGTGCAAGACGACGTATTCGTAATAGAACGAGTACTTACAAACGTGAAGCGGATCAAGCTTATAAAACCTGGGCCAGCAGGTATGTTTTGTAATAAAAAGTTTCATTATTTCACAGCATCATAAAAGGTAATAAATTAGCCTTATCAGTCCCTAAAAATAATCTAAATAGGCCTTAATACTGCTGAAGCTACATCTGCAGGATTTCGCGAGTATCCATGTTACTATGAATGAAAGATACGCCGTAACATTCACCCTATTCGGCCATAAAGTAAACAGTCGAATCCCGCAGATGTGGCCCAGGCTTAAAAAGACAACGGTACCAAGTTCGGTGTCATGTTTCTTGATATGGTAATTTTTGCAAGTTTTTTCTACCTATTATTATTATTTGTATGTCTTTACCAATCACGGGACTATGGGAGTCCCGGACCTTTGGAAGGCGTACATGGAGCCGAAGCCAACACGCAGAGGCCCTTTAGACAAGTTTAATTTAGTAAAGTTATGGGACACCAATCGGCGATTGTCCCTGAGTTCAAACTAAAGAAGTATGCTCCCACGGACAACCACCGGTCAGTGTAAAGACTATTTAAGAAGGATGGGAATACTAATAATAGGTTCTATGAGTGAACTGATATGGATTGGTGATAACTAGGCTATTGATGAAACTACGGCGCCTGCCTGGCCAATGCTAATTACTTTGGTTTAAATGGCAGGCGGTGACTCGCCAACTCAATGGAATGGACCTCCCAAAATAGCCACATATATATAGCAGCAGGGAGGCAACAGTTCCAGAGGGGCTAAGGGTGGAGAGGTGCTTCTGGACTTTAAACGACCATAAGGTGCCCACTCACCACTTATGCAACACATCCACCCTTCGAGCATATAGCTCTTGCGACTCCACTCTGACCGGCCAATAAAGGCAAGCCAGAGGTGAGGGTCTGTTCCTCGTCATTGCACACCGCAGCCGGCCGGTGAAGGCAAGCGTGAGGTGAGGAACAGAACCTACCCTCGGGAGCACTCAGGTCCGTGGTGTCGCCACTCACCACAGCTCGCCACTAGCTGCCTTGCATTTATTATTATTATTATTAGCATGGCAAAAAAGATTTTGAATGACATTTCATTTTGGTTGGAATAAAATATTATTTTGCGGGTACAGTCAGCGTCATATAGTTTGTAGCATCCAAAGTAGCCAAATAGTTCGTTACACGCCCTTGTTACTACGGTAATAATGACGTGTAACGTACTATTTGGCTACTTTGGATGCTACCAACTATATGACGTTGACTGTACCAGAACTTTGGTTTAAAGATTGGATCATGTTACCGATTTCACTCCGGATAGTGGTCTTATTTTATTAAAACTACTACTACTTTATATAATTATATTTTGTTTCACTGGTGCAGTCACACATAGGTATTGTTATTTTCATTTTATTTCTGAATTTTATTCGTGTCTTCTATTAGTGAAAACATGTATTTTATTTTATTTTATGGACCGCCCAAAGCTGGCCTAAAGGTGCGACCCCACCGCTGCTTAAAATACGGAGACAGTACGGAATCGCAATAACGCATCGAATCGGTACCCTTTCAATGCATACCTGCCACACTGCTGCTGCTCAAAATACGCTGACTGAATCGCAGTGACGTGCTGTAAAATTAAATGTCAACGTAAAGTCGTGACGTTTACGGCGCACGACAGAACCATTCCATACCGTCTCCGTATTTTAAGCAGCGGTGGAGTCGCACAGAGCCGCGCCTTAGTACAAAGTTATAAAATATGCACCTTCTTCATTAGGTCCAGCAACCGCATAATATATCTTCTAGAAGAGATATGCACCAGTTGTGGGATCTCCAGAGGCGCCTATAACAGACTACAGGAATGGCAGCCAACCAGATCAAAGCAGATCCCAGAGTCCTCACTGCAAACTTCGCAAATTCTTAATTGTTCTAAAATATAGAGTTTTTTAATTGTAATATTGTTAAGAAATATACATAATTACATATTTGGATTGATTTTATTTACACATCTGCGGGATTCGCGTTGGCGCCTTTACCCCGAATCACAAATAGATATAAGCTACGGCGTAAACAATATGGTATTCTAGAAGCGGCTCAATTATATTTGGAAAAACTACATTACTTTTAACATATTATCGTATTGCCAACGTTTACTTGTTTAGGGTTCTTCCATCTATGCCAACTGGCTATCCCAACCGGTTGGGATACATGGCTTTTTTTCTACTCTTCCGAACATAGGTAAGGTACAGTTAATTCAGAACTCATTTATGTGTGAACTCATATAACTGGGTTAAAGTAACGAAAACGCATATATGCGTTGGTGGCAGTCAATGCGTTAAAAGATAAAAAGTAAATAAAATGCGCTGTCTGAATAACTGTACAAGTTTTTGAAAAGTTGGGACGAGTGATTAAAAAAATGTATCCCAACTGGCCACTGGCTGGCCAGTTAGGATAGATGGAGCAACGGGCCCCTTGTTTAAGAAAAAAAAAAAAAACAATACGACAACATGTGAAAAGCAATATGGTTTTACCGAGTAGAATAGGTCAATAAATATATTTAGGCAGTATTGTCCATAGTTCTATGGTCGTAAGTATGGATTAAAAAACCAACCATCATTTAAAAAAAAAATGTGGCTGTATTATTCAGAAGTTCCTTTGCCTAAATTCGATCCACCAATCACTATTTGTAAAAAATATTGGACGTACTATTTACTAGTTCCAGTGCCGACATTCAGAATTTAAAAAAACAGCGAAATGTCGTGTGAGATAAGAATTATGTCAAAAAAGTACGCTGAGTAGATTTTGTTCGCGAGATGGCAGTCTGATACGTTAGTATCTCTTAGTAGTCTGTGGTGGACACGTATTGGGTACATGTCACCAAACAATCCACAAATTTTACTGTATTTCCTCTTTTTTGCACTGTGAAATTAGTAGATTTATCGGTGCAAGTGTGTCAAGTTCTGGAAAAACACGTCAAATCATTAATATTACCACGATATACAGAAATAGCGACGGTAAATATGAACCATGTTTTTCACCCTCATTTTTGTATATTTCGTAATTTTTAACTACATAAACCTCTATTTTTACAAGTTTTTGTATTTCATTATACTAAAAACACAAATTTTAGTGTTAAACTTCTGGTACACCTATAATTTTATTATGATACAATACAACCTATACCAAACACCGTAAAATTTCTTCATTATAGCATGTCTATTAATGTGATGATTGTGTAATTTTTTAAAACAATCGTTTTCATATTTTAAGATTTATGGTCCTGAATGGTTGTTAAGAGTCTTACAGGGGCTCTTAGGGTTCCATAAACAAAGAGCAACTACAGGACCTTGTGTACAGTTGAGTACGGAGATGTATCCACTTTGAACCTTATTTTGGTGCTAAAAGGTGACATGGATACATCTCTTTGTAGTTGACTGTACCAAGCCAAAGAGAAAAATCAGGTGGATAGTGATCCATAGATGGACTGCTTGAAGCAGTCATTACTTGGGCATGACTGCCCTGTGGTTGCTATTGAGCGATCTGCAATTTTAATGCTCTAGGTTCAATTGTCCAACAGGGACTATGGGGCTGTCGGTCCTGACTGCTTCAATCAGTCCGTCCCTTAGATTACTTTTGCTGCTTCCATTACTGAATTTCTCACAATGCATTATTTCTGGTATGTTTGGACTCCAACAACAATAAGGGCCTAGAGCCTAGTGTAGGAGCCGCTGATCAAATATAAATATAGTCCTTAAAGAGAGTTCTAGCTAAAAAAATACTAAGTTATAGTTTCTTTGACTATTGGATAAGGTCAAGTGGGGTAAAAATACATCTCTTTTATTTTTTTCAAGGTAATTCAACATTTTATAATTATTTATGCTTCCTTTTATGGAAATTAAGGTACTTAATCTACTATAAAAGGACACAAAAATATAGTTTTAAAATGTTAAATTCCCTTGTAAAAATTATGAGATGCATTTAACCCTCCATCACAATAGTCCTGCTTGACCTTATTCCATTCTAAGAAAATAAAAATACAACTACATATCCAAAATTTGAGCACGAGTCCATGCCCAAGAAGATGATGGTGTAAGATTTTTAGTAAAATAATGATTTTTATTTTCACATTGGAATTTGATGGTTAAAATTGCAAACATTTCCTTGCAGAACAAATATATATTTATTTATTTATTTAAGGATTACCAACAGATAATACATCATTACTATAAATAAGCTCTTAGGCTAGTATTACATAGGATGCTTATCTAATTATAGGTAACCACAGCTACTTCCAAGTGTATTGAAGATTACAGTTAATTACTAATATTAATATTATTAACAACTTCTTAGATAAACGTACACGCTAAACTATTTTTACAAATCTAAATTCTAAATTATAATATATATTATAATTTATGTAAATACTGACTTTTGATATACCTAATTCTATTTAATTTTCTATAGAACTTCTAATTTTGACTTTTTTAGCAGTAAAAAATTGTTAAAATACATTAGCAAGTAATTATTATTTTTCTTCTTTGATTACAGCAACATGGCGGGAGTAGAGCAGCCATGTTACACCCTGATCAACTTCCCCACAGACTCAGAGCCATATAACGAGATGCAGCTCAAACTTGACCTGGGTATGTTCTATTCTATTTAAAATCAATGACAAATCTGGAATTTTACAATTTAATGTTTACTAGTTTGGGTATATGACCATGACACTAACTTATGCAAAAGTAGCTTAGACGGTTTATATTATATATCTATCTGTCTATCTGAATAGTATATCTATGTAATGTCCCACTGTCGGAAAAGGCCTCCCCCTCATTTCTCCTGTACATATCTTGTTCTGGCTAATCCTTGCCGGTTTGGTTTGAATTTATGCAACTTGTACGACCATCATCTTTGAACAGTGTTTTTTAATAAATACAAAAATAATAATTAGAGACAGTATCCATTGTTAGTTATTTGACCGAGGTTTATGGAACATCTTGTTTGTCATCATAGGCTTGGGGCTGGCAATACATATTGAGATTGCTAATAATTCTCAATTCCATAAAAAAGTCTAATTTTGTAGAGTGTTTGACCATAATGCTATATTCAGTGTCTACATGGATACATTAGTCTGACCAAATTGCCTTTTTTATTCATTTTAATACTGTTTTATGCAACTGTCTTTTAAAATACATTGAAACCACAACTTAATTGTCTCTTTCAAATTTCAACAGACTACCTAAAAATTGTTTGCCTTTCTCTAAACAACAACCTTATACTCCACAGAGAAAGGGGACACAAAGAAGAAAGTTGAAGCTCTCAAAAAGGTCATCGGCATCATTCTGTCCGGGGAGAAAATCCCCGGACTCCTGATGATCATCATCCGTTTTGTGCTACCTCTGCAGGATCACATGATCAAGAAATTACTTCTGATTTTTTGGGAGATAGTCCCAAAGACAACTGCTGATGGGAAGTTGATGCAAGAGATGATTCTCGTCTGCGATGCCTACAGGAAGGTTGGTGGTTAAAAGTTTATGATCGTGAATTTATTTATTTATATGCTTCGTCTACAAATAGAAAACCATTAACTTAATTTAAAATAACAAAATAACTTGTGTAGAGAAGAGTGACATGGTGTTTACCCAATTATAGGTAAACTCAGCATGCGTAAAACAATCGCTTTTGTGCCTATCGATTCGCGAGTGATACGAGCGCTGGTATTAAGAAGATTGTGAAACTGGTAATTTCCATAGCAAATGCGATTACGTTTCTCTCTCGAGATGCGAAGCGACGCGACGTTGCGCGCACATGCGACTCAAAATATACTTTATTAGCTACACGGAAAGGCTCAAATTTCATTGTGAGAGTTCGTGCTGCGTGGTGCAACTTATTCTGAATTCTCAAAATGAAATATGTACCTTTTCGTGTAGTAAATAAAGTATATTTTGAGTCGCTTGTGCGCGCAGCGTCGCGTCGCGTTGCGTTTCGGTGTGAGTTGATCCTGACATTGTATTTATGCGCATAAATTAATTGGAGTATCTTCACACAAGTTTTCACCTTATTATCTACCATCCAGGGCTTGGGAACGGCTTGAAAGATACTAGTTAGATCTGGTTCTTAACCAGGTTCTTCGTAAATGTTCGCTCGGAGCAGAATCGATTCGATGTTACTTAGATTGGATGGATGGTGTTTTAAAATGATGAGGTCTGCTGTACTGCATGCTTAGCAATTGAAAATGCAACTAAAAAGAGCTATTGGGATAGGAAATGCGGTAAAAGGGTGGTGGCGGTAGGCGGTGCGAACAAATTAGCGAGCGAAATTAACCTGTTTCGGGCAAGAACTGTTTATTTACTGGCTCTTTGATCAAAACAGAAATAATATTAATTCTGTTCGAGCGGAATCGAAATAAAAACTGCACGTTTTGAAAACCCTGCAGGTGACAACAGTAGATAAATGAAAAAAAATAAAAAAATCGATCGATTTTTTTAAAATATCGCCAATGTTTGACTGAGCATAATAACATACACTGGCAGATTATTCAAGTGCATATTTTGTTTTTTTTTTATTGAAAATAAGAGGCAAACGAGCACACAAGCCACCACGTTCCGTCACGCGTCCAACAGATTACTTTATAACGGTAATCTATAGCTTTGCTCACTTGGTGCTTATTTCCCTGACCTCAGGACCTGCAGCACCCTAACGAGTTCATCCGCGGCTCGACGCTCCGGTTCCTCTGCAAGCTGAAGGAGCCCGAACTGCTGGAGCCGCTGCTGCCGGCCATCAGGGCCTGCCTGGAGCACCGGCACTCGTACGTGAGGAGGAACGCCGTGCTCGCGATATTCACTATATACCGGTGAGTCACAAATTAATTTAACACGTTTATAGTTCTATTTATACTGCGATTGGCTTGTTAATCCACAAGACGATTCTATTGTTAAATTAATTTCAAATTCTACATATATTTTTTGTAACGATAGCTGATGAGTATGAGATAGCAAATATTTAGTCTATAAGCATATTGTAGATTTTAATGTATAATTATTTGACATGGCGCAGTCGGCAGGATATGAACCTACGCCCCCAAAGAGAATCTGATTTCTAGTCAGAATTAATTAATTAATGGTATACACCGTGTTTTTTTTGATTTACGATAACTTTACGGGAACGTTCTTTAGGTCAAACAAAGTTAATTTTCCGAAGACAGACAAATGATAAGTCTAACGGTTTTAAAGATATTTAATTTTTAAATTTAATCAGTTAATCACGTTAAACTAGTGTAAAAGGCTCTTAATTGATAACAACAATTTTCTTTTAACACTTATGAGTAAAGAGTTTCCAATTGTTAGGTTTGTATACGCGTCAATCTAAAGTGACAATCTTGTACCTGTCAAGTGTTATCTTTACTTGTGTGTGTATGTCACGCCAACATAGACGTATTTGACACTGATTATTAGTTAACTCTAAAGGCCCGTTTAGAATGACCAAAGATAAAAGATTTCATTATTTAGTTCTACACCGTGTTTTTTTTGATTTACGATAACTTCGGCATATTACTAGGTATATCTATAGAAACTAATTGGTAGATTAGATTTTTAAATATTGCAAAAAAAAATTTTTTTTCAGTTTAGAACAAAATAATGAAATCTTTTATCTTTGGTCATTCTAAAAGGGCCTTTAGAGTTACCTAGCTAATAATCAGTGTCAAAAACGTCTATGTTGGCGTGACATACACACACAAGTAAAGATAACACTTGACAGGTACAAGTCACTTTAGATTGACGCGTATACAAACCTAACAATTGGAAACTCTTTACTCATACGTATTAAAAGAAAATTGTTGTTATCAATTAAGAGCCTCTTACACTAGTTTAACGTGATTAACTGATTAAATTTAAAAATTAAATATCTTTAAAACCGTTAGACTTATCATTTGTCTGTCTTCGGGAAATTAACTTTGTTTGACCTAAAGAACGTTCCCTTAAAGTTATCGTAAATCAAAAAAAACACGGTGTATACTGAAAAAAAAAATTTTTTTGCAATATTTAAAAATCTAATCTACCAATTAGTTTCTATGGATATACCTAGTAATATGCCGAAGTTATCGTAAATCAAAAAAAACACGGTGTAGAAATGGAATGAATTATGAAATTTTACAGACTATTCTTTACTTTAAGATTTATTTCACATTTTTATTTAATCTACCACCATGGAACAGTGGCGAAGCGTCACGTAAATAAATAGACAAGCCGGAGCAAAAAAAGGTGTATGGCGTGTGTCGGTTTTACGTTTTGTTTGTATACCTACTCTATGCATAGGAATTTTTGGTAAAGCCGTAAATAATCGGCTTGTACGAACGCCTCGCGACTGCCATGGAATATTTGCCAGAACAATATGAGCCTATTGTGAATACATTAGTCATGAAAACAAAGCAAAAACAATTTTTTCACCTGTACATTATAGATCTTTATTCCAATGGCTGTCTTATGATTTTTTTTTGTATGAAGAACCTTAGGACGATAAAAACTATTCTGAAACCATTTATACTGATTGTGTTGATGCTTTCAAAAAATAGATTCGGTCATACGTTCAATTAAAAGTTATTGTTATTTTTCCAGAAACTTCGATTTCCTCATTCCTGACGCACCGGAGCTGATCGCCAACTTCCTGGATAGCGAGCAGGACATGTCTTGCAAGAGGAATGCCTTCCTGATGCTGTTGCACGCCGAACAAGAGAGGGCGCTGACCTATCTCGCGTCGAGGCTGGACAGCGTGCATGGGTTCGGAGATATCCTGCAGTTGGTCATTGTGGAGCTGATTTACAAGGTATACTTATTCACTGATGCATGCGATGTTGGGTAAGGAGCAGAAAAAGTTCTCTTTTATTGATAATGGGTTTGCTCTTGACTAATTCGTGCCCTTGGGGGACGAAGATTTTGTCGACGATGAAGCGTGCTCGCCCAGAAGGTGGCTATATGCTTATCGTCATTGCTTTGAAAAAACCTCTTTTCCACATTTTGTGATGTACCATTTTAAACTTAAACTTGGAGTGAATTAAGTTCAAACTCATACATCTCAGACATCTTCAGATAGATATCTTCAGATAGTTTTTTTCAAAAGAAGTAACGCTAAATGTTAAATTGATTTCATTTAATAATTCAGGACAGGATATATTCTTAAACTAATTTAAAATTTATAGTTTTTCGTATATTTAAGGAAGTTTGTGTAATAATCATATTCAATCTATCTTGATTTCTACTGATGCCTCTGCCAACGGCTTTGGGGCGGGACTTTTGCAAAGTATTACGGGTTTACGTTTGACACTAGAACTACTTAAAAACTTATAAGGGTGCGGCTCCACTGAAGTGGAGACGAGCGGAGCCTTATTTTATACTGGTACACTGACGCCACCCTAACCCAGTCCATTTAATTAGGTCGTGCCTTCGTGGATTAAGAACACTATACACAAATTCAAATTCAAATTCAAATGTTTATTACATTAGGGTGCGGCTCCACACCCTTTAGGTAAGGGTGGCGTCAGTGTACCAGTATAAACAAAGGCTATAGTGTACAGGTTGGTTGTTGCCGCAGGTGTGCCACGCGAACCCGTCGGAGCGCTCCCGCTTCATCCGCACGGTGCACGGGCTGCTCAACGCGGGCAGCGCCGCCGTGCGCTACGAGGCCGCGGGCACGCTCGTCACGCTGTTGGCCGCGCCGGCTGCTATCACGGTCAGTACCAGCCTACCAGACTAAACTCGTATTTTTCTAAGATGTCTGAATGGTCATAGGAGCATATCTCTAGCCGTTCAGAACGTAAGGATATATGTAAAATCCATTCCATTCTAAGTAATAAAGTTTAAGTTCTAAAGGCTTGACATTAAAAACAGTAGCGGCCCTTGCTACACGCCTCGCCGGCCTGGGTGAGTACCTCTCCTCTGGGAAGGTCTTCTGAACTGCTAAAGATACGGTCTTCGTGACCATTCGAACATCTTAGAAAAATACGACTGTACAATCGTTGCATGAAGGTTTTCGACCCTGCCTGTATTTCACTGATTTAAGAGAACACCCGCATCTTGCACACGCAGAATTAGTTTGCCACCGCTCCTATTTCCTTCCAATGGAGGTAGACCATCAATAAACCTTTCCAAGTGCAATATTCCTTGAGTTAACTAAGGGTACTCTCAGTCAGTCACGAAAGTATTGTATAGTTTAGTTTAGTTTAGCTTGTTTATTGAACAATGTAAATTGCAATGCTTGTCAAAAATACGAAATTACATTGATTATTGATTGAATTGTTATGTGTAAAAGATGAGTTAGAAGCTGTAATACGCTTAAGAAGTCAATCATAAAAAGAGACCAAGCTAAAAAAAACCAGTCAAGTGCGCGTCAAACACACGAAGTTTCCATAGAACGCCAAAAATAACGCCCATCTTGAATATGTCCTCTCTATTTCATCTTTATTATTTGTTGTTATAGCGGCTATAGTACACACTCCGTGGACATTTCAAGTGCCCTGGCTATTACGATTCATGAAAGACAGACGGACGGACAGAAGGACAGCGGAGGCTTAGTAGTTCTATTCTGCCCTCCTTGGAAAAAAGGGCGTATATCTCATAGAACCGCGTATCTATTAGCGACCTTATTTCATAGAAAAGAAGATAAAATTTACTTTGGCTATCAAACTGCGTATGCGTCCTTTTTATTTAAAAGTATTAGCACAATTTAGGTATAGACCCCAAAAAGGCTTCACGTTCTCTCTTTCGTCAGGCGGCAGCGGCGTGCTACATCGACCTGATCGTGAAAGAGAGCGATAACAACGTAAAGCTGATTGTCCTCGGCAGACTGAGTGCGCTGCGGAAGGCTGGCGGCGAGGCAGCTGCCAGGGCCCTGCCTGACTTAGCCATGGACGTGCTCAGGGTCCTGGCAAGCTCCGACCTGGATGTGAGGAAACACACTTTGACGCTGGGTATGTAGTTAATGAGTTTCTAAGGACAGTGTTGCTGCGAACTTTACGTTTTTTTGAGATTCCTTTGTTTTGCAACTCATTTGATCGAACGTATCATTTCATCGATAACCTAACTTAAGCTTATTGCTTTTAGGTTATCTTAAGCATGACCTACTTAGGTTAGACTTGTAACTACCAAAAGATTATAACATCCTGAAAGTTCGGCGAAGTAAAACAATCTATGAAAGTGTCAATGATGCAAGGGTAAAATCTTTTTTTTAAACAGGCGTTATCAAGCCAGACTCACAAGTCCTGATTCGATGGGTATGTCTAAAGTCGGGGTCATTAGAAATGACAAAACATGTAAACAAATCAGTACTGTTTGACACATAACCTCAATATTTCAGTAAACCAGTTTTGATTTAAAAAATCGTATAGTTAATAGTTATTTAATCTTAAACAGAATGTAAAAGTAATAATCAAGCGTGTTCATCATTAAGTACACCTCACGCGATGTCCAAAAGTACGTGATTGTGGTGTAATAATGGTAAATACGTTTTGTTTACATCTTTTGTCATTTCTATTGACCCCGACTTTATGTGGTACAGCGGTGATTTGGTTGCCATGGCAACGACAATAAGGTTTTAACTAGCAAAATCCAGATCGTATTTGACCTGTTATAATATTGTTTTTAACTCTGCCGCCATTGCTGTCAAGTAAATAAGAGCTACAAAAAACGTTGACAATACTATAATAGTACATTACTTAACAAGGGCTGTAAAAGAAAGAAAGCCCGAAATCGCAGGTATTTGAGACCCGAGCCGTAGGCGAGGGTTGTAAATATGCGATAGAGGGCTTTCTTTTTTACTGCCCGTGATGAGTACACAATTTTACGTCTTCACCTGGCCACAATGCGAGTTTTACCGTGCGCGCAGCGTGCGATAAAACTCACATTATGGCCAGGTGTTACGTAAAAGGTTAAAAACGACATGGTTTTTACCGTGTTGAATAGAGGTCAAAGTCGATTCGGTCAAGATCAATAGTTGACAGCGAACGTCTGGATATTTGTTATTTTTTCACAGAATTATCGGCTAAACCATCAGACGAACTTAAACTTAGAATTTTAATCCACTCCTCTCCCCTATCGAGTAGAAATATGACCCTTGTATGTACTACTCCAGCCCTGGAGCTGGTGAGCTCTCGGCACGCCGAGGAGCTGGTGCAGGTGCTCCGCAAGGAGGCGTCCCGCGCCGGCGCCGCCGACCACGACGACGCGCCCAAGTACCGCCAGCTGCTGGTGCGGGCCATGCACAAGGCCGCCCTCAAGGTCAGTTGATGCTACTTGTGTTCAACTCCTTACACTTTTGAGACTTGCCACAACAGTGGCAATATATCTCTAGAAATATGTCTGTAAAGTCTGTCATTTGAAATTGCTAAACCTGTAAGCAAATGAATGAGTACTGTTTGACACATAACCTCAAATATTCATCAAGTCAAGCGTGTTTTTATTAAAAATTATATTAACTTAATGTGAAAGTGTATAATCATTGCTAAGACCTCACTTGATCCTTGGAATCATGTGATTACTAATTATCAGAGGGCGGAATAGCTCATGGCAAAAATCAAACGTCAATAGAGTTGGAACGTTGAATTTTATCGACATTTTCAGGTATCGATAAGTTCAGTCACCATTTACATTTCTGACTTTAACATTAACCTATTTGATTAGCTATTTGACCATTTGACCTCTTTGGTTAGATTAAAAGTAAATTGCATGGCAGTTAACTGTCATTTCTGCCACTAGTCTATTTGCAACTAATTCACGTTTGTAAAAAATGGTTAATCCGAAAAGAAAAACATATTAACAAATGGATAAAGAAGTATCCTTGTCTTACTTACGACGAAAACAGCTCAACGATATACTGCTCCAAATGTAAGGCTCCACTCACATAACGAGTAAAAAACGTTCACCTGAGTTTAAAGAGGTAAAGAACGATAATAGTTTTTATTTAGATTTGATAATATTTCTCGTTTGTTGCAACATTCCATGGAAAAAAAAACACATTTCTGGGTTTTTCTGAAAAATATGTTGTTCTTGTTCATCGAATAAAGTTCCGGACGAATCGTTGTTGCGGAAAGTTTATCTAGATATTTTTTACAATCAAACAGTTGATAAAATTCGCGAAAACATGGCAGGAAAATATGTATGGTTAACAGTTGACGAAACAGTTAAGGTTAAAGGAAAATGTGAAGCAAATGTAATTATAAGAGAACTGGCCAAGAAAGAAAGAAAGAAAGAAAGAAAGAAAAGCGTTTATTAAGTGCAAGACAATAAAAACTTATTATAATATACTTAAAGATAGCATCAACAAAAGGCACATGCAAGCACTTAAAAGGCGACCAGCTCAGCAAGATGCTGTGACTTATAGTCACAGCGCTGATTTTCAGCTGGACCAATGAGTTTACTCGGAGAGCAGTCCCGTGTCTAACATACATATTATATAACATTCGATGACGTGAAATTCGATATCAAACAATAAGAAAACTTTGTGTGCAATTACACGCAATATGGAAATACAAACAAAAGGCAAAGGCAGACGGTATGACATTAACAAATATTATATGTAGCAGAGCGGGTTTTAATACAGAGCAGGGGTGCCGCCACCCTGAAGCGAAGACGACCTGTTGTAAATTTTACCTCATTGGATTTAAAGTTCTTTTCACAGTCGATGCTAATTCAATGGCTGAATTAATCAGTTTATTCGATAGTGGATAAAATTCAACGTTCCAACTCTATTGACATTTGATTTTTGCCATGAGCAATTCCGCCCTCTGCTCATTATCAAGGAATAAATTGGTTTGTTTGGTTGTATTTACGTCTTTACCAATTCCAATTGGCACGGACTATAATGTTGAACTGGTTAGCTATGAACTTCAACGCAGCATTCGAAAGTCAACATTCGAAAATGCGGCAGCTGTGGCGGTTACGAACGGTGCACAGAGATTTATGAATATGAATATTCAATTTTCCGGGATAAAAAGTAGGCTGTGTGTGTGTTCCAGACAATCTATCTCTGTGCCATATTTCATCCACATCTGATTGAATGATAACGGTCAACAATCAAATAATAAAGCCACATATAGAGTAAAAACATTTATTTGTAAGCCATTCCTTTGTCTTCTTCTTTAACAACAAATAATTAGCAGCAGTCGGTTAAATAAAAATATGTATAAAATGGAACTTTCATACAAGAAAGGTACGGACCCGAGGCTGAGTCCGTGGGTCCCATTTGTTCTATGGAACTTAGCATTTTGTTTCTGACGTAATTCGCAATACAAGTATTCAACAAATAGGATCTACTCAATTTTATTACCGGGCTTTTATATACTCAAGGGATCGATGTGTAAGTGTGTTGTGGACCATTTGAAGGTATACCTATTATAGTAAGGCGGTTGTTTGGTCAGTTCCCAGAAGTAGCGGGCAGCGTCGCGCCCGCGCTGCTGGAGATGGTGGGCGAGGGCGCGGAGCCGGCCGCGGCCGACGTCATGGCCTTCCTGCGCGAGGCGCTGCTCGCCTTCCCCGACCTGCGCGCCAGCCTCTACGAGGTGCGTGCGAGCGGGACGGCTTAACAAGGCGACCAGGGGTCAGCGGGGACGGCGAGGGGTTAGCGAGGACAGCGAGGGTTTAGCGAAGACAGCGAGGGTTTAGCGAGGACAGCGAGGGGTTAGCGAGGACAGCGAGGGTTTAGCGAAGACAGCGAGGGTTTAGCGAGGACAGCGAGGGTTTAGCGAGGACAGCGAGGGTTTAGCGCGGACGGCGAGAATTTAACGAGGATAGCGAAGGCAGCGAGTTTTAGCTATGACAGCGAGGGTTTAACGAGGACAGCGAGGGTTTAGCGAGGACAGCGAGGGTTTAGCGAGGACAGCGAGAGTTTAGCGAGGACAGCGAGGGTTTAGCGAGGACAGCGAGGGTTTAGCGGGGACAGCGAGGGTTTAGCGAGGACAGCGAGGGTTTAGCGAGGACAGCGAGGGTTTAGCGAGGACAGCGAGGGTTTAGCGAGGACAGCGAGGGTTTAGCGGGGACAGCGAGGGTTTAGCGAGGACAGCGAGGGTTTAGCGAGGACAGCGAGGGTTTAGCGAGGACAGCGAGTGTTTAGCGAGGACAGTGAGGGTTTAGCGAGGACAGCGAGGGTTTAGCGAGGACACGAGGGTTTAGCAAGGACAGCGAGGGTTTAGCGAGGACAGCGACTGTTTAGCAACAAAAGCGAGGTTTACCAAGGACAGTAAGGACAGTTTTTTTTTTTTGTTTGTCACAGAAACTTTTGGAAGTGGTGCCCCAGATCAAAGTGGGCAAGATCGCGCGCTCGGCGCTGTGGCTCTTGGCGGAGTTCGCCGACGATGAGAAGCGCGCCCTCGCTACGCTCGATGTGCTAGCTGCGGCCTTGCCGTCGCCTACTTCAGGGGATGAGGAGAATAAGGTATTTATAAAACTTCACCACCGTATTTACTGTATTAACATACAATTAACTATGTATTAGGTTTATTTACTTAGTTATTTTTTATGTATTTCTATTAAATAAATTTTGACACCTGCTTCTTGATGCACAACCTTTCACTTTTCTCAATCTCTCACGGGTTGGCTGGAAGAGATGCCATGGATTAGTTCACTTTTGTACTGACAACTTTTTTCTTCTGTTTAAAAGTGTTCATCTACGCACATATCATAAGCCCTCTATTATGGTTTCAGAAACCGTAGGAAATGACCAGCATTATTACAACCAATTTTACTATGAGTACTTTCTTGTCTGTGGTAGTAGGTAAAATCTGTACTGTAGTGTTATAACAGTATCAATTTTTTTAACGTTATGAGTTAAAATTTGGAACAGCTGTCAAAACTCAAGAGGGTCTCTATTCTAGTATCCATAGATATTAAAACGGTTTTCGATACGAAACGTCAATTCAGTATGTTTTTTTTAAATATAAACCGCACGAGATTTAACCTCGAGTGAGATGAGAATAGGGACTTCATTCGTTTGTATATGATTTTCAAAAAACCATCATATTCATGACACTGACACAGCACAAGTTTGTTTTGCCGCCATTTTTGTCGTCAAGTCATCGGTTTCTGAACCCATCTTAGAGTACTTATGATAATTATGTGTGTCGATAAAGTAGTGTATGCAGCTGTACATAATAACGCTCGTTTCATAAAACCACACTCGTATTTTAAGGCCTCTCATTATGCATCAGTTGCATAATAGTAGTTTGTGTGACTTTACCGCTAACAGTAATTATTTTTTCATCACACTTGCTCGTAAATGGTGTTATTCCATGCCTGTATACAGAAGGACAATGGCCTAAATTGTTCCCGCGGGAATTATGGCGAGTTTGTCATCCCTAGGGAGTAATGACTTTCTTTTTAAAATTTGCAACTCTTTCGTACATCATTTCTGACTAAGGAGGTTTAATTTTCAGCCAAAAATTAAATCGGTTTCTAATTTCATCTTTAAAAATTAGCTATAGACTAACTTACATTACACAAAACCTATACGCTTCATTAAACTTCATTATTTTTATACCTATTTCAAGTTTATATCAACATTTATCATTAATTTTAGTAATTATACATTTTTATCAAATTGGCTAAATCTGGCTCGAATCCAGGTCGAAACTAAACGCAGTTATTATCTGTGGTAGAGGTCACAAAAAAAATAATTTCCATTTACGTTCCCGTTCGTCAAAAGTTATTTCTTTATATTTTGCAGAGTTAAAGTGTTTTCTCTTTGTTTTTTTTCCTCGCAAATGTGATGAAAACCATTGTGTGTATCACAGGCAGTAAGAGGATTACTAACTCGAGTCATTAAAAGCCCTCCGCCTACGGCGTCGGGCTTCTAACACTCTCGTTAGTAATTCCCTTCATACTACCCTTGATGCACAATGTACTATATCACGTTAGTTGCTTTGTCACGGATATCAGGAGGCTTCGCCGAAATATCTATATCATATTGATCGCTCATTTTATGGTTTAAATAAATCGAACAATTTTATTTTTATACAACAAAACAAATTTTAACCGGTAACGGCGGTAATGAAAATACTGAAAAGTTTTCTGGCAGCTGTCATAGTTTTTTTTAATTCAGAGACAAACTAGAGTCGGCTCCAACTATCATATCGTTCGATATCTTACTTACGTGCGACATTTGTCAAGTTTGTTTATTATTGGGCAATAATAACATTTTTACAGATAAGAAATTTGTTCTAACGAAACAGTCTATTTTTATGGTGGTCATAATGTGCGGTTCTTGATCGAATCATGTAGGGTTTATGATATTTGGATAGATAAACTACTATTACATAGACAGATGGTGAATTTGTAACGGTGTGTGCAGGAGGAGCCCGCGGCGCCGGCGCGGCCCGACGCGCCGCGCCAGCTGGTGACGAGCGACGGCGCCTACGCCACGCAGTCCGCCTTTAACCTGCCCACGTGAGTACCCCACTATTTCTTTCCAGTGTTTGCATTGGTGTGGTCCAGTGTAGGGGGTACCATGCATAAGTGGTCGCTACACAAGTACCATAATAGACGTAGACTTTGGTACTTGTGGTGACGTAATCGTAAGGTTCAGAGTTCCATTTCCAGTTAGTAGTCGTTGTTTAGCTCATCATCAAGCAATAGTGTACCTTATATCTATGTACAGTCGTTGTGTACAGTCGAGTTTCCTTAATTTACGTAGACGCTTTGTAATTTTAAGATGGAGGATGGTGGATGGATGGTATTATAATTTTTCATCTAGCAAACTTTTACGCAACTTTGCATAGTATACTTGATTTCAATTTAAATATTAAAGTAAAAACAACTTGATAGTTACAAGTAGTTCTAATCGACTTCTAAGATTTTATTAAATTGTTACTTATTTTAATTATAATTAACGCCTTACGTCAAATATAGAAGGTGTCACTCACACGCCAAACGTGTTTGCTCTCAAGGTCCCTTTTAATCTTGAACTGGTCTCGGCTGCAGCCGATGGTGGTGTGAGTGGCACGAGTTTCAGCTGTAACTGGCGTTCATAAGGTTCACAACGTGAATGATTGTTCAGCTCGGACGCGTCGCCGGCGTCGGCTAACGGGCTGGCGCACGCGCTGCGCTCCGGCGAGAGCTTCACGGCAGCCTGCGCGTGCTCGGCGCTCGCCAAGATTGCGCTCAAGCTCGAGCCGCGTTACGTCACGCGCGCGCTGCATCTCACCGCCATGCTGCTCTCTCTGCACAGACAAAACGGTCAGCTATTATTACTACTTCTACCTCCAGAACAAAAAAGTTTACAAGCTTAGGATCAGGAGACTTCGGTGGCCACGCGAAAAACCCAACACGGCTTATCCATTTGTTTGGAAATGATGCGTCTAAATGTATTTTAAAAACTGTCGCATGATAATCCTTTCGCTTGATCCCACTCTTTCTGGGATATTTAGTATAGTTAAGGCTGGGTAATTCCGGCGATATTGAAATGTGGTGGTTGTGTGCAGCGTCGTCGACGTCGGGGCTGACGGCGGACGACGCGGAGCACGCGGCGCTGTGCCTGCGCGCGGCGGCGGCGCGGCCCGCCGTGGTGCGCGCGGCGCTCGGGGGCGCGGCGCGCGCGGCGCTCACCGCGCTGCTGCGGGAGCGCGCCGCGCAGCACGACGCCCGGGAGGTAACCTGTCACCGACCTCTTACATCAGTCGCTGACGGCGGACGACGCGGAGCACGCGGCGCTGTGCCTGCGCGCGGCGGCGGCGCGGCCCGCCGTGGTGCGCGCGGCGCTCGGGGGCGCGGCGCGCGCGGCGCTCACCGCGCTGCTGCGGGAGCGCGCCGCGCAGCACGACGCCCGGGAGGTAACCTGTCACCGACCTCTTACATCAGTCGCTGACGGCGGACGACGCGGAGCACGCGGCGCTGTGCCTGCGCTGTACGGAACAGTTTCTGCTCGTCAGCACTACGCACAACAGCATGCAGCTAACCAATCAGGTCTGCAGTGAGCGCGCGATAGTGGTTTAAAGCGCATCAGCGCACCGACGTATGCGACGCGTACGAGCGAGACCGACACGCGCCATCAGCGGCGCGTAGCAATAAATCTGCCGCGGTTGTCTGCGTCACTGTGCGGTGTATATTCGTGCCCTCGACCGACATAAGCGTAGGAGGAAATCAAGCCTTAAGAAAATTATCACATTTCCAATGTGATAAAGTTCCTCGCCCCCTAAACTTTTAGCCATTATAAAAAAATAGGTTTGCACGTTTTCCTTTTCAAGAAAATATTCCATGAAAAGAAACAAGTAAAAAAAGGACGGAAACTCTCAATCTTAGTTTTTATTTAAATAATATATATAAGTTCTGCAAAATAATTTAAAAATCGTAAAAAAATATATATTTAGAAGGTAATAACGTTATCGCTCAGACCTACAATAGTTTTTTTTTTGACAGCTACGCGGTTTAAGCATCGGTTCATGATCCTCTTAAGGTAGCCGACCTGATACGGTACCACTTTCCAAAGAAACACTATCTCTAATAATACCAGTGCTGAAATTAGGATACCAGGCAAATCGAACATCCCAATAATAAGAATTAGTGGTTTTGCCTTCCACGGGAACTGACTTATTTCGAGATTGAAAGCTTATGTGTAAAAAAACCGTTTACTGTGAAGGAGAAACAAAGTCTCACACTCGAACTATTGCATTTCTGATTATTTATTTTGGTTTCAGGACGAAGAGGACGCCCCGGAGGACGCGCTCGTGCCGATCGAGCAGGGCATCTCGTTCGCGCAGCTGTCCGGCGCCGGCGCCGCCGCGCCGCACCACGACATGTTCGAGCTCTCGCTCTCCAAGGCGCTCGAGGGTACCTCCCATTACTTACCTTTAATCCGAACCACCTAAAGCCCGAAATTATTTTTGTTTTAATCACATTGCGTGTCATTTTTATTAAATACTTTATTATTTTATCTATAAATCAATATATCTTACCGGATGTTACCAAAAATATTTTTACACAAAAATTATATTTATATGGTTGTAATTTAATGTTACACATTAGATTTACGGACTGCTATTGAAGTCCTGAAAGATGTGACCAAAAATCACGAAAAATATCTTAAGTGTAACAAACATAAGAATATAAAACTTCAACTACCACTGAGGTGACAATGCTAGACAGCGTAGCAGTAATGGTTGGACCGACTCTTAGTCTGCGTGGCTTAAAACCTTCAAGAGAAAGATTCTTCCGTCACAATAAAAGCTGCCTAGGCACAAAATAAACTAGCTACTCTTTCCAGGTCGCACAACAGGCGGTCAGGAAGAGAAAGGCAAACTCTCCAAGGTGATACAACTGACGGGCTTCTCGGACCCAGTGTACGCAGAGTGCATCGTGGCCGTCAACCAGTACGACATCGTGCTCGACGTGCTCGTTGTCAATCAAACCGGTACGTATTATAGCATGGATAAAAAACCTGATAGGGGGTAATCTAAAGACTGAAAATGCATCACCAAACTTTAAGATGACATGCTAAAAGCTACTAGCGGGCTAGACGGACCCTATACAAGGTACCTGTCCAGATTCCCTTATTTTTGCCATAAAATACTGGTATTGGGTTGGGCGATTGCGTTCAATTTTGTGGCCTACGTGGTCCCCAGATTTCAATTTGTCTGATTGTCTTACACTCCTGACAAGAAGGGGTGTTAAAAGTTTATAGGCTGTGTGTGCGTCTCTATGTATCGGTGTTTAAAACAGCGCGAAACTTATTTGTTGCGTGTACTGGCAGCAGGCAACTGAGAGCGAATTATAGATTATTCTTATTAATTACCCTGTAATTGTATTGTGTAACAGATGACACGCTGCAGAACTGTACAGTGGAACTGGCGACCCTGGGCGACTTGAGGCTCGTGGAGAGACCAGCCGCCGTGGTCCTGGCGCCGCGGGACTTCGCTACGATCAAAGCTCACGTGAAGGTCGCCTCCACCGAGAATGGTATCATCTTCGGGAACATTGGTGAGTATTGTGCTACTTGTTTTTAAACCTTCGTTTTAATCATTCATATTTGAAGTTTATAGGATCCTTGGGACTGTATGTCACAGCTAAATTTTTAATTATAGCTCGACGCGGCTTCTTTGTAGCAATTGTACCGGGACATCAAAGCATGCAAAATATTTGAACGAACTATATTTGTAATATACTCACATTATTTCATGTTGACTGACTTTTAATTTCAAATGATCTGAGCTTATTAATTTTACACCGGTAGAAATAAAATGACGTTGTCACAGCAAACGTCATTTATACGTTGTCAAATTTATGACCTATATTGACTGAAGTAAATGAAAAAGCATCAGACCGGCATTACCTTGTCGGCATAGGGTCAACACGGCCGAGATTCGTCACGGTTGTTACGTGGAATCGTATTGTGGACGTTTCGATAGCTCTTATTTACTAGACAATAATCAAATGGCGGATTGTGTGGGAGAATTGTGAAGCGACGTTATCACGAAGCTGTCAAAATAAAACCGTACTTATTTGGCTCTGCCTCATACATTTTCTCATCCCCATAAATCAAGTCCGATTTTTATGATTTCTGTAAAAAAAAAATGTGTTTCCACAAAGTATTTTCGTAAAAAGGAAAACTCTCCGACCACAATTTTCATAATATGTATGGACATTTTTAGCTTCACAATAATATTATAGCACGTCAAAGGCAATATGGTTTTACCCAGTAAAATAGAGCCGCAAAAACGTAATTTGTCCTGTCAATGCCCCGATAGCCATTTGAATTGCACCGAAGTGTAAATTGACAAATATCGTCTTGGGTAGTGTACGAGGTGACCGGCGCGAACATGGACCGCGGCGTGGTGGTGCTGAACGACATCCACATCGACATCGTCGACTACATCCAGCCCGCCTCCTGCTCCGACGCTGACTTCCGGCAGATGTGGGCAGAGTTCGAGTGGGAGAACAAGGTATACACACTCGCACACTCATTTCATCTATCTGTCAAGACTATCACACACACTTTTGATCACGTGATGCAATAAAAAAAAAACTAGCTATCTCAGTCAACTATACGCCTGCCCATCCACAATATGGATATCCTGCTGTTCGCACCCATCTCAACTATGCTGTTTGGCCTATTGACTGCCTGGTACATAATGCCTTAAATCATTAAGTCCGTCATTAGTACTTACTTTTCGTACTGTACAATAAAGTATAAATAAATGCATATTTTGTACTCAGTTGACGACTGTCAAATCGAGCCTCATAAAACGGCGCGACTATAACTTACAGATGTAGTGCATAATTAGTTTCCTTCGTATTTTCACGGAAACGTACGAACGTGTCGTCCTATTTCAGTCGGTCACAGAACACAAAGTACTGAGGTAGACTGAAGTAGCATGACACGTTCGTACGTTTCCGTGAAAATACGAAGGAGACCAATTATGCACTATATCTCTACCTACCTATTAAAACAAAGAATTGTTCATATTAAATCGGGTTACTCACCAAAATGATCTCGATAAACGTTCATCATGTTTCGGACTCGAGCTCTTAATCATGATCACGATGATTGGGATCTCTTTAATACGTCTGAGGCCGGAAGACAATTAACTCCTTTAGCATTAAACACATTTATATTGACAGGTGTCAGTGAACACCAACATCACGGACCTGCGTGAGTATTTGCAGCATCTCCTGGCTTCCACCAACATGAAGTGCCTCACTCCGGATAAGGTATGGTTTAATGTTACCACTGACTTTCTGATCTCTCTCGCCTTTTAAGCTCCCAATACAAAAAAAAATCTTTATTGGCCTGTCATCGACAAAGGCCTTTACGGATGAATGAATTTTTAATTTTTATTTGAATGGTTACCTTTCGAGGTGTATGATTATTTCTAATTGAACAGCTACTTTGCTGTATAAGGCCGGAATATTTTTGTTCAATACTATTTTGATAGCCTAAACTGAGCATTGTTAGCTCACCAGTAGCTTGGATATATCGAGTTAGGATGATGACTCATGTTGAATTTTATTATTATGCTCCACAAATATGAACTTAAGAACTGGAAATTATCCAAACAAAACAAAACAAGGTTTATGGACTCGGACCTCAAAGTTTCCAAAAGTGTGCTTTTTCATCCAGTAGTAAATTTCATGGCACTATCAGGATTATCATGCCTTTTAATTATAAATGAATTGTAGAGCAACTATGTAGTTACTTAAACGTAGTTCTTCACGACCAAAATTAAAATTTTATCAAATTACTTGTTTTTACCATACATTTAGCACAGTATTCAACAAGTTGTGATGTCATGGTCGTCAATCAATTTGTATGGGGCGTTTTCAACGCTAAGGCTGCCGCTCCACTGAGGCGGAGATGAGCAGTGTGGAGCGGAGCATGCGCATGCGCCTTCTATTGGTTAATATTGGCACAGCTCCAGTGGAGCCGCAGCCTTAGTAGCAACGTCGGGCCTTAGATTGATTTCTAATAACCCTATTAACCTTTTGAACTTTACGTCGAATACAAAACGTGAAAAATATTTGCTCTATGCAAATTACATCTTATTGATACGAAACAAAATACCTTTTAATCTCGAAATTGTGACGTGGCGTCAGTGGCACGACTTTCAGTTGACGGAGCCGTCTGTGGCGTTTAGAGGGTTATTAATGTTATAATATTGTGGGCAGGCGCTTTCGGGGCAGTGCGGATTCATGGCGGCCAACATGTACGCGCGCTCGATCTTCGGCGAGGACGCGCTCGCCAACCTCAGCGTCGAGCAGCCGCTGCGGGGCGCCGGGCCCGTCGCCGGACACGTGCGCATCCGCGCCAAGAGCCAGGTGGGCCGCGCGACACCTGACGGCTATTGCTTGTCTGCATACAAAATGAAAACAATTGTTCCGCTTTGAAGCCGATTGTGATTGCAAGTGCGATAGGCAATGGCGACGCCGACCTTTATCCGTTAGTCCCATCGACAATGTTATAAAACGGTCTATATTGCAATCCCTAATCGTCATTTGACCTTATGCATATTTGGCCCAATTTTTGTTTATCCTATAGCCAATGTCCCCTTGTTTCACTCATTTCACAGAACGTATCACGTTGCAGACCTTTCGTTTTATAGAAAGCTTTTTTCTGCTGAACCCGTGTTGTTATAAGCTATAATACAACCCTAACCTAAGCGCAGGTATTTTTTGGAAAAAAAGTTACCCGTCAATTTATGACGAACAATAATTCCGACATCGTTTGTCGGAATTATTGCGTTAAGACAAACATTACTATTGATTTCGAGGGAAATTAAAAGTATAATTTGGTCATCTCCGGCCCTTTTGTAGTTTCTGTTACCTATTGCCTCCCGGGCGCTAGGGTTGGGTCAATGCTCTGGTTACTTGATACGCATGCAACCAAACGCGGTGACGGCGCAGCTTCAACTAAACCGGCTCGGTCCGTCCTGTTGAATTTGTTTGTGGTGTTTGTGGCACGCACACATGCAAACAAGCAATATAACTTTGTTTAAAGATGAACTACTGTTTATACTATTAATGAGCATCAAAACAATAAAAAAAATACTCCCTTTTCTCCCTGTCAAGACCCTGTTCTTCAGCAATGTGAGGAGGTATCAAATTTAAATTAATATCAAATACTCAAGTCTACGGGTTCGATTCCATCTTCTTACAAGTTTGCACGGAACTCTCGGTGCGCGAGTCAAACAAGCACTTTTCAGTAAAACCATTTTATTTACGTTTATTTCTGCACTGCACAGAGAGATGGCCAACCGTTTGACCCTCCGATAAGTTTGCCGTGTGCACCAATATTTAATGACTAATCAAAAATGAAATATTTTTGAGTTTAGTTATGTCGGTCTGTGTAAGATTTACATGTAGGCAACGCCGTAAGTTACCGGTTTGTTTACTTTTGTATCCTAGTGTTTTCATATTTAGTTTCTACTCGCCTATGAACGTGGCCATAGTGATAGCATTTTCATTCATTACCATGATTAGGCTCATTCCGGACGCCAAGACTGATATTGAACACTTGAAATCCAAATTTGTATATTAAATCGTTTTAGTCGCTAATGTTCGTTATTTTTCCAGGGCATGGCCCTCAGCCTGGGCGACAAGATCAACATGATGCACAAAGCACCTCCACAGAAGACGTCTTCCTCAATTCCCGCCGCGTAGATTATGTATCCCTATTATTATTATTGAGAAATAAAATTTATTATATAGTCTACTTTGTTTTTTTTATGGTTGTTTTTCTTGTATAGTGTTTTCAAGGTGTTTACAATCCATGATGTTTAAATGTAGGTTGGGAGTTGATGGCTTTGTTGATCGAAATGGCTGTACTATGTGCAAATTTTAGTACGCAGGGCCTTACGAGGTTAAGAGGACGCCCTTACTAGTATGATTGTGTTTTCTAATAAAATAAATTATTAACTTGAAAGCGAGGAATGTTTTTTGCTGTATAAATGAATACACAAGTGTCGGTGGATAAACTGTCATTCATTCCTCTCTATTCATAGGTAAACTAAATATTTTTTAAATATACAAAAAGCAACAGTATTGTTTTTCATACTTTTTTTTATTGTTACTAGAGGTAGGCTAAAAGTGTTGTTTAGTATTAGTATAGTTTCACCGTTGGTTATTTGGTCTCTTATTAATATTTATTAAACTTTTCATTGATACCCTTTACAACTCCACAAACTGCATCTCTGCTAGAGGGTGATCTCTCTATTTCATGTCTTGCTACAAGGTTAACCAATCTTTTTTTTAAATTCTTTACGGCGTGCCGTAGTCATTTCATAAATTTCAAGTGAGTAACATACATACCATACATACATACCTTGACGCCTGTGATCCCTTAGTGGAGTAGGCAGAACTACGGGATTACATACAACTCTAAAAACTTGTTGTAATTTTGTAACCACAGTTTGCACAATTATTAGACTAAGATGTATAACAGTGTAAGTGAGTAACAGTACAATATTAAAGAAAGTTTTTTCTTACACGCAAACAAAAGTTTGCTTGGCCATCCTCCCGCCAGGTTTGTACCTTAACCATTCTATGGGTTTAAATAAATAACGCGAAAGCCTTATGAAATAAATTAGTTTATTGTGACGTCATAGATGTTCCGACGCAAAGTGTAAACGTAAAAAAGTCCTTGTTCCGTAACGAATGATGCAACAGTATAAATAATAAAAATATTTTATAATAATAAGTTAATGGATTGGTTACAAAACAGTGCGCCCCGTATTGGTTCTCCGTAGACTGTGGCGCTGCCAATCTGGAACAAATGACGGTTTTCATTAAACATTTTTTTTTCAAACCGGTTTTTTACGAAAGCTTGTATACTGGTGGCGGGGCTAAGTTCTAAGAAAAGCCGGGGGAAGCGATCGAGAGTTACCAGTTCTTAACACATTCACTGCCAAGAGCTCTGATTTTCATACAAAATGGACTCACCTGTAGGGTTCTTGGCAGTTAATGAGTTTGTGCAGGGCCATTAAATGTTAAGTTTATTAAAGAAATTACCAACAAGTCTTAACAAAATTCTTTAAAAACCTGACTGCATATTGTCGTCTATATGTGTTAATAATAATAAGCATGTACTTTCATATACTATCAAATCCGCCATTTTTTTTAATAAAGTAGTCAGTCTCACTCGCGATGCACTAAGGAAAATCTAACATATCGCTTGTTGGAATAGGGTCATCCATTCAGCCTACATACGGGAACAAACAACCACACAAAAAAATACATACATACAGATCTAAAACATTACGCTCCCTTGGCAGTCAGGGTGTAACAACCAGTTTTTTTTTACACTTACTTATTCCTCTTCCTCTTCTTCCTCCTCCTCCTCTTCCTCTTCTTCCTCCTCCTCCTCCTCCTCCTCCTCGACGACCTCCTCCTCATCCTCCTCGGGCTCGGGCTCGTAAAGAGGCTCTTCGTCTTCAACAGCCTTGACGTCCTCCTCGCCTTCAGGGGATTCGGGTTCGCCCTTCTTCTTGCCTGGTCGCTCGCCGCACCATTTGGGCAGTCTCGCTAGAGGAGTAAGTATATTTGTAAATAATTGTTCATTTGATAAAAAAACAACAGGTTTTGGTACAGATTACAATCCTGAGTCATTACAAGTAAGTAAATTTTATTGTACTAAATGATTAGAAACAAAATCATGTAACTCATTACTGTATGACATTTTACAACGAGCGTAAAGGAAAGAGCTATAATAGTTATACAGCTCTGCCCTTTTATATCACCGCTTACTAACCTCTCAGGGGTGGAAAGATTATGGCTCTTTGAAATATAACTTAACAGAATAGTCGACATTTTCCTTTACAAAATGAAGTATGAAGCTTTTTAAATTACGTAGTTGTTCTCCTACGTTGTTAATTCTAGAAATGTGAAGCAAGTTAATAAATAAAAAAGTTTAAAAGTGGCTAAAGGGGGTTTTGCTATATCAGAACCTATTAAGTACGAGTGTTGACTGTTTTTAAAACGTAATTCTAAAAGTTTGCTGTAAATAAAACTCTAAAAAACACACAATGTTATCCCAACTACTAGTAATATAATGTTAATGACAGAAGTAGGCTGAAATTAGAATTCACATAACATATAAGAAGAAAAGAAAGCTTACAATGAAGAGCAGAACTCGAAAGACGAAAGCAGCAGCAGAACTAGACAGCATACGTTGACAAAGCATTGACTATTCAAGCTAGAAGGCACCAGATCGTCCTAGACTTACTCTTTTGCCTGCCTCCGAACTGCTCGGCTCTCTCAGACCAGACCTTCTCGAGGAAGTCCTTGTTGAGTTTTTCTAGGTCCTAGGGTACATATAACACACAAGGATCAGTACGTGGACGGGGTGGATGCATGACCCTTGTCAAAACAGAACAGAGTTGAACCAAGTCTTTAAATATTTGGTTTTCATTTAAAATTATAGTGTTATACAAAGCGTTAGATACTAAAACGCTACACGTACAGTTATAATTGAATACAGACTTCCTAACAACTCGGTTATGTTTAATACACATTTCATACGGTATTTTAGGTCCGACACATATCTACACAATGTGCTATGACTACATGCTTGGCTATTACAGGATGTCGAGAATCACACAAGGCGCCATTCTGGGGCACGTCTTACTTTTATTTCTTTTCATAAACGCTTCCATCCTGTCATTCCACGTCTTATCCATAAACTCTGCCAATGTGTTATCCAAGCCCTGTATTAAAAGCATAATCATATATTGATTGTTGTAATTATAAAACTTTTAGACTTTACTTGCAAAAGTCTGTCAGTTCTTGATTGGAGTGTCCTCGTTATCCTTTAGCCCTGTTACTTAAAGTTTGAATTGTTCTGAGGTTGAGCCTGGAATTGTAATATTCACCTTGTGTGGTATATGGAGAAGGAAAGTAAAACTACACTTACACCCTCGAAGAGTTTCTTTTTGTCGTCGTAGGACCGTGTGTCGACGCGACGCTCATATTTTGATGCAACTTGGATCTTGGGCTAGAGGTTACAAATTAAAACATAAATTAACCATCAGTTAGTTGATATAAGAAATCTGTCTGAGAAACTGAACATTGGAACTCCAAATGAAAAACAATAACTCGTAACATTGTGCATGAAGACATTAAAGCAAATCGTAATTTTGTATTATCATTAGAATAAATAATATCTTTGTATTTCGCTCTTCTATTTTAAGCTGTGATATTATAGTCCTATTATGTGCTTTAATGAAGTTTTAATATGACTTGAACTTGTGTAATGGCAAGATACTTAATATTATGTAGATAGAACCTTTTACCTACCCAAGTTAAAAGGAAAAAAAAAGTTTTAGAAGAGAAGCGTAAAGAGCGTCTCCTTAGCTGGCAGAGTGGCACATACATTAGGTTTATAAATTCCGTTGGCAGATGAACTAAAAAGCGAAGTCATCTCTAACTTGGAGATTCAATACTTTCAGACAATGCTAATCCTTTTGTTATACTTCTAAGCAGATTATGTGCTAATTATCTTTGATTACTTACGGGGTGCTTGCCTGTGAGTGCTTCGGGGTCCAGACCCTTCTTGAGAGCCTTGTGCCTCAGCTGCTGCTTTTGTCTTTCTTTGAGCTCTTTTAACTGTTAAAGAAGATATTGTATTATTAAACGACTGCATCTTATTTGACACGTCTTGAAGCAGACATCTTGCTCGAAAATCGAACTCTGTTTATTAATATGGCTAATATGTACCATATGATCAATTATTACCACTAAACTACTTTCATTAATTTCTTTGCATGCAATATTTACAACAAATAGCATCCTGGAAAAAGGATCTAGTAAGATGAATTTAGAGCATTCCTTTGTATTTTTAAGGTCAATAAAATGACTCACGTCGTAGTCCTGCCTCTTTTGCCTCTCCTCAAGATCGTATTTCTCGGTCTCGAGCTTGACGATGCAGTCCCACAGTTCCTGGGCTTTGACGCGCAGCTTCTCAGTAGAGAGGTTGTCGATGCTGAGGGGCTTGATGCGGATGGAGAGAGAGATCTTCTTCTCTTCCTCCAGCTGCTCCTTGGTCTTGTTGCGCTCGAGCTGGGCGTTGGAGAGGCCGAACTGTTGGGGAAAGAATAGAGTATCAGTAAATGATTTGAAGAAGAAGGATTGCGGAAGAAATCGTGGTTGCGGAACATCCGGGAGTGAACTGGAATAGTGGTAAGTAAGAAGTTTCAAATCTAAAGATCTTTTGTAATTTATTTATGTTATTTGAGTCCTTCATTTTGATTCTCATAGGTAGGTACTGGTAAATTTAAACTAGTAGTTTGCTGTAAAGTTAAACTAAATCCACAAACGTATAGCTCATGATTGGTTTATATGATTTGGCCATATGATATTGTTGAATTAACGCTTCATTAACACGTTTGTCGAGCTCCAAGGGCAAGGGCACAGAAGTCAAGCTGAACTTGAATTCTAAGAGTTATTTTATTAAGTGCTAGTGAAAATGCTTACGTTGTCACTCTTCTTCTGGATGGTGAAGTTAGGTCCAGTCTTGTTGGACTCCTTCATGGCCTGAAGCATGGTTTGACGCTTCTTCTCAGCCTCCTCCAACCGCTGCCTCTTCTCTTCAATGTCGCGCTGTTTCTTCTCCTCAACCTCGCGGACTCTCCTCTCCTCATCCTCCTTCTTCTTCTGGGCAAGGCGCTTCTCTTCTTCGGCGCGGGAAACCTATAAAATGAATAAATAATGATCAGATTTCACACAAATTGAAGTAGTCCCAAACTTAAGCTCTAAGCTTGTACTTTGGGTACAACGATATAAATACTTACATAGATAAATAAATTCTTAATTACATCCAAGAACCAGAAACAAATATTTGAACTCGTCACTCAAATATTGGCCCAGACCTGGAATCGCACGCGGGACCGTTAGCTTCGTAGGCAGAGCAGTGACACTACCAACTAGTCTATAACGCGTTGAAAATAAAGCACATGTTGGCTTGAATTTTCAACAATAAAAAGCTTCGCTGGCATAGTGACTTTATGTACGTTATGTTTGGATATTGTTAATACTTAACCAAACGGTTATAACTTATAATAAACTATGTAAAATATCTAAGTTCCTACTGCAGTTAGAGTAGATTGTTCAACAAGGGACTAAAAAAGCCATAATGACACGAGGTGTTTAGCCACGCGAGCGAACGAGCTAGCGAGAGTGGCTATAGTTCAATTGTTATTATGGGTTTTTAGTCTCGCGTCAAACACTACATTTCACTTTGAATGCGAGGAAAAAACGTCGTGATATTGTTAGTACGAGCAACAATCATGTCTCGCAAGAGTTGTTCTTTAAAAGTCTTTGTCAAGCAATTTGGGGCCCGGGGTTTCACAGTTACTGAGCCCGACATTTTTTTACAAATGGTCGGTCGTTCGGGGCCCTTTGCGGATGGGGGCCTGCGCACGGACCCCGTGTGCACTTACGGTAAAGATGACATTGGTCTTAAGCTTACCTTGCGCTTAGCCTGCTTCTCCTTCAGGCGCTTGAGCTCGTCCTCCTCCTTGGCTCTTTGTTTGCGCCATTCGTTGATGTAGTCCTTCAACTGCTCGTCCAAGTCCGACCTCTTCTGGTCTTGACGCTGTTAAACAAACAAACCGTGAAATAACCAGTACTATCTCGGAACTATCATAACAAAATGCAACCGGTTGAGATGTAGGCTATTTAAACATTTGATTCGGCGACCTATTTATTGCATTACTTGATAGAGTCTGGCAAATGAAACATGATGAAAATGGCAACACTGTAGTGTCGTCCCTTTTTTCTTAGATTGATTTGAAAGGGACGACACTACAGTGTTGCCATTTTTTCATTCTCATGTTTCATTTGCCAGACTCTATGTTTTATACTTTTATAAGATTTTTACACACATATTTTCAGGAAATTTCGGAAGATTGCAGTACCGAAAATTTAGAGGGCTAAACTCTATTAAAGACTTATCACGAGCAACATTAGGTATGCAACAAAGCATGAAACTGGATAGAATTCAACTTTAATGTGTGCTTCATTCTCAGATATAGCATTTTTGAAAAACTAAATGTGTTATACTTAAGCCCCGGACTTTGGTCACAATGACGTCACAATAGGGTAGTTTTGGGGAGTACGATTTATTCGGTAATTCGTTCGGCAATCACGATAAAAATTACCTAGTCTACTTAATTTTTGTCGTGAATACGTACCAAATAACCGAATAAATTCTAAGAAACTCTTTATTAGAATTTATTCGCCTAAAAACCGTTGGTTTTTCGAATTAATTAACACCGTTCCTATTACTCCCCAAACTACCCTATTGTGACGTCATTGTGACAAAAGTCCGGGGTCAAGTTATGACATGAACTCCTAAATGACCTGAGCTCCAAAAAAGGCTCTCTTAAAAGATCATAAGTAACAACACAAAACTTTGAATGAGTGATGACAAAACGAAATAGAAATAAGTTGTAAATGTAATTTACCTTAATGAACTCTGGGTCTCCCTCACCCCTGTAACACATAATACAGATTAGTCAACGAAACAACGTTTTTGTCGGTTAATGTTATGAAAACCGTTGTTAAAACGGTTAAATGCGTACGAGACATAAAATACAAATTAACTTTTGTTACGTAGTCTATTAACTTTCGTTAGAAGTATTTTATCATTATTCATTAGACAATTATTATCGTTATGAGAAATTCTGCACATTTTGTTAAATCTTTAGTTTCCTTTCTCATTACAGCAATATTAGAACGGTTAACACTTAAATTTATTTGACATGTGTGTCTAGTAAAGTATCTTCTCCGATCGGCTGATACATTAAACCTTTCACGTTTCTTAAGATCTAAACCTATTAGGTTTTTTTTTAATAAAATAGGTGCTGGTGCCTAATTTAAAATAAATTATAATAAACTTGAGTCAGTATTGTATCAGTGTCTCGTGTAGCAGTGCAATTAATGACATAGTAAGATACAAAGGTAATTAATTACCATGGGGATTATATAGACATGTATTATAGGTTCATGCGTTTGTCATGCCGTCCGGGCCACGCGAGTCGCGCCGGCGCTCGCTCGCTGACCGAGTTACCGGCGCGGGCGCAGCCAGCACAATTTCGAAAATAGAACGCCTACCAACGGTCCAAAATAACTCGACACGGTGACGGTGTGCTTACCCGCACCCGGTCATCTGGACGCGGTATTATTGGAATCTGAACGAATTGAAATAAAAATTACGCCCGCGCCATATCTAGTTAATGGAGGATTACATGTTAGTGACACCACGAATAGCGGTGCAACTTACGCGATCGACGGTCTACTCCTAGAAACAGAAAACAACAATCAGCCGCTAGTTCATGTGTCTACTGCTCGTCCAAACGTATCGTATGAAGCGGTGAGATGTTACAGCACGCACACTGCCTCCAAAACGTGGCCATTGTATAATTTTGTGGAGTAATTTTCCTAACATGATATTTAGTACATAATGTTAATAGTTGCCAATAAAATCCAATCGTTTCAGGCTAGAAGCGAAGCGTCTAAGTAATACGAGGGTCTGGGCAACTTACTCTTGTTTAGGAGCGGGCCTGCTCGCATCCACGGCGCCAGCGAGGAAAAGAAAAAGGTACATCGATTAGAATGTGATCTAAAGATAATCATATAAACACATATACAACGTACAGACGGTAAGAAAGCTGACCATGTTAGTGCGAACAACCACAAGAAAACTTAGTCTAATCAGTTTTAGACATTCACGGTGCGGCAGAAAGATCAGTTTACTTACGGATGTGTTACTACACTGATCTTTCCGAGTCGGTCAAAGACCTTGTGCTATGAGTGTTAGAGAAACCAAGAAACAAGCGCTTCGGAGTCGAACGGCAAGGGTCAGTTGAGCCTGGAAGCAATAGAAGCGAAGACTTAAGCACTAACAAGCGTTATATAAACTTAGCCTAAATTAGCGAAGTTAGTGTGAGTGCCGGAGAAACCAAAAGGGCACGCCACTTACTTCCTGCAACAAAAGAGAAAAGTAGGAGTAGGTAGGGCGTGCAAAGGCCCAAGAGTGGGAGCTCATAGTAGGACGTAGCCTGCTCATGCAAATCGTTCGCTAGATCGAGATAAAGTTGGTTTCACGTATCCTTTACTAGATAGTCTATCTGATAATGAAGACTAGCCAAGGCATAAGATCAGGCCCAGAGAAGCTGAAGTGGTCCAAACCCAAACCAAAATCTAATCAGAACTAAATTTGGAAAGATAAGATGAATGTTGGAGAGAGCAACGGTGTACTTACGTCTCGGGGACATCTTCTACTTCCTCCTCTTCGGAGCCACTGTGAAATAAATTGACATGAAACATTGAAGGAGACACAGGAGCGTGCTTTTTGACGTTTATAAGGGAACACTAATGGTTTACATATAATTAGCAACACAGGGGACATATAAACATTAAAAACTTGACCTGAACATTCTAATGGAACAAATAACATAAACATCCCGCATATGCGGACTTGAGACGTATAAGGTGTTCTTTAAGTGTATTTGGAGTGTTTTGTAATGCGTATGTGTATAGGTACTTACGAATATTCCTCTTCGTCAGACATGGTGGCGGTTTATGTAGTCTGTAAAATAAAGCGAATTAAAGTTACTTTCATGAGCAGTTTTCTGCTGAGTTTTTTGTACTGTGTAAACTTTGTGTTTTAAATGAGCTTTGTATTTAGACGGATCGACATGCTTGGTGTTTCTCGCAAACACTGCAAGTCGCTATATGTTAGAGTGACCACCATGTATTTCCATCTTACTGTAACTTATAGTTGTGTCCTGCAGTGTTTGCGGCAAACATCAAGCATGTGGATCCGGTATTTAATTCTATATACCTCTAAACGATCTAATTGATAAAATTCTCTATCAGCTTTGGCAAGAGGTAACCGTTTAGGCGGTTTTATTGTATCCAGTTCCCATATTGAATTTCATATTTTGTAAATATCAAGTTATTGATATTTCGTTTCAAATTGACTTAGTTATTGAATCCAAGTATTAATGTATCACTGTTAACACAATGTCAAAAGAGTTTATCAAAGTCAAAATTAATATCAAGCGCATTTGCAGCTGCGACGTCATTCAAATTGCAACCGGCAATAGTTTCACATCCGTCAACATGTGTTCCTTCATTAAAATATAAATTATAATCGATTGCGTTCAATTTCGAAACGTTAATTGCAATCGAATCGTTTGTTGATGGCTTGTGCCAAACGTGAAGGAATGCGCGTAGGTGCATGACGTGAAAACGTGAAAAGCGTGCATATTGTTTATGAGAAGGTTATTTTTAAACATTTATCTCTCGCCCATTACGCGCACCTACTGAGTTGGCAGCCGTTCAACGAAAGTGTAAAAATGGACGATCCTGTTGCCTAGGATTCGAGTTTCGGTGAACCTTGAATTTTGTTTAATCCCCTGAAATTCTTCGGTATTTATCTAGTCGTTACATTCTAGTTCATTTTTACTTGTTTATCTTTTATTTGTTTGTGGCAATATTTAGATTTTAATTAACCTCTGTTATGTGACATTTATTGGTTGGAACTCTTCGTTATTTGTCGAGTATTCACATTCTAGTTCATTCTTACTTGTTCGTCCTTCATTTGTCTCTTTGATACTATTTAGAATTTAATTAACCTCAAGTAATATGATATTTATTGATTTGAATTCTTCGTTGTTTATTTAGTCGTTATATTCCAGTTCATTCTTACTTGATTTTCTTTCGTTGTTCTGTTTAACACTATTTGGACTTTAATTTATTAACCTCTAAAATATGATTTATCGATTAAAATTCTTCGTTATTTATCTAGTCTTTACATACTAGTTCATTGTTACTTGTTTATCTTTTATTAGTCTCTTCGGTACTATTAACATTTTAAATATCTTCTAGTATGTCACTTTTATTAATGCTTAGAGTTATTTAAATACCTGCTGTAGCATTCCTGACAAAATATCAGGTGTCTCTTACGATTTTCGGTATTTTATTTTATTTTTCACTATGTTATCATTTAGGTTGTTATTTTTTTTATTTTTTTTCACTTCTATCTTTATTTCAATTATGATTAAATTGTTTGCAGTTAATTATTGTTTTCACTTAAGCCTGTCATATTAATAGGTCAATAATTAATTGACGCATTGACTCATCGGCTGACGTATTACGTGACACTCGTTTTGATAAAAAAATACATTTGAATAATTAATTATGTATGTGTATCTACCTAATCCGGTTCTTTTTACATTTGCTCTATTCGTAATGGAAAACTGTTTTAGGTGCAGATAGTTTTTTTATATATTTATGATTATAGTTAAAAAAGGCAAAAGAAATAAACGTCGTTTAGACAAAGTTACAGCTGTTTTTAACTTTAACTTAGCAAAAATCAACTTTAAAAAAAACTACTTACTTAAACGTTAATTTTAACTTGACACTAATTAAACGTTGTTTTTCATTATTTTCAAATTTCATTACGGCGCGCCCCTTTACCCAAATTGGCGTTGTACGGTTGCGTCAGTGTATGAAAAATGACGTAGTGGGGCGAGACTTCGTTCAAAAACACTGATTATTTTCGCGCACTTAATTTTTTGAATACTTACAACGTTAGTCCTTTTGAAGGTCACTCAAAGTTCCAATCTTTGTAAGTATGCAAATCAGGTTTTTTGATTTTTTTTAAACATATTCATACAACCAAAATTCCATTTCTGCCAAGAAAATCTCAACATTTCTATTTTTAAACATAGAAAAAACATATTTAGAACGCGGCAACCAATTTTTTTCCCAACTTGAAAAAGCAACGCTACTTACGCAAAATCCTAACCGTCAAAAATATTTTAAAAAAAACGTGTGTGCGTGTAAAGTGTGATTGTAACCGTTCCTGTAACGTAATCCGCGACGTACAAGGCGACGCGCTATTTCCACGCGCGATAAAAATAGCAGCTCTTCAATCCACACTTGACGCACTGCCGTTTAACATATAGAACCTCGTTGGTTTTTAAGTCACTGAACACTGTCACTGGCCACTTACGTCGCGGGTGTTAACTTGGGTTCCCTGATCAGCAGAGCGTGGTTGGAATGTGGAGTCCGCGGCGACCGGGGCGGCTCTGGCGGCGCGCGGCGTCGCGATGGCCTCTCCTCCGACGCTATATTTAGCGTCGTGGATTTGGCTCGACGGCTCCGGTTTCTATGGACCGGCGAAGGCGTGGCGGTTGACGGGGCTTAGGGTTGCTGAACACGGATGTCCTCTGTTACGGTTTCCAATATTCAATTCGTCTTGACTTCAGATTAACCTTTATGGTGTTAAGGCAAGCAGTTCAACTTATGAGCCGCTGTAAAACCATGTGGTAGTAAGATATGAAAGGGTTTTATGGTGGGTTAACGAGTAGTTGTTGACTGTACCTCGTTGTCCAGTCAGCGTCATATAGTTGGTAGTATCCAAAGTAGCCAAATAGTTCGTTACACGCCCTTGTTACTACGGTAATAATGACGTGTAACGTACTAAGTATTTGGCTACTTTGGATGCTACCAACTATATGACGCTGACTGTCCAAGGGTACAAAGTAGGCAATGGAAGACATATCGAGGGCGAGAGCGAAATTAAGGCTCTCAAGAGTATGAGTTACTGCTATGAGTAAGTAAAACGAAATAGATAAATATTAGTAGCAATATCCAGTCATAACTTTAAACATTTAATGTCTAGTGTGATACATAATATGTAATGGTGTGTGTTCTGATTGGTCGATTTAATTATTTAATTTATTACATTCGTTCTCAGAATCGAGGACTAAATCTTATTCACCAATCAGCAAATAGGAGGCCGGCAAAAATATTCTTGGCCTTGCAGTTCAGACCATCTTTGCTTTAGATTATACTGGTAATTATTTACTTACTTAAATATTTATTTAATGATAAAAATATCCTTATCGTTTCATGTAAAAGTAAAGGAGATTGTTCGAGTTAACCGACAGATATATTTATATAGAAATAAAAATCAGCCCTACATCTATAAACTTAGAAAATTAGCAACCCTGCACATTACAGTCAACCGTAGAGACGATATGGGAGATATTATTTACCACGCCGGCTTCTGTTTCACTAAATCTTCGAGCAATGTGTTTGTATTTCAATATACTAGCAGTTGCTTTCGACTCCGTCCGCGAAGAAGTTGTTTTTCGATATACTCGCGGTTAAAAGTCCATACGTCTTTCCTCGGGGCTCAAGCTATCTCCAAATCAAATTCTCGAGATCGGTTCAGTGGTTTAACCCTGAAAGAGTGACAAATAGACAGGCAAAGCTACTTTCACATTTATTACAAACATTAAATTCATCATCGCGTATGGAACTCGTCCTTCATGGATCAATCATCTATGTCCGTGTTTCAGCCAGTCTGCTGCGGCAGGCGAAAATTTATGCAGTTCCTCTCTGGACGGGAAACAGTGAAGTGGGCAATCATTTACCGCGTGGGAGAGGGTCTGGTCAGGTGCTCCATTTATTGCAATACGTATCAATTATTGTATCCGTAGTGTTGAGATCGGTCATGAATGTATACATACAACAAGATTTAATACTTACCCACTTGCTTCTGCCAGCGTCTTCGTCTAAATACAGCATAAAGGTGTAGAGACTTGTTAGATAACTTTCACGAAATTATTATTTCAGCGAAGGGATATTTCTTTTCGCATTTTATCCCATTCTTAATTTTACCCAATTGAATTTTTCCCCGGTCGATTTTATTACCGGCGCTTTTGTTCTCGTGCAACGTTTTTCCGAGTCGCATTTTTTCCCGATCGATATCTAGTATCACTTTTTCTAAAAAATAATTACCTCGTTATGTTACCTACATAACGAGGTAATTTTTTTTGTTGTTGTTTAGGTTGCGTTAGTTTTGCAGCAGGCCCGGAGGCCCAACAAATCCAGAAATAGGAGTGTCGTGATAGCGGAGCTCCGTCGACTCTGTCAACTTTGATTCATGGAATGGGAAAAGAAGAGTGAAAATATGATGCTAGGAAAAGAAGCGATTGGACAAAACTCACAAGGCGAAAAACACGAATGTGATAATAAACTGCCGGGAAATGGGCGACTGGTAATATTACGTTCGGGAAAAAACGCGAAAAGAAAATTGTCTTCAAAGAAAAAATGCGTTTGGGAAAGTCATCTAACAAACCTATCTACATATATAAATGGGAGTGGATTAAACAGGCCACATGTATTCGCCGTAATTACTCTAATGGTTCAATTTGACAGTATGTGTTTAGAACTTTATATCAATGTTAGAGATGACGCTTTCCCTTGAGACCTGCTCATAGGAAGAAATGCTCTTACTTACCCTGATGTAGAAATAGTTACAAATTCATCTGGTTTCTGGCTAGTAAGAGAGTCATGTGAGGTTTTATCAGAGGTAAACTTGACAACCACACCATCGTCCGATTTATGCGTACTAGATTCGTAAATAAAACACTTGCCGTAGAATATCAGGAGAAAATATATAGTATTTTTGATAAGTACTCATTAGTTCTTAATTTATGGAGAGGGCTATGCTCGGGGTTTCTCTGCGTGATAGAATCAGAAATGATGATATCCGCAGTAGAACTAAGGTTACCGACGTAGCCCGAAGAAAAGCTAAACTGAAGTGGCAGTGGGCGGGGCACATTGCTCGCAGGGTTGATGGCCGATGGGGTCAGAAGGTCCTGGAGTGGCGTCCGCGGACCGGAAGACGAGCAGTACGTAGGCCTCCAACGAGATGGAGTGACGACCTCGTAAGGATCGCGGGAGCGCGGTGGATGCGAAAAGCACAAGACCGGTCTGAGTGGAGAGCCTAGGGTGAGGCCTATTTCCAGCAGTGCACGTCTTTCGGCTGACATGATGAGTTCTTAATGAGGTAGTTACACTACAACTCTGAGAATTAAAATTACGATTAAAACAAAAGGAGATTGATAATTACCGACCCTATTGCTTGGCCCCGATTGACAAAGAGAAGGTAGATAAAATCATTCAGGAATTTCTAGATAAAGAAATCATTCATGAAAGTGATTCGCCCTTTGCAAGTACTGTTATATTAGTAAAAAAACCCGCCTTCAAAAATGTAAGAATCCAGGTTTTGTTTTTATAAACAATTATTTTATTTTATACTTTTTAGTGATCCGACTTATGCTGTTGTGTAGTTCCACTTCTCAATTAATGAGAAACTATAGAACATTTCAAGCTCGCCGCAGGCAACGCTGCGGGTATGTCAATCATATTTAAACCTAAATGTGCTCCCTCATAGTCGCTCAACTACCTTAATCGAGATATCTTATCGCCACCCTTCAAATAGGTACCGTTAAGGAGTTCCGGTGGTCATCTGTGGTCTTCATCATCAGTTTCACTTCACTCTATAGTACTTTTCAAAAGCAAATGCACTAGTTACAGTGAAAAATACCGAATCGCTATAGGTGTGCCTATAATATTTGAGGAGTTCCCTTGATTTTTCCAAGATCCCATCATCAGCTCCTGACGCCTGACTTTGACAACGGGACCAACTAGAAAGTATACAAAAATCAAATCGGTCTAGTGGTCTCCGAGAAATCATGGAACATAGATAAAAAAAGAAGATCCTGACGATTTGAAAACCTCCTCCTTTTTTTGAAATCGCGTAAAAAAAAGGTACAGACAGAATGTGTGTCGATTTTAGGGCTCTGGATAAATGCTCAGAAACAGACAGATATCCGCTTCCCCTCATCGAGGATCAATAGGCTCGGTAAAGCAAAATTCTTTATATCTTAGACATGAAAAATGGATTTTAACAAATTCTAGTTTCGACCGAGTCAATTAAGTATACTGCCTTCATAACACCTAATGGGCATTATGAATTTCTTAAAATGTCGTTTGGAATTTGTAATGGATCAACAGTCTTTTCAAAAAGCAATTGCAGAACGGTGCACGATTTAAATTTTGTTTTAGTATACATAGACGACATACTTATTGTTTTCAACGATATATTGTATTGTTCTGCAGGTTTCGCTATTAACCTAAAGAAAAGTAAGTTTTTTGTAAATGACATTGAGTACCTATTTGGGAAGGCATATATCACTAGAGGGTGTTTGTTCGGCCTAGTGATGCTAAAGTACTGGTAAATTCTCCTGTCCCATGTAAACAGGTCAGGCAGTTTATCATCCCAGATTTTGCCCCTAAAATAGCTTGTATAAGTAAACTCACTAAGATCACTCAAAAATAGGAATGGGGTCCTAAAGAAGATCAAGCACGAAATTTTGTTATTAGACATTTATCAAAGCAAACCATTATTAACTGTATTTGATCATCAACTACCTACAGAATTATAATACTGACGCCAGTTCTTTGGGTTATGGCACTGTGCTAGTAAAGTTTTGACAATAATATAAAAATTGTTGCCTACTTTTAGCAAGATTACGCCCGTAGAATCAAAGTACTGTTTCTATGATTTGGAGACATTGGTGATCTATAATGCTGCGAAGAATTTTAGAATTTATCTTCAAGAAATAAAATTTAAAAAAAAAAACACGTTGCAAATCTATCATTTGCGTTCCAGGAAAAAGTAACTGACGCGCTGAAATCATTATGCTTCTGAATTACGATACCCACTGGACGAGGTACGATTGCATGGTACCTACGTGACGTGCCAAAACAAAACGTTGGCTGCTAAATCCGTGCGCATAATACGACGGTTATTTCAGTGGCCAGTAACTGTTTCACACGCTTGTTAGATTACCTACGGAATGCTAGTTACGACTGTGCAGTCAAAAGCATTAATATCTAGACATAGACCCGGATATAGTAACACAAATTTTCCGGTCATTTATACCAAGTATCGCGACCCTTCAGGGGTCTAATTACGTAATGACGAAAAGGAAAAATATGGTAATTTTTCATTTATTTATTTATTTATTTATTAACACATTTTTCACGGCATTACACTATTCCATTACGCCGAGAAAACCAGATTGATGCTATACAATTTAATAGTCAGTTTTATGTAGAACACAATGATAATAATAATAATAATATATATTTTATTATTATTATTTGTTTGTAGTAATTACATACAAATAATAATAATAATAAAATAATAATTATAATCATAAACCGCTGACGCTGTCACACGTTCATTTTCGCTGCCTTTATTGATTCATATAAGTAACAAGCTCTAGAACGAATAGAACAGAAGCGGATACTGCAAACGCACGCCCTCCACCCTTGCCCATCTCGTCTAGCTCCTCGCCATCGTCGTCGAGTGACGAGTTTGCCACTGCACCCGACACCAGCGAGTCGAGCGACGAGCGTGGGCCGCTTCCTGCGCCGCCGCGACCACCTGCGCGACGCGGGCGACCACCGCTGCCGGCACGCTTGGGGCCTGCGGGGCATCCTGCTCCGCGCACGGCTCCCGCTACCGGTGGTTTAGTGCGCCGCATGCGATGGTCAACATCGAACAATGAAAATTGCATGCGAGCATACTGCGAATAGTCTCGACCTCAAAGGACTCTCGCTATATGGCTGGGTCAAGGGCCAGATACGGAAGGCAGTACTCCTCGACACGGCACGCATTGTGAGGAGGTTCCTCTCTCTGCAGTCCTAACCACCGGTAGCTTGAGCCCTGCCCCGCTGCCTACAGCACTCGTTTAGGTAGGTTTTTTATAATGTTTATTTTTTGTATTAGTATTGTTATTTCACTTTCATATTTGAATATTTACTGTGAAAATCTAACTTCTAGATTTTTTTATAAATATCTGAATAATAATAGATTTAAAAAAAACTTATTTCAGTACACTCGATTGCCTAGCGTCCATCTTCTCACAAAATCGCAAACATTTTCGGCACACAGCATTCCATCTCCAATCAAACAGGTCGCATTCCGTTGCTTACTTTCGTCCAGCCTCATCCAGCCTCACAACCCGCCCCTCTAGCTCGGAACAATCGTACTCGCCGCGCAAAATGCCACAAATAGTGGTTAGCAACTTGTTGTTACGCCTTGCCTCCAGAGAATTAAACCCGAGAGTCATAGGCTTTTTTATACATAAACCTAGGAAAGGCTTTCTGTATCTTCTCGAGAAGAAGGCGTAAGTAGACTCGTATGGATTCCATATGATGGAACGGATATGATGGATCAATGGATGGCGTTACATAAAACTTTAATAGCTTCAAGGTCATGAAAGTCTCTAACATTCCGAAGTACGAATCTTAACCGTTTAAAACAACTACTTACTAACAAGAGTTCTGATGTGATCATAGTAGGTAAGGCGTGTGTCGAACACAACTCCAAGATCCTTCACCGAAGAAACGCGACCGATGACTTTCCCACCAAGATAATATTGCGCCTCAACGGGCATGGGTCATAGCCCTGGTACCAGCGGCCCAATCACGTGGGCGTTAATCGAACGTGTCCGATAAATTACCAGTGTCAAAAGATTTGTTACACAAAGATTCTTGTATTTTCCAATAGTCGATGAAAAAAGAAGCTACACCGTAGAAGTATGGCATTACGGTACCGCCTACTTCTTTTTTCATCGATTATTCCGATAGTCGAATAATTTTTAGAAATATAAGAAATTTTGCGTCACTATCTCCCGGTCTAGCAGCCATCGCGTCAAGTATATCCATAGAGCTTATTGTTAGTCGCATAGGGGCGTGTCGATATTTAGAGAACGTGTATATATATTAATGATCTTGACTTTACCCAAGCAAGAATGGATATATTTATTTTGTAAAGTTACGAAGCATGAGTTATTTTACGTGCATGTTTAAAAATAGGTGGTGTTTAGTTATAGGGTTCGTTACTAGCTTTTTATTTACAATATTTGTATACATATAGGTGGTCTCTGCCTAGCCCTCTGGGAAACAGGCGGGATTTACCTTATGTATGTATGTAGGTAGGTGTGTCATTTAAGGTCTAATCTTGCAAGTTAATTTTGCACCAGTATCGTAATAATACAATTTGAAATACATAATGTAAATAAATAAATCTCAAACTAAACTAGCATCACTAAAATATTTTCCCTCATTGGGTCTCTATTCCCGATGGTAATAGTAGATTTATGCACCGAGGGGATAAAGCACTGTTTTATGTCACGGGCGCGATATTTAACCCCCGAGCGTAGCGTAATTCCTGAGCGAAGCGAGGGAATTAAAACTGAGTCCTGGGTGCAGCGAGGGATTCAAGCTCGCCCAAGACAGACAGACAGCTTTATCCCAAAGGAGAATACTCTACTTTCCTCGCCTTTTGCGAGACAATATAAAACAAGGCTACTTAAATATTAGAAACAACGTCAAATCTCAAATCACTTTCATTTTTGTCACTCGACATTTTTATTCAAACTATAATCTTTCACATGTACTTCTGTTGTTGTACATGGAGAGTACAACAACAGAACTGAGTATGTCATGCCACCCGGCTGACGCCCGGCGCCACCAACCCGGGCAAGGTGGTGTGAAATATGCTACCGGCCATGCGGTAGTGATTCACCAGGCCCCGCATGGAAACTCTGCTACTGGTGACAGCAGCGTCGTCAAATCAATCCGACACCCCCACCGCATCGGAACGTGGAATGTGCGTGGAGTGAATCAACCAGGCAAACTTCAAATCGTGGAAAGCGAAATGCAGAGAAAAGATATAGATCTTCTAGGGCTTAGCGAGACACACTGGAAAGGTCAGGGCCAGTTTACCTCTCAGTCTGGAAGTACAGTGTTTTTCTCGGGACCTGAAAGCGAAAGCAGTAGAGGAGTGGCTTTCATTGTTCCGTCAGGAGTAGCAAAGTGCGTGTTGGGTTATAAACCGGTCAGCGATCGCATTATTTACATAAAATTAAACACTTCCCCATGTAAACTGAACATCATTCAAGTATATGCCCCCACAGCTCAATCCACCGAGGAAGACATAGAAAACTTTTATGACACACTGGCAATTACGCTCCGTGACATACCAAAGAGAGAAATTACTATGGTCATTGGAGACTTCAACGCAAAAATAGGCAACACTAAAGACGACGACCACTTTCGCCGTGTGGTTGGCAAGTATGGCGTTGGCGAGCGTAATGAACGAGGCGACCGCCTATTACAATTTTGCAGCGAGGAAGATTTTACTCTCACGAACACCTGCTTCCAACACCATATTCGTCGATTATACACATGGATTTCCCCGGGTGACAGGCATAGAAACCAAATAGATTATATCTTAATAGACACGCGGTGGAGATCATCAGTAACAAATGCCATTACTTTTCCGGGAGCTGACTGCGGCAGTGATCATCAATTATTAGTCGCCACTGTGAGGCTCCGCCTGAAGATGATACGCAAGTCCCAGCCGGTCCCAAACCTGAGGAAGGTGGATTTAAATAGTTTCGGCACTGAGGTGGAGAAGAGGATATCGAGTGCGCATTTTGGAAACGCATTAGACCCCAATTCCAAATGGGATCTTCTGAAGACTGCTATCATTCAGACAGCAAAAGAACATACCCTTGGGAAGCCCGGCATGAAGAACTTCATCAAAGTCAAAGTCAAAGTCAAAGTTCTTTATTCTTCAATTTAGGCATAATATAATGCACCTATGAATGTCAAAAAGCATTACCACCGGTTCGAAAAATAAAACCTTTGCCCCGAGAAGAACCGGCGTAAGAAACTCGGCTCACTCATCACACCAGCTACCAGTCAGATCATCCTGGAGCGTCGTGAATTGAAAGAGAGAGGAACGAGCTCTGCTGAGGATCAGGAGCGCTATTCAAAACTGAGCCGGGAGGTCCAGAAAAGGTGTCGACAGGACTACGATGCATATATTAATAACATCTGCTTAGAACTTGAACAGAACTCTGTAAGGCACGAAACTAAACAGCTGTTTAAAAAAGTTAAGGAACTCACGAACTCTCGAAGCATCAAACCTATGGCCATCGAGGATGAAGAAAAGCGTCTTCTCATAGACATGACTCAAATACTGGAACGTTGGAAAAGTTACTGCCAATCTTTATACGATACCGGTGAACCGACGAGCCGGCTGGGAGAATGGATAGCAGACGAGCCCAATATTCTGCGATCAGAAGTCGAACGTGCCCTGAAATCACTCAAACGCGAAAAGTCCCCAGGCAGAGACGGTGTCCCCGCAGAACTACTGAAGAACTTGGGTGATACAGGGATATCGATTCTTCTAGACATATGTAACGGCGTCTGGAAAACGGGACAATGGCCTGTAGATTGGACAGAATCGCTTTATATTCCCCTTCATAAGAAAGGTTCCACCAAAGATTGCGGTAACTACAGGACAATCGCTCTTATCTCCCATGCAAGTAAGATCCTTCTGCATATACTAAACCAGCGACTCTGTCATTATCTTTGTCGCCAGATTCCTGAAGAACAGGCAGGTTTCGTAAAGGGTAAGGGAACCAGGGAGCAGATACTCAATGTGAGGCAGGTCATCGAGAGAAGCAGGGAGTTCAACAGCCCAGTTATCTTGTGCTTTATTGACTACACCAAGGCTTTTGATTGTGTGCAATGGGACAAGCTATGGATTGTACTGTACGAGATGGGGGTCCCAAAACACCTGCTCAATCTCATTCGAGTTCTATACAGCGATAATCGCTCTTACGTCAGAATCGGCACCGACTGTTCTAATGTGTTCGAAATAAAAAAAGGAGTGCGACAGGGTTGCATATTGTCCCCGGCCCTGTTTAATATACACCGTGGGCCCGAATAACCCGACCAATTTTAACAATCGATACTAGAGCCTATTTGTAGAATATAATGGGTATAATATGTAGTCCAATAACGCATAATTTCCGAGATTTTCATTATTTAAAAAACAATTCCATAGTTAATTTAATTTGAACTCTGTCACCTTAACCTAAAGCATTATTTAATAAGAAATTGATTAATTAATTTATGTTGTATGTGGATGATATTGCTACTTACAACATGAATCTTTCTTAGTAAATAATGCTTTAGGTTAAGGTGACAGAGTTCAAATTTAATTAACTATGGAATTGATTTTTAAATAATAAAAATCTCGGAAATTATGCGTTATTGGACTACATATTATACCCATTATATTCTACAAATAGGCTCAAGTATCGATTGTTAAAATTGGTCGGGTTATTCGGGCCCACGGTGTATACGGAGAGCACATTATTCGCAGGACCCTTGAAGACTGGGAGAAAGGGTTCCCGATTGGTGGCAAAAGAATATCGAATTTGAGATATGCCGACGACACTGTACTCCTCGCTACCTCTGTGGAAGACATGCGAGAACTGTTTCGGAGACTCGAGACCGAAAGTAACGAAATGGGCCTCGCAGTGAACAGAACCAAGACAAAGCTCATGGTGGTTGATCGCGCTGGTCACTTAAATAACCCGACAAACATCATAACAGGCGTGGACATAGTGGATCAATATATTTATCTGGGTGCTCAAGTCAACAGAGATGGAAGTTGTGTACCCGAAATAAAGAGACGTATTGGGATGACCAAGGATGCTATGACCCGCCTAAACAACATATGGAAGAAGAGGGGAATATCTGTCAATACCAAGACCCGATTGGTACGAGCCCTGATATTCCCCATTTTTCTATATGGAGTTGAAACATGGACGATACGAGCTCGAGAGAGGCAGAGGATCGATGCTTTAGAAATGTGGTGCTGGAGGCGCATGATGAGGATACCCTGGACCGCCAAGCGCACCAATATCTCGATTCTCGCGCAGCTCAAAATCAAAACACGCCTGTCCACAGTATGCCACCAGCGAATTCTTTCGTATTTCGGCCACATAGTGAGAAGAGGAGATGAAAGTCTCGAAAAATTGATCGTGGTTGGGAACACAGAAGGTAAACGAGCTCGTGGCCGTTCCCCAACCAGATGGACCGATCAAGTTAAGGACACATATTCCTCCAAGTTTTGCACGGTTGTAAAGGAAGCAATGGACAGGACTCGATGGAGGAAAATCATTCACTCCAAGTGTAAGCCATCCAGTGATGACCACGATCCTCAGTCATGAGGGACCGACGAGAGAGAGAGATAATCTTTCAACTTCAACCTTCTGCTAATACTGCAGCGTTTTTCAACACATGGTTATAATGACTTGCTTTAACTGAGGTTTGCATGAAATACATACGCAAATAGTATCGTCTTTGTTATGGTATTGTTTTGACGTCATCCGCTATTACTGCCAAGTAAATAAGCGCTATCAAAACGGTGACAATACGATAACAGATCAAAAACGATATTGTTTTTACCGTGTTGAATAGAGGCTCTGATGATGAATTAACTTGATGAAAAAAAACTACATCTTAATAAAATGTAATGTGAATATAACTTGAAAATTTAATTAAGTACCTCCTTATAAATATCAAAACTGACTGTACATAAGTTATAAAAAAATTGACACGTAAATATTATCTTTACCAATAAATTATCTTATCTTATAGCTAGGTAGATATTTTCTAAAGCCATTGCTGAGAATTTGGATTTTATTGTTAAGTCACCATGGTTGATTGTATTTATATTTGTACACGGTATTTGTACCTTGTAACTTGTCGCAAAATAGGCGTTTACAATAATTACAGTCGAAAGCATTAATGTCTACGTCTAGTCTAGGGCTGCCAACGGTACTATAATATATAGTATTGTACTATATTATGACTCTGTGTACTATATACTGTTGAAGAATTGTTGTTGTATATAGTACGCCAAATATGCGATTTGGGTTGGCCGTTTCAACCTATATTTTCTTTCTGTGTACTATATTTTTTATACCTTGGGCTGGAAAGTAGTATATTTGTCCAAGAAATAGTTGGCAACCCTAGTCTAGCGTCTACACAACCATCGCGTCAAGACAAGTAGGTACTGAGACCTTTATTGCCAGCGGTGTAAGGGCGTGTAAGGTGAAAAGTGGATAAGTACAGTCAGCTGCAGAGATAAGTATACCCCCCTGCATTTCAAGTTGTATGCAGGGGGTATACTTATCTCTGCAGCTGACTGTACATCGCTTTGTTGTGTAGTCGACTGCACAGAAACAAATACTATTATCTTGTTCTGTCAAATTTATTCTGAATCATCGTTGTGATTAGCTTCAAATTTAAATACTCGTATGTACAGTCAACAATTTGATTTCTACGCCACTATGGACCACAGATTCTATGGACTATGTTAAAGTGACGTTGACAACCAAAACGTAAGAGACCACAGTAGGAGACTTTTTTTCTTTTTTTTTCCTGTGATTTGGTTGACAAAGCCCATAGTGTCCTAGAAATAAAATTAGTTGACTGCACAGCACTGAGCAGGTGGTTCGGTTCTATTAGTGGTTAATACCTATACCTACTGTATTTTCCTTATATTTATAAGGACCACAAAAATATCGTTGATTGATTAATTACCGAGCAATAATAGATCGATCACCTACTCAAACTGCGCTGCAAAGGATGCTTTCTATATTTGTCTTTCGATGTTCTGCCAATAAACAATACTCGTGTCAATAAATAGCGCCTGCTATAAGTATTATTAGAAATTGACACCCGAAACTTGGCGGTTCCTGTCTCTTTTGCTGTACTCTGTGAGAAAGAGACAACACTCGAATTTCGTTTTACGAGCACTTGTGTATATTTTACTTGGGAGTCAATGAACCTCACGAAAAACATTACAATAGATTTTTAGCAAATATTATCATACTGCATATGTAGGATAGATCTTGCTGGCAAGAATATTAGAAAATAATAGCAAACCATTTTTTTTTACTTTATAATACCTAAAATCCTAATGAAATCCATCCGAGGTTCACGAGGTGGAACTGCCCAAATGCGCTAAGGTAGACGAGGGTTTAGGTATTTGGTAGCCACTCAGGCAGTGGCTAATCCCACATAACATAACCCACCTTCCCCTGACGAAGGCGGATATCTCCAGAAGATTTCCTCCTCAAAACAAAGGTGGTTTTAAAACTAATGTTTATATTATCAGGCTGCTAAATGTACTTTTTACTGTGTATTAATTTGAGAATAATTTAAACCGATTTCCTTGTTTATTTGGAATGTTTGGAATAATTTAAAATAATGTTATAATGTCTCGCACAAAACACAACAAAATTTGTAGGTATGTGATCAAAACGCATCCTACTGTGAGCTGTCATTGTCATGTTTTCAAATTAGACAGATTTGACAAAACACTGTCATCATTCATACCAAAGAGAATATAATCACTACGTATTCATACCCCGGTTGATTGTTTACATGAAATTTTAATTAAATATCGTGTTTTAAAATTATTGTTTAGTAAAAATCAAATGTATTATCAAAGCGAAGTAATCAAAAATGGATTCATTAAGTAAATCTATACGGGATAACACGTCGACACCGAAGCGGCGTCGCCTGGGGATAGGGCGAATTGTGCGACCGTCCCCCGAAAATGCTAACAAAAAAATCCGTAATGAATTTTCCAAGTGTAGTCCGATTAATCTGCAACTCATTAAGGAAGCTACGGATCGTTGCGAGTCCCCTCCATTGCCGTGTAATCAAATAGAGTATCTGTGCGACTCGGGAAATAATAGTTCATCTTGCAGTGAGGTTCCTTGTTCTCCAGGCATTTTGAACAGTTCCGTTGTAAGAGAAATCGAGAATTGGGAGACTATTTTAGTAAGTAAGGATAGTGGGATTTCTATATCCAATGATTTGGCGGAGATTGAGGATATATCCGATGATATGTTTTGTTCAAGACTGGAACAATCTATTTGTGATGATAATGACATATTGACGTCAAGATGCGAGCAGCATTTTCGAGAAAATATTGAGGAAAGTTTTGCAGCGGTTAACAAATCTATTTGCGGTTTTGGAGAGAGCCAAAGCCTACTTGAGAACAACAGCTTGTTTGAGACTAAGGACTCCTTTTTACTAGATATAAAAGAAAGTGGTATTGTACATGAAGAAGCCAAAACAAGGGGAAAACTTATGTCGGACAATGGAAGCAATTTTTATGGATTGCCTATCAAAACAAAGAGCTTTTTTAAATCATACAGGAATATTGAGAAATTTTATGGTTCGTATAATTTTAAATACAACCGTTTATATAAAACTCAGTTCTTAGTAAAATCATATTACTTTTCAGACTGGCAAGAAGAATGCTTGAACCTGCCTGCGATCCGGCAGAGACGTAACCTTATATATGCCCTGCCAACCAGTGGTGGCAAGACTCTGGTGGCTGAGGTATTGATGCTACGTGAAGTACTAAATAATCGGAAGAATGTGCTGTTCATCCTGCCATTTGTAGCTATTGTTCAGGAAAAGGTAAGATCTTTTTTAATATAGAACTTATTATTTATTTGTGTTGGATTTGTGCAGACTGATACTGCTTGACGTATTTAGATGTCACCACCCATGAAAGAGTTAAAAAATATGTAAGCTATCCCATTTTTTTTATACTTATTGTGAGTAGGCAGCACTGTTTCAAATAACATTATTTTAATTGTAATTTTATATCTAAGTTCATCAAGGGCTGATTTTTAATTTTTTTATTCTTTTTTTGCATGGTATAAATAGGAGGATAGCTAAAACACACATATGCTAAATACTATTTAAGAATGGAAATACCATAATAATATTCATATTCATCATACAGTATTTAAATCTCTTCCAGATATGGGCGCTATCTCCTTTCGCTGTGAATCTCGAATTCTTGGTGGAAGAGTATGCCGCTGGGAAAGGCCATATCCCTCCCAAGAAGCGCAGAAGTAAACACAGCATTTATGTGGCCACTATAGAAAAGGGACTGGCTCTGATCCGGAGTCTGATTGAGCTGGGGAGGCTGAATGAGATTGGTTTGATGGTGGTATGTTGTTTTATGTTTGTCCATGTTTTATTCTTGGGATACAATCTGGGGCCCTTGGCATGGCATGGCTTGTGCCCTCATGGTAAAGACAGTGCTGCCACCAGGGCATAATAGGATTTAAAGAAGATATATAGAGTAGATTACAGTAATTTTGTTGCTAATTCTCTGGTTACTAAAAATGCTATGCTGTATCTTATTTTTCTAATGTCAGGTGGATGAGCTGCATTTAATAGGCGAGCCGGGCCGCGGAGCGACCTTGGAAATATTGCTTTCTACTGTGTTATTTGCTAATCGTGAGTGATACCTATAACTTAAATTTTCTACAAGCTTACCTAGTATAATTGCTTAATTAATTGTCGTTAATGGTATCAAAATGTAGCCCATAGCGTTACCATGGTAATAACAGTGCTGTAATAAGCATAACAGCATTGTTATTGTCAAAGTTACACTTATCAGATAAATTATCACATGTCAGTAATGATGTTTGGTGAACAATGACTTCCTTTTTTTGCAACTGAAGTGATTTATTACTTGAGCTTTGCTCTACAATGGTATTGCTGGTTACATATAACGATTTAATAAAAGTCTTTTGTTAAAAAAAGATGGCGCGTAACCCGTATAACTTGAAAAATATTTAAAAAATCTATATATTTTCTCTTTCAGAGGGCATCCAGATAGTAGGCATGAGTGCCACGATCGGCAACCTGTCCCAAGTGGCCCAGTTCCTCCGCGCGGATGTGTTCCAGCGGGACTTCCGGCCGGTGCAGCTCGTGGAGTACGTGAAGCTGGGGCCGGCGCTCTACCGGCTACAAGAGGGCCAGCTCGAGCCCGACAGAGAGCTCAAATTTGACGTGAGTACTTCGACTAAGGTCGCGGTCAATAGAATTTGCAAAAGATGTTAACAAAACCAAATGGGTCGGTATCAAAACGACTGGATTCTCAAAACAACCAGAACCACATAAAGACTTGATCGCAAAACGACCACATCTGCAAAAAGCCTTTATCTCGTAATGACTTTCTAGTAAAACGACCACATAGCATAAAGTCTGAATAACAGAACGGCTTGCTATCAAAATTACTTGTTCGCAAAAAGACCACCTCGCAGAAGGTACACATCTTAAAATGCCCTAATAGCAAAATACCTAGATCGCAAATGAACTTAATCTCAGAATGGCATGGTAGCAATTAGTCTTGTTAGTAAAATAGCATGAAATCATTCCATCGGCATCATACCATCGTAAAATCGTAATACGTCGTCGTACCGCAAAAAAAAAAGATATTATTTTTGACCGGAAATACAAAAATGAGCTCAACTCGCTTAATGAAGGAGACATAACTTGTTTCCAATTTTTCCAAAACATTTCGGAGATCAAGTTAATTTTAAAAATGTGTAATGTGTATGTGTAAATGTGTGTTAATGTGAATGTGTGTGTGTGTGTAATGTGTATGTGTGTGTGTGTGTATGTGTATGCGTGTGTGTAATTGTGTATAAGTCCAATAATATTTTACGTTCAGGAAGTACTACAGTTTTAATTTAGTTAGTATGCATATTTCCCTGTTATATTATGCAATTTAAGTTATAATAAAGTTTTTTTTTATCTGAAATAAATATGTTTTATTGTCTAAGTTTAGAAAAACCAGCAATTGAGAAAAAATAACTTGTTTAGAACGCCATTTTCATTAATAGTTTACTTTGTTATACATAGTTCCCACAGCCTACAGCTAGAGGTAGTGACCCTGCTCACGAAGCACGATATTTATAATAAATGAATAAATAAATAAATACAATATTTATTTAATAGTACTCTATGGATGGATATTGTTGCTATTCTGATAACTAGTCGTTTTGCTACCATAAATTGTAGTCGTTTCACTAGGAAGTTGTTTTAAGACCTAGTTATTTTGCTATTAGGGCATTTTAAGATGTATACCTTCTGCGAGGTGGTCTTTTTGCGAACAAGTAATTTTGATAGCAAGCCGTTCTGATATTCAGACTTTATGCTATGTGGTCGTTTTACTAGAAAGTCATTACGAGATAAAGGCTTTTTGCAGATGTGGTCGCTTTGCGATCAAGTCTTTATGTGGTTCTGGTCGTTTTGAGAATCCAGTCGTTTTGATACCGACCCATTTATACACTAGCATTATTTCACATTAAGTTTAAGATGAAATAATTATTAATTATACGTTATTTTTAATAGGAACACGCTTGGTGAATATTTGAGGTTATGTGTCAAACAGTACTAATTTGTTTACATCGTTCTCAAAGGCGACCTTATCCCTTTAAGGGATCTCTTCCTGTTAAGCTAATTAATTCGTACTAGTTGTATTAAAAAATGTTTGTACTCGCGTACTATAAACCGCTAATATTGATATCGTTAACTGTATCAGAATACCACCTACAGCGTAACCGAAGCGTGAAAACAATTCTGTAGTGAGCGTCGCCAGGGTAATAACAGTTCTATAATAATTTTTATAGCATTGTTAAAACTGTTTTTATAACAAATAACATGTGCAAAAAATACGAAAAATATTTAATTATTTACCATACTTAAGTAAAAGCCTTAAAAGATTGTTTTTAGAAAAAACTAAAAATAACTGGTTTGAATGTTTTCGAATATGGCGGCACCAAAAATGGCGTTCGTTGAATAAAATTTCACATTACAATTCTCATAATGTATTGTTCGAAGTTTAAAAAAAGTCTCAAAATCTCAACATTACGTACCAGTTTCATAAATAAGTAACTATTTATTGTCTGCAGTTTGCATTGTGTTATTAGACAGTTATCTGTCTCCTAATTTCCTAACAGTCGTGTCAGTTAAGCTAGGGCTTTCCGTAGTACACGGCGGCAGCGCTGGCGCTGGACCCGGACGGCGTGGGCGGGCTGGTGGCCGAGGTGGTCCCGCGCGGCTCGGTGCTGGTGTTCTGCCCCACCAAGCGGAACGCCGAGAACGTCGCGCAGCTGCTGTGCAAGCTGCAGCGCAAGTAACCATTTACAGATAACTAATCTTCTCCTTCTCGTTTCGATAGTTCATTACTCCATCAAACTAGCGATAGCTAACGCTCTGTTAGTCGCGTCTCGGAGATCTTGCTAAAAAGTTGCTCGGAGCACGGAGGTGTACGGGCATAAGTAATAGGGCTTGAAGAAGGGATTGCGTTGAAACGTTGCGTGGGTAGCCGAGGCAGTTCTGGTAGCCTCCTAGCTTGGGATTCTGGGGACCTAGCATGGCCGCGTTTATCACGTGACAAACGTTTGGTTAAGGCATCTGTCACCTTCTGAAACGTAAATAAGTACGACAGTGATGGATGCTTTATCCACATTTGGCACTCGATATAGACGCAGCCATACTAGGCCCACTGGTCTACTGAGCGCAGAATGGCTCGCAGTTACTGTGGAACTTGCAGCGCAAGTAACCACTTCCAGCTAACTAGTCTCCTCCTCGTGTCGATGCTTCCTTCTTCCATCACTGTGGGACCAAAAACTTGCGATGGCTAACGCTCTGTTTGTCACGCTAGGATTGTGTTGAAACTGACGGCGTGGGTAACCGAGGCAGTTCTGGGAGCCTCCGAGGTGGGGTTCTAGCTTACCAAGCGGAGAATGGCTCGCAGTTACTTTGGAAGCTGTAGCGCAAGTATGAAGTTATGCAACAGCGAACTAGTGTAAGTCAGGGTTGGTGGTGGAACTGACGTCGTCGATGTGCAGGTAGCCGAGCCAGTTCTGGAAGCCTCCGAGCCACGGTTCTGGCCTACCGAGCGCAGAATGCCTCGTTACGTAAAGCAGGCATTGTGTTGAAACTGACGGCGTCTGGGAGCCTCCGAGCTAGGTTTTAATGTACAAGCTACAGTGAGATTGCTGTGAACTAGTGCAAGTGGAAGTTAGTGGGGTTTTGCGCCATTCAAAAGATTTGTAAGCAACAACGTAAAGCATCTTTCGAACTGTTGCCAGAGAGATGACGTTGCACCGCACGGCGGAGCGCGCGTCGCTGGCGACCGCCCTGCGCAGCGAGGGCGCGGCGGGCGGGCTGGTGCGCGCCGCGCGCTTCGGGGTCGGCTACCACCACAGCGGACTCGCCGCCGACGAGCGGGGCCTGCTGGAGCACGCCTTCAGGTAGGTACACCCTCCAGATGAAACCGACTTAGGTAGAATAAACTCTTAGATTAATTAGTTCATACCTAGATAGAATCAGGTAGAAATTACCTGGGTGACTGGAGTAAAATAGTCTTGATTAGGATAAGCTCATAGATAGAATAGACTTGGGTGAAGTACTTTTGGCTAAAATAGATATTTGCGTAAGTAGAGTAAGCTCATAGATAGAAAACACTTGAGTACATACAATTAACTTGGGTAAAACAGATTTGGCTACAGTAAACTTTTGGGTAAAATAAATTTAGAACAGAACTAACCATCAGGTGGCCTGTGTGCTCGTTTGCCTTCTCTCTGTAATAAAAAAAAAAAAGACGCATGGCAGACTAGATTTTTGGATAGACGTACTGGTAACTTTTGGATATAATAGATTCGTAGGCAGAACTGGCGCTACAGTAGAAAGTTTGGTAGACTAGATTCTACTTTGATTCTACTTACTTAAATAAACTTTTGGTAAAACAGCATTAGACATCTACCCTTCACGAAGATATCATTCTGATAAGTGTTCAATCACTCTAGAAAATATGAGGTTTCGGAATCTGAACAGGATTGCTTCAATTGAGGGCAATGGCTTTGGGGCTATAATGAATTTAATATCTAGCTAGAGTATGTTGGGGTCAGGTCGGCAAGGCTGTCTTAAACTATGCACAAGAATTTGGGGCCCTTTTGGAATGCAAAGAAAGCGAACTATACTAACATATCTACTATTTGTTTTGAGAATAAATGAATGTCCTTCGGGGCCACCTGAGGATCGAGGCCCTGGGCACGAGCCCCATGTCCCCTCATGGTACAGACGTTACAGGTCGGGCGTGGTCTCGGTGTTGTGCTGCACGTCGACGCTGGCGGCGGGCGTGAACCTGCCGGCGCAGCGCGTGCTGATCCGCGCGCCGTTCGTGGGGCAGCAGTTCCTCGCGCTGCCCGCCTACCGCCAGATGATAGGCCGTGCGGGCCGCGCCGGCGTCTGCGAGACCGGTCAGTTATATCATATCATGCAATTAAGTATATGCCTTCTGTTGTCTTTGTAAAACTAGGCTGGTTGGTTTCAGTCAAGGGAAATACGGTATCTTAAGAGACAATGGGTTGCCCTGTTAAAATTAATGTATTTTTCTAATAATGAATCCTAGAAACATTCTCATACCAGTTTTAATTTCACTCCATAATTTGTAATAACACTGACTTTTTTAGAAGTATTTCAACTCATTTCGGCAGATGATACCAAAGAAATTATTTGAGTAACATGCCTACAAGTGTTTTAAGCATTTCCTAGGAGCTTAGCCTCCATTAAGACATAAAAAAAAAGGGTTCTTAGAAACAGCAGACTTCAAATTTTCTTAACGCAACTAAACTGTACTTTTAATTCGTAACCCTGTATAATTTATCAATCGATCCTCCTCAGGTGAAAGCATAATAATCTGCAGCAGTCGCGACTGGCCGCAGCTGCAGGCGGTGCTGCGCGCCGGCCTGCCGCCTGTCTGCAGCGGGCTGCCCGCCGCCTGCGCCAGCTTGGTGCTGAGCGGGGTCGCGCTCAAGCTGGCAGATTCGCGGCTTGCGCTCAGAGACCTGCTCTCCTGCACGTTCATGGCTACCACGTGAGTACATAATAAATTTTTCATCACACTTGCTCGTAAATGGTGTTATTCCATGCCTGTATACAGAAGGACAATGGCCTAAATTGTTCCCGCGGGAATTATGGCGAGTTTGTCATCCCTAGGGAGTAATGACTTTCTTTTTAAAATTTGCAACTCTTTCGTACATCATTTCTGACTAAGGAGGTTTAATTTTCAGCCAAAAATTAAATCGGTTTCTAATTTCATCTTTAAAAATTAGCTATAGACTAACTTACATTACACAAAACCTAAACGCTTCATTAAACTTCATTATTTTTATACCTATTTCAAGTTTATATCAACATTTATCATTAGTTTTAGTAATAATACATTTTTATCAAATTGGCTAAATCTGGCTCGAATCCAGGTCGAAACTAAACGCAGTTATTATCTGTGGTAGAGGTCACAAAAAAAATATCGTTTCCATTTACGTTCCCGTTCGTCAAAAGTTATTTCTTTATATTTTGCAGAGTTAAAGTGTTTTCTCTTTGTTTTTTTTCCTCGCAAATGTGATGAAAACCATTGTGTGTATCACAGGCAGTAAGGGGATTACTAACTCGAGTCATTAAAAGCCCTCCGCCTTCGGCGTCGGGCTTCTAACACTCTCGTTAGTAATTCCCTTCATACTACCCTTGATGCACAATGTACTAATAACCACTTGACAGTCCAGTTCCTTGTTGGAGTTGGACCAGGTGAACCTAACCATTTTAACTAATCGCTAACCGGGCGAGAAGCTTTGGTCCACGTCTCGCTAGGACTGGATAGCAAATACGACCAGATCGCGTTGCGACCAAATATCAAAAAGCTTGAGTCGCTAAATGACCACGTTTTTTTTTCATCTTGTCTTAGCAATGTCGACGGACGAATGTCGAGTTCCCAAGGGTATAGCGATAATCGAAACCCCCTGCAACATGGGCTGGCTGAATAACTAATATTTCGCGGACGAAGTCGCGGGCAGAAGCTAGCAATTAGTAAAGCTTCTTTTTATGATTTATAGGCGCGCACTTATGCCTTCCCAGTGACATAAAAATGTTGTCTGTCAATGTTGTTTCAGTTCTGACGTGGACATAAAAGAGATGTGCGACGCGTCGATCCGCTCGCTCATCATCAGCGGCGCGCTGGAGGTGTCCGGCGGCGAGGGCGCCGGCGCGGGCGACTGCGTCGTGTTCAACGACAGCCGGCTCCGCGTCAGCAAGCTCGGGCGGGCCGCTATCAAAGGTTAACCTTACGTTACTGCTTCGTGGGGAGAATACCGACCTAAGATCTGTCGAACTTTTTAAATGAGGAACTCGGGCCATTAGAGAACGAGAGGATCATTAGTCATTAGTGATGTCAAGTCATTTGTAAATTTAGCAAACTCAATTTTATTGTTGTAGTGTGTCAGATTCACTTTGGACCTAGGTACCAAATTTAAGTTCTTGACTGCAGATAAATTCACGCCTTCATTTCCAGAGTGGGGTAAGCAGAACTACAGAATTACCAACAACTCTTAAAAGTATATGATAATAATGTAAAAGATAAAAAAAAGATAAAAGATGTTTATTCAGTAAGTAGGCCGCACGGGCACTTTTACACGTCAAAAATCTACCAGCGCTTCGCAAGAGACCACTGCTGAGAAGAAACGCCGCAAGAAACTCAACAGTCAGTCATTTTTTTACCAACCGATCCGTAGTCACACCAATTGGCCACACTGGTGTGACTATGGTTCATTTTATTTATCCGTAGTCACACGAACACATAAATAGGAGGAAGGTTTAGGTTAGGTTCGTTTTTATATCAGGCCCGGAGGGCCAGAACAACCCAGAGAAACAGACGCAAATTCGGTCTTGGTGTGACTACGGGTAAATAAAATGAACCATAGTCACACCAATGTGGCAAATTGGTGTGACTACGGATCGGTTGTGATTTTTTTTAAATACTACTAATGATATTATACAATTATAAAGCTTAACCTAGCATTATATAAAACAATGAATTTAACATAAAATAAAAAATCAAATATATTCAAGCGTAGCTTGAGCACGAAAATGTGTCGAAATTAAGAATTTTCATAGGGAGTAATAAGTACTATTAATAAAAAAAAAAAAGAAATATATATTTAAAAAAATATATACTTTCCTATGACAGTGCAAGACAACCACCACATACAAAGTTTCGATACATTCTCCTACAGAAACCGTGTCCCCTAGACAATATACAATATTTACATTTATACCTATTTTATTATTCAGTTATTTAGGTGTTTAGTTAAGTTTAGGCCAAGCATTTTTATCTGTTAGATAGTCCTCGACCCTATAGTAAGCTTAGACATCAACGACTTTGTCAAGTAACTTTTACGTACTGGAAATGATAACTTTAAAACTGAGTCATGTAATTTATTATAGAAAAGAATGCATTGACCTACAAATGATTTATAAACTTACGGTCACGAATTTTTTTAATAGCAATTTTATTTTTATTTCTTGTATTCAAATTATGTATATCATAATTCTTAACAAAAGAGTCTTGATTTTTAATGACATAAATAATATTCTCATAAATAAATTGTGACGCTACTGTCAAGATACTAATTTCTTTAAATAGTAATTTAAGGAATCACGGGAGTTAAGGGTTCTATATAGAACGAATGGCTCTTTTTTGTAACACAAATATAGTCTGTATGTCAGCAGCTTTTCCCCAAACCAGAATACCGTACGACATAACACTATGAAAATAACTATAATAAACTAGGCGAGCTGTCTCAACATTGGTAAGTTGCCTGATTTTCTAACCGCATAAGCTGCCGAACTTAATTTACCTGCTAGTACTGCTACATGGGGACTCCATTGCAAGTTTATCTATAGTTATCCCTAAGAAAAGCGCCTTATCTACCATTTCCAAACACTCATCATTTATAAATAAACTGGATTCTACTGGTCTAACATTAGGCAAAGCGAACCTAACACATTTAGTTTTTTTAGCAGTGAGTAGCAAATTGATACTAGTAAACCAATTAAGTACTTTACCTAGCGTGGCATTTATCCTACTGTAATCGACGGATTTTCGTCCACCTTGAAAATTAATGATGTATCATCAGCAAATAGCACAATATCACAAAGGTTATCTACCGTGCGTGGTAAGTCATTAATATAAACCAAAAATGAGAAAGGACCTAATATAGAGCCCTGAGGCACACCTAGTTTAATAGCTGCTCCCATGGACTGTGTTTTGTTTACCACAACCGTTTGTGTTCTATCACTAAGATATGAAGACATAAGATTTAGAGAATTATTTGACAGACCATAATGTTCTAATTTTAATATAAGAGTCGCATGATCTACGCAATCAAAAGCTTTGGAAAGGTCACAATAAATTACTATTGCATCACAAGATTTCTCCTAAATATTATATATATATATATATATATATATACACCGTGTTTTTTTTGATTTACGATAACTTCGGCATATTACTAGGTATATCTATAGAAACTAATTGGTAGATTAGATTTTTAAATATTGCAAAAAAAAAAATTTTTTCAGTTTAGAACAAAATAATGAAATCTTTTATCTTTGGTCATTCTAAAAGGGCCTTTACAGTTACCTAGCTAATAATCAGTGTCAAATACGTCTATGTTGGCGTGACATACACACACAAGTAAAGATAACACTTGACAGGTACAAGTCACTTTAGATTGACGCGTATACAAACCTAACAATTGGAAACTCTTTACTCATACGTATTAAAAGAAAATTGTTTTTATCAATTAAGAGCCTTTTACAGTAGTTTAACGTGATTAACTGATTAAATTTAAAAATTAAATATCTTTAAAACCGTTAGACTTATCATTTGTCTGTCTTCGGGAAATTAACTTTGTTTGACCTAAAGAACGTTCCCTTAAAGTTATCGTAAATCAAAAAAAACACGGTGTATACATATATTTAAGGAGTACAGATGCTGCGTCAGTTGTGGATCGTCCTCTGGTGAAGCCGAACTGTAACCACATTTTGCACTTTTGCAATCAAGTTAGGATGTCAGTGTGTACATTTTACGTTTTTTATCTTTTATTAATGGCTTATATTAAAAGCTCTAATCTCTTTTCAACAGTATGTATAAAAAAATCGGCCAAGTGTGAGTCGGACTCGCACACGAAGGGTTCCGTACCACACAACATTAGCAAAAAAAGACAAAAAAATCACGTTTGTTGTATGGGAACCCCCTAAAATATTTATTTAATTAAAATTAAATTTTATATTTTTAAATTGAATATACAATTAAATATTCTGTGAATATTTCAAGTGTCTACCTGTTGTTGTTATAAATATCGAGGAAAAAGCGCAAACAAAACACGTTTGTTGTATGGGTTTATTTATTCTGTTTTTAGTATTTGTTGTTATAGGGGCAACAGAAATACATCTTCTGTGAAAATTTCAACTGTCTAGCTATCACGGTTCATGAGATACAGCTTGGTGACAGACAGACGGACAGACGGACAGCGGAGTCTTAGTAATAGGGTCCCGTTTTTACCCTCTGGGCATGGAACCCTAAAAAATACTTCAACTTGTTTTGAAACGCGCTCCTGAAAACGATTACGTCCGGTCAACTAAGTGAAACTGTGTTGTACCAAATAAATATTTTTCGTATAGTCGAGTAGGCAACTCGTCGTTAATCAGTGAGGTGTCCAGGCTGCATGGAGCTGGAGGTGGCCGGGCAGCTGGCGCAGGAGCTGTGCGCGGCGGCGCGCGCGCTGGTGGTGCTGGGCGCGCTGCACCTGCTGTTCCTCGTGGCGCCCAGGGACGGCGCCGGCGTCAAGCCCGACTACCGACATTACTACTCGCTGGTAACTATACATGTCATATCACCACTCACTTGTAGTCTCATACTTATTTTATATTTATCAAAGACTTGACCAATTTTATTGCTTTATAATTTATATTCACCCAATAAACATGCTGAGCATACTTAGAACCTTGTCATTGCCATGCGCGTCATTTGATGTTTAGGTTGAAGTTTATTGTGACAATGCACTAAAGTATTTAACATTTTCTTTCTGATATGGGTCATTGACCAGACCTTTTATTTCTCTTTTAGTTTGAACGCTGAAGTTTTTTTTTTTATCCTTACCTCATTACAGCTACGTGTTTAAAATAAAATGTCCATAGTTTTAAACCTTGGTAAATAATGTAAGCCCCTGTATCATCCGTCTCGTTCTAGTATTGCAACTTAGACGAAGAGGGCGTGCAGACGGCGAAAATCCTCGGCATCACCGAAATGAACGCCATTCGGATGATGACCGGGAAACCTATCACGGTAATTTTATATGTTACTTTATCCGTTTGTGTGTTTGTTATACTCGTACGTGACTACGAACGACAAGGGACGACTGTTCGTCAGAGCAATGAACTTTTATTTTCTTTCTTATGAACAGATTGCGCATGGCCAACATTTTAGAGCTTAGTTACCTAAGACAGTTTACTACTCATTTTTTTATGGCATAGAGAAGGCAAACGGACACAGGCTACCTGATGGTAAATGGAAACTGTGACCCATAGACTTAAGACTGCAAATGCGTTGCCAACCCTGAGGACTAAGATGGAATGCCTCCATGCTAGTCATTACACCAGCTGTCTTATCCCTAAACAAACACAAACCGGAACACAACAATGCGAACACTGCTGTTTCGCGGTAGGTTAATGGATAAGATGGTGGTCGCGATCCGGACGGACTCTGCACATAGGACTTGTGCAGGGTCCGTCCGGATCCACCCGCAATTTGGTCCACCCGCAAAAAAACCATCTTAATTTCTGACTTTCCCATATTATAAAAAAAATTTGTTTAAGTCCATATTGATTTTATGTCGTAATCATATTGTTGATTTTATATGATTACGACAAGTACATTACCCGATGCTCTTACGCTGGAGAAAAAACATCGTGAGGAAACCTGCACATTCGAACAGCTGATTGTGTAAGTGAGTAATTAGGTACACAAAAGACTAACGGGGTCGAAGTGTATCCGAAAGGGCCCATCTGTAAGATAAAGACTTATGTAATCTTATAGTCCTATAGAAAACGGAGGCGGCGCGTTCCCATACTAAAAAGCGTGCTCAAAGCAAGGCGCAGGCGGTTTTGCCTTTGCGGCTTGTAGAGTTGTGTGGTGGTTAGCAAGATGAATAGAGTTCAAAATGTGTTGTAGAATGTATCAGAGAGCGTGCTGCGCCGGTTCTATCTGGCGCTCATGCTGCACGACTTGTGGAAGCAACTGCCTTTTCATCAGGTGGCCGACAAGTGAGTCAGATTATAAATATATGAATTGTGAGATGTTTTTTCGAAAAGCATGCGTTTCAGTATTATTGTCATTTTGTTGCGTAAAAAAAAGGTATTTTCTAACTTTTATGGCATTATTACCATGTAATAACGTGTCATACTCCCAATTATCTGCCCTTCTACGGAGAAAAGACGCATGTGCAAATGAATTCATAGGAGCATATTAAACTCTCAAAGGATATAATAAGGTTGGATGTGCAATAGAATTATTATAGTAAGTACGAACCGGGAGACGAAGTGTTGGCAGACCTTCCACAAGGTGGACTGACGATCTGATAAAGGTCGCGGGAAACCGCTGGATGACAGCAGCAGAGGACCGATCGTTGTGGAAAACCTTGGAAGGCCTTTGTCCAGCAGTGGACGTCTTGCGGCTGATAATGATGATGATGATGATGATGAAGTACATGCGCCCTTTCTCCGTAGGAGGGCAGTGTAGGTAGTACGACACATAGCTGAGTGGATACCATATTCACATAATGTAAAAATATGTTAAATTTAAGCAAAATTGTTCCATTCTAAAAGACCTACTACACCGAAATTATACTATAATCTCCCGTATTGATTATTATCTGTGAACACCTATAATTCGCCATACGTCATGTTCATGGTATTTAGATGTAACTATTTTGAGGTTGGTTGGTTTCTGAATAAATGAATAAATATGATGAAGTGCACGACGTTTAAGTATGAGTTGTCCATCTGCATGTTTGTCCATCAATGAGAGCCTCAAGAAACCTTGTTTGTAGGTACTGTGTGTCCCGCGGCACGGTGCAGAGCGTGATGACGTCAGCAGCGTCCTTCGCGGCCGGCGCGCAGCGGTTCTGCGAGGAGCTCGACCAATGGTGGACCTTCAGGTAGAATGCGTTGCTGACTCAACGGGCTTATAGCTGCCTTTAAAGGGGCGACTACAGTAACTGCCATTTACGTGTCATGAAATGTCATGTTTATTACATATTTATCTTCAGAGGTAAATGTGAGGATTAGGGAATTTACAGTTGTAGGATTTTGGTTTTTAGTTGGCCGCATCTACGAAGAAATATATAACTCTTGTGATAATTCTATCAACTTAGACAGTAGGTTACAAACGCTTTAAAAATAAATGTCGTTACAGCGAGCGTTATGATGCCGCACGTGTTACGAACGCTATTTTCTATCAGGGTATTTGTCTAACTTGTTCTTCTGGCTAGGCCAACCAAAAACTGAAGTAGTTAAGAATATTAGTAGGGATTTTCATTAGCGTTAAATATTGATCGTCAAACTACGAATGCTGCATTGCAGAGCCTTATTCGCCGAGCTGGCGCCGCGCCTGGCGACCTGCGCGGCGCCCGAGCTGGCGCAGCTGATGGAACTGCCCGCCGTCAAAAAGGTAATGCTACTCATGAAGGGCAAATGCTCTAAAACCCTACTAATATTATCAATGCGAAAGTTTGTTTCTTTGTTATTCCTTCACGCTGCAACGTCTGGACGGAATTGGGTGAAATGTTGAAATAAAGATAGTATCAAACGATAGAAAAAATTACCTTCTGCTGGAGTTTCTTGCAGCGCATCTTCTCCGTAATGATTTTCTTGTTCGAAGCGCTGGTAGATTCACTTTATATTACCGACGCGTGAAAAGGCCCATATGTGGCTAATTTACTGGAATAAATATTTTGAATTTGCTACTTTTCGCGAAGTCGCGGGAGGTGCTAGTTACCTACTCATAAAAATCCATTAATAGGCGGCCTAAAGTGACACATTTGGTCACTCGGGACTAAAGTAGTTTTTCATTTTAATTTTAATGGTGCGCCAAACCTACATAACAGCCAGCTACAATGTAGGCTTTTGACAAGCCAAAAACACGTTGACAATACGACCAAAAGTCACTTGTTTAACCGACGACCTGAATCAGAAAGACTGGAACTTCGCTTGCCCTGTACGTGATGCTGTATGTCCAGACGCGCGCCCTGCAGCTGATGCGGGCGGGCTACAAGCGGGTGGAGGACCTGGCTCGGGCGTCCGTCGAAGAGCTCTCGGCCTCCGTGCAGCACCTGTCGCGCGCCGCCGCCGGCCTGCTCGTGAGCGCCGCCAGGGTAACAACCTCAACCGTATACTGGGTGTCCCTAAAACCAACACCAAAACTGAGAGGGCTGATAGAGCAGCTAAAAAACTATCGATTCAACCCCTATGTATGTTCAGCGATTTTTACTAGTTTCAGAGATATTGATCATTGTCACGAAAAATCATTAATTTCATGTTTTATTTCATAAGTTTTTCAGTGGTATGTTACAAATTTGAATCATTAAGAAACAGCGAAGTTTTTAAACCTATTTGCTAGTTTTTGTTTCAGTTTTTTTCAAGTAATCACGTAAAGTTATTTTTTCCGTACAAAGTGAAAAGCAAACACTGGGACACCTAGTAAGGAGAAACCATCTTTGAGTGATAACTTAAAAAAATGGGTAAACGGGTAAATTAATTTGAAATACAAAGGTCTTTGAAAAAATGAAGCTAAATAAGTTTTTGTCTAAATAATCCTTGTTACGACTAGCTTCGCTGCCCACTTTACCTTTATTTGACAGCCAACATCTGCTTATCGAAATCAAACTAACGAATCTAAACTTCCACCAGTCTACGGCAATTAACAGCGCAGATCCTGTTGCAACCATTCTTTTCCATCATCAGATCAGCTCTTAAACATCATAATATTGCGTTGTTCTCGGGTTTACTTACATATTTATGTGTGTATAACACTATACAAACTTATTCATAACATTTAACAACAAAACTTATTCATAACATAATAATAATTATGTTTATCGATAAATAAATATCACGTGTGTCTCACTCAAATTGACCTTGTACCAAACTAAATTCAAATTATTTATTTGTAGAAGGTAGGTAAAACAGATGTTACATTTTAATATTAATATTAATATATATTAATATTTGAATATTATCTAATCTAAACATTCTTATTTATTTTCAGATGATGTTGATCGAAAAAGTGGAAAACCTGAGAGCCGAAGCCGAAGACGTGATGGATGAATTGAATATCAAATAATCAACAAAATCACGGACTTAATACTGGGTATAGTTATTGTCAAAGACTGAATATTACTAATTTAAAGAAAATATTTAAATATATTTACTCGTAATAATGAGATTTATCACAGTTATTAGAAATAATGATAGAGAAGAAATGAAATTATAATAAAAATTTAAACTATCGTGTAAAGGCGTGCTCGGAACAAGTAGGTCTTAAGTAATGATAATTAGAGTAAAACACCCAGTGATTGGCATTCAAAATACCTCTTATTAGCACAGTGATAATAGAGGAAACCGACTTGAATAATGTAATATAAAATCAATAAAAAAATCAGGACACAAATTGACTAAGTCAAAGTATAAAAAGTACGAGTTTCTGTTACCTACTGCTGTTTGACTGATACTTAATACGCACGAAACCACAGAGCTACCCGGACTCAACCAGCTTGGTGCGTCCTGTTGAGTTTGTTGTGGGGGCTCGCGGCGCGTACGGTCACGGCACGCAAACATGCAAATAAGCTATATACCTTCGTTTGAAGAGGGACTACTGTTTATACTGTGATTTAGTCCCAAACTAAGCTGTAGGCAGCCTGTTTTTTTTGTTTTTTTGTATCTTTTTTACTACGCAACGGATTTAAAATCCGTTTATAGCAATAGATAGAGTGATTTAAGAGGAAGTTTTATTTATTCATTGTGTAGGTAACTTAATTAAATTACAGGAAAAGGGATATAATATGTTAATTCTGACACATGTCATCGCGATACAATTTATAATATTCTCTGGTTCAAGGTTATATATTTATAATTAATTTTAAGGCGCAGTTTCATCGGTCGGTAGCCAGCACGCTTGTAGTAATCCATTGACGAGTTGTATTGACATTATTGAGCCGGGAGCTATTGTATCGATGCAATGTATCATGAGAAGCATGCGGGCTATTGCGCAATGAAACTGACTGAGCATTTACTCTGACTATTCTGTGGACTAAGTTAGAGGTCTTATATCACAGTGAACTACAAATAAAATGACAAAGACATCTTAGTCCTCAGGGTCGGCAAAAAATGGCTGTCTTAAGATTTCATCTTTGAGATTGCAAATGTCTATAAGGGTCAGATCCCACTTAATATCAGCCTGTATGTATGCTCTTTTGTTTTCTGCCGCCGTAAAAAAAACTCCTAACATTTACATGAATTTTCTTAACTGTATGATGAATGATGATATTCTAATATTAATAAGAATAAAGTATGAGTCTATGAAAGACAGATCAAAAAAATATTTTTGTATTCACTTAAACGCACAATATAAAAATATTATATATGTCAAGTTTAAGTGTTATTTGTTTCTGATAATAAATAATCGTTCTTACGTTTATTATTATTTATTATTTAAAACCTTTTTTCTCTAAACCGCAATATATCCAACCTATCTATGGAAAATGTCTAAATATAATGAAATAAATGAATTTGATTTGATTTGAAAATGCTGTGTAATCTCGTCATAACACCGGTAATACAAAAGTGTTCATAAAGTCAGCATATAACCCTAGCGCTCGAGCGGCAATAGGTATCAGAAACTGCTAAACAGCCGGAGACAAACTACTTTTATATTTATTCTGGGTGTTAGCGCTATCTTAGCCCTATGACGTATTATTAAACCGCCTGCAGGGGAGGTGAGGAGCAGCACCCCGCGCGCCACTAGAGATGGGTAATGTCGACTCCAGGCTGGGATTCAGATCACTAAATCCGGCTCCGCTATTGGTATCTCTCTCCGCTTATCGACTCTTCAACTCCTTTGAATGCTTTGGATCTTTCAAACCAATTCGCTCCGGTTTCGATCGGTCGGCCGGTTCGACCTGTAGTTAGTTCGGTACCGAATTACCGAGTCCCGGTGCGCTGTGGCGTGCAGCTAGTCGGAGTTATTAACTCCGCAGAGTCGATAAGAATTGAAAGGAGTTGATAAGGAATCCGAGTCCGGTTGCGGATTCGAATCATTTAAATGCTCAAGCCCGGATTTACCCATCTCTACGCGCCACACACCGAGTTAGCGCATGAGACGGAGCGCACGCGCGTCTATATAATTATTGTATTTAAAAAAAACTGTTATTCTTGCCAAAGAGGACTTATCTTTCATGCCTGGACAAGTGGCGACCTACCAAGACCAGCCTACAGCCTTTATATGATCAGCTAAGTCGATCAACTTTCGGCCATTACAACGGTGAAATAACGGGACCGCTAAGCAACAGAGCTAACGGACGACTTCACATGTGAATCTAGGAGTCTATCTAAGTAAAATGCAGGAATCAACCAAGTAAGCCCGTTCCTTATAACTATCATTGTCTTCTATTTGTTTATTTTGTGTGAGCAGCTTATTTACTTCTCAGAAGCGCAGTTAGGTTTCTTGCTTTATGCGTACCTTTCACCAAAGCTTATGAGTTCCATGTAATTAAACCCTATAATTTCACAACTTTAAATAAGAAACTATCTACTATCCGAATAGGTGTCATATTATTAAAAAAAAACTTTATTTTACGTGCGCTTACAAAACATATTTTATTAAATATTCATGCTTTATTGTACGTAATAGCAGTGATCGGGGAAAACTATGCAAAACTTTAACAAAACTTAACAAAACTTACATTACAGCCATGAAACTATTAATAATCCTTATACCAAATCAAATACTCTGATATGGAGTTAAATTGAACACTAATCTACCAATATTATTCTTATTTTTTAATAATATTGTTGGATTTCTTGGTTGCAAGTTTTCCTTTATGTCAGCTTTACAAGTTTTGTTAATGTTTTGCACCGTTTCCTCCGATCACTGGTAATAAGCATTACGTTGCATTTTAAGCGGCTGCATCCCGTTAATAATTGCTAATAGCTAACTTTTGCAGCATACGTATTCAGTCCTTTCTTCTTTCTTTTAAATCCGCTAACTGATTAACCTCATTAAAGCTAGCAAATTACGCTCCTATAACTATTTATTTGTTTCATATTGCTTTAAGTATTGCGATAACTTCAGATTAATACTTGGCCAAGATTGCATGCATATCAACTACGTGGCATTTTGCACGAATAACGGGAGTTCTTGCTACTTGTGAGTGATCGTTTTCGCCTATTAAAATGTCGGAAGACAAGAAACAGGAAGTCGGGACCTTATAAGAAACCGTAGTTATATAAAGGGTCGTTTAACTAAATTTAAGGAACTCTTAATTCCTTCAAGCCAAATTGAACCTTCAAAATTAACTAGTTTAAATGTTAAAGATATTGCGTTGAGAGTAAGCAAATTTCAGGTATTGTTTACGGAATTTGATGTTTTGCAATCGAATATTGAGTTGTTGAGCCCTAGTGTAGACGAACAAATTGAGGAGCGAGACTAAGTCGAAAACACATTTTATAGCGTTTTGATTATTGCGTAGGATATGATGGACACAGTTCCTGATAAAAGTGATAAAGATGAGCGAAGCGAAGGTTCACAATGCAACTCGGCGGCTTCTTGTTCGCATGCATTTAATGGGGTTAAATTGCCCACAATAAAGCTTCCAGAGTTTGATAGCAACTATTTAAAGTGGCTGGAGTTTCGTGACAATTTCGACTCGATCATAAACTCGGACGACTCGATTCCCAACATTAATAAGTTTCACTATCTTAGGTCTGCACTGGGAGGCAGTGCACTCGTAGTTATAAAGTCAATTGAGTTTCTGAGAGAGTGACAGACCTCGCCGAACTACAAGGTCGCATGGCAAATAATATGCGAGATCTAGTACACATTGGTCAGATTCCTTTTTCGTCAGAATAAATTATAGCCTGTTTTTTTTCGGACGAAAACGGAATGACTTTTTGGACAGAAAAAACTTTGGTTAATTTTTATAATTTATTTATTTGTTACATTATATTATTTAATATTAGGTAGTGTCGACGGAGCTCCGCTTACGCGGAGCTCCTATTTCTGGATGGTTTGGCCCTCCGGGCCTGCTGCAAAACTAACATAACCTAAACCTACCTACGTATTCTATGGTCATCCGCGTATCAGGTAATATGTGTTTCTGGCACTATGCGTCGGAAGCGAAAAAACAGCCTACATTTTATTCTGACGATAGCGGAATCTGCTCGAAAGTCCGTTTTCGTCCGAAAAAAAACAGGCTATAATTTATTCTGACGAAAAAGGAATCTGACGAATGTGGACTAGACGATATGCGAACGCTATAATAATAAGAATATTCTTATAAATAACCATCTAAAGGCATTGTTCAACATTGAATCTATATCGAGAGAATCACATAAGGCTTTGCGTTATCTTTTAAATCATGTGTCGAAGAATTTAAGAGCGCTACGCTAGGTTTATCGACCACCGGCCACCTCTCAACTTCATCATCAGATCAACTGTTAAACGTCAATATAATTGCATTGACCTTAGACCATAAATGACGAATCGAATAAACAAATACCTACGACTAGATACCCAGTCATCTTCAGGTCGAGATCAAACTAACAAAACTTGGTAGGTTAGCTACACTGCGAAAATCTTGTAAAATACTATTACCTACGACTGTAGCTACACGTATTAACGTAAACCGTACCGTTTTGTTTCCTCGTGCCTTTGCGCTTTGTAAAAATTATATCTTCCGACAACACACACAAATTGTGCACAACCTGTGCACAAATTTCTTTTGTTTATTCTTCTCATATACTTATACACTTTTTTCGTAGTATCAACTGTTGAAGAATTATTAGAAAACGAATTAATTTAGGCCCTTCAACTCAAGATGACGACTCGCGCTTCAACAGTCGAAAGCTTGGATTTATTACGACCCCATAGCTGATTAACATGGATCAAAATTAACTAAGCTGCACATTTTATAAAATAAAAGGCCCTGGCAGGCAGATTGTTCTGAATAACACGCAACTCAAAAAGCGTAGAATTCATTATCGCAAAAAACAAAAACCCGATTTCAAAACACAAAAATAACTTCTTTTAAAATTGCATGTATACGTCAGTCCCATTGAATTCGGTTTTTGGTTAAGAATATTGTGAGTCGCCGACTTTAGTTGGACTAACCGATACCATACCATTTTTATGGAAGTTATTTTGTGTTTTTGAAGGCAGATTTTTTTTACATTTATTTTATACTTTTTAGTAATCATAATAAGATTTTATGTAGTCCTACTTCTTAGTTAATGTGAAACTTTAAGACATTCAAGCTCAACGCAAGCAACGCCGCGGGAACATAGTCATATTAAACGTTCTTCGTTACAGTCGCTCAATCGTGATATCCTTTCGCTACGCTTAAAATAGATACCGTCTTTGAGTCATCAGTTCACCAAATAATGATACTTTCTGAAAGCAAATGTGGCATTTGTAACTAAAAAAAAACAAATATCCGCCTTCAAAAATGCAAAAAATAACTTCTAATAAAATGGTAGGTAGGTCCATCTGTATTCGACTTTTGTTTTAAAATATTGTAGGACGCCGACTTCAGTTGGACTGCCTACCTACCACTTAATAAGAAGTTAGTTTTTGCATCATTAGCTGGTTGGTTTTTAATTTTTTATATTTTATTTTATTTTATTCTTTTTAGTGATCCTATTTATGATGTTATGTAGGGAAAGTCATAGTCATATTTAAACAATTAAATGTGCTTCGTCATAGACGCTCAACTACCTTAATCGAGATATCTTATCGCCACCCTTCAAATAGGTACCGTTAAGGAGTTCCGGTAGCCATCTGTGGTTTTCAGCATCAGTCTCACTTCACCATATAGTACTTTTCAAAAGCAAATGCAGGATTAACAATGAAAAATACCAAAATCGCTATAGGTGTGTGTACCTATAATATTTGAGGAGTTCCCTTGATTTCACCAAGATCTTATCATCAGATCCTGACATGTTGACAATGGGACGAACTAGAAAGTATACCCATTCAAACAACGAAAAATAATTTCAAATCGGTCCAGTGGTCTTCGAATGATCGGGGAACATACATATAAAAAGGAATTGTAAGGATCGCGGGAGCGCGGTGGATGCGAATGGCACATGACCGGTCTGAGTGGAGAGCCTTGGGGGAGGCCTATGTCCAGCAGTTGACGTCTTTCGGCTGACATGATGATGACATATAAAAAAAAAGTCGGTTAGTAAAATTGTTAAATTTAGAGTTGTACGCCTTTTTTATGTTATCTATGTCGTCTCGCTATCTACTCCGTGTCATCATATTATGCGAACATGTTATTATATTACAGTAAATACATTTATTTATCTCAGTTTACCTCTGATTAATTTATTAGGTTATGGCACCAGAAAAGCCCAGAAATAAAGTCAGTGTAAAAAATAATAACGTGAATAACGTGCAAAAGGACATTATTTTCTTTGCTTCACGTCATATTCGTATTGAGAAAAAATGGCAGCTAATAATCAACAGGCATTAATTGAAAAATTAACCAGCCGTGAAAGTTGTGCAACTTTGCGGTTTGCAGTGAAAACATATCTGCAATTTAAAGAGAGTGGTGGGACTGTATAGAATTCGAGTCCAATACTAAAGTGGATACGAAACGGGACACAAAAGCAAAAACAAGAAAAAATGTTTTAGTCCATCCAATTACGTGCACATTCAAGAGGCTAGCACTGCAAAAGAAGTATGGGATAAGTTGTCGCTGGCATTCGACGACTCTGGGCTGACACGCCGAGTTGGTCTACTGCGTGACCTCTGTAACACTTCGCTTACTGAATGTCAAAATGTAGAGGAATATGGACGCAAAATAATGAGAACTGCTCACAAGCTCAGAAACATTGGTTTTAATGTAGACGATGAGCGGCACACTACTACTTTCCGGCCTACCCGAATCTTATCAGCCAATGATTATAGCCTTTGCATTTTTACAGAAGTAAAATCGAAATTACTACAAGATCTCAGAACCAACCAACCCGAGAATGACTCTAGTGTTTGCTGTGTACAAAAAAAAACATCAAGGTCATAAGAAACCATCTTAAGGTCCACGGCTACACTTGTAATAAATATGGCCATAAAAGTCCAGAATGCATATCCAAAACCAAGGACACGTAGCAAAAAGCAAGTAGTTCGTTCTATGTTGCTGTTTGTGGCGTCAGCTGCCCAAGAAGATGCTTGGTATGTGGATTCAGGTGCATCATCACACATGACAAGGCATGTGAATTTGCTTGAAAAGGAGACGTCTCCTACCATACGTAATATAATTGCAGCGTGTAGGAGTAACAACCTTAGACACGCACATTCGCATTTATAATAATATAGTAGGATCATATTATTAAGTAAGATACCTCGGGGCTGTGGTGCAAACTGCCACTGACAAAAAAAGGAGATTTGTTGCCATAAAAACCAGGAGACCGTAAAAAAATGAGTACCTACTGTTTATTATATTTATAGGTTTTTTTTTTTTTTTTTATGTCATTGAGAAGGCAACCGAGCACACAGGCCACCTGATGGTAAGTGGAAACTGTGACCCATAGACATTAGCATAAGACTGCAAATGCGTTGCCAACCCTGAGGACTAAGATGGAATGCCTCTATGCTAGTCTTTACACCGGCTGTCTTATCCCCAAACCGGAACACAACAATGCGAACACTGCTGTTTGGCGGTAGGTTAATGGATAAGATGGTGGTAGCGATCCGGACGGACCCTGCACAGGGTCCTACCACCTGCAATAGGTATAATTTAATGGAAACAGAAAGCACTCAATGCATTATTTATGTATATTCATTACAGAAACCACTTTACTGTCCAGAACGGACAATCACTCCAAAGTAAAACGTTCCATTCACATCTAATTTGACTTAAATCGAAGAAATAAAAGTGACGTAAAAATAATCGTTACCAATATAACACTTGCACACAGAGAGGAATAACAGTCAGTAGGTAATGTCAATTTTTTAAGGATATAAACGCATTTCGACGGTACTGTGACTCAAGCTCGTATATTGAATAATGTGCAGTATAAACTGACACGCACTAAGTATGCACTCGCGTACTTAGTGAGGGTCAGTTTATACTGGACAATATTCTATATACGAGGTTGAGTCACAGAACCGTCGATTTACTCTTGCGAATCCCAAAAATCAGGAGATTTTACTGATATGTTAAAAAAATCGGTAGATCAGGAGACAATGCTAAAAATCTTGTAATCTCCTGATAAATCAGGAGAGTTTGCAGCACTGCCTCGGGAACTGCTGTAAATTATATTCCTCGACAACTAATGCACCTTCCTTCGTCAACGGCATGCAAAACAATAAAAACAATACCTATTTAAAGAATTGTTAACTTCTTAGAATAATTTTTTAGCAGTTCTTAAAGAATAATAATAGTGCAACATACTTACTGCATTTATTCTTTCAATACTTAAAAGAATTGTAATGGTTATTTAACGAACGACCATTTTACGACTTTTACACCATAGACCAACTATTAATATATCCAATAGAAGGCGCGTGCGGTCACGTCGAGCGCGCCTTGCGCACGTTAACTTAGATTCTATTGGTTATTATTGGCACAGCTCCGATCCGCTCAGTGTAGCCGCACCGATACACTGTGCCAATGAAACAAGGTAAACAAGTATATAGCATTTATTCTGATCAGAATGTTACCACTAACTACCGCCGCTTATACAAGCAGGGTTTGAGCGTGATGGCCAGATGCTTGGCCTTCTTGGGCGCCTCCTGCGTCTTCTTGAACTCCAGGAAAAAGAACACCTTGTGGCTTTGGTCGGCGCGCAACAGCTTGAAGCCAAGTCGCTCCACGTTGTGGGTGAACTCTTCGAGCTTGTCGAAGCGCGACTCCACTTCAGCTATGAGGAGGTGGCCGCTGTAACCATACGGTTTTAAAGATGTAAAGGACATTTATTACTTATTGATTATTATGCTGGTTCATGACTAAATTAAGTTTAAGATATTTTACAGATATTTATTATTAGTAATTTCAGCTCTTACACGTAACTAGCGAAAATGGCACATTTACAGGTATAGGATATATTATTATAACAGTGCCTCAAATTTAAAAATAGATAATAACATACACAATGACATAATGTTTTTTATCCTTGCTTTACATGTTGCGTAGTATAAATACCTAGTATACAAAATTTCAGGTAGATACAGGTAGACAGACAGACAGACGAACGGACATGGCGAAACTATAATAGTTACTAGTTTGACTTCAGGACCCTGAAAAGCACCTACTCACCCAGTCTTAAGCACTCTGTTCCCCTCAGCCAAATACGCCGCTAGTTCCGTGCCCATCAGTGCGAGGCAGTACACGACGGCGTCCATGGAGCCGCTGAGCAGCGGCGTGTGCGCCATGTCGCAGGCCTCCACGCCCGGCGCCGCGGCCACCAGGTCGAAGGAGCGGACCTTGTGCGGGACGCGTTGGGTCAGCGACGCGGAACCACAACCCATGTCCGCTATGGTTTGGGTTTTGGGCCTGCATGCGAAGTTATTTAAATCATCAAAGAAAAAAACAATTGGGATATTCTTTTGTTGCAGACAATTTATTTGCAGTGTTCAACTACTCATCATAACTCATCATTATCATGTGTAATTCAGGAGTTCCTATGGACTGGGTCCCCATCATCAGACCAGCTGGTTGGTGCCATATTATTGTATTGTCATTGAAGTTATGGGGATACCAAATTTCAGCTTGATCAGTCACCGGGAAGTGGTTCAAATCTTCCTTGCAAGATTTAACCCAAGCATTCCTACATACATTAAAAGTTAATAAAAAAGCTTGTTATGTACAATTGAGTTCATAAATATGTGTACACTTTATGTGTACCTTAGGCAGTGTTTTGGTAAAAATATGAGATAGCCAATTTGATTTTATTATGTACAGCATCCTTTTTTTTCTCAATATAAGAACCAATCAATCCTTTAGAAATAATGTTTGAAAACTTAAAAAACAATAAAGTTAAACTATCTTGTGAACAAATAATGTTATTAATGAAAAAAACTGCCCAACTTCTACATGGACTGACTCTGGCAAAAACTAGTAATTAAATAGATCTGTTACATACATTCTCATAATCCTCTTTACAATGACATCGAGAGGGTTCACCGGCCACTTCTTGATCTGTTGTTGGTAGCCCTGGTGGTATGTGTCAAAAGCAGCTGGGTCTTCTTTAAAAAGTTGCTGCGCCTCTGTACCAGATGATGTGTACAGCTTTTCGTTAAGGTACCGGAACTGTGCAGCTGTAAACAAATTATTCAAAGGACCATGGGCAGAAATGTCCCCCCCCACTAACAGAAATGAAACATGTCTCATTTAATAGATCTCAGCAACATTGTGTATTTTTACTATGGAGACGATCACCAGATGTATGGGGTTTTCTTGGAAAACCATAATCGTATCATATGGAATTTGTTTGAAAATGAACACATATATGGATGATTTGCCTTATTTGGCCCTTGTTTTCATTAAAAAAATCCCATTGATTTTACTACTAAAATAAGTATTTTGTCTTTTTTTGGGTCCTTATAAACATATAGACATGCATCCCGTTACTGTTGGTGGGGGGGGACAGTGCCCATACAAATTTGCCCATTGTCCTTTGTTACTGTACAATTATTGTTCAATTGTTTCTAGTTCGCAACTATCATCTACAGACTGATGATAGTTGTGAACTAGAAACAAAACATTAAATGTGTTTGTCAAAAAAAGAATAAAAATCTAATTTGCCAACTAATGTAATGTGCTTCTGTACCATAAACACGATACTTTAGCCCTGGGGTAACATTGCCTGCCCTTGACGTTTACTATTTTTGTGGTATTTCATTAAAAAGATGATTGTTAAGGTGGGCAATTGATTGATGCTGGGTTTACTGCATACTAGGAGTAAATACCAGATAATTTTGTCCATTTTGAAACTGTAAGATGTAACAATGTGAAACTAGTTTAGAAATATGAAAATATTCTAATAATAATATTTGTCATTAAAAATCAAGACTCTTTTGTTAAGAATTGTGATATACATAATTTGAATACAAGAAATAAAAATAAAATAGCTATTAAAAAATTTCGTGTCCGTAAGGTTTATAAATCATTTGTAGGTCAATGCATTCTTTTCTATAATAAATTACCTGACTCAGTTTTAAAGTCCATTTCCAATACTTAAAAGTTACTTGAAAAAGTCGTTGAAGTCTAAAGCTTACTATAGATAGGGTCGAGGACTATCTAACAGATAAAAATGCTTGGCCTAAACTTAACTAAACACCTAAATAACTGAATAATAAAATAGGCATAAAGATATGTAAATATTGTATATTGTCTAGGGGACACGGTTTCTGTAGGAGAATGTATCGAAACTTTGTATGTGGTGGTTGTGGTATATATATATATATATACAGGGTTATTGGTAAGTCGACCTATTCCCGTTAGAAGGTGATAGGGGTGACTATTTGCGATAAGTTTGACCCCCATATGCATTATGCAAAAGTGAACCATTTTTGAGTTATCGCGTTTATTAGTTTTTTTTTAAATTAGTCGGAAATTCAACTTGAAAAATTTATTACAAAAAAAGTATCAATTTAAATCTTTTTTTTTCTTCTGATTTACAAAACCGATTAAACACTGGTTATTTCTCAATATTAAAACAATAATTATCGGTCCAAATTTAAAAAAGCGAGACGGAAAACGAAATTTTTTCAATATTTTTTGCGATCGCTTTCCACTAAAATGCCTTAAAAACGAAAAAAAACGTTATGAAACTTGGCTTGCAGATTATTTTAAAAACTTAACTGTTTTCTTAGCTCTCCAAAAACGCATAACAAGTAGAAAATTATTTAAAAAAACTTGAAAAAATAATCATCACAAAGGAAGCGGGCGGAAACAAAAGTCACAAATTCAACTTCAAAAATTAGAATTAAAAAACATACCAAATTTAAATCATACATTTTTTATCTGCTTTTGTACAAGATGAATTTGTTGTTCCAATGCAATATTAAAAAAAATATATCTGTACACGTTTGAGAATGCGAGGCCGAAAACTAAGAAATGCATGTTTTTTTATCAAACTCCAACATAATGTACACGAAAACAGAAAAATTTACCAATACATTGGGCGTGCAGATTACACATAAAACATTGACCTTTTTCCAGCTTCCTAACGAGCTATTAAAACTAAAATGAGTTTTGTTAAAGATTGCTGGAAATAATTGATCACAAAGGAAGCAACAAGGAAGTCACGTCCGAACAAAACTTAAAATTAACCAACTAAATCTATCAAAACTAACTGTTATACTCGTAAACACAAATAACAACATTAACTTATGTGAGAATAAGAAATGGAGGTAGCCATTTTGAAAATGAACTATAAAAATCCTGATTATTTCAATTTTAATTGTTTATTAGTTTTAATTTTGTAACTTTTTACATAAGTTAATGTTGTTATTTGTGTTTACGAGTATAATAGTTAGTTTTGATAGATTTAGTTAGTTAATTTTAAGTTTTGTTCGGACGTGACTTCCTTGTTGCTTCCTTTGTGATCAATTTTTTCCAGCAATCTTTAACAAAATTCATATTAATTTTAATAGCTCGTTAGAAAGCTGGAAAAAGGTCAATGTTTTATGTGTAATCTGCACGCCAAATGTATTGGTAAATTTTTCTGTTTTCGTGTACTTTATGTAGGAGTTTGATAAAAAAACATGTATTTTTTAGTTTTTGGCCTCGCATTCTCAAACGTGTACAAATAATATTTTTTTAATTTTGCATAGGAACAACAAATTAATCTTGTCCAAAGCAAATAAAAAACGTATGATTTAAATTTGGTATGTCTTTTAATTTCAATTTTTGAAGTTGCATTTGTGACTTTTGTTTCCGCCCGCTTCCTTTGTAATGATAATTTTTTCAGGTTTTTTTAAAATAATTTTCTACTTATTATGCGTTTTTGGAGAGCTAAGAAAAGAATTAAGTTTTTAAAATAATCTGCAAGCCAAGTTTCATAACGTTTTTTTTTGTTTTTAAGGCATTTTAGTGGAAAGCGATCGCAAAAAATATTGAAAAAATTTCGTTTTCCGTCTCGCTTTTTTAAATTTGGACCGATAATTATTGTTTTAATATTGAGAAATAACCAGTGTTTAATCGGTTTTGTAAATCAGAAGAAAAAAAAAGATTTAAATTGATACTTTTTTTGTAATAAATTTTTCAAGTTGAATTTCCGACTAATTTAAAAAAAAACTAATAAACGCGATAACTCAAAAATGGTTCACTTTTGCATAATGCATATGGGGGTCAAACTTATCGCAATTAGTCACCCCTGTCACCTCCTAACGGGAATAGGTCGACTTACCAATAACCCTGTATATTACTACTACTTATTACTCCCTATGAAAATTCTTAGTTTTGACACATTTTCCTGCTCAAGCTACGCTTGAATATTTTTTATTTTTTATTTTATGTTAAATTCATTGTTTTATATAATGCTAGGTTAAGCTTCATATAATAAGTAGTATAAGAAATAATAAAAATATCATAAGTAGTATTTAAAAAAAAACGACTGACTGTTGAGTTTGTTGCGGCGTTTCTACTCAGCAGTGGTCTCTTGTGAAGCTCTGGTAGATTTTTGACGTGTAAAAGTGCCCGTGCGGCCTACTTATTGAATAAACATCTTTTTTATCTTTTATCTTTTAATTATATGAGAATTGTGTTAGATGTTTTTAATAAAGTGCTGTATATATTTTACCTTGTAATTTTGCCAACATTCTTTCTCTCAGTGAGTTTCCACTAATATTAACAGAGCGCCTGTTACCATTTCGTCCTTCCAGAACCTTCCTTATAAGTTCTTTTTTAGCATCAACTTTGCTTTGAGATTTTTCAGCCAGTGTCTCACTGAACATAATATCTTCACAGACTTCATCTTTGAATGCATCATTAATTTTTTTCTTTTTAGCGTTATGTATTATTTCATCTGCTTTGTCAATATTTTGCAGGTCTTGTTGATCAGGTTCAGATATTTTTTTAGGTGGATCGAGTTTATGCTTCACAGGTGTGGATGTTCTATTAGGTGGATCAAGTTTACGCTTTACAGCCTTTAATGTTTCATTGCTACTATTAGTTCCATTTGGAACACAAATTTTCTTTTGTTTTCTATTTTTTTGCTTTCTAGGTTTCTCCTCCTTAGTGTTTTTCTCAGGCCTATTTTCAACTGATTCAAGTTTTTTAGGGTTTAAAACAAATCTGCCAGGTTTGTCACCATTAACACTAGGTTTTTGCACTTGAATACCTGTGTTACTCAACTTTTGGTATGTCTCCCTGTTTTTTTGCCTAATTTTCTTCAGTTTCCTTTTGTCAGTTGATTTTTTTGCAGTATGCTTGTTATTTATACCATTTACTGTTTTAACTGTTGATTCTGGAGCCAACTGAGTTGATGGCTTCTCTTTTCGATTTTTCTGTTGAAAATACATGATTAAATTGAAACATAGTTCGACTACTTAATAAAGGATTTGAGTCACAAATATTTTGATAGAACTAAGGTTATGTTTACAATTTATTATGTTGCATATTAACATAATATAATAGATCAAAATCAAATCAATTAGTGATTATTGCAGATTATTGACAAAATTTAATGTAAAATCTTTGTAATCATACGAATATTATTGAAATATGATGGACGTACTTGCGATGTTTTTCCAAAGTTAACTTTGGTATCGGGGATATCGTTCCCCCATTCTGGCACTTTGAACATTTTTACATACGTTTAATATTCTATTTGAACTTAAAACTATTACGGAACATTATTTATTTTAAGTAAAGTTCACGTGAAAAACACGCCGTACACATAAGGGTAACAACTTGACAACACAGATTATTAAGGTATGTCTAAAGACAACTGCTTAACAACTGCTTGACAACTGCTTATCAAACTGTCTGTCATGTGAACGTCAAAACAAAACGTTCGGATAGTGCACAGAACGTTACAAAGTAGAGGATTGTGAAACTAAACATTTCCATACAAAACGCGGTAACGTTTCTCATAAACCTAGTCCAATTTGTATGATTTTAAACATGTCCTAGATATTATGAAAAGCTAGGTCTGAACGTTTTCCTTTCCAAAAAAATATATTGAGCGAAATATATATCTGGAACGTAGTATACTTTTTATAATAACTTGGTACGTTCTAAAATCTTGCTTGATTGGGGGGGTCAGGAACATTATTGTCCGGAGCTAAAGTATGTTTGTTTTTGACAGCCCTGCGCGATTTTAAGTTTGCTTCGCGTAATATATTTCCTCTTAATGTTACTAAAAACAGGTATGTCAGTCATGTCGTGTCATGTTTCATTCAATTTGTAGTGTTCTTTAGGGTCTTCCGGTAACCTTCGCGGAGGGAAGATGGTCGAGTGAAAAATGGCCGGCTTTTACTTTAGTTAAATAATGAGGAAGAAGAAAGCTTAAATAGGTATTCTAAACATTATATTTTCATCGGGAGCACAAATAACAATGTCTTAACAAACAACACACGTCAAAAAGACACCATAAAGCTGTAAGCTGCCAATATAAAATCTATACAGGTATACAACCTCAACATCTTTTGTTAAATTTCTATTGTTCTATTTACTGATTATACTCTCGCACTGACACTGGCGAAATCACTTTTGGTTCTTTGGATACTAATAAGTTATGTAATAATAAAATGTCCACATTGTTTGGCATAACTAGAAAAGGTAAACTAGCACACAGGCCACCTCATGGTAAGTGAGACCTGAGGCCCATAGACGTTTGCATTCTCAAGGCTATACCAAGACTGCCAACCCTGAATACTAAGATTGAATGCCTCTATGGTACACCGGAGCACAACGATGCGAACACGCTTCTTGGCGATAGGTTAAAGGTACTTTATAAGTTATAAGACACATTATCCTGGAATATTTGATTGCCAATAGGCATAACGAAAAACGAGTTCTACGCGGGCAAAACTCTCGTATTTTATATTCTATAAATCACATATAAATCACATATATAAGTAGCATTAAGTACAACCTGCAGGCATCAACGCGGAGTCGCGGAAAGAGTCGTAAGCACCTACCTAGTTCGAAAAAAGGTGCTTAATGGTCAAAGCTCATGAGAACCACCCGGCACCCGACCCGCACCGCCTCGAGGCGGTTAGTATTCTTTATTATAGATTAGTATAACGTTTTTAATACTAACCGCGAGGCGAGGCGGTGCGGGTCGGGTGCCGGGTGGTTCTAATCATAGAGAGAGTACATTGAATATTAGGGTTCTAGCTAGCTGTGACCTTTAGGCCCTACTTTGAAAATGAACTCAACCCAACCGTACTGCCAAGTGTGAGCAGAGCTGGGCTCGCACTTATTCAATTTGAAATCGATTTTTAAGCAGGATAGGAAAGAAGGACAGTACCTACCTACTGTGCGGGGGATTTCGATTCGCGCTTGGCCGGGATTTTTTGTTTCGTGTGTTTTCCCTTTTAAAGCTCTATCTAGAAATGGGGGTTTTCATTTGACACTATAAACCCTGTTCAGCCCTACTTATCTTAAGTAGTAAACAATTTTCTAACCTCAAAATGCAACAATTTGTATGAAACAGCTATTTTAAATAAAATAAAGCAATCGCGGACAATACTTTGGCCAAGTGATGAAAATAATGTTTTCTCAGTTTCCTTTACTTACGATAAAAGAGCTGTTTTAGCCTAAAAAGTTTAATTTTGAGGTTAGAAAGTCGTTTACCATTATAAGACAACTAAGTGTGAACAGGGTGTGTGTCGTGTATCTGTTACCACCCAAACAAAAACCTCAATTATGGTCAGTATTATATTACTTGTATTATGACTTTATGAGCTAGGTAGCACCAAGAAAAATGTGGGCCAATCAAGAGAGATAGATGTTTTTTTTTTTTTTTTTTATGGCATAGAGAAGGCAACCGAGCACACAGGCCACCTGATGGTAAGTGGAAACTGTGACCCATTATCATAGACATTAGCATAAGACTGCAAATGCGTTGCCAACCCTGAGGACTAAGATGGAATGCCTCTATGCTAGTCATTACACCGGCAGTCTTATCCCCAAACCGGAACACAACAATGCGAACACTGCTGTTTGGCGGTAGGTTAATGGATAAGATGGTGGTAGCGATCCGGACGGACCCCGCACAAGGTCCTACCACCCGCATAAATGTTCTCTTAGTTGACAAACAATTAATACAATAATTATGAAATTAGTTACACCAATCAAAGTGCATAGTAAAAACAGCATTGTCCTTAAGTTATTCAACTAACATCTTAGTCGATATATCTAACTTCTCAGGCTTGTATGGAATCAAGACGCTTATGCAAAACGATAACAATCTTGTTAGAAGGGACTATTTTTCAGTGACCTTTGAAGTGCCTCGTTATTTATTATCTTCTATTTGGTTTTTATACGCTGTAAGGTAAATCACAGAGGTCCATTCACAATGAATTGTATGTAAATTATAACCTGTAATAACGGGCCTGGTCACAAAATAAATGATTTCTGATTAAATGTACCGAATTATTTGCGGTATGTATTTATTACGGAAGGATAAATGTTTTCAACAAAATGGTTTTAATACGCTCGACCTCGTCGTTAGATTAATTATAACGGGATAAAGCGGTCGAAACTCATAATTAAATGTTTTAGACTCATTCATTTGGAGTCTCTTCGGCAATGAGGCCGTATTTTCTTGATTTTTACCATTATTTTCCATTACCTAGCTCTAGTTTAGTTTAGTGTATTTAGTCTTCCTTTAATCATAGCCCAGAGATAAGTTGAGTGATTTGCGTCTTCCATCAAAATGGCAGTTTTAAAAATCAAGGTTTGAGCAATTGCCGTTAAATGTATGGAGCTGTCAGCCTCTGACAGCCCCATTTTTTTGAAAAAAGTCCCGTTCTTCCGGTAAATCCGGTAACCTTTGGGGAGGGAAGATGGCCGATTGAAAAATGGCCGGCTTTTACTTTTGTTAATTTTGATTTACTGTTCTATTTACTGATTATACTCTCTCACTGACACTGGCGAAATCGCTTGGTGGACCGCCATTAAATTTAAAGAAGAAGAAAAAAGTGGCCCTTGATATTATTAATAAAGCTATTCAAGCTATATTCAAAGTGTCCTCCGCGGAGTCCTAGGGTTCTTTAATAAACCCTCTGTCAGGATCCAATCGAAAAAGTAAATGTAGACAATGGTTGAATGGTTGAGCTGTAAGCAAATGTTATGTAAAGTAAGTGGCTAACAGCTACCAGCCTATTTTTTATTATCATTATAAAACTTTAAATTTTAGCTGAGTTTTTTAAGGGATTCTTAGAAATATGAAGTGTTTCAAAAGGGTTCGAATTACTGAGGTATTTTAAGTTTATACGCAAAGCCCGAAAATCACAGTCGTTCCATCAATCTCTATGGGTACGTACATCAAATTGCCGTGATACAATTTACCTTTATGCCTTAAGGGAAGGTCGCGTCCTCTGCGCATGCCCGAATCCAGCACATGCGCGGCTTAAACCTACCACCCAGTCTCTATTTATATTTTTTCTAAATAAAAACATATTAGAGCTTAAACACATTCACTGATTCTATTGAGCAGTGCTAATGACATTTCGCTTTGCCCCGTATTTCCCGCAAAACCGCGATAGTGTTATCAACAATTTTATAAAAATAACCTACAAATTGAATTTTTTATTAATTCATTGAGTGATTGTTGTTATTGCAGTGCTACGCTGCTTTTTTATCTGTGATTGTTAATTATGAATAGTGAAATTATTTTTATCGGTGAGTATCTACTATTTGGTTTGAGCCTGTTTGTCAGGGTTCCGTAGCGAAGAGACAAAACATGGAACCCTAATAAATCATGTTAGTCAATAATAATAAATCATCTGTCAGTCTGTCCGCTGCTTTTGGTGATTAGATTGATTAGGGACAGCTGTTTAGTTAAATTTTTGTCTCAACTGTTTGTTAAACTGCCCGTCACGTAAAAAGAACGCTGATCTTGGATGCATTCACGCAATTGTAGTCTCTATTCTAATCGGGTTACGAAACAACTACATCTAAGGTCAGCGCTCTTTTTACGAGACGGGACTTATACATGAATCAGCTTTTATTGAACCTGTGAAAAAAGCCATAAATATTCCCTATTCTTGACCTTTTTTTTGGCACAGAGAAGGCACACTGCACGCAGACCACCTGATAGTAAGTGTGATCTAAGACCCATAGACATTGACATTCATCAAACTACTGCTAGTTTTACTGGTTGTCTTATCTCTACTCCCAATCGCAAGTGGACCAATTGTTTTCATTTTGTATGCAGACTTGCCTTCCGACTGTTAAAATTAAAACGATTGGGATAGCGAGTGCATTAGGTCATAAGCTCTCTGACCACAAATATGCAATGACTGCTGCACTTACTTTACAAACAAAGACAATTAGGTATTAATGTCTCAGTTGGCGCCTAAGTGCCTACCGTTTTTATTGTACATTACAATACAAATACATTTTATTAAACAATATACAAATAAAAGCAAAAAATTAAATTAATAATATGGCAGAGCACAGGCAGTTGTATCGCAATAAGCTAGCGTTTAGATGTATAACTACAAATTGGAATTTTGTTGATACTGTCAATAAATAAATAAATTAAAAGTCGGCGGTGCAAACAAGGATATTTAAAACATAAAAATTAAATTTGATTTATAAGATAATCAACTTTACAAGCCAAGCCATAATGATTACAAAACGAAAAGAAACATAATTACTTACACTAAGAGTTAATAATGATTCAAGTGCGGCACTCAAGGTCATTTTACAAAGTATGATTCATACTACTGGGACCTGTACATCCCTGTGACATTTAAATTGTGTAGCTTAAGTTTCATATTGTAATAAGTCATTTATTTAGAAAAAAGGCTTACTGTTGAGTTTCTTGCGGCGCTTCTTCTCAACAGTGGTCTCTTTGGAAGCGCTGGTAGACTCAGACTTATAAAAGTGCCTACAGGGCCTACTTACAAAACTTTATAAATAAAAATAAAAAAATAAAAAAAAATAAAAACATGACTGTATATTACTGAATAAAGGTGTCTATTCGACCCAAAACCTAACAGAAGAAATGGCTAACGGATTTTACCCGTGCGAAGTCACGTCACCGCGTCCTCCAGCGATTAAAAATTCAAATATCGATTGCTCGATTGATTGTTTCGACCTTGATAGATTTAAACAACCGCTCAGTTATATTATACCGCCTATTCATGCACCATTAGGTTCAATTGTAAAATACATGACATTAGTCTCGACAATGCCTAATCGGATCAACTACAAATAGAAAACTAAAAGAACACGCGAGGCTCATTTCGTTTTGTATGGCGATAACATCAACGTATATGGTTCGTTTTTACGACAGATTTTGGTTATACCTTGTTGTTAGTCTAACAGTAAAGTTTTTTCCTATCTGTTATATGAGTAGCACAGACGCGTTTCATCTTAAGTCTCAAAGTTGGCAACGCATTTGCGGTCTTAACTTCTTAAGATTAGGTACAAATAAGAGCCGCATAACCCGGTCTTCATTTGTTTTCTCCATGCCATATAATATCAACGAAGTAACACAAACGTTTTGTTTCAGACTCCTAACCCCTAAGCGCTATGCCTCAATCAAGCTCATGCCGCTGAACACAAAGACAATGCGGTACAACTACCTGAAGAAACCGATGTCCGGCTTAAGGAGTGACAAGATTGTAAGTAGCAAACTGATGTTGTTACACTTTTTTTTATGTATAAGAGCAAAGAATCAACCGTATCTCCGAAGGTAATGGTACCTAGGTTCATTAAGAGTTTGGCTCCCAAGATTGGTAAATCGTGGAGCGTCTAAGAGATTCGCTCCTTGAAATAGTTTACTAGATCCTGAATCTTTTAAACTGAGTAGATACCCTGGCATCTTCACTGTTCCTAGTAACTTGGCAGTTGGCTCCTTGATCCCTTGATTCATTGATTTGGACATTTGCATTACTATCCCTGTAAACAGTAGGTTTCATGGCTCCTTAGGTTCCTGTCCACTCGGTAGCTTACAATCTTATAACCTTTGGAATGTTTGACCACTTTAGCTTTTTCATGTCTAGCAAGGCGCTAAAGTTCAATGATTTGAAACTGGTAATCTCGAAGCCTTTGCACCTTAAATTTGCATCTTGAGTCATTGACTTCTCCGCTTAAGGTAGTTATCGCATTGCTTCGCACATCGGAGCGGCGTCCGGTGCTGCGGTTTCCAACTTTGAGTGTAGAATCTTGAGTTGTACTTATACTAAAATCGCATGGTAGGTAGAGTATAACATACTGGCTCAGCCTTCTCGTTCGGAGGTGCAGATCGCACGACGGTTCGCGCTTCCGGATGGAAATGCATGCGGTTTGGGACGCGGGGTATGCCACACCGAGCTCCGCAGGAAATAAACACGGTTCGTCGTCAACCGGGCGGAGATATAGAGCAAGGCAGTGTGATACCTGCCTATGGCCTATACTTAGTAATTCGAACTGAGCTTGGAAAACAATAGTAGATTGTTCAACAAGGGACTAAAACAAGCCATATTCACACGAGATGTTTAGGCACCCAAGCAAAGGGCGGGTGGCAATAGATCGAGTGTCATTATGTTTGTTTAGTCTCGCGTTAAACACTCTACTTTTCACTTTGAATGCGTAAAAAAAACGACTTACTATCCAATGATATTTTATATTTAGATAGTTATGCTCATACGAAACGCATTCGAAACCCGTCGCAAATTACTGACGGTTGCTACGTTACCATATTTTTACAGACAAAGACGGCATTCCGTACCGAACGCTATTGTTAGAAAGAGATAAATAGTTGTTACAAATTGCGTACCCGAATAACGCAGCGTGCCTAGATATCGGTAATCGCTCGCCATTCCCGCCTTTAAGCTATCCGTCTTTATCGCACGCTTTCACGGGTAACAGTGACGCCGGTGCAAATTAAACAAAGTATGGCATGGCGATGTATATAAACAAAATGTAAAAAAATATTTACTAATTACGAATGAAATGAGAGATCCTTTCTTCCTTTTACAGTTACAGTATAATTTCGGCAACCTTGAAAAACACAAGACGGTATTTTTCATGCAATTATATTTGTTTCTTTTCGGTAATTTTAAACTTAATTCGCGGCGTAACTGAACGGTAGTAAGGCAATTTACCTTCCTTATTGAGGGACGCTTTTACGCGCGGATGACGTATCTTAATATTAAATATCATTTGTTCTATGTATACAATATTGATTATAACAAAGTTGCTTACAAAGTTGTTCCGAGGTTTTTTTTTGTAAAGTGACGCTATTCATGCTTGCATATTTAGCCAACAGGTTCAAACTTTAAAAATAACATTTTAATACTAATTGGACCATGCATAATAAAATGAATTCATCCTTAATATAATTATATTCATAATGATTAAGTGTTTCACAAAATTAAATCGTTATTTTTTATATTTTTGCGGTGGTGTCATTTTGAGGTTATTTCCACGCCCTAAAAATTGTCTATAAGTACACCATCACTGAAAATGGCATTATCCTCCATTCACAAATACCGTGATTAGATCAGGGATTTCCAAAGATAATTAAAAAAAAAACTTGAATCCCACAAGCTTTACTCCCACACCCAATGTGAAAAATCTCTCCTAAAGTAACATTTTAAGAGCATGAGAAGTGGAAATACACTTAAAAACCTCCCTCTAGAAAAGCAACATATACGTCAGACAGATTACAAAATGTGAAAAATACAATTGCATGAAAGTATTCATCCATGTGTTAAATTCAATCAACAGAATTGTATAGGTAAGTAAATGGCATGTTTTTTATCCATTTTGTCAACAGTGGCGTTGGCGGTGCCATTGGGGCGTCGTAACCATCATGGCGCTAGCTTTAGTCCTCTATAATGCCGTTGCGAACATCTGGCTGCTGCACCCCCCGTCGTGCCCCACGCACGCCTACCCCCTGCCCGGCGACGTGCCCTCCTGCGAGCCCTGCGTCGAGGCTGCCGTCAGCGGCGTCGATGATGACCCTGTCTCTCGCATCGACCTGCGACTCGGCAGATGGGATGCCTCCAGGGCTTACAAGATGTTCGACTACGCAGCAGTTGGCGATTTGTACGCAGAGCTATCCACCAACCGTCGCGTCTGTTTAGCGACACAGAGCTCCATAGAAAGATTAGACGAACTCTTAAGGATAGCGGTGCACTGGTCTGGTCCTATTTCGGTTGCTGTCTTCGTGGCGGGAGACGAGCTCAGAATCCTAAGAGCCTTTGCGATGTGGCTGTTTAGATGTAAACCAGATATATTCATGCGGTTAGCGCTGCATGTGGTGACACCTATCGAGAGACCGGCCATGCACGGCAACGTCCCTAACTGGGCTAGAGATTGCGAAGCCAAACCTTTGCCCGCCTTTGAGATCAAATCAGACACGATGGGCTGGAGAGTTCGGCATCCATACCCTCAGAACCACTTGAGGAACTTAGCGAGAAAAAACTGTCAGACACCGTTTGTATTTCTAGTAGATATAGATATAGTGCCCTCAAAGGGTATGGCTGAAGCTTTAGACGCGTTCCTGGCGAAGACGCCGAGGTGCCCGCTCTGTGCCTACGTGGTGCCAACGTACGAGCTAGATCTGAGGGTAGCTAATTTTCCGGCGAACAAGTCGGAGCTGCTGAGGCTGTCAAGGAAGAAGCTAGCCATACCGTTCCATAGGAAGGTGTTTATTTACAACCAGTACGCTTCTAATTTTACCAGGTTAGTTTCGTTTGTATGTATTTTCCATTTGAGTCGCATTTCTATACCTAACTATAACTTGATGATTATAATAGTTGAGTTACTATGAGGCCTGAGGCTCTATTCTACTTGGTGAAGCCATATTGAATTGACACTTTTATTGTTTAGTCAACGTTATTAAAGCTCTTAATTTACTTGAAAATTACTGATATAGCATTTCAGTGTAATGCAATATTTTATTATACTGGGGCCAATGGTGTATAGGTATTTATTAAAATTTGTTTTTAATTCTGTAACAACATTTTGCACAAACAGGCTAAGATGTACATTACACAGTAAATATGCTAAAGAAGAATAGACAACATTCGAGAATGCCTACTTCGTAAAACCAAAAAATGCGACGTTACCGTAACGCCTTCTTCTTATGGTGCATACTCATTTTCTGAAAGCAAGCAGTTAGCTCCTTTAATCTAGTCCTAAGGCCTTTTAACCAGCGCCTAACCTCATTATCATCTCCAGATGGGAAGCGACCGGCGGCAACGAGAGTGCGCGCACGCACGTGAGCCACAACGTGACCAACTTCGAGCTGCTGTACGAGCCGTTCTACGTGGCCGCCGATACCGTGCCCCCGCACGACGAGCGCTTCCTGGGCTACGGGTTTACCAGGAACACTCAGGTAAGGTACACACACTAAACACTAAACCTGAAGAATTTCGTTGCAGGCAAATGCCTCCCCTCTTTTCCGCCATTTTTCCCTAAAGATTGCATACTCCCGCTAGTCACTGCAAAACACGTCCAAATCATCCCGCCATCTCTTTTTGCCTTTTGTCCGTTAAGTTAAGTTCGTAAAATTTTTGTTCATAAAATTGTACTGCGTGTACTCCTATCGGAGTCCATAAGTGTTATTTTGATTTTTATATCAAGATAATTAAATAAATAATATGCAATATAACAAGATTCATAAGTAAAGTTAAATAGGCCTTTAGAGCAATAGAGTAAATCCAGGGCAATCCCGCATTCAAAAAAAAAGTTTTTTTTGATGGTTGTAAACACTTTTAGTTACGTCCTCCCGCGAAGTTTAGGTAAATAGGCACTGCCTATTCTGAGCCCTGCAAATAAGCCCTTAATATCGTGCACAGCTATCACAAGTAGTCCACAACTCGTTCGCGCTCGGGTGTTCCTTTCTAACTGTCTGTAGGAATGATAAAGACGCACTGAGTGACGCGAGAAAATACAACATGCGCTTAGCTGACTATACTGACCGAGTCCCAGCGAAATAGTTACATACTATTCAAAAAAACACATTTTTACCTAAACTCTAGCTGATGTATAATCTTAAAAATATTCAAAATACGGTATGAAGTACAGTCGGCTACGAAGAGACGTATCCACTTCTTCACCTTAATGCATTTTACTAAGGGTTAAAAGGGCGTCCGCGGACCGGAACCAGCTGTAGGTAGGCCTCCAACAAGATGGACTGACGACCTCGTCACGATCGAGGGACCGCGGTGGATGCGAAAAGCCTAGTAGTAAAAGACCGGTCTGAGTGGAAAGCCTTGGGGAGGCCTATGTCCAGCAGTGGACGTCTTTCGGCTGACATGATGATGAAGAGTTAAAAAGAAAAATATTCATCTCTTTGTAGTAGGTACCAAACCACCCACCACCAGTATTGTTTATAAGCTATTACTTTATGGGAGTTTACTCGACTTACCCCGAAGTCGTTTTATGTCATCTAGCAGTTCTAGCACCAGCGCTATCAGCATGCACCAAACATAATTATTGTGGCGCTAACCTAGATACTTTTTATTATGTAATCCCCTTTGTCTTAACCGACTAGTCATTGTCAAAGCGTTTTTTTTTTATGGCATAGGGAAGCCAGTCGAGCACACAGTCCACCTGATGGTAAGTGGAAACTGTGACCCATAGACATTCGAATTCACAAGCAACTGCAAGCCTAAGACTGCAAATGCGTTGCCAACCTGAGGACTAAGATGGAATGCCTCTATTCTAGTCATTTCACCGGCTGTCTTATCCCCAAACCGGAACACAACTATGCGAATACTGCTGTTTGGCGGTAGGTTAATGGATAAGATGGTGGTAGCGATCCGGACGGACCCTGCACAAGGTCCTACCATCCGCGATCTTCGAAAGTAGGTATACATATTTGAAAAAGTAAGCAATGATTTGCATATAAACTAATGTACTCATTTTCATTAAGCATAACACGAATCGATATTATAGTAATAATTATGCTTGACAACGAAATGTCTTTAAAAATCATGTTCATTTTTAACGTCTTTGATTACCTACTAATGTGGTCTTAGTTCAGACCTAACCAATTACTACCAGGTTACTGATAAGAAATTGACTTCAATGCTGTAACGCATCGATAACAAGAAAACGATCGTTACAAGAAATCATACCCCGTAGGTTGTTACGTAATATGTTTAAAAAATGGTTAATTAGTAATTATATGAACTAAAAAAAGTATTTCCTCATGAAATCTATATAACTGGCGTCGAAAGTCTCGGTAAACATTTAAGGTAGTCTGGCACATTGCCAGTTCCCTGACCCCGATCGGCGGAATTCCATGATTGCGTCGCTACTCTACGTCATAGGTGTATGACCACTAATGATTGGTAGCATTTTATGTCACCGTAACGGCAAATGAAATGTCTAATATGGATAAATCTGTGTTGTTAAATACCCTAAGGCTCAGGGCGTCACGTTCTTAACCCGTCCATAATGCCATATGGCCAACTATTCCATTTCGTCGGCATTCCTATATTGTCACCTTCCTAACTTGTCTACTTTCTTGTATTGTCACTTTCCTAACTCGTCCACTTTCCGCTATAGTCCACAGTGATAAGTCGTCCACATTTTTTATTGTGTGGTCAACTTTTTCAATATTCTGTGGCTAACTTCAGTTTGTCCTGTGGACGATATAGGAATGTGGACGACTTAGCACTATGGAAAATGTAGGAATGTGCACCAGATAGGAAATTGGCGATATAAAAATGTGGCCGAGTTAGGAAGGTGACAATTTAAGAATTACATGCTGACGACATGCCATTGTGGACGAGTTAGGAAGGTGGCGAAATAGGACTGTAGACAAAGTCGCCCTGAGCCGTTTTATATTGTCAATCGATTTACGAGTATATGAAGAGAATGACCTTTCTACATCAATAGATTAAGGCATGGTTAAGACATGTTAAAACCTCTATAATAATACTGCATACACTACACGCATGCACTACATTGTGCACGAAATTTATATAGCTAATCATATCCATTTTATAGTTTCGTCGAAAAATTGCTGCCGGTCGCCCATCATGAATGATCACATTGATCACAGATCCTTGGTTGGTTGGTTTAGTAGTCGTAGGACCTCGCAGGTCGCCACCATCTTATCCTTTGACCTACCGACAGCAGCAGTAGGTATTCGCATTGTTGTGTTCCAGTGTATCGGGGATATGACGACCGGTGAAATTACTAGCAAACTGCGCATTCCATTTTCGTCGTGAACGCATTGGCGGTGTTAGGATTGTAGTCTTGATATTGAAAATTTATATCGGTCTTAGATTGTACTTACCATCAGGTAGCATGAGTGATTGTATGCCTTAAGGTTTAAGGATTTTAAACAATTGCATTATCACATGCCACATGGAAGTTTAAAGTGTTTAAACATGATTACGTATGTGAGCATATAACGCCGAGGCCCGGAAAAAGATAGCTACCACCATCACAGGTGTTATGCCGTATTTGTGCTCTGGCCGTCAAATGAAAGTCGTGCCACAGCCGTCACAAGTTCAAGATTAAAAGAGACTTTGTTTCATATCAATATGGAGTAATTTACATAATTTTTTTTGATGGCATAGCGTAGGCAAACGAGCACACAAGCCACCTGATGGTAAGCGGAAACTGTGACCCATAGACATTCGCATTCATAAGACAGCAAGACTATGACTGCGAATGCGTTGCCAACCCCAAGGACTAAGATGGAATGCCTCTATGTTAGTCATTACACCGGCTGTCTTATCCCCGAACCGGAACACGACATTGCGAACACTGCTGTTTGGCGGTAGGTTAATAGATAAGATGGTGGTAGCGATCCGGACGGACCCTGCACAAGGTCCTACCACCCGCAAAAGATCGAACAAAAGGGCAAAAATAATCATACATCAGTACATCTTCTATAACACGGGCTTGGGGCTCTTTCAAGTCGGTAAAGCCATATTTCTTTTGGCATGTTATTATATTGTCATCGTTATGTATGATAGCTCTTATTTACTCGACAGTAATGGCGGCCGACGACACTACAATATCAAGTCAAAAGACATGATTTTATAAATAGAATAGAGCCTCAGATAGCTATGTAGAGTGATGGAACCAGTAATTAACAATCAAGTTATAACCTTATGATCATTGGATTCAGAGTTTAGTGTGCCTTCAGCTAAAAGTGTCCAGCATTGGGGCCTGCCCAATAACATAGGAAAATATTCCGGGGGAAGTTAAAAATAGCGCGTGAAATAGTTTATTGTTAGTGTTTTTTGCTGATAATTACGACGTTCTGCGGAGGCGGTGTGAGGAAACGATTCAGGGTAATGGAAAACGGAAATCATTAAAAAAAGCAAAAATAATGTTTTTACTCAACGTTTTTAAAAGTGAAAAGTGAAAAGTTTGCTACGTACAGTCAAGGAATTTTTGTCCCCCACCTTAGTTTCAAAGTCGATCTGACATTCTACAGCAATAAGGTTGAGTTTCCTATCAATTATAAATGACTTGGCATCTCTAATGACAATGACATCTTCAAGCTGTTTTTTTTTTAAATGTGTATCAAATTAACGTCCGTGACCGTACCATCAATAAATCATTCGTAATGTAAACGAGTATCTTTACTTAGCAGTTTTTTTGGGTTCTTTTTGTTTACGAATAATGTGGTAACTGTAGATTTAATAATGTCTATTCTCCCTTATCTGTGTTGTCTTACGAGAAAACAATTTTATAATTAACCACGTTTTCATCAAGACAGTGCAGGGAAAAGTTTGGTAAAATATTGTCTCAAGCTCCCAATGTTCTCACCTTGGACACTAAATAAAACCCCATAAAATGTAACCAAATCGTCGGTTTGAATATTGCGAACGAACATTATGCTATAGTAGTCCTATTAGGTTGGGTCCTGAAGGCCTTACTTGCATTTAGCCTTGGCCTTAAAACGTCTCGGTAGTACACTGACCAAGAACGCAAAATGACTTGTTTATCTAATGCCAAAAGATAAAAAAAAAAAAATGAAATTTATTCAGTAAGTAGGCCGCTCGGGCACTTTTACACGTCAAGAATCTACCAGCGCTTCCCAAGAGGAGACCAATGCTGAGAAGAAACGCCGCAAGAAACTCAGCAGTCAGTCATTTTTTTAAACATATTTCATATTACAATGGTACTACTTAGTCTAGCATTATATAAAGCTACAAATATTAAATTAAATATAATATCAAATAACATGTGTAGTTCAGCAGGAAAACATGCCAAAAATCTTACGGGAGAGAAAAGAAAAATTGCTATGATTTCAAAATTGCCTTAGTTTGGAATGCACAAGTAGAAGTTGTCTCGATATGTGAAGATTATCCAGACTATTTAATATTAAAACATTATGACATTAAGTCGTTTTACAGCGAAGTCATTCCGTCTACTTTGGCTTATAGCAATGTGGGCGTTTTGCAGACTAAGACATTTTGCAAGCCGCACAAATATACAACTAAGGTGCTCTGCTCGCCGAGGCTAAATGCGAGCAAGGCCTTCAGGACCGAACCTGTCCTATTTATATTCTTTACTATTAAACGAGCAAAATAATGGTTTACGGGGGCGTTATTGTCACTAACGAAACGTAAATCACACAAAATCGATGTAATCCAATAAAAACTATTACATTGTCACAAATCAGTTCCGCTTCACCATTTCCCTCCACAAATGAAAACTGTAACGGCTCGTGTATCTCGTCCGTGTTAGCGATATAGCCGATATAAAAGCGTCCCGATGTCGTTACAACTGTCCCGCGGTGTTTATTGCTCCATCTATTACAATAATTGTACTCAGAGTATCAACGAGATCCATTTTAAAGCTTGTGCGAATGAATTGATTGGGTTTGATTCAGAAATCTTTACATACACTCAGGAGCAAAAAAAACGGGTCGGAGTGCGTTTTTCATACTAAACTTCGAAGCCTTGGTTCCTCGCCAGGGAATGCTTTTAGTGAGATCTGATGATTATGAATACCCCGAGCATCGATACAGGACTTCCAGAGTGCCTAGAGTCTGGCAAACGAAAGCTGTCCACAAAAAAGAGCGGCAATTCAAAAATCAGCAGCTGGATAAGCTGGATTAGGCGATACTAAACGTAGTTGATATTATTTTATTTGTCAGAAATGTTAAATAATTGTTTCTATCTATCAACTCCGTTTGTTTAGTGTACAGACATTGATATCTGCTGCAGATATTTTGAATTGCCGCCCGTTCTTGTGGACAGCTTTCGTTTGCCAGACTCTAGGATACCCAACTGAATGAATCTGCGGTTAACACCGGAATTGAGCATGTTCAGAAAAACTGTGGTGTTAACTGATTGTACGATCAGTGAGGTATCTTAAGAACTTTTGACCTCCTCTATTAAACCTCGGAGTATCCACCATCAAACCTCACTCAAAACACCCCCTGGCGAGGAACCAAGGCTTCGAAATAGTCTCGTTTGTATGAAAAACGCACTCTGACCCGGTATTTTTGCTCCTGAGTATAGTATAAAACCAAGTCGATTACCGCCATCTGTCGCTCTGTATGTACGCTTAGATCTTTTTAATTACGCAACGGGTTTTAATGCGGTTTTCATCAATAGAGTGATTAAAGGGGAACGTTATTATGTATGATCAATTGTGAATTATGTACGAGTGTTACAGCATGTCATTTAAACCGAAGCGAAGCGGGCGGGCGCTAGTAGAATAATATGAATATCAGGGAGACTTAATCTTTCACAAATTTGACCTACTCATAAGCTATTATTAAGAGGCTATTACCATCTGCTACACACATTTGCTGCCGCATCATATCCATAATAATAATAATGTTGCTTTTTAATTTTTAATTCGGCCGCCATTACTGTTAAGTAAATAAGAGCCATTAAATCGTTGACGATACGATTACACGTCAAAAGCGATATTGTTTGCCATCGTAGAATAGAGCCTCTGTTTCTCTATCTGTTACACTTTCGCTTTAAACCGCTGAACCGATCTAGATAACATTTTCTTCGAAGCTAGCTTTAGTCCCGGTGTAGGAAATGGTTATTATTAAACGCGAAATATTAAACGGTTCTCGAGGGTAAGGTCAAGCGGGGCTATTCCGTCACTTAATTTTTTAAAACTCAATGTTTTAAAACTACATTCTGTCTCTTTTTATAGAATTTAAAGTACTTAAAGTACTATAAAAGTTTTAAATTCTCTTGATTTTTTTTAAGTCGGAATAGCTCCGCTTGACCTTATAGCGATAAACGACTTATACAAAGGATTCAAAATGCAAAATCAAAATTCACAATATTTATTCGGTAAATTGGTCACATGAGGGCTCTTTACACGTCGGTAATATAGAGTGAATCTACCAGCGAGCGCTTCGGACAAGACCATCATTGCGGAGAAGCGCCGCAAGAAACTCCAGCATAAGGTTATTTTATCCAATAACAAACTACAATAATACTTAAAAGTACAAGGTAATAAAGTAATAAATAAATCATTACAAATGTAAACTTAAAAATAGTGACTAAGAGAACAAAATTACGAGGTCTCTACGTGTGGAACGATAATCGAAAAAAACTGAGTCGCGACTGTCGCGAGCAACAGATTTTTTTTTTTATGGCAATGAGGCACGCCGGCCTCTGGCCACCTGATGGTAAGTGGGGTCTGTGACCCATAGACATTTGAAATGTCAAGACTACAATCTCAACACAACAATGCGAACACTGCTGCTTGATGTGGATTAATGGATAAGATGGTGGTAGCGATCCGGACGGACCCTGCACAAGGTCCTACCACCACTACACTAGTTAATGATAACGGGCGGTGCAAAAACCGGCCAAGTACGAGTCGGACGCGCAGACGAAGGGCTCCGTACCATTCTTGTAGGGGGGCACTCTTTAGTGTCTAATTTAATTTTAATCTTATTATTTCTCGTTAAAGCAGCAATATGAATGTAGGTACACACTTTAACGGTTCATGGGTTCATTAGATACAGGGTGCCTTGGTAATACGGTCCTTTTGGCCCAATTTGGGTACGGCATCCAATAAAAAAACCGGCCAAGTGTTAGCCGGACTCGCGCAAGAAGGGGTCTGTACCATTACCTATAAAAAACCACTCTTTATTGTATTGGTGTCCCCCTTAAACATTTGTTTTATTTCAATTTTACTATTTATTTTTGAAGTGAATATACAACTACATATTCTCTGAATATTTCAAGCTTCTACCTGTTGCCGTTATTAATATCGAGCAAAAAACGGCACGCGTTTGTTGTATGGGAGCTCAGCTTATATAATAATTTTATTCGGATTTTTGTATTTTCTGCTATAGCGGCAACTGAAACACATCATCTGTGAACATTTCAACTGTTTAGCTATCACTGTTCATGAGATAAAGCCTGGTGACAGACAGACGAACAGTGGAGTCTTAGGGGGCTTCTAAACAAGCAACATTTTCACGGCAATGTGTGGCCGGCAACTATACGCATCTTGCTCTAACATACGAAGTAAGAGTAAGATAGCACTAGTTGCCGGCCACACATTGCAGCAAAACATGGCCCGTTTAGAAGCCCCTTTAGTAAAAGGTTCCCGTTTTTACCATTTGGGTAACCCTAACTAGTAGCCAAGTTGTACTTCAGGTCGCAGTAAAACGATTATCAACCCTCCATAGAGTCGATAATTGTCATGGTAGAAGCGTGCAGTTCACATTATTATTTATTCAACTGCAGCTGTTTCATACCACGGCGGGGACGATTTAAGTTCTATTGCACCTTGTCGGTTACCATGCCAACGTGACGACAAACGGCAACTTACATCTAATACTTATAAAGCCTGACCGGAAAAAACTTCCCCATATTGCGGAAATTATACGAACTGTCATTTCAAGAAACACAGATAAAAAAGTATTATTGGCAACCCCATTACAGGCTATTTATTTTTCATCACACTTGCTCGTAAATGGTGTTATTCCATGCCTGTATACAGAAGGACAATGGCGTAAATTGTTCCCGCGGGAATTATGACGAGTTTGTCATCCCTAGGGAGTAATGACTTTCTTTTTAAAATTTGCAACTCTTTCGTACATCATTTCTGACTAAGGAGGTTTAATTTTCAGCCAAAAATTAAATCGGTTTCTAATTTCATCTTTAAAAATTAGCTATAGACTAACTTACATTACACAAAACCTATACGCTTCATTAAACTTCATTATTTTTATACCTATTTCAAGTTTATATCAACATTTATCATTAATTTTAGTAATTATACATTTTTATCAAATTGGCTAAATCTGCCTCGAATCCAGGTCGAAACTAAACGCAGTTATTATCTGTGGTAGAGGTCACAAAAAAAATATCGTTTCCATTTACGTTCCCGTTCATCAAAAGTTATTTCTTTATATTTTGCAGAGTTAAAGTGTTTTTCCTCGCAAATGTGATGAAAACCATTGTGTGTATCACAGGCAGTAAGGGGATTACTAACTCGAGTCATTAAAAGCCCTCCGCCTTCGGCGTCGGCATTCATTTTACGCTGAGAGATAAGGACAAAGTCATGTAACGGCTATAGCTGCGTCCTTTACGGTCACCGTAAAATTAACTGCATAGCCATGTCATAATAACCTTTACATACGAACTTAACTACTATTAATATTTTTCACGGGAATATAACACGTAAATGCGTCATTTAAAATTCACGTATTTAAATTACTATAAAAGAGCCCGAAAATAGTTTTAAAACGTGTTATATTCCCGTGAAAAATATTAATTGACGCATTTACCCCTTAGTCAGAATAGCCCCTCCCAACTTTGTCTTTAGTAAGGGCGTAAAACGTTATAATTTGTGAATATTTCTAGCTTACCTATAGTACAATTACAATACAGCTCTTAAAGGGTAAGACAGACAGACATAAATAATGGCGAACGGGCAGAGGGATAAACAAACAGCGTGCGTAGACAGTAATAGGGTCTCATTCGTTGAACAGACTTGAACAGCTACTACCGCGGGAATACGGCGTTTCCACAATGAAGTGATTTCGCCAGTGTCAAGTATATATAAGTATAAATCAATATAGCAATAAAACACAATCCAATCTTCTCTAGGAAGATTGGTGGCAACGTTGTACGGTGATGTGTAGGACAGAGGCCAAGATAGTTTTAACCTCTGTACCACTGCGAGTCCACTTGAAACGAGAAGTAAGATGCCAGATACACGAAATAAGTCCAAGTCTTCTATAACTGTGCAACACAAAGGCATTCAAAGTACAAATCACTAACAAAAAAGAACTTTGAACACGTAAATACACAAAAATAAAAACTAAAACAAATTACACATCCGCCATCTTTTGACGTTGCAAATGGCCTCCTTCTGCAAAGTTAATATTAAATAATAAATGACATGACGTTACGCTTAACAACCAAAGTTGTGTCAGTTGTGTGCCACAGACGTTTTTTAATATCCGTTGTTTTGAGTGCTGCCCCGTAACATCCGACAGCCGCAGCCGTCGGTGATAATTAAATATTGATTTATGCCAAAACTCTGATAAGTATCTCATACACGAGTACACAGACATGTGATGTAGATGTCATACGGGTCATACACACTCGAAAAAACAAAAGTTGTATTTCCTGTGGTAAATAGTTTAACTTCCGATAATGTCCACAACACAAGTAGAAAGAATCATTACAACTCGTATTCTTAACTGTGGTGTATTTGTATTACTCTTTGTGTGGGCACTAAATACATTTTGTCCTGAGCAATTTTCTCTTTACACGTTTGATCTTCAATGGTTCAACCACCAAACCTATCATATTAAGGCCGGATTCGACCAAATTGGAGTAAGTTTTTACTCGAGAGTAAACCATAGTTTTATCTGGAGTAAGTTGATTTTGCATTTTACCAAATCACAATCTCAGAATAAGGTACTACACGCAAGTAAATATTTACACGGCCGATTTTGGTGGAGTAAAGGAACAAGCTGAGAGTAAGCTATTGTTGTCAAAGTCACTTGTCAAATGATAAACAAATTGTCAATATGATATGACATTAAATTTCTCTAACTGTATTTACCTACAAAATTAAATGGTTACTTCGTTTAAAGTAAGGCCAGAAGAAACAATATGACACTATTCCTTGTCGGTTTATACATTCGTTCATCATTCACTCTTACTCCACAAATCAATAATAGGGTAAGAGCACCAAAAGATGAACGATTAAGCGACTACACCAACTTTAGACAGTTTATATTCAGTGAAAGTAACAAATTTCACCCTATTTAATTTTTTTATATGGTACAATATATGGTCTAGATTGAAAATGACTATTATAAAGCCTGTTATTATATCTCCGTATTTTTCTAAAAATCATTGAAACCAAAAATGTACCGATTTGCCCAAAAGATGAACAGCGTGCCCTAATTCTGAACGGTTGGGGCCCAAAAGTTGAACTAACATAATAAAATACCTATGTCATTTTAATTCTTTTCACTTTTAGCAATAAAATGCGAGTTAACGAAATATTCTTTATTTTTTAATTGTTTACATTTATTTAATATTACTTACGTACATAAGATTCCTATTTTTTATGTTATTTGTGTCATAAAAACAACGAATTAGTATTTTTTATCAATAATCATTAGCAAAACTACTTAGTTACTTATCTTTTTAAACAGATAAACCGACAAAAAGTGTTACTTTAACATTTATAATATTAGTAAACATTTCCATAAATACTACTAGTATACTACTACTAGTGTTCATATTATAAAACTATGCCTAAAAGTTGAACGACTGAATTTACTTAGTTCAATTTTAGGAAACAGAATTTATGAAATGAACAACCAAAATCAATTAGGTGTTCACATATTGGAATAGAATCCAAAACATGAACTAGTAAATTTAATTCGTTCAAGTATTAGGCACACATTTTTTATTGAACAGTGATAGTTTTCATAGTATTTAAAACTACAAAATCATTGGATTAGACATCAAAAGCTATGTTCATCTTTTGGTTTAAAGATACAAGAGCATTTAATGATCATTTTAAGTTCTAAACTTTCCATCTGTCATTTCAGTACGATTTATTAAGAAGCTTTAAAAAAAGTACGCCTTGCCTAGTAGCTGAACACCGTTCATGTATTGGCTTAGGTATATATTTTTGAAACCATTACTTGAACGGCATATTTCTCGTTAACTAACAAGAAAAAAGAAATATCGTATAACTCCAATAAAAGAGTGATTAATCAAGAATACATACCAAGCAAATCCTTCTAAGACTGACAATTATTGAATTTTATACGTAATTAAAAGCTTAAATTTGGAGAGCACTGTCCTTATCTATTTTCCCATACTATCGACGTTTTCGGCGGGAAGCTCCACAACGACGACCGATCACGGCCAAAAAGAATATAATACTATGTTAAGATTTAATGGAGGTGTAAGCAAAGAGTTGCTGTTTAAGAAAAATAAATTCCGAACTATGTAATATTTGTCACGATTTAGTTATGTGATTATTTCGATCGAGTGTTCAGCTTTTGGGTGTCGTTTATCTTTTGGTGCCCCTACCCTACCGAGTTTAGCTTACTCCTCGAGTTCGTTGGAAAAACATAATCCTAGTTAATCAGGAGTAAATTCTAAGAGTAAAATTATTCCCGTAATAGTTAGACTAGTGTAATTACGTGTTTGGTCGAATCCAGCCTAAGACGATACTTATATGTTTAAATTATATACCTAGTTAATATAGTAGTATTGTAGAGAACTAACATCGAAACATTCTGTACAAACGAGTTAATATCATTGATCAATACTTTTAGTTATTGTGCGTTTATGAATTAGAGAGCAAATGAAGTTGTACAAATCTTAAAGTTGATTACAGTACATTTAGATTCATATGGGCCGTGTAAGCAATTACCTACATTATTTAGTGTTAATATTTGCGATCGCATTTTCATCATAATTTCACATTCTCGAATTGCAGTTCTTAGGAGCATTTCCAAAGTAATATTAAGGATGTCATTTGATTAAAATAGCCTATTATTAAGTCGAATAGATTTAGATAAAGTTACACGTTCTAGTAGGTATATCTGGTTATTATAAGGTCTATCAATTAGTAAGAGTTTGCATTTTATAAGTTTAGTGCAGTAACAAATATATTTCAACGGGTCGGTGGTGCGAAAATCATCCATAGCGTCGCGTCGTGATGAAAATAGTTATAAAGGCTGGGAATATTCCCGTGCGTACGCAACCCGACACCGGCGTACGTCGGCGCCATCAACACGACCAGCCAATCAGAGCGCCGCGTTCATCCGTGCAGTCAGCTGACGGTTTTAACGACACTTGGCGTTGTGAACAGGGCGATAACGATGTTTGTTCAGCTTTTTTGTTACTGATTAAAAAATAATGGCACATATTGTGCTTTATAGGTTTTTTGCCACAGCAAATACTTAACAATACCAAACAAACAAACAACCTTAAGACAAATACAAGTCAAATATAATGAATGCATGAATGAAATGAAATGAATACAAAAATTAACAAACAATTAATTTAAAAAAACAAACGCATTAATAGTATGGCATGTGGTAAAAGGAGCCAACTCAGCAAATGCTGGGCTTGCGAGCGTGGCCGCGGGAGCTGGCAGCGCTGGGTTTCAGTCCGCTCCTGTTCTCTCATGCTAGCGATACATTGTAGATATAGTGTAGTGTAGAATAATGATTGTCTGGTACCGATGGAAATCCACCCTACGATTTCAAGGTGTGACTAGCTTGTAAAAAAAATAAGGGACAATCTCAAACAAATCAGCCTAGTGCCAACCCGAACTAAGCTCTAGGCTTGTACTATGGGTACTAGACAACAATAAACAAGAAGAAATAGTTGAGAAGTACTTAATTATATATAAAGAAAACATCCAATACTCAGGAACAAACACTCGCGCGCTCATCACGCAAATATTTGCTCATACCGGGAACTGAACACAGGACCGCTATCTTCGTAGGCAGGGTTACCCCGGCTAACTAAACCCGTTGTAGGTTCTGTTTACTCACAACATGATACTCATATATTAAAGGAATTAGTTCTGCTACAGTTTGTCAGTTAACTAAGGTTTAATTGTCACAAAAAATTCGTGAGACACCTCCATTTTTCTTTTGCCTAATAGTTTTTATAACCATTATAAGAATAAGGTTACTAGTTCAACGTTTACTGAACACAAACGTTCTTTGTTGAGCGTTCCCCGATTTCATGCAATTCGTCGAATCAATAGACAGCGTTGTCTGTGTTCATGAAAAACTCAGCGAAATGAAAATAGTTATGCACCGGCGTGCTTCAAGTGACAGGAGAGTAGAGTTCGTTTAAATATATAATAAAAACACTTTAACAATCTAGTTTTAAGCCAACGCTGTCCGTGTTTCCGTCCGTCTAGTCTGTCTGTCATATAATAAGTATAAAGAGCTCTATTTCTTCTTTTGAGCCATGAGAGGCCGCGGATTGTTTATTTTTCCCAAGAACATTATAACAGCGGATTTTGTAACGTTCATTTTCAACGTAAAGCTGGGTACTGACCAACGTTACGAGTTGTAATGTTACATGTTACACAGCGAGCATTTATGCACTCAGTACGTAATTGCTCGGTTGTTTCCCCGTAACACTACGTACTGACTGCATGAATGCTCGCTGTGTAACATGTTACATTACACCTCGTAACGTTGGTCAGTACCCAGCTTAACACATACAAGCGTCTTAGGTTTGATGTATACGTAAGATAGTGTACGTATTACCATACGCATACGCCACCATAGAATTGTGTGACAGTGACGGCATGATTCAAGTCGCAAGAAGTGCCAAACAAATTGTTTTACAATGTCTACACGACAGTTCCATGGTGAGTCAGGGTTCCATTCGGCTGATAGTACTATCAGCCGATATCGGAACCTCACCATAGAACGTTGTCACAGTGGCTGTATGATTCAAGTTGTAAGAAGACAAATGTCAAACAAATTGTTTCATAATGTCACTGTGACTCGTTCTATGGTAAAAACCACAAGTAATAAAATCTAGCCAAGTGTGATTCGTGTGGAACGGAGCCTTCGTTGCATGAGTCCAAGTATATAAAAAAACTATAAAATATATATAAAAAAAATGTATAATAATATTATACCACTTGTCTGGTTTTTTAACAAGCTTTAGTACACTATGGGACGCAGATCGGGTTAAGTGAGATTGCCTTTGGTCGACGCTTTCACAACGCATAAATTATATTTCATTTTATCTACGAATCTAAGTTTAGTATATTACTAAAAAAATGGCGTTTGCGTCGGTGTTGGTTAGCGTCACTTGAAAACGGCTGGACTGATTTGTCTAATTTTATAATGCTTTATTCAGTTAGGATATTGATATTTTGGGTAGTTTCAAGCAAACAACATGAAAAATAATGACACGGATGATACCGCTGACTGCAGTGATTCGCGCCGCCGCCGCGGGGTGAAGGCCGCAGCATCGCCGCACCAACACTAGTTCAAGTTTATAAATAACACACACACACTGTTACACTGTTACACTCAGTGTTACGTCATTGTGTGTATTCAACAAAAACAAACGTCAGGGGACAATCTCTCACTAATGTATAAGTAAAATCATAATACAGATGTAGTGCATAATTGTTTTCCTTCGTATTTTCTCGGAAACATACGAACGTGTCATGCTACTTCAGTCAACCTCAGTACTTTTTGTACTGTGACGCCTGAAATAGCAAGACACATACTTAAATACATAGAAAACCTCCAAGACTCTGGAACAAAGTCGTTAATGTCTAAAGCGTATTATAGGATTGAGGGTTATCTAACAGACAAAAATGCATGGCCTAAACCCGAAACTTAGTCAATAACAATTTGTTTAAATGCATAAATACTTTATCTTGTCCATGAGACACCGTTGATGTAGGAAAACATATCGAAACTTTTATTTGGACGTCTTGCACCGTTTTATATACACAAGTAGGTGTTTTTTTTTTCTCCCTCTATCTCTCCCAAGATTTTTGGCATGTTTTCCTGCTGAACTACGCATGTTATTTGATATTATATTTAATTTAATATTTATAGCTTTATATAAAGCTTAGACTAAGTAGTAGGTACCATTGTAATATGAAATATGTTTACAAAATAGCTGACTGCTGAGTTTCTTGCGGCGTTTCTTCTCAGCAGGGGTCTCCTGTTGGGAAGCGCTGGTAAATTCTTGACATGTAAAAGTGCCCGTGCGGCCTACTTTCTGAATAAATTACTTCTATCTTTTTATCTTTTAACACTCGTGTTCATCACACAAATATATGCCTCTCCCGGGAATCGAACCTGGGACCGCTAGCTTCGTATGCACTACCAGTAAGACTAACCTCGTTATCAAAATAAAGTCTCACCATCGTCACTTCGTCCATGATTTCGTCTGAAAATTACAATTAACCCTCGAGCAGCTCTGATTCCCTACGTTGAAGTAAAAGTGACGTGATATGTACAAGAATTCATTTTTAACGCACTATGACAAGTTGAGTAACCTACAATGCAGCAATGTTCGCTTTGTTGTGTTACGGGTGTGGGGATAAGACCACTGGTCAATACCATTACTAATACTGCATTTGCAGTCGTAGGATTACAGTCTTGAGATTAAATACAAGAATCTGTGGGTCTCAGATCCTGCTGACCATGAGGTGGCCTGTGTGGTTTTTGCCTTTTTCTTGTCATAAGTCTCTTAGTGAACGAGCTTGCCGTCAGCTGTTCAGGACCAGGACAGTTTATTGAACTTTTTGGCAAGTCGTTCTAGTCTCGAATTATATGGTAGTGTTTCTTTTGGAATGACTCAGCTATGATTCAATAGACCTTCAGTATTTGAGCGTGATAATGAGAAATCTGTTTTTAAATTAACAAAAAAGCAATTTGAGAGTGGCATTGATAATGATAACAGTTAAATTACAAGTTTAAATATTTAGCACTAGGATTTAGAAATGATGAAATAAGTTGGCGTTTGTTTCCCACAAAATGGTAACGCAATTTTAGTTTTTATGTTTAGTCTCGGTTTTTATTTATTTGACTAATACTTTCAAAATGGGTCTAAGTGCGTTTGTGACCTTGTGGAGCAAATCTAGGTTTTTAATTTTTACACTGAATAGATTTGTTGTTTTTTTTTTTTTTTTTATGTCATAGAGAAGGCAACCGAGCACACAGGCCACCTGATGGTAAGTGGAAACTGTGACCCATAGACATTAGCATAAGACTGCAAATGCGTTGTCAACCCTGAGGACTAAGATAGAATGCCTCTATGCTAGTCATTACACCGGCTGTCTTATCCCCAAACCGGAACACAACAATGCGAACACTGCTGTTTGGCGGTAGGTTAATGGATAAGATGGTGGTAGCGATCCGGACGGACCCTGCACAGGGTCCTACCACCTGCAAAACCTGCACCTGTTGATCCTAGTCGAGAAAAAAAGGCAGTGTTCCAGGTATATAGGGCTAGCAGGTCTTAAGTAGGCTACATATCCTTAGCTTAAACTAAATGTTCCTTGAAACCGTTTCTTGATATCCCACAAGACAAACTTTACTCGCGAGATATATTTAAACATTCTTTACCAATTTAAATAATGAAGATTATTCTTAACCAGCGGCCCCGTAAACATACAGCGTGCTCTTGATTATTGTCACCACCTTTGCAAGTGTACCTGCTTAGAGCAGTATTATTAATAAAGTCGTAATATACTCATAATACTCATAAACTCATCTTGGCCGAGACGCCAGTCACAAGATCCGTCAAAACAAACGTCAGGCCATAGAAAACGATTATTTTTGACGCACCTTGAAACGGAGATTACGGTCGAGATCAGTTTATTGATACGGCAATTAGTTTTGATATTCAAGAGCACTTACATGAGCGTTTGAAAGAATAATCGACATGTGTATATCAATTAGCTGATCAGTTTGAACTAATTCAAGGAACTAATCGATACGCACATTCATCGTTCTAGCGAACGCTCTTGTATAGTCAACCTTATAAGTAGGTGCACCACTTTTGTACCTTGTTGCTTAAACGCCTTTGACAGATTAGTCTATCATTTCAAACATGACGTTAAAGTGACAGAGTACTAAAGTGTGCCGCTTCTTATAAGGCCGACCGTACAGTCGGCCAAAAATGTAGTCTATCACCCAACAGTTGAAGTTCATTTGCACGTCATGATACAGCAAGTCCGATTTTCCCTTGTAATAATATTATGACAGTGACCAGTGTCATCCTTAGCGATAGTTAGATTTTACAGAAACTTTTGTCAAAACTGGTAGACCACTTTCTTGACCGACCGTTCCCTAGATCATAGAAAGGATTACTTTTTATGATTAACTCCTTTACTGAACTTCGAAGCGCTTCTTAGGTAGCGCCCGGACAACTATTTCTTATCCGCTCCATTTCAACGTCCTTCAGATCACAACAGACTTGACCCTTGTTACCTATTGGACTGTTTTTACCCCAACACGTCATAATTTTACCTAAAGGTCGTGACCGTGACTGAGAGCGTGAGGAATTACCTATTGCGGTCAGGTTGCCCAATCACGCCATTTAGGATGGTGGCAGCCTCAGTCACCACTCGGCTATGTGGCCTGCGAGACAGTGCAAGATGTCTTGGAGTTCTGTGGTTCTGATACTCTGTTTACTAGTTGGGGTTGGTGAGTACTTTCTGAGTCATGTTGTGAAATTATTGAGGATTTAGTTGAGTGTGTGTACCATGTGATTAGATATAAACACATCAAAAATGACCAAGTGTCAAAATTGTACATTTGTTTGGTATTTTACAATATATCAAAAGGATATATTTGATTGATTATTGAGACGTTTTTGATGTGAGTAGTTTTTGTCACGATGCTGGTGGCAAAAGATTTTCTTGTGGGAGTTTTATGAAACTTTGTACATGAAAAACAGGAAAGAATATGAATGTGGATAAATCATAAGATTCATCACAATTATTGTAGATCTCCAAGATGCAGTAGACGATGCCGTTGATACTGCTCTCACAGAAGACACAGAGGAACTTCAGAATGTGGAACTTGAACCCCTGGAGGCAGTATGCCCTGAGCTCAGCGGCCAGATTATCGGAGGACGAGCCAGTTCCATCACCAGGCACCCGTATCAGGTCTCCATGGTTATAAACGGCAACTCTTTCTGCGGAGGGTTCATCATCAGTCAGGATTATGTGATGACGGCAGCTCATTGTGTGCAGAAGTAAGTGTTTTTGGGACAGTGGAAGAGTGAAGTCTACGTATGTAAAATCTCAATCTACGTTGAAATGTCGCCTTTAAAAATAAATTCGGTTGAAATGTTAAATAAACGTATTTTGTGTACTCTTTCATGGCATATTAAAAGATGTCTACTTTATAACTATTGCAAAATAAAAGTGTCGATAAAACCTGATAATTATAGCATTCAAAAAAAAAAATTGAATTTTTAGGACGTAATGTCTTAGTCCGCATCATATTAAGTGACGTGGCAGCTTAGTTGTATGTAAACATGTTTGAAATTTTCTTTGATTAACTTCACTTCCACATCTTTAAGTTCAGCATTGAAAAAGCTATCTTCCGAACGTCATGGCAAAAATCATCTCCAATATTCTAGCCGTGTCTAAGCTTCCTAATCTAGCTTATGCTCATGACATCGATTTACCTTTAGCAAATACTGATGTCGTGGCCCTTCGTTTCCCTAGCACTGCGGCATCAGCGATCCGCCTACGTGTCGGCAGTACCCGTCGTGACTCTGGCGGCCGCATCGTCCGCGTCGCCAACGTAACCGTCCACCCCCAGTACGGGCGGCCCCAGTTCGATCACGACATCGCCGTACTCAGGCTGGCCCAGCCCTTGGCCTGGAGCAACGTGATTAGACCAATCAGGCTGCCGACGAGGGGACAGGCTGTGCCGTTAGTCAGACTTACTGTTACTGGGTGGGGGCTAACAGCGGTCAGTATGGTTTGATTTAGTTAAGCAAATCAAGACCTATACAGTTTTGAATTTGAGTTCAGTTATATTTACTCATTTTAGACTTGAAAGGTTTTTTGTTGTATACTTTATGTTAGTTTAAATACAATCCAGTGTCAAGATATTTTAGCGAGTCGATGCAATTATGTTGACTTTATCGACTGAGATATGGGAGCCTTTTTGTAGGGCTGCAGAATTGCTTCTTAATATCACTTTGCGTAATCTCTCAATATCGCATTCCCACTCTTAAATAGGTTTTGCAAAAATACGGTTTTCCTTTGCCTTCCAGCCTCGCGGTCGACGCATCCCTCGTCTGATGATGGAAGCTAACGTGCCTGTGGTCCCAAATTGGCTGTGCCGTCTCTCCTACGGCGATTCTCTCACCAATAACATGTTCTGCGGCGGACACTTCCTCATTGGTGGAGTGTCTTCTTGCCAGGTATCGTGCAGTTTATTGGTTTTCTTAAATTTGCAGACTGAAGGCCAGCATAAGATGGAGTGGCTGATGTCAATGCTATAAAGTGATCAGTATAAATAGTTTACCAATATTCCGAATGCGTCACCATCCGAAATAGTTAAAATATTATTATAAATCAAAGTTGATGCAAGAGGACGTGTTATTTTGATTTATTTTAGAATGTTATGTCAACGACGGAAATTATTGGTCGGAATCAGCTACTAATATAACTTGGCAGCCATTTGCAATTAGCTATTGATATCATAATATTTCGAAGTGTTGAAATTGACTTGGAACTAATGAGACTATAATACTAATTATTTTATATTTAAACCTGGTTGTGGGAGGGATATTTGTCATTATAATATCTGCTATAAATTTCATTACATAAAATATGATTTAGTGTGTAATATTATATGCCCTTTCAAAAATTTAACGGGCCATCTGAAACATCTAATGTGAAGTATATTGTGATGTTGTTTTTTTTATTGTTTGGGGTTTTGGCCAACCATTTTTCAAGTTATTGTCCTTCCTATATATCTGTCATGTGAATATTATCATTTTCGACTGGTGGATATAGGTAGTTTCACTCAGAATTCTGTCCAATTTCAGGGAGATTCAGGAGGTCCTGCTGTCTTTCGTGGAACTGCTTTTGGAGTGGTGTCCTTCGCTAGAGGCTGCGCGCTACCCCTCTCCCCCACGGTTTTCGCCAACATCGCGGCCCTCAGAGACTGGATTGCCACAAACACCGGAGTCTAAAACTATCCAACTAGGAACTATCCAATAAGCGCCTGTGATACAAATCTTTAAATATAACATTCCTGTGCCAGATTTTTGTAAGCGTTGGCAATCATTTGTTTTCGTACGTGTTGTTGTTTTTAAATAAATATTTGAAGCTGACGTTGTTTTCTTTTACTTTTAATTCATTTGGTACAGTACTAATGACTTTCAAAATCACTCAGTAGGGTTCTTTTTTGCACAACTGTGTTTAAAACGCCCTGGTTAATTTTAGTTTTATGCGACGTGCGCTTGGCAAAGAGTTATTTGATATAATTATTAATTTAATCACTGCATTGACAAGTACGGATGTTTTTGGCACGGAAAACCGTTCAATGCAATAATGTGCGTTTCCTACACCATGTTTTAATTTTTATCTTCAGGTTGGCAATGTTGAACAGTATTCGGACATCTCAGGGGTGATGTTGGTATATAGTAGCGCAAAATAATATATCGTCGGCTTAGTGCAAGAAGTCATTAAAGGCATAAAGTTACTAAGTACAGGTACAAACACAGGCGGATTCGCCACGACTTACTCTTTCTAACGCACTGACCCATTTCTTTTTACGTTTAGTAATTTCGATGTTACAGCAATGACATTAAGTCATTAATTTCAATTTTTGCTTTATTGATTTGATGGAAATGGTTTATGACCATTAGTTACTTTAATCAAAACATCTTTTTTTATTTTTACACATTTTATTACGTTTGAATATTCACTAATGTTACTTATTAACTTTAAAAAATAAAATAATATGAATATCGCTCTGAAAGTATTTGAGCTAGAATTCATTATATGCATATAGTTACTTTTAGCAAACAGTAAAACGAAGAAAAATGTTATTATAACGCTTTAATGATTTTTAACAAAATAAGCATTGGATGCATATTTACTACTTTTACTTAAGTATAAAATAACTAAAGTACATTATACAGTTTAAAGAAAATAGGAAACAGCATTAATGGTAGCCAGAATGATTTTTTAAAGTAATCAATGATAGTTATCGATTTTAGTTGTGTCCAAAGATACGTAATTCAAGTGATTAAATTATGGTTAATGACTTTTGACAAATAAGTTGTTTCAATTTGAACACCTTTAGTGAAATTATTCTTGCTCTGATAAGTTCATATTTCAACTCTTTTATGCCTACCTACGAGTACGTCTTGCTCTCGCGGTAACCCGCCACTCGTTCGGTCATCGCGATCGAAGTCATACCGTTGCAGCTGCGACCAGGGATGGACGTTATGCGAGATGGTAGTGACTTCTTACAAAATGAAGCGAAATAATATTAACATTAAGGCAGGACGAGGATCTTTGATGCTAGAAAAAATTAAAGAATGAAGAGCGTTTGTACCTATTGTCATTAAATTATAATAAGATACGTTCAAATTGCTTATGCTGTTAAGTTATAGTGTAGGTAAGTAAGTACTTAGTTAAGTATTTCATTTGCAAAAGACTGATTTTACACGATGGGCGAGATTTTGTATAGGTACCTAGGTTTTGTTTTGACCATCACCTGAGGCGAATAGTGTTTATTTATATCTCATAATAAAGATCACAAATGCGGATTTAATTACTTAAAAAATATGTCCTCTAAATGTCGTCCCCCTACACGTGCACATTCATCAAAACGGAGCCTCGCGTTTTGTACCACTCGCAGCATATTCTGCGTAATGTTGTTGATTTCGATAGCAATATTTTTTTGGAAATCACCTATATTTAGACCGTGGGTTGTTATTAAAAGCTCTGCTTTTGAGATACCCCCATCGAAACAAATCCATAGGGGTCAAACCGGGCAATCTCAGCGGCCACGGATTTCTCCAAAGCGGTTTATCAATTTTCGAGGGAAATGTTCGCGAAGCACGTTCATCGACACTGTGGCCATGTGTGGTGTAGTACCATCCTGCTGAAGCCAGGCGTGTGATGAATAGGACGGATGTACAAGCAATTTAGGCAAAAATTTACCAGCTATCATTTTCCTATAGTTTTCACTACCTATTTACATTTTACTGCTAGGCATTTTCAAAAAAATAACCCCCAATAATTCTATTCAAGGATGCGGTAGACCAAACAGTAACTGTTAGATAATGCAAAGGTCTTTGGTGTTTTAACCGTGGATTAGACGATCGCGGGCCCCAGTAGCGACAATTTTGCTTTACTACATGCTTGTTGACATGAGTACTCATGTGAAAATGGGCCTTGTCACTACAAAAAATGCAATTTATGGTACGAAATCTGTGCAACATTGTGTCACAAAAAACTTTGTGTTTGGTTAAATCACTTTAATTAATTTCTTGAACCAGTTGAATCCTATAGAGATGAAACTTCAATTATTTTTTCAATATTTCATGCACTGAGAACTTTAGGAGTCTTAAAGAGAGCTGCTCTCTTCCGCACTGAAAGTCGTGGATTTTCCTGTAAACTCCGTTGCACACTCAATATGTGTTCCGGCGTCCGTGTGTGCTGGGGCCTGATCTCGGTATATTATGTGCCGAAGAAGTTTCTCGGAACCTTTGCACCCATGACCGAATAAATTTTACACTCGGCCCGTCTCTTAACGAAATTATATAGCGTGTAAACGCTTCAACTGCATAAGAATGACGGCGTTCTGACCATTGAAACAAGATGAAAATAAAATTCGCAATATTGAACCGTGTAATCCCGCCAAATGTCAAAACCCATTTTTTTTTATTATAAAAATGACTTTTTGAAAATATAAAAAATCTGCCACCGGCCACCCTGTATAAAATGTATTTTACTTTTGATCTTAATGGGTTACAATCAGAACGCTGATTTGAAACTACAGTCTTTGTCGGATATTAAAAATGGCTTAGAGTCACCTAGACACATTCAAGCACAGAAAGATACGCCGCCAGTCCTTCTTACGAATATTAAGGAAGTAGAACAGTTTACGGTTTGCTAAAAATGTGCAATGAAAAAATAATACCCGCGGAACTTCACCACTGGTACCGGAACTTGTCAGCCAAAGAGTGTCGTGTCGTGATTATGTCCCTGAAGAAATGTCTTCTAACTCAGAAGACGTAGAGTAAAAAAGATGGACGTCAAGGGTTTTTTTTTTACTCTTTTTCGTACCTACTGTATTAGTTCAATCAAAAGCTGATGTCTTTATTTAAATTTTTAGAAGTTTTCACGTTTTACCTATACTAATAGTGCTTGCTGTTGTCTGGAATTATTATAATATTAAGTTCGTCTATCAACAATGAATATTTCATTATTATTTTAGTTTGAAGTTAAAAATAACGTCAGTACGAGAATTTTGTGTTATTTTTGTGGTCTTGCAGACTTTATAATCTGTGAAGTAGAATTAAATAAATCTGTTTATTCGTTGTTGATTAATATGTTATATTTATAATGCTTCTAAGTTAACAATTACGACTGATTAAACCAATTTTGTTATAGAAAACTATGTTTCCTGATTTATTTGTAATGAAAATAAAAAATAACTAATTGTAAGTTCCCTTAAGAGCGAGAAAGACCAAAAGTCACTAACTACATATTTAGGCTTTTAAAAAAGTTATTTGACTTTATTGTACAAAGTTTTTAATTGGATTTAATAGAAAATACATTCAGCTAAACATTGATGTTTAATTTTTAAATCTAGAACCGAACCTATTACAATTATGGTCATTTGACTGTGTCAAAACTTTGAGCCCGTTTTTCTCCGACTTGACTTTTTGTTAGTTAATGACTTCTTGCACTAAGCCGACGATATGTAGCTTTAGGTTCCCTAAGTAAAGCAGGTTTTAATAATAAAAAAGGGGATGTGCCAAGTCTACCAGGCGACAAATATATATGGACGATAGGATTATATAATAGGTTGCTTAAGGCTACAATAATGCGTTGCGGTATGCTGGTATTACTGATACTTTATGACAAAAGACTTCGGATAGACTAAACTGCCTAGTCAAGGCGCGGCGGACTAACTTTTTCTATGAATATACATCGAATCTAATCTTATTTACAAAGTTCTGTGCTCTTACCTCATGATGTATGCGAATATTTTTTATGCCAACCAACTTAAACGTAACGTTTTTGCTTTTTGATCAGAGCCTCTATTCGAGGCGGTAAAAACCTTTATTGCTTTTGACCTATTATCGTATTGTCAATGTTTGGATAGCTCTTATTTACCTGACAGTAATGGTGGTCGAGTAAAAAAATAATAATACGATAACACGTGAAAGACAACATGGTTTACACAGCCTACAATAGAGGCCCAGGTAGAGTAACAGATTACTCGCAGTTCGACAATGGCTTATCAACTTAAACTTCTCTTTAACCCCAGGCTTCTTTCTTTTCCAGGTATATGAAATGTTCCTCATCGGCTATCAGTTCCGAGTGCTCTCCCCAATCTTCACGATCCACTGGGGCCTACAAGCCCGCCGCACGCGCCCTCTCTGGAGGGAAAAGCAGAACGAGAAGAACAGAAAACACTTCGAGACCTTCAAGAGGGAACTGTTTGCGAGATACAGGAGGGATCCTCTTCACTTGTTAAGGAGGCCTCCCGCCCAGCCGAAGAAGGCATAGGCCTCACCAGGCCGGACCTACAACCCCGGCCTAATAATGTGCGTTGTGTTGACTGTGAACTTTGTGCCCTAAAGAGATTTACGCAAGTTTTAAATAAGCGCAAGATTGTGACAAGGTGGACGTATTTTTATTACCAGAGTCATTGGCGCAGACAGAACAAGATTTTTTATGTCGTATTAAGTAATGGATACACAGTTGATAGTTTATGCGACCTGTGACGAATTGTGTGTCATTATGGCTGCTGCGATATAATTGTTCACAGGGATTGTCATGCTAAAATTTCTACGTCAGGAAAATATGACATTTACGAAAATGGAGAAAGAAGCAGCTGGGGCAAAGATTATTTGTGTGAACCTTTATTAAACCGGGTCGGACGTTTCCCTTCAATTTAATAGTTAAAATTAATATAAGTATCTAGAGAACCACGTGAGGCACTGAAAATTACAAATCGACTTAATTTTTGATATAAGCGCCATCTAGTCCGTGTACCTCATGTTAGTTTTTGTTACACCCTGTTAGGGCCTGTTGTTTGATTAGCAGTTAAACTAACTAATCGTTCAAAACTAATGGTTAACTCTCAAGCAAATGTGTCAAATTTCAGATTCGTTTTTCGAGTTTTAACAATTAAATGAGTTAACTATTGATCACACAACGGGCTCTTACTGTCATAGAATTAATAAACGTAAGTAGGTGTACAATTATTGAGTGTTTGTTAATGTCAATTGCTGTCAAATTATGTTTCCTTTATACATATCGTTTATGCAATATCTGTTAACATAAGTGGGTGTACCGCTTAAATGCTTCGAATGCGCTGTGTCGTAAAATGATATGTTCTGAAGGAATGTTCAAGTCGTGCTTTGCAAAACTATAACCATGGTTGTTACAGAAACTGTAAGTATTTAAATGAAATAATTAATTGTTTAAATCATGATTGTTTTTGATAAAGTTTATTTAAACTTTGAATATGTAAATACAATAGCGTCAATGTATTGTAATATAAACTGTTTAGCAACATTTTTGTTGTAAATGTTTATCATACGAATTTCTTCTAATTTTATGATAATGGCTTCAATATATGTATTATTGAATATGTATATGTTGTACTAAGTGATAAAACAGTGAAATAGGCTATAAACTATTTAAATTATATTATAAGCGCACAGGGTTTATATATCTTTTGTTAATATTTAGATACGTAAGTATTTTTTATTATATTCATAACGGTCTTAAAAAGTTTTGTTATTGTACTAAAATTGGATTTATAAAAGATGACATTATTCAGGTTAAATTTAAAAAACGAAATATATGTTAACGGTATCTAATTACGTATATTTAAGTTATACATATTTAATAATTAATCTGCACACTAAAATATTTTAATTTTTAAATGATGTAATTTAAATATAAATAAATTAAGATAAATCAATGTATGTATTGTAAAATATGTAAAGGCTATTTTATAATCTATGTCAAAATCAAGTGTTTTTTTTTAATGATTGGATGAATTTATCCGCTAGATGCTAGTGCAGGAAAAGGATGAAGTTGCCTAAAGAAAGTAGAAATCGACTTTGAAGTTATATAACTTAACTTAACTTGGTTACTTCCAGCAGTATTTTAAAATATAATGAGTTTGTTGTTCGATAATGTCTGCCAAATTCGTTATTGGTCACTTTGTGTTTCAAGCCATGATTATCATAATTATAAAGTTATTTTGATGAAACCGTTATTTTATTAGGACAAAAATACAACTTCCCCAGCCTCCCAGGTACATATTAGGTGAACTGCTTAACATTATAAAAATATAATATTTAATAATTAAATTACACACCATATGACAAAGACTTATTTTTGGTTCCTAAGTAACTGTAGATCGGGGCAATCGCGAAACTGCTAGGTATAAGTATTCGAGAAATGATGCGTGTAATACTGAATACGTATGGATTTTTTAATGCGCATTACGCTTAAAGTGAAATTAAAATTATAATCGAATACAAGTATTATAAACTGCTAATTAGATAGCGTTTAGACAGAGAGATTCGATATGCACCGTGACCTCATGTAACAGGGCGGCCATATAAACTCCATGTTAAATTCTGTTTTGCTAGATAGAGATGGGACCAATCTTTGTTAGCTTATATTTTTGTAGCTAAGATATAGATTTTCTCAACTGTTTGTTACATAAATAAATTTTAATGAAGCTGTAAAATAAACAACGATTAAAGTTCAGCTTCGTGCATTCTGGTCCCAAGTATCAAGTGCCCCTGATTCCTCTCCCGGGTAGATCTCAGCATTGTTGTACCCGCATTGAAGACAGATGGCGTTCGTCGACGTGTTCTAGTTTTGATAAAGATAGCGAAGGACGCTCCCACACACGTTTTAACGATTTGTTTTGCAATAGCGCGATTAAAGTAAAAATATACTGCCCTTTGACGTGTTATCGTAATGTTTTTTCCTCGGCCGCCATGACTGTCAAGTAATTTAGAGCTATCAAAACGTCGATAATACGATAATACACAAAGGCAATATGGTTTTACTCAGTAGAATATAGAGGCCCTGTATGGTTACCACCCTATATGATATCGTCTAATTTTTTACTCGGCCGCCATGTCAATTCAAAGTCAAAGTCAAAGTCAAAGTTCTTTATTCTTCAATTTAGGCATAATATAATGCACCTATGAATGTCAAAAAGCTACCACCGGTTCGAAAAATAAAACCTTTGCCCCGAGAAGAACCGGCGTAAGAAACTCGGCAAGGTATATTTTTTTCAAGAAAAAGGTTTACATCATTACATTATAATTATAAATAGTTTACAATATCACGGTATTTTTGTACAGTAGGTGCACCTTTTTTAAGCGTAGATTACTCATGCAGGACGGACGACTCACCGCCAAACATCCCTATCCATGATATAATCGTTTACTTTATAATATGCTCGGGAAATTAGTTTTTGTTTTACGACAGATTTAAATTTAGAGTCAGTAAGTTCAGTAATACTTTTTGGAATTTTATTGTAGAATTTTACACAATTTCCCAAGAATGATTTTGAAGTTTTGGCCAGTCTATAAAAAGTGGTTTTGAGCTTTCCTGTGCTCCTGGTTGCTTTTGAATTAAAATAAATAAAGGCAAGCGTAACGTTAACAACACGATACTAATAGTGGCAAAAGCAATATGCTGAGTAGTATACAGGCGTAGGAAACGTTACAGTAATGAGATACCTCGTATATTTACTAATTCCCTTACTAATAAATGTTGAGTAACCGTGGTGTAATTAAATCATGCTTCTTCTTCTTCCTTGCCCCGCGGCGACTTCAACAGCTACCTACTACCGCGTATAAGTATAAATCAATACAGCAATAAAATATCTTCTCTAGAAAAATTGGAGGCAACGTTGTACGGTGATTTGTAGGACAGAGGTCAAGATAGTTTTAACCTCGGCACCAATGCGAGTCCACTTGAAACTAGAAGAAATATGCCAGATACACGAACTAAGTCCAAGTCTTTATGTCAAAGGCATAAAAAAGTACAAACAAGTATCAGAAAAGAACTTTGAGCACCTACTTAAATGGGTAATTATCTCAACCACATTTTTTGAGCGGCGGACGTGATAATTGGGGTGTAAAGTACATGTATTGGAAAACTATTTATTTTATAAATAATCTTACTCAAAGTACCATATTGAGCCAAAGTTAAAATTATTATTAACTTATTATATTTATCGTAAAAAAATATTTTCAATCCAAAATCAATTTTGGTGTCGTGTCCTGTACTTCCCGCATATACTGATATGTCGTGGTACAAACTTATTAAGCCTCAACTAGACGTATATTTAAGTTATCTGTATTCCTTATTAGTTGAGGTATTTTAAAATGTATCAATTATTGCATTTGCAAGTAAACGGAAACTGGGAGCAGTGTAAATAAAACTGTCCAAGCGAAATAGTTAATTTTGGTGGTGAATATTGAAATTGATTTTATGATCGAACGAAACGTGATTAAACAAACAAATATAGCGTCAGATGTTCGTTCAGTTTCACTCCAGCAATAGACTGTGAAAGATTTGTACCATCTCTCTGCGTCTTCCCGCTAAGCACATAAGTATCTAATTTTGGTGGTATGAAATACACTTTATTAATCGTGATAACTTAGATAAGTCATTATTTCGCAAAAAGTTTTGTTGTGTGATAGTTTTTTCAAGTATGTTTATGGTGTCTTTTTAACTGTAACGAGTTAAGTTTTTGTTAAACTAAAACATTTGTTTTTAATTTAAAAAAAATGTTAAATTATATAATTTTGGTGGTACAATTTTGGTGGCTTTTGCGAAACACCAAAATTATCAAAATTTCTGGTCTCCACCAAAATTATTTAAACAACAAATAATCATTATTTATTATATTAGAAACTTACGTTTTGGATTTTCAAAAATAACAAGGAACATTCCCTAACGATTATATTTAAATTAGACCGATATGTTATTATTGATCGTGAGTTTTTCTAAGAAAAGTAATTTTGGTGGATAATAACAATTTTGGTGGTACATAATTCTGCCCCCGATAGTAAAAAGGGCGCATCTAACATGAAGTCGAAGTCGAGAAATTAAATGATTTAGTTGAAAATTAAAAAAAAGTATGCTGTCTCTAAAGAAATTGACATAGAAACTTCCTGTAAACGCAGTAATATAGATATATACAATATTGTCAATATGGTAATACAAAATTTTATAATTTATGTTTATTTATTTATTTATTTAAGATTTTCCTTTTCATCTAAGCAAAAAAATGTCTGGAAAATACTCGATACTCCGTTGAAAAGACGTAAGTAACCAATTACGCCTTTTCAACTGAGTATAATAACAAACTTCTTTTTGATATCAGTGCTTGACAGATATTTCCTGCTTTTCTCCTGATATGAAAGGGCGCATTTGGACACAAGCGTCTTTTCAATAAAGTAATTGATGTTTTAAACAACTACTTTTACTCAAATAAAAAGTAATATTTTCTCTTTTTACTACTTTAACATGTACGTAGTTCAACTGCCACCTGTAAAATAAACGTCTTGAAATAATATTTCACATAATAACAATATTCTAAAGTACAATCATGAAAAATAATCATAAAAAACCGTATGAAAAAATAAAAGTTTACCCTTAATTTGACTTAGTCTAAAATCTACTCGTAATAAACTAAAATTATTAGAAAAATTAAGATAATAAGGGTATAGGAGAATTTCATATTTATATAATAGAATCTTTTTTTACTGAATAAAAAATATAAACATCCAGTCCGAACGGGAATTTTTTGTCCATTAGCGGCCTTTACGCGGTAAAGTTCGGACCGCGGGAAACGCCACGCGCCGTTCCAATCTTCGTTTCGAACCGCACATTTTTACTATTTTACTATTACAGTTGCATTTACACGTATGTTCGGAACGAAGATTGGAACGGCGCGTGGCGTTTCACGTGGTCCAAACTTAACGTGTGCATGCCGCTATTACCGTCAGAATGTAAATGAGGAAAGACGCTTCTCACTTACCCTCAGTATTTTTTTTAAAATGCTTTTGCTATACGTACTTATGACAACATTACAACTTATTTGCATATAAATAAATAAGATACATAAAAAATAAGTCCCGTGTATGAATTATATAAGTTAAATATCCAGTATACTTCCCATTGCCAATGCCACGGTGTTCTAACTTGCGTTTACTAACTACGCCCAGCATACTTCTAAGCTCAAGTTTTACTCCTTATAACAAACTATAACTTATTTAAACAAGGACATGAGCGCTGTTGCTGGGTTTCTCAAGTCACCCTGCCCCAAACCACACTTTCTTTCATCGGTTCCATATTGCTTTGTTGTAATTTTTTATCCTATCTTGACGGTCTATCAAAATAAGGTTTAAACAAAACTATTCGATGCAAACCGATACGGTCCCAGAAAGATTGGAATGAGAAACTAGAAATAGTTTATAAAACAGGAAAATGTGTATACGCGCAGTACTTTATTCAAACAATGTATCTCGGGTATCAATGCGGTTATTTTCTTGTTACACCCACGGTTTTTCTGTCTTCAGAAATACTATTTTATGTTCTGGGGGGTTATTATGACGTAACTATGCAGTTCATTTTACGGTGAGCGCAAAAGCAATAGCAGTTGTATAGCTGTGTCCTATTCTCTCAGCGTAAACTGAACTGCATAGCTATGTCATAATAACCCCCCTGCTCTTTAAAAAAAATCCAGAAGTCAAAAAAAAATTAGATCAATTCTACAACTCAATGCCCCATCAGAATTCAAATAAAGGAGAAATAGTATAGCGTTTCTCAGGGAATCTGCCCCTCTTATCTCCATTTCTTTATATGTATGTTATTATTAACCTGTTCTGTTCTGCCCCATTATTGCATTATTGGGTAAAACTTTCCGTTTTTCTTCCCACGCTGCTACTCATAAAGTGGTGACTGATCTGAGCAAACTTTTGGAAAATATTGTTTCCAAAAGTTTGCTGTTCATCCCGCCACCTCCGTCGTTATGGTGAACGTCTGTGCAACTGAACTTGTGTTTAAGATATTGGGGGAAGACTTCAATGCTCTGTTTGATGCAGTTGGATATTAGCTTGGTCTCTGACATGTTTATTAGCAATCCAAACTCAAGGCTTACTTTGCTTAGCTGTTCTGTAGCAGACGAAAATAACGCTGCCATCAGCAAACTTGTTTGTCAACCGCCGAATCAAAATGAATTTTAAATGAATATAGCTAGAGTCCCGGGGATGGACATGACGATATGTTTTTTCATCTCGGAAATACAATAATTTCTACAGGTATAACTCGATAAACGAGTTCCATACAGACACAGTCACCGGCAACCACGATAATATAAATTATATTTCTGTTTTTATTAAAAAATCTTCTTGCCAAATTAAGGGTTAAAATAAAACTAACATAATTTGAATATAAATGTACGCTTAACTACACTTTTCAATGTTATAGTATCGCAAAAATAAAATATGCCTACATCAAAATCAGACGCAAATACCACGAGCATCCTAGATAAATTAGCAAAATACACTATTTAAAAGGCGCAACTGTTCATTAGCGTCTTTTGTACGAAGTTTTACGTGTAGATGCGTCCGCCGCAACATACAGTTATCAAGCTTTGGGTAAGTTGAAAAGGCGCAAGTGGTCACTAGCGCCCTTTTCATTAAGTATTTAAGTTAGATGCGTCTTAGTCAAAATAATGCTTTCAAGACCAGACTTGGTTGAAAAGGCGTAAGTACTTAGATGCGTCTTTTTATTGAAGTATACGGTGATGGATTGTACCTTGCGTCTTTTCTTTTACTGAACTGTTAAAAGTTTGACAAAACAAAAGGGCGCATTATACGTAGTTACGTCTTTTTTATGAAGACCACCTACATGTTTCTGAAATGCGTCTTTTTAATTAAGTTTTTATAACAAAGTGAGTGAAGTTACGTCCTTTTTGCTTATGGTAACTTCTAATCTAGCCTACCTAGGAAAAAACTAAAAATATCAGTAGGTAGGTCTTTTTCTGCTGATCACGGCAGTATAATTAACTCATTTTTGACAAAATTGTTAGATGCGCCCTTTTTACTATCGGGGGCAGAATTAGTAAAATCGTTATATCTTAAAAAACACTTGGTATAATAAAGGGCCATTTTAACACTGTTTTTATAATGACTAATGACGTCACTTAAACGTTTAATTGTAAACCCTACTAAGAAAATAAAAAATACCACCAAAATTAGGATAATTTGACGCTTGTTGAAATTCACCCAATACGCATAAATACAAAACTAAAACAAATTACACATCCGCCATCTTTTAAAGTTGCAAATGGCTCCCTAAAACCGGTCCTTATCTGTCATTGTGACATTTGAATTTGACATATAAGGACAAAGCACGTAAGGGGGTTAGTGTTTTGGAAATGTGTGGGAGCGTCAGGACTACGTTTTATCGTGAGATCGATAAGAATAGCGCTCTTATGCGGCACCGCAGGATATCTGTTACAGAGGTTTAAGAATAATTACAGAGGCTTTTGTTTGCCCCACGACTCAAAAATACTAAAAAGACTTAAAAACCCGGATGCGTGTAACGGGTATTTTAATTTAATTTGTAAAAAAAACTGTTAACAGTAAAAATGGCATTTTAAAGTTGCAAGTTTGTTTAATTTTAGGTGATGATTTTAACCATATAAATTATAAAATGCTATAGTGTGTGTGCGGTGTATGATATTTGAATACACTCAAGAGCAATGATAACGCTTTCATTGCTCTTGACTATATAGTTCCCTCGATTTCTCCAAGATCACATTAACAGATCAGATTCAGTAGAATATTAAATTGTAAGAAAATAAATACACCTCCAAAAAACAAGAAATTTAATACAAAAGACATACCGTAAACTTGGGTTACTATAGCCAAAAACCATATTATATTTAATTATTCTAGTTACATCAGGACTAAGCTATTTATACAGTTATAAAATTATTCAAACAATTTGAGATGATTACCACTAAAATAGTTATAGTTTTAAGAGTATAGGCAATAGGCAATGTTACCCCCCTAGGGCTAAAGTGGCCCGAGTTTACGGCATATATAAGTCACGTTCATATGCATCGCAATAATATACAAGACCTAAAACGTTTACAATACACTAACACATTATTCTGTTGGTAAGTTAGACTATCTATCTGCCTGTTATTTCTAGCAAGAAAATCGCTTTCTCTCAGATGACACCTAATAAAACTGACTAGAATCATGGGTTATAAGGCAGCTTTCTCCGATGTCTCAGTCTTGGTGATGTATCCCATGAGCCAGTCCCAGATGACGGGGTGGGCGAGCCTCGTGTAAACCCCTGGGAAGTTGCCCCGGGCACAACCCAGACCCCAGGACACTACGCCAATGAGGACTCCCTCGCTCACGATCGGACCCCCGCTGTCGCCCTGAGGAATGACATCAAGATTTTAATATAGGATTTGTTCATTGAATTCGGGGGGCCACCATGACATGGCTAAGCAATTCAGTTTCTTCATCATTTGCGGGTGGTAGGACCTTGTGCGGGGTCCGTCCGGATCGCTACCACCATCTTATCCATTAACCTACCGTCAAACAGCAGTGTTCGCATTGTTGTGCTCCGGTTTGGGGATAAGACAGCCGGTGTAATGACATAGAGGCATTCCATCTTAGTCCTCAGGGTTGGCAGCGCATTTGCAGTCTTAGGCTTGAAGTCTTGTGAATGCGAATGTCTATGGGTCACAGTTTCCACTTACCATCAGGTGGCCTGTGTGCTCGTCAGCCTTACCTATGCCAGAAAAAAAAAAAATCATTTCCCACGCTGCGCTTGCCAGGTCGTGGTCTCCACTCAAGAATTGAGCTATTTAGTTTAGGATGAGTGTAAGGGGTAGAGCTAGAGCCATTACACGGCTCTGTCTCTTTTTCTCACAGTAAACTGATTTGCTTAGCAATGTCATGGTTACCCGAACGGTTTTTGCAAACAAAGAGTTATGGAAAAGGTAGATTTGGCTCTTTATTTACAATTGGCAACATTTGGATTTCGATTACTTTTCAGGTCAGGGAAAGGCCCGATATGTCTCACACACATTCGGACACATAGTAGATACCCTACTTTGGAAATCGAAGTTCAAACTTACGTTAGCTCCATCTCTGTCGCTCGATTTATAGGTAGTCTCAAGTGACGAGTGACAGGGACTCGGCACTCGAAGCTTCGAATTTAGTGTTTCGTGCTAACCATACAGGGCCTCTGTATTCTACTGAGTAAAACCATATTGCCTTGTGTGTTATCGTTTTATCAACGTTCTGATAGCTCTTATTTACTTAACAGTAATGGCGGCCGAGTGAAAAACAATACGATAACACGCCAAAGGTAATATTGTTTTTACGCAAAAAATAGAGGCCCATGGTTCAACCAAAACGCAAAAAGGATCAAATGTCAAACTATGTATGCATATGCTATGTGTTATTCCTATAATTTCTGGAGTCCTTTAACCGATAACTAATCGCGAATCGGAAAAAAATATTTCTCAACGATTTAATCGGTCCGAATATGCATAAGATGGAAACCCATTTTTTTCTCACACCTTTTTTAAAGATGATCGATTACCTAAACGATTACAGAAAGACTTGCGAACCAACATTTGCACTAAAAATGTAAAACCTTTCCAACCTACCTGGCAGGCATCTGGCGAGTTCTGGCTGAAGGAGCCTGCGCAGAACATGGAGGCAGGGTCGATGGCCTTCCGCTCCAGGCCCGACCGCTTGCACAGCTTCATAGCGATAGTCTTGATCGTCGACGACTGCAGGAACGCTGCGCTCGCGCCACCTTCCTGGTAACATAGTGCGCAGTTCTAAAAGGAATCTAAGCGTGCTGAAACTGCAACTGGTGCACGTAACATTGTGTTGTGTACGCGGCTCGCGAGCCTGCTCTTCATTAGAAGCTTGTTATTGTTGCTACTGTTCCAGTTACAGCTCAATCAAGGTCAAGAAAGATTGACAAGAAAATGTGTCACAAAGTTGTAAAGTGTACTCGTTATCACAGTAGTATAAACAACAGTACCAGAGGGCCCTGCCAAGATGCACTACGTTTCGTTTTTAAACCAATCGCGTCACTGGTAGATGACGTGATACGAAAAGTCACGTGATCCATGATGATGATGATGAATCGAATCCACCAAAACCTAAAAATAATCCTACTTGCCTTCAGCTTTCCCCATCCAGAAACAATCGCCATCTGCTGCGAGGGCAGCTTGTTATCCTTCCCCACCAGCCTGATCGGCAGCACCCTGGCCGAGAACCGCAGGGGCGTGTAGAGCTCCACCAGGCCCACGTCGTTGATCTTGGTCTTGCTGATGTAGCGGGGGTGCACGAAGCATTCCCGGACGTCGTACATTTCGCCGCCGAAGGTCTTCCAGGAGGAGCCGAGCCGGACGCTCAGGTCGCTTGAACGGGCTCTTAGAAACATAGATAATATAAATGAAGTAGATGGGAGGCCGATATAATAGCGGCTCCTTTATTGCACGACAGCACAAAAAAGGAGTGTAATGTTTTCAAAGTTCATTTATGTAAATTGTACGATTCATTATTCCACCATAACTTCTAAACGCCTGAGCCGATTTAGATGTGTGTGGTATCGTTAGAATCCTTTCGCCATCCCGGATGACACAGGATACATAAATTGAAAATGACAATTATTAACATAGTGACGTGTATACAGACGACAATATAAAAAAAACAGGTGGGGTTTTTATTTTATTTTAGACTAGTTTTATATAAAAAACACTTCGGAATCGATCCATCTGTTTGGGAGCTTCGATACCACGGACAAACACACAGATATACAGATGTTCACGTTAAACATACAACACCGTCGTTGCGTCGATGGTTAAATTTTTAGAGGAAAATCTCACAGAAATTGTCCTGACCTAAGAAATAGAAATAGAAATATTTAATTCGCTTAATTTTTATTTCATTTCACATCGTTTGATGCAAACTGTTCTTAAATGTAACAATTTAGAAGAAATAACACTTCAATAACAGTGTGCGATAATCATATTATTATTACAGACAAAATAAATATCTATACGAGCATAACATTAATAGTACATTGTGCATCAAGGGTAGTATGAAGGGAATTGCTAACGAGAGTCTTTCAATGACTCGAGTTAGTAATCCCCTTACTGCCTGTGATACACACAATGGTTTTCATCACATTTGCGAGGAAAAAAAAACAAAGAGAAAACACTTTAACTCTGCAAAATATAAAGAAATAACTTTTTCATCACACTTGCTCGTAAATGGTGTTATTCCATGCCTGTATACAGAAGGACAATGGCCTAAATTGTTCCCGCGGGAATTATGGCGAGTTTGTCATCCCTAGGGAGTAATGACTTTCTTTTTAAAATTTACAACTCTTTCGTACATCATTTCTGACTAAGGAGGTTTAATTTTCAGCCAAAAATTAAATCGGTTTCTATTTTCATCTTTAAAAATTAGCTATAGACTAACTTACATTACACAAAACCTATACGCTTCATTAAACTTCATTATTTTTATACCTATTTCAAGTTTTTATCAATATTTATCATTAATTTTAGTAATTATAATTTTTTATCAAATTGGCTAAATCTGGCTCGGATCCAGGTCGAAACTAAACGCAGTTACTATCTGTGGTAGAGGTCACAAAAAAAATATCGTTTCCATTTACGTTCCCGTTCGTCAAAAGTTATTTCTTTATATTTTGCAGAGTTAAAGTGTTTTCTCTTTGTTTTTTTTCCTCGCAAATGTGATGAAAACCATTGTGTGTATCACAGGCAGTAAGGGGATTACTAACTCGAGTCATTAAGAGCCCTCCGCCTTCGGCGTCGGGCTTCTAACACTCTCGTTAGTAATTCCCTTCATACTACCCTTGATGCACAATGTACTATTGACGAACGGGAACGTAAATGGAAACGATATTTTTTTTGTGACCTCTACCACAGATAATAACTGCGTTTAGTTTCGACCTGGATTCGAGCCAGATTTAGCCAATTTGATAAAAATGTATAATTACTAAAATTAATGATAAATGTTGATATAAACTTGAAATAGGTATAAAAATAATGAAGTTTAATGAAGCGTATAGGTTTGGTGTAATGTAAGTTAGTCTATAGCTAATTTTTAAAGATGAAATTAGAAACCGATTTAATTTTTGGCTGAAAATTAAACCTCCTTAGTCAGAAATGATGTACGAAAGAGTTGCAAATTTTAAAAAGAAAGTCATTACTCCCTAGGGATGACAAACTCGCCATAATTCCCGCGGGAACAATTTAGGCCATTGTCCTTCTGTATACAGGCATGGAATAACACCATTTACGAGCAAGTGTGATGAAAAAAATATTAATGATTTAGGAACAAATACCCGGTTCCACCATTTTCGTAAGTAGGGTCACTGATAACTAACATTGGGTTACTAATGTCTTGCACAATTTTTTTTGGCATAATTCATCATTTCGCACAATTATCATTTGGCATAAAGTCTTTTTTTCTGAAACCGTGTACTTTTCAGGATTGACATAAAATAAACCTAACCTAACCTATTGGGTTCTATGCAATGGTATTTTAAATAATCCTGAAAAGTACACGGTTTCAGAAAAAAATACTTTATGCTAAATGATGATTGTGCGAAATGATGAATTATGCCAAAAAAAGTTATGCCAGATGAAGGGAACCCAACTAACATTATACATATACCCTACATTAAATGATCTAACACACAAAGTTCTACCTATGACGTATGCAAAGATATCACAAATTTGTAAATACAGTTGTATTAGTTGAGAAGTATGGATATTTAATTAATGATATATAAAAGAAACATTAATAAACCGCAGGTGGTAGGACCTTGTGCAGGGTCCGTCCGGATCGCTGCCACCATCTTATCCATTAACCTACCGCCAAACAGCAGTGTTCGCATTGTTGTGTTCCGGTTTGGGGATAAGACAGCCGGTGTAATGACTAGCATAGAGGCATTCCATCTTAGTCCTCAGACTTGCAACGCATTTGCAGTCTTAGGCTTGCAGTCTTGTGAATGCGAATGTCTATGGGTCACAATTTCCACTTACCATAAGGTGGCCTGTGTGCTCGCTTGCCTTCTCTACGCCATAAAAAAAAACCGCGACAAAGATACCTAACATAAATGTCTCGAGATCATTTGAAGACCTTGACCATAATGAGTCGAAAACAATTAGCAAAAACTAACCTTCAAACCTATCAGAAACGCTTTCAAACACGCTGCGTTAAATTGCGAGCCGTAAAACTAAACAAGAATTCTATTTCCCAGTAACAACCGTGTCGCGTACATTGTAGGAGATACGATCGGTAGAAATACACGTTCATCCTAATACGGAGGATATTGGACGGCGACGTATCGCTTTTCAACTATCTGACGATAAATTTCTTGGGGCAATCGTAAACTCAGAGTACATGGTAGGAGAAAAACGTATGCGCCTATTTTGTAGCTTTATTTCACGGGTCCCGACGGTCTGCTGCTTTGCATCGGAAAAAATACAATTCCGTCTCGTGGGAATAGATTGGAATTGGTCGCTATTGGTAGGAATGGCAGGGTTGTAAGGAAGGGATGCCCGATCAATTTATTCAGCAGCAGTTTGGGGCGGACTTGACGGAAATACAGGTGATATTGGACGTATTGGGTTTGCATGGTAATGTGAACAGACCGCATTGTTTTTATTTGCTGAAGTGTAATTTGTTGTCTGTTGGGATTAGTTTTTGTTTTGGTTTTCTTAGTGAACTATGAACGAGGTGTAGTTTTAAGTTAGATGATATTCATACGATGAGGAAAGAAAATAAGAAAACTCGTATGTAGGGATGTTGACGTAAGTTTATGTCCGATATTATCATTATCAAAAGCCACAACGAGGCCGTAACTTTACTCAGTATGCAATGAACATGGTGTAGATTGTAGATGGTAAAAATGGATGGAATTAAACGTAATTTTATCATGATTTTTTTTTCTGTAATTCCTAAAATGAATTGAAGAGTATAGTGTATTGAATAAAAAACCATCGTGTCAGTCATAACGTTTACTGCTTAGGCATCCCTCAAGAATCATCATCAGTTAGCTAAGCCGCTATATATATCTTAATTTACTAGGAATTATGAATACCTAGTTACCTACTCTTTCTTTGGTACTAAAGGCTTGAGGATAATAAAACGCATGTAAAGGTGTCCCTCGGAATCCATAATACCTTTTGAACAGATTTTCAGTTGAGATATATTTTTAAGTTTTCCGAAAATACCTGCTGTTAGGTTAGGATTGTAATTCTAACAAATAATGCAGGAGTACAAATTGAGGTGAGGGATTCCATTGTAAGATAGTTTTATATTTATGATGATGATGAATGATGTCTTCCTATTACCCTCATCATGGAGACAGGGCTGTTAAAAATAATATGATTTATATAAAGAATGCAATTATTTATTTAAATATGAAAAATGACTCTTTTGGGGAAGGCAGTGTTACTCCCTAGCGTCAAAAACTAACCCGGGTTTACGTCATGCATTTTGTTACTCACGTAAAAGTGAACCAAATTCTCTAGTTAATCCTGGTTGCCGTAGAAAGGGGTTATAGTCCTCAAGGGGGCAAAGGTCTTAGCGCGGACCCCACAATACCTTTCGTACTGTTTGCTTGCTATGGCACAGTTTTATACGAAGCGGATTACTTTTTGTCGTCATTGAGATGTTTGTCTTATAGTATCTTGACAACTAGGTATAGTTATACTTTTTATCTTTCTTTGAAATAATGATATGTAGGACCGACAGAGGTAATAATAGTATAAGGGCTGATATGAAATATATCTTGTCCTGAAAACTTCGAGATTCTTCATGAAACTTCCATTTGCAAATAAATCTCTGGCCATAAACACAGCAGTTTAAATTGAAATATTTCATGTTTTATGTGTGAATATGATTACGAACTTAACACGATGTCAACTCCATATCCGATATAAATTCATTTGGAAAATTAATTAATGTACCAAAAATAATAAATTAACAAAGATATGACTGCAACAGTGTTAATAAATCACAACGTATTGGCACAATTGCAAAAATTATAATCCTGGTCGTGGCACCAATATTTTGATAAATATAGGTACATGTGGCAGTTAGCCAGGTGAACTAAAAAACCTGTCAGCAAATACACATTCGGAACCAACAGAAAGTATGTATGTATGTACCAATTTATTCGTTTTTCTTACACCATAAGATAAAGTACAAAAGGTGAAATAACGCAATTTAAATTATTTGAAGTCTTTGAGTGCCCATGACACACCAGTTCCTTAAAATATTTACCTCAGTATGTAGGGAGCTGCTGTAATCACCCATCTTCATGTAAAACCTAGCTGAGCGTCCCGAATCCTAATGTTGAAATTAAGCAAGACGTGGTCTTTTAATGCTTAAGACACTATGGTGTTTATGGTGGTGATTAATTCCTATCAGTCTACATGCTCTTTTGCCGCCCTGTTATAAAAAAAGACACTGTTTCTGAAAATTGATTTAGGTACCCCAGGAGACAGAGGGGTCAAGGTGATCAACCACAGGTCCATGAAAAACAAAGCATCCCAATTCCTATGGTAGAAATTTAGCATGAGCCTGATCTTTTAGTGCCCATGACACCATGTTCACTAAATGATAGTTCACTTCAACAAGCAGTGGCCCGCAGATGACCATAGCGTTCCAATTTATAATAACGAAATTGGTAATGAGCCTAGTCATCAGTGCCCACGATACCATGTTGGCTGAAAGATGGTTCACCTCAGCAAGCAGTGGGCCGCAGTGATAAGCCACAGGTCTGTGACGACGGAGGCGCCGCAGATGGGGAAGGTCTTCTCCCGGAGTGACACCTGCCAGGGGACAGCTGCGATGGACGTGTTGCGTCCCGCCACGATGCGTCTCGTTATCGATAATTCTGCAACAAGACTGGACTGACTGATGTGCGATTACCTTATTTTTTCTACCCAGATGAGCTTGAGGTTCTTCATTGCCAGGCGCCGTAACGTGGCTGACATATGAATGTCATAAATAAGGGATCCACTTAGAGCTAACCTTAAAATTGTGGTGTGGGCCAAGTTGTGCCTTTACCATGTGTGCGTCAGTAACCACAACAATGGCCGGTTAGGGAGTAAACTTAATTCAGAGAAAATAATTGGTCCTTGAGTCGCAATCGACGTTCATGCGATCAACGTACAATCAAGGACTTTAAATGTTGATCCAACAATTTACATAGAAACTTGTCATAGTGACAGCGTCAAGTGATTAGATAGAAATTACATGGGAATTAAACGTTGGTTTTATGAGACAAGGTTCTATAGTAGTTCAGCAATTAAAGTGCGAATGAAGCTCGTGTTCCTGAATCCAGGTAAGGGTAAAATATTTGAGTAATTTGTCCCTGAGTCTTGGATCTTGTCTATGTATTTACGTATATATTTTATGTACATATAAGTGTGTTTATCGTTTTCTAGTACCCATAAGACGAGCCTACACCTTAGTTTGGGACTGGGTAAATTTTATTGACGCAGGTTTTTTTTAAAATTTGGAATGATGATCTAGTTATGAGCTATGTTTTAAGTTTTAAGTCATACTTAGAGCAGATATTTTTAAAACAAATGCAAAATGTGTACCGTATAGAAAAACAGACAGAAAGGAAAGCGATCCAATAAAAACTTGGTATAAACACTGAACAACACGGGTTGACTGGAGGATGCAACATCATAAAACCGTTCATTAATGGCTTCGTATTAATAGCCTTGGAGCACTTAACGAACTTCGACAATAATGCGAAGATATTTATGAAATAAATCATTTATCGCTGCAGGCATTACAAAATAGCTTTTCTTCAATAACAGAACTGGTTAAATTAATCAGATTTTTAATGAACAAATGAATGAATGAATAATTTGTTTCTGAAAAGTGGGTACACGTTTTGATGATAATTCAAAATTCAAAACCTTTACATAAAACAATTGAATCATCTACGTGTCTCATGTCACGATCATATTTAATTATTTTTATTGGTATGTTAAAGGCCACAGAACTCACCTGATGGTAAGTCAATACTGAACTAGTTATACCTATAAATATTTGTAATCTTACTATGGCATTCTCAAGACTACAATGCGCTGACAACTTTGCATGCATGCAATGCATTTGGAATTCGTCATCGTTATCAAAAAAAAAAAGATTGACGTAGTATATCAGACGGTCGCATCGAGCGCCTTTGTCAATCACCCACATTTTGACAGTTTTCGAGAATCGCTTACGTTAGCGTTAAGCGTCTTATCGAAGAACTGGCCCCATACTTGCCTCGTAGTATAATTTATTTAATTAGATTCTAGTACAAAGTTAAACTCACCTCTTCGCGTAGTCTTGTTCTTTTCATTACCTGCAACATGAATAAGGTATCGGTATGAATTATGGCCGAGACATGTTTATTGCGATGCAGTTCAGCCGTTCGTTCCCACGGTGTCCGGACGAGAATAATAAAGTTTGTACTTTGTAATATTCCAAGCGAGTGCCAGTTTGTGAAATGTATGAGGGCTACAAGAATTTGTGGCAAAGAAACCTGGACAATTAGTTCTTAGCTATACTTATTAGTCCTGCGATGTGCCCGGCCCACTGCCACTTCAGTTTAGCTATTCTTCGGGCTATGTTCGGCCGATGGGGTCAGAAGGTTCTGCAGTGGCATCCGCGGACCAGAAGACGAGCTGTAGGTAGGCCTCCAACAAGATGGAGTGACGACCTCGTCAGGATCGCGGGACCGCGGTGGATGCGAAAAGCACAAGACCGGTCTGAGTGGAAAGCCTTGGGGGAGGCCTATGTCCAGCTGTGGACGTCTTTCGGCTGACATGATGATGATGATGATGCGAAAGTTTATTGGTTAGTTAGTTTGTTCTGTTTTTTGGATGTGAAATTTGGTAGTGAGACTTCTCGTGGGAATAATGATGAAGGTAGACGGCGAAGAGGGTGATGTGTGCACAAATGATTACTTAATGCACAAACATAATCTTTCGCTGAATAATTAAATAATATAATAAATAGGCTTGTATATACTTTGAACAGCGATTCTAACTCGTAAGCTTGCGCTCACAACCTGCAGAGCTGTTATAAAAGTTAGATCAGATCATCTATCTTTCTTTTAATACCTCTACAAATGCTACCTATTACTAAATCAAAGTAAACAACTTTGTCTCAATAAGGACTTTTCATAAACCACCTTGTAACCTTGTCTAAATACCGTAAGATCAAATCACAAGGAAAAAACAACAGAAATACAAATTCGATTTTGGCGAAAAGGTTCCACGTTGTCTGAATAATGAAAGTCCTCCCACCTATTGCGTCTTCCATAAGGTTGGTAAGTAGCCTCTCATACTGCGTCTTATACAGCATCTGTACTCTAGTCTCGTTCAGGAAGTGCAGGAGATTGTGTTTGTTCTTCTCTGCTTCCCCCGCTAGTCCTGAATAGTCGATATCCACAGTCACCCCAGCAAATTCCTTTTCGTTGGCTCCATGAACGAACACGATAATATATTGAATGTAGGAAATTAATATGATTTCATGAGAGTACATGGTGCAATGGTTCTTGACGTAAAGAACTTGACGTTCAATCATTAAATTAAATTACCATGGAATTTAATTAACGATAGAGACCTAGGGTGTAGGCTAGGAGTGGTTTTTATTTTAAAAGTTTTAGGTTTCGTTGGGTATGAATGTACATAAGTAGACATCATTATCGAATAGCCCATTTTTATCAATCTTTAACGTAATTAACGAAATTAATTAAAATGCGTTTGATCATATGAAAATAAACTGAACATGGAATCTTTTTCCTGGCCGCAGGGTATTTTTACAAGTCTGAGTTTATCTTTTAAGTAGAAGTTCCACAAGAAATTGAATATATTTCAATATCTGTCTAGGGTATCTAAATAAATAAGAAATATTCTTCAAAATGTACGCGCGATCTACGTACGCGCAACTTCCGAGTGATTGCACCAAATTGTTTTTAGGGTTCTGTACCCAAAGGGTAAAAACGGGACCCTATTACTTTGACTCTACTGTCCGTCTGTCTGTCACCAGACTGTATCTCACGAACGGTGATAGCTAGACAGTCGAAATTATCACAGAAGATGTATTTCTGTTCTCGATGTATATATAGTAAATTATATATTTAAGGGGGCTCCCATACAACAAACGTGATCTTTTTGGGTTTTTTTGCTAATTTTGTATAGATAATGGTACGGAACCCTTGGTGCGCGAGTCCGACTCGCACTAGGAGGGTATTTTTTTGTTGCGTTCGTTACTGCAAGACAAGGTTGGTATGACGGTTAAAAATCAAAAATCCACCGGGAATGTCGGGAATTCGCAGAGGGAGCGAAGCCGCAATTGAATAACTAACTAACGTAACATTCTGCATTTCAAAACAAGGACTCTTGAACTAGGTATTGTAAATTGTAATTAATCGCACGTAAAACAAGTGCGTCAAAAATTACGTCACTACTTCCGTGTAACCAGTTTTATCATGTGTGATATAAATCCACATTAGGAACAGACATCAATCACATAAAGTAACTATAATACTCACGCTAAGACATAGCTTTAAAAATGAATAAAACCATCTGAAAAACCTTTTCATCTTTTAATAATTGTCTTATGAAACATCGACAAAGTTGAGGGACAACGCAGAACGATACAATTCATTTGAGCAAAATAGCTGTTTGAAAACTTTTTGCGATTACTTTTTGACAGGCGCTTTATTTTTTTTAACGGCTTAACCGTTACAATGACCGTGTCCAAGACTCTTAACAGTTATTATGGCTGTAATAACGGTGGTTTTTACAGGAAAACTTTTGAAAAGGGTGCAAAGTCGGGAGTTTAAAACTTTCTAAATCCAATTAAGGAGTTTCAGGTCTCAGGTAGTAGATGTCGTTGTTTGGCCAATCTGTAATTAAATTTGTTTAATTTGTTCAAGCTACCGGAGCTTGTTCTTGCTTAGAACGAAATATCAAGTTAAGGCGGACACTAACTTCGACAATCTTTACCTACTGCGCCCGTTTTTGCGTTTCAGTAAATACTCTGGATTAAATTGTTTTTAAAGGTTATTTCATTGTGTTTACCTTCTTGTTTAAGCTAACATTTACTTCATATATATAAAGGATAACAGATGTAAGTTAGTAGGCCGCACGGGCATTATTACACGCCAGAAATCTACCAGCGCTTAACAAGACGAGACCACTGGCTGGGAGAAATGCCGCAAGAAACTCAACAGTCACTCACTTTTTGAATATTGCTCGATATCACCAGTCTAGACTATATCTAGGGTTCTCGAGGTGTATAATAATGATTGACGTTTAAAATAATGTAATATCATGTTGTCGTTGAAAATTACACAGTACACTTTTTACTCATTAGTTAACCCTTAAAATAATAATTTATAATTTAACCCTTCATTATTATTTATATTGGGCTCACCTCAAAAAAAGATACAAACAATACAGAATATAAAACTTGAAAGTAGAGGTAGATAAAAGGCGGTCTTGAAGACATCACTTGAATCGGGTCTTTTTGTAAAATTATTAGGTATTTAATTTACTCACCATATCTACATTATTAGGTCCTTAGTTCTAAATGGCTGTTTTATTTGATTCTTGGTTGAAACAATTTAATATTTGCCGCTACTGGCAACCCACAATGAATATTATAAAATAAATATCATGCGTTGTTGAGCAGAAAAACGTCTTAAAATTCAAAATCCCAGAAGCTAATAAAAAGATTTTATACTTTACCTAATACGGTGGAAGAAAACCTCATTAAAAAAAAAAATGGTCCTTTCTCCTATAGAAATTGTCTTCGTGGTCACTAGACAAGATACAATGTTTACATAATTTTATCACTAATTCATTAAGTTATTAAGGTGCAGACACCACAGGTCAAGCATTTTATTCTGTTAAATAGTCCTCCACCCTAAGTTAAGCTGTAGACATCAACGATTCAAATTTATTGGAAGTTTTTATAACTGTTACTACTTAAAAAACATTTTTCCGCACACCACAACGCACCTCGAACAGTTTCATGGTGGTAGTTTACGGCTTGGATAATTAGACAGACCCAGCACAAGGACCTACCACCACTGTTTTTTAACCTAACATAAAACATTAAAAAAAAAAAAAAAAAATTTGTCGTTAGTCGAATCACCTTCAACTTATTAAAAGGCCTTTGCACTAATATGAAGAATAATCACATACATACAACTATTGCAAACTCCAACGCGGCTTGATTTCTGCCAGACATACTTACCTACTAACACGGCAAATTAGATAAAGGCTGTTAATTAATGTTAGTAATTTACCACGTCTCGACAACGCATTGCTTACTTGAATATTAATTTGCTAACTCACTAATGGGAATCAATTGGATGAACAATGTAGTCGCGCATTATTAATTGGGCTCTGAAGTTACTATTGTCTTCGAGTTGAACTAAGACATACATCTTGTGTGAACGAACACTTCTTGGGATCTATTTTACTTGATAAATGTAGGTATGTATGGAAACTTTTGCACATAAGCAATTATAATGTACATAGGCGAACTTATCCCATATAGGATCTCGCCCATTAAACCTTAGAGTAGAATAAGCGAGTTTTTTTATTTATTACTTTTGACATGTTACTGTATTGCATTTAATTTGCCGACATACTGTCAAGCATAAATATGTGTACACTTTAGTACCTTGTCTATTTAATGTCATGTTTAAACTGCCATATATGAATTATCACAGCGATTAAAGTGACAAGGTACTAAAGTGTTCACACATGAACTCGACTACGATAATATGTCAAAAGCAAAACTGATTTACGGAGTACAAATTGACCCCTGTTCCACTTAGTAATTACATACAACATTTTCGCAGCTACTGATTTTTAGTATG